>OZ022312.1:1287305-2574610 GCA_963989215.1 Hedychridium roseum | reverse complement strand
GAATTCCTGTAACGCGCCAAATATATTGCGGCTACCGTTTTCATATAACGCGACTCATCGTACAACGCGCCAAATAATAAAACACAGGATTATGTGTTATAGTATGATTTTTTTAACCAACGGTGTATATATGCCACTTATTTTTAAAATACCGCCATATTTGATAAAACGTAGAAAATAATAATTGGTACGGCACATTCATACAAAGCGTAATGTACTGAGCGCGTTAGATGGAAGTCTATTGTAGTTGAATGAATTTTATAGTAACTATATACTTTTATAGCTACTTTTGTAGAAACTTTCTCTAAATATTGATTATCCTTGTTATATGAAGTATGTTTCAATCGTGCGTCTTTGTCGGTATCTTCCAAAATTTGTTAGTCTGCCTGAACATTTACCTGTTCGCTTTCTACTTGGACGTCTACCTTGGTCGTTTGTTTGGTCGTCTGGCTGGTTGTCCACTTGGTTGTCTACCTGGTTGTCTACCTGGTTGTCTACCTGGACGTCTACCTGATTGTCATTATGTTCATGACTTTCATGGAACGGTCAATGCGGCGTGGGTGGTTGAGCATCGTAACTGTAGCGTGTTGATTGATAACTTTATTTCTATATTTTCGGTTGTTAGTTTCGTATATGTAGTGAAGGAATTCGTAGATGTCTGTATTTGTTTAAACTATTTCATAAACTAATGAGTCGTCGCTGATAGTAGGTGCGGGCTATAATGATTTTCGATATCTTCATTGATACCCATTTCCGTTATAGAAGACTCCTTCATGTCACCAATAATCTTTTCGTCGTAATTTGAAATTGTTGGGTTATTCCACAAAAGTTCACCATTTCTTGCCCCTATGTCTATGCCATTTTCTGAGCCGTTTTGTATTTACTTAAATAATACAGCTTTCAATGTGCTGTAAATTGTGCCCTAAACATTAAGGGATAAACACATGCCGAAGTGTCATTTTATATGGGACTGAGGCGATGATCCTCGCTCCCATTGAATAGCCGCGGGTTAAGCGGATTACCTGTTTTCATGCTGAGGCTCATCTATTCATTGCAACAATTATCCGCAGGACTATTTGCAGGCAAAACTCATTTCTTGTATTGAACTTCAAAATTATTCTCACGTGATTGGAATGCATTGTTATGTCGCCGATTTGGAAGGAAATTGAGATCTCGAAGCATTATACACTTCACCAATATTGACGATAAAATTTATTAAAAATAGAGATAGGACTTAACAAACTTTTCCCCAGCCTAGAGAATGATTACTTCTTGACTGGCTGAGAGCCTGCTGCCCAGTGTAGCCTTTATCGTTTTACGTAAAAGGCTCACGTTTGAGAAAAATTGTTTCCGGTCCACCCCTTGCTTTCGGAACCAGAATACATATACATTTCTTTTTATAATTTATAACATATACATTGACACAGTCCTTAGCACTGATGCTGAGTGTTATACACAACAGCGTAGTACATTGTAATCTGTGTATTTCCATCATTACAGCCATTATTATAAATATTGGTGCAATATACAACATAAACATCACACAATACACAAATGTAAGGTGGATTTGCCATATTTAATAACTGCTCACCTACTTCACGCCATTATTACAGCTGTAGTATGCCTTCTAATAGCTTTCGCATCGTTTAAAATATTGTCCAATGGTTGCGTCATCATTAACAATTCATCCGGTTTGATTTGGACTCTTCTTAACTCTGATATGTGAGCTAATTCCAGTATAATCACTTTGAATATTCCTAGTGAAGCTTTCATTGGTCTGTCTTCGGCGAAGAACGAAGCTCGAACTTTTGTAGCTATGCAGTCTTTTTTGACGGTTACTATGGATGATCTTAACCGAGTATTTATCATTGCAAGTTATATGAAGGTCTTCTGGTTGAGAAGCTACATGCATCCGCTTGAAATTAGAGTACAATGTTTTTATATCCGTTTGTACACATCCCTTACAATGTAATTTGGACTGTCCCTATCTTTGCGGAATGGTGGGTTGCTGGTTGCAAGGGGCACTCCTTAAATATGACATAAATTTCCGTCCCGCCTCTATCGTTTATCGTCATTATTAGCTGTCGTCACAGCGACTACGGCGTTGATCTCTAGCAAACTCGAGTTTGTACATATATATTCCTATACATATGTATAGATATACACATATCTGCTCCTTACGAGCTGTAAACCATTAGTTACCCACTGTATTGACTGCCCAAGCGATGTTCTACGGAATGAATGAATGAAAAGAAACAAGAAACTAAAGAAGAGGTATTACAAAATCAGTGAGGAGTCGCGTATGAATCGTATCGCCGCAATTAACGTTTTTACAAAATAGATTTTTTGAAAAACCTGTCTTTGTTAAAATTGATTAAAATGGGTGTTAAAAAGGTGTGAGCTTCGCCAAGAAGAGGAATTTTGAACTAAAACTTAAGGGATCGACAAAGACAAGATTCATCAAGAGTATCGTAGGTGGACGTCCAGGCGAAAAGAAATCGACGTTCTCTCATCCTCAAGAGACAAAACAACAGAGGGGAATTAAAAGGTACGAATCGCATCTTCTAAATATTTAAACAATTTAGAATTTATGAATGTGAGCATTGAACTTCAAATGGTTTCTAAAAATGCGGATTGGAATTTTCGTGATGTATGTGAATAACGAAAGACGTATATTTCTGTAATATAATTATATTAGCATTTAAATCATATTCTTCTCCATTAATCAATAGTAAGGTATTTTTGCAAGTTAGCTTCCCCTTTTGTCCTGAAAATTCAAAGTTTTCTAGAATGTGAAGGAATTCTAACGTGTGACTAAACTTACATAGGTTTCAACGATGAGGTACCCTTTATGATTCACTTTGTAGTTATTCGGAAAGTACATTTAGATAAAAAAAATTAAGAGCTACATGAGGGTAAAAGTTATTTCCTGTGATGTCATAAAATAAAACCTCTACGTAACAAAAAGAGTTGTTATTTTCAAGATCTACGTAGGTTTGGTCACATACCGGGAATCATGTTTGATCGAAATCAATTTTGAAATACCCTTAAAGGGTAAAGCACGTACGTCTACATATTGATTATTTAAGCACAACACGAATTAAATGAAATAGCCTTTGAATTGCACGAAAAATATCATGTATTTCCGTACGAAAATTTACAGATGTGCCGTGGCGTTAAACCTAAGAGGAGACCGATAGAAGATGAAGCAATCAGGTATATCCAAGCTAACGGAACAGTGAAGTGCGTAATTAGTAAGATTTGCTTGGTAAATAACAAAAAACTGTGCAAAATGTGTTGCGAAAAGAAAGAGAACCAAGTCAGTGACGGAGAACCATGGGTGAGACGCCACCATAACTTATGGGGAACTACACCGACAATGTACATAACTGGAATACAGCACGGGTATACATGCGATGATTGTAACACTGTGGGAATTTCGGTAAGAAACGTGGACGACTGCCTCGAGTGTCGCGAAACCATATCACTATTTCTTATACACTTAGCAATGGCCGAACAAGTGATATATTACAACTATAGACGGACAATGATCATGATGAACGTAACAATGTTCTATAAGCGAATGATGCAGCCGGATTTCGACCCAGGATTAGACCATTTCGGTATGCTCGAAGCGATAAAAGAAGTACAAGATTCAGGTCTGTTTATACCACGCGAAGTGCATGAGGTGTTAAACGATCACTGAGAAGATGTCAATAGTGCGTCAGTAGTCTATATGGCTGTGGAAAATTATTTTAAATGAAGTGGTACTGGACGGTTAAGTGTGCAGGTGTGCGCGTGTTGGTTTAAGACATGTTCATTAAGTGCTGACGATTTTTAGCTCCGCAGCGTGACTGGCTTCGTAACAGACATTTTTTCCAAGTTGGTTCGTGAAAAATATTCATTCTTCTAAAGAATCCACAATTAACACACACACATGGACACACGCATTGTACAACACTCACACATCCTAGTTGAATTGCGATAGGTTTTAAGGCATTGATTTGGCATGTAGGAAGTTTTATAAAGATATACATCAAAGAATTCGTGCAGAATTATACCCCTCAAAAAGTCCCTTATCTGTTCCTTTCGGCGGAGATGGTTGTTATAATTAGAAGGAAGCCGAGGTTGTGTCATAATGTTCGATGACACGTGGTGTTTGAGAATAGTTTACGATTTCATGCGATAATAAGCGAACCCTGCACGTGGATGTGCGTTTTCGATTCTGCCGAGATTTCGTACATGCTGTCACACCTCCGCTCTTAAAATCGAGTGTGGTGATGAGAATTTCACAACGACGAATTCTTCATAAGCAGGCAGGTATGTATAAATTTTGTTTAATATCGGCGATTTCGCGATTTTTTATGAATCAACTGTAATTGATTTCATATATGAACAATCTATAGGATCCAGGACTTTGATAGAGTTGAAAAATGTATTTTCGGATCTTGTGAATAGACTAGATACAGGGTATAACTATGTTGTATGTTATACTAGAGGACAGTCTAGAAGATATCAATAGAAATAAATTTTATCAACGTATCTATGGTATTCGATCATTATCTTCGGTGTTATGACCTTTGCAAAAGTGATCTCCAGGGTCAATTTGCCCCTGAAATCAGCAACGTTGACGATCAACAGTTCAGTGCCGTAACGTTGCGTTACGGTATGGGGGGTACTCCCCGGTCTTGAGGCACAGTTCATAGTTCTCTTATTTTCATAGTATTCTAACTAAACACACAACATAAAAACATTTGTAGGGCACAATAATTTTTTAACATGTCTACTTCTACGATGATACACATTCCGTACTGTCGGATGAACGAAATGCGGAGGCGGTGCATCTATTCAGCCATAACCGTATTTTCGTCGATAACACCATAAATGAAGTGCATATCCTCTATTATGGCCGAAAATTGATGCATTTATAACTGTGCAGATGTCAAAACCGATGAAACACATAAAAATCACAAAACCACAAAGAACTCGCTGTACTGTCTTCATTCTTAACTAAACAAGTCAATCTTTTGAAACGGCCCAAAGCAACCCGTAGTGATCGGTTCGACTGTTCATTGGTTATTCGAATTTATTCTAATCAATTCTAACTTATTCTAACCGATTGTTGCCAACCGTAACATACTCGAACTTGGTTCAGGTCCTGCTCGAAACTGAAAGTCGTTTCTGATAGCTAACACAGTCAGACATCGTGTAGTAAGTTTCCTTGTGACGATTTGAATACTTATATTTTGACAAACGTTTGTAGAAGTAGAGGATGATCTCATTACACGAATCCTAGTTGCGTATAGTGGGATCCACACTAGGCCGGAAATTTTTTAACGCGACCACAGTACGATCGTCGGAGGACATATCATGGAATTTTTATAAACTAATAAATTTGTACGCGATGCGTACAATGACAATATCTTTAAAAAAAGTGATCTGTGAACCGTATGGCAACGTTATGGCACTGCAGGGTTGGTCGCCGATTGTCGGCTTCAGGTGCAGTTTGATCCGCCAATATTCACTTTTGCAAGGGTCATAATACCGAAGATAATGATCGGAGACCATAAGTATGTTAATAAAAGTTGTTTGTATTGACGTCTTATAGGCACTCTTCAATTTATGATGTCATAGTTACATTCTGATCGTGATGTTAATGGTCTTCAGTATTTGGATGCGTAATTTCTCTAATAATTGTGCGGCGTATCGTTCGAGACATGGAAGTGCCATGACTTTCAAGGTTACAACTCGAAATGTCGAACAGAATAGTTCGCATTGCGTGTTTCCGTATTTTGACGACTGGACTCGTGTGGGATTATATACGCAGGCTCCGTACTTTTTCTTGCTTGCCTTACAGAAGGCGTGCAATTGTATTTCCCCCGGGTTTAGTTTCGAAATACGCCGATTCTCCGACAAATTGATTAAAGCGTTCAATTCCGTACAGTAGCTGTTCCAGACTCTTTCCATGGGGAAAGTCCAACAAACAAGCACATGTTGTTTAATGCCCCTTTATCATATGCGAAGATCTTTGCGTTTGAATAGTTCGATGATTTCTGTGCGTAAGTTGTGGGCATTTTTTATCGTTTTGCTGTAGCTGTGGCAACAAGTGGCCTTGCTGATTTGAAATTTGATGACTTAATTTTTTATATATTGTTCGGTTCTTTGCGAGTTTCTGCATTCAATTGCGGGACTCTCGGGTAAGACGCTTAGGAACGACGCTCTTCTGCAAAGTCCGTTTCCATTTTTGACGCATCCTCGTGCAATTTTTCGATGATGAGTTAGAGGACAAGGTACTATCCCAGGTTGACGCTTTGCGATTGCAATGAAATTATGTGTTGCTGCGTTTTGTCCGCCAATCTTATCAATTCTGTTGCGATCTCTTTCTATTATGTCGGTGATCGTTAAAGGAGGCTGAGATGTCAATGCAAATTGACTCTTTTTTGTGCATCTACAGGTAAGTGGTTCAATAAAATGTGAAAAATGACAATTTATTGTGATGATCTTTTATTAAATACGCTAATCCTTCGTATTATTTTGTACTGGCGGATTCTGTTTACGCAATTTCTTACAACGTAAATAATGGTATTATAAAAGGAAGTTATTCTGCGTTTTATTGTTTTGGAGATTTAATTTATAAAACACCATGCATTTAATTTCAAGATGTTCAGACGGTTTTAATGTTTTTAATTTTTAAAGAAGTGTGCGGGTTTCATCTAGTGTTGCCAATTGGCCGTAGTGACTCTACTGATCACCGCATAAGTTCAAAACAGCGCCACCTGCTACTTCAATTTATCGATGCAGTGGACCCTTGAAATATAGTTATATACCGAACACAATTTTATAGGGCCAGTGATTTACAGTGAATTGCATTCAGGGGTGTATGATTAAATTCATCACGGAATCACGGCTCATTGAGCGGTAGTCTCTGCTGAATGCACAAAGTGTCTCGAAAATTTTCTGGGTGTCACAATGGCCGAAACGAAACCTCAGTATGATACAAAAATACAATAGAATTAATTAATACTTTTCATGGCAAGAGAGTTGGCAATTGTAAAGTTAACATTAATTTTGAAAGAAGACACATTTCGTTTTTTACAGATTGGTGAAATGTGAAGTTTGTGATGCTAATAAAGCTGTTTACACGTGTCCGAAGTGTGAGGTTAAAACATGCTGCTTAGCATGTGTAAACATTCACAAAAAAGAACTTGAATGCGATGGAATACGAGATAAAACGAAATTTGTACAGTTGAAGTCATTTACTGATTTAGATCTACTAAGCGGTAGGAGATTTTATAATTTCTTACTACATGATACATACAGAAAATGAAAATAATTTAATATTTAATAATCCAACATTTTCCAAATAATCAGTTCTGTTTGTTTAACTAAATATGAGATTATATAAAACTGTTATTTCGTTTAATTCAAATTTTTATATTTTATTATTATCTGGTATAAGACTATTATAAATCTGAATAGTTCTGCAGACAAAGTAAATGGTGAAATATTTTTTATATGTAGATTATCGCCTCCTTGAAGAAGTAGGCAGATCAGTTGATCAATTACAAAGAGATCCTTTTAAAAAATGCACACGTCAATACAATCTTCCTGTGGTAAGTTCAAATATGGTTCATGTTAATTATAATGCAGTAATAACTATTCATGTTGAATAATGTTACAGCATTTACATAGACTAAAGATAGCTGCTTCAAATAGAAAAGTAAATTTGCAGCTTATGCCTCAGCATTTTAATAGGCATGTACAAAATACAACATATTTAAATTGGAAAACAAATGAATTATTTTGGAAGTTAGAATGGATCTTTCCACAAGCTGAAAACACAAAATGGGTTACAGAAAGGTAAAAGCAAAATACCATAGTAAAAGTAAACATTTTTGTTTTTAATAAAGTAATACATTTCTACTTTTAAAATAGAGCATTGGAAACTATACCGTTATCCACACTGGTAGACCAAATATTGGAGTTAAACAACTCAATAAAAACCAATGATATAGAAGAATTGAATGTTAGATTATCTTTAAGTGATAGATTACAATTTTATCGAGCAGCAGGTTTGAGTGGTATCAAGGTTCTCTTAAAGGCTGAAAGGGTCACAAAATCACATTCCAGGTACTGTCAAAGAGTAGCTATTATTATAAGAATTTCACAAATTTGTCTATAAATGTTTTTAGTAAATCTATAAATAACAAATTTGTTTGAACAGATTCTACGAATTGGATTTGACACTCACACTTAGAGAAAATTTTGAGAATAAAACCATAATAGAATTTCCAACTTTATATGTCATTTTGAAACATCATTCTGATCTATATGAAATAATAGATTCAGGTAACAGTTATCTAATGATCTTGTGTGAAACTATATAACTCTAACAAACAGTGCTTATGAATATTCTTGCAATTTCAGATGAAGAAGACACAAAGAAAGATGAATTATGTAACAGGAATATAGGCAAAAATAGACGACAAAAAACTCGAAACAATAAATCAAAAGCGAAAAACTTGCCTGTAAATTACTTTTTTGACACAGAATTCTCAGAATCGGAAGAGGATACGATTGCTGATAATAAAAGACATAAGTTAGAATCAATTCCTGACTATAACACATTAGTGAAAATGGAGCATTAACGTGTATCGGAAAAGGACGTATTCTCTGCTTGTTTTGTTTTCTTGTGAAGGACATCAGAGTAATAAAAGACTGTTTGTATATAATTACTATGAGGGTATATTCCTAAACATAACTGCAATAAAATAATAATGTTGAATTGTACATAAAGATAACATTAATTATGTATAAAGCGTGTTCTAACGTCTGTAGTTTATTACTTCATGCTATGTTGTTTACAGTATTATACTAAAACTTGGAAACATTAAATACGTATCTTTATACTTCTACCCAATGACCATTAAGAGAAATTTTATAGCATGTTCCACGTGTAGTGCAGCAAATCACTATATAAATTGATGACAGTCTGTGAATATTTTGCGTAAAGGCCACCATAAATACGGTAAAAGTAAATCATACAAAAAACTTAATGCACCTATTAATATATCAATAACTTAAATAACTTGCTATATTAGACCATTTTCAATGAATAATTTATATACAGTTTTGCTTTATTATTAAGTCTTTGAGATAGGACGCTACATAACCATATGTAGATCAATTACCATGTTGTATTAAAAATGAATTATACATGTCTTACACACCTACTTACATTTTCTTTAATATCCATTACAAGTAACAAAATATGAGCACGTATTATCTTATTCGACACGTTCGGGAATTTTATCAATGAGATAAATAATCATAATGTACATACTCGGGAGATATTAATTATTCAATACACTATTCTATGCTCAAGAACTATAGGATCTTACTTTTTGCATATGTTGATTCGTAACACTTCAAAGTTGCTCTTTTACATGGAATATAACAGTTGGTATCAAACAACCACGTTGGCGTTAATTTATTTCAAAAGAAATACGTTTATCTGTTCATGGAATAAAACAATCAAAAATTTGCATAGATTTGTACTTCTCTTATAACGATACCTGGCTAAAGAATAAAGAAGTACAAGAGGAAGACCAAAAATGCTACTAGTCCAGCAACTGCTTTTATGTACATGGACTTGCTATTTAGATGCGCAGCATCTTTTTTGTACTTTTGAGATAACATAGATAAATTCTGTGTTTTTGTATCCAATTCTGAAAATGGTAAGGAATCATTATAATAACGCGCACGAAATTTATAGTGGAGATATATGTTAAAAACATTTTTTACCCGACAAAACTGTACCCCGCTGCAAAACATCATCAATGTTTTGAACCATAATTCTTTGAACATCTTGTAACTGATTATTAAGAGCATTCATGTTTCTTCTTGATCTGCCATCTGAGAAAACTTTTTTTGCTTTCTGAATATAAGTATCTGTACAGATAATACACAAAATGAAAAGAACATGTCTCATGTATATGATTAACAGTTTATTGTATTCTAAGAAATTTAATTTTCTTCCTAAATATATGAAATGAATCTTGGTGACTAACATTTTGACCCTTCTACTGAAAAGTTTATTTTGAGTTATGAAATGGACAGAAGTTGGCTGGATTTTGTTCTTTTATGATTGACAACATTGGATGCTAAATAATATAATTTTTAGTGGATTTAGTTGATGTAATGAATGGTATATGCGCTATTCAAATAATTTATGCAAAAAATGTTTATAAAAGATGGATTCATCAAAGAAATTTATAGGTTTCATACTAATTTATACATTTCTCTGCAATATACAAAACTGTAAAATTTGTCAAAAGAGGAACAATTATTGAAATGGAGATTTTCATAATTTAACCGTGAGTAAACTCTTAAATACCCATGAGTATAATGCTATTAATACATACCAAATTCAATGAAGGAATAGGGTCTTGTTACTGTGTTCACACGTTTCCCATATTGTGATTGAAATTCCTGTGCAATGTCTTCTAAATAACTGTAGGCTGTACGTTTGCTATAGTTTCCTTCGCATAATACTAAGTAGCACACATCATTCTCAATTAAATAACTACAAATAGATAATCAGGTTAAAAATTAGATTAATTTTGTGTATTACATTTTGCATAAAGGTACACTAAAGAAAATTGACACTGCTTTCAAAAAATTATGGCATGTCAGGTCTGCTAATATATAGTCACAACTACAGCTCAGTGGGACAGGCCTTTTCCTTATGCTAACTTTCTTTATAAAGCTGAATCAATTTCTCTTGGTATACAATTAATATCAACATGCATGAGTCACCATGCTTAGTGAAAGGAATCATTTTTTAATATGAACTCACTGAAAAAGATATGGCCCTGTTTCTATTGTACATCTCCGTGGTGACTGAGGTCCAAGTTTTCTAAACAATAGTTTTGCCTGATTTTGATATTCTAAAATACTTTTGCCACTCTGGAATAATAAGAAACTAGTTAAGGAATTATCATCTTTTTTAATGCAGTAATATGCCTACTACATCCCACATCATATGTGTTGTTACTTGAAGTTTTTTATATATAGCATTATATACACCTTATGTTAACAAGTACAGAAATAAGCAACACACTCAGCTGATTCTTTAAAACAGTTCATATTAATATAGCAAAAAATAGATATGTAGAATACATATACTTTAAAGTTATTACTAGTAGCACGATATACAAGATATCTCAATCATTAAGAGATAAATGCTTAATTAGTTGCATCGAAACAGATTGATTTTATTTATACATTTGAAGTCCATATGGCTTAATAGGTCAATGTTAATACAAGAATCATTAGGATTAACACACCAGGTTGAGTTGATAGTCATAAATTTCTGTATCAATACTGTCAGAATAGTAGTAATGTTTAGAGAGATATAGTATAACAAACAGATTGTTGAGATCAAATCAAGTAAGAAATGACATTTCATCATAATAAATTTCTAACCTGTTCATCTTCTTGCATGGTCGCTGCCAGTGGCAGCCCATCTGCTATTCTGGCGATCATAGTTAACAACACCATTTTGACAGAATTTTATAGAATTTTCCTGTTGTACTAACGGGAAAACTTCATGAAACTTAGGTAACTAATCGTTGACGGTGTCCAAATTTCGAAAAGTCATTTACGTAAAACGATGTAAAGTCCAATCGCGAATAATGCGGCCAGTTTGTCAAACGTCCACTCCTAAACTACCACGTCAGTATTTCTCCCGCACATTGTCCCTATACCCTGTTGGTGTTTCAACTTATCCCGAGCACCTCGATAAACTCAGTTCCGCTACCTTGTCGATGATTACACCCAGTATTACGTTTTTTGCTTTCACTTGATACGGTACAGTTTATTCAGTCGTTAAAAACATTTTTGCATCCTGCATCGCGCTCACGTATCATAATATACGTGAGCGAAGGTCTCATGATAGGATCAAAAACAAATGAAATGTATGTAGCCAAATCTTAGCAGGGGTCTAATCACAGTGTATTCTGTCGTAGGTATTGCTACCTGTAATAATGAAATTTTAGCAAAATCAACTATCACATTTATACTATAGGAAACTAATGATCCTTTGATTCCAGTTTTTTTGCAAGTTAGATCTTTTTATTACGTTTTTTCATTATTATTACAGATCAGGTAATTATTATATCTGTGTTTGAAAATTTGAGTTTCAAGCTTGTGTCAAATTTTTCTTTAGAAATAAAAATATATATTCAGAAAACGGTTTTTAAACCATGGTACATATGTTTAAGCTAAATCTTGCGAAAATGCATGTAATTACTGGCACAAAAAGCCAATTCCACGAAGAATCCACGAAGGATTAAGGAGGAGGATAATGACAGTCCTTAGTATACTAAAAAGGTGGATGGGCAGCATCAGTTAGCTTTCTGTTTCAATACGTCTTTGGAGTAATTCTGTAATTAATTCCAGATGGAAACTAAGATATAGAAAGGCTATTAAATTACATGATGACTTTAGCAAAAAGTTGTTACTCCGTATGTGACAGTATTGTGTAAATAAAACATTGATTACTGTTGGGTACAGTGTCGTAATGTTCAGTTGGTAATGCTTATCGGGAAGAACGTGATATTTTTCTTGTGTACCGAAGCGATAGAGGTGAAAGGCAACAGGTCAATTCAGCTCGATTTTCTCGCGTGAAGGGCTCATCTGGAAAATTGAAAGAATCCTTTAAAAATTCTTCACTAGTGACACCTGCTGCCTTATTGTGCGAAACCTCGTGACGTTTACTGTACAGTTCTCCCGCTCGCTCTAGTCTAGTCGCTGACGCTTCTAGTATTTTGCACGCGTGGAAAGTCAATGAGAAAATTGTGACGTGCTTAACCCACATCCTCGGTCTATTGGTCTGCCTTGTCCCTCAACCTCTACAGACTGCCAGCATTCTCGACAGTTTCTCGCTTTACGTGGAAAAATCGATTAAACTGTAAAACAGGTGGAAAATCAGTATCAATGATTCGTGTTCCTGCGCTGTGAAAATAATGCGTGATCTCGCATATGGGTTGAAGAACGCGACACGATAGCTGGGTGAGTGAACGTACGAGGGCTCCCTAAACGCCAACAGTATCGTCCACTCTCACAGCTGCTATTATGTTCCTTCAAAATTCCATCTTCTGCTCACCTTTCTCCCAGTTTTTCCTCAAATAAGTGACGCGATGACTGTGCGATAGAGTCCCTTCCTTATATTTCTTATGTAATTTTCGCGCAATTTCTTTAACTTTCCTCGCATTTCAATCAGTCGATTTAATCGGTCTCTTATGTTTTTCCAAATTTTCGGAATTATTACAGTATTTCAGTCTGTGGTAATGTATATCAAGTTGGAAAAAGATTGGGGAACATTTCTTTATTTATTTGATATATAAGACAATTAGATGGCGATGTTGAGTATATTCAAAAAATTACAAACAGCAATTTGTTTCTCTGTAAATAGAGTTTTCAAGTTTTATTATTTAATATTATAATCTAATTACATTATTTACACTGTGTACAATCCTACCTGTAAATAGAGAAACAACAATTTAAGTTTATAATTTATAATTTATCTATCTTCTGTATTTATGTTTTACGTACTTTCTCTGTTATACCTGTGCTTTCTTACGTCAAACATCATTAATCCCTCCCCCATAATAAGAACTAATCTCAGATCACGCAAAGCGTGCCATATTTAATTAAAGAAATATAGTTTCTTTACAAATATTTAGTTTTTAAATAGTTTCTTTTGTCTTAAACTTTTCTTGTTGAATATACTTATTTTTGTCATAAAGACAACATATATTCAATTAAGGTCGTTTTATGTGCCATATAGTTTTTTATTTAATTCTTGTAATAGAATATAAACGGTTTGCTCACTTTTATTACAAAAATGAAAGATTTCATATGTATAAAAAAAAGTTTGATCTACCTGTTATTATCATCATTATTATTATCATTATCATTATCATTATCATTATCATTATTATTATAAGCAGACATATGATTTTTATGACACTTGGTCTTACTGTTTATTTCATAATAGATAGGTCCTGCTTACGTTACTTTTACTTGGTTACATGTGTTATAAGTATCTATATTTTGTATCTTGTACTAATTATTTTAGTAAAATAACAGAAGCTAGAAAAATTTATGAGGAATATTATATATCAAAGATAAAGTGCCAGATTGGTCTATAAGTATTTTTTACCTTTTTTTATAGATTTTACATCAATAAATTACACTAAAAGGTACTTACCAAGATGCAACAATGCAACAGTAGCACAAACGTAAGTGTACATAATAAAATAAGGATTTACAAACATCATTATCAAAAATACTTTCATAATCTATATCTTTTTAGAATCCTTATCGAGGTAGAATTGCTAAGACTAAAGCAAATCTCTCTGTTGCATCCGAACATGGGCCTCCTAATCAGAATACTTGGAACTTACTTCCAACGGCACAGTCTGCTGTACCAACTCTTTCCAACAGCCAGCAACATTACCCCCCTAACACTAATCGCATAGAACAATCAAATGACTGGGGTGATTGGGATGTAGACACTACAAATAATGGAAATGATTCCTGGAATTGGAAAATTGATGAACAACCCGAGGTTAAACAACAACATCAGCAGTTTCAAATGCAACAGCAACAACAACATCATCAGCAACAGCAGCATCAACAGCAACAGTCTCAACACCATCAGCAGCAACATCCTCAGCACCATCAACATCGCTATGTACCACAGTATGGTAGTCAATCACAGACTCCATCAGAACTTACTCAAGAGTGTTATTATACAAATTTTAATGGAAACCAAAACCCTGATATGGGTATTCAACGAGGTGTGACAGATAAGAGCTTAACAAAACTAAATGCCACAAGGGAATCAACCCCGAGTTACATGGATTCCTTTTCTCCATATGTAAATTATAGTCATAATCAATATTCAGTACCATATATGTCAACTTCATCAAGACCCGAACAACCTCAATGGCCAAATGAACAGCAGAATATGTACGTTCAACAAAGAGCACCAGAAATCTCCCAGAGAGATCAATCAATACAACCATCAGTAACTGCTTCTACTTATAATTGGAATAAGGATCAGCAAACTACATTACCTGAGCAAAATTGGCATAATCATACAGAAGTACCACCGAAAGGATCGAATCTGAAGAAAAATGATGAGCACATAGATAATGCTGATAATCAGTTTTCATTAACTCTGTCTCAGCAGTCTGATGCACCCCAACCATTCCTCCGTACTAATGATGCCATGAGAAACGATAATCCATCTAATTGGTCTACCGAAGGTCAAGACGTCATGGACGTGCAACACTGGCAGGAAAAAAATAATATTAGTAGAACATGGCAAAATCAGAATTGTGAAAGTTCACTACCCAGCCATATGCCAGGTGAAACTCATATATCAGATAATACTGTAAAATCCTGGTCTCAACCACCTTCAATATCACATGAACAACAACAATGGGGTAATATACAATCAGAGGCCAATCAATGGTCACACCATCAGCAGAAGGAAAAGAAACAATTGCTTGATGAAACGATTTCCCAAAGTGGAATGGCCACTAACGATAAACAACATATTCAATATTCACCGTCACAATTTCCGCCCAGTGTTTCCTCTGCTCCTCTAGATACTCCTATGAATACAGTTTCAATAGAGCAGCAAGTGGAAACGAAAAGAAGTAATATGCCAGCAATTACGGCATCATTACCTGTTGATGCGTTGTTTTCAACAAGAACTTCTAATGTTGGATCATTACCAAGTGATATACATAATGGTAGCGCAGATGGGAAAAAATCTGATAATTCTGAAAACGCGCTTTTGCCTAATCGCGATATTAATACGGACATTGATAAAGAGAGTTATGCTAATATGGAATCTGAATTGTCGGCTAGAATTTCTCATTTAAGCCTAGATAATAGATTAGGTGATCGATCTGGAGGAAATGATCAAGCTCAAGAGAAGCATTCTGCAACTTCTGTTAAAGAAATTAACAAGCAAGCAGTTTCCAATGTTGATCATACTGTTACATCCAGTAATGTAGCTATGCCACTGCCTGGTGCTACGAAAGCAAATGTAAATAACTATAATCCTACAGACAATCAATCACTTGTTAAACAAGAACATCCATCTTTTGAAGTAAATCAAGGAAATGCCACTACAGTTCCCGAAAATCAGATCGGATATGATCAATGGTACAATCGAAATACGTTGTCTGCACCATCCGAGGATTCCAGGTATACGCAGCAGCAGGAAAATGTACCAAAACCTTGGACTGCTGAACAGAACGTAGAAAATTATGAAAATATCCAACAGTCTACGGAGTTTGTTAATTTAGAGGTTGTCGCTCCTTCCTTAGAAGAACGTGACATTTATGGATCTCGGGATTCCATAAATAAGGAAACTTTAGATAATGACCCTAAGCCCTCTATAAATCCTTTAAAAGATACAGGCATCGGACGACAGTTCCATCAAGAAACAAATAATGTAGAGGTACCTTCTGCACAACAGCCAATCAAAGCGCATCAGTCACTTCCACCTGAGCAGGTAAATAGATCGTATCTATTGCTATTTTATTTAAGGTGTTTACTAAGGATTCGTATTTTGTGTACAAAAGATAGTTACTGTACTTGGTAATTTCAGACTCCAGACAATTATGAATTTGCATCTAACGATCGCAACACTTTCCTTGAAACTGGAGAATTAACTGATTCACATCAGGAGCATGAACGCACTCCACCGATTCAAGAGGATGAGAACGATGAGGTACCAAACGACATTCCCTTCCTACGTGAAGTGCCTGGGCAGTCAAGTACCGTAGACCCTCGGAGGAATGATCCAACTGGACAAGAACAGTTTGCTCAAACCGGGCAAAGACTTCCCGATCCAAGACGAAATGATCCATCTGGCCAGGAACAGGGTCTTCAACTTAGAAATGTGCCCGAAAGAGTGGAACGCCGAGATGTGCCATCTGGGCAAGAAAGAGGCCCTTCAGTTCTTTTGCGCGGAGATTCAGAAACGTTTGAGCGTAGAAATGACCCTTCTGGCAGAGAACGCTCGTTACCGCCACAACAATCACGAAACAATCCGTCGGGTGAGGAAAGAATTCAATCTCAAATCCAAGCAGTTCTTAACCCAAGCGAGGAACGCGAGGTACTTGGAAGAGGAAACGAACTGGAGGAATCCAGTCAACAATCGGATGGCGAACTCAGGCAGATACCAGGTGGTGCTTCTCCCAGCGAAATTAGGCAGACTTCCGATAACAGAAACAGTGGAAGAATAGTTACAGGGTCCCAGGAAATTACTTCGGCGATTTGTAAGATTTAAGATACGATTGGCAGTTTATTACGTTCCAAATTGCTGAGGTGATAACTAAACTAACGGTAAAATGGATATTTTTAGCGGCTTGCGCTCTGCAGGATCAATCTGGTGATTTAAGAAGTAAACGAGAAGAAGCTGTTGGTGCGTCTATCGGACAAACGCCAGCCACTTCTGGTCCACTGAATCGCAGAGACTCTTACGAGGACGAAGACGACGAAAGATCGGGCAACAGTAGAGAAGATAGCAGAGAAAGGAGAAGAGATGTTAGTCCTGATCGAAGACGGTACGAGTACAATTAATAAAAAAAACCGAACTTGCAGAATGTGAACGAAAGAAAAAGCGGTTTTATAATTAATATTTTTTTTAACAGCTTTGACCGCGATCCTGACTATGATGACTATTATTATGATCGTCGTCGAGGAGGAGACAGCGATCGAGGATATAATATGCGCGATGACTTTGAACGTAGGGAATTATCGTATCGCGAAGAGGAGCGTAAACATCACAGTCGAGATGATTTGAACAGACACCCGAGAGACGAAGTCGATAGAAAGGGTAGAACGAAAGATGAACTTGATGATAGAGAAGGCAGGAGAAGACCGGATGATCGTAGGAGAGACAGGGATGACTTAAGACGTCGGGATAGGGAGAGGGAATATGATCCGCGCTATGGCAGAGATGGCAGAGATGCCAGAGAATACGTAGAACGAGACAGACGACGAGATGACAGACGACCAAGAAGATACGATGAATATGATGTCCGAGATCCTTACCGACGGGATTATTACGAAGATCCATACGCCAGAAGGTATTTATGTTTAAATCATCTTCAAGGTGTTCAACCTGGCAATGAAATTTGTATGTACGTTCTCAGTTCAGCGTTCAATAGTAAATTTCTACTGGTCTTCTAAGTTTATCATGTTATGGATAATTATGGAAACTATTATAAATATGTAGAGTTTCACAGTGATTATCACATAATATTGTGCTTCCAGCTCTCGGCCTTCCAGCAGATCATCCTACAACGACAGGGATCGAGATTACTATATGCGTTCCAGAGATCCCTATTACGGTTACAATAGTAAAGATAATGATCGTGTTATATGAAAATCACATGTGTTATTTGTATGTTAAAGTTATATTTGTGTGTAGGTTACGGTGCATACGATTATGGTGCTCACTATGGCAGTAATTATTACGCCTATCTTGAGAATTTGAGACGTACAAATCCTGAAGCGTACTCAGAATGGTATCATAAATATTACGTTAATCAGCATCCGCAACAGCATATGGCTAGGGCTGTTGGTAGTTATCCAGAAGATAGAGCTAGTGTTCACTCGGGGCGCAGCTCCTGCGATGAGAGGTGAGTAATTTATGAAATCATATGCATCTTATTCTCACATGATTATGTGAAATGCATGATGATACGTTCATGACAATTTTTTTTACGTAATGCATAATTACAGCGGCATATATCGATATTTAATATGTAATACGTGTTACTTCCTCCAAGAATAAATTCTCAATCTACATTTGATATTTAAATCTGACGAATAAATTATTATGAATTAAATCTTCTCGTATGAAAAATACCTTGGCCTACATTTGAGCTGAGAAAAGTTTATTTTCTTGTCAACAAAATACTCTGGTCTTGTCCTAATGATTTTAAAGTAGCGATACATGGTACAACTGATGATAAGCGAAGGAATATTTCAAAAATACACGACTGTGACAATTATTGTATCAAGATATGCAGTCTTTCACGCTGTTAATACATGAATCTCTAACGTTAGTTGTGTATTAGATCGTTTGCGAATCCAAGCATATGCTTCCTTTCGCCAAACAAAGCATTGTACGTCCCGTATTTCGGGTGCCCCGGATGGCTCAGGAGTCCTCTCCGAAAACGCAGTGCGACTTCTCACAATTTAAATAGGTTAAAATTTTAATAATTCCACTTTATAGCAGAGTAGAGTTGACTCAGCTTCCTATAATTTGTCACAGATCATGTAGTGAATATTCTGCTAGTTATTATTTGTAAAACTTATAATCAATTAAAACTTGAAGGTATCTTTAAAATTCATTAAGATTTATTATATTAGATTGTGTATTCTAAATGTAGTTACTATCTTGTATTTTTTACGGTTATAAATATACTTGGAAGATAAATAATTGCTTTGTACTCAATTAGAAGTATTAGTGACTATCGTAGTTTGTTACACGGTTTACTCTTTTTGTTCGAATTAGTTGTCGCACTTAAACGCTTATAGTGATCATTGAATATCTGTGAATAAATATGCAATTCACTATGCTTATTTCAGATCTACAGGCGACAAGCGGACTTTGACTGATGTTTCTCTTCTTGAGGAGTCTGCCCTAATATCCGCTCGGATGACACCAACTAAGTTCTCTACTTCTCATACATATGGTACATTTCAATTCCTATCATTTTAGAAATATCATAGATTCATTTGTTAAATTACCTACCTGCTTCTTATAATTAATAAGTTCTAATGACGTTTGATGAAACATAAAGTGCTGCATATTGATATTAATCGACTCATGCCAGTTAAATTCTTTTGATAGACCGTGTTGTGAAAATAAATATGGCGTGCTCAATGATCATAAACAGTAAGATGTATTACATAAGATCTGTGCGAAATATTAGCACAACTGTGCAACATATGTTAGTGTCTGTGGGTGTCATTATATGCAAATTGAGCATAATGTTGCACTTAAATGAAAGTACACAGTTCTCAATAGTAATGAATATAACGTAGTATAGTAGGAAAATTTCGTTCATAGGATGACTATGCGTTCCTACAGATTAAGTGCATTTCATTGGAAGTGAAGTTTTAAGTGTGTTAAACTACTGTTTTGCCACCAGGGTGCTTTTCAATCGGCTCACTGGTTCATGTGCATCCAAGTTATCCAGCTGACGGCGAGAGAGCTAAAGTCGACGTTTTTCGAGTAGACAATCTACTTCTGCATGATCCTGTTGCACGCGAGTTGCGAGTCTATCCTGGACCTCTCATTAAGCAAGTGTAATTAAATTAACGTTCATCTAAGCATGTGTATTCCAGATCACTAGCTTTTATTATATTTCCATAATGTAACTTTTGCATTTTCTACAAAGTCGATTGTTGTTTTGATTTTTTTTCATACTAAAACCGGTTTTCCTTAATCGTGTACTTCTAATAGTCATGTACGCATGCTTAGGTATCATTTTATAGAAATCAAATAATCAGTTCTAATCTAGAAAAACTGCGACTCTTGAAATATTTCATTTTATCTGATGTTACTGTTCTGTTTTGTTGAAGGGGAGTTACACATAAGAAAACTATTATCGAGTATTGTGAAAACAAAATTAAAAAAGCAGCAACAAACGAAGAGCTCTTGGATCGTGCTTCGTATATACTTTTGTATGAGTTGATGATTATGTTGATTCAACAAAATGGGGTAAGGGACTTTTACGCTTATTTGGCACTTCTTAAACCTGCATTCGATAAATCATAATGTTCGCTTAATATTTCTACAGAATGTCGTTGGTGTAGACATTGCTGCGTTATTACTTAGGAACAAAGATGTTTATCCCTTGGAATCGAATAAGACAAAAACGCAAGACTCGTACAGAAGAGAATCAGTGTTGTCGCAACGGTCGAGTATTACAGGGGCAGATGGTAGTACTCAGGATATTATCGCTGCTCAGGAAAAAAATGAAAATCTGAAACAACGAAAATCAGTGGAAGAAATCACTGATGAATTTCGAAATACGTTGTTGCATGGCTTAGTTCAAGAAGCACTAGGTACATTTTTAGTACCTAGTACACTAGTACATTTTACAAACCAATTACCATTTTTCACAACTTATTAATGAATTTGTCATTTTCCTTATTAGAGTATGCAATGAACGAAGGGCTTTGGGGACATGCATTGTTTTTAGCTAGCAAATTAGATAAACGTACACATGCGTCAGTTATGACACGATTTGCAAATAGCCTGTCACCTCATGACCCTCTACAAACTCTGTACCAGTTACATTCTGGGCGTGTACCCACCATCGTAACGGTAAGATATTCTTTGCCGAAATTATTCTTTGCCGACAGCCTAACTACGGACAAATACGGTGTATAACTCAAATGACCATTTTTCTTCTGTGTATTAGACGTCGACGGATCCTAGATGGGACGATTGGAGACCTCATTTGGCAATGATTATCTCAAATGTCTCAGCTAATCCAGAAGTTAATCGTCGATCAGTGATGACGCTCGGTGATACACTTGCCGCAAAAGGGGATATACATGCTGCGCATTTCTGTTACATTTTAGCGCAAGTTGATTTTGGCACATACGGAATGAATTCAGCGAAACTCGTTCTCATCGGGTCGAATCACTGTAAACCATATTCCGAATTCATGACAACGGAGGCAGTCATGTTAACAGAAATATATGAATACGCACGTAATTTGAGTGAGCCAGGGTTTACTCTGACAAATCTTCAGGAATTCAAATTCGACTTGGCCGTAAAAATGATTGATTATGGTCTGATAGAGAAGGCTTTATTGTACTTGGAGCAAATCGCAGTAAATATAGTCAAAGAACCATCTAAGTATAAACAATCCTTCATAAAGAACGTTTACACTTTGGGCGATAGAATAAAATACCATGATCCAGTGTGCAAAAACGCTATTGAGGACGTTGTTAATCTCACGTGGCTTAATAAATTATCAGAAATTGTTGGCAAATATCAGGTACGATTTTATAGTTTTCCATTAAATGATGCTTTTGCATAAATTAGTTCATTTCATTCAAATAATCCAGTTGATTTAACAATTATTCAACAGCAATTACAGTGTTGCTAAATTTTAATATCAATTTTCAATCTAATTTTCTTCAACAACACTTTGTGGTAATTATCAACAATGCTTAAAACGATAATCATTGCACTACCGAAAGTAATCATGCTTTTTTCAAATGTATATTAAAGTATCACATTATAGCAATTATTCTAAAGATTATATTTTATTATAACTGCATTCACAGGCTGGAGAACTTGTCGAAGATGAGATTTATAATCCAGCTACATCCACTGAATGCACAAATGTCGTTAAAAATCAAAACACACATGAAGTAAAACAATTACAACAACCCCAGTGGAATGTTCCTCACTCGGAGTACGGAAATGGTGCAACATCGATGACAGAGATGACTTCACCTGAAATTCAATCGAATTGGCAGCCAATGTCCCTACCACCCGATGTGCAAGAGACGTATGACGATACCGACCAACTTATTCTAAATAATGAAGAATCCAGACAATACCAAGAATCCCAGCAGCCAGATTATTGGAATAAGCAGGCATATTACCAAGGAAATTATAGCAGAACTGATGACTTGTCTGTGAATTGGCAGCAACAATCCATTCAACAGTCATCGTATTCAGCTGAGCAAGTCGATAACGATAACTCGAGACAGCAAGAACAAGAACGTTGGAACTCTGAGGTAAATTAACATTTTTTTAAACGACAAACAAGCTATATGTTGTTAGTAAGCGTTGAAAGGTCATGAAAATTTTAATGAGATCAACAGCAAAGTATGAATACATAGTTCAAAGAGATTTATGTAGCGATGTTCATACAAAAGGCTCTTTTGAAAACCTTATCAGATTTGACAGAAAACTGATGTTGAGTGGGTTAGAGTGGTGCTATTTTGAGAATTTGTAAGATCTTATTACGCAATAGCGCTTAAAAGCATGCCTCTTTTGTTGGTGTCAAACGACAAAACATTTTATCATCATCCTCTGATATTCATATTTATTAAACGATGTATCATACCTAACTTATTCATTTCGAGAAGATGTTTCTGAACGAGAACATTTTGATTTTACATCACCGAAAGGCTCTTTTTCTGATTATATTTCGCGGTATTAATCTTTATTAACAATAACAAATGCGCGTAAGTTTTTACCAAAATTGTAGTACATTAACGTTCGAGTGTTGACTTGCGTGTTTCGTCATACTTATACCGAAATATTATTTACATACCAATTAATCAAAGTATGATATATTTGGAAGAAATATTAAATTGGATTGTCTACACTTATGCTTAGATATTAATGATTTTCCGCGTATTTTTTGATGCTTACATACGGACAGACGGATAAGGAAGAAAAAGCTTCGACTCCGGAAGTAAGTAACCTTGCAGTCACACGGGATAATTTTATCTATTCTGAACAGGCATTGAGCATCGACAGTGTTAACTCTTTGCGTCGACGCAGAACTGTAAACGCACCAAATCTTGCTGCTTCTAACTCACTATCTGAGAGTAGTAATGAAAAAAGCACTCTAGTGACTTCAGACAGAAAAACGGAGGTGGAAAATCTGCATAAAACGTTCAAGTATCCGAAGATAACAATACCGTATCCAAAGATTGTCCCTACTAACAAGATTCATGGGAAGGACGTAAGGCAATCGAAGAAGATTGATCCGAAATATACGAAGCCACCCTCTACGCAGCCTCCTATTTTCTTAAAGTGTAAAATTAAGCAAACATCGAAATCGGAAGAACCATGCACAACAGCCCAAAAGTACAACTCAAAACAATTAAGCGAACAGCAAACAACCGATTTAGACGTTCACTTAAGTAACGTGCATCTTGATCCTTTCATAAAATCTAATTCACTATCAACGTGTGAAAAGCTGCCTATGAAAAACGACACTAATAAGAAATGTCTAACGTTGCAGCAGTACTGCAATTTCGAAGAAAAAAAAGTCGTAAGGGTAGCTCCTCACATACGAAGGAAAGACGTTATTTGTGACACAGTGGATGCATGGTCTCTTCCGAATAATACACAAACCGCTGAATCATCACAGTATAAACCGCTTATATTTGGTGGTACTTACCCTATAGATTTACCGATTCAACACAGGTGCAATAATACGGCGCAATCCAAAGAACATGCTGCAGTTGTAAATCGTACTTCGAAAACTTACGACATCGATAGTCCAACAAATTATCAATAACAGGCATACCTGAGATTATTATAAATTGCGAATGCTTTCACATATTTCCTTCTGTCACTCTTCTTCGTCTGCTCCATAGATCTATACTGCTATTAAATTACAACTGCTTAAAAAATGAATGAACGAATACCCTTGTGCAATTTTATTCGTGATTTAGAAATATTTTATTGTAAGCATTTACATTTCTCTTGATGATGTACGGCGTGAAAATAAAATGCGTAGCGTTGAGTAAAATCTTTCAATTTTTGTAACTCGTTTGCCCTTTTATGTTACATGAAAAAATGATTTTTCATTTACACTTGAGTATATATTTTCGGTTGTCTTTTACTTAGTTGTTTGTATGCAACACAACTAAATTTGTAAACGTATGTTTGCACAAATAAAACTGATAGTTGCAAAGCTTATCATCTCTTTACCTAACCGTATAGTATTTTTGCCGAAGAAAGTTATTGAAATTTTTCGGTAAATATATTTGTTACGGTAAAGTGGAACAGGCTTTGCTGGAGTACATTTATGATTTATGAATCATATATTTTGTTACAGCTTACTCAGCCGACGATTTCCATGGGTCCGTCGATGGGTAAACAGTATGATCCGCTTGAAGAATTGGATGCGCTTGAACCTCCTACACAGACTGGTAAACAGGCGAACGAAAATAAAAAAGCAGCTGAAAAAGCTCCTGAGAAAAAGAGTTCCAACGGAGGTTGGTTTGGTGGATTGTTTAGTAAGCTTGCTCCGAAGCCGAAAAATCAGATGATACTGCCAGATGATAGAAACCCTACCGTAAGTTTATTATACTCAATTATAAATCTGTTGTTACATGCCACCTTCATATAAAGCTGATTATAATAGGTTGTCGATTATTAAGTTTTGGAGACCGTACTTACGTGTGCCATTCCTTGTTTTCACAGGCTAAAGCTTAAATTTATGAAAATTTTTCTTAATTAGGCAGTGTATTAATCTTATATTAATCTTTGAATTCAGTGTGGAATTTCAGATTTGTGAACTAGATGAGATCTTGTAGATTGCATATGTTTATACATGTTCGCAGATTGTGTGGGATCCCGTGGCGAAAAAATGGATGAATAAGGACGAAGATGGGAGTAGCGAATCTTCATCTTTAGCTCCACCTCCGAAAATGACGGACATGGGATACAGAGCACCACCCACGGAAAAACCTGCAACCCATCAACAATTATTACCAGGGAATCCGCAACACGAAGAACACGCTGCTAACACATTGAACTCGTTAAATTTAACACCGTCAGGTGGTAATATGTTTAAACTTCCGAAGGGCAGAAGTATGCGCGCCAATTATATAGACGTCATGAATCCAGGCGGATCAAAAAATAATAGTGGTTCGTCAAATGTACCGACTCCCGTTACGTCTCCACTGGTACCTATGGCTGCCTCGTCCCCACAAATGTTTATTCCTGCACCAGGCATGTACAATAGTCAATCTAAATAAGCGTAATAAATCTATGCAATAGTTTGTAGCATTATCGTTTGTTTTTATCGAGTGTTTAGCATTAACACTTTCTTGAGTGGCCCAGTTTAAAAATTTGAAAAATTCACAAAAGGGAAAAATTGTATGTTTATGAAAATTAGATCATAATGGTACAATATAGTGCTGCTAAAGGAATCATATTACATAGTGGTATATCGTGAAACCACAATCTGAAATTTCTCACTTCCGAAATTTATGTTTAAAAAAAATACGTTGAATTTAGCGAAAGAGATTTTATTATAGTTTGCCGTATAATTACTTATCAAAAGAGTCTTGATGGAGCTATTTAGAAAATTAGTATTGATTTACGGGTTAGATTAATCAAGGATTTGAAAAATATTAATATCACAAAAATAATTTTGGGTGTGATGAACAGTTTCGTTGTCGCGCAAGTACGTGACTATCGTTCAAAGATTCCATAAATTTCATTCTCTCCTATCTTTACAGTGAATGACCCAAGCGCTCCAATGGATTTTCTAACACCGCCCACATTACCGCCAACCAATACTGGAGAAAATACAGCACAGGGGGTAAGTTTGATGTTCGAATTTACTTGTTCATAGTTCATGTGTTGTAAAATACGCTCGAATCAAATGATTACAACATATGTACCACATTAACAGTACAGACTTATACATTTACCACTTAGTCTGTTGTGTGTGTATACAATCTGTGTGATCTATCTGCGATGCGGT
This sequence comes from Hedychridium roseum, assembly GCA_963989215.1. NCBI lineage: Eukaryota > Metazoa > Arthropoda > Insecta > Hymenoptera > Chrysididae > Hedychridium > Hedychridium roseum. Next base: position 2,548,016 of record OZ022312.1, on the reverse strand, counting down.
TGCAGTATGTTGGTATGCAGCTTAGTTGTTCGTCTAAAGTGCCTTAGATATCCGCCCCAGGATTACACTGTAGTATTAATTTTTATATTTTTTCAATCTTACTTATTGTGTATTCGCGTACGGATAAATGGAGATAATCGTGCTAATTTAATACCCATGTCCTACGTTTATGATGCTCCTTTGTCTTAACAATCAGTAACTTTCAAATAATACGGCGTATAACTCCATTCAACTGTATTAAATAAAAACATGGAAATGCCATTAAAAAATATACGCGAAATGTAATTAAACACGAAATGATTCATTTTCATTTTGAGGAAAAGGGGATTGTAACGAGAAATTGATTTACAAACTAAATTTATATCTCGCACGGAACCATAAGACTTTTCTCAGTTGATTTTGGAATGCAATCTATAACAAAGGAGATATTTGAGGTAATAGTGTCAAATGCACTAACTAACTTGTAAACCGTATGTTTTACATTGGTTATGATGTAAAACCTGGATATTTGGTAGGGGTGTGCATGTAGACACCAAAAATCAAGTATAACTGACTTCTGGGTTGGATAAGATTTGTGCGTGATCCGCTTAATCGGGATTTCTTGCCACGCATATTATTATATCTCTGGGAACGTTGTTATGTTACAATTTTATTTAAGACAGGTTTTTAACCGAGTTGAATACTTGAATGTGCAAACTTTGAAATCTATTGTACAATTGTTAATACTTTGAGGATTAGAAAAATAAAAGAAAAATACGTATTGGATGTTTGATATTATACTGATATTCAAGTATGTGACAAGTAGCTTTTGACATTTTTGTCCGGTCTCGAAGTTTTCAGGTACATGCACACTTCTAGTGTCCGGTGATGTGACATAAAATTTACAATGATGAGTGAAGTAATATTACACAGTAATAAAGATCTTACACAGTTAAAAGAATTCTGAAAGATCTGAATACTTATATTACGACATTGACCAAAAACATAATTACCATACAGCGATCAGTTTAACATTTGATAGAAAAAGTTCGAAATCTTTCCTTTGTAGGAGCAACTAATTTAATGACAATTTATGCATATAATATCGCATCTTTCAGCAGTTGTGGCTTATTAGATACTCCATCTGCTATAGATGCTCCACCAAATATGAATCTGTGTTTAATCGACTTTTCTCTTTATGTTTCTGTATGCAAGCAGTCGGGGAAGCAGAATGACGTAGCCAAATAATAATTATGCAAATAGTAAGAAAAACTTTCTACAATTTTGACATTCTTGTTTGATATATCTGGAAGCATATGGTGCTCTTTGCTTACTGCGTTTGAACATTGCTTTTGGAATATTTTCCTACGTTTCCTGCATCTCTGAACAACGAATGGAATAATCGAGGTCTCATTTTTTATGTATTTATGCATAGATTTCTAGAAGTTATTAAGTAAATAGTATATTTAACAATGCTTCTGCGGGTGCAACACCAATGTGCACTATTTAATTAAATACTGTGCTACTATATGTGCACTATATAATTTTATGCACTATTTAATTTTATAATAACCGATACGGAATATATTCCGTAAACGAATCCTTGCTTTAGGCATGTGATACATTAGTACAGATATGTATACTGTACGCAGTAATTACGTTGAAGTAGTTGTTCAATGAGATGCGAGAAGCGTAATAGATCGTTTTGCTTGGCACGTTTAACAAGGGATAATTTTGCATGCTATGTCATTTAAACAGTTACAAAACACTAGCCTAAGGTAAATATGTACTAGATAGTGTTAGTGCGTAGTGATTCATTAAACACTTATATAATTTCATTCGCACTTATTATCATTGACAGTGTACATAGAACTTAAGTATCGATTAGAATTGTGCTACGCTAGTTCGAGAAACACTGTGATTTTTGCTAACATTTGAAAAGACGGTTGAAGAGCTTCTTTCCAAATTGCTTTATATTGATTTGCCACGTTTAGAATTGCTGTGGTGTGAATGCATTCCATAAAATCACCACATACCACCATACTTGGATGTTTTTAGATTTTTGTTGGTCAGATTTGTCAAAGTCATTAAGTTTCTCAAAATAGGTTGCACTGTGTGTTAACAGACACATGATTTGCTTTTCTTAAACCCTCAGTTTGAAACGAATAATCTTAATTGTTAGGAAAAGTAAGTTCTCATTTTGATTTAAAAAACCCTGTGGGAATAAGCTCCTTCTATCTTTGAAATAATTATAATAGGACTAATACAGATTAGTGAGACAGCATTATTGTGTTATGTATGACATATAGCTCTCTCGATGGAGCTCAACCAGCTCATTATCACGAGAGGTGCAGAGCTACACAATGAGGGATCCGCGTTTTCATCAACGAAACAAGGTAAAATAATGAAACTTTCCAACATCAATTACAAATTAAATATTGACAACATTTTAAACCATGTCACAAATGTAATTGTAATTACCTGCTACAATTAGTGTGTTCTATGGGCATATTATTAAATATAACTTGATTTTATAATTAATATATTTGATTAATTAACCAATTCTTGTTGGTACGAGAGTTAGGTGTATAATCAAATGGCAGCTGTTAAAAATGTATAGACATGCATTGAAAGAACGATCTGATTTTATATTTCTGAAATATAAAACCATTCTTAGGAATCTGCAATATGTATGCCAGGCGATCTGTTGTCTCCTTCGGAATTGAAGATATGTTTGTAACTCCTTTATTTCGTGGAATAATCTGCTCCAGATTTGCATGGTTACGTTTACATCATGCATTAATAATCCACTTCGTAGCCCACTGTTAAACAAAGTAATGTTTATATGCCACCGAAGCATTTGTAATATCATATTACAAATCCATATTACTAATATGGATATGCACATGGAGTGGATATGCAGGTAGAAGTGATATGTCAACAATTTTAACGTATCAAAAACAATGTGTACCGAATTTCCTTGACATATATATAGTCTAAATTAAATGGAGCAATAGATCACACAACAGATAAGGGGAAATCGAAAAATTTGGAGCTGGTCAATGGGTTCCATGTTATATCTATTAAATAAATTTCCCAATTCACAAAATCATTTTTCATTAGATCATCTACTTTCACAATAAAATATTTTTAAAACAGACACATGTTTGCACTAAATATATTTTAATTTCGGTGGCATAATCTTATAGGAAAACTGGTCAAGCTTGGTGAAGGGTAATCTATTTTTCATTTGTACAATGCCTTTAATTCGTTTATGAGCTTCCTTTGTGATATTAATCTAATCATTTACAGTGTTCTCTTTGTTCGTTATTTTCGTTACTTTTCACATTATGTGATAAGAGTATTTTTTTAATTAGGTTTAATCTGCCACAATGTGTTACTTAGGGACCACTGATGTTCAAACCGTCTGAAATGAAGAATCACTCAACGAAGGACACCTCGCAAAATCGCTACGCATCATGATATAGGGAATTATAGAATTCTACGGTAAAATAAACGGTACCAGTTGTTTGCAAGCTGTACAACAGTTTCCATGCGCAGGGACTTCCCTTGTGTACAATAATATCCAGTCTTTCAACGTGACAGCTGAAGGATACAGATGCGAACGATTTGCAGACCTAATGCACTGATTCTGCTTTTTACTGAGGATTGGTAACACGACTATTGCAAGTTACGTGGTTATTGTAATTGCGTTTAGATATTTTTTTACGGACGGAATCACATTCTGCACTAAAGACATTTGCAATTTATAATATCGCATTAGATAGAAAATATGGTATTCAAGGGATACAGATAGTATATACCTAGTGCTTAACAATGTACAATAATGCATTAAAATCAACTTATCTGTTGTTCCCGACAGAACGCATTTTGCTGTGAGAAAGGATGTTAGAAAGTTGTGAGCACCAGATTGTTGAACAAAAAATCAAAGTTTCTCCAAGCATATTCTTTGAAACTCGACGATTATAATTTGCTTCTTCGCAGAATGAAGTGCGTTCCTCTAGAGTAACTCCATGTTAAGTGCACGAGTGATTTCTGTTACTCGTTTCTTCTACTTGCGTTTAACTATGGATGGGTATCAACAGAATTAACTATAGTTAGGAATACATTTGTTATAAAATGGTCTTGTGTGCATTGCACCTTATAGACCAATTGCTATGTTGTAAGAACTATCATAATGTCGATTCTGAAATTCGTTAAGGATGCAAGAATTTTATAGATTGTGTTAAAATTTTTGTACAGAGGCATAATTGTTAGCGCCAATAATGTCGTTTGTCGTTGTCATATCGACTACTCGACATGATATAACTGCCATTCTCTTGGCTTACAAACTAAGGGGCGGGTTTGTTACCACCCTTTCATTGATTAGGTTGATGTAACGTCGTAAATAACATGCAGATGCTGCATATTTATCACTCATAAATTGCAAATGGTTGTAAGGGAAAACAGAATCTTAACCGAAATAGACTTTCCTATTATAAGAGTAAAAGAAAAAACATACACTATAATGAACGAGTTATGTCATATAAGAACTTCTTCGGATAATTGAAAATTACTAGCATTAGCACGACTCAGAGAAGCCCCCATCAAAATTTATTCCAGATGTATATGATGCATGTGCAATGGAATGTTATAAATTTATGAAAGTTGCATTGCAAATACGAATTATATAAATATTTCACTTGTAAAAATATTACCTATACTTCCCGTAGATGTAAGGGCCTGGCCGGTATATATAAAAAGTGACTCCATTATTATGTATACATCTATTACTAATTTAGGATCAAAATTAATCAGTCCATTATAATACCTTCCTAAGATTCGCTATCAGTGCAATAAGGTGATTTATAACTTATTATTGGAACAATCAAGTTTAGGGAAATGATTGTTGTAACATTCTGAACAAAATAGATGGAGAAAGCTGAGTAAGAGGAAGCAAATTAAATGTTTACGAGCTTGCGCAAAGTAACAAGGGCAGGAATAGCACATATTTGGGTAATTGGTCGTTTAATGTGCGACATTATCTCTTTTCAAATGTATACACCAATCTCTTGTTCAAAAATTCGAATAATTTAATGTAGGACGTAATTGGTATTGCTAAAAATTCACTTATAAGATTTTGTTTGCCATAGTTTACGATTAAGTTCGTCCACGCGAAGGTTTTACGATTATGACATAAAGCATTTTGCTAACTTCATAGATGTATAACAGTTATGAAAAGAATATTATGTAAAATGATCTATAAATATTTCCGTGTACGTATGAAGAATAATTCTGTATATAGAATAATTTATAAGCCACTTTCTATGAACGTTGCAAAGGGTTGCTCTTATGTAAAGTTCTGCAAGTAAATTGTATTCACTAATCACTGATCACTAATGGACCATAATTTTACAATGTAAAGTTCTTTAAAGAGTTCTAGAGAGTAAATAAATTAGTGATATGTGTTTTGTCATATAAAAAGCCGTTTGGTTGCGCAAATGTGAAACCATCTTGGAAAGCGCTCAATGTATGTTGAGGAAATGTAAACTGTTTGTAAAAATTCAATGTAGCTTGCTGAGATGTCATGTTATTATAAAATACACCTGTTTAAACAACATTATAAAAAATAATTGGATAAAATTTATGTTGTGGCATTAATTATCTTCATGTAATCTATACTCAGCATAAAAGTAAGTCTTATGCAGTGTTTATTCTCACTGACTTTTTATATTATGTGTGATAATAATAATGGAGAGGTATGAACAATGACAGTTAATTTGCATTCAGCAGTGTTGATCAATATTCAACATTAATCAAGATTGAACAATAGAGGTATTGGATTATGGTAAATTGGATCAGTGTACAACCTTATTACTTATGTTTACGTAATTTAAAGTTTGTAAAAAACAATGCATGTTTTTGGGATATTTGGATAAAGGTGAACATATATTGTGTATAATGATTATAACTACGATCCTTATTATTGCTCTGATAATAAAGTGTGGTATTAACAACATAATTATGTGTAGAAAATTATAGTGTCTTACATTTTTTTTATATCCACAAATTTTCTTTGAAAATCAAGCATTAACAGAGAAATGTCTAAGTAGTTGTCATAATATATGTTACTGATTATGCAGAAGAAGTAATGAATAATCTAATATTAATATTAATTATAAAAAATAATAAGTGATGTAAAAACTGTAGACTGTTTAAGAATCCGTTTGTGTATGTATTATTCTGCAACTTGCTGCACTTGCACGAAATATTTTTAAGAATTTACAGTTATTTTCAAAAAATCATGTTGGAACTTGCTGTATGACTCTTATAATACAAGGTACACATACTTCTGATATATCAAGATACCCTAAGGACATAACACAAAAGTTGGGGCAAAACTTCTCCAAAGGCATTCGGAGAAGCAATTTCAATTATGGCGGGAAATTATACGTCTGCGGCTGTAAAACCGTTATAGAAAAGTTACTTGAATAGCTCAAAGCTATTTAGATAATTTGTGTAATAATGAATACTTTCAACTGCATGTACTAATAAAGGTAAAACGAATGTACAAGTATTAAGACATATTTTACACACGTAAGTATATTATATTTATAACAGTTTATAACGATGTTCGAAGGAGAAATGATTAATGAGCGCCCATATTTAAACGTATGGTCACATTGGAAACTCACTAAAAGTATGGCGCGCGACGAGATAAACGGAATGTATTTGTTATTAGTATTCAGTAACAGAGGATAGGTAGTCGAAGGACAGCAAGGCCATCTTGCAATTTGGTGATTAAAAAAACGATTAATTAACTGCTTCCTTATAATGGGGGTTCGTGGTGCTTTACTCATTCTAGAGGGATGCGATAGGGCCGGGAAATCAACTCAGGTTAAAATGCTAGTGCAAGAATTAAATAACAGAGGTATACCTGCGGAAGCACGAGGTTTTCCAAGTATGTATATGTTTGTATTTTTCATTACCGTCAATAAACTCTATGCAAATATACGTATCGTAGTTTGTTGTAAATAATCTACTACAAACGTATTCATTTATATACATATATGTCACGGTAAAATTCAGTCAAACACCATTCGCTTAGGTGGATAATGTTTGGGACAGCATGATCGACAGCTACCATTCAAATCCATTTGTCTTGGCAAATAATCCCTGACGAAATGTTACTAGGTGAATACGAGCAACCTGAAATAACAATTTCCCTGTGATAGATATACGCTAGGTCTTTGTCCAATTTATTTAACAATGTATGCTATTCTTTTGACATTAAAATTGATTTTGTTTTACACATAAAATTTCCTTCATGCCCTAATTTTTATAACGCTGAATCTAATTTCCTCGGTGGATCATCAGACTTCGTGAGCTACATAGACTTAAGGATAACCAATATTGTAACAGTATAATATTGTAATTGTTAGAATACCGAATTCTATCTTTTATTTGTTTTTCTATTTACTTTACACTTCTTTGACGTTCTCATCTCACCAATAGCAAGACGCCATTGAATGAATGTAGAATAGCGGGAAATTCAAATATACCGCCGCACAATCTAGGGCATAATATTGTATAACTGCACGTTGGGCTCGCGCAAGTCCCTGAGAGGTTTATTATTAATATTTTTGTTATTAACCACATTAGATTATAATAAAGGGATATAACATTACCGTTAAGTAAGAAGTGCGTTATTAAAATTTAGCTCAGAAGGAAATTATACATACAATATATGAATATTATAATTCTATTTGAAACGGTGCATATGTATAAAAGTCGAATCGCGTTCGTTGAAAGATTAATTTTAAACAATAAGTTCTATTTATTAAAGTCCAAATGTATAATTGTTTTTCAGATCGGTCTACTGTCGTAGGAGGGGTGATCAACCAACATTTATCGAAAAAGCAAGATCTTCCTGCCGAAGTAGCTCACTTACTTTTTTCAGCCAATCGCTGGGAAAGTCAGTCAGATATTTTAAAGGCTCTACAAGCTGGCATTACCCTCGTCATCGATAGGTATATTTTGATTTATATTTATATATGCTATGATATTCAGGTTTATCAGATTTGTTTTTGTAAATAAAATTTCTTTGTGGATTTATTTGACACTACTTTGAACGCATATATGATAGGTATGCCGCGTCTGGAGCAGCTTACACAGCAGCCGTAACTAATAGGAAACTTTCGTGGTGTAAACAACCCGATGCAGGCCTGCCTAAACCTGACGTACAATTATTTCTTAAAATCTCTGAGGAATCGCAGCGTGCACGAAGTGGTTGGGGAAAGGAGAGGTTTGAAAGCAGCGCTCTTCAAAAAAAGGTTGCGTCTAATTATGAATTACTAATGGACGATACGTGGACGACCATAGATGCGGATCAGGATGTTGAGAAAGTGCATCAAAAAATTCTCGAAATATCTCTCGATGTGATTAAGCGTGTAAAACATTCTCCAGTAGGTTTGTTATACGAATTATGACTATCAATACACATGATTAAACAAACTGATAGTAGCTAATATTTCTAATTCTAAATACTTCTTTCCGTAATCATGTACCTGTATAATTGTAAATACTTATAAACAATAAATTGATCAGTATTTCGTACATGTTTATTTACAATACTGCACGCAAATCTTCTTACGAATAACACGCTTTAGAAGAAAGTGTAACAAGATGATTAAATTACGGAAAATCGCATGTATGTATTTGGTCCATTATACCATTTTAGTTAGCTCTGTATTACAAATGCAGGTTACAAATGCATAGCAGCGCTATTACTGATGGAAATTAGAATTACGATTAGAGTCGGTTAGAGTGAATTAGATTGGAGGATGCGGAAGTCGAAGGACAATAGGAGGAGGACCTTGACACGGAAGCCCTTCTGCCAGTCGGCAGAGCTACGTAAAACGAGTACTTGAAACACAAGACAAGTCTATCGGTGTTTTTGCGATTATCTACTTTAAACCCTTTAGGTTTTTCTTGTTGGTTGTAAACGAACTTATAACTGTTATTCCGTGTTGGTGACAGATAGGCATACATATAGGGCGCACATCACGTGTCGGCAGTTGCAGGCTTAATAAACATCCTCTCTATCCATGACCCAAGGTGACTGTGTAAGTATTGGCAGAGTCTGCATATTCAATTAGTATGTTGCCATCATCGTATTGTCACAGCGTGAGATTACGGTCTCAATTCAAACAATTTCATGTAGAGCAACATGCGACTGCAGTATAAATAAAAAGATATGCTAATGTAAATTAAAATTATATCGATATACCTCTATAATGAACACAAACGTTGAAATGAAAAGGCCTATGTTGATGGATAGTGTTATTTACGATTTTTCTTACAACTATTGTAACTGACGATAATACTAAGGGATATTCGGAACACCTCAAAATGCAGCATTGGTGTCATAGTTCAACGAAGATAAATTGTTGCAAATCGTTACTTGTAATTGAATTGCTTAATAAGTACAAAAGTATCATAATAATCATTATCGATATCTAGCATTGGCAGAAAAATGTGTAAAAATTCGATTCGTATCACCAACTTGTTGACAAAGAATGACTAGGTATTATTTTACCATATTCTTACTTTGATGTCTGTAAAAGATGTTCTAAATATCTAGATTGCAGATAAGAATTCATAATTTGTTATTTACACGTCGCACGCGATGACGAGAGAGTAGCAAATCAGCTACATTAACGAAACCGATTGTTACGTCTCAGGGACGTAACCGCTTTACAACAAATATTATTATTATTATTATTATGGATTTAGAAGGACCATCTAAATATCACGACTACCTTCCAGCTTGACTTTCCAGTAAAAGTTGCGAGTTTTTCTGCGGAATTGTAAATCTAAAAACCTCAGTTAATAATATTTACAGTAGAGTATAAACATCGCATATCTGTAGAAATTACACATGTGAAATTTAATACATTGACGACTGTTCTCACCTGTTGTAAGACTCGTCTGCGAGTTTCCTAATTTGCCCTATTATCTAATTTTATGCTTCGTTCCATGCACTAAAGATTCAGTCCATTACATTAATGTCTGATGATTTTGGGACAGTTGTGCACTAATCAACCCCGTACTAAAACTGTCTATTTTCATAGCACTAACGACAAAGATTACTACGATTATACTACGAATGACAAAGATTTACTATGCATAAATAACTACACTTCTTTACGAAATAACTTTATTCAAAAGCTGTTGCAAACTTAAAATACAAAGGAATAGTCTTCGATGAATGTGTTGTACGGTTTTAAGGGACACTTAATAATTAATTAACACTAATTGTTTTTGGGGATAATTATCGTAAAGGATTATGAATATTCGTTTCTTAACAAATAAACATAGAGGGTGTTTCGATAATGATGCGTCGAACTTTTCTAGTTGATAGCTGAGTTTTTCAGAAGGCATGTGAGCGTAGAATTTAGTCGATGCTAGCTCGTCGTGTATTGTCTCTACGAGTCACAATGAGCTACCGATGCATTCGCCTGTCTTCATACACACATAGATACACGTGCACGCGCATTTCATAGCCCGACAGGCGCTCAATAATTCATCGTTTCAAAGCAGAGTAACATTGAATGGTGCTTTGCGCACATATCACCTGTTAGACAGTGTTTCCGAGTATGTGTACACATACTTTTGATTTCACTTCATCGTTCGCCAATGTGTTTAGTTCTCGTAGTTCACATGCCACGCTTAACGAGAGCACGCTGTTATTGAAATCGGAGAAATTATTTTCTAAGCTCGACACGAGCGATAGCGAGTTTGCGTTTTTTAATCATCTGCCGCCTTTTACAGCTTCTTATGAGCATAAGGTAACATCTGATCTCGTATTATTGATATATTATTTTGCATGTTATTTCGTATTATCGTGTTATTCATATTTATGTGATATCAAGTTGACTTCAATTTTTTATAACCCGCATCATTGATGATGTTTTGATAAATGACAACATATTTTAGTTGTATGTGAAAGCTCAGTCTGTTACTGCGATTATACACTTGCTCGGAAATTAATTAGATTATTAAGAAAATCATTTAATTATTTTTGTTTGATTTTGATTTCATTGGTCCTATTTGAGCAGTTCTTTGTTCCAGTAGGTTGAACTCTCATTCAGTAACATGTATTATATATTAACATTTACATAAATCTGTTGAAGTGAGTTCTTGACTTTAGTTAGCACTTTTTAGATTAATTTATTATACCTTTTGAGATTGTACTTTGCATATTGTAAGAGAAATGTGTTCAATTCTAAAAAAAGATAACTGTATGAATTCCAAAGACAAGCACCTAATCTTGAGTATCCGAATTGTTGATTTATTTTTAAGAACAGAACGACATATTCTGATTGAAAATTGTTTAGTTTTGTCGAAAAAGCATCACGTGGTTCGTTTATTTTATTTTTGAATGAAATCATCAAGGTCATCGTAGTTTTTTTTAAACTGGATCACATAATTATTTATCTATATATCGGTAGAGACTTCTCAGATAAATACGGAGTCATACGGTGTCCAGAATAACATTAACTGACATTGTATAACCTTGTAATAATCTGAAGTCAAGGTCACGGCATACTAGTTACGAAGAAATGTATTTCAGAACACTGCCAGAGCACAAACCTATTTAGTCGCCTTCAACTAACATTGAAATATTAATGTAAATGTTTAAAATGATAATCTCAGAGAGTGCTGCGTGTTGTAAAACCGTTTAACATGCTCCTCTGATACAAACAACTCTCGCGTAACACGGTTTTGTTATAAAATGGTTAAAAAATTGTATCCTTGTATGATCGACTTTTGAATACAATTAAGTTTTAAAAAAGTTTTACCCTGCTACACTTATTTCCGAAAACGATTTAGTTCTCGTTTGATTGGTTATTAATGCAGACGCTTTTGTTCACCACAATGTTGATCTTTGATAACACCTGTATAACATAAATAGTGTAATAAACACAATGTTTAGATATGCTGTTAAAATTTTTATTTTCATGCTTTTTCGTTGTTTATGTCTCGGGTGTCGATGTGAGCGCCTCAATTTGTATAGTCTTCACTCTTCATTATAGCATCAGTATCTCACACATTATGTACCAAGTTTTTCTTTAATAAACCAGCTTTATTTGGTAACACACAATCCTGGTGTCTATCACTTACGATCACTGTTCTGCTCTCGCAGTATATCTTTTCTTGCGTTATTTACTGTTTTGTGCGTAAGTTTATTTGATGTAGTTTCCGTATTAGTCGTATAAGATCGGAAGAAGTGATATCTGTGTGGATAGAGTTGTGTTAACCGCGTAAGTCTTATTAGTTTGAAGGATAAGCAGGTAGCTCAAAGGCCTATTTTGTTTTGCGTCTCAATGCATCCTTTGGCATAATACCTCCCATGTTAGGCTGATCACATCGGTGAGTGTAGGATGATAAACCGCATTGTCATTATTGTTAACGGTTAGGGTGAGGGCTAAATGGGGCGAAGTCTACAATGATTCTGGACGATCCGATGTGTATCGGCCAACAGACTGGAGTTATATCTTTCAGAAACTCTTGACGGTGTGCTTCCATATTCTATTCAGTGAGAGAGTGGTTTCAGTTTTCGTTGCTTCTGCGCAGTCATTCATCGATAAGTCATTTACTTATGTTAAAAGGGAAACGTTTGTACTGTAACAAATTTGTTAAGGCCGCTTCGTGTAACGAATGTTGGCTACCATTACTACACGCTCTTTTCTTTCAGTATTCTCAGTAGTCTCAGATTCATTCGGATGATTTTGCTTACATGATGGAGCTTCGGCATGGAGCTTTCGACGTTGAAACGGTGCTTGCGAAAGTAATCACTGAAAAAAAGAAACCGCCGAAAGTTCAACGGGGTACAAATTCGCCGATGTATAGGAGTCTTTGCCCTATGATCTACGTTATAAGAATCTTCGGATTGGGACCGTATGATTTTACTGACGATCAATTGGTACCTTCGAATATCTATAACATTATGACGCTGATCGTTATGTCTATGTACTGCTGTCTCATGTATAGAATATCTATGGGATTTGCGGGCTCGAATCACGAACGTCCTATACTGGGGGGAATAGAGATAATAAAGGTATTTTTCTTAATATTAAAATACTTATAATAATCCATTGTATCGTATTCTACGCATTGCATTTGCTATAAGTGATGTTTATACATACATTATTTGCTTTTATCTATCAAGTATTACCATACTAGAGTTAGATAAAAAATGTACGTAAAATACTACCTTGCAATTTTTCGAAAACTGTTGTTTAATTGAATTTATGACCAATCTTTGCGTCTCACTTATTAGGGAACTACATAAGAAAATAAGTTTCAGGCCTATTCTTTTAGAACTTGAATGGCTGTGCGGAAAAATATTTTTTAATTGTACGTTAATTCACGTTCATTTAACGTGTAATGGGCAAAATAGTGAAATATCACCTATGGCGCGTTTAACGTACAATAATTCTATCTTTTGCACAAATTAGTTAGTCTATTCTTTGGGGAATAATCTGCCATTCATTCTAGGTTGTTACAAATTTTTTTGTGGCCATGTACGACCTTATAACCACCACCTTTACGAGAGATAAATTTGTAATGATATGGAATACTTTTCAAGACTACGACGAGACAGTTCGCCAATTAGGGTATAAGCGCAGTGAAACAATAACAATGGTCAATGCTTGGATAATTGTCGTTGTGAACATCGTTATATGGACGGCTGTTAATCAAGGTGGCATGATCGCGTTTAATGAAGCATGGAATTATAATGTAGGCTACATGATCATTTACGTTGGCACCTGTACGGGGTTATACAAATTTGTTGGAATGGCTCTGCTTTTGGGACAACGGTTTCGGCATCTTAATGAATTACTCAAGAAAAACGTGCCACAAACATCCAGCTTAAAATTATCTACGAACATCGACATAAAGGTAATGATAATCAGTACTTTGTAAATTTCACGAAGGATTTTCTTTACATCACTCGAGATACAGATGAATTCAATGTATCGATTATGAGTTGCTATAGAACTCGCTTTCAGTATTACATCTTTGGAATATTTTTAAAGGACCTAAAGTTGTAATAATACTGGTAGATTGTAATAAAGATGGTCGAATTTAATATTTTGAGCGCGTAGCGTGTGTGAATTTAGACATACGTGTAAGCTGTGTGCGTTTCATCATTCTATGCGTAACTTTAGCCGTACCTTCGTCTAGCTGCTGACGACAAATAAAATTTTCGATCTGTAAGTTGTTCACCATGCAGACAGTCTCGATGAAATACGAAAAAGAATTAAGAATTAAAAATGCATCGTGTGAGGCTTAACTAGTCCGCTAGAATTGATGATGATTTTCGACACTCAGGATAATCAAAAACGGGAAAACATGATTTTATATGATTTGACAAATACGATTTTATTATAACGATATCTTCTGCATGTTATGTTCTTTCTTTATCTTCCTTTGTGTCAGTTCTATTAACCAGTGAAATTTGTACCTGTAATTCTAAGTCACTCTGTATTTCCTAGAACGTGATGCAGATCTTAATAACATATGTTTCATTTTCTCATCACTCATGAAAAAGACAATTGAAAGTCTGTACAATGAGTTGATGATAGCTGGTGAGAACTTGGATTCGCTCTACTCGTGGTCCTTACTCCTCTGGCTTGCCGTTCTGACCTTACACAGTGTCTGCAATATGTACTTCATAATCGTTTGGGTACTTCTAACGCCCTGGGATGAGATAGCTTGGCCATTCATCTTCTGTTTGTCCTTTTGGTTGATCGCCTTCATTTCCCAGATTATTATTTTGCACATTGCTTGTGACTACCCCACTCGAGAGGTAAGTATTTTGATTACATGGACTGTCAAAGAACATTTTTTCGCAATGTATTTATCGACTAGAATCTAGAGTACAAGGATTTAAACAGTGATGAATGTCGGCTGTTCCGACACAAGTTTGTGTTTTACCACGTAACTGTTAGTACAGAATCACATTTACATGCAAATTTTGTTTTAGGCTAAAGCGTTCAGCTCTATAATGATCGAATGGCAAATACAAATGCAGAAACGTTACAAAGATGTGCGTATTAAATCACGTTGAAACATTCCGTCGCTTTTTCATTTTCTTGTAAGTTCTGTTTCTTATTGTTCACACGTGAAAAATAGTCATTCTAATAGACCATAATAAGAGTGGGATCCTATGATAATCACAATCTTTTTATCAGTTATAGTTAGCGTCATTCATTGAGCAAATGCGCGAACTTAATGCGGCCATCTTAATTATTCATTTTTTTAACCGAAAATATTTATGTTAATTTCACGCAGTATTTATTTATTTTACAACACAAAGGCTTGTCAGTTTTTCTCATGATGTTATAAACTTAAAATTTCTTTAATCACTTCAATAATCTGACTGGAGCAGTTATTTTACCTTTTTAACGTTATTTTCTTGCATTAATATTACTTATGAAATAAAAAGGATTAATAACAGATTTCCGCAGTATCATGTGAAACATTTCCTGCATCTTCTATATCGAAGACTGAGTTTTACGGCTGCTGGATGCTTCAGTGTGAACCATTCGTTACTTTGTTCGGTGAGTGCATTAATTGTAATTGTAAAAGTCCCTAATACGATAACTGTTCATTCATGTCGTTACTCTCCTTAGCTGGACTCATAAGCTTTTTCGAAACCACAAACAAAGTTTTTCAACAAAATCTACCCAACTCAATATTAATACCGCTTACGAAATTTAAACTTTAGAAATACTATAATCTCGATATTTTTACTTACGCTCACGAATCGTATTGTTGCCAAAGCCACAAAAGAGTAAATAGCATACATATTTCCTATATGTGTCTCTACTTGTTGACGAGGATTATTTTGAAAAGGAACAAGAGAAAAAAGGGAAAGAGGTGGACTGGAAAATGGAGGAAAGGAAATTAAAGAATGATTGGAGGGCATGGAAATAGGCAAAAACGGATAGAAAAGAAATTAGAGAAATGAATGGCAGGAGCAGTGGAAGAGATAGTGCTTAATACGTACTTTGCTATTCACACTCGCATTGATTTTTATGTGTATGAATGCTTGGTGGAATGGTCTGATCAAAGTTTTAGGGTACTCAAAAATTTTACGAAGCTATATTTTTTCATTGCAAGTCCACGAATTTCTCGGCTTTGCATGCTGATTATA
The DNA here is from genome assembly GCA_963989215.1 of Hedychridium roseum. Taxonomy (NCBI): domain Eukaryota; kingdom Metazoa; phylum Arthropoda; class Insecta; order Hymenoptera; family Chrysididae; genus Hedychridium; species Hedychridium roseum. The sequence continues at coordinate 2,531,809 of OZ022312.1, read as the reverse complement.
TATAAACTGCAACATAATCTATGTGCAAAAAATAATATCCTTAACCATACTTTACAACTACTATTTCTAACTGTATTTCAGAAACCAAAAATAAGTTCACTCTATTTAATCATTTGACAGTTAAATAGAAGATTACAGAATCTGATGACAAGAGATTATAGTTTTGAATATGAGCAACAAATAGTTGCAGTGGGTAAATGGAATACAGCTGTGAATACAAAACTGTAGCGTGAATGTCCATAAAAATGATTTCCCTCTTTACGTGCTCTTCATTGTATAACATATTTCCATGTTTGTGCTTGAATTTTTCCCTGTGCTTGTGTTTTAGCAATAATAATATTTTCAGATAGGTGCGTTACTGACGACGTATCTGGTCATTCTTCTGCAATTGCCGGATTCATCGTGAGATCACTTATCTATTCACGGTGGGAGCCAATACACTCGTGTAAACTTAATTAAAGCAAATTATTAAAATATTGCTCTATTTGAATGTAAGAATATATGTTGTTTATACCTACCATTTTTAGTTGTTATAAACAATATTCACGTGGTTCGCACTCTTTTGATTACTGTCCAGTTCTTTGTGTAATTTACAATCTTAAAATAGGACTGGAACATACATTTTTGGCTCTTATTTATATGTATACTGGATGTTTGTCGTAATCTGTATCATCCGTTTGTGAGTAATTTGTCGATTTTGTAATAAAAATTGCGCGGTTTGCTAAAAGTAATACATTGCGTGTTTTTCTTAAAAAATCCCGAAATTTCGAGCGCATTCTTCCTGCGTACCAGCGAATACAATGTAATTACCGACACAGATTCCAGAAGAGATTCCAGAAATATCGATGATAGAAACTCGACTGAAGGGAATGACTGTTCGCCAACATAAACATTGCGCCCAATAGCAGAAAACTATTCTGTGGGAAATAAACTATGTCTATCAAAATTGCGATGAATAAAAATTACACACGTCGGCGTTGCATTAATAATACGGCTTTGAATGAATTCGACAACAAAATTTCACTATTAAAATTTTACCGAAATGTAAAAAAAAGGAAGGAATTAACAAAAACCAAGAGTCGTTCAATTGTTTTGTTTTTCGTATCATCGCCTCGTTAAAAATTTCGTTATGGGGAAAGGGATTTCAAATATAAACTAATAAGGTGACGCAGGGTAAAAGAGTTCAACCATTTTTATGTTGGACATTTATTTATTTTCTTATTTGTTCGTTACAAAGATAAAGTTACATTATGTCAAGTGTTAAACGCTTTACATAAATTATTCAACATTTGTCGCGTATTTGCTGGTCATTGAATATAACGAACCGTTATGGTGTTATATTGGAATAGTTTGTTAATTTAATCCGCGAAACGTTAAGAATTCAACCTCGGTAAAGTATGTACACTGCTGCTATAAACTTGTACGTGGAAATGCAGTCTATATTTACAAATAGCTACCGGCCTGTGTAAAAACCTATTTTTTTATTACAAAATTTTTTTCGATTTTTTGAGGTATGTGCTAATTAGAAATGAGATCTTACGTATTATTTCTATGCGAAACGCAGAAGAACATCATTTCTGGGGTTCATTTATAAAATCAAGAAGTAATTCTGCTAATCTGCATCGCGTCTATAATACATATTACTCATGATAATATGTACAAGACATTTATTTCGTGTGCTGATTTTAATGACGAATGTATGAAAAATAGAAGGTTCTACACAGCGAGATAAACTATCGTAATTCCCGAAGGAGGCGAAAAATTTGATTCTGTGAAACTTACAATAAAGATCTAAGAATGTGCTTGAGAAGTCTATGTTAAATGATATTTTTTTACAAAATATACGAGACTTCATTTGCTTTAAGATATAGTTATCAGATGTAGAAATTTGAAACTTTGGTATAACTCCATGTAGTATTTCTAAAGAAACATACTGGAGTTTAACTATTAGGAGAAAAATTAACCAGCAGGAAAATGTCATGTATACAATGGTATCTGCTATGTTAATCGAGGTTGAACGGATTATTCGCCATCTCATGTTTTCATTTTTTTGGATTCAGTATTTTAAGTATGTCGTCGGCAACGGTAAAATATTTTGTACAAAGGCTAGTATAGGAAACGTACAAAAAGCGATTAGAAAAATCGGGTATTCCTTTGCTACTACTATTCTAACTCTACATTTTAATGACTTTTCGTAAGTCATTCGAAAGGATGCTTTATAAATTTTCCGTGTACCATTTAATGATTTAGATCCTCTGCTTTATATCCAGGTAAAACGATATGTCTTATATATATGGTCAAGTAAAAATATAAAAAGTATCCATGATACTTTACCACAGAATTAGTATACATTATTTTGTAATAAACAGTAAATATTGCACGATAAAAATTCATTCCGAAAAATATTGTGTATCGAAGATGCGTTGTGATTTAGCTTGATTTCGCGATTTATAACGGTAACAAGTAAATTAATACGAAAGTTCATCGAGAATGAAATTGATTTCGAAATTGGCAAGATTGTTTTGCACAATTTTATCATGTTAAAATACGGGTCGTGAGTGAAGAGAAGGTTAATACGAAGATGTTTCAGAGGGTACATATCGTTTACCTTACAAAGATGGCCATTTTTCTAAGGGGTGAACGCCATCGATTGCTTTTAGTCCGTAACATGCTAGTTTATTGCTGTTGATAGTCGTAATGTAATGAGGTTCTTCATTGGAAACGAGAGCCTTGATATCGAGCGCAGAGGACGTTGATAGGCAGGCAGTTCTTCTCCGCAATGAAACAGCATCCTCGTAGATGCTGGATCTTGGTCTCTCAAGGACCTGTACTTTCGGCAAGTCGTATATTGGCTCGCGTTTGTCCGCTATGCTATTCTCAGATTTCGACAAAAACCGCCGTGGAATGTCATAAACGCTCTCCATCGACGAGCTCGATCCATCGCTGGATTTCAAGCTTGGGAATCCATCAAAGTTTTGGCGAAATTCAACCTCGTAAAGACTGTTCCTTATCATCGTCGGAGAATCGGCAGTGTAATTCTTCCGGCGAAGCTTCACCTGGACATAGCCGTCCTCGTTAATTTCCATGAACGACGGACGAGAATGCGCCGATACGTAGGGATGCTTCGGCAATTTTGGGTAACTCGAAATCGCCGGGTGCTTCGGCAACGGTTGTATATATACAGCGTCATCGCTGCAATTTTCGTCATCCTGCGAGTCGGTGTCAGGCTGAACTTCCTTATTCAAAACCTTGGCGATCGGGATATCAAGGTCGATGTTCACTGCCAGCTCGTCGCGTGGCACTTCTGTCAACAACAGCTTGTCCTTCCTTTCGGCGGAAATCTTCGTGCTCGTCGATTCCTGACACAAGTTGGGCTGCTTGTTTCTACCGCGGAAAGTCTTGAGGGTCGTGGAACGCCGGCTGGGTTCGACGTAGCTGTTTTCCTGTTGCAGCAGGATATCGGTTATCGAGGTCAGTGAGTTTAATGACGAAGAGGTGGAAGACTTCTCTTCGTACCCGGAATCCTGAAATTCCCGGTGCTTTTCGGTGACGTTAGCCTCTTTTGGACATAATACGCTGTTCGTACGTTTCACGATGCACCTTTTGCTCCTCAGAGCCGAAAAGAGCTTCCTTAAGGACCTTTTGCGCGGCAGTTTTTCTCCCGTTATTGGTATCCAATCAATCGCAGTATCATCGACCTCGATGGGCTTTTTCAAGAAAGCACCGACAATTCGTGGAGTGTCCTTGTCCTTCGTTGCGGTAGATATTTCCGTTGGTTCTTCATCGACGACTATCTTTTTCGCTTCGCGCTTCAAGGTATTATCCTCCTTAGTTTCCTTAGCTTCTTTCTTCTCATCTAACATCTTGTCCATTGCCACGAGTTCCTCGGTAAAAGTCACACTCTCGTCCGTTATCAAAGAAGACTCGTTAGGTGCGTAGGGCCACGTTATATTGTATTTGCTCTTATTACGTGACGCATTTAAGCGACTTTCGTGCGATCCCGAGCGATCGTGAATATATTCGCTATCTTCAAAATCGGCTTTCACCGGTGTCGAAGAGCTCATAGAACCCTCTTCGAAATTTTCCTCGTCCTTGTCGTCGTTGATGAGATCAGAATTAGCCTTCTCGTTGGTTTCCTTCGAGTCGCTCGTCTTCGTCTTACGAGGGTTCAGCAACATCTTGAACATTTTTTCGCCGTTGCCTTTGCTCGTCTCGCGGTCCGCTTTAAACGGTGCCAAGCACATGCCAAACTTTTTGTGAAACCCTTTTCCGTCGACTGACTGAAATTTAGAAGGGCTCGGGAGCGTCCCAGTCTTCCTTCCGTCGCAATTACCTGGCCTCGAATTGTCTTGCAGCGTTTTCAAAGAGTCAAATATCTTCGACTGATTTCTACGCACGTTCCAACCAAACTTGTAACTCCCTTGATTAGCCACATCAGGCGATTGCGAATTTTCATGTCCCCCATTTTGCTCTGCTTCCGCGCTGGCCTTTAAATCGTTGTACTCCTTGTACTTCACCTCGAAGGCGGCGACGATCTTTTTGACGAAATTACCGCGATTAACGGTACCCGAGGTGGCATCGCTCTTCGTCGGCGACATATAACCCTTCTCGAATTCGCGGATAATCGACTCAAGATCGGGCATTTCCAATGGCGGGTTCGGTAAAACCGCTATTGTTCCTGGTATCATCGATGCCGGGCTGTTACGATTACTCTTTCGGTGCAAATTGTCCGCGCCGCTTCCCTTCAACGATCCTGCTGCCCCGTTATACTTGCTTGGAGAACGAGTCCCAAGCTTTTTTATCCAATTATTCATCGAGCCGCTGCTGACGGTCGGAGCTTTCGATGTTGTTGCCTCCTGATTAATCTGTAACCAAAGGGATTTATAAATTCATCAAACGCCACATATTATGCTGTTTTAACATCAAATTAGATTTGAAACGCAAATGCGGGACAAATATTTTTTCAATCTGTGAATATTTTCCCCATATGTGTGAGATTTTTGAAAATTTTGAGAAATTTGAAAATCTTTAACACGGTCAAGGATAACATACAGTGGCTACAAAAACTATTTGTACACCTGTTTTTTCGGAATAACTTTTTAAAAAATGAATATATCGACGTGAAACTTGGACTGAAGCTAGCCCAAACAATGTACTTCTTTACGTGTTTCAGCGATTTTCGAAATATTCAAATATTAAAAAATTACGACTTTTATGGTGCCCTGTACATCTTATAACTTTTTTTATAGGCTCTGTCTCGAAAAACTGAGATATACATTTCATAGAGTACGTCACCTCATATATATCCTGTAAATTTCATTCAATTCGGAGAACGCGCGGAGAAGTTACGATTTTTCAAATTTGCCTATTTTCATGTAGTTTTCGCAGAATTGTTATGTTTTGGACCAAAATAAGCAACTTTGAAAAATCATAACTTCTCCGCGCGTTCTCCGAACTGAATGAAATTTACAGGATATATATGAGGTGACGTACTCTACGAAATGTATATCTCCGTTTTTCGAGACAGGGCCTATGAAAAAGTTATAGGATTTACAGGGCACCATAAAAGTCGTCATTTTTTAATATTTGAATATTTCGAAAATCGCTGAAACACGTAAAGAAGTAAATTGTTTGGGCTAGCTTCAGTCCAAGTTTCACGTCGATATGTTCATTTTTTAAAAAGTTATTCCGAAAAAACAGGTGTACAAATACTTTTTGTAGCCACTGTAATTTTTACAAAATTTTGCGCAATTGTTATTATATTGGATTTCGGGGCAGGGACTCTACTTCGACTTTTTCGTAAGGCAATATATATTGCAGAGGTAAAATGTCGATTTTAATGTAGTGTTAATGCATGGTTATATTAGTACATTCAATCCTTTCTTTACGCGATTTTTTCAGACGGCTCGTTTTCTTTCTTTACGCGACTTACTCAGTTTCACGCGATTTTTTCACTACCGGTTAAAAAAAGGTGCAGCTTAGTTCTTTAAGTACGAAAATTTACGAATTGCTGTACAATTGAAAATAAAAGCATTATTTTTCTTAAAAACTTATTTTGGCCATTTCCTATCTTACAATCTTGAAGAAAACGTTCTGCAAATTTTACGATTGTTGGAATGTTGGTAACATTTTTCCCTAAAACGTTCATCGTCTAGTTTAATACAAAATTTACATATTTATTAAAAAAAGATATCGTTAGAATTTTTTTTTTACAAATTATCAAGTAAATTGTTTTCGCTTGATTGGAATTTCTTTTTGATAGAAAATATAATACATGTATAACATTGAATAAAAATATTAATCATATCATCCAAATTTTTAATGAAACATTCCTCCGCTATCAATTAATCGGTTTATTTTTAAAGCCGCGTTTTTTGCATTCTAATATGATTATAAATTTTATTCTTTTACCGAGGATTGGTGCTCAAGAAACGCAGGACTTTGTCTGTGTTTCAAGTTATCAAATATTTTATGTCATTTAACAGATAATGTTTCTACTTGCCATGCAGCTTTGTTGTTGTGTAAATAACTTTGTTCTTTTTATATTGTTCAATATTAATAATGACTACGAAAGAGTTTTGAATGATTTACTTATTTTACTTGAAATTGACACGGTCATTTTGAATATTAACAAAACACTTAGTAAAAATTATACGTTGATAATTTTCTGACTAATAAACGGAAATTCTGTCAAAACAACTAATGATTTTGGCGCCCAAGAATTTTTCGGACACCGAATTAATTTCCGAAAAATATTGTTGAGCTATGGGTATGAAGTTATTCTTAATATTAAGAAAGTATTTAGTCAAAATTACATATGGATAATTTTCTGGCGGATAAACTGTATAAGCACGGAAATTTCGACAGAACCATCAGCGATTTTGGCAGCCAATCATTTTTCGGACTTTGAATATATTTCCGAAAAATATTAGCGGGATATGTCTCTTGATACCAATTGAAATTATTTCAACTGAATAAATAGATTTTTTTAATGAAATATGCCTTTATGAATTCGCTCTTAATAATTCAACAACTCATAACTGCTATTCTAATATTATCTTTGAGTATTTCAAATACGAACCTCTTCGTCGCTTTTTCTCAGCATGCGTTGTAAAAAAACGCCCATCTTCATAGCTGTGGCCATTTTCGACAGCTGTGTATTTTGTCACAATTTACTCCGATTCCGCGATTTTAGTGCAACTTTACAACGAGTATTGTGATTACTTTCACCGATCTTTTACACAATAACTACGAACGAGTATAAGATGTTGACCGTTCAGAAAAAGTTTTCAAGTTTTGTATATAATGCTGGACGCAGCATCACAGCATTCAAAGACAAAGTCAATTTGGCACAACTTTCTTCATAATTCAGAACCTTTTATAACAACTACCTCTGTTACTTTGAAGTTTACGCACACTTTCCAAACGGCAAGGAAGTTCACGTTAAAATCACCGGTTCCCTTAAACTCACCGGTATTTACAAACTTTTGCACCGATCCCCACTCTTCACCCCCCACTCTCTTAAAATCCTTCATTGATTTCACGCTGATTGGTTGTTGTCCATTCAAATTCTACCTGGACTATCTCCACCCTCGCCCCTCCATTTTACAGTTGTTTTCCATATTAAACGAAAATTATAGAAAGTCCGTCCTATAGTTTACATAAAATCAACTTTGGCTGTATGGAACGAGATATTTCAGCAATCTGATCTTTTTGCAAAATAAAGCCGCGTTTTATTATTTCTTATCGCTTGTTATTAAGATATTCACAACTGCCATGCATGTCCTGTTTGTAATTTATCTAGTTTCTAGTGTACATGTGACACAGGGATGGATAGAGACTTACTGTGTCTATAATTAACAAATAAATATCGAATTGAAAAGAGATTCATAAGGTGGGATCAAGGTAAGGGGTGGCAATTTCCGTACAGGATAATTGTTCTCAATTGTATTAATTTATTAACGGCGAAAGACACAGTCATGTTCGCAGTATTCGCTCTTCGCTCTTCTGAATAACATTGGTGCTTTTTCTTGCTTGTTACGTGATTTATTGCTAATATTACACATTCACAGAATATTTAATGTAACATTTAATATTTATTCATTCACAGAATATCTTACATATGCACATACAAACACACTGTATATTGTTTTAGACCTTTTTGAGCGTCGATTGTCCAAGATGGTTTTTTCGAGTGCCAGCCCAACCATAAAACAACGGGAAATCATTTCTGTCCCCACAGTAGTAATTCACTATCACTCAAATTATTGTACTCTATTTTTATTTCATTTTATTTCATTATTCATATTCATAATTCGTTTGCAATTATATTAATTAAATCTCAGTGAATTACCATAATATTAATCCGCATTTTAATACGCTTAAAAACTTAATGGATGCATTTGATGACATTGAAAAAAGTAATAAAGAAGTTAGTAAATCGCGTAAAACAAGAATGCGTTGGATTACAGAAATTATAGTATTGTCGAAAGTCAGATTGTACGGCAATAAAATAACGTTTTGAGGTATAAATTAATACGTGGGTCATTAAGACGGACGCGCATGTTTTCCACGCAAACTGTTTTCCAGGTATGAGCGACCATCGCGTTGGTCAATAATCCGGGGGGATTCCGCTAATCCTACTTGACGTAGATCAGACGGGACGGATGGTAATAAAACAATCTTGACTAGCCTGCAGGAGCCGTACGGTGCCAAAGTATAATGCTCCTACGAGCAAACCTTTAAGCTACGGCAATAACAGTCATAATCCTCCTTGTCGCCAAAATTATTAACGGACTACTCCGAACCATCTCGGACATCTGCAAGAAGTACCGAACAGCGGAATGGACGAAGAGGAAATTTTTATCTGAATATTGCGGAAAATTAAACGAAACAGTCGACAAGAATTAATGAAATTGGAAAACTATGCAGAATAACAAAAAGCAGTGGACTGTGTATATTTTTGGTGAATTATTATTTTGTCACATTTATTTTACTAATTAATTTCGGTGGGATTTTAAAGGAATAAATTTAATTATTCTGGAAAATGTGAAGTTGTATGAGGTTTTGTTGAATATCGAAACATGGAGTTACAGAAAGCAGAATTAATGGATTGATAATAGTTAATTGATGTTAATAAGTCGAGGTTATCTGGCTGAAGGGTTTTCGCAATTATATTCGTTTTGTACTATTGTTTTGGAAAAGTAATCTAATGTAAGTAGCAGAGAGGATCGACTAACTGGCATAGATTAAGGCTGACATTCTAGATGACGACGAAATGGAAATCACCGTAAGCTATCTAGCCACTGCGAGCATCACTGAAAATTAATTGAACTGTGCGACACTGTAATTGAATTTCCAAATAGAATAATCGATCGTCCCGTGAACCAATGTATACGCGTAAATCGGCCTATTAGACACATGCACATGGAATCAGCTTTTTTGTACGCCGAAATGTTAGTTTATTATTAAGAACATCAAATATGATATATTAGTTTATACGCAATTAAGGTAACAACCAATTTTATTTTATTTTTTCATTTTATTTTCACAAAATTCATTTGCGATAGTCGCTACAATTGTCGTTTAAAATGTCGCTATTAAATCTGCTCGAGCATTTTCCGCCCGCCAGTAGTATAACTTGAAATAAAGTAGCCAAGGAACCTCTCTATTGCGCGAACATTTGTAGATACATAGAAACTCATTCTAATTTCTAGAATACCTGTATTTTTTCTACCACGCGAGTGTATAACATTTAAGAGTAATTCCAATAAATGTTTTATATATTAATATGTTAATTTAATGACAAACTTCCTATGAGAATAAATTAACTTGTGCGTATATAACTTCTTATCAGCAGAATCAGGTAAATAATATTCATTCATAATCGTGTATAATATAATATTCATTCGTAATCATGTAGACAATTGTTACTCGTAATTTTTATTTAATATAGCCTATGAGTATCGTGATGAAAAGTATCTATATTATTTTACGTTATAACTCGATTCGATAATGTGGCCTAAATCTTCGTTAAAGCGAGGCGCTCTTATAACGCTCATTCGCCTTATTATTTTAATGGCACTATCAATCGTAAGACGATAAGAGCGTCTATTAAAAGGAAGCTAAGCTAAAAATTAAGAGTGTAACTATCATATGAGGCAACCATATTGCAGTTTATTCTTTGCAGCAGGATACGCCATCAAAATTAATTAGTCTTCGCCGTTTAATCGATTTCATTTAACTCAGCAAATAACCACATTATTTACCTAAATAATATAATCACCGTGCACAAATAATGTACAACAATGATGAACTCATATTATGAAAACTATATGACATTAATGTTAAACAATTCTTCTTACCGTATGTCTTCTTTTATTAAAGAATAAATTATTGCCGCAGAAATAGTTGCTTTTAATATTTTATATATTCCTGAAAGTAGGCAGTTAAAGTGGAAAATCCCATATAATTTATTTAAGCGTGTCGAATGGAAATCCTAGTGCCTGTGTAAAGTTCGTTATTTGACGAAAAGACTTATGGCCAAGTCTACAGTTACCTGACGTTACAATAAAATTATACCTGAGAGCAATATTGCCGCTTGGATGTATATTCCCAAATTAAATCCCGAACGGAAGGAACGAAAATTAGCCCTTCTATACGTCGCTGAAACAATAATTCAATGACCCTCATCGGCTTAGGCGATGGCTGGGTGTAATTACGATATACCTGGCACAGGTCTGTCGAAAATTCATTGCTCAAGTAGTATAATGTTCTGCAGCTAACGGACGCGAAATTCCTCCATTGTAACTAGGACCGTTAGTCCCTTCTGACAAGCCTATAAAAATTGAATACCATTTAATACCGTTGTAGGAACGCTCCAAGTGTCTACCGTTTGTTCGGACATTTGTTTATAACACCAAGCAATAAGCTGTTGCAAATGAAATATTGGATTTTTCATGAGAAATTCTAATAATAATAGTCTTAAACAATTAATTCGATTAACCAAATAGACTTCAATGTACTTCTCTGATCATTTCTTTTTTCATTAGAAATGAGCTTTACGTCGGAGAAAGTCTTTGCCTTTGAAATCGAATTTTAATAAATTTGATGTTTTTAAACTTCAAACTTTTTTAAAATTCTGATATATCTACAACCATTATCTACTCAATTCTTCACGCATTTGATATAAGTGAACACAGGTGTAGGTATTATTAATAAATATTTCCTGTTTAGTTGGTCTCCGTTTAGTTTATTAATAATCATGCAGCCTGAAAATTATACTTAGGCATAGTGGAGGTGGGGTTTCTTACTCTCCTCATCCCTACCCATATACACCACCGCCCTGGAGGAAACTTTTGGATTGGCAGTGGATTTAGATGGCAGTAAAGTGACGCTTGACGGAAATATTTCCGACGGTGAGGGTCGAGAGTGGGGGTTGTATGGTGCAAGGGAGATTCTTTAAATTGCACTGGACGAATCAGTTTCCGTGCTATCCTTTCCATTCATCGATACAGGACTTGGCTTTGCACACTGTCTGCTCAGTAACAAGTCACACGGTCTAAGTGTATAGCTAAATCTTAAAGTGAAAGAAACGCAGTTTTACATAAGATAAGTTGAATCGGAGTGAATTGAGTGGTGAACGTGTACATCGTTGTTGTTAAAAAGGGATTTGTTTGATATTAACATGTTTCCGTGGGTGAAAATACCGTCCGCGCGAAAGGCATCTTTAAAACACTGGAAAAATCGACCGAATCCGTACGTCGATCGCCTAAAAATGGCTTTCTCGCGTATGTCGATTTCGAATTTAGAAGAATCGTTGAACACTACTGCTGACTTCGAAGAAACTATGGATCGCAGACACGATCATAGCTCGGCTTCTGCAAAAGGGAAGAAAGGCTTCGTCAAGAAGATTTTCACGAAAGTCTTTGACAAAAAATTCCGAACGAAAGAAAAGCAAATTGAAAGTGCCAACTGCAGCAAATTCGACGAGACTGCGAATGATTCAATGGACGACGGTTCAACAGAGTGGAGAGTCATTCACGAAACAACGATTGATTCAATGGTCGACACTCCAACGGAAATTAAAGTCATTGACGAAACAATTTCGCAGCCGAAGAAATCACCGCGAAAAAGATGGTATGTACACCTTTATTTAATACAATTCTTTAAAGTTATTTAAAAAACTTTTAAATCGCTAAAAATTGAAATCTTTTATTCGTTAAAGTTACACTGTATTTTATTATACTCACTTACACTTTTATAAAAAGTATTTATAAAAAATTCTTAATTAGTTTAATTATGTATGTTAATGGTCTTTTACAATTTTTGATCGACGAAAATGTCCATTTATTCAAAATTGAATTTCTTCGAATGTTTCTCTTTTTTAATAGATGGACATTTAACAAAGAATATTTGAAAATAATGTCTTGAATTTATTATTTTACTTTTTTTCATGTTAGTTAGGTGCTTAACGAAGTACTGTTTGTCCACCGAGAGAGCGTACCTCTTGTAAGTGGTGGGGACCCCCACTACTGACCATTTTATTATGCGTAGAACAGGTATACACTCTCGGTGAACGGAAAATAACTATGAATTCTACATGATTAGAATCCAACAAATTTTTTTCATTCAGCAACAAAAACAACAAGTAACAAAATTACAAAGTTTTACGATAATAATATCCTACCAGTTAAACTAATAACAATAATTAATTAAATGCTGAAATAAATACATGACGATTCAGCGTTAAAGTAAAAAAATCATTTTTACGACTTTGTTTGTTGTTGCAGGGATTTACCAACGGATACGACTCGTTTAAATGAGGAATGGAGAGCGTTTGTTGCGAAAATGCCCATAATGATAGAGGAAGACGAGTGTAATTCGAACACGGCGTTAGATGAACCTGCGCCCGCACAGGCTTCTGATGATTCCAGCGGTTATTTATCTGGATCGCGTATCGGCGACATTGAGAAGAGAAAGGTTGAGCAGAAATGCTCGAAACGCAAGAAGTTTCGCACGAAAAAGATCTTGAAAATGCTGCATTTAATCGGCAAGGACGAGCGGCCATCGAAATCTCATTTAAAACGCACGTCGTTGGGGGCGTCGAGCGATTTTGGATTGGAGGGAACGTTGTTCTCAAGCACCTCCGTATCTTCTCTGGTGACCAACGAATCTGGATTCCATACTTCTTCACCAATAACAAGCATTGATGTTAACGCACCAAGAAGGAGCAGTATTTCCCCGTTACCGTCCTCGAAGAAAGTCAAAGTCTATCACTCGACTCCGAGGATAAAGATTATGTTAAAATTCGACGAGAAATATTCCAACAATATGATGTTCTCCAAAACTCTCGGCGAAACAGATTTCTTCGGGGCAATAAAGGAAATTAGTAAGTCCTTGGAAAATCTACAGAAAACGTCTACGAAGAGCTCACAAAATTGCATTTATACTTGGCCAACGTCGGAAAAGTACGCCATGGACGTGTCAGAATCTGTGGCAGACTTCTTTGAAGAAATGGCGAAGATACAAAGACAAGAAAAGGACAAAGTGAACGACGAATTGGTAGAAACTACGAGCGAAGAATGTCTCGAAGAAAATTCCCCTCGAAAACGCCGTTTTTCGAAAAGAACGGAACAGTACGAGAAGCGATCATTACAATTAAGCTTCGATCATTCCACAAGTTCGCTCTCACTTGACCGTGTCTACCGATCTCAACATGTGCACCATTTTTCATATGCAAAAAACAAAGTAAAAAGGTCATTGTCGAGATATGAGACTTACGAGAACGTGTCAGTAGACGTGGATAAAAACTTGCGTGACTCGAAAGTTTCTCAGATCCCAAAACGGAATATGACGAAAACAACGTGCTCTTGCTACAGTCAGAAAGAATGCACCACGGAATGCCCGAATTTTCTGAATTCTCTTAGTTTGGATTTCCGCAGAATGTCAATGATGCCGAACAAGCCACAAATTTCCAAGTCGACCGTCGATATCTCCGAGCGTTGGATTAACGACAGCCACGATGACATAGCGGAATTTATCAGTTTGCACAATCTCGCCTGTGTAGTAACACCTTCGGGAAGCTGCGAAGAACTAGGCCAGATAAACGAAAAGATCCAAGCTGAAAATTGGAAAGTCACGGCGATGAAAAACAAATCAGAATTTCCGGCGGAAAAAAAGGACGCAATGGAGGAAAAAATCGAATATGAAAACATTTCCATCGATTTGAATGAAGAGGGCGAAATCGCCGTGAAGCAATTTGCCGCTAACAATTCGTCCTATATCATCACGATGTACGTCTAAATGAAAGAAGGAGAAACGTCAGAGATTCAAACCTTCCTGAGATTGCACATTGAATCCCATTATCAATATTTGTATAACGTTATGCTTCTATCTCCGAACTAATAGTGATTTCAGGTATCGATCTTCTCGAGATAAATCAACCTCATGCAAATCTCTATCGTCAGATGAAATACAGTCACCTAGCAACTTTGGTTATCTCAACATCTCAGTGAATTTACTTACTATGTTTCTCTGTAATTTTTACGCGCATTTAAAGTATTTTTCTTTTCCGCATTATACGTCGCTTGTCTTGTAGACGCTTTTTAATACATAACAGTATTTGACATTCTGTTATCTTCAAAAAAATTATATTATAATAGAAAAAATTTAAACTGGGTTTTCTGGCGTGCAAATATCTAATATTTGACATTACTTTTGTAGAAGAAAACCGCGCAGTATAACTGTTTTTGGAAAGCATTATTTATCATTTAATTTTTAATACAAATAATTGTGAGAATCTTCATTGTTTGTAGCTTCAATAAAGTATTCAGCTTCAAGAAAGCTTCAATAAAGTATTAAAAACGCATCACAATATGGTTATTATTTTCCATAAGGTTTACAATTTTAACCCTCATCCGAAATTTAGTCGTTAATGCAGGAAATGGAAATAACAAATATGTATACACACCAACCAACGACTTGCAAACAATCTTGCTCACGATAATTCGAATTCACATGGATCGTTACTCAACTCGGATTATCGGAAAAACGAGCAGAAAAGCGAAATACTACCTTTAAAAGAAATAGAATTTAATATTAAATTAACAATATGAACTAGTATATATTTAATACAAATAATCTGTAATAATACCGATTCTTCAATTTATCATTATCAGTATAATTTGAATCACGATTCGATTACTATGAATGGAGAAATAATTCAATTTTCGTCAAGTTTTTATAATTTCACAAGACGTGTGACATTTTGTAAACGTGTGTAGTGGTGCTGAGAAAATTTAAATGTTCTTCGACACCTATTTATCAATACGATACGATGATGACGACCCACTTCCACGATAGTCGTGAAGAAGCGTTGACATTATGGTTCCTTAAGGTGGGATTTGTGGCGATAAACTTGATGTCTCTTCTTTATAACTTCATCTTCTGATTTTTCGATTTGATTGGCGCTGAAGATTATGCGAATAATAGTCATTAAGATTTTCTACTGCGCTTTAATATAGATGAACCCTTATACTTTTAGAGGGACGTAAAATATTCTGAAAAATTAATTACATAATGATAAAGTTATACATACAGGCTAACCATAAAACAAACAGTGTGTACAGATTTGATATTTTCTTAAACCTAAATTGATGACGTTTACTACATTTTCTTTAGATTTCGTTATGTTAAAGGCCCTTTTATTTTATGTGAACAAACAGGTTCCACCCTTTCTCGTAAGGATCAGGATAGTAGCTTGGGTTTCTTAAGCCTGATTTGGTACATATGTTTTCTGTTATTACATACATATATCTCAAAAAGTTCTATAACTTCTCAATATTTCTCAAAATCAGTTACAAAAATTCATAACACTTTGAAATGTGCCGCACAATTTTTGAAACCTACAGTCGGTAAGGTAGATCTTCGTGTAGGTCATACCTGTACAGAGAGCGCGGAAAGTATCTTGAATAACATGTTGTGAAGGAGCAGTCCTAATCAAGATATACTACTGCGAAGACAATTTATAATTTATTAATACCGCTATATCCTATATAGCACGGTAGATAGATATCAATAAGTTGTTGTATTATACGGGAATAAGAACTAATGCAAAAAACAGGTTTAGGTTTCGACAACTAACAAAAATATGTCTATTCACTTTCAAAGCTAAGAGGAACATGTTTAATAATTGAAACCGTGTTGTAGGAATACTGTCATATCAGGGGGATACCAGTATTTTTAAAGATATTCGGTTATTCTTATCCTGAACATACCATGCAAGAAGTTGTTCTTAAATTAGAAACGCTTATTTTCTTATTACTTTAATAATTTCAGTAACTATTAAAAATGATCACCGTGGACGGGTATAACCACATAAAGTTATAGTTTGTCGGAAATAAGTATTTCTTACTCGAATTGCTTGTTAACATTTAAAAGTAAACATTACAACTTTGAATATGTACTCACTGATAATAAGTCTATCAGAATAAATCTAAGTAACTCATAAAGTTATTAACTGATAGAGTTATATAAGTAAGCAACTTCTTAAATGATCGTTAAATGCCAGAAATAATAAATAAGAACGATAATAAAATAAGTTGGACGAATTAATTCTATTTTTAATCTTGGCTCGAGGGGATATAAATGTTACTTATACTTTATCCCGGTTTAACATGACTATCATAATTCGCACAAAATTCGGGTAGTTTGCAGAAATCTGTGCGTGATCCTAATAATACGGTCGACCTTGTCTTTGTAGTAGCTTGTACTGTGTTTATACAAGCTTCTAGGCACTGACTTTGTGCGGCAATAATGGAGGGTTCGTGTAGTTCACCTACCGCTTGAGAGCTCAGTCCGATGTGCAAACTATTAAGTAATCATAACGTCGCAGCATTATAATGTAAGTTGAATACGTATATTCATAAGACCCGACGTTAATGTGTATTAACGTAATAATAAGAATTAAGAGAACCATGGGAAATAAGATTTTACACTTACGTTTTGAAGTATTATCCGATGAAAAATGCATAACATGAATTATTCAAAAGTGAAATGGATTTAAGTGAAGCTGCTTTGACACGAAGTTAAGGCCTGCATATCCTAAATCTAATATGCCGTGTACCAAGGAAACTAAAATCACTTGAGCATTGGCTTCGTTTGCACAGTCTGTCAACAGGTTTAAATGAAATTTATGGGCTTCTGTAGCTTCCAAGACGTTCAATTAGGAGTCTACCGCTTCGGGAATGTCTATCTTGAGATTTTAGTTTAGTTTTACCTCGAGGCAACAATCGTAAGTGCATGCAAAGTGAATAATTTCAGTATGACAGCTTTCAAAACCCTACTGCGGAGAACCGGAGTTCAATGAAAATAATAAAGTTTCAGTTGAAAAGCAACAGTACAATGCATTTCGTTAATAGGTATTTGTTTTAAAAATAGAACACTGTAAGGTCATTTTTTTAATCAATGCATTTTATTAATAGGCATTATTTTACATTTTCTTACATTTTATAAATAGATATTAATATGTACTTATTTGTATTATACATTCCTATAATTTAAACATGAAATTCTGTGCAACCAATTGCAATAAATTTGTATCACTCGTTTAGAATCTTGGAAAACGATCTTTTTTGCCATATGTACTGTCGTCAGGTTCGATGCTGGAAACTTTTAACTTCGAGCATCCTCACAACAAATATCCAATAGACCTACGCAAACACATGTTAAAAATATAATCGGTTACGATGAGCGACATTTTTTTCATTTATCTGCAGATGTTCCATATAAAATTGTTAATTGAAATTCTACTCACTGGTTCGGCACATGTTAATCCTAAAAAAAATGTTAGCACGCGTAAAATAAAATGATGTCAAAAGGTAAAGGCGGAAAAAGCATACTTTTATAAACCGACCTGCAATTGCGAGAGTTGTTAAAATAAAGATATTACGTAGTGAGTTGACTTTTATCATGTCTTATTGTACATATGTATATGCATGTTCAATTTTTATCGAAAGTGGTGAAGCTTAGCGAAAAGTGTTGTTAACTTTTAACGTATTTTAA
Source organism: Hedychridium roseum (assembly GCA_963989215.1). Lineage (NCBI taxonomy): Eukaryota > Metazoa > Arthropoda > Insecta > Hymenoptera > Chrysididae > Hedychridium > Hedychridium roseum. The sequence continues at coordinate 2,513,746 of OZ022312.1, read as the reverse complement.
ATCATTGAAATTTGTAAGAAGTAAATTATGCGAGGTACAATACATTAAAATTTTGATTACAGTGTTACTATCGAAAAAAGTATTCTGAGCGTACCAAACAGCGCTGGCATTTTCGCCAAGTTGAGCATGCGTGGACATACATTCGGGAGCTTGACTTTGTTTTACAGAAATGTGTGAAACCATGTGGTTTCACATATATCGAAATGTAGCTGAAAAGTTTGACATTATCGGCCGTACTACGTTGATGAAATACAGTACACAAAATGTGCAATGAATTTAAGTGGTACTATGAACTGTATTTTTTGGTGCTATATATTTATATGCACGGCTGTGGCAGAAAATAGCAGTTACACGATTTTTTTAATGCCCTCACAGATGTAGTTCTTCACCCGATATAAAAAAGTATTGGATAATTTTTTGCGATGGCATATTAGTTTGTCAGATATACAGCAAAATCTCGATAATCGGAGATTCCAATAATCCGAGTTCATCCTAGCTTATTATTATTATTTTGTTTTTTCAGCTGGCTCAAAAATTTATAAATATGTTGTAGAAGTGTGTAAGAAACGCATTTTACTTCGGAAAGAAATATATCATTCTATTTCGATTTACCTCTGAGCATTCAATACCTTATTTGTTTGACTGCGAATACTGTGCTGCCTTGCCCTTTATTTAGCGTAGAAGATGATAATCGAGGTCGAAGTATTCCGCACTTACGCCAAAGAAAAATCAATGAGTTTAACGTCAGTTCCGAAAAAAGAACGATACGGTTGATCGATGGAAAATGGAATACACTTATCTCAGCTTCACTCGCGTAAGTGGACATAGATATTGTCTAAAATATCAGAGGTTCTCTGAATGTGTCACAGTTATCAGTTATTTATACTGTGTTAATATAAATGAACAAAGGGAGATACATTCTTTTACCGCGTAAAATTAAACGCGTTAAAACAATTCGATAAGAACGAAGCTTTAAAAAAGGTGTTATTAATTAATTGAATGTCAGCGTAATAATGGCTGACAACTAGAAATGTTCTCAAAGAAAACTTGGTGCATGACATGCCGAAAAACGTTGACTTGCAAGTTCTAAGAAAATACCGACGTAAAAATGTACTGCGAAAACGAGTGAATAAGGGGAGAGAAGTGACATTCACGGCACTCTGCACAACAAGCAAAAGTGTTGCTCTATTTCTGGACGGATATTGCAAGAAAAGACACAACTGTCCTAGAGTCAATTCCAAAAAGGTGAAGACAGTTTTAGCGTGTGTGTTAGGTGATTGTACAAGTGAGAAAAAAGGTTTGAAATACTACAGAAAGATGAATGCAGAAAAACTTTTTGCTGATACCTTCGATCTCAAAAGTATAAATGAGATAAGAAAAACGATTACGATAGAAAAATGAGAAACCTACCCTACACCCTAGAAATTTAAGGAATTTAAGAAAATTTTAGGAACAAAATCGTAGTAGGCAGTTCGAGTGATTCATGCTTACTTCTTTAATATTTACATAGCTGCTACAATGTGAAACTGTAAGTATTTAATTACAATAGATTCGCGTGATTTGCAAGATTTTCGTCGAAGAAAGTAATTGTTAGGAAAAATGATGCAATTGTTTTCGATTACAGACGCCTGTGAATGATTCCTGCTTTTTCACCGTGCCTGTGATATTAACGTACGAATATGTTCCTGGAAAACTAAGGTTGTTAGAATAACTTGATACGTACTTGTAACACCTTATAACACTTGTGACATGAACTTTAAACTTTGAGAGGAACATTTTCTGAGAGGAACATGTTACACCTTCGTGCCTCGTAAGCAGAAGTACAGTTCATTAAAACTTTAACATATCGTCAGTGGCATTTCTGTTGCTACTTTATTATTAGACTGCCGATGTTTATGCAGGTAAAATATGTCCAAACGTACGCAACAAATATGTAAGTATATATGCGCCCAATATGCAGGGAAATTATCATTCTACACGTTTCAATTTGTGTCAGTAGTGTGTCTTAATTCACTTAATTAAAAGATTATATTGTTACATTGTCATTTGTCTGACCCTAATTATTCTAAGTAATTTTATGTTCACCTTACAGCAATGATGGCTAATTAAGTGCAAATGATTCAACCGAAGGTGTGTACACTTGTAGTTTGAAGTAATTAATAGACCGATTAAAACGATTGGTAACAGTTAATCACTGAACTTTCGACAAGCAGGCAGTGGAAAACTTAAACTGAAACTTGATTGAATGCCCGACTTTTTTTCTCGTTCAACTTTTGCGCTTTTATGTAGCGTTAGGTATTGCCTTGTACGGAAGATTCTTTGCTTACTTTGCCCGCAACACGTAGCTACGCGTATAGCTAACCGCAAACTTGTTTAACTGCTCCACGTTGCAGGTGCCTTATAAAAGGTGAATCGGCGGAATGTGAAAGAACGTAGTACAGAACCATGTTGTTTCTCGGTTGTAGTTATAGATAGATAAGTGGTTAAGTACAGGTATCCCCCGTAGAACACAGTTTCATTTTAAAACGGTTAGAGAATGGAAAAACCTCTTAATTATACGGCACGTGACAGGAATTTTCAAATGCTAACGCAGTCAGTGAATAAATTGGTATCTTTCACTCAAGCAAGTGAGTTAGAGTAGTGTGCGAAAAATTTTTACCGCACACTGCTAAAATTGTGAATTCGAAGGCAAACTTTGGTTTCTAACTTTTAAGATCTTTGCAAGGGGGTTTGCTTCTTGCTTCACCCGATAATTAAACGTAATACGTAAGTTCGTGCGCGTAAAATCGGACAAATGAAACGTGAATGTTATTTTATTTGGTTGAGCATCGAACAAAGGAGCAAAACGGTTTAAGACAGCAGTTCATATTTAGTGAAACTATTAAACATATTTCTAGTAGTTGTGAAAGTAAAACAGTGTTATACGGGGGACACCTGTAGTTGATGGAAAAATGATGAGCGAAAATATTTACGTGTATCTAAGGAAAAGCAATAAAAAAGAGCGGCAGACAAATTGTGGGGATAACGAGTCCTGTCAATTACAACTGAGATGGGATCATATAAATCGACGGAGCTTTAAAGCCTACCGAAAGAACCGGGAAATAAGTGGAGTTACAATTGTCAGAGTGTGATATTTCGGGATATCGATTTGTTGAGCAGAAAAATCAGGGCTCGGCACATTATTTCCTATCCCTCGTTAGCCTCACCCCCCCTCCTCTTTCTCTCAGACAAAAATAGTGGGACTGTATATTAGCGTTGTTCACGGTATAACTCTCAAATAACAAATTAACCGATGGACGTGGCCGTTAACAGCTTATAACATACACTTGACCCTCGTTTTACGTGATAAATTGGTTCGCGTAAAAAAGTACATTACTCCTACGTACGTCTGATAGGTTGGTTCGACAAGTAAAAAGATCGCGCAAAAAATGATAAATACTTATGAGAACGCTGAAATTAGTTCATTAAATTCGCGTATAAAGAATTTTCCACTCCTACTTCGTTACTTCACACAAACGATAAAAATGCAAAGACCGAAACGACCGGGTACAGAGTGAACTTCAGGGAGTATAACGAATTAATTGAATCATTTTTTGCATTTTAATAACAAACGTTAAAAAAATAATCGAAAATGTGAGAGTAGAAAGTAATGAAAGGTAATAAAAAGTAATAAAAAGTAAGCGGTAAAAATGGCGTAAAGGTGAAATCGAGCAAAAAAGGACGTGTAAAAAAAGGATGGAGTGTACATAAATTGAAATTCTTCATTAACACCCACGAACTGCTTTTTGCAAAGTACCAAATTTGAGTTCTGAGGACTTAATATCAGCAACGAAATACTAATTGATCGGAATACTATCAGCTCTTTGAACGTTCCATTACGTGACGATCAATGGATTCACTTTCACACTAGATTTAATTATCTTAATTGGAAAAGCGCAAGTGTTAAGTCGATGCACATGAAACATAGGACTTGGTTTATGCTGATGTATCAATCCTTTAATTGATCTTTCAATTCCGTAAGTTTACTCTGAAACTTAAAACTTCAAATGTAATGTGATTTTCTTTCAGCAAACCATCGGTTCCACGGATTTTAGTCTTCAGTGCCTTCTTTAATATTTATTATTAGTTCACGACTTCGAGAAAAATGTCTACAATTTATACGACTGCACATTGGCGAATAATGCGTGGAAAACAATTCATAATGTTAATATAGCCTTGGAAGACGCTTACTCTTTGGATTATAATTACGATTTTTAATTACGATTTTATTCCCCGGAGGATACAATTTGTGGAAACGAAGAATCTACGAAAATTTGGTTATTCGAATTTCTCTTTGAAGCGTCTGACATTGCATCGACCCGATAAACTGTCATCGGGAAATACCTTCTGTGTTCGAAGGAATACATCGGACATAACGAAGCGGAATTGAGAATGTTAGAAATATTAACACGAACCCTCTTTAGCGGACGATACACACCAAGTGGAATTGAAGTTCTCTTGTATACCGGAAGATTAATGGAAAAAGTAATTACAGTGAGTGTGATCGGATGGTTGGTCGTAATAGGATTTCAAGGATTCGTGCGGGCCGTCGCGGGAAAGAGGATAAAGACTGTAGGCAGAGGAGGAAGGGGGGAAGGGGGGAAGGGTGAGCTATGCCGCAGAGAGATTGCGCATACGTTGCGTTTCTCTTTCTTCTTCGATTTTGCACGAGGCTCTGCTAAATAACCCGTGGAAGTGGAAGGATCAGCAAAAACATAAATGGAATGTTTGTTTGGGAATAAATGATTAATTAAGGGCAAAACTACCCAGTATTACTCAGCACATTTTTACGCATACCAATTTAAACGGGAAATTGAGCCGACTGTACGGTGGAAATGGAATGGTATTTATCACGAGAAAATTAGCTAAATTCGTATAATATTGTGATATTTTTGAAGGTACGAAAATGATTGAAATAACCGCTAAAAATTTGTATTTTTGATCGTTCGTGAATCTTGTCTTATTAAAGTGTTGAAGTGTAATTTTTCAAAACTTAGTTAAATGGAAAAAAAAGGGAAGGTAGTTGCAAGAAAAATAAATTTGCCGCAATTACTTGACGATTTATTAACATCGAAAGATATATCTACTATATTTAACTTGGTAATAATTTTAGCTATTTTCGGCAACGTGGACGACAGACGCAGATACTTAATTAAAGTAAGGCGATTGTAGTTCTTCCTCAATACCATTTTACCTCAGATTGACGATTCAGTAACTCGATTAAAAAACTACTCGGATCAGCTGTACTTGGCCATTAAGAGTCTTAAAGACCGTCACACCAAGAGATTTACCCTCCTACGAACCAAGAATGAGGTAATTTAGATGCTGCGGTTAGATAGTTCGCAAAACAATTGAAAATCGTAAGAGCGAAGGAAAGGAAAATTAAATATTGGGTTGGGATTTAAGTACTGTAACATCGCCTTTATAACCATAATTTTCGACATTCAGGGGCTATTTTAGCCCTCTAAACTTCAAAGCAAGCACGACTAAAAAAATACCTGTTTCTTAGGTTTTCGTCCTTAATAACACACTTCAAAAGAAGCCAAATGGATCCGCGCACTGGAAACATGTCCTTTGCTGGCAACGTTATATCCCTTTGTTCAAGTAATATGGTAAGAATACATAAAAGTAATGCAATTTTTATAATAAAGCGTGTTTTATGGACGTTTGAAATTGCTTCCCGAAGGCATCATGGTGCAATAGAGTTATAGAGTAATAGCAATTAGAGAATAGTTAAATATAAATTACGTCTTTTACGTACAGATATAACACGGTAGTTAGGTTCTGATAAAAATACCGTAGTATTCGAAACCGTGTTATGTATACAGGAATAAGAATTAATGCAAAATGCAGAATCAGGTTCAATGACCAACCAAAATACATCATTTTACTTTCAGAGCTGTCAGAAACATCTTTAATAGTTTCACTAAATATTAACCACTGTCTCATACCCTTTTGCTCCTTTTTTGCGATTGTCAGTCAAACGAAATGACTTTGGCGTTTAATTCGATGGATCTTAGGCGCATGAACAAGCTGCCATTGGCGTACTAGCAGAATAGTCTTACATCGAATTAACGGATGAAACAAAATTCGAAACACCTTGCAATGATCTTAAAAGTCACGAACCACACTCTTCCTTCGAATTCACAATTTTAACATTTCACGGTATAAAATTTTCGTGCCTTATTGTGAGACTATAAACGCACTTGCTTGAATGAAATATATTAATTTGTTAAATGACCGCACGTACAATTGACAATCCCTATTGCGTGCCATGTTATTAGGGGATTTCCTAACTCTCTAACCGCGTTATAGGAATACCGTATTCCATGGGACATACCTGTGTACACAAATTATGTTTATTTACAGAAAGTGTAGAATGAAACCTTCTACCCACAAGAACCGTTAATCAATCGAAATGAAAGGCAATTACAGCATTTCCGTGGCGTGAGATCGCCATGGGACAGTAGTTGGAGTGTTGATTGCATGTGTGAAAGATACTCCGAACAAATCCCGTCGGGGTCAATTCACCACCGGTGTTCCTTCTCTTTTTACGATCAAGAGCGAAGATTGATCCAAACCCGCCAACACACTGAACGAACTAAACAAAACTTTACGCAATTTAAAACAGAATTACACAGCGGTATGAATAATCTTTGCAATTTTTTCAATATCCCTCTCAAGAAAATTCGATAAACTAAAGACTGTGAAATAAATTCTACAAACTTTTTAGAATCACAGTTGAATTTAAAAGAAAGAAATTTTTTATAGAGTCGTTTTTCAGGGTACAAACTTTTAGCAAGTACATTTCACGCGCGCGGGGATCAGAAGGATGTGTAAGATTTTTCAATTTTACACCCGACAACAATGTTTACTAATTAGCACGCGATTCTTCATTACAAGTGAAACGTTCAGTGCAAAGACTTTCTCTTATCAAATGGGTGGAAATAAGGGTAAGTAAGGGTCCAATTAAGGGTGGGAATAAAGTGGCATGACTCGACTAGAAATATTGATTGAGAATGATTCAGTTTACTTCTATCGCGTGTATATGACAATTACATACCATCACGCTGACAACTATCTAATGATGACTTTTAACCTGTCATACTGATTCGCCCACAATGTACCTAAACGTAGCTCCACTCAATTCCACCGTCACCATCATTCATTGTAATGATCGGAACGTAAATTTCCTAATTTTGCGCTGTAATGGTTGCCGTGCAATATTTTATCACAGAAGGAAGGGCAAGTATTGCGATCATTGGCAAAATCCTCGGCATGGGAAGACGCGTTATTAGCCACTAACTGATATGGCGAAAAATTGGAAACTCACGGTAGGCGTGAGGTATAACGTCACGCTTGTACGGAATTATGCAAAACCAATTATTTGGGTCTTTAAAGGACAAAGGGAAAGATAACAATGTGTGGTTTAATATAGGGATCGGTTGGTAGAGGACGATTCACTGAATGAAGTAACTCAATGAATGACTCAACATTCAAGTCAATTTATTAATTTGGTTCGAGATTGAAAATATGAGTAGTTTCTGCTGGTAGTAGACACTTCGCGTAGACAATTTACAATGTAGTTTGCCCGAATAAGAAACTTCCGTTTTCTGATTTCTGTCCTCAACTGTGAGACATCTTAATCCCTGCACTGCCTTCTGTTCGACTAATCCGAACGCTTAACCGCTTGAAGGTGAATGATTCGCGGGATTCGGGATGTAGGTCGTCGCGGGGCAAACTGAATTTAAGATTAAAACGAGAATAGTTGTAGTCTAACAGAAAGGGATTCATGTTCCTTACAATGAACGATTGTGAATTAAAGGACTACAGAAAGTACGAAAAGGAGACGTCTCGAAAGTATAACACTGCTAATGGTTAGTGACAACTGAGATTGCTTCACATGCTCATGAAAACCGTGTCCCACAATGGGAAAAATAAAAATTCGACAATTATGGTCCCCAGGATCAGAAGAAATTCTTATCATCGATATTCGTGGGGTTCTTCTTAATTTCACTGACCTTCCTCCTCAGGGAACTTTAGCATTTCGAAGCGCCGAAAAATCAAATGTTGAAACAACTGACCGTTTAAATGTTCGAACCGGATAACCGTTTCCAGTATATTTATTTCGGTATTTTCGGCGGGTGTAAATTTATTCAACTTACGCGTCTTTATTCGTGTTCCATCACCGAGGACAATGCACTCGATCGAATACTACAGCAGTACTTTCCGATAATGGTTCTGTCTATTCAAATTCAAGAGGAAAGACGGCACAATTTGCAAAGGTATCGTCACTTTTACATAATTCAAGGGTACTCAGCAAACGGATCTCGTCGACTCTATCATCCTATCTCAAATTCCGGGAACAACAAGTCTTACGATACAACTCAGTCCATGAACACGTACATATGTATTCGTATAAGTGAATGATGAGCAACGTTTCTTTTGTAGCAAATAAAAATTAAACACTCATTAAATTCGAAAATTCCGCTACAACTGCAACCTTAAAAAACCTCATTTATTGATTGATAGATTAATACTTTTTTGAGCGGGTTTTTTTATTTTCAACGTAAGTGATGAATACAGTTTTTATCTTGTTAAATGTGGCGATTCATTTTTTGTTAGGAGCAGTTTTAAACGATTAATCGTGCAAAGATTAATTTACAAACTAAAAAACGAATATCCTTTACCCAGGACTGAAATAACTTGCCATAAATCACAAGATAAAACCTAATACGCCATTTTGAATGAATTTAAAAAAGAAGACGCAGTTTTCAAAGCAAGCTGTTGTCAAACATTGTAATGAAGTTATAATATTACAGTTGTGCCAATTTTTCACTGGAATTGGACAGTTTCGAAAATAAGTAATCCAGTAGGTGATAAATGGAGTGGAATTAGATGACGTTAATTCCTTGTCGAGAGGGACGATAATATTTCGGCGTAGGCGTCCCAACCGCTTTTTACGACTATGCCATTTTTTGCGAAATTCATTTCAGCGAAAATTTAAGCAGAGAGAAATCCGTTTCTTGCCCAAAATATATTTCGAGGAAAAGTCATATTCCAAACGCGCAGTTGTAAGTAAGAACCCTTATCATGAAATTATTTTTTTTTTGTTTAAAGTAAAATAAGCCAAAGCCATTATATCTCATTGTCAGTTAAAACTAGCTTTGTATCCAACATAACACGGGGCGGGGTAATAGCTATCATTTCTCAAGTATTTCTATTTAATTAGGGGAAATTAGAAAGCATCGTCATAACCGAAACTGAATAGTGTAGGCAGGATTGTCAAATGATGGTGATGAATTTTTCGTAAATGGAATTGCTCAGGACATGTGAACGTCAATTTCATTTGAGACGAATATAATGACCTACATTGACAAGAAAATTACAATATTGGATGACCTAGAAATATGGGGTATTGTTAGGTTATTCAGTCTTGTGAATTTTTGTTAATAAAAAATGCTCAAAATGATTACAAGTTTTAACCATTCGACGATTCGTTGTATACAGTTCAGCTTCAGTTACGACATTTTTTCAGAGTCCCACACAATTTCACAGATATTTGACGAGCCAAAAGTTATCATCCCCAGCTGTTTATCAATATTCAGCTTTCACAGCATTTAAACAAATATTAATATTTCCATTACGTAGGCTCAAATCGAGTAGAACAGGATCCGAGAGAATTTCTATCTTTCATAAGCACGTACGAAAAAAGTATAATATCGTAATGGATTCTGCGGGTTTTTATCATTCGCTTCTCCTCGTCGAAGGAAGAATGCGAAATGTCCTTTTAATCCTGTCTGGCTTGCCGAACGTTTCATTCCTTTCCCAACGAACAAACATCACCATTAACTACGCTTCAACCCAATGTTCAACATAACACTTAAAGCACATGAGAAAGGTGTAGATACACTTACTCTATTTCTGTTGAGTTGCGATAGAAAAACTATTAATTACATTGCCCGACGCCTATTGCTTATCCTTATTGCTTTCAGTTCGATATACTGATCACAATATTTATCAATAGTTCTCTGTCATTCGCGTTTGTTATAAATCAAGATCACAATGGCCGTGACGACAGAAAAAGAATGATGTAGTGAATAGGCAGTAGAAACTTGTTTATACCGAAATGTGTACGATATACAGACATAGAGATTGGTGCTGCGATTGACGGGGTAGCAATGTATCACGATTAATAGCAGTGAGATTCTGAGAAGTGTTACGGTCTGAGTGAAACACACATATAGTATTTATACGGGCTACATCGAAAGAAGTCATTGAACTTTGCTACCGTATGCTAATCTTACTAAGGGATGAGAAAAGGTTGTATAAACATAGGTCCAGAAAATTCCTTTTCGAGATATAAACACTTTTTATTCATCGTGCAGCAAGATACAAGTGCTTAAAACTCACTTAAAGAAATTGCTGAAAATGATTTTCGTCTACAACAATACAGACAGAATTCGATGAATGTACAAGATTATAGGTCGGTTCAAAATGTTATGACATAAGGGGAGAAAATAGTCGGTTAACTTGGCTAACGTGGAAACCAGCAAATTTATTCTCGCGGTCGGCAAATTTATTTGCCATTAGTGCTGACATGGACGTTGGTAAGGGGTGGTCCTGCTTGAGCTTCCGCTATAACTTCCATTACGGAAACTTCATTGCAACACGAGAGCTTTGTATGCAGCTACGACACCCGTTGCACGATCGTCACAAATAAAATTATAGCGGCTTACGCTGACGAAGGTACTTTCGTCACTTAGAAAAAAAAAAATAACGTCTACGAAGTAATACAATTTTCCGCACGTGCATGGGTATTCTTCGGAATTCTATTTGTACTGAATTTAACGACTAGCTGATAAAAACGTGCCAAATAATTAAGTTGTCGTCACTTCGAGAAATTTCATTCTACTGATACTTATATTTTTACATGATACTATTTAGAAGATACTGTTATTTCTTGTACACAGTAAATGTACTTATCATTTCAAGGTATCATTATGCATTTAAGTAAAGGTGTTTTAAACATTATTTCGCTGTGAATTTTCCCCATATTTTACGGAATTTAACTTCGTACAAATTGTCGAGATGCAAGTCACATGACTGAACTGTACAATAGGTAATTTCAAGGAGATCTCGACAAAACACGGTAACGGGGAATGATATCTTATTAATCCTATTGATTATGCGAATTTGCAATATTCGCTATTTCCATTCACTTTTTCTGTATCCTTTCGCCCTTTTCTGACCTTCTCTTGTAACGGCAATCTTATTTGTCCACTCGATCCCTCCGCTATCAGCCTGGAATTCTTTTTATTTTTATTATTTTTAAACGTGGGCGTAAGATAATTACGAAGACTTTCTCTCTCGCCCTTCCTCTTTTCTTTCCTATCATATTTTCCTCTCGTATTCGGTATACCTTGACGCTTCCGCAAGCTCCAATAAAAAGGGGACTGAGTTAGCCTAGCACCGGAAACCGTTTCTTCATTTCCGGTCCAGAATTTTTTTTACAATCCGGACGAGCAAATAGGCGTCAACAGAATGTCAGGCGACCAAACACTCCTTTTATTTTTTCCTCCTCTTATTATATTTTCATCGAGCTAATGCTACACTGAGCGATTTTATCTACTACATTTTGCTGTGTCATAAGTTCTTATTACAATAACTTGGAACAGATTAAAATAATTTCTTTATAAGCCGTAAAATGTCGAAAAATGTTGTAAAAAAAATGTCATTAAATAGTCTTCAGTGATAGCGGTAGTTGAGTATTTACCCAGTCATAATTTTCTCGACAATTATCAGCCAGCCAACATATGAATAACGTTTAGTACGGTCGTGGTACAAATACGAAATTTTATCGAAAACACGTACTTATGTTCGTTAGGGGATTTCGTAGGGAATTTCACGAGTGTACGTGGAGAGTAAGTATCTCCGTATAAATGTTTTGCCCGCCACGTAAAGCTATCAGTGCCGTACGTGAACAAGTAGATCGTTAAGGCAAAATATTTGCATAACCTCGAAAGTACAGAACGATGCCATAATTCATCGACGTATAGATACTCCCTGGGAGAAAAAATGGCCCGAGTCATTTACATAAGGGAGCCGGTGTAATACTGTTGGATCGTATCGCCTAACCCTCGGGCATCTTCGAATTTATGTTTTCGATCGTTATCCGAGGAAGACGTTGCTGCTTCGCTCGGCGGAAACGAGCACGCTCATATCACCTTTATTAATTGCATCGAAACTTGCCCAAGTAGAATGCACAACTTGGCAATTATCAAAAGTACAGTAGAATACCGTATAACGCGAAGTTCTATAACGCGTCACAAATATTACGACCAATTGCGACTACTTTTCTCATAAAACGCTATTCCTCGTGAAACGTACTATGTAATACACAAAACGCGGAGGAATAGTTTGCGGAGGGATAGTTTGTGGGGGAATAGTTTGCGGAAAAGAAGGATTATCTCAGCATCCAGATCCGATACATATGTTCACATGAACAAATCTCACTACCTCGAGGGAAATAAAAAAGTTGTAGTGATTTATGAAATAGTTTGTAGAAAAAAATTAAAACTTTAAAAAATGGCATTCTTTACTTGGGAATTCACGGTAAACACGATGTACAGATCTGAGGAATTAGGGTTTAAAGGGTTAAAAGGGTTACAAAGAAATGTTTGGCAGTAATATGTCAGTTAAATCGATAAAGGTAAAAATAAGTACTAAAAAGATAAAATTAAGAGTAGCATATTCGTGCTAATACGCATGTTTACATAGAACTGATACTTTCATAAAGTTTTTACGCAGTTAATTAATATTGTCATACTTAACTATCCTAAATATTTGATACACGTACTTTTATTGGATTTTTGCCTGAGATAGTTAGTGTAACAGATAGATAGGACAATATAGGTTTGCGATTGGTCAGCTTTAAGAGTTAAAAGCCGACCGATCGTTGTCCATTTTATGAGATGTAATCGTGAAAATGGACTATTTCGTACTTGGCAGTAGTGTAATTTCAAGTGTCACTACCTTCCCTGGGATGTACCGTTGGAAGAATATTGATTAGCTTGTATTATCCGTTGTAGTAGGTCAAGGTCGAGAGAGCGTTATAAGCAGGAACATTTGGTCGGTCTCAAACGCTTTCCTGCACTTACCTGCAAGCCGCACATCGGGGCAATTAAGGGGCTAAAGCTCCGCACTCATCGCGCTAGCGTGAAACTTAAAGTTTTCCGGCCGTACAGAAAACACGAACGACCTGAAGGGCTTTTAAACTTCATCCCTATTCACCAGCCTCACGAATATCACACGGGAGCGTTAATGGTTAGGAATTCTTACGCTTGCTAACAAATTAGAGATTCAGCCGAGAGTTTTCACGTTTCACCTAGCAGGCATAAATGTTTATTCTCTATACTCCTATCATTTTGCCGTACTCGAAAATAAAACTTGTATGTGAATAGTAAAATGTAGAATTATTGGTAAGGGTTAAATGACTTTGAATGCAAATAACTTATTATCGTGACAGTTTAGGATTGTGGGCGTTATTTGATAAGTTTAGAATACTGAAGTTACGTACAATAAAGTTGTAAGAAGATCATTAACGTTTTGATGACAAAGAAAAATAATTGATGCGCGATAAATATTCGTATGGTATATTGAATTGTAGTGTTGAGTATATTACAATACTGTTCTGTCGACTTTGGTTTTCGACTCTATTGCTTTAGTTTTCAATTGTGCAAGCATGAGGATTAAACTATAGACACGTAATAAATATATGTCTGGTATGTTGAAAAGTAACCTTGACTATATTACAACACTGTTCTGTCGACTTTGGTTTTTGACTCAACTGCTTTAATTTTTAACTGTGTAAGCATAAGGGATAAACTGTAAACACTATAAATATACATATGTGCTATATTGAATAATGGGTTTGACTATATTTGAACACTGTTCTGTTAACTCTGATTTTCGTCTTTCCCACTCTGATAATTTTTAGCCCCGGAAGCATAAGGCATTTCAACCCTTACACATACTACGTCACATTGCCATTCGCACATTCATACATCTCACATACATTCACACACCTACATATAACGCGACTCATTTTCTTAACATTTTCCGATCCTCTGAAAATGAGAGCACCCACTCGAAAGCATACTTAAATATCTTTCATTAAAAATCTCTTCACTTCCATCCACACATATGTTCCACATCATACGTTATTATCATTATTATTATTATTATTATTATTAATTCTAGATCCATAAGGTCCCTCAATTATCTTCCAGCCTGGCTTTCGAGAAGCTTTCCGAGTTTTCCTGCAACACTGCAAAATCGACTTCGTCAACTAAAAATGACGATTTGGCTGGTAACAGATTCAACGAAGTCGTTTTCGTTATACCGATTAAAAATTTCACATTTCCTTGTGCATTGATCTTTCGGTTCGGAATCGTACCTTAGAGAATTTGGCATTTTCCACGCGGCTGTTGACAGTGGCTCATCGGCAAACACGTTTTTGCTTCCGATAAGCCAGGACTGTCCTCGGGGAAGAGAATCGTTGCTCCGTCATAGAGCCGTCCTTTTCCTGTGATGTAGGGCCACTCCCTTGCGTCAGAAAGCCGTCATAAAGAAGAGATTTACAGCCGGATTTCGACCTTTTGACGAATCTCCCGCAATTCGGCCGGACGACTTTGTGGATTACAAAAAAACGAGGAGAAGGCCCATCAATTACATGAAAAAATCCATCATTTGTGAGAACACTCCTCCCGATAATTTCGACAGCTTCATCCGTGCCTATGACGAGTTCCTCTGCCCCCATCGACCAGTTTTTATATGCGTTTGCCCGCGGGACATCGGGATAATTATGTTATATTTCAAGTCGTAAGAAAAAGTCAAAAGCTCAGCGTTACACCTGGCAAGTATGTAAGGCCAATTTTCGATAGTCACTCGATAAGATGTCTATGTCACGTGTGTATATGCCTTTGCGTGCGCGTGTGTATGCCAGAGCAGAATCATTTTTTTAATCCATCCTGACAATGGTACTTTACGAATCTTATTGGTTTCGCCTGAGGATATTATCCTTCAAGCAATTCGTCCTTACATGTACACTTTCTACGGAAAATATGCCTGTCACATGGGAAACGATAAACGTAAAACGTACAATTACACATAAACGTACGATGATCAAGAAAAAATCACCAACGAGCATCGGCCATTTTTCCATCGTGTTCTGTCATTTTTTTACTTTTTTTATTTTACCGGGGAAAAGAGCTCTGTATAATTATTTGACTTAATTGGTTTCTCGTTTGCTCAGCAGACTTGTTCACTTACTGAACGTAATTTGATGTAATATTTCTCCATTTTTACGTTTTTCTAATGTGGTTTTTAATGCATTGAAAAGGCCTGTTAAATATTAATGGCTAAGAATATCCTTCTTATCCTTTTGCCTTATCCTATTTTTCCATTGCAATTTTATACAAGCAAGCTAGGTGTTCGATTTCAATTTTGAACGAATCAAAAGTTTTCCGTAGATTCCGTTAAAGTGGTCACTTTTTCTACGCGATTGTCTCACTGTATTGGAAACAGTAATCTCACCTTAGTTTGATTTTTATCACGGATATTCTAAGTAAATATCTCGTACGGATTAACGGAAATGATCGAAGTAATTAATTTACTTCACAAATGTGTAACTTTCCCCTATAATGATAATTATTCCTTGTTTCTGAAATTTTTCGTTTTATCGTCATGACAATACCGAGTAAGTATACATTCTTCTATCAAATTCTCAATTTCATCGTATTTCGATCGACGACTTTGCAATTGAAACTTTCCGTTAAATGTAAATTTGATAAGGGATAATATTGTATTTCGGTAAACTAACTTGGGAAAATCTGACGCCTCGTATACGGGCGAAAACATGCGAAGGGGCGAGAGGTAAGTTTCCCGTAAAGAGGAAACACCTTTAAAGATTCTCAGGCTAGTCTGGATTTTCGCGTTTACAAAAAAGTCACGTATGAAGGGGAGAGGAAGCCGGTCGTAGAATTCACTGCCCTCCTGGAATGTCTCTCTATCCTCGTGAGAAAAGCATTGACTGCGCGAAAGGGGATCGTGCGGGAATGAAGGGCCGGGGGACGGGGTGTGGGAGGGTTATGAAAAGAGAAGGAGGTGGATAGATATAAGGAAAACGGCGCGCGGACGTTGGCATACGCGATGAAAGACCATTGCCAACCAGACGGTACAGCAACGACCCCAGATAAGGGCTCGAATGTTTATGTAAAATATGCCCCTCCCCCCTCCCGTACACCCTGACCGCCAACCATCCTTACCGACAGAGAAGGCGCGCACTGAATTTAACGCTAAAGTGCGTTCTACTCTCCCCCTGGGGCTAGAATCGTCACAAAAGAGAGCGCGATTCGTTTTAAAATGCGAGCGAAGATGTTTGCAAAGGACACTGAGCGCCGAAAATGACGATCACAATTGACAATCTCGACAAAAGCACTTCGGACCAGCAGCGCTGAGCATTTTTAATGTCCCACGAAAGAAACGTGAAAACAACCATTGACCATTTGTTACTAGGGAATAAACGACATTACAACTATATGTCTATTTTTTTAGAAGATGCTGGGTAATTTATATTTTCGAAAACATATATGGATATGTGTAGGTTAGAGATTCTTCACCGATTATGTAGTAATGCTCACACTGAGCACTCTCCACACTTACATACAGATCTGGATAATCGCACGTTTGAATAAAGTCAGAAGTTTTCTTAGGTTTGAACTCGAATTATTTAACGCTTGATTTAGGTATATTAAATTCTTGTCAAAGGTTATAGATAGAAAACTTTTTCCTGTAGGAATTTACGTGGGGTATTTGGTACATTTGAGTAGTAATATTACGGGGGAAAAAATAAAAATTATCTATAATGCAAGAACAGAGCTTTAATCCATAAAAGCGTTTTTGTTTCTTCCAAAAAAGTTATAAAATATAAATTCTTGTCAAAGGTTATAGATAGAAAACTTTTTCCTGTAGGAATTTACGTGGGGTATTTGGTACATTTGAGTAGTAATATTACGGGGAAAAAAATAAAAATTATCTATCACGCAAGAACAGAGCTTTAGTCCATAAAAACGATTTCTGATTCTTCCAAAAAATTTATAAAAAATTGCTACTGAATCATCTAGTGTTTCTTTTAATATCCTATTTGTTTTGTAATTAATCCCTCCTCCTCCTAAATATTATTATTAATACATTATTATTATTAATATCCTCAATATTAGATATTATTCTTTCAACGGATAGTGGATTATCTGAGCTTTTCATTGATTATTTTTGCTCCCTATTTTATCGTGCATAATTAATCCATCAAAATAACGACTTCTCCCAATGTTTCTTATGCAGCTGTGCTAATCTTCTACAAGACGCGTAATATACAGTACTTACTATAAATTATGCAAATTAAAAATAAGCTGATTAAAAAAACCGTCTTTTGTGTAAAGTGGTGGAAGTATTAAAGAAATTATTTTGTTTAATAAGGCAAAACATGAGTTATATAGAAGCCATAGTTAAATTTGATATGCTGGAGCTGTCTTTACTGATACTGCTTGGTTGGTTCGAAACTGCAGAATGTGCCAGTCAAATTTCTGGCTTCAGTTCAGAAACACCTTAAATAAATAGTGTTTGAGGAACTAATGCTAAGAAACTAACGAAATGAGCTATATGAAGATTTCATGAAAATAAAATTCGTTAACGAATAAATATCCACAAATTATTGCTATTAATTGAAGTAGATGTGGATCAGATTTTTATTGAATCAAGTCAAGACAAACTTATTCGCACAATCTTTCGAAACCCTCGACCGTGAGAAACAGTATTATATTGCCTGATAAACGTCGATCATACGAAGCAGCAACTTTTCTTTCTGCTTATTTTTATTTTCTGGGTTATGCTAACAACTACCCCATTGTCGTATCATGTGATAAGGATCAGGCTACGGGTTTCAATATCTAGGTAAATGTCCTTTTTCTCCTGTCTACTATTACGTGTTCGAAATACTCTATACTAAATTTACTGGCAAAATCTCGTTGAGTAATAGGCACTGTAACGATGAAATTTAATCATATAAACAATGGGACGTTGTCTCCGCGTGATCTATTTAAGCAAAAGTAGAAATTACTTGTAAGAAGGAATCAGTCAATGAAAGTCGAAAACAGAAATCTCTATAACCAGCAACTACAGGACTATTACACGATTTCTACAACGGTGTGTCGGATAGGAAATTTTTGGAGATTGATTAATTGATTCAAAGATTAGCCTCGACTACCAATACAAGAAAGGAAATATTCAAAATAGCCCTCGAGGAAAGACACGGTCGCCAGGCCTACAGTCGTAACTGCTCACCGAGTAACAAGGAATTGTTAAAAAATTTTACTGTCACGCTCTTATTTATCATACGTATTATAACTCATATGAATTCTGGCTAATTTCATTTTCGAAATATTCGGCTACACATGAACTTTAGCTAAAAATTCTTCAAAGTCCTGCATTACAATCACAAGTAGCTTGAAATATGTAAATTTTGCGCAGCTCCTTGATAAATGAGGACAAAGGACGTGATGAATGAACACTTTGAAACGGGCTGTTTGCTCTTGTTGACAACACAAATTCTGGACCTGAGCGAAACGATCATTTTTCATAACGTGTCGTCTTCCCGGATTTAATGATACTCGGAAACATCCACGACACGCCCAGCAGGAAGAGAGGAAGACAAAAACCGGCCCATGTCCGAGCATTCCGTCCCGTAAGATATCTTCAGAATGTACAAATTTAGCCAGAAGGAATTTCCTCTTGACTCAACATATCCGATATTTTTTTCAATCTTAATCGGAAGTAAGTATCCCGTCGATTTCACGGGAAATTGTCCTGTAATTTAACACAAGATGGATTCTCTTCTGGGAATGGACGTTCCGTTGAACAAAAACACGTGAGTACATACAAGTTTCTTCAATTATTAAATTATTAAATATACAATTATTAAAACGTCTACGACTATTAACCCATATGCGATTATTCAAACTCGTAATAATTGCAATTTTTTTCCGTTTTACGCAATCGTTATGCCTCTTACAGTGTTGCACTTTTTGTGTAACTAGTTTGTTTTTCTTTTGAAGTTAAAGATATTCACCAGTAGTTAAAACCTTATACAAACGTCACTGAACTACTATTATCCATCGAGTGAATATGGTTCGTGTTCATACATCGCAGTCTCGAGAAATTAGTTTCTGCGTTTAACGCCGTCATAAAGTCCGTAGGTGTTGCAAGTTTTTATGAAAAGTTATCATGAAAATCGTGTTACACGAACTTAGTTGATACTGTAAAAAAGGTGTTCATGGGCATATCTGAGAATTGAAGAAAACTGGACTGAAACCACTTGATCGAGCTTCATCAGTCTCACTTGTTCTGCCAGACTTAAACTTTTCTGCGCAACTGTAAACATTTTTCTGGCACATCCATGTATTACCATAGTTTGAATTTTACCAAACATAAATCCTTTTGTCCATATGAAACAACGGCAAACAGCATCATTTGGCAGGTGTAACAAAAAAAATTAGTTTGTATTTTACACACTCCTTGTTTGAGTCACTTCAGTCACTCACTGTTATCAATTGCGGAATTAATTTAATTTACGGTTTTCTTTTACTACAGTATACACCTTCGTATACACTATCTGTGTATTTCTGTGTACTCTTTTCTTGTACAGCGGCCAGTATATCGATTATTTTTTAACATATGTATACGAATAAAATTAGACTTTTACCCTTAAAGACTTAATTTTGTTTCAGAGCGGTTCAGCAGACAAGATAAAACGTCTCGAAGTTGTGCAGAGATGACAATGAGCATGCACATGAGAAAGTACGGTAAAAATAGGAAGGCAGGAGTAAAAATAAAAGACTGCGTGAAATGCGAAAGTTCGGTGTTGGCATTGAAAGGGTCGTGGTGGTCCCTAGAGTCCCATTGCGCTGAGCGTTGTAGTCGACTAGGACAAAGTGGAAAGGCGTGGGTTCGCTGCGCGGTTACTGCCTCCAATGCTATACATATATCCGCACACAGAGAATTTGCCACCCACGTCTACGGCGAATAAGGATCGACAGAAAGGACAAAGCGTATCCGCCTAGAAGACTCGCTCGCCGCTCCGGCGAGATTCTACTGGCCGGTTAATCCCGCAGGAGCTGCTCTACAAACCGAAGGAAGACCACGCTAAACTTACTTCTACTTCGCAAACAGTCCCTGACTATCCCACGTAAAGACTAGTCTATCGCTATATTACAACGTCCAAAAGAAATCGTCTTTTCGCTAGTTTTGTGATGTTCAAGGCATTTTAATAAACGTCGTACACATGAAATCGTGCAATAATCATAGCAAAAAATAATAAAAATTTACAAATTTCGTGTACTTTACATAGAGGACCTACTAAAGCGAGAGCTACAGGTGGACGTTTTCAATTTAATCAAAGAATTAGAATTAAAATTAAAAGGTTCAAACTGGGACTAGGAGAATTGGATCGCGAAGGCAATCCAATTTCATTAAAACAACAATGTAAATTTAATTAAACTTGTGGTTCTTCTGAAATTCTAAGAGAAAAACTTAAGGCTCCTTCGAATTAAAACTCAGTCAACTTATTCTTTTGTATTCTGAAAGATAAAAGTGAATATTAAAATATGAGGAAAATGTGAAGGAGCAATGCACAGTTTTCGCAAGGACGATAACGCGTCATCAATCGATAAATTGTACAGCAATAATAGGGAAGTACGATGAAATTGTCCAAACGATAGAACTTCATTTCCTCGTTCGAAAAGTTGGACATTCCTCTGGGGTGCGATAAATGCCGACTCTGGTCCATCGATCCGACCGTCCGATCCGGTCGGAAGATGGGAGCTGCCGAATTCGTCGTCACGTATGTAATGTATACAGATATAGGCATGCATATGCAAAAGCATTGATATGTATGATCAGGCAGATGTTTGACGAATCGTAAGACTCATAATAACTGCAATTTACAGGGTGACACCGAAGTAGATGATCGAATTTTGGTACCGTATTATACTCGTACTAAGGCAAACATAAATTACAAATATAGATTCTCTTACAAATATACATTAAGAAACTTTCCATTTCCGAGATATAAAGAATTTGCATTTACGAAAACAATCCAGTTGCGGTCACAACAGATAATGTTCCTGGATTTTTAGTTAACCATGTATTGAATAACTATAAATTGTGCATGTGTGCTGTATATTTCATGTGTACTGTATACTGTATGTAGATTTAGAGCAAGTGTCAACGTAGCTAACCAGCACGCGACAGCGAGACGGTATAAAAAGTAACATGTCAGCAGGCGATTAATCACTGACAGTCATAATCAGTCACGAAATTCTGAGGAAAGATTAAATATCTCAGCAATCTTTATGCATATGCATCTCGTGTGTAACAGAAAAAGGTCTGAGCAGATATCGGCACAACAGATTGTTAAGAATTTGTTAAAAGCAAACTGAAGCACAAAGCGAAACTAAACATGTCTAACTATGAACAAGATCAATGACTGAATATGCGCAGGAACAATGATATTGTATAGAAATAACTTTAGTCAATAAGAAAATAAGAATGCAATGCGCGTTTTGGTCACAATGTCAGAATATTTGTTCTTCTCTCTTTAAGTCATTCTGACTACGTGATGCACACAACCGTTACGTACAATTAAATTAAAATCAAAAATACATTTATTAACATTAAACCTCCTCAGTCGATAATGTAGATTTGCGCGAAAATTCGCAGATTAGCCTCTTTAGGATTCCAAGCCATGATTTCATGTATGTGTTAACTCTGTGCAAGTATTAATTCTTCGCCAGGTGCTGTTCCTCTTATGTCATAAGCATGATTAGTTTTTACCGCGTATACCTTATATGGCATTAAATGCCTTGCATGAGGATTTCTTCCTAAGCTTAATTGAGCAAGTTTAATAGTCATTAAATATTCTATTTCATAGTCGGTGGAAACTTTACTGTTGTAAATTTCTTGGATTTTTAAGAATGAATTCGTTTGCTTGTAATCATCCCTGAATTGGAAAAAATTTCATCTTCGATTACTTCTGTGAACACAAGATCTTCCTGATGAATTTTTAGACCATTGAGCCGTTGAAATGGGGCCATATTCAATGCTGCATTCATACGTTGAACTTCAGATCTGTGTGTTCGTTGAATAACGTGTGAGTTGTACGCTGTGGTTGTAAAAAGCTGGAATTACTCCGACCCCATGCATCAGTACTCAGTGTTGATTGCAGGGCAAAAAATGTGCGCTGACGGTTTAATTGACCCCAATGGGATTCAATTCTAGGTCCTCCCCTACATGAATCAGGGCTCCAACTACTAAGATGTTCTTCCTAATCGCCCTTTCTTCTTCTGATCCATCCCACAGTATCATTTCCGTAAGAAACTAAGCATCCGGTACTTTTGATAACGAATAGTTTTTAACTCAGCTGCGGTCAATGCAAGGCCCATATGGTTGACTTTTGCCGAGGTCTGCAGATTCAGACAAAGGCAGATGTGGACAAAGAATGCGTTAGTCGTGCCTTGGTTTACGAAATAAGATACTGTTTTTGGAAGAAGGGTATCGTCTACGGAGTGGGAAGGAGTAAAGATTTCCTTAGCCACACAGTCTTAGAGCCACCTTCTCTTCTTAGGACCTTATGTAAAAGGCCCACTGCCTTACCAACATTACAAGTGGGATCAGCTATCTTACACTTCACAGGTTTTTGGTAGGCAGGTATTCCTTAGTGAAGTGAATTGTGAAAACTTGTGAATTTCAACGAATTTCAATAACTGTCTGATTTTTCTACTCTTTTTTGCTCAAACAGGAAGAGGCGATTAGCAATAAACTGTTCCAACGTAGTCTTCAGGGTAGGAATTTTAATAGACTTGCCTGAATATCTCTTCTGCCGTATCAATTCATCTTCTCATTGTATTGTTTTAGATCGTATTTAGACTGACTATATAGTACCAATGCTGATAGAGAGATAGAGCTTTTGTCCAAATAAGGAATTCTGTCCATAGAAGGTTGTGACATTCATATCACTACGGATAGATTGTATAATCACTTGTGGATCACATAGACTATCCATTTGTTCGTTTTAATTTATATTATATGTGGTTGCATCTTGTTCGGTTATTACGATAATAAAAGTTGTTCATTCGAGTAGTAAATCTGTTCCTTTTCTTCATCAATAATCATACTCCGTCGAAGATATAACATTAACCAACAACAAATGTGCACGTTCTACAGACATAAGCCTACAGAATACAATCGTAACTTGCTTTTTCTATAATTTCCTCTCTGATATTTTAACAAATATGAATCCTAATTAACATTAGGATTGTGTCGTTGTGCTTATTTAATTGTTGTAATCATTTGGTCTGCTGTACTATTCATAATAGGTTGACGGTCTATGAAATGAATATGTTTCATTTTTGATCTTGGTTGTAATTAAATCTTGAAGCAATTTTGCCGAGATCCAATTTTTTGCGGACACTTCGTTTTCTTCGTAATCTGATTAAACGCTGCACAATCTGTGACTATGCTACGGAGATTTAATATTCAGATACAGATTTTTGTATTTTACTTAATTGTAGCCAATGATGCATATATCACATGTTTGAAAAGAATGTCATGGATGCATGTTTTTGATGAATTATTTCTTAATAAATGAGTTTATTTCTATACAATTTCATTTTTCCTACAACCTTAAACTTTGAACCCAGCAAACACTTATGAAATTTTGTAAAGCTTTGATTTCTGCTAAAACCTATATCGCACTTACATACGTAAATAACACTGCTGTAAGTAGTTCATCTCAAAAATAAGATTGCTGAGATATCATTTAATAGCACGATAACACATAACTAGTCATTGTTAATGTACGATTTTTTGCCAAATGCTACTGAATTTTCTATAGTTAATCAATATGTAGTTAACCAAAAATCCAGGAACATCACCTGTTGCGCTTGTAACTGACCTTTCTGTTTTTTCAATGGCACTAGACTTCATAAATGTACGTAAAATTAAATTAAATAAATCACATAAAAAAATGGATGATCATGTGGGAGTCCAAAAATTGAGATTCTTACTGATTTCAAACTTTCCAAGTCATCCAGAAACACTGACCCGTCATACATTTTGTCGGCGGTCAATTAAATTCTTACGTGCCCTGGTTTACACGGTGGCTAGAAAAATTGGCAGTCCACGTTCCTCGGTTAGCTTGACCTTTTCCTTCCGCGACTGTACCGCAAAACGTTGAAGAAAGTAGAAATTTTCGAGAAGAGAAATTACAGGGAGAGAAGGTAGCAGACAGGCTGAGTAAATTCGTCGTCGACGTGTCGGGTACACAGGTGTGTAACAGCCAGCAAGACTTTCCTAAAGTCCGCGGAAAAGCTTTACCGTGGCATATTGCACTGGCGGGGGGCGTTAATTAAAATTTCCAATGTAGCATTCGGAGGGCTTCCCAAGGCTGCCTCAATTACTTCTCAAGATACAAGGAAATCTCTAATGTCACGCTTTCACAGCTACCTCACTTAAATTACAGACATACCTCTATACGTGTAAACCGTATTTTCTTAACCTTATTAGTTAAGTTAATTAATAATAATAGCAAAACACTATCAAGGGACAGAATATTTTCCCAGAGAAAAGAACGAGAAGAAGAAACAAATAATTTCATTACCTTGAAAAATTTGTACAATTGTACGAGGAATGAAGATAAAAATTTCGCTGTCTTGAAAACTACTTTTGCTATTTTATGGAGCTCGATAAGACGAGCGTAGTGACTGATATTCTCCTGGCTCAAGTTCAGAGTGGTCGGTTCTTATTGCGTTTCTAGAACGATGGCAGCAGAGCAAGCTTTACATTCCATAGAAATGCCACGACGGTTGTCTGGTATATTGTGCGAGAAGCGGATGCAAATAAACAACAAATGCAGATTTTCGTACAAGGAATACGATAATCGAAATGTAAATAACGCACAGAGACGAAATTGTTAGAATTTTGTATCCTGTATACACTAGGAATACTTTAGTGGATTAATGAAATAACCGTCGTAGAAAATCATCTATCGTCAAATAAAAAAAATCAAAAGTAGAAATAAGTGTAAGAGACTCTGCACAATACATTCAATATTAAATTTTAGAATATTCAGGTTTTGAAATACTACATTTTTGTATAATTTTTCGTAAACCTTTTATACATTGTTATACTCCAATATATTCTTATAATGTAATATAATTGTCATGCAGACTGTTTTCTCGTATTGTTGCAATTGTTTTAAAGAAGTTGTTCAGTTTTTAAAATACATCGAAGTCTTCGATTCTTTACATCCTTCGCGTACGAAACAGTTGTAAGATGAGTTGCTCAATATCATTTTGACATTTACAAGTTTGAAATAAATTAATAGGGAATCTATGAACAATGCGTCTTTCTGATTGTATGTATAGTGAAGTTTTTTATTTGATTTTTTGCACTACCATTTCTGTGTCACGAATGCCATTATGCGATAATTTATTAGATGGGAAAAAATGTTTTTCCAAAATGGACATGTTATATTCAAAACGAGCTTAATTCCTCTATTTTTTACCCTAAGAGAGTCACATCATGATACTTTGATTTGTGTCTCTTTCATTAAACTATAATATACCGTCCCATAACATTTATGAAATTTAAGATTTTAGTGGACTCAAAAGAAATCACGAGGTAAACACTTAAGCCAAGGAAACCTTATCCCTTGATGCAACTAATTAAGAATTGCCAGGTTTTCCATATCGCATTTGGCTTACCGGTGCATGAGGATTGCAATTCTGCTAGATTCAACGTGAGATAAAAATTTGATTTTCCAGAGTTTATGTGGGGACACGTCGGTTCGCGTGGCGAGATTTGAATAAACCGATTGCAATCGGTATTGAGCACCGCGGTAGAGATATTCAGGGATGAAATCGATTTATCCATTGTTGCAACATCTACCAATAATCGATTTGTTAGCAGAAACTGTGCCTAGTGTATTTCCAACTTGGACAAAATTGTAAACGAAGTTGTTGATCACGAGGTTTCAATTACTCCATTCCGCTCGGTAGAAAATTCTAATAAATATGTGTGTTCCAAGAATACTCAAAAACATTTCCCGAAGAAGTTCCCAAACTTGTACATCGCTATTTATAAAACTGTATTTACCAATGGCAAACAGCATTTTCCGCTTTATGTAGTGTCACTTTGAATTCCCCTCATTAAATTTCTTGTCATGTTAACAGTAGTTCATTTAATTCATTTAGTTATCATTAGTTTCAGTAAAAATTGGTATCTCATCAGTGTCCATTAATCTAGCGTTAAGCCATAAAACATGTATAGATCGTGCAGTAGGATCAAATAACTTCATGTTTGAATTAATTTTCATTTTGAGGACGAATAACGTCTGGGAGTCGATCTTAAAGCCGACCGTCTCTTTCGCACCGTGAAATCCCTTGAGATTTCTATTGCCAATGACGTCTTCGTGAAACCTGGATACGTCACGACTGTCTCCTATCCTCCTACGTACCTCAGAAAACGTTGAAAAAGAAAAATTTGCCTCATGAATCACAGAGGCGTCGGTAGTAAGGAAATTCAAAAATAGTTGCAAATAGTCAGCGAACCTTTAAATGTTGGTAATAAATCATATCCCACGCAGCTTAGGGGAGAAATATGCGTTTATTTCTTCTGTGGTGGATTTTGAAATGCTCTCAATTTAAATTTCGGGTGACAGAATTGTTTACTTGAACTTTTATATTAATGAAAATATTCAATATTATTGATGTTATTTTCTTAAATATTTTTCATTGTTTTAGGACAGAAAAGGATTTTGATTTAACACAGTTTTTATTAAGTATAATATTGCTAATAATATACAGCACGCACGTTTCAAAATTCGCCGCCCTCCCATAATAAAAGGAAGACATATAAATAAGGATAACAATGATGATAATGTTTATAAAAGGAAGTTCTAAGAACGGGGCAAACTTCATTTCAATAATGTGTTTCAATTCATATAGATGCACCAAAGCAAATTACCCACTTATCAAATAATACAATTTTCCACATCGGTGAGTGGAATTTCAATTGACATTGTAAGTACGTTTCGTGAGCAGAGTAAAATCTGTTGACCTATTTTACAAAGACTGATATAATCCGAAAGAGGAAACAGAACTGTTGGCAGATGACACAGTACCGAAGAGCCCGTAAAATATCCATTTCCGCTGCGCCCAACGAATGATTGTCAAGAAAAAATGATACAGTACGAACAACTAGTTGACGAAGATAGAAACGTACATATATATAAAGTTTGTGAGTCAGATAAAATGGTTCCCCAAAAACTAATGAATGACTGCACCTATGCATGTGTATGCGTGTACGTTAATTGAGTTGGATATCGAAGGGATATATTTTATTCTTTCATCACTTTATCACATGTATTCCGACCGAGAGATATGATAGTACAATGTCATGAGAAATTAACGAGCATATATGTGCCAAATTAAAGTTTCTTTTATTTAAACTTTAAGGTTTTTACGCATTATTCGCAAATATATTCATAACTATGGCGTGCTGTATATTCCTGATAAATATTGTATACGATGCAGAGGATAAAATGAACATAAAACTTATATTATTTTCCGCATTGATCCATATTTTTTGTTTTACTAGTTTCCAGGTTATCGATTGAAGACTCTGCGTTTTATTTCCACGAGTTTCCACTGTGTAGTCGTGTGATGTAACTGTATGTAAATAAACCTCTTGCGAGTTACAAGTCGCTTCGGCAAACGGAACAAATTAGAATTGGACTACGTAACGTACGAGATTATATGAGAATATTTATTGAGCTCACCCGCAAATGGTAGAGGGCGTAATTTCTTTTAAACCATGACAAAATTCCATGACGATGTATAAAAATGAATATTAATTACTATCCCTTTTTTCAGAAATATTAATTAATATTCCTCTACGTACAACTATTTATGTATTCCGTCGCAGAAAGGAAATTATTTTTTAACTATACTCTCATACATCTGTTATATATTATTGTTGTGTATATAGGATGGAAACTCGATTATTCAGACTGTACAATTCATTGAATAATAATGACGGATCGGGTGGTAGAATCCAATTCATGCACAGCGAATGCATAGGACAACAACAGTATTATTTACATAATTGAAAGAGTTCAAAACATTTTATTGTTTCATCCATGGATAATTTCTCGTTGAAACGCTTAATGTGTCACTGCAGTCTAATCGTATGAGGTTAATGCGTAAAATGAATTCGTTCATTAATTCGTTAATTTGTTCATTCGTAAAAATCGTATGAGCTTAAAGAGCAAAATCTTTGTAATCTTTCTCATACGCATATCATATCGCATAGTCGTGTCCGTTTTAGCGAGGTACGGAGATTCGTTACGAAAGCAGGCTACTTGATAAAGGTAAAGTCATTTAGAGCGGCAACGAGTAATTAGTCAGGGGGTGAGGGGTGATGCGGTCCGTTTGTGCGCATATTTTCTCAAACGCCAGTGCGTTTCATTACGCCACCGCAATTACGCAGGGTAAGTGAAAATGTTGAAGGTCACCCCGTCGTTTAAATCTTCAGGACATTTATAGAGATACCGGCGTAATTCAACTGCCCCACTAACAAGAGGGACGAAGAGAAAATGCAAATAATTGGAGCTCACCTTGTACTATTAGCATTGCCAACGGTCTAGATTTCCAATTGTCCCTTCGCATTCTGCTATTCGAAAATAGTTTGATAAAGCGACAAAAATTCACAGATGTACGATAATGTGTTTACGAAAAATTTCAAGGGATATGAAACATTGACATAAATGAGATATATTCGAAGCTTAAATGCACTGTGAGTTTTATTAATCGAAGTATGGAACCTCTGGAATTGTTCTGCCATTATTTTATTGAAGTAATACTTGCAAATAAGACTGTAAAATGTTCGAGTAAAACTTTTGAGAGTTTCAACAAGTTGTCAGTATACTTTGCACGCGTAATTGATTTTTCAGATTTTACACTGCAAACAATTTAAGTTATATGACATTCGCAAATATTATTACAGTACATGATGACCTATATTACAAATATGTAACAATAAATTTCCATCGTAATATTACTATCGTTTCTCTCGATAACTATAGATAAACCGATAATTGGTTGCTTTTATGTTTCGATCAGTCGCTCAGAAAAATATCCCATCCGCTGGCAGAATTTTACCTATAACTAGATTTCATGTCATAATACCTGATTTTTTTCTACACATTTTTACCAGATGTCACTTTTATGACCTATAAATCTTCATTCTACAAAACTGCTAAATGATGTATCGCTTTATTCACTGTAGAACATTTTTTTGTATTCCGTCAATCAACGTTCACGAATGTCTAAATAAAAACCAGAAAAAATGTGTAACCTTTTAATTATTTTGTAATTTCATACGAAACGTTAAAAATAAGTCCTTGCGCATTCTGATCCTTGATTACCGCATATGTATTGTCTTTCATTTTCAGTTTAAGGGGTAAATCAATGGTAAAAGAAATCGCGTATATGCAGTAGGTAACAATAGGTACTATGGCAAACAGGCAAAACAACGCTGCTCCGACGCCATTATAATACACAGAAAGATTGATCGACTCATGTAGAGTTCAATTAATCATCGGCAAATTCTTATGGATTATTTTACATAAATCATGCAACTTTGTTACTTGAGACTTTTAGATAAAGTAACTCAAGCAACAATAAAACTGACATAAAACGTAGTAAATATGAACATTTTGAAGCTGAAAATGTCACTCTCGTATCGTGCTCTTGCTTATTTAAAAAAAAACAACGTGTAACGTCTTTCAATGCTTAATGCGAGTTACAAGGGATTAAAGATCGTCGCTTTTTTTAAATAACAAGAAAACGGAATTTCCCCCTCCTTCTTTTTTGTTCTTATCCTCCCTCCTTCCCCTTTTCGCTCCCACGTGCGGCGATATCAGGTATTTACAGAGTGATTCATATATGACAGTCAATACTTGAGAAGGTGATGAATCCACACGCTAA
The DNA here is from genome assembly GCA_963989215.1 of Hedychridium roseum. Taxonomy (NCBI): domain Eukaryota; kingdom Metazoa; phylum Arthropoda; class Insecta; order Hymenoptera; family Chrysididae; genus Hedychridium; species Hedychridium roseum. The sequence continues at coordinate 2,483,546 of OZ022312.1, read as the reverse complement.
AATAAGTAAGAAAGGTCGTATAAACATTAAAAAAATATTTTAATCTTCTGTATGATTCTAATGCGAAAATTCACCCCCCGAAATATTGATGACCATTCATGAATTACTATTCAACGACATAATACAACAATTTAATAATATAAAGTAAAATCTCAGGGAAGGAAGGACTAATTGCTGTACAAAGAATACTATGCGTGGTCATGAAATCATTTGCAACGAAATATGCAAAATTCAGGTGCAAAATTAGATCGTTTTGTACACGATAATTCGAAGAATATTTGACTAAAGGGAACGGATTTGCATATTTGAAAACCTTCATTCCAGTTTCGAAAGAAACTTTTCATCCTTGTTCGAAACAGCAACAGTAACGTCTTGGCAAGTATACAACGATTGTCGACACATTATGGAAGAAACCCGTGTGCAACGTCAGAAATACAATTCGCCTGACGGCCTGTTGCACGAAATTGGACGGGCTTAGTGGTCGTAACGACAATGGCATTCTCGCCAAATACAAAGTTTCTCAAACTAGTTATGGATTCCTACGCGAAATAATTGTACGGTACAATCGACATGCACCGCTTTTCCCTATTCTGAATTTACAAGATTACAATATAATTCATTCAAATGTGTATACGCACAAGGGGAAATATTATGCACATGTTTCTTCGAAATGTCAAGAAGATGTTGGATTTTAATGATGAAATTCTTGACGATTAACCTTTTAATAAATGGCTCAAGTTCTTACTGTAATGTTTAATAATGATTTTCGGCTTACTGATATCCGTAGCTTCAATAGGGGTAGGTTGAATTACTCGAAATTTCATAGAAAATGAAGTATAATGTACACGCGTAAGCACCAGAAACGTTTTCAATAATACCGTTAATGAATATCGAATAATTTGTTAGCTTAGTTTAATTAAATATGTTATAAGACAAAATCGTCACTGATAACAATAATTTGAATAATTAATTTATACCGCGGAATTTTATTTTTTATTCTTCATCCTCGTCGATATTTAAGGTAGATATTTGGAAATCTTAAAAGAATTTTGTTGCTAATTACAATATTGCCTTTTTGATTGAAATAATTTCTTACTGAAACATTTTTTGATGTGACGAAAAACGTCTCACTGAACTTATTACTGTCCCAAAACTGTGACGTTTAATACAATTCTGCAAATACACTATTTACTAAATACACTTGTTAATTACTTTGTAATTATCCTTTCCGGGAAGTTAACAAAATTACAAGCCGTTCTGAAACTAGTACCAACGTAAAAGAATTCTTACATATTAGACAAATAACCGAAAGCCAAGAATTCTACTATATTTGTTAAATATAAACTTTAGCAATCGTCACTGTTTGTTGCTTTTTTCTCGTTCTTGCTTTTACTCTTACTGTCAAAATACGCGTTTGACATTTTTATGCGTTTTGGAAATATTTTTTTCCGAAAATATTTGTTTTTCTTATAGCAAAATCGCCTTTTAGCGTTAACAGTTAATTCTTATGAAACTGCTTGTACTGGCGTACAACGGAAATCACCAAAACCGATCCCTTAAATTGGCTTTCATTTCAAAATCAATACATCCTCTTTTGGAAGAAGTTTTGGCTAGGCTATCGTGCATTGCGTGTCTCACGCCCATGTTGAAGCTCATATTTGTAAGCCGTAGACGTGCCACTCCTAAATAAACCATTACTACTAATCTATTTCTCACATAATCATCCAATACCAATGGGTCAGAAACTTTCTACGAACAAATGTACCTCAGATGTGAGTATAGCAGCGTTAATGTGATCTTTACTGCCGACAAATTTTTATTAATAACATTTGGATTTGGCGTTTTAATGAAATTCAAAAAAAATAAACATTTAAGTAGCATGAGTATTGAATTGATCTGTGAACTTGTTTTTCTCAACAATAAAATCCCCAGGAAAAGAGTGGATTGTACAATTTTGTCTTACAGATAAACTACTTTCTAAATGTAATTCATTTCCTGACTGAATTTTCTTGGGCGGATAAGATTTTTTGTTTGTTTATTTAATGTAGCATAAAATGATCGTTTGCCTCCCACGTAAACCTTCGTTTGTCGTTTGAGAGTTTCTCGTGAAAGACTTGTAGTTGTCGTAGCACGAATATTAATTACTGCTTGATGCATCGTTTGCGCTCGGTAAGCATCTAAGACAGTTCATTAATTTTCAACTCTGTTTAAATACCTACGCCTGGCGCATGGTCTTTCGGTAGCACTTGGGATCGTAAAATTCACAACAAACTCATCAAAAGTTTTATCATTATCTCATTGGTGCTATAAATATGTATTTATACGTATAAATATGTATATAGTATAAATACGTATAAATACGTATCAGTCCTTCTAGAGTCCGATAAACGTAAAAGAATACTTTCAAACTACCTGACTTACTTATGAACATTAAACTAAAGCATAAAGACACATGTTTCTCTAATTTCGCTAGGTCTTCCAAAAAAGAAAATATTTTCTGCAGACAAAATCCATCCTGAAACTAAAATCAGGTGATTAAGTGACGCTAATTTTATTAGAAAAAACGTATTGATTAAAACGAACTTAATTCGTTTAATCGCGAAAATGATTTTCAGTTTCATTCAGCAAGAGAACTGTATTAAAAAAAAAGGTTACTACATCGAGAATGAGTCAATGGAAATGTTATTCATCGTATATCGTTTGCTTTTTCAATTTTCTTCTCTCTCTATTTTTCCACATTTTAATTTTCACTCAAGCCAATCGAATTCGGAATGGAAACAATTGGATACCGACAACAGGAACATTCTTTCTTCCCGATCATCCAATTCACCTACTTTATTTACATATTTTTCCTTTCATCATCGTGAAATCGCTCACGCGGTTCACCATGAAAATCATGATGTCGAAATAGGAATGTTGGAAAAAGTGCAGAGAATTGTAGGAAAGTGTAGTTAAACATTGCGGTAGAAATACGCAACGGTAACAAATCCTCATTGGTACGTTATTCGTCGTCATGTGGCACGGGAGTAGAAGGGACTCGAAGCTATCGTCGCCCGGGAAATCGTAGGTAGAATAGTCCATACGTGGTGAGCTTTTATACCGAAGTTTCGCGGATCGCGTGGGCAGCATGCCAATGGCATAAACTACCGCGGACAGAAGTAACTCGCTCGCATTTCCCATGCCGTCGTATTGCCCTTTTTCCAGAGTTTCATATGCAAATGCAGTAATACGTTACATTGAATGCCGAATGAATCACGATTTCCCACGGACTAATATATTTCCCGCGAATTCTGGTCGTTCGAGTAGTGCAATTATTGAAGCGAGCCAAATCCGTCGAAAGAAGCTACGCAGATATCTTTGAAACAGGAAGAAAAAAATGGCGAGATAAAGAATTCTCGTATAGATCGTTCACTATTGGATGTAAGTGTATCTTCTGTATTTATTTTATATAGTCAGTTTTGGGTATTCAATTGTCTCAAAGGTCACTGACCAGCTCGCGGATTCAACAAACGTATTTTTAGTTTTCATGATCTTCTTGACTTTGTAAGTCATCTTTTTGTAATAATAAAGAAATGCATTAGAAGTATGTGTATATGTTAGTCAATTATCCCTTATGTGTCCCTATGTACAAAAGTATATACGAGAAACACACCTATTTGAAGACTTAATATGATAAACGAGCTGTATACCCAAAAAAAACAAAAGCAGTAATTACCTGAAAAGTCATACATTGCAGGAAATATGATTTGCCTGGAAATCATTGTTGTGTTAATTAGCTCTGTTTTCATTTCAATTCTTTACATTCTCTATGCAATTATCTCATAGCGCCATTTTAACATTGCACATTGATCTAAAGTAAAATATTACCCTTTACCATTTGAATAATCTAATCTCTTTTCCAAAGCAATTGTGACTTTTTCTCTTTAGAATGGATTGGACATCAACAACAGTTAATTGCTTTATACTGTTAATTTGATGCACACAGTAAAGTGTCATAATATCCATAGCCATCGTCGTATTTCGCATACGTCCTCCACAGTTTAACTCTATTATCCTCATATCGAGTTGTCAATTATTCTGTGCCTCAGTCTGTTTCACGTACATCGTGCAGTAATCGAAATCATTGGCAATATTGCATGCTCGAATAAAGATCATTGGAAGTGAAATACTGCCTGTAAACGAAATATGTGTAGGATCCGATTCTCATCCTTTCTTTCGGAAACGTAGTCCCTAACGAGTGGAGGGTTTTTAGGTCCGAGATGTGTGTATGTGTGTGTGTGGGTGTGAGACGGGAAAACGGTAATGCGATCGGCAGTGTCGCCGTTGATGTCGCATGTTTAGAGTCGCTGTCGAACCGTCGGAGAGGACAGTTTTAAGAGTCGCAGTCGTATCGTCAATGACGATAATTCTAAGTCGCAGTCGTATTGTTTAAATTAAAGTCGCAGTCGGAGTCTCTGTATTAGGGTTTACCTAATAATAAATTTCCTACTCGAACCCATCGCATAGTTCATTTCTATTAGCGATTCAGTTACCCAATCTCGGAATTTTCTCGAAAAAAATACGTTTCAATGTAGCACGATTTAAATACTGCAAAGTAAATAATGGTGCTGTGCTAGTAATTAAATAACTGGCAACACGAATACATTAAAAGCGATATTAGTAACTAGAATGGAAGTATAAAATATTTTGGGTAATGTATGAAATCGTTTTAACAGATTTCTCCTTGGTTACTTGTCACCGATGCAGAGAAACTTGATCTTTTCTTTGAGAAGTTATTCCTCCTTTTCTTAGTTTTATTTGTCTTAGATATTCTAACCCTCTATTTGTCCACATAATGCTACAACTTCTTGTATCTTTAGTAGGTCGGAATTCGGTTATACTCATACTGTTATAATAGTTCTCTATACATAGATTATTATTAGATCATTTTTACAAAATTGTTATATTTGTTATACGTCTAAAAATTGATTTGGCACATCATTTTTTCAAAGTAAGAACAACCAATAATTATACGTATTTTCTTTACGTACATCTCTCATTAGAATAATGAATTCTAGAATAAAACAGTTCTCCGAGATTATGGGACCGCAATATCGAGTCCTATTATTATTAGTATTATCACCATTTTTACAGTTAAATTATTATTAAATTTATTTCCTTCTTCCTCGGTTCACTTCTGATTGTTCCTACTGGAAATTCATTTAATCTTATCCTCCAATTTTCCTCCCAATTACAAGTCCATTTTTCCTAAGGGGACAAATAAATGCTATTCCATATTCCATCTCGTCGAACTACTCTATTATTTCCATAACATTGTAAATTCTGTAAAATACGTTTGAAATTATTCTCAACCGACTTCCAGGCAGCAAACTTAACCGAAAGTCAATATGTCTAGCGAGATGAAAAATTTGGTAAATCGACTGACGGTTAGACAGGAAAGCACTTTAATGTACACTTCTTTTCTGGCAAACATGTTCCTTCGCTGGCTTTTATGGTATCTACTGTATATGTAGATAAGAATTGTGTATTCGGCGTCGGTTGCCGTAAGAAACGTTGCCGCATAAATTAAATCAACTCTACTTCCACTGACGCTGGCCACCCACGTTTTCAACAGCTTCCTTTGCTTCACAAAAAAATGTTCTGACGTCAATGACATTCAGATTTTGCAGAGGATTATTAAAGCAATAAAAACAGCAAATAAACTGTACTCGGCGTCTGTTTCGTACAATACGATGAACAGTAAATTTTCTAATCGATCAAAATGTTATGTTGATGTTGAATGAAAATATCCTTCACGTTTTACTTGAAACACGTTGTTATTTGTGCCGGAATATAATTCCTAGTTGAAAATGGAGTAATTTTTATGTAAAACACTTACTGGTACGCTTAGATTTTAATGTAAAAATATGGCTTCAGTTTTACAAATTGATATTGTTCTAAATACATTACAAATGTATACGGTAAATTTTCAGCCTGCAGAAGAAAACATGAACGCTCTTTGGAACTAGTTCTAAAAAAAGAAACTAACCAACTGACCATTATATATCTGCTACTTGGTACCTCCTTTCTTTGCTATTGTAAATTATTGAGCGACGATAGCTACTCGTAAGCAGGGTACCGACCTGCAAAGTCCTTATTACGCGGAGACCCCGATAAAATTTTATGGAAAATGTGGCGGAAGGCACCGTTCAAACTGCAGACCGTTTCCTTCTCGGGGAAAAGTCGATCGTGGAACGCTGACTGAATAAAAACATAGTGCTTTGCCCGACCGACGAAGTTACTGTAAAGCCAATCCACGTACACTTCGACTAACGATACTAGAAGAGTGGGATTCGATTTGAGTTATCGTTAACAATGATAGATATATCCCAAATCCTATCGAAACATCTCTCGACGAAAGGATTCGACTGTCCTAAAATAGAACAAGGCACTCGATTCGGGATATCATCTTCCCCCCTCCCGAAATAATTAATTGAGAGTACCAGAGGGCTGATTAGATAGGACCCATCCCTGATGACGGCGATGAGTGAAGATTTCAACCAACGAATGACCTCGAAAGTCGGAAGAAAGGCCATGCATCATCCTGGAATTAACGAGCACGGATTTAGTCATTCGATCGATCGTATTCATTCATAGTTAAGGTGTATTTAGCTTCCTAATAGGTTCGATTCTGAATGAAGAACAAGTGAACATCGCAATAAACCGTGAACAGGTTTTACAAAATAATTAACACTGATTTCTTTGTTTTATAAAGGATTTATTCGTATTATATTTATTTTGTAAAATGACGATTTAATATTTATACACAGATATTGCGATAATAGGAGAACATCATTACATTGAAAGGAGATCTTAATAAATTGAATAATTTCATAAAAAATAACTCTGGAGGAAAACCTTTCTCTGCGCCATGAAGGTCCATGAAGGTCATAAATCTTTGGTAAAAATCTGTTTTCCCGAATAACGTGAATCCAATGGCAAATACCAAAGTCGTCCGTTTGTAAATACACTGCTCTGCATATGGGAATTCTATTTGGAATGAAGGAAATGGAGTCGATACGGTATTGTATGAAGATGGTAGAGCAATATTATAGAAATGTCCATTCTAGTGTTGTAGTACGGAGGAAATCATATCGATCTATCTATTCCAACACGTTGTGAAGCAACTGCAAGGGAGCAATTTAAATCTATGATTTCCGTCGACACAGGCAGTTCTTGTAGTCCCGATGAAATAGTAAAATTTATTCATCCTCTAGAAATTCTCTTCTCTAAGAGATAACATTTCCATTATTGCAGATATTACGTTTTGCATGTAATGCAGTCGTATATTGAACTGTTATGTATTAAAGCAATTCCATAAAATTGTTGAGATGTACAAAATGGAAAATGAAATGTGTTACGAGTTAATATTTTCGAAATTTAAAATCAAGGTGTCTTTGAAGTGACTTTAAAGACTCTATTTAGAAGAGAAATTAAAAAGAAAAATTCGTTACATGGTGGCTCTTTGATGTTCAATAATTACTGAGAAATAAAACTTGTTTAAAATTGTTGTAAATTTATACGAATTTCATCGGAAAGGTGAATCTGGAGTATATAGTGCTTCATTGTTACCCTTTTGTAAAAATTTTATTTCTCAAAACACGCAAGCGTAAAAGACATGGAACACGTTGTCGTTCTAAACGATCGTGAAATGTCGTATGCATAATGTAAATTACAAAATAGCACGCTATCGGGAACATGGATAATAATTACACAATGGTCCATTACCTCGATCAGATAAACGATCGGTTAAGTATTACACGTATTCCTGACAGTAGAATATTCTGATCATGCGAAGAGATAAGTGGATATACGTAAATCGTACAGAACCATTTTTTCCTAGCAAAATTTAGAATAGAACCATATTAACAGAAAATAGAAGTATACTTTTTTCAATTTTTTGTAATCTACCATTTGCATTCCCTGTCTGAAAATGTTGATTCAGTGCTGGTTCAAGGACTTTGAAAACTTGCAAATGAAAGAATTTTAAGCAAAATTTACTTGGATTTACTAAATTGCAAATTTGCAACGTCTCACCTTGACACACTCAGTTTCTCAAATGGCATTTATACATTTGTAAAGCGTACCTTCATATAATACGCTCGTAAACATGTCCTAAATATTTAAAAAATTCCACTACACAATGCACGTGGAAACGAAAAATTAGATTACATGAGGATACGAATAAGGTCTATATTTCTTCCCATGTCAACGTCATTTCCGTCCCGGTGCTTGGAACAAAATGGGTGGAAATCTTTTAACATATCCTATGCATCGCTCGGCGTTACGACGTGTAGTACATGACAGGGAATATCGTTGTAAATTTTTTGAGGAGAATAGAAAGTCGAGAAAATGGACCGTTGAGAGCCGTAGGAACAAGCTATTCGCCCCCCCCCCCCCGCCGGGAGAGCCCTACTTACGGAAGATTTGCGTGTACCATGTAAATGACCATGTAAAAAGCCTCGTTTACATCGATAAATGCGAGGCTCCAGTGAAAGAAGTTACGAGAATCTCGGATCCGTCGTTTATGCATGTTTTCCTAGAGCTCCGGTTTTGTATATGCATACATACATACATAGGAGTAGATACGTGAGGCTAATCGATCTGTTACGGGGTGCATGACCCAAAGCTTTTATGGGCTAATAGCTAGCGATGAATACATCAAAATCGCATAACGTAGCAAGATAAATGTTAATGGCCCTTCGTCAAAGAATTACAAGCTGACTCGACGGAACATTACGGATCTTCCCGCGGTATTATAAAGAACTCGCGTTCAATGGAAACGAAAAGAATCCGAATGTATTCTTCGGAAAAAATGGTGATTTTTGTGCCTTCCTCGGGATTTTTTTTTAGTCATCCCTTGTTTCGATGATACAATGGTAGGATGTCTGTATAAATTCTTGTGTCTAGTATTTCTTGAGAAATAATGGACAGTGAATAAATCAGAGGATCTAAATAGATAGACATTATCTGTATCAATGGAAGAGAAAAATGTCAACGAATGTCTGTTTTTCACCTGAACGATATTTCCAGTGACTCAATGTTTTCTGCTTCGTTACCATGAAAAGAATTCGCAGGGAAAGGTGATAAAAATATGTTGAGACATCCTTTCTCCAAGCATAAACGAAATATTTTAACATCAACGAAATATGTGACGAAATATTTTTCACGACTTATCGATGAAAATGTTGTAGGGTGTAGAAAATCGTATGGTTGAAAGTGAAAATATATTAAATGAAAGTATGTTTTCCAGCAGATGCATTCCTCGTGCAGGTCTAGGAATGTAGGGCTGAAACCCCTTATGCGTACAAAATTGTAAGTAAAAGTAAAAAAGTACAAAATAATAGCGTTGTAGTATACCTAAGATTATTTTTCAATACACTGTATTTACTGTTACATTTAGTACAGACAATATTTCCCTGAAATACCGATCCGCAGCTCTTACATTACGTCATCTTACGTTGTTAAACAAATGAGAAGTATATCTAACAATATGGCTAGCAAAAGGAACTGGAGATAGAACGTATGAGAAGGAATGAGTTGATAGAATCACGTGAACCACGAGTTTCATTAGTGTGGAAGTTGGCAAAAGCGATATGTAAAACAGACGGGTTAAAAGGACGGTGTCAGGAAGTACAAGTCCGGCGGAAGGAAGATGAAGAGCCGTTTATCAAGCAACGTTACAAAGTCCAGTTGACCTTCTGTCCGTCCCTCACCCTTCAGTCCCCGCCACCAACCCCAGACTGTACTTTAACTCGACACCCCCCTCCCTCAACGCTTTACGCCCTCAAACCACCCACCCGTTGAACTGGCTTTCGCTCCACAAATCGTTCGACGTATCACATTCCGTGCACGGAATGAGAAAGCCTTCTACTTTGTCCTCTTCCCAACAATTTCAAAGTTGATTAATCGGAGATACTAACCGGTCACGAGCCCAGCCAGTAAACCATTTAATTCAAGCAGGTTTTGGCCAATCAAAACTGGGACCAATCCGTTTTGTAAATGAATGCTTCAACCGGAAACGAAATCCCTCAATAACGATGTTTTTTTGCCCTCGGTTCATGTTACACAATTCACTTGAAATATGTTATCATGTGAATTTCAGTGTGTTTCCCCTAAGTTATTGGCTTGTGATATGACGAAGGCATTTTTGTTAATAATGCTTTATATTCAAGCGAATGTTCGCATAAAGATATTTTCATTATTATTCGGATAAGTCTTATATTGACAAGCGTTGTTTGTGCGCAACATTTTTTCTTACGATTTTTCTCATCCCTTGCAGTTGGCGGGTTACACAAAAACTATTAAAAAATTGATCTCTTTAGAAAACAATTACAGTTTCGTAACTTTAACCTTCTTTGCGCGAAGTTTTCTTCAAGCCACAACTTTTACATGACAAGTTCTTGCCGAGCGAAAATACGAAAAGATCGCAAAAGTCGGAGTAAAAATTTCACTGCCTACCACTCTTTTTTTTAGAAAAAAAAGTATTTGTTGTACACGTCAGTATCCTTAACGTATACACCTATATTGGTTAAAATTAGAATTTTCCATCGAGAAAGTCTCCGTTGTTAATTCGCGTTATTGTTATTGTTGCGACGCAACTAGAATGCACGTCCTTCTCGAGGACCACGGTAATTTTAGCTTTCCACGACCGTTAGTATCTCTGTTGAGGACACTGGTCACCTCTTGAATGGCCCAACACTACTGAGGTCGTAAAGTAATCGTAAAGCCCGAAAGCTTTGTCCGTGTCCGACCAATGTCTAAACCCAAAACACACTTGAAACTGAGACACGAAACTGTTAAGACACTCAATTCAGCGTCAAAGACAATCCCCCTGCCCCGCCCTCGTCTCCTACAAAAATGATCTTACAAACGAAATCTCGGAAGTGTCAGAATTAAAGCGAAATACCTACGATAGAAAACAGGAAAAGAAAGTAGTGCGTAGCGTTATCCGGAAGGTTTATAATCGCTAATCGAATAGAACAATGGCCAGTAAGCAGTAACCACCCGACACCCGTAGAGTGTAAATATACTTATATGTGTTATTATCCGGAAGGAACCGAGAGTAATTTTCTTTCGTCTTTTCTCTCCGTTCGGTTTTAACACTCAAGTTTTTTGAGTGAGCGTCAAACACAGTAGAATGCCATCGATCTGAGAACAAATACATTTCAATCGGAACATTACCCTCGGCCGTCTGCATTAGGGCAATGTATTGCATCTGAGTCGATAGCACGTGTCGGCCGTAGATTTACGCATGTACTGAACTAGAGAAGCTCAAGCGAAACGCCCAAATGTTGTAGAATGACAGATACAATGCTGGAACGGCACGTATACATACGTACGTGTATATCTAATAAGAACGAACAATGAAAACCACATGGACGGCAGTACGGGTAATTTCTCCGACCTCCCAATAAATCGACTTCCCACGCATCAGGAATCCATAACGTTCGATACGTGCTGCCTGCGAGGAATTGCGTCATGCTTACGTACACAGGAATTTCTCGTATAACACGGCATTCCCGCGACACCGTTAGAAAAATTGGAAACTCATTAATAAGGTGGAACGTGATAGGGATATTCAAGTGTAAGCGCGATCGTTGAATAAATTGATATCTTTCGTTGGAACAAGTAAGGTTCGATGTAGGAAATCGGAGTGTGGAAAGTTTCTACTGCAGGTTGTTATGGATTGGGTAAATTATTGGGCTGAAAGTGTTAATTTCGCGTAGTAACGTGTCTATGCGACACTCCCCTGGGATGAAGCTAAGGTTATTAGAATTAGCCGAATTTTCCTAAATTCCTCTATGAAATCTGCATGAGGATGAGGGATTTCTTCGATGAGAGATGGAGCAGGAATCGAGCAGGGAGATTTAGATACTCAAAACATAAGAGTTTCTTAACCGGCAAATTCTTTTATTGAGCGTTCTAGTTTTTTATAAAAGGCTTTAGTTGAAACTTTCTTGTAACGTCAAATTTTTCGCATGCTAATAAAAGAAATGTAAATGGCTGAATTATGTCGAAGTGTCCAGTATGTAACTGCTTCCTCGCGCACACAATACTATACCCAACACTATTTAGATCAGTCCCAGCTAATTCCTCCGCGTAAAATCGATAGAATTAAACGCGAAAGTCATTTTGTTTGGCTGATCATCGTACAAAGGAGCAATTGGATTGCAGACAACGATTAATCTATAGCGAAATGATTAAACATGTGAAAGAGTGTGGTTCCTGACTTTTAAATTCTTTGTAAAGTGTTTTGATTTTATTTCATCCCCTAATTAAATGTAAGACTATTCCGCTAATAGACCAGTCCCAGCTAGTTCGTGCACGTAAAATCGATCGAATTAAACTTGAAAGTCATTTCATTTGGCTAATCATCGTACAAAGCAGCAATTCCATTTGAGACAGAAGTTAATATTTAGTGAAACTATTAAACATGTTACTCACACTGAAAGTAAAACAGTGTATTTTTTTTAAGTGTTGGAAACTAACACAGATTTTTGCTTTAGTTCTATGTCCGTATAAGGCGGTATTCCTACGACGCGGTTAGAGAATTGAGGAAACCCTCGTATAACACAGTTTCGCTCTAACACGGTTACAGAATTCGCAAATCCCTAACACGACACGTGACAAGAAAGTAAAAGAGTGTACTTTTTTAAGTGCTGGAAATTAACACGGCTTTTTGCTTTAGTTCTTAGTTCCGTAGAAGGCGGTATTCCTACGACGCGGTTAGAGAATTGAGGAAACCCTCGTATAACACAGTTTCGCTCTAACACGGTTACAGAATTCGCAAATCCCTAACACGACACGTGACAGGAAAGTAAAAGAGTGTACTTTTTTAAGTGTTGGAAACTAACACGGCTTTTTGTTTTAGTTCTTAGTTCTGTATAAGGCGGTATTCCTACGACGCGGTTAGAGAATTGAGGAAATCCTCGTGTAACAGAGTTTCGCTCTAACATGGTTAGACAATTGGAAAATCCCTAACAAACACGTGACAGGAAAGTAAAAGAGTGTACTTTTTTAAGTGTTGGAAACTAACACGACTTTTTGCTTTAGTTCTTAGTTCCGTATAAGGCGGTATTCCTACAACGCGGTTAGAGAATTGAGAAAACCCTCGTGTAACAGAGTTTCGCTCTAACATGGTTAGACAATTGGAAAATCCCTAACAAACACGTGACAGGAAAGTAAAAGAGTGTACTTTTTTATGTGCTGGAAATTAACACGGCTTTTTGCTTTAGTTCTTAGTTCCGTAGAAGGCGGTATTCCTACAACGCGGTTAGAGAATTGAGAAAACCCTCGTGTAACAGAGTTTCGCTCTAACATGGTTAGACAATTGGAAAATCCCTAACACGACACCTGACAGGAAAGTAAAAGAGTGTACTTTTTTAAGTGTTGGAAACTAACACGGCTTTTTGTTTTAGTTCTTAGTTCTGTAGAAGGCGGTATTCCTACAACGCGGTTAGAGTATTGAGAAAACCCTCGTGTAACAGAGTTTCGCTCTAACATGGTTAGACAATTGGAAAATCCCTAACAAACACGTGACAGGAAATTAAAAGAGTGTACTTTTTTATGTGCTGGAAATTAACACGGCTTTTTGCTTTAGTTCTTAGTTCCGTAGAAGGCGGTATTCCTACAACGCGGTTAGAGAATTGAGAAAACCCTCGTGTAACAGAGTTTCGCTCTAACATGGTTAGACAATTGGAAAATCCCTAACACGGCACCTGACAGGAAAGTAAAAGAGTGTACTTTTTTAAGTGTTGGAAACTAACACGGCTTTTTGTTTTAGTTCTTAGTTCTGTAGAAGGCGGTATTCCTACAACGCGGTTAGAGAATTGAGAAAATCCTCGTGTAACAGAGTTTCGCTCTAACATGGTTAGACAATTGGAAAATCCCTAACACGACACGTGACAGGAAAGTAAAAGAGTGTACTTTTTTATGTGCTGGAAATTAACACGGCTTTTTGTTTTAGTTCTTAGTTCTGTATAAGGCGGTATTCCTACGACGCGGTTAGAGAATTGAGAAAACCCTCGTGTAACAGAGTTTCGCTCTAACATGGTTAGACAATTGGAAAATCCCTAACACGACACCTGACAGGAAAGTAAAAGAGTGTACTTTTTTAAGTGTTGGAAACTAACACGGCTTTTTGTTTTAGTTCTTAGTTCTGTAGAAGGCGGTATTCCTACAACGCGGTTAGAGAATTGAGAAAATCCTCGTGTAACAGAGTTTCGCTCTAACATGGTTAGACAATTGGAAAATCCCTAACACGACACGTGACAAGAAAGTAAAAGAGTGTACTTTTTTAAGTGTTGGAAACTAACACGACTTTTTGTTTTAGTTCTTAGTTCCGTAGAAGGCGGTATTCCTACAACGCGGTTAGAGAATTGAGAAAACCCTCGTGTAACAGAGTTTCGCTCTAACATGGTTAGACAATTGGAAAATCCCTAACACGACACGTGACAGGAAAGTAAAAGAGTGTACTTTTTGTAAGTGTTGGATACTAACGCGACTTTTTGCTTTAGTTCTTAGTTCCGTATAAGGCGGTATTCCTACAACGCGGTTAGAGAATTGAGGAAACCCTCGTATAACACAGTTTCGCTCTAACACGGCTATAGAATTTGAAAATTCCTACCACGTGACAGGAATTTTCAAATGCAAACGTGATCATTGGATAAATTGATATCTTTCATTGAAGTAAGTGGGTTTTCGCTACATGAAAACGACGAGCGGAAAATTTATACTGTTGCCTAAGGTCGAAGCAAGAGTGTGGTTTCTGACTTTTAATGTCTTTGCAAGGTATTTTGGTTTTTATTCCATCTGTTAATAAACGTAAAAATATTCTGCTAATTCCAGCCAGTCGCAGTATAGATCGCAATAAAACTGGTATGATGGTCCGGCTGGAAAATGATCAAACGAATAATATAGGTAACAAAGAAATTTGCAGCATTAACAAAATGTCCGATAAAGAAGACAATATTCTTGCAATTATTACGCAACATTTACGAAAAAGGAAGAAGCACAAAAGAAAAGCAAGTCCAGAAAACTGCTAAATTTGCACAAAGTAGGTATACAATTTAGTAAATTAAGAAGATCGGAAATGTATATTGGAAGACAAAGAAAATTATTGAAATATACAATCATGTGTAATAATGTAAAAATGTAATAAATCGTTGTTCGTGTTAAACGTAGTTATAACGCTAGTCGTTGAATTTTTTGAAAAATTCGCTGTAACAGTGTAAAAAATGTAGTAAATATATCATTCTTCATGTGAAACTTAATTATAATGCGAGTCGTTGGACTATTCGAAAAATTGGATTATTCGGTTTTTCTGCAACCAGTTAGGTGGGATAATGGAGTTCCTACTGTAATTGCTACCAATTTAAGGGGTATTACTACGGTCAGTAAGAATTGGCTGGAAAATACATTTATCAGCTCTGTCCTCGCCGCAGGTCAAGAAAAGAATAGTCCTCGGAAAACACGAGGAGGTCTTCCTCTCAGTATGTCTTACACACTCGTCAAAACAAACAAGAAAATCCTTGACAAACACAGCTTTAAAAATCCTTCATTTCTAGATTAAAAAACGTTTTCGTTCAAAAGTCACTAATAAAATGACAAATGGTAACGCGCATTATCAGGAGATTATTAATTACCATTATTCACTAAGGCATAAGTCTGTAAATTTCCATACAATACATTCTGGTGCAATGCAACTTAAAAAATAATCATTTACAGATACCGCATTATATTTATTTGTACTGTGATTCAGGATAATTAATACTGGATAATTTGTCGGATCTTTTTCTGTGTTGCACATGAATCTGTGAATGAAATGGTTATTTACAGAATATTTTCTTGTTACTTAGAAAACATTAAATCTAACTAAATTGTAAACAATGAAACCTTATTGTACGAACTCAGGAATTAGGTTTATTTCATTGCTCAGAACGAAAAATGTTGCATTCTGTTTTTTCTAAATAACAAGAAAACAGTTTGAGGGGTTAGAGTGGGTGTCATATCAATTTTACGTACATTCGCAAACATAATATAACGCAATATTTTGTGTCTTATATTGATATCGAGTTAATGGAACGTAATTACTTAACTATGAAAAATAAATATGTGATTCTTACCCCTTTATAGTAGATCTTAAATCGATGCACAAAATACAGGGTGCTACAAAAAATACATATACAAGTGTATTAATAATTACACACAGTATATATATTTTTTAAGACACACTGTATCATACAGGTGTTGAAGTTGCCCATCAGACGGAGAGAGACGGCGTAAAATGGGGCACAATGAGATAATTAAAGGTAATAATTCACTTGATGTTTATATCGTCAGGTTATAAAGTCATCCCTCGTTGGTACATAGTAGACCTTAAAGTAATATTAGATCGATAGTAGATCTTCAGGTGATGCGTGAAGTACAGGGTGACCCGAAAAATATATAAACATATTTGTTATTATCCAATATGAGTATATATTTTTTAAGACACACTGTACTGTACAGGTGTTGAATTGAATTGGCCCATCAGAGAGGAAGAGGAAAAGTAATAACTCGAAGAAACGCGGCAGAATGATGCAATTGATCTTCCAGTGACAGTGACTTCAATCTTCAGTAGTAAATCTTAAAGTGATACACAAAATACAGAGCGACTCAAAAAATGTGTGAACATTTGTATTTAATAATTACAGAAAATGTGCACGCATTTTGAGGACGCACTGTATTGTGCAGGTGTTGAAGTGACGTATCAGGGAGACAGAATAGAATAGAATACATTCATTGCGCTCTGGATCGTCTCAATCCATAGAGCTTAGTCAAGAAATCGTCAAGGGCAA
Source organism: Hedychridium roseum (assembly GCA_963989215.1). Classification (NCBI taxonomy): domain Eukaryota; kingdom Metazoa; phylum Arthropoda; class Insecta; order Hymenoptera; family Chrysididae; genus Hedychridium; species Hedychridium roseum. The sequence goes on along the minus strand of OZ022312.1, from coordinate 2,466,666 downwards.
CAAGATAACCGTTGACGAGAAGAAATACTACGTGAGTATCATGGGGGACAAGGACGATTAAGAACTAAACGTGAATTAAATCTCAATGACTTAATGTCTAATATAAAGAGAAAAGAAGGAGAAGTATATAAGTAGAAGGAGAAATATATAAGTCACACAGAAAGAAAGAGAGTGAGGGGGGGAGAGTGTAATAATTTGAAGAAACGGGGCGGAATAAGACAATTAAAGTCTTGAAGTGACAGGAGATCAGTAGTAGATGTTATTAGTGACGCCGAAAATACAGGGTGACTCAAAAAATGTGTGAACACTTGTATTTCAGAATTAACACAAATTGTGCACACATTTTGGAGGCACACTGTATTAAATAGGTGTTGAGATAGCCTATCAAAGAGGAAGAAAGGAAGAGAGAAAGAGACAGTGTCAACCTGGGCACAATGAGACAATTAAAGACAACAATTTACTTGATATTCATATTGTCGAGTTACAAGATTGTCCCTCGGTAGTAGAGAGTAGGCCTTAAAGTAATAGCACATCAATAGTAGATCTTAAAGTGATGCATAAAACACAGGGTGTCATAAAAAATGTATAAACACTTGTATTATAATAACAAAAAGTGCATATACATCTTCTGAAGACACACTGTATCGTACAACCGGTGAACTGGCGTACCAGAAATAGAGAGAGATAGTCCTAGAGAAGTAATTAGGAAAAACGGGACGTAATGAGACAATCAAAGACAATTATTTATTTGATATTTATATCGTCAGGTTACATGATCTCGTTAGTGGATAATAGTTCTTAAAAGTAACGGTACAACCGCAGTAGATCTTACAGTGATTCACAAAATACAGGGTGCCATAAAATATCTATACGCATTCGTATATATAATTAGTGAATGTAAGTATTCATTTTTTCGAGACACACTATATTATACAGGTGCATTCATATTGTCAGATTACAATATGATCTGTCGTTGTTGATAAGTATTTTCATGCTGCTAATTCGACTGTTGATATTTATCCTTCTTTTCATATTTTCGGAATTTTAACGCTATTTAACATAATTTCTGTGAATCGCAGCGTGGATAATATGTTTACATTAACCAAATGAATAAAAACACGTAGAATAATGACAAAAACATAACATAACATTTGTCGCAATACTTCCTATTTTTCTATTTTTTATCTTATCTTCGTTCTTAATTTTTTTTCTTTAAATTCTTACATATTCCTTAAGCAATGTGTCGAAGGTCAACACTTTTTCATTCATTCATGTACTTCATTACCCACTCTATACCCACTCAAGATAAAAATACAAATATTATTTCAATAAACGTAGATTACACGAGTATTATATTATAAAATCCAAGGATCATGAAACATTTAACCGAAATTTCCAATCATTTATTTACCAAAGACGAACTTTAGGTGGAGAAATGTTGGAAATGTCGGAATGTGCCGACCCACATTTCCAACGTATTTTGATTGGATTTGTATTTCAGCGACTTTTACCGGCTAGCTTTCTACGGCATCGAGATGCCCAATCTAATTAACGAGTAATTTAACTTGGTTAATTACATCGATCGACCTGTACCGAGCGACGTAACGACAAACTTGGGAAAAAGCGACTGTCCCACTTGCTTATTTTCTCGTTAGCCAGTTATGCACTCGACAAAGTCCTTTCCGCAAGCATCGAGAACGACAAGTTAAACGGATTCCCGTAGAATATTTTCTAAAGTATTTTCCCTACGACCTCAAGCGTTCGCTACTTTCAAGGACATTGCGCAACGTATGAATCATTAGAACTTTATTCTTTTTGTTGGGGAATACGACCACGAATAGAAAGTAAGGAAAAGGAATGAAATACACGCGACTGTTCGGACAGACTTTGTGCTTTGCCAACATCCACAATGAAAAATTATGTCTACACCAAATGCAAGAAAGTTTTCAATAAGTACTGTTTTATTAACTACTTTCGCTTGGAACGCGGGTATCGCATTAATATTAGTAACAATTTTTTGTTCATGCAATGTAATAAAACACAACAATGGATTAGTAATATGAAAATAATAAAATACTTTCAGACACCCTATCTTATAAGATGATCTGAACACTGTTTGAAAATGAAGACGATACCGTATTATACAGATATTCAGCCGTAGAAGATTCAATCTGTAAAATGAAATTTTGACCTACCATTTAGAGTAGTTAAATTTATATTACTGCGGATTTCGTTGGAGAACAATTTCCGTCAGTGGGGTTATCGATAGACAGTAGATTGGCAATTAAGGACTGGCACGTAGCGAGGAGAACACCGGAAACAGAACGGCATTTGACAAATGAGGGTAGTTTAATGTTGCTAAAGTCGCAGCCATATGCATGCCATTGCACACATTATGCGCATTCAATGGAGATTCCGTCTGATGGAAGGTCTAACCGTATCGGGAATAATGAGCCCCGCTTGTAAACCATTCAAGAGCTATCGGCCAAATCAAATTTCCTCGGCAACAGAATCTTTCGGTAAAACTAACCCATGTTCTAAAGTCTAAAAAAATATGAACATAGTAAAAGGTACACAGACTTCATATACCTGGTTGGAAATTTTTTAATAGTTGACATATTAGTTTGAAATAAAAAGACAAAATGTCAGAAAAGAAGAAAAGTGTGTACAGTTTAAACAAAGCCGTGGGTGTAAGCTTTATGGTGTTCTGTCGTAAATGAGTAATGTATTGTTTATAAATGTTTAGGAATCAAGGTGAAATCTACTGGACCTACTGAAATCTGCGAATTTGCTTTTGTTCTTGAATTTTGTTAGGGTACGCAAAAATTTCCTTCACATTTAGTAAATCTCGCCTAAAGCGATTAATTAGTAGTTACTGTTAATTCTGTTAGCGATCAGCTGAATCGTAAAATCCAGTACCACCCTTTTTACTATTTTGTCCCAGTTAGTCTTACTTTTCCGCATGATTGAAGAAAAATACGTCGAAATTAGACCTCATGAATTTCTAGATCGTCTACTCATTAAATTCGTCGTTGACTTCAACAGTGGCATTAATAAAACTTATTTCGATTCATCGACCAAGCTTGTACGCGTTATATAGTTTACAATGTACCGTATACATATTTATATTATGTGTTTATAATTTGTATTTTTAAATACTGATCCATATTCTGATTTTGTACTGTCAAATATACTAGGTGGCATTTCTTCAAAATAGATAATATTCTGATGGTAGTGGAAATTGATGGCAGCAGAGCAATGTAATGGAAAAGGTTAACCCACTGGCTGCTCGATCATAAATTTCCTAAAACCCCTCCTATCCATATTCAATTACTACGCGTTCGTCTATTTTCTCTCAAATGTGAAGCCAGCACACGCAATATCTCCCTTTGCCTTAATCAATAAAAAAAGCCCCACCAAGCAGTAATTCGAAAAAGATTTCTTCCTACACATGCCAGGAAACAAACGTTAGGCATGGCATTAGTACAAATAGATTTTCATATTTTTTTCTAATGCAGACACACTAATTCAGCTAAAATCACACTAAATTCTCAAGATGAACTCAGATTAAACGTTAACGTTGCCCAAATTTAATTGATATAGTAATTTGAATAGCCGAACGCAAAAATCGAAAATTGTTTAGAAATTAACTTTGTCAGAAGTTAAAAAAGTATGCTATATGACTGAAGTGTCAATGTAAAGAAAACGTGATTTCGACCCATATAATTTCAATCTTAGTTTTCATTCAGATTCCTTCCGTAAAATTTGAAGAAATAAGGATTACAGACTGAAAAATAGCGCGAGACTTAATTTATTTTAATTCGTAACTCAGTTTTCTCCTTATGCCCGTTTGAATCGTCTTAAACCTTCCTAGAATGACGTAATATAATGTAATTTGCAGTAGAAGGCTTTGAAGGTTTGTGTCATCATGGAAATTGGATAGCCGAAATTCCGGAAATAACGTTAGAAATGTAACTGCCGCTACTTGACAGCCGTTCTGGAATTCAAATCTGTCGGGTACATTTGCAGAGCGCCGAAAATTTTCAGCATTAAACTTCAAGAAAATAAAATTTCCAGAAAGTACTTATAACGATTCTCTACATTATGTACGCCAGTAGGAAGCACATGAAATAACGTGACTTTTTTCAAATTATTCAAATTGTTTCGCTTTTTCTCGAAAATTTGATTAAAAAGTGACATGAATTAAAAAGTCTCCGGTGCGCAGCATCTGTAGAAGAAACAAAAGGCAAAGACTAAAAGAGAGATTAGATATTGGTCCATGGTGTCGCGTGGGCAAAGCTGATAAAAAGCGAACAATCGAAATAACGGTGCTAACGCGAAATATGCTTGCGTTCGCCGTTATTACAAGTGCTACGACAGAAGTCGAAACCGAAATAAGTTTCCATATCGGCCGTCACTTCCACGTGCTAATTGAAATATCAGCCAAGGTGGACTTTCTTTAATACGTAAAAGACGAATGTGATTACTCGCGGCAATTTTCCCCCGGAGATTTATACGCTCACGGCTGAAACTTTAAGTCTCGCTCGAAGGATCATTTGCCTTATGATAAATGGCAAATTTTGAAATTCCAATAATGAATTTTACATTCAGTTAATTTTCCTCGATCGGCCAGTTTTGGACGACTTTTTTATAACTATATAGTCTACGTACTACAATAGATCCCATAGGAACGTACAGGTAAAGTGTAGAAGGGTAAACTTTGAGAAGCTGAAAGAATGGATTAGAAATTACGAAGGTACGACTAAGGCAGAAATTATCGTAATGAAAGATTCGTTTATAATAATGGAACGGTCCGGATGTTGGCAATGCCAAGAGGTTTAGGGTAAGGAGATGAGAACGAGAGTTTTATGGTAAGAACGTGGGGATGATGGTCCTGTGTGTTTAGAGGACCGTGTGCGTAAGGACTAATCGGCCTACGGTTTCCCCATTCGGCCCGTTCCATAATCGTGAAGGTCGGCCCGGCCATAGCACGACGTGACGTTGCTCCGGGATAGCGATAAAAGGCAAAAGGTAAATCGCGGGTCAAGCGAAAGAGCCTTCCCCAGCCTCTGGGAAGTACCGAACCAAAGTCCAATCGATACGCTCAGCTAGCCTCGAGATACCGTCGAGATATCCTCGAGATCCCGCCGAAACGACGCCACCATCTTTCCCTATCTTTCACCCAGAAACACCAATGCCTTTTCCCCCTCCTTCTCCCGCCACTTCTTCAGGATGCACCATTTACACCGATGTTATTAGCTCAGTCAATTTTACCAACAGTCCTACAGAGGGTGACATCGTGATAGGTGGACGAACTTTGATATCATGTTCTACTCTTACTAAGGGTGAAGAAGGTCAGAACTCTCGAGTTTCGAGGTACAAACAGTTCTTATTTAGGATAGAGCATCCTAGGAATGCGGGAAACTTATTTGAAGGAACTTTTGATAATGATAAAAAAAGGATATAAAACTTGAAGATAACGAGCCTAGGCAATACCCGGAAAAATGCTTGTCGAATAACTTATAATCGCTTAAATCCAGATAATTAGCCTTTATTACTAGTAATATTCATTGTTACAATGGTTAATAAACATCCGATGACAAACACAAAAAAGAACGAGCCATTTTCATAAAATTCAAGATGAAATATTTTTAAAATAAATTTGCGAAACTTTGCTCTCTCAATTTTCAATCCTACCGTTGCTTCAATTGCCTCTAATATTTCCCAGCTTTCTCACTTCTTTTCCCGTGCAATGAGTTTTTGTATAATCGATTTTCAGTATCCCGCATTTCTCCTTCTGACCTAGAATTTTAGGTCGACAGACGAATCATGTAGAGGGCACAGATGTTCAAATGACATCTGATACTGGTTCTTCCCCTGAGAACTTAACGACTGCTAACGGGCTTCTTCGGACAACTACGCGGAACGATGCCGCCATTTCCCAAGACGAAAATTTGTATTAGCCCCTTAGAGCGGAAGTTAGTTATCGACAGCTGCGCGTATAAGACGCCAACTTCCGAAAGACCTCGTTTAAAAATTCATTAAGCGAAAGCCTCGTAAGGAAATATAAAACTTCTTCGTTTATGTCCCAGTTAATGACAAGATCGGACGATATAGTTAATCCGTCACATCGATATCAATTACAGAAATGCGAAAACGTCGGATACTTCTTCTTTTTCTATCGCTGTTGTGTAATCCCATGTCGACTACATGGTCCTCAGGGACATGGGTTAAATGTTGTCAAATGTTGCTTGCGCGTTCCAAGTTTTTTATTGAACTAGTTTATAACGTCTCTTATGCACTTATGGGACATCTGTACTGTTTCAGGTTTTATATTTGTATTTGATTCTTCGATATAGGCCATTCCCAAGCAATAAATTTCTCAGAAGGAAGCAATTATCTTTGTCGTTCAGTCTCAACACTTTATAACCCGATTTAATGTTTGTTTATGAAAAAAATGAGACATGAAGTAAATGGTAATTGTCGATAGTGGGATATAAATTAACAACTATATTTCCAATTATAAATATTTCATTATAGAAAATCGGTTTGTAATGTTGGTGCCACAGTGAGTGAGTAAGCGAAATAAGACTTAGAAAATATAAATATATGGCTGTGTAACTTTCGAATTACGCCAGATTATAGAGGGTTAACAACTTTGAGAGAATCGTTCCGCGACAAGCAAAGTCCGTTAAATCGAGCGAACAGAAGAAAGGATCGTCCCTTGGAGAGGTAACTGATCCTGCGAAAGAGGATCATCGCTGCTCAAGGACGTATCTTCAATGGATACAAGATCGATCAAAAGAAACGTCCACGAATTGGCCATTATCTTTCTCCATGCCATGCGATTGTGCTCGCTTTTAGAAATTCGAACTGAATTATTTTGGCAATACGAATTTAATGATATCTCAAATCGAAAATAATGATTCGCGGAAATGAAATTTGAAACGGATTGGTTTGGCAATACGAACTCAGTGATATGTTAAATCGAAAATATTGATTGGCGGAAATGAAATTTAAATTGGGTTATTTTGGCAATGCGAATTCAGTGATATCTCAAATGGAAAATATTGATTTGCGAGAAATTTTGTACGAATCGCCAGCGAAATATCAATGAAGAAAGAAACATAAAATTTGTTGTAACAGTTGACATAACCCTGAACTACAGAGCGCGAGGAAAAGAATTTTTAAATCAATCTGAAGGAAACGGAAAAGCAGGAAGACCTCGGATTTTGCTGTAATCTTCGGTGAAATAATATTATTTCGGTGGATTTTGAAGGAACGGGGGTGTCGAGGCACAAGCGGAAAAATCGGTAGACCATCAAATGGAAGCTTGCCTTAACCGAGAACCAATTTTCCGTATCTGTCCTGGTGGGAGACAGATATATCCCGTTGGCCGCAGTTCCGTCGTTCAAGCTGACGGAGAAAAGTCCGCGCGAGATTCTCAGAATCGATCGGCATATCATTCGGCCATCTTTCACGGGGAAAGTGTAAATAAACGCTTTTGCACATCTCGTTTCTCCCCGGGGCGAGGGAGCCATTTCATCGAGACAATGGCAATCGCTCGTCGGCCTCACCTTTTTTAAAAGTTTTCGGCAAAAAAGGGGGCCCACGAAAAGTTGCAAAAAGGAATACGAGAGGGAAATTCAGGATCGTCGGGCAGATCACGATCGCTGGACAATCGTCCCAGTATTTCTCACTTTACTCGCTTCTCCTCAATTCGGCAGACACGAAATTCCAAGGCCGGCAACGTCCCGTCGGTATTACGCAAGCGTCTGTCAAGGATAAGATGAGCAAAAGTCACATGTAAATTCCTATAACTTTAGGATATGACGAAACAAGTGCTTGTAAAAAATTTCATGCGACACTCCCCGTCGAATTGATAATCTAATGTAAAACTAAAGTATGAAAACCTGTTGATCATTTATTTATAAACGCTTACATGGCCCAGTCTAAATATGTATTTAATGATACGCGATTTTTTTTTAAATAATACGAGAAAATTGGTAAACATATTCTTCATTCTGTATTAGAATGTACCGAGCACATATGGTAAATTTGACTATTATTGTAGACTCACAGCTGAGTGGCTTTGAATGATATCCGATAAATTTTTGTGAGAAGCCAGAATGTGAGAGGAGAAAGGCCGAAGGACCGTGGAGTGACACTGTCGCGTATAATTGAAAATGCCTGTGGTTCTTTGGTTATGAGGGTTAATGCGTGTTGGGTTGTGGCGTTGATTTCTTTCGGAGGGTAGAAACGATGACGAGGGGAACGGCCGGAATGTAAGCCAAGCCGGAAAACAATCTTGCCCGTTCCGAAATTAATGGCAAGGGGAACAGGGGAAAAGGGGACAGGAGAAAGCCTGGTGCCCTGGTAAGCAGCGCAGAGTCTTCTACGGAAACGGAAGTTGTTGACCGTAGGTTCGAGGAAGTGACGTCAAGTTAGAATAAAAAGGGTAAATAATGGAGGAAGGAAAGAAGAAGAGGCGGAGAACGGCGACCAAGCGAAAAATTCCCTCAGCTAAATTCGATAACATCGTAATGCCATGTCAAACGTACCGAATCGCCGAGACTCAACGAAATATCCCCTGAGATTCAACTGTCGGCCATTCAAGTGTAAAGACCGATACCGGTAAAACTGCAACGTTTACACATCCGCACGAACGACACACTTATTTTAGTCGCCACCGGTGAGAACAAGTTGGTACAATTAATTTGTTTGCCCGCAACAAGGTGGATATAATATTAATACACGTGTAAGAGAAATGTACGTATTATACAATTATACAATTCATAGCTAGGAAAAATACAATTCACAGCTAGTGTAGAGAATGACCCATTACAATATTGCTAGGCGATTATTTCGGAAATTATTCGTTGTTCGATAAAATGTTTCAAGTAAAATTTATTTCGTTCTAAGGAAGACATGTTACGACAGAGAGATATTTTTTCTACGTGTGTGTCTGAAATCCTAAGATGACCTTCGTTTTTTTAAACGGGATAGTATCTTTTCATTCAATTCAAGGTCAAGCTCTCTTCGAACCGAGATCATTGACCTACGATATGCTAGTCTTTCAAGGTCATTCAAGGACATTTAAGATCGCTGAACGGAGGAAGAAATGGAGGGGAAAAGGGTACGATGCCGTGAGAATAATTCTCGGGGCCAGGGCGACGAGTTGATTTCTTGAGAAATTCCTTTCATTTGAAGTTTTATCAGGAGCGAGAGCACAGTCAAGTCCCAGTGGATGTCGTTGGCAAGATTAATCCATAATTCGCGCCTTCTATTACGCGATTTCCTCTCTGTCGTCGGCAGGGGGTACTACATTTGTTCAGCTTAACCTCCATCAAGAAGAAGACAGAGAAGGATTTAAGGGACGGTCCTTATGGATTTGACCGGCCCCAGTTCCTGCCTGTGTCTGCTTCCCAGCTTTTCGCTACTTCGCCACGTGATTCATAGACACACAGCTCGCTTTAACAATCACGACATTGCCACATACTCCGCACCATCTGCACGAGATCCACGATATGTAACATATGCACCGCGTGCAACGTATGCACCCTGTGTACCGACGAGAAATATCGATATGTCCGTTCAAACGAATCCTTCGACTAACGTTTCATGAAATAAGACATCAATAATTGTCACCGTATCGTCGTAAAGAGTCTTTCAAAAGCTTACTTCTAACAAAGGTAAGTTATTGAACGAATTGACGACACAAAGGATAATTTATGTATTTTGACAAAACAGGCGGTCATGGGTTCTTTGTAGCTAAATACCTTTTATGAATATTTAACAAAAAAATGAACGGAAACAGTCTCACTTAACTTCGTAGCTTAGATTGTTTCTCGTAAGTGTTCGAACATATTTATAATAATGCGCTATTTATAATAATAATCTATAATAATGCACAAAAGTATCAGCGGTCGAATGACAATTTAATTTAAGCCGAGAACGCTAGTGATGCGTAAAATTTTAATTGCCTGGGCATCGCACAAAGGAACAATTCAATTTCGTACAGTAATTGATCGGTAGTGAAACTATTAAACATGTTTCTGATATTGAAAGTAAAATAGCGTATTTTTGTTAGTCCTTTTCTTAATGCTTAATGCCTGCTGTGTTACACGCGAGATACCTGTGCCATATTTTTTCGTAGCCGTCATTTTGATTCTACGTACAGACACAACTCATTCTCCGTGATGTTCATACGGTATGTGCAGGACGATCGTCCTAGCAACACGAGGCAAAAGGAATCCTGGATTTCGCTGTTGCGGTGAACGACGAAAATCCTCGAAATCTCCTTTGATCGACGCATCACATACACACGACACGTGTATCACATATGTATAGGACGGAGAAACATACATGTCGGCGTTGCAGGACACTGATCCTCTTTCCGACTTATGAAATTTAACAAGGACCATCTCGAAGACCGACGTTCACTATCGATCCGTTTCTACGCAAGTCCGAGAATTTCGCCGCAAGACCGGCGAAAAGTGTATCCTAAGACTTCGATAATAATAAGTCATTGTCAGAAGTTTCCCAACAATTACAACAGAAAAGTCTTACGTAAACGACAGGTCCACCCGTTATTGCGGACTTTATCGCGTACACGTTGAAGCTCGTAAGTTCGTAAGTCTCTTTGTATCGAAGGCAAGAGAATACGGGATCGATCGACGAAGGGGAAAAAAAAAGCTGAAGCTCGCAGCGGGAGTCAGCGGATTTGGTTGGTTAAATACGCAATATGTTTGCACCGGGGGGGTACCCTTATCGATCGCGTCTGACCTATTGCAATTTTGACCAAGTCCTAAATGGGATATGCGGCGGGAAAAAATGTTGTGGAAAAGAAATGTTTGTTCATCGAGTCGTGCGATAATCGCGGCACATCGGTCGAGGGGTCGAACGAACCGAGTCATTCCAGAAATCCACCTAACTATGCTATAACGTCCGAAAGCTCAATAATGCTTTACTCTCCTACAGAGATTTATAAAAGTCAATAGCCGTCGAAGGCGCAAAGTCGAACGTGCCACGAAGAATGCCTCGTGATTACTCATTTTATCTCTATTCTTACGCGATATACCACGAAACATATGGATAAATACCTTTTCATCTCTTCGAGAGAACTGGAAAACTTTCAATTATGCCGGACAAATTTAAAATCAAAAGATTTTAATTAGGAAAGATGTTAATTGTGTCGTCAGACACAATGTTACAATTCTACGTTATTAACTTTAGACAAAAAAAACGTCAAGATGTAACCAATGATTAATACTAATAATTAATCAACATTAATCAACATTAATCATATAATGATTCATATGATCATGATGAATGAATCATATAATCAACAATAAATAAAACATTAATCAACTAATTAATGAAATGATTAGAATATATATTGTGTTTAAAAATATATTCGAACCTTTAGGAACTGATGAAGAACTTAGGTCAAACTGATACACAATCGGCATATTCTTTATTCGAGAGAAATTGGAGATCAAGACGAAAATGCAGCTTGTTAGTGAAATTTGCTAGTGCATCCACCGGAAGCTACTTGGAACATTTTGACATTGCTGATGTGTTTCGTGATTCACTGTATCGGTTAAATCAAGTTATCCTTGAAATTGAGACAGGACTCGTTCTATATGAAGAACGAGTATTCAATTTCGAACATTCGGTACGCCTTCTCTCGATTCTCCGATCTCACTGGGAAATCTAGTTATTTCTTTCGATAAAGGACATCGCCATGACAACAATCCAAGATATCCGATCCAGATCAGATTTATTTCCTCAGCCATGCACAAAAAGCTTTCATTACGACGTTCACCTACATTATTGTCGTTAATTGAAGAATTTCCGTAACTTACGAAAGAAAGGTGACAAGACAAAGAATTTCGTTGTAGATTGTGCAACGTTTAAGCAAAAATATTTTAGTGGGTGAAGATATAAAAGTTAGAAATTAATACTGTAAATTTTAATTGGAATAATGTACAATTTTACCATAAGATTTGAGATCGTTAATCGTTCGTAAACTGCAATACGTAATAAAGGCTTTCGGAGAAATGGGGGGACCTGATTATTCGTTCAAACGTATAACTAACAATTATGTGATAGAATTGTCGGGTTACCTTTAACCGTGGGTTCAAAGAAGTTATTATTTAGACAGCGATCATCGTTATTCAAGCCGGTAAGTTTGTGATTTATAAGGGCAGTGGCATAGATTTATAGCGACAGAAAGTGGTCGACGTACGGACGACTAACCGAGTTAAAGGACAGTTTTCACATCGTCAAAAGTCGTTAAAGTAATACCCCGCATCCGTTGTCCTACCGTCATGCCAGTCGTCGGCCTTGTCAGCCCATCTTTGATCTTCGTTTAAAGCTCTCAAGACCATTCAGCAAAGTAAATCGTCCAACTTTGTAGTATCGCTTTAAGTCGTAAACCTTTCAGACGCTAAGAGTGCCATTCTTCGAGACAACATGTCTGATACAAGTTTCACCGATAAAACCGACGTCATCTTTTCGTATAATTCAAGGATTTGCATACGTGGCAAAAAACAATATTTATCACGTCGAAACAATCCCTTCGTGAAAATGTCATTGCGAATACAACATCGACTGTTTTTTTTTAAAATGAGAATGGAAGTGTAGATGTAAGTAATAATGTTTTGGCTATTGTTGAGTCAATTGTAGATTCGTGAATATCGTTTCCACAGTTTCATAAACGTAATATCACAGATTATTTTCCGATAATTATAATTACCGATAATGATATAATTATATTTTCCATTAATATATGGATTATTTTCCGATAATTATCAAAAAGAATGAGCAAAGTAAACAATAATTTGTACTGCACAGTGCTTACTCTTCAAATATCTTTATGACTTGTCTCTGAGGTATTGATAATAAACAATTTCAAGCATAAAAGAGAAGGGCGAAAGAAAGGGTCGAAAGTATTGAAAATTTAAAACATGGTCAAGGTTGTACAGTCATCTATATCTCAAATATAATCATTACCACAAACTCCAAAAATCACATATTTTGAACGAAGTACCTTGACATTTTTCGAGATGCATTTCAATTTTTACACGAATGTCCATTCACTGTTAACGTTAGATCATTCAAATGTCTTCGATAATTGTATTTGAGGAAATGTCGTGTCCCATCATTCCTTATGATAGACGAATCGCGAGAGTGATAGTGAAGGCGCTGGATATTTAGATGCTTGGAAATGCACTAATCCTTGACAGCTGGTTACGTTCTGAGCAGGTACGACGAAACAATGCAACACACTGGCAGACGCACGGTTTACCAGGCCAAATGGTTCAGCATTTGTGCTACTTCATTAACGCGATAAGTGTCAATTAATCATGCAGCACGGAAACCTCGGAACAAACATCTACAGCTTTCTAAATATTAATATCGAGAAAGGAAAATGTATCGTAACAAGATTCACTCCGTTAGAAGTAATCATCTTAAATATCTTACGAAACAAACATAAATATTCAAAGTTTCAACATTAGAATGATAAAGTTACGTGGTAATTTTTCAATTTGGTAAGATGCATAAAAACATTCTGTTCTCGCGGAAACTTTGAATGGACACGGCCTGTGCATAGCCAATAAGTACAAACTTTCCAGCCTGATAGAACTCATTGAATGCAGCGAAAAAGTTTTAATTCTTCAAAGAGGCAATTAAAAATTCAAATAAATCGATGAGCCTGTAGTAGTAATAATGCGATAAATAGAAATCTGTAAATCTATGTCTCTTTGGCGGTGATCATTCGTTTACGTATTTATTAATTGATTCTAACAAAACCAATTTTAAGGCTAAACATAAAGAATTGTTATATTTAGAAAAGTTATCCTGTTTCGAAATTTTTCAAATCTCTTCCACAATGTGAACAACGCTCCATGGAGCGTTGTTGTTAAGGTAAGTTTCCTTTTCACCATTAATGTACAAATGTTCACAAACGTAACCAAATCTAACACAGAATTCACGTAAGCACTCTCTCAATTTCATGAGTCGGTATAGATTTCCGTTTCCAAACATTGACGGTGTATGGCACAAGATGAATAAAGAAAGGAATAAGTTTCGAAAGAAAGACAAGTAAAGTAATTGGCTGGAGTGAGAGGGTGTTGACGCACGCACACAGGTAAATATGTAAATGCATGAAAGCCGATGGAAATGCCGGCAGTGGAATTGGGGGAGCAATATTTATATATGGATTCGTCCGATCGAATGCATCCCAAGCGTAGATAAGGTCGACGTTTTCCTAATCTTCGACCTTTCCCCCAAGCGTTTATTCACTCTTTTATCTTCCACCCACGATTCCCGTTGAACCCATCCCCGTAAAAGTCTGTGACGAAATTTTCCCTCACCCTGGGAAAAGAATCCCAAGTCCCTGCAGCAACCGCAGATTTTCCGATCACACACCAATTGCCCGTCAACCATGTTAAACGATCTCAATACGTCAATCCGTAATGTTTATTACGTAAGGTGTCAACTGAATTAGTGAGTTGTAAAGGAAAACGACGTTTTGAAATAACAATAAGGCAGAGAGAGAGAGGGAGTAGAGCGTCGAATTAGATTAAAAAAATAGAATAAGTAGTGGTAAGTTGGTAAACAGTGTATAGAATAGAAGAAAATATGTAGGGAAACATTAAACAAGGTATTTACAAGGTATTTGGCATTAAAATATATTTACAATACATATATATGATATATTTTGGTATATACGACCTCTGTATTATTTTCCCTTGTTCGTTCTTTACAATATTTCATTGTACTTTCTAAAAACCGAGGATTGGAGTCTACCATTTTAACCGATAGAATATGTCCTAGTTTCTAAAAAATGGCAAGGCTGTAAAAAGATGAACAAATCACGGTGATATATTTCAATGATACGTGTACTGTTGGTTAGAGTTACGATCGGTTTGTACAATATATTCGAAAGGAAAGTACAGAACTGAGGCTGCCACGACAAGATCGAATTGAACCTTGAATTATAGCCGATAGCTATTTTTCTCCTGATGTTCGCGGATGGCTGCTTAGAAATATCGCGATAATATTTCTTATGGCCCGTCGCTGACGGCGAAAGCATTTCTCTCGCGAGACTCCGTATCCTTGAGTCTAAAATTGTAAAAGCCCGTTGTTTATGTTTTTGCGTTACGACGAACCTCGAGCAAGGCAATCGTCTCTTACTTCAATGGCAATGAGACAACTCAAACTGACGATTCACTCCATTTTTCTCTCAATGAAAATTTTAAAGAACTTACAAATGATACCTGGCAGTTCTTCATTTTGAGATATTTCGATTTCTGCGAATTTTATCATGTTTATATTTTTACCTTGTTTCTATGAAATCTTCAATGTAATTTTCGTAAAATTAATTCGGATCATGATTATACACGATAATAGTGTTACATATTGAACTGACGAAGATATTCTGCAGTATTTAAAAATGTGATACTCAAAGTACATATAATCAAATACAATGAAAACAGATGTCTGTTCCGTTTGAAGTATTCTTGACATTAATAGAAAAATCCATAGCTACGAAATTGGTGAAATTGGCATTTATCTGGAAACTGGTGATGGCAATCTCCGAAAGATGAAACTAAGTTTAAACTAAATTTGCTTCTCGATAAACCCCTTTTAATATTCAAGCTAGTCCATAAAGGCTTGAACGCCCATCGTTAAGGTCCAATAAAACGGTGACTCGAATGAAAGGCATAAAACAAATGGCGGAACGGATAGTCTTATCGGAAGGGAAAGTCAATTTCACTCGCAACTCTATCTTTTAATGCCTTAAGACAAGTGGGTCAGCTGTGAAAGCCTCTGCTATTTTCCAAGGGAATCATAGTTTTGCAAGTTTTTACTCGCTCGCAGATCACGCCGCGGATATTATGCGATTCTAGCTGTTGCATATCTCTCTATCAACTGCCCTTTGCCGCGTAAATGTAAAATCAATAGACACGTGCCGAACGGCACTTTATCATCCACCAAATGTTATTACACGTTCGTACGAAATAGATCGCTCGTGCTTTTGACGCTCGATTTTCACGTTCATCGAGGTACTGGATTTACCGTCTACTACGACAGGGTCGACAATGGGGAAGGCACGGTTTGCTTATCCGTAATAACGGATCGTAAGGTCTACAAATATGGAATAATTACGGGATACTACTTTGCATCTGTTACGAGACTGATTGTCAGTGAATTCCGTTATGAGAAAAACACACGTTTATTCGAATCTTCGTTGTCCAGATTAAAAAATAATTAACGTTTTAATATTAAATGGAAAAAATTAAGTACGGAGATATCAGGAGGTCCTATTGATAATCAGAAAATATCAACAATTACCGAGGTAGAAAATTATTAGAAGTGTATATTGTAATTATCATATATACAGCAAAACGAAGAGTAAAATTGTGACGTTCCAAAAGATTAATACGATCTTATGCAATAATACACAATAATACACTTTGTAACACGTTATTTCTTATAAGAAACAAAGATGTGTATTACAAAAAATTTCCAGGATATTTGGATAAAGGAGTTCTAAAAGTCTTTGTAGAAGATTTGCTGCAAGATTTGCTGAAACAGCTGCTAACAATGAGGGACATGACGTTTCAGTACGGTTTCTTTGCTTTTCATTGAGTCGGACATAGTGTAGTGCAAACGCTTAATGCCGTGAAGAAAAAAAATTCCTTTTACTAAGAAGGCAAGCGAGCATACGTGTTCAGGTTTAACATTTTTTTATGCCCAGGTTGTGGTATTCTTTTATGAAATTATCCACTGCTAAAAAAACGACGATCTTTTATGAGACCATCAAAAGTTAAGACGAAAAAATGAAAAGCCAATCAACTCTGTGGAAAAATGTTCTCTCCAGAAGATTTCAATTAGAGGAAAACTCGGCGAAATGACTGAGAACTTTAGGAAGAGTTATCCTCACGTTTTCGTACATATCTTTGCGCATAATTCGTATGTACTTACGTGATCTTAAAAATTATAGAAAACTGTTCTCCAGAATTTTACGTCTTTTTACAAAATTATGCGGAAGGGGAAGAATTAAGACTATAATTGAAATGAACGGAATTAATGTGAAAGTAGAAAGAAAGAGGAAACGGAAAGTTATCGCCGATCGGTATTCTCGTTGTCAAAATTATACGTATTTCACATTTCCCTGGTTGACTGAAATCATTTTGCCGAGTTGTTCCTTCCTCACAGCAAATTAAATTACTTTTCCTTTCTATCATGTTGTCTCGAAACTAGTGTACCAACTTTTTAGTGATAAGCATTAGACATTGCAAAACGGTATTAAGTTCATTTGGAAATCCTAGACGAGTGTACAGACACATCCCTGAGTGAATGTATATATGTGTGTGCGTGTGTATATATATATGTATATATATGTATATATTCTGAACGTGGAAGTCCGATGCAGTGCACCTCGGGGAAAAGTACATGACGACTTTTCGTAATTGGGATGAAAGCTGCAGAAGGGAGAGTATTATATTAAAGTTATGTCGAGTGGAAAATAGCACGGTGCAGGGCGCAAATTGATGTAATTAGAAGTTGCCGCGTTTCTCCCGCTGTCGTTAAAATGAGGTAATGCTTGAAGGTACGTTAGATGTGTAGCAACCAAGGGATCGAACTCGTTGCAATAGGAAATTCTATCTAAGTACGTAGGTGTACCAGCTGAATGTGGAATCAATATCGATGCTTCGAATAAACCATTTCCTCATCGCCTCAACAATTTCCCAGCTTTCAAACGGTCCAACTGCTGTAACCTCTCGGCAAATCACAAATATCATTGTAAACACAGCTTTTGTTAACTTAAACTATGTCGCTATTATTGTCGTTCTACATGGTTGTGTATGTTGTTATGAGTGTTCAGGAGAAATTCATAGATTTGTTAGGTAAATTCATTTAGTTTTCTTGTTTTCATATTTTCTTCAAAGTTCCACCGAATTCGTCAAGAATATTAAATGATTTAACACTTTGATGCCATTATGACGTTATAGCGGAATATGAGTAAATAATAACGGGATAGGTAATGTATAATTCGTAGAATTCGAAGTACTATGAGTGTAAAAATTGCATGTTGTATTAAATAAGTGAAAAAAAATCAAGAAAACTTGAAAAAATGCCATTTTCACCTGAAAATTCAGGATACAAATGCTGCATCACTCTGGGGAATTATACTTAAAAATGTTGAGGAAAAGTAGGAACACCTGTAACGTGCAATAATGGAGCTTACCGTTTGTCTGAATAATTATTAAAGTATAGAAAAAAAAATCCTAGGGAAATGGCAGTTAGCATCCCTCCTTAAAAAAAAAAGGGTAAAACGTTTATGTCCATCGACTAAATACGTAGACGTAATACACATAAATCAGAATTTAGCTGGAATACCCGTAATTCGGATTTAGCGGATTCATCCCTATTATGGGAGATGCGGTGAAAGAAAAAACTTTCGAATATAAGCCCGAGGAGAGAAGCAATGAGAGAAAAAGGCATTGAGGACAAAGTGGATTAAAGGCGTAATACGACTCCCAGATGCGAACTCTACGATTGTATGGAATATAAAAGAAACTGAATCAATCATCTATCGATGCGGAAATTGCGGTACCGGAACAAAAGAGACGTTCGGAAGAAGGAAGAAAGGAGAATTTACTGTCTCCAACTGCTGTGTCGTCTTATCGCGCGGATCAATGTAATCCGAGCAGACATTATTCATCGTTCGCTCTTTCTCCTTCCTTCGAAGAAACTTGCCGACTAATTATTATATCTTCAGTTAATGGCCAACCAATAATCTCATCGTTCCATTTTCAAAGAGAGGCTCAAGTCATTATTACCTGTTTTTCTATACAAAACAATCAAAGTCTTCTTGCGAAATTACTCCCATGTGTTGGATAGACTTTGTTTCACATTGAAATTGCATTAAGAATGCAGATATCGCGTCGGTGAGAAATTTGATGATTTCAAAAATCTTCTCAAAATTGACAATAAAAAATGTCATTGAGGCACGTGCGAAGAACAGAGTAGAATTTTCAATCAAATTTTCATTTGAAAGAATTTCATTGAATGTTAATAAAAATTAAGATTTACGTTGGAAATCGATCTCTCGTATCCACTTGCTCTTTTGTTGTTAATAATAACCCAAATTTTTGCTGGAAAAACATGGCACTTTTTACTCCAAAAAATTGTTACGATAGTATGCATTTTTCGTACTTTAAAGGCTTTCATTTTCTTTAGTTCCATATTCCCTAGGTTTAAATGGATTAAAAGTGCATTTTATGTCTGCATTACGTCTTCCATTGTAATCTAATTTAAGGAATTAAACGTGCGTTGTGATGTGCAGAGACTTGTTTTTATAGGAATACTGAACCATCAAGCAAGTGTGTGCTTCACGTTCTGCCCCAGACACTGCACGGTTGTAGGGTTAAGATTAAATTAAAACGAAAATCAGATGGATCAACATCGTACAAAGAGAGCAAAAAGAGTCGGCGAGATAAGTAAATTCAGTAAAAAAACAATGACGGTTAAAATTGATATTTTTTGCTCATCTGTTATATTAAAAACAGCCCACAAGCTGCTCTAATTATCAGGGTTTAACCAAAAAAAGGTGCGAATACCGTGTTTTTAGTTGACACAGTCGGTTCCGCAAGTCGCGGTTGAAATCTCGATGAAATCTTGATGAAATCTCCCCAAAATTAAGTGGTTCATTCGAATACGCTAAAACCTTCTTGTTTCTGGCTAGTCGGTTAATAAAACACACACACACACACACGCCTACACAGAGTGCTAGTGCGACGGTAGTGGTAATTTACTTTAGGAAATTAATCTGTATCTCGTGCCTTGATACAGAGCCTGCAAGGATGCTCGCAGTAATAACTTACTTAGTGGTTCTAGCCATTTATTCTGCAGCCAGTCTGCAGGAGTCTTCCCATAGTCTTCACATGGTCTTCTCGTAGACTTCTGACGGGAGAACTGCTCACCTCTTTCCTCGTTTCGCTAATATTCCTCGGTGCAAAGCGCTTTACTGCTACCGCTTATCGTATTATAAATTCACATTAATTCCTCGAAACAAAGGGAAAGTGTTTCTCACAACACTCAGAGTGCACGATCAGATTGCTACGGAAATTACATTAGGGTTGATTAAATGCTGATAAACAAAACTACATATAATCTACGCATATTTTTCTAATAAAAAAAAAGAATAGGTTATGTAAATTTTATAACTTGCTTGTAAGTAAAGTAGGGTAAGATTAAATGTTTAACGGACTTGAACTTTTTGTTTCAGGTGGATGATAAGATTTGCCGAAATATAAATTGTTCAGTAAATTTTAAGTGATATACATATATGCATATATATATTAAATTTTAAGTGTACGTATATACCACGATGAATTTAAATAGAAAGACTAAAAAGTTAATCTATTCATTATAAAAGATGGATAATCTTTAGAAAAGCTGGGCAAGTGCAGAATACTTTTAAGAACTACTTTAATTTGAGATTACCCCACAGCACATAATGGACCTTCGAAAAAGCATAATTCTCCGGCGCTTGGACGGGGTAAAAAAGTGTCATGTACGGAAATGTCGCGATGATTGGCCCATTATGTCGTTGATACACAATTATCTACCAATCCTGAATTTTTGATATGTACAGCCGTGTGCATGGAAAGAAGGATGACTGTAAAGGGAGTAGAGCGACGTCGCCGGTCAGACGAATTGCCGCTAAAAGAATGAAAAGAGGTGAAAAATGCAGGATGATAGGACTATATCCGGCGGAAGATGCGAAAAGGACCGACAGAGCGAGGAATAGAGAGAAAAAGAGAGACAAGGAGAAAGAGAGGGAGAGAGAGAGAGAGAGAGAGAGAGAGAGAGAGAGAGAGAGAGAGAGAGAGAGAGAGAGAGAGAGAGAGAGAATGTGTGGTAGTAAGGGGTAAAGGGGGGGACAGAGACGTAGGCGGAAGAAAGAAGAAGGGGAAGATGGTGGAGGTGGTTGAGGAGCGCGCAGGCGGCCATCAGTGCCAGGGTCAGAATTTCTCTCTTTCTCTCTGATTCCCTGGCTCTCTTACCCTCTCTCTTCCTCTCGCTGGCGATCCCTTGATGGCAAAACGTCGGCCAGTGCGCTCCGAGCAGAGCGCTTCGCAAGCACGTGAAAGCTTAACCGGCAGCTTCGCGCTTACCGTCGACGATATCCGGCGAAAAGTCAAAAGTGTAACCCCAGCTACTTCGTTTCGGCCGTTTTATTTGCCATTTCCGACAAGTGCGGGCTAAGTGCTTTCGTTTCTCGTGTAATTCGTACGGCCAAGAGATGAAAGTGCCGAGTGAAAAGAATGCCGAAGAGGATAAATAACAGTGATAAATGGAAAATCAAAGTGACGGATTTGGCAAAAGGACGGAGTCTTTGTGAATTCGTTGACTCGTGAATCTCAGGAAAAATCGTACGCGACGAGCGGCTGATTCTCAACAAGTTCGTCAATGGGAATCGTCCTACCTTACTGCTTCGTCGTATCGAATATCAAAAGCTCAGAGGTACATTTCAATCTCCTTAGATGGCAATTACAGAAAATTTACGGCAATCTTATCAACAGCTAATAATACATCGAAATGCTCGTTATAAATACATAAGAAAGACGCGAAAAGATTTTCACTCCCCTTCACAGGTCACCATCCACGTCAAATATTGCTTGCAACTTACACAGAGTCAAGTCAGGAGAAATGCATACGCGAACATCGGCAAATATTGCGAAATTTATTAGAATAATGTGTAGTGTTAATCGTGAATTCTCGTTCGAATTCGAATGAGGAAAAAAGAACATTCATGAAAGAGGAGTAGTGGTTGAATTAAAAAGTGATTGGATTGGCGCAAAATTAACCGTATATTTGTACGAACTCTGCTTTGGGGAAATGTGTTTTCGATGCAAATAGCAGGAAAATTGAAAGCTTCCACTTAAGTTAAGCGCGTTAAACGACACGGACCGACGCAATGAGGGTTTGATTCATTGAAAAAATTCATTACCGAATCACAATAAGATCGCGGCGAATTCAAATAAATTACTGCCCCCACCCTCCTTCCCCGTGCATTGGAAAAATCTGTAAATAACGTTTGTCGCAAATGAACGCTAACAATTAACGTTAAAACGGATATTCCTACACAGTCGCTAACAGACGTAAGTCGAACGAGATAATTACCAATCAGCCACACTGTTGCATTACTAATGATCTCCTTCGTGGGGAAATTGTGCGTGGATTCAGACGCGATCTCTCACCGTCCATACATATGCTCTTTTACAGTGATTGCATTGCGAAGCATCTCCAACAATTTTTCATTAATTCTTTACGTTTCTACAAAAACTATGCACTTTATTGACCGTTTTACATCGCATTCTTCTTATATTCATAAACGGTATATTTGATCAAGAAATAGTCAAGCAAAGTGACAATTATGCAATAAAATTTACGATGACTTAGGAAATAAAGGTTTTTGGTATTTCGTTGACATATCGCCTATATATCCGACAAAGAACCCGATAAATAACACATATGATTGGGTCAATTTCGTTTGTAAACGATTTAGCAGGCGTTTTAAATGAATTTTCCACGTACGCTCGCCGTAAACTGCCCGTGTTGAAAAAAAATTCCATTTTTCGACGTTCCATCGTATGCAAATACCGTTAATAGAATATACGAGGTAGATAGACGTCGAGAAATGTAGGTGTGATCGTGCATATCCATGTGTTTATCATACATTTCAGATCCACTACAAGTCAAAGTGGTTTTCAATTTTCAGGAAATATTCTATAGAACGCTTGAACAATGACGACTGTACTTAATTTTTGAAAAATTTCGGGGCTTTTATGAAAACAAAATTATTTTCATACGGAACGTATCGTGTCTCACAAAGGAAACGTAGGTCCTGTACAAATACCAGCAACTTCATTTTTTTATGTTCCACGAAAAAGGGAGATGACCATTTTTTGCGCCGATCCGTATTTTCATTAAAAAAAATTTCCATATTCAGCACCGGTCAAATTTTCTCGTTCTTTCACGATCACGAATCCTCTATGAGGAATGTGATCGAGAAAAGCATGTTTGATCTTAACCTTAGTTATTTAAAAAGAATGCCAGAATTTTATACGAATAATTGAAAATTCGCGTAGAAAAACACGAATCGTCACTCTTTAATGCATGCATTTAATTTCGAACGTTACGTTCTGTCTAAATAATTCTTTAAATAAATAAGTGCTAAAGATATACCTATTTATTATCTGTACGAGTAACGAACAAAAGTTCATTGGAATAATTGACTGGATGAAAAGTGAAATACAAAATACCGTTGAACCTTATGAACCGGTAAAATGAGAAGTTGAACTTGTCGAGAAATCTTTTTTACAGAAACGAGAATCACGCGCGGAAGTCTTGCTTTAAAAGTCAAAACGAACGAAGGGTGTATCGCCATCTTGCATTTTGTATTAAATTTATCGAAATGTCCGGCAGCAAGTGCCGGATAGTCAGATCTTTCAATTCGGTCCTTGACAAAGTGTTCCACTGGTAATTAAACAGCGGTTTCAAACCTATCGAGTATGATTTAATCTCGGATTATCAATGGTTTCGTTTAGGGCCGGCGACTTAGCACGACGATTAATGCCCTACGATATGGCCCATTGGTATTGCAAAAAATATCTCCCCGTCTTTGTCGAGCATTCGGTAATATCGACACAGAAACAGGAAGATTCGGAATTACAAGGGGCCACCCAGAGATTTCGGCCAGATTCAATTATCTTCATGTTCTTATGTATTTTTTTACGTCTAATCCTGATCTGTCATCAGGCTTCGTAGGTAAAAATAAATGCCAACCCTGGGAATTGACAAAAACTGCCTCAATAAAAGTAGAAGTGAAAGAATTAGGATTTTACTAGGATACAAAAAATTGTAATTGTTTAATAGTTTCGTTGATTTAGTGAAATGTTAAAAAAGTTTAACAGACCTTTTAATCGTGACAACTTCAAATGCCACCGAACGACAAGAAAAATAACATACGTATGAGCATAAATAAGGGAATCGAGATTGTCAACTTCACGTGTTTCACAAATATTATAACTATTGGTTTGACGAGGAAATTTTTTTTCGTTCTTCAACATTAAAAATAAAACAATAATTCCCACATACAACTACTTATTTAGGCAATAATATATTTTCGTCCATTATTTGTGTCACTCTTTTATCTATCTATTGATTTATCCATGACAAAATTTATATATACGTGTAATACCAAATTATTTTCCCACTAAAATACATAGATATATTAAACGTGCCGAATTTGTGTTCAGTTAAAAAATTGGAATTATCCTACGAAGATTTCTTAAATTTACGAGTTAATTAAGAAATTTACACTTACATTTACCTTAAAAAGTGAACCAGTGGATAGGAAATGTTTAAAATACCTGGCATAGTTGTTTATCGTTACGCTCGACTATCCTTGTTCTCTTCAAGGAGGTCGGCCAGAAGGTGCCTTTGTGACCAAACGAATAAGAGTACAACTCGTAGGAATTGTTTAACGAGAACCGACGGTTCGAGTGACTTTCCAAGGTGGACGATGACAAGGGCCGAACGAAACGAATACCTGGCCAAAAGGAACTTGTAATTCTCCAGTGTCGTGCAACAGTCTTGCGTACAATTTCAAAAAAGAAATTTGCCTTTGCCTTTGTCCTCGTCCTTGCCTTTATCGCACTTTCTTAAAGAAAGCTAGCTGGACAATTAGAATATACCTCAGAACGGAACTCACGTACAAATCTTTTTTCCACATTGACCGCCTTGTATGTCAAGCCATGTTAATTCGCGTATCATTGACAAACACAAGGCAGAAACAATAGGGGTTTTGGAAAAGAGAAACCTACTAGCTTGAAATGATAATTGTTGATCCTTGAGTAATATTTAGTTTTAGCCTTTAATTAGTTTTAAAGGGCTGAAAGCACTAAATCACGATGCTCACGATTACAATTTCTTTCTTATAACATTTAATATGAGGAGATTAGCGACCAAAAGACTTTTTTCTCGGGTTATATTTTTGTTTAATTTCTGTCCTCTGTAAATCTTGCAGTTCTTCTAAGCTGTTTTAGAAATAAATCACAATTCTTGGTTCTTTTCCATAGGTCCACTTATGCTAAGAATTATACTATCTCTAGAATTTGGTATCTTTTTAATGTTTTAACCATTAGTCCTGATTTCTTTCATGAATCACTATCCTTTTCAGATAGATTGTGACGTAATTATAAAAACTGTTCATACTTTTTAAAATTAGTTGTATTTTTATGTACTGTTTACGCTTCTCTTTTTCATTGTATTCTTTTTAGTTAACTAAATGACAGACCTTTCTAGATTTTGTCGATTTGTGTCTCGAAATGTCTCGTATCGATGAGTAAGAAGATTTTTGCGCGAATTAACCGACGGAAGTAACGAGCACGGATAGCGTAACTGTTCGTCTTAAACGACTTGAATTAAATGAGGGATAAGTGGCTGAGCTCAATTACCTCGTATCACCATCTTCATTGGGAATCAGAGTACTGTGCCGGGCGAATCGGCTTCATCCCATCTTCTAATTCACTCAATCGTGGACATTCGTGCAAAGAAATGATTCTTTCAAACACCAATTGTCTTTGACTGTTTTCCATAAAAACGTTGTGTTTACGCTAACAATGAGAAAAGATTAAATTTATCAAAAAATCTGCTCTGATAATTCGTCGAAATTTTGCGTAATGTCAGCTACTTGGAAGATGAAAACTTTTTTTCGAGTAACATGAATTCGTGCATGAAATAAATTTGTAATTTAATGTAATTTAATTTCTTTAATTCACGGCAAACGCCATTGGTACATAATAGCTGAGATATAAGAGTGAATGTTGCAGTGAAGATGATTATAAAAATAAAAAAAAAATAAAAAAATAAGAAGAATATAAAAATAAAAGTGTATTAACCACATTTGTTGATGATCAAAGTATATCACAGTAAACTAACTATCGATTTTGCGACAGCCCACGAAAATGAAGAATTATCGCGCAGATTATCATAAGAAAGAGAAAATTAAGACTTTGATATTTATTACTGGCCAATTTGGTAAATATGTCCTAGATAATACTGTGAAAAAGTATGTGTATTTCAACTTATTTCTGTGCACCACAACTTGAAGTTACTCTATTTACCGTGGCTGGAAATTGGTTGCTTTAAACCTTAGCTTTGCTTTACCATAAACGCTTTGCTACATCAAAGAGTTCCACTTATGAAATTTTTTTGCACATATATAGCAAACTTCTACTATTTGCCAACTTGGCTTTATTTTAAAAGAACGTTGACTGAAATTTGCAAGCAATTTTCGTCTAAAAACCATAGTTACTTGATGGATTCTTTAAAATTTAACAATTTATAACATTAATCATTTGTGTTAATAATTTTTGAAAAATTGACAAAAACGTATTACTTACGAAACAAAACGTCATACAAATTCTTAATTTTTTTCGACAAACTTTACCTTTTCCCAAACACTGAAACGAAAAAACATTTAAAAACTCGTTAATTGACAACGGTGAAATATAATGACCTTGAAATTAAGACTACCTCCAAGTTTCTCCACAGTAGTGAAAGTTTGTTAAAGCTTTTTTTACGACTATTTACGTTTGCATAGAATTAGCGTACAACGAAACAAGAAGTAAATAATGCTATTACATGATTATCGTAGGAAATTTGCTGAATGATACCCGACGATGAGTTTTTTCACAATTTTCACCTGGCCCTAATGACGCGGCGGAAAATATTGACAGACAGACAGAGCCCCTCTACAATTTACTTCCGGGGCAAATTACAGCGTTGTATTAAGTCTGACCTGAGGTCTATTCCGAAAGAACGAGGGGGGAAAATGAGTGGCATAAAGTCCTGTAGGAACATTTTAGCGCGGTGTCAAAGGTAGCTGTTAAATGCGATATCATCGCGTGCCATTCGACACACGGGAGGGTACTTTGGAAATCGGCTAATGCCGAAATACCGAAATCAGCCCCGTAAAATTACCGTCGATCGCTCACTCTCGCGACAGGAAAATCGAAATATGGCAGGCAACGCGCGGATCATTAACGCGACTATCGTGTATCGCAGGCACGCTCAGCATAGGTTACCTTAATGCAAATACAAACTACTACGTGACACGAAATTCCATTTAACGCCAGGGAATTGATTTACCACAATTTATGGCCACATACCTATGCTATGCACGAGTCTACGTGATTAATTCCGCGCTCGATTTCCACCAATCTCATTGAATTAACGAAAAGTAACCACTGTCACGGCCTTACTCGGGTACAACGGTATTCATGAGGAATTCAACGTAAGTGAACCGTTCGGAAGGAATATCCATCATGACGAAATTTTTTGCTTAAATCGTTAAACTTTCAACTTTTCAGCAAAATTATCGCAATGCTCCGCCATAAATATTGAAAAGAATATGTCACACTAAAAAGTACTATTTCTATTTTTATGTTTTTATTTTCGAAACTAACTAAATTATTTTCAATATATATATATATTATATTGTAATTTTAAACTTATCGTAATTCTCTGTAATTAATATTAAGAAAAACATACGGCATTAGAAAGCTCTATTTCTATTTCAGTTTTATATCTTGTAAATTCAAAAGGCATTTAAAACGATATAATAACATTATTATTGTCTACCACGAAGTGGTGGTGAACTTTAATGCCATTAATTAAATATAAATTAACACTTGATCACCCTTTTTAAATGGTAAACCTTATCAATCTGTATATTGTCCAGGTAAAATCAATTAGAATTTCAAAGATTCAATTCTATAGCGATTAACCTTATTCAGTAGTATTGTAGTTCATTAAAAATGAATGGCTTTTCTGAATTACAGGGTGCTTTAAAACCTCAGATTATCATGCGATTCACGTAATGAGTGTAAAAAATGTTATGATAAAGTAAAATGACCAATTTCATGCCATACTTTACGAAACAATGATTGTTCATGTTTCATGAATAGAACAATTTACGACAAACATAATAAAGTACTTCCTACCGTTTTTTATACATCCGCAAGCAACGTTAGACATTAAGAAGTTAACATTTAAATCCCACGTCTTGTTTATAAAGTGGTCCATTTAATGTTTTCACTGTGAAATTTAATGGTGAGTATAGACTGGTTTCGGATAAGCGAAAACAATTTGCCCGACATATTTTTCCCGACTGCGCGGGGTTAATGCAATATTGCGCCGACAGAAGTCGAGAGAAAATTTCTCTAAACGTGGCGCACTCTTGCTGAGGTCGTAATACAATCTTGTAAAATGATAAAGCAAATGGAGAGGCGTTAGCGTAAACTTGGGACAAAATATTACAAAAGGACAAAGGATGTTACCTTTTAAACGGTCGGTGAAATGGTTTTGGATACCTTTTCTTGTCCGACCAGTTTTTCAATTTTTTTTTCACCAATCACCATTGCCGGACATTTTTTTCAGTTAAACTAACAACTCGTCTCTTTTCGTCAGCCTTTCGATGGAGCCTTTGCAAGAAAACTTTTGGGAAAATGCATATGTAGTAGAATAGAATCGCGGTTATCAGAAATAATCGGGGGACATAGATATTTACATAAGGAAATTTTTAGATAGTAGAACAGTTACTTTCTTCATGTTCGTCTTCATATATGTATAAGAGAATATATATAAATATATAAAAGAACTATAATGAAACTAAATATGTTTCGGATAAAGATTGACGAGTCCCAAATCTTTTTAACTGTTAATTCGTTCAACTTTTTCAGCATATTTCATTCGGTAATATATGAAGTTTTACGTGACAAAATATTGTCGTTGAATTACCTAAGAATTCCATTATCCGAACACTTGTCACTTGTCTCCCTATTAGTTGGGATAATCGAGATTCTACCGTGATACTTTTTCTTATCGCTAGTGGGCCAGACAAACAAATTCCCTGTAATACTGTGAATTGGGGGCTTAAATATGAAGAATGTAAGCTAACCGTCCTGGTTTCGATATACCTCGGAGACCAACCCTTGTTTAATTACCGCAAACGGCTTTAGAATCCTAATTCCTAGCTTGAGGGGTCGTATTTAAATGCGTGTTCGGAATACACTATGCCCGCCGTGCATAAACTTCTCGTTTATCGCATGGCAAAAAATGTGGCGATATTGCCGTTAATGATCATAGATTATACAAAAACAATTCGATTATTTCATTGATGCATTATAAATTAATCGCTGGCCCTTGTACGGTAATCTGGCGCTGCGGTTCCTTCCGATTTTGACCTCTTGAATTTCGCGTTAAACCGTAAATACGGGGCATGCGGGAAAAGTTAGTGGAGAAACTCCCGGAACGCTTTGTTCCCAAGGTTCAAAGGATAATTTTTGCCAAAACAATGTGGGCGATAGAATCGTCCAACGAAGCTCTTCGCGTCCGCCGAAACTCTTTTGATTTTATCGCGTTGCCGAGGATTCTCCGTACTTTCGGGGGGGAATAGAGAAAATTGCCCCGGATATGAACTGTCGCCGTAAATACTTGCCGTCGTGCGTACCGTAGCGGAATGTCCGCGGAATAAAAGTATTTCGACGAAGATACGACGGTCTCGATGGTTTCGAGGGCAAAGTATTTCAAGTAGCCGAGTTTCCCCCACTTTAAGTAATCTGATCTGGAAGTAGCTAGGCGATAGTGCAAACGTTTTCCGAAAACGACCGCGCCGATATGCCATGAATACCAAGATAAGACTCTGCCCGTCTCGACCCTCTTCGCCCTACCCAACTCACTTTTTTACAAGCACCTCACAACTCAAGGAAATTAGAAATTTTCAACTTGCCGCAACGATCACTCCGAGACCGACGAATACCATTACACCGCGTTTCATACTACCGTATACCCTGAGAATAATGATTTTTTTCTCCCATAAAGATATTCTCGATTTATTATCATACAGTGGGAAAATTCCGTCGATTAAATTAGTCGTGCAAAGGATTAGATTGTCAGCAATATTTCTGATAATAAATAGATATTAGCAATGAAGGTGTGGTTCATTAAAATCATTACCGCACGATTAAATCTTTGATTTGTCTGTTTAAAGCAATGAATGTTGCGTACAGTATACCTAATTGATTGGAAATTAATAGGACAAGCCATTATAGTCGATTATCTTTATATTAAAGTTTACGTGTAATTTTTATTTAAGATAGTTGTAAAAATAAGTAAAATGTTGAAAATGTATTCTGCTATCGGTATTGAAGAACGTATAGTTCTACTCTGCCTGTTTTACAAAAGATTAAAGATTGTCAAATATTAGCTATGAAATAGTTTTTACATCTCTGCGTTATAAATCGTATATATCGAATTTGGATACCATTAATATCTATTTCTTAAGAAGCTTTTAACGGTCAGTTCGGTTCTCCGTTTCGTTTCCGTTTCGGTTAATGCATTTTTTTCGAGATCTAACTACTATGTTATACGAAGGATACCTATACTGGAATCTACACGTCGGCAAATAAAATTCCATAGCTGTAAAAATGGTCATTTGTAAAAGAAAATGTTGGAGTGAAATACTTGAAATACTAAATACTAAATACTAAATACTAAATCCTGTGAAATACTTCTTGTGCACTTCTCGGCAGATTATGTTAATCCGAAATTGCGTTTCACGGGGAAAGGCTTGCAAATAACAAATATTTTTCTTTCTGTTTTTGCGTCCACACACTTTTTAACTTGCTACAATCGTTTTTTTCTCAATCTCCTTCTTTTTCTGCTCGTTTTTTAAATATATATATATATATATATATACAGTTACGGTCAAATTTTACAGTGGGTTTGAGTTAGAGTTACAGCTCGCGGGACTATCAAATATTTTTGACAGTAAAATGTTACGACCTACGGGAAACTTTTATTTTGCTTATTTCTCGACAACAGTTTTCCATCCTCTAATAGGATTACGTCTAAATTTTATTACAAATCTGAATGTTTTTTTCGACCCATGTTTGTTAAGACTTTTTGTGTATTTTCGTCAGTATAACACACCCCTAAAGTTTAACCACTATTTTTTAGTATGAAATGACGATATTGTAAATATGAAATGTCTATCATTTCGTAGCTGACTGTACAGTTTTAAAAACTCGTAGTTTCCGGGCATGTGTGCATAAGTTCTTTCCTTTCTCGTTTCAAACTATTTGATATGTCGGCAGAAATAGGAACCTGTTGCCCGTAGACGTGATTCTTCGTGTGGAGATAAAAAGAAGACAATCGGTGATAGTAGAAAACAACGAGTCAAGTCAGACAGTCAGCAGTGTAAAATTGCACAGGTCTTACGAATGAATGCCAATAAAATACGAGTGATTTACTTGTACGAGAAAATGAGCAAAATTTTCGTATTTTCAAGCACTGGGATAATTTCTTGAAAAAGAATTTTCCTAAAGAAAAATGGCACATAGTACATCTCAATAATTACTGGCAACTGAAATAAATTGTATCGTCACAATAAATTGTATCTTCATTGCTCGGCCTATTACGAGAAACCACAAGAAAAGGTTTGTCAAATCAGTCACATTAGTCATCGACTATTGCTGTTAAATTATAATCATAACAATTTTAGCAAACTAATCGTGACATTTAGTCTTTAATATTCACATATTTTACGATACACTTTTATTTAATCATAAAGTATTGGGTTTCAGCCTATTTGCAAAATTTGCGTAATGCGTGCGCAAAAAGTCTCGTGTTAGTGTTGTCGGAAGTTTGAAAATGATGTAATAAAATTGGCGGTTGCGTACGCGTACCACAAATATCGTGTTCGTTCGCACGTAGACACTTACGTAGGAACGCGACTTCACTTCCTATTGGGAAGTGCCGGTGTAACTCGATTAAGTTTGCTGCCGGTATAACGCAATTCGCATACAAGCCATTTCGAGAGTTTAGAACGATCAAGGAAACTACTTTACACGCACACTCAACGTATTCTCGCTGAAAACCACTTGGCGTTCCGCAATTCGTTACAAACGTGAGACATTTTTCCGCTAATGGACCATATTAAAAGCGAGGCTAAGAGGAATAAGTATATTTGGATATAAGCTTACGGGGAAAGCAAAAATTGAACATCGATGTGTTTTTTATTAGACTCTAGCACCAATAGATTGAAACTAATTTTGTATGTTGAATGATGCGAAATGTGGCATCAAGTGGGTTTTATTGTGTTAATTTTACATATGCCTATGCTCATCGTCAAGTTATTTGTTTGCTGAAAAAATAAAGTACCAAGTTAACAAGTATGGACAATGTATGGCTCCTTTGAAATCCCATTAAAGAGGTATCGTAGTTACAAATGTCTAATTTCATTTTGCAGAAACAAGTACAATTTATACAATTCAGGTCTGTTTACTATTGCATCAACTTGAAATTGGTAAATTGGTAAGGTACATGGAACACAAGTACAGCGATTAAATGCACGATATTTAAACTTTGAGTACTGTTTGACATAATTAATGAGATTAATGAAATGTGTTAATCGATGTCGATTACATTGTCCAACGATTATTGTCGAGCGATCAGTTTGAATTCTCGTTCAACGTATTAATTATGAAAACAAAAAAGCAGGAAAAAAAGCTGAGGCAAAGGCAGACTGGGGATCGTGTTTGATTCGAAGGAAAAACGTTCGGTCGCTTGATTAATCCACGAACAATAATCTGCAGGACAAAGGGAAATAATTGAATGTTCTCGGTGTGCAGGTTTTCCGGGTTAATTCTCCATTGTTTACACGAAAAGGGTAATTGCAGCACGCCTATTAAATCTCCTGCCACCTTTTAATGGGAACATTGTTTCGCATGAGCTATGCGACAAAGAAGAACGAAATTTACAACTTTTGACAAGTAATAGTCGCTTGAAAAAGAGAAAAGTCAGTTTTATATCACAACGTTCTTACGTGAGTTTGAGTGTTAATTTTAAACTGTCCCTTCAATGTACATTTAGCGTCATTTGCGCACACAAGTAACTACACACGTATTAACAAAAAGATATATGTAAAATACGGCGAGAACATACAGCAAAATGCACAATATCCCTACATAATATTGAACCTTTAAAAACTAAGTGGACTTCCTAAGTGGAATTTTTCAAAACTAACCGAACTAAAAACTGAGTGGGACACGGTAAATGCTTTAACACTTGTCGCAACATTAAAAAACGATCAAGTAAAGTGTATCCCTTTATTTAAAAAGAATTAACCGCGACCGTACCGTTCGCACCTCAGAGTGACTTTTATTAAAAGAAACGTGAGTCAGATGAATAACATTTGGGGCGAGTGAAAGTAGCAGGGTAGATAAGGATAATATCGTCCGGTTAAAAGTCGCTGTGCAAATCCCGTTGGCGAATCACTTGCGGGAGTGGTAGACGATATTCTCAAGATATTTCTTTGTATACGCGTAGCAGCGGTCGCAGCGGAATAGCAGGAAGAAAGAAGGGAGGAATGGAAAATCTGCGAAACGGAAGGGAGAAAATGAGAAGAAAGATTAGCCAAGTAAATAGGTGGGTTGAGAGGGCTGGAACCATTCCGACCCCTCGCGGGGACCATTTCTCTCTACTCTTCTCGCGCAAGAACCTTCCTTCCTTCCCTCCCCCATACCCCCTCTGGCACTCCCGCTCAGAGCCTTGAAAATCTCTTAAGCGCGTCTACATCCATACTTGTATGTCTGTTAATTTAAAGGGATTTTTAACTGCCGACCAACGCTTTCACCCTCGCACCAAATCTTCCCAATTATTCTTGTATTAAGGAAGCTTTATTTTCTATATACGTTGATCAAAAAACATTAGCGAAATTCTGCTTTTCACTTTTCAGAAAGTTAGCACGGCTTCTACTGTATAATATGTTAAATGCAATAATTACATTTCAGTGACACGACTAGGAAATGAAAGATTGAAAAAAGGTGTTAGCTTAGATATATACGTTTACACAAATGATTTTGTGAATGTAAAGGAAGATGTTTGGTTTTTTATGATTATTTTAGGATCGTTGGGCTGTTTTTTGTAATAATATCAAAGTAAAATGTTCGACTCGTAAATCGATTAAAAAACGCCAGATTTTTTAACTTTCACTGTCACTGTGTTTGGGTGAATTCGTGTAAAAACAAATACATGTAGAATGTAATAATGTTTCTGCGTACTAAATGAAACTCATAGCATATGAAAAGTGCATATTTTAGGGAATTGCTGGTGGAAAAACACGGTGTAGTACTGTAGCGAAATTCTACAGAAATTAATTCCCTTATCTTTTAAAACTATGAGACATTAAGTGCACCATATACCTATCGACATAAATAATAAAACCTACTTAATTATAAAAGCACTAATTGTAATATATAAGTTAGAACTGAATGGCTCATTGCCGCGATCAGATAATTCTTTCATTTTTAAAATTAAAATATCCAATTAAAATAAATTAGAATAAATAACATGAATATTACCTAAATCAAGTGAGTAAACGGGATGTAAAAAGTTTTATATTGATCTGATTATGAAATTATCCTGTTAACTCCGAATTAATAATAATTCCAAAGCAATCTCGAATAATCAGATAAAATAGGAAATTTGCCACACGATTTAGAATGATAGGCAAAATAAGTTTATCCCTTCAAGTTCCTTCGTAACGTAACAATTTCACCAAATATTGTTCCGAAGTATTAACTGAACAGCGTAATTAGAATAAAAGCTTCAAAAAAAACTACCACATAACTTATGGGGCTTTCATGAATTTTTAAGAAAATGTAAAATAACACATGCCCCACGTTCTGCTGTAATCAATGAATTAAAATAAATTGATTGCGATTACTTCAATGGTGTAACCCTCTCTTAAACTAATAATCAATTTGGATTACTTGGCCACTAAGAACGTTATTTAGGTTTATTGTTTACAATTCGGCGACTGTATATTCCTGTTCCATCAAAAAAATGACTTTTCATCACCTTTTTTTAGCTACAGACACTTTCCATCTTTTTCAGTTATCACGCGTGATCACTGAGATTAATGGTAGGAGAATGCGGAAAATTTTGTCACAACGGGATTCCTCGCTACGTAATTTCCTGGGAAATTTGTATGAGACGATGTGGCAAGTCTGAATTGAAGGGAAAAGAAGCAAGTCGCCGGCACGATAAGTGGCCAGCTGTTGATCCGCCGACTAATGGCAACCTCTCTAAAAATATCTACAACTTTCCGACTTGTCCCATTCCCCGGCTTTCCTCAGTCAGCTGTATGAACTTCTTGTCTAATTTTACGCGAAACACTGTCCGCCCGGCAATCTGGCCAACTCGCCAACTCAGCCAACTCCCCGAACAGCGACAAGGTGCGTGGCCTTGCTCCACTACAAATCCTCGATATTTCCCCATTTTGCGGTTTAACACCGCCAATCGAACTGAAGCTGCTACACACTCCGATGTTAACTTGGACGAATTATCGAAATATTTTTCATTCAGCTGGAAAACGCGCGTTGCGAAAACATTGTCGTCAGTTTCTGCAAACATCATTTTTTTTTACGAGTGAGCTTCGGGTAATGTACAATTAAAGAATTCAGTGTACGAAGATTTTTCATTATTGTTTTTAAAAGTGTTCATTTTTTTTTTTTCATCTTTGTATCAAATATTTATTCGGTTATTGCTGTTTAAAATTTCTTGTCCATAGTGAGACTTACGGTGAGATTTCCGTATTTTCTTCTGTTTTTGAAATATTCAACACAGATTAGCGCGTAATGAAGGCGAGAACTTTTAACGCAGTAACATTGTAAAAAGAAGAAATGAAAGAAAGGGGCGCTTTTAGCAGTGTGTGCATTAAAAATGTTTCGGTACTTTGAGCACGCGTATTACAAAAGGAATATTCATGAAATACCCCGATATGTATGCACGTACATATGTATATATGGCAGACAAGGCTAAAACTGGATAAAACTGCTACGACGGAAGGAAGTATGCGGGGAGATTTACGGGCCTATAAAATACTCCAATTTTACGGAGATTCAGCGATGAAATCCGCTGGCTGGATTTTTCGCAAGACCGTAACATTGGACTTTTATTGGTGCGCCTGCGCATCGGATAAGGAAACCAATACAACACTGTCATAATCACCTGCCACTAAATACAAAAGCTTTAAGCGCATTCAACGCTTAAATCTGCTAAATTTCTTGTTTCTAATTAAAAGCCACGTCGCTCGTCTTAAACTTCGCGAAGAGGGATTGAAACGGGCAAGTCAAGAACAGACTTCAAACTTTCCTGCGGGTATCACACAATGGGAATGCACAGTTAAAGGAACATCACATAAATAGGATTGAGGTGTATCCCGATGAAATTTTAAGAGATCTTACGCTGTTTTTTTCACTTCTCCACAGTGCAAAGGACATTTTTTGCAACTGTTTTTTACTAAATTTACCCAGGAAAAAGTTCGATGTTTGTTTGGTTGTTTCACCTCGGTTTTTCCAAATGTAATCTTAGTTCTTCCACTTTTGTTCCACTAAATAAAGAACACGTAAGAATATGAACGTAACACAATATCGTTGAAAATCACCTCACGCTGCTTCTAATTCCCACCACTTGATTCGTTATTTTCGGAACAAAGTATGATGTTCAAATACACGAAAATGTGTAGAGGACATTGATATCAAAGATCTTTGTGAAACTTTAAAAATCCATACATTTGTATCCAACTATTGAACAGAAAGTATACATTTCCTTAGCGCAAAAATTTAAAAAAGCACGTAAACTATAAAATACGTGACCCACAGCAATAGTTTAGCCCTGTTTGGATGAAATTTTTCCAAAGGCAACCAGTTACAATTCGATATACAGGATGGGACAATAACTCTGTCTACCTTGAATATCTCCGTGATTTGTCACAATTCAGAAAAATATTGTATACCAAACTATTATGATTTACCGCTACGTGATAGATTGTACTGGTACGATTTCAACGAGGTATTTTTTATTTTTCCAACTTCTTAATTTTCTTTAGTAACGTAAAATTAATAATATATATATTATGACTCCGCTGATTGCTGACCCCCATCACTGTATTGTTTCAGTGTTATTACAGTGTTATTACAATTAATTCAGTGTCAATCTTTCAGTTTCAGTGTTCATAATTGTATTAACACTGAAACAATAAACTGACAGGGGTCAGCAATAATCAACGTGTGGGAGCATGCATAAGGTAAATAAAGTGCATCATTCGATGCTCGATACACAACTTCATTTTTCGTATAATGCACATTTTCAAAAACGTGTCTGCATGTCAATGAAAATATCGAAGTGAAGATTCTTAGAAAAAATAAGCCGCAACGTCGTTTAATGGTAGCGAACGACAGGGAAATTTCGTCTTGATTGTCTACGTGCGAACGGATGAAGGTTGTATGTAAATTCGTCCATAAGAAGGGAAAGGACAAATCGGCGGTCTGAATAACGATGTTGCGGTAGAGCTGCGACATCTATTTCCAAAATGGGTCGTGCGTAAGAGCAAAGAGCGGAGAATACGACGGCACGAATCACGACGAACTTAAAATAATCCTCTCGTGTCATCTTGCCATTTACATAGCGCGTCCGCCCTGTCTGCCGATCCTTTTATAAAACACAACGTCTCTCTCAAATTGTTTATGCAGACATACAAAAAAATATGGAAAATTCGTGCATGTGAAACACCCCGTGGTTTTTGTTGAACAATGACGCCTAATTTTCGTAGACTCTTCGTTCTTAAATAGTTTATCCATTGAGAAATTATCCAAATGCTTTCTTGGCCAAATATTTCCTATTAATATTGCGCGTTTCTGCGAACGCATTACTCGCCAATTTCAACTATTTATAGTATAAACAAACTATTCGATCGTCGTCCCGATTTGTCAGCAGTATCGAAGATTTGAAGAAAAAAGACGAGTAGTGCTGTTTGAAAATTGACAAAGTCTTGACGAAAATGAAGGTTAATATTTTGGCATAAAGAAAGTTGAACAATAACTGCTGTATCTATTTAATATTTTATTGTACTAAATATAAATAGGTAAATGATTTTGTAAATGTGCTTTGAACCAACTCGTCAGTGAAACGTATTACGAAAATAATAACCGCAACGTCGACACACATAGTGAAAATAATATTAACAAAATTACGTGGTGAGTTTTCGTGATTGGGCCGTCTACCAAATTCAATATATCAATTACGTGAATGTTCAAAGAGACGGAACCCAATTAATATGAGTACTAAAATGAAATCTGTAATAACGAAAACGTGTACGCGTCTCTTATTTCCTTCAGTAGATTTCGAAAACTACAATAAAAAATTCTTTCGACAAAACCTTCAACTGCAAGAATAAATTTTCTTCCAAACCTATTATCGCAGTTCAATGTCAAAAGTTTCTTATTACGTTACATCATATCCGTGAAATTTTTAACGTTTTTACGATAGATGGGCCCAGAAGACAAAAGCAAATTCTTTAGTCCTATTTAGTCGTTAAGTTAAGAGTGTCCAATTTAACTTAGGTGGCAATGAGTAATGCTAGTGCGATAAATCGTCAACGGTTCGCCAAATCAGGTTGATGAACAGTTGTGTCGAACGAGCAGTCGTTCAGTATCGCGTGAGCTTCACACCAGTACAGACTTTATCGAATGATAAAGTACCGAGGGGGATTTATAGACTCGCGCGAAAACTTAAGAAAATCAATAAAATAGGAATTTGAGTTTAGTGTGCCGACTCAAGTGGGTCGTAGTTTACCAAGAAGAACAGACGTAGAACGTCCCAGAGAAATGTGTGTCTCAATGCTGCCGGAAAATTTTCGTACGTGCGACAATACTACCAATAAAATAAATGTAAGCCAAACGAATGTTTAGCACCTTAATCACCATCTCCTTATCTGTTACGTGCATTGCGATTTTCTTATCATAAGATAATTCTTAATCTCGAATATCGACAATGACATATTTCTCGTGTTAACGGAAATAATCCTTGGCGGTGGATTTCCTAAAAATAATGTGAAATAAGAATCTTTCTTTGATTGGTCCAAGGAGGTGAAAAATGTAAACCCGTTGCAATTCAAACGTGATATTAACTCTTCCATTTGGAATCGGACAGAGCGGAATGGACCGTAATAGAGAGACCTAGAATCCCGTGATCGGTGGGTAAAGTGTAAAATACATGAGGCGAGAGAGTAAACCGTCGCGTTACGAGTCATAACACGAGCCATTGAAGAATATGAAGAATATGAAAGGACGCGAGCTCACGGCCGACCTCGCTTGGGTTTTACTACTTATGAGCCCATTGTTTTCCCCGGACGTTCCACTTTGTCGGGCCAACGGAATCGGCCCGATTATACTATTCGCACGGAAAACTCGCGGCAGTCATATAAATACTGTCTCTGCAACTTGCGCAATGATTCGCGCTGACTTTGAGAAATGGCTATTTACCACTCGCACAACGCCTACGGCCGGACGGTGCGTTTAACATTCATCAAACGGCTAAGAGAATCACCCTCGTAATGTTATTATACAACGTCAGAATCAACAAGTATTATATCGTGCAATAAATAACTGTAGCAACGAACCCAATGGAAATATTGTCGATTTATAGCGTTTACAATTTCCCTGAAATATGAACGACGCGTATTTTTGTCTCTTATTTACAAGTGTCTAAGTTTGACGTTTCACGAGCTACAACGACGCGGTAGGAAAAAATAGCTGTCCCGTTAGAAAGGGGGAAACGTCGGTAATGTTAAAACCAGAAGGAAGTGACCTTGAAACGAAATGTTCTACCAAGGAAAATATTTGTCTTGCATTAATTTTCGTATTAGCACGGACAACAGAGATATTTCAAACGGTATAGTAAAACATACAAGAAGCAGGGATTAAACGTGAACGCATAAATCGTTCGGTTTCATCGATTTTATCGTGCATTGCGTATGAAAACAAGGCGATAAAAGCGTTAAGTTAAATTTGTGCGGATTAGAGCAGCTGTAGGAAAAATTGGATTAGTGTTCGTTTCGTGCCGTTCCCTTCAGCCGAAAGAATCTGCGAGTTGATTAAGTGACATGCTAATCCAACTCCATTGCACACTCTCGTTAGTCTTGATCAAGGTTAGGCGAATGCACGTCAACGTCAATGTCCACGACGATGTATTTACACGAAGGAAAATACCGATGTACGTTCATTACCCTTGCATGTCCATTACACAGCGTTCCCACGATACCCTTTCCTGCGTAAAATGCTTGTCAACGAGAACCAATGGAATCATTATCTTGACCTACATCTACCTACGTCTACGCATCGATCAGCGACAAATAATAATATAGACGTCACCGACAGCCAGCAGAGGCTTTTCCAACGTAGTAAAAGACCTGAAAATTCGAGATATAAAGAAGAGAATCAAGGAAATCAACGTAAATCAAAAGTCAATCTAAAATCTAATCGCCTTTAAAACGTGCCTAAATTAAAAATCAAACACTTTCGTTGGGTTCCTTTCGTGTTTGGTAAATATTAAGAGAAGAACAATCATATTTCCTCGCAAATTTTCTTGATGATATTGAATAATGCATTTAATACCGTAAATGCTCTAGCTGAAAATATTTAATGGATTAATTTAAAATTTAGCGACGGGTGTAACTGATAGTAGTGAAAGTAACATATTTTTTCTGTTTATTGAGCAGATTATTCATTACAAGTAACATATATAATCACTAATTCCAATCGTAAATTCAAGGTTACGATTTAATGGTTAAACTTATTTTGCCAATATTTTTCTCTTCTTGAGTACAACAAACCTTGTGATCGATCATAATTGCTTCTAATTATACGAAGCAAAATTCAACCCAACCATTATGAAAAAATTGCAGAAATGCAGCACAAAGAAAAAACTTGTTGAAGGTAACTCGAAGTATTGGTAAGTAATGCTTTGGTTAGATAGAGGTCTGCTTGGTGCATAATAAGAAGGAGAACAAAAAGAGTAATGAAATTGGTTTATTGATCGGGCAATATAGGGAGTCGAGTTTAGGTAAACGAGGGGAAGGGATGAGGAATATGCAGACGTGACGCTGACACCCACTTGTTCCGCGTTTCTCCGCAGATTCGTTAAGCACGTACGTCGGTGCTTACGTACGGACAAACGTAATACCAAAGTTCTTGACGTACAAATGTATATTCGGACGATTCCCGCTGCCATTGTACACCATTGGCAAGCTAAACAATCCTTCCACGTCCTACACGTACAAAATAAAGAATAAACTGAGAATGTTGTTTTCCCATAAATACCATTTTTCCAATATCTTAAAAACAGGAAAGTCTAAACAAACACGCAGGATACCCAAGGTTTTTCCGAACAGACTTCCGTACAACGGAATCTCGATTATCCACAAATAATAATAATAATAATATACGGAAGAAGCTGGAACACAATGTACAAACGTGTTCGATAGAGAAAGCAATAAACATTTATTTATATACAGACTTATACACGTTTCCTAATAACGCAAATAAATTCCAATGTATGGGCCACATCTTACGTTACAACGAAACAGCACGTTACACGAATTCTCTTATTTCCTAAACTTTGCGACGATAATTTATTCAGTACCCCGCAACAAGGGGATACATAAAAATAGTTTCTAATTTGCCGTTGAGTGTAACTCCCTTTGAAAATACGACAGGGAAAAAATGGCCCACGTAAGCGTGGACGGGAGAATGAACTTCACGAGGGCACATAAAAACAGGTGTATAGTGAAAAAGCATGGGAAAAAAAGTGGGTCGGTTGTCACGGTAAATCCAAGAGTTTCGGGAATATACGTTGACGGTGGGAAATTGCAGGCTTGTAACGCGGTGCAGTTACAATTGCCACTGACGTATGTATGTCGGCGTTAATCACCGAGAATATACGTAAAATATACGTATCACTCGGGGATATACGTAGATTAAAGGGCAGTTTTTGCATATGGATGGATGATACGCCTTTTAGCGGAGAGAAGGATTTACGCGACGGCTGGGAGAGGGGAATGAGAGAAGAGGGGGGAGAAGGGGGGAATGCAGGGCGCGTATGCGTGCGAAATTTCTTTCGAGACGGAACTCGCGATAAATCTCCGATGAATAATGCTGCGCTACTGGATCTTCCTTCTGGGAAGCACCCTGAGAGTATCTCGCGTAAACCTTCTGCCCTCCCAATGAAGAATATGCATTGCGAGGCTCCCCGCAGAATTTCCTCCATCACTCCTTGATCTCCCTGCTGTACACATTTTGCATGTACAGTCGTGCGCGTCCTGCGCTCGATTGCATCGCACCCCGTTCACGCTGCCGGAA
This sequence comes from Hedychridium roseum, assembly GCA_963989215.1. NCBI lineage: Eukaryota > Metazoa > Arthropoda > Insecta > Hymenoptera > Chrysididae > Hedychridium > Hedychridium roseum. The sequence goes on along the minus strand of OZ022312.1, from coordinate 2,424,310 downwards.
TAAGGTAAATGCACGAGCAGTTGAAACCCTTAAGGAATAGAATAACTTACTTGCCGTACATTTCCTTTCCACTGGCCTGAAATGAATGATGCATTTTCCAGCTCTTAATCCTTCTATCGCATATTTCAAGGTTCTTAAACACGTCACGAGTTATTGAGAGACAATCGTCTTTTTGACAGTAAAATATTTGCTAATGTTTCATTGCTTGGTATTGATTGTGCATGTAAAACCGAGTGAAAAAACTTACCGTGGAAACGAGGATTTGAAGTACGTCCGAAGCAGTTTCGTGAAAAGAAGAGGGCAGAAATCTTTTGACGCAACAGAAAATAGTAGGAAATAACAGCTGCCGGATCGCACGGCTCCGACGAATTTTCGAGAGCGGAAATTGACGATACCGTTGGAACGATCGGCTCTAACGTAACCACCGACGCTTGAAACGAGCCGAGACCACATTACGTCGATACTATCGTATTTCAGACACGTTTCTCGCCATATTACGCACACCCTCTTCCCCACACGTAAATAAATAATTCGACAAATTGAATTGCTGCGACGATTCTTCGAAATAAAAATTAAATACTCCTTTCAGGAACAATGAAATACCTTTTTTCCAGCTAACTCGTCTATTTTCTTACGGTAAATTTCAGATAAGTTTCTCGCCATATCGTGCACCTTATGCGTATTTACTTTGAAGTATTTACTTTCCAAGTACCTGTCTGTAATAATTTTCTTTGCAGAAGCGAGATTCAAAATAAAATTAAAAAAACGGTGTGCGTATAAAAGAAAAATAGGATTTCTTCTTAGTTTTTCATATTACATAAATTTATTAATATTAATATTTAGTGATCTATTAATATTAATATTGAGTTATGTTCAATGTCATTAAATTTCAGGTATCACATTTCAATGACATTCTATTCATTCTTTATGGAAGATATTAATGCAGATATTTCCCAAATAATAGTATGAAACATACGTAGACGTTACTATATTTCATAATTTAATATGAATATTTATCCAAACGTGTTCTTCTGAAAGAACTTTGTGCAGTGTTGTATTTATAATAAAACAACAAAATGGCCCGAAGTTTATGATCATCATGATTTACATTACACGTTAAAAAGAACGCTGTTAATTACACGTTTCACAACGAATTGTAATATAAAATACATTTTAGTGATTTATTATATTCTGTTGAAACCTCGATGAAGCCGCGCTAAAGTTATTGCGTAGCCGACATTATTAGCAGTGGAAGGACGAAAGGAAAGAAGTACAAGCTGTCGCGCAAAACCGTTGAATGGATAGGAAGAAAGGTAAAGATTAATGGTCGTAGAAAAAGAGTACATAATCGAAAAATTTGCTCAACGCGGACGGTGCTAAATTGGAAAAAATACGAATGTGTAGCACGCTTGCGGTCGGCGAAAATGGAAAAAGACAAAGCCGTATCGTTGATTAATGACGCGGATCCTTAAAAAATGCATTAAAAAGGACAGCTGTGATGAGTACTTGCGGAAAAAGTGCACAGACCTAAAGTGAAAAATGTATTCGCCCGGGGCTTAGGTTACTCAAGACTGACGGATTCTTCAAACTGCTTACGAAGAACAATGCTAACCAGTTTCACGCGCTTTAATTGGGGAAACGAATGAACAATAAAGATTTCCTAAAATATTGTTACGGATATAGAAATACATCCGACCCCAAATAACTCAGTGTACTGCTATGAACAATAATTTTTGACATATCTATATTGTAATACACAAATATCATTATATTATCATTTTCAGAGTAAGGTTTTGTTATGAAGTCATTATGTTTGTTACGAAGTTTAGAAATTATTACAATACTCCTTGATTTCTGCATTCTGTGCTATAGTTTAAAAAATGTCGCTAAATTGCGCATGCAACTGTCGCCGATGAATCTATTTATTACTGAATTCTAAAACCCCATTTCCGATCCACTATGAATAACATAGAAAGAACACACTTTTCATATTCTATGTACGTAATCTTTATATTGTAAAATTGTAATCATCTGAAACTGTGCAAATTTATCTAAACAACGTGCTTTACTTGCTTAAACCATGACGTAGAAAATTCTTGACGGATAAGTCGAGAAATAATATTTGATAAGCTGGAAGAAAAATAGAGTATGTTTTTGCTGAGGTTAAACGGCTGAATTTTACGTCACTTCCGGATCGATAGCATCGCGTACGTATATACGTTTGTTTTGCATTTACATAGCGATTTATTTCCATGTTCCATCGTTACATTAAAAATGGTATTAATAAGGTCTCGTGTATGCAGATTAGCGATTTATATTTATTTCATAATACGTCTTTGGTTGGAATTACAGAAGATGTTCTAATTATATCTTATCTTATGACATGCTCTTTTGATTTTCTGACTTTCAAAAATTTCATTGCGAGCTCGCCAAAATCAAATGATGCGTTTGCTTTTAACGGCCGGCTAATGAGGCTAGGACTTCTGGTCTTAATGCTTCTCTTTTCCTTCTCTGGGAAGCCTTATTAACAGAACAATCACAAAATATGCATTAATCGCTGAATAATTACATATTTAATATGTAGCTATGCGTAATCATATGTTTACAAAGTTTATACAAATAATAGTGCAACTGATTTTCATGAATTCACCAATCAAATCAATTGATTCTCATTTATTTATATTGCAACCTTAACCTTTACTAACTGTTCTTCATATTATATTCTACCTGCATGATACACACGCATCAATTAAGAACAGTTATAATTATTATTAATCAAGTATACGCAATAAAATAGTATATCTTATGGTCTAACGGTTAAATAGAAAATAGTACTGTTTACATGTAACGCGATTTTAAGGGAAAAGTAAGTGAAACATTTACAGATAGTTATTTAAATAGTCGTCTTACTTCACTTAAGACTCAACTGTTTATTTAAACATTGTAACACGTAGAAATTGATTTATCATCATTCTTATAATTATCGGTATGTTTATTCTAATTGGTCAACAAATCGCGTTATCCAACTTTGGCTAAGTTTCTGATCTACCGACAATCTTTTGTAATAATTCAAGACTTACATGAGGATCCGGTGATCCGACAGCTACTTCGAAATGAAATAGCATAAGTGCCATTGCAACTGCCAGTCCGAAGAAAATGCCTGTTAGTTTCATGTTAACCGAATTTTCTCGCTACTTACGTTACGAATATAACTTTGTCTTCGAATGCCAACACTTACGGCAGTGTTCTTTTATACACGAAAGCGTTCGTCGTGATTTCCGTTTCGCAATAAACGCGCACATCGCCAATCATAGAACAATGTTTTATGGTTCTGTAAAATGTTTTCGTGAGTACACGTTTCGCTTGCTTGATAAAATCTGCCTCTTTTGACAAAGCAATTCGCTACTCTGTGTTTCATTTCGTGGAAAAGACGGAACTTCATATTCGTCATAAAATTGTTATATCTGCGTTAATGTTCTTTTAGTACTTGAAGGTAATCTTTATCGGAATTCTTTTCTGTAACGTTAGGAATATGTGTACACTTATTTAACGGACGTTTGCATACGTGAGATTTATCTGATCAAATATTTATACCTTAGCATTGATTATTTTTTATTTATTTTCTTATTATCATTGCTTATGTTTATGAGTCATGAAGGCCACTTTGTTTTTATCACATTATGTACTTAGGTATTTTGTGTTCATAACGATTAAACGTTAGCATGGTTTTCGAAAATTTATATTCATCGAAATACTCTCGTTGTGAATTTTCCTTGAAACGGCGGATTATTTCGTAATACAACGACGAGTTTTTCTTTTTATAACCTTATGAGCAGACGACACACCTGCGTTAACTGAGCTGAAAAAGTTTGCGAGATCATATTTCATGTTTCATCATTTTTTGGTTAATTTCTATATTATACTATAATGTACTGTTACGAACATACAAATATACCGATTGTATATATTGTATAGAGTGCCGGCAACCGTCTGTTATTCGTTGCACGGTCACTTAAATTTTATTGATAAAAGGAACGAGAGAATTAGAGAAAATGACGGACCTTTGCCTTAGACGGTTATGTTTCAGATAAATAAGAGTTCTTTATAAAAAGGATGTTGTTATTCATTTAAGCGAAATAGTAATAAGCCTACGCGTAACAATACCTCGCAAAACCGATGAATTTGCTTAAAACTTTTATTGCCGCAATATTCCCGGTGTCTCGGAAATTGAACAGGCTATACACGTGTACATAGAGAATTCACTGCTACCGAAAAAAAGGTTTCGCATTGCAGGACATACCCAAGGGAGGCAGGTCTGATTTTTTTTTTAACATTGATGAAATCGATATTTCATGCCTGCACAGGTTGTGTATGTAGAGAGAACTGACTGAGTCGTTACAAATTGTATCCGACGAGCGAAAGTCATTGGAAATCGAATCTCAAAAAAAAAAACAGCCAATGTTGTCAAACATTTGAGGAGTCAAATGTTCGATAGTCCTTCCTAATCGACTTAACGCCTATGTAAATAGATACATACCACCGATGAGAGAAATTTCCAGACAGCAAATTATTCTCTCCAAGTAAAATATTCTGTAAATCGACTGAAATTATCGAAAATTGATTTTTTGCGAAATTCTACTAAACGTAGGTGTAGAATTCACTGATGCGTAAGAACGCCGGAATGACTGAAGGAAAAAAATGGAGAAATTTGTGAAGAAAAACATAAGTATAAGATGATAAATTTAAAGATAGACCTTTTTTTTATGTTGCTTTAACAGAAATGATCAATTATATTATATTTCTCAAAAACTGTTAGACTGGCAAAGCAACGATTTACAATCGAAATGTACACTTACCTGATACGGGCAACGTGTGATCGTCGATATGTTTCCCCACAATGAAGAAAGACTTCTAAAAAACATGGAATGTCTATCCGTATTCCTCGGTGTCACAATTTGCGATTGCATTGCCATTGTTCGAAGTTAAATCACTTTTTCGAGGTTTTCCGAAGAGATTTTGCAAAATTATTTTTCTTTCCTTCGGAGGGCTTTCACGTGCCGTTAAATTATACAACGTTTGCGCGGATAAAATTGATATTTTCAGGGTAAAATGGCATGATCGCACTGATAATTAGTACACGTCTATCACTTTATAGCAGCAGCAGTGATTTGGAATTCGAAGAAATGATCGTTGCTAAATAACCGTTAAGGACGACCGAGTGCGACACACTCGATAGAGGATTTAGCCGTTCTAATTGGTCGTTGACGTCTATACAAGATGGATTCCACCCTTCCTCTCGTACCTCACAGATTCGTATAATCCCCCCGAAGCTCGACAAGAGCGCGGCCGATTTAGACCGTTAGCATTTACTATCCCACCGGAGTGTTTACAATCGATTGCCGCTTGCCATTAGCAAGGTAAATCGACAGAACCGTTAAATTCAATACCGAAAGAGAACGGTTCCTTCGATTTCTCATGCACCAGCAGATTCTCGAATACATATGCGATCGATGGCATAATCCATAAAATATCAGGCGCTTGTCAAACATATAAGACCAGTATGAAATGTTAATTCGTTAACAATCAAAAGATTCTGCCTTCACGGTCTTCACAAATGTGTAGAATTTTTGTAGTAACTAATTCTATGTTTTAGACAATTTTATATAAATTAGTTAATTTAAATGTATTGTACTAACAATAAGTTACGGTGGCTGTTATGGTTCTGATTTTTGTTGGTATTTTTTCCCAACATTTTGCTTCGATTCATATGCCCTGTTGGTAAAGAAAATAGCAATAGGCGGATGTAAAACGTCTTCTAGAATGTAATTGGTGAATATTAAACTTTTTAGACATGCTGAGGAACAGTCTATTAGAGAAGAAAATTATAAATGAATCACAGGATTTTCCGAGCATTACTAAAGCGATAGCATCTTTAATGATTGCCGATCTCATTTGATAATAAATGAATTCCACGAATGACTGGATGACAGACGATACTAATGACATATGCACCGCAATAAATGTATAACGCTTTAACTACCAAGAATCTACTAATCGATTTATCGTCTCTGCCATTCAACGACTGAAGGTTTATTAATCCGGAGGTTCTACCTACCTTATTTTACTTGTGTTTGCAATGAAACGATAGTATAATTAACCGTTAAAGGCTGTCATGGGTGAAAGTTGTTTTAATTTTGTTCAGAAACTTAATGACTGACAACATTGTTTTTTCGGCTATTAATCATTTTCGTAATTTCTATCTAATATTATATAATAATAAATACCGCGTAATACGCTTGTTTTTCTTACTGGTTTATAAATAGTTAAATGGTTCCCCTATGATAGCTTTCAAAGATTAACATGGAAAGATTAGAATAAAGGGAAGGTAAAAGTTTCAAAAGTTGTACAATGTAAGGTAAATATAAAGTGTAAACACGCAAATGTTATCGTAGGAAATGCAAAAAATGTGATCATGTAATAACGGTTGTACGAATTCTTCCAAGAAATCAAATTACGTTTCACGCTAAAGATTCTCCCACTGTGAACCATCACCGATTTCCTTTGGTCTTGAGCCCCTTTTGAAACTTCAATTTAAAGCAATTGAACCCGTTGGTGTTTGTTAATTAGACTTTAGGAAATTTTCGAAGGAAAATGTCAAAAGGAAAACCCTTTCGTCGTTCGTCATATAAAGAAAAAGGAATACCACAAGAACCACCCCAAGTTCTCGCGAAACTTTCTTACGTTTCTCCAAAAACCATTCTTTCCTTTTGGCCTTTTTGCTAAGTCAGCCAGAACTATTATAACTTACGTAATCAAAACTTACTATCTTTAATACATTCTGAACTGTCGGTACACGGCAGTGGAAAAGAGGACAAAATAAAAACTGGGGGGGGGATACGTCTTACCAGCTGAATGCAGCAGTAAAATTCGCGAGGAACAAAAATCCCGGGGTTAGGACAGTCATTAACAACGACCATTTCGCAAAGTACGGAAACCATAATTTACTAATGGGCCATTGTTACCTTTCAACGCATATACGTGACGCCATAGTCGTATGCAAAGCTATTTTCGTGAAGGCATAGCCTTGACGATATACACTTTACCACCGTTATCCTTATGATCTTTAATAGCTAGAAAGTTACAGTAACGTGGTAAATTTGCAAATGACTGAGTAACGTACATGTTACATACATAGTCCAATGTTAGTTTGTTAAATATTTACTATACTGCTAACCATGTGTATTAAATAAATAAAATTGAAATTTCTGCAAACCAGAATGTGTCCTCTAAGTCATTAAAAGACAATGAATGCGTTTGTACTGTAATTATTTGAAATATAAAGCAGAGACTCGAAAAGGACAATGATGTCCAAATAATGATGCGGACCACTATAAACGAAAGAGCTTTCTTTGCCCGAAATTACGTTTACCATCAACTTCGTTTCTTAAAGCTGTATTTCAATGTTTCAATTTGAATTTGTTTAACGGGAACAAGAACCTTTCAGTAATGTACAGTATAATATAAATAAAAAGTATATACAAGTACTGTGCATTGATAGTCGAACGATTATTTATAATGAAGAACAATGATAATAATTCATAAAATATTAACCCCTCAAATCTTCCGGAACGGAAAAACCCACAATATTGAAACATCTATTCCATTTTCCCGCGCATAAGTAGAAAAATCAGTATTAAGAAATATTTCCGGCCGTAAAATTCTTTAGGCTCGATGGTTAAGACGATTTATCGTGGTCATTGAACTCGAATGAACCACGCATCGCCCGTAAGAAAGACGGTAAATCGCGTTAACCATTGGCGAGAAAGAATTTCTATTTCCGCGGGACGTAATGGAGATAGGTATTATCCTGCGTCCTGGATTTCCATAATCGCGTCTTCAAAGAGCTTAGAGACACATATAGCACCCTTAGAACGAAGCATTTCTCTTATGCATGCCGCGTGCAAATTCCCGAAAGAATTTGAAAGTATGGCGCCTGGAACGTGACTCTGTGATGAAGATTGCGCGGTTCAACGGTCCACCGCTGATCTTGTCCGCTTTTATGAGATCATCCAGAACCCACGCCGACATTCCCCGACTGTCGCCATTCATGGCTCAACACTTTTCCAACCCAAAATGGCCAAGCAAAAATATAAACTCACACGTAAAACGAGAACGGGACTAACACAACATGACTTTTGCATTTACCGTCTGACATAAAGTAAGCTGAAGCTCCAGCAGTACCTGACGGTTAGAATTTTCCAAGAAATTAACAAGGAATTTGCGAATAATACGTATTTCTAATTCTTTTTGTAAATGAAGGACCTTGCGTGTACTACATACCGTCTCTTAGGACGTGAATATTATTCGTTATGAATTTTATTGTTTTGTCAAATGTTTTGCCAAAGCGAATGCGTAATTTTCGATCAAAGCTTAATTTCTATACTGATTAACCTAAGAGACATGTTGTGATATTTTGTGTTGCTTTTATTTTAATCGACTGTTTTGAGTGTAAGGTAATATCTATTTGAGAGTAATTTGAATGATTTTAATTTTTCTCTTAATCTATCAGTCAGTCGGTAATTTAATATGTGTATAAAAGTCGCATAAATCAGATCTTTCTGGATTGAGATATATTGACTTTTATAATTTTTTAGCTTACTTCGTTAAGCTTGAAAGGTACATTTCAAAGTACGCATTTTATGGAATCTTTTCTCGATGATTATCGAAAATCAAATGCATCCCGGGTCAGTACGTAATTCCGCACGGCATACGTATAGATATATGATCTATAGATATGTCGAAGCGGAGATGCGACTAAAACGGAATCGTTCAACTAGCTGGATTCAATCATTTTTTCTCGACCGTCAACGGAAACAAATTTTATTCGCCAGTGAAGCAAATCCGAATATTGCCCTTGGAAACTTTATTACTAAATCCATTAGCGAATTGACGGAAATATATTTCATTATGGAGTAAATAAAGTAAATAAGATTTGAAGAATATGTAATTAACTATAAGTGTGAGAAATGAAGATTGAGTCGGCAAAAGTATATTTCGTCGATGTAAACACCTCGTCTAATCTTCGGATTACATACTTGCAGGAGATGATGAGCTTGTGCAGCGAGTGGCTTAAACCTGACCATGAAGCGAATGTGCATAAAACTGACACCCCTTGAATCGAAGAGATAAAGCCGAGGCGAATATTTGTCGGCAACCGGGAGACACCGATGCATCGAGCGATAAACTCTCTCTTCTCGTGACTCGATAAAGCGAGAAAGCGAGGGGCGAAGGAAGAGAAGAGGAAGGTCGATCGAAGCCCCTGACCTTTGACGTTCTTCCGGCCTTTTAAATGCGGATAACGCGAGACGAAAGAAAGTGAAGTCCAATCGATCAACAGCTGGTCCAACGTCCGCGAAGAAAAATGGTCACGTGAAAAACTGCGCAAAAAGGAAGGAGTAAACGATGGAAATGACGTACGTGGCGCCGAATGCCACTCATGCGGAATACCTCGAGGGCAATTTTACGTGGAATTCAACGTTAAATGAGACGGACGAAATATCGATCTTTAACGGACCACTCGAGTGTCAACAACCGGTGAGGGAGGGCGCCTTATTTGACTTTATCACTTGCGGCGTTCTCGTCAATATTGTCGGACTTTTCGGCATTTTTGGCAATACAATCTCGATGATCATCTTGTCGAGACCGCAGATGAAATCGTCCATTAATTATCTGCTCATCGGCTTGGCCAGGTGTGATACCGTCCTCATCATTATCGCAGTGAGTACACGCTTCTGCAAATATTTCAGTGGTTAATACGAAATGTCATACTTTTATGAATATTTATTCGTGTCAAACAAAAATTCCTTCGTTTATCAGTCTTCGTTTCTAAATCCATCGCACTCGAAAGCAGTTTTACTGTGGGAAACAAACAACTCGACAAAATTGCCTCAAGCAAGCACAAAATAGGGAAGTACTTACTTATTATTTTGACAACGAGAATTCTGATGAGCGACGTAGAGTAAAGAAAAACGACAGAAAGTAACGATTGTTATACTTTATAATTCATAAATGCAGTGTAATTGTTGCCTTCCAATTGTCCATAGAGTTTTTAAGAAATCTCTTACGTTCGTCGGAGATTTATTTACTCATTAAAATACAAGCTAATAGCTCGACAATATCTGGCTGAGATACCTATTCAAAAACGTTGCTATTCGCTGAATAGTCCCTACTAATCGGCAAAGTGTATTCCCCCCTCCCTACTCCTTTAGTCCAGACTTTAAAGCCCTTCGTTGTCGCCAAAAGGTCTTTCTTCACATCTAGACTGTCACTGTAATTTCTAGTGCGTTGAAAGGCAAATTCTCATCACACAGTCCGAAATTTCTCGTAAAAGTTGCCGCATTAGATTACAAGTAGTGACGTTAGAGGTGTTACTCGAGTGCAAATGGTTAAACCCTTGACCCAGTCAAGAACCTATTCGAACGTAATCTAAATTCGTTAAATATGCTAATGTTATTATTGAAGAAAATTGTAACACGGATTTGAAGAAATTCTGATGAAAGGACACGACTGGTTTGAGAATAGAGGAAAAATGCGACCAAGTGAATATCCTAATATTCCATTCCCATCACGTCTGCTCGTAAACTTGAAATTCTTATCACCGTCTACCACTACCTCTTCACACTCCATTCAATTCGCATTTTTACAAAACTTTTCGATTATCCATCTAACGGTTATTTCCTTTACTAAATTCATGACTACCTTAATGATAACACGTACAATTAAAAACAAGACAAATAATAAAATTGCGTATTTAAATTTCCTCAAGCTTGCAGTTCAAAGTAAATGTCATTGCACTATGGTAGAACCTCGACTATCCGAACATCCTTTATCCGAGTAAATACCGTGAATATTTGTCAGTCAGACACAAGCTAGAATATCGTTAAAGTATTGCACTCTCGTGAAATTACTAACTTAAAAAGAAGTACAATTTAGCAGTTGAAAAAGATTAGGCGAAGAAAAATGATTAAAACAATTTGTAGTTATAATGTGAGTCGTTCGATTATCCGATCATCCTGAACACAATTAATTCGGATAATCGAGCTTCTACTGTATTAAAGTGCAGTGAAAATGGGCCGACGGTTTAGTTTATCGTAACGTAAAATTGCTTAATTTTCATATTTTTGCCGAATGAACGTAGAAACGAATGCAGAGCGTAAAACAAATTGGTTAGATTAGTCGATTAACGGCGCCTACGGAAGGGGCGTTAATTTAACATCCTCGGACTATCTCCGCATGAATGTCATGACGGTTGGCTCGTTTGTAACGTTTGTAACGTCAGTCGTAGGTTAAGCTTATGTCGATAAACCTTTCGCTTGGTTGCGGGATTTCCTGTGATCTCCAAATATATTACACTCCCACATAAAATGTTGGATTTCGTCTAAACCGAAATGTTGACCGGACCATTCCGCGAAATTCCTTTAAAAGATCAAACATTACACAAATATAAATTTACTACCAACCAGTCGACTATATTTTTAGGAGTTTTAAAGGTCTTTGTTTATTTGTCTATACTTTCTAATGTTCATTGGAAATTGGAATGGTATTTACTCGTAAGAATTGAAATGAAAGATTAATATAACTAACAATACATTTAGGTTTAATAATACTAAAGAATGGGTCTGTAAAACGCAGTAATTTTTCAAAAAAGCAATTTATTGACGTAAGATCGATTAATGTTTCTTCATAAAAGTATGAATGCCCTGATAAAAATGATACGTTCCAATGTGATATGTTGAGTTAACGGTAGAAATCTGATTGTCGGACGATTACACCCTGTGAAAGGAACAAACGATAAGGGGGCCCAGGAGGAAATCGATAAACGACAATCACCGGGTTAACCCTCATCAACTGTCTTTAACGTACATTATGTAAACGCCACGATATTGATCAAACATCAGCTAACAATTTAAGAGATTAACAGGGGTATTTACGCATACTCAATGAACATTTGCTAATGAGTGAACAAAGGCTATTTAAATTTTCAGGGTTTACCGTAAATGCAAATGCTTGGTGAACTAAGCGAATTAAAATAATGATAACTTATTATTTCGATTATACCAATTATAGGTTTATGTATGGACAGATTTCCATGTTGTTACGTAGCAAGGAATTTTATTATGTTTCAGACACTTTTATTTGTAAAATATCATGTACTACTTTTTTGTCCCTCGATAAAGATTTCTTCTTGACTTTGTTGATTTAATGCTTTAATACTACGTCGTACTTTGAATATTTATTTCGTAATTAATACCACGCTCTCACTCACGTGACATGCATATTTATATGCATAATTAAAGTATTTTTTTTTAATGAAAAATTTAAATAAAGTTGATACATCGTGTGATAATGTAACTAGTTATAGAATACTACTTATAGATAAAAAAAAAGAAAAATAAGAGCAAAAAGTCGCATGAAAAACGTAAGGGGCGTACACAAGAATCATCTTGGTAAGAATTTATAAGAAAAAAACATGGAAAAACTGAAACAAAGGAATGGATTAAGAAATGAAGAAGGAACGAAGAATTACATACAGTTGCGAAAAATTACAGATAAATATTGATTGGATAAATGTATGAGTAGGCATAAGGAGGATTTCCGAACGTATTGCAGGTGCTGATCTATGGATTACCGGCGATCTACGCGTACACCGGTCTACTCTTCCATTACAAATTCATCGTCTACCCTCGGATAGTGCGGTATCTGTATCCGTTGTCATGTATGGCCCAAATCGTGACGGTGTATCTGACACTGACGGTCACCATAGAACGGTATATCGCCGTCTGTCATCCCCTCAAAGCCAGATCGTTCTGTACCTACGGCAGAGCAAGACTAGCCGTACTCGGCATATTAATCTTCGCCATATTATACAATCTACCCAAGTGAGTATCAACCATGTAAATTACAATGGGATCTTGGTAAACAGATTAATTAACTGCCCTCGGTCCGTTTGATTGGATAATTTTTGCGTTAAGTCGACGCTAAATCCGATGTTACATAAGCGACACGAAGTTTATACGATTTTCTCATGGAATTCGGACGAACTAGGTAAAAAAGATGGTGATGGAATTTTTTTGAGCGTTTGTTCGTCGAGGTTGAAAAAGTGTATTTAAATTGTACACTCGGAATGTAATGTTCCACCTAGAAAAAGTACTAGTGGAAACGTTGCCTCTGCGTGCATGTAAATGGACAGCAATAGCATAGAAAGATCGTGTCGCGCAATAATATTTAATTTTATTGCGTAACTTCTTTCTATGGCTATTCCCTTTCTTCGTGTATTGTCGTCCGTAAAACGAAAGTTTAGTCAATCACACAGTGTTTGTGAAATTATAGAGCTTTACCTTGATTATTTTACCATCCTAATAGGAAAGAATAAATTACCGACACTTTTTTCGTTAATTATTCATAGAACGTTCGTTACTTAATATTAATCTCATCAGCCTCAACGACGTTTCTAATTTAATTCATAGCCGTCTGTTTAAAGACGCGTGCAATGTGAATAAAAAAAGAACTCGAGAAATAAACACAACATTATTAGACTACTTAGAACGTCCGATTTTACAGAATCGTAATCTATTTTCAAGTTATCTTGTTTTAATAGCAGCAATTGATTAGTAATTGCAAAAACATTTGTGTTGAAATTTTATATCCGTACGTTACGCAATACATATATTCATACATTCATTGGATAATAACTAGTTGTTCAACGTTACTTATTAGCAAACAAAATTTATTCCTGGCATTAGCATTGGATAAATAATCTCCTAAATCTAGTAATTAATTGTATGCTGTCTAAACCGATGACTCACAGATTACTGCATGCTTTATCGTCGTGCGATAATCTATTGATGCATCGCATATTCCAGTTACGGAAAGATTTTTAGGCCACGTGCCAAAAATCATATAGGCGCATGATTACATAAGAACTGCTGCATATCCCAAAGCCATAATGTCGTATTATAGAAACAAATTAACCCTACAGTTCGCAGATGTTTATGTTATTTCAATATCTGTTGTGAATAAAAAATTTATATCAAGCAAGATTTTTCGACCTCGTTGCTTGTAAGGATCGAGTCTTACAGTTGCACAGATCTTTCAGCTGTTACACGCGTTAGACTCGAAAACTCGAATTTTTTAGATAAAACTTATTTAATCATAAAATTCCGTGAATTCGGATATGTATATTACATTTATTGATTAACAAAAGTCTCCGTACACTTGGTTAGAAATTTTCAATGAATGTATTACTACTTCGTGATACGTTCATAATGACTTTTTCTGGGGTGATAATGATATGAAAACAAGTCAATACTTATCACTATAAAAGTTGACATGTTAGATTGTAACAGAAATAAGTTCGGTTGCAAGAATAAACACACTTGAATATAACCCATTTTATTGATGTTACAACTCGGTAGTAGTTTCGAACAAAAATATAGCATGCCAGAGAAGAAAGACTGTACACAACTCAAAAGAAACGAGTGTACGGAGACTTTTTGGAACCAGTACATTTTGATAGCGGTGATGCGGTATAAGAATTTCCTTGGTCCGTACAATTGGATAAATTGAGAACGTCCTCGGTTTCAGGTTTTGGGAAATTGACTTTGAAACTGAGATACACTGGAAACATAACGTGACCGTATACTGCGTCTATCCAGCGGATCTCAGGAGTAACGACTTGTACGTAACTGTCTACGTGCACTGGATGTACTTCTTCGTTTGCTACACCTTTCCCTTCGTCGCTCTGGTAATATTCAACGTGGCCATCTATCGACGGGTAAGCGTACGTGTGTATTCCTTATTCCTGGCATTCGTGCCGCTATCGAATCATCTCCTGTTTCTCTCTTATCGTTAGTCGTTAGTCTTCGATTATCCGCTTCGTAAATATCTGCATCATCAACGATTTTGAAAACAAGAACATAGCTGGAAGATTGGTATTTTCTTTCTGCAAACATTTGTAAAGATTAATTATAAATTATAATGGTATATGATATACTAAAAAATAGTAAAATATTTTTGCAAAATCTGTTCATCTGTTCACTACTCTTGACATAAGTTCGTTAATTCCAAGTGACGAGCATATTTCATTTTTATTATCCTTTCGTAAAAGCTGAGGAAATTCACCAAAGTTATCATATGATCTCGTTGATACGCTTACTGCAGTCAAGTTTTATGCTCGAAATGAATTCTGATACTGGTGGTAATGTTATTACTAGTAATAATAATATTGATAGTATTACTACTAATAACACTTACTGGTAGGACGTTCAAATGTATTACAGAAATAGTTAAGAATTCATTTGCTGAAATGCTAAATCGTTCTGTCTTCATTTTCTCTATGGCTGTCTGCAAAACAGTCACAGCTACGAAACTTGCGGTATAGACATGTCTCCGGCAACTGGTATTTAACCACTTTCCGTGAAATCACAATAAAGTGGTTCCAAAATTTACGATTACGAGCTGCCGAGGAATCAGGAATTACGGGGAAACGTTGAGCAAATAGTCACGTGTTTATAAAAAAAAGCGATTGAAAAGATGTTTGAAAAATTTGACACTGAATAAATTTTTGTGGCGTAAATCGCAGCGATTACCTTACCATTCTAAAAAACAGAAATTACACAGGTTAAAAAGCCGAGTAACTTTTCCACACAGAATCCGCCGAACCTCGTTAATTACGAGCGTGGAAAATTATCTGTCCGATGCAGGGTAAAATTTCAAGAGGAGACGGCATTGAAATGACTTTCATTGAGAAACACGGCATTCCTTTACGCAAATCTGCCGCGTTGCATGAGTTTGAATTTCCGTGGTAAAGACTTTTACACGGTGAATTCCAGTCGAAAATTGGAAGAAAAACGTAGAGGGAGGAGAAAGCAGGAAGAAGTAAAAGTGCGGTCATGTCAGTTACAGTTTGTCTTTGTCATCGTTGCTGCTTTCCCGAGCATACGACCTAAATTTCCGCGAAAAAGGGGGGGCAACTGCTGGCAGGGAAGTAGCTAATATCATGGCGTAACCCACTTCCTAGCGGTTTCCATAACGACAAAGAAACTATAAGAATGTCACGTAAACATGGGCAAATACCTACCCTTGGCCGAGAGAACTATTTATCACCCACTTTTACCGCCACTTTGGCCATTCGCGCAACGTCCCATAATCGTATTATATTTCCAATGATTTTAGGCCAATCAATCTTACGGGATAAGTATAGGCGCGACACAATAGTCGTAAAAAATATACTCATTGTCGTTCTATTAAGCCTTCCATTCCTTGACTTATACGGTCGAACCCCCATTATCCGAATTCTCTTACCATCCGAACGTTCCATTATCCGAAGAAACCACGCAAATAGAAACATTCGTCACGTCCTTCATTTCCTTCTCTAACGACCAAAGCTAAATGTGCTTTCGTTATTATTTGCAAAACAGTACGCGATCCATGAATTTTCAAACTACGCGTAAATTTTCTTGTGGATAGAAGGAAATTGTTTTCAGTAATTTTTTTAACTAAGTTTTAAGCATTCCTGCGATGTTTCGTCATAAATGAAAAGTGTTTACGTCTCGGAAAGGAATAGTTTCTAGATCTATGTTTATATGACATTTTTTACCTTTAGTACCTAAGTGTAGAAAATGGTAAAGATAGATAGAAAGAAACTTAGATTTTAAGAAAATTTAACATTCTTCCTAAGTACCAGAATGAAGGGAGTCAATAAGAACAATTTTATTTTAACATGTACCAAATAATTACTCTTTCGTGACAAGACTGTAACTACAATTGTGTCATAAACTGAAAGTATCATTGTTCTGTAGTTTTTAATATTTCGCTTTAAAAACAAAAAATATGACGTTTTGTATTCATAAGCACTATTTTTCAAATGTTTAATATCGTCTATCAAAAAAACATGACTAATTAAACTATTTCGAATGAGATACATATAACGGATTTACCGAAAAATATTCTTAAAAATATTTTACGATGACATGAAACGCCTTAACAGGATTGTCTAATCATTATAGCAGAGTACAAAGTTTTATGTACCTGCTGACATGTAGGCAAATTGCGAAAAGAAGATTGCGAGGTATGGCTTTGCATATAAAAGAACTCCTGTCGTAGGGGAAATCAACAGAAGACAAAGTTACATTTGTACCGGAGAAATAGTGATAGAACATATTGGCCAACATGAAAGTAACAGGCTTCTTCTTCGGATTGGCAGTTGCATTAACAACGATGCTATTTTATTTCGAAGGCGTCGCCGGATTGCCCGAAGCTGACGTAAGTGTTGAAATATTATGAAAATTCCCGGACGTTCGAAGGGTTACCGAAAAAGGGATAAGGGGACTTTTCCGAATCAATTATTCGCACCCTTCGTTCTGAGAACTGAAATATTCGATTCTTGCCTTTCTACGAATATAGAAAGAATAAAGGGCGACCAGTCGATGAGAAATTGAATAAATCTTGGCTTCAACCTCCAAAGGTCATTATGGTTGAAATTGTACACCAAGTGAATTTTGTTTTAATATTATACGAAAAACCTTGTATTGCACTTATTTTTCTTATTTGATTATAAATGGTTAAAACTTTTCCTGGAGGATATAAAATTTCCTATTTCAGTGTTACATCATAAGATATTACGTTATTAATTGTGAGTACAAGGTTTTAGAAATTAAATAAATAAAAATTTTCAGTAATCTTATAGGTAGTACGAAGAATATAACGAATGAATAGTATAATAAATAAGAAAAAATATAATACAGAATTATTAATGCGCTTAGCAATATTTTAAAAACAGTTTACATATTATGTGATTAATTTGTTAATTAGGCTTCTGAGAGAAGGAAAAGAGAGGCATTAAATCCAAAACTACTGGGATCGTTAGTGGGACGCTAACAGTAGACAATTCTGCTGATTTCATTGAGCTTCGATGCTGAAACCAATGTACCATTATCAAAAAATCCACTGGAAGACCGTCAAACGAAGCTAACAATATTATAAGCCTTTCTATCAGGAAATAAAAATAAAAGCGATACGAAAAATGTCTTTCCCTTACCAAGAATTATTTTAAGATAAGACAGAATTATCTCGTGGGCGTTGAAAATTCGAATAAATGGAATAACGAGCAATAATGCGGAAAGAGAATCTTTGATTTAGGTCGACTATGGAATTTCAATCTCGTAAGTGGAATCTTCTGCCGGCGTAAATCTTGTCCCATATCATTTTCCAGAAAGGTCCGGAGATTTCCTTACAAGTGAAAGAACTCTCACGGGAGAAAAGTCTCCGAGGTTATAGCAAATCCGAGAAACCACATAGGAGGGAATTTGCGTGATTCGTATGTACTTACCGCTAGCGGGGTAATCTATAACCAACGAAAACCCTGCCCAGTTTCCCAGAGATTAATTTCGAAGCTTCGCCTTTGAAGAGCCTCGCCTAATACAACAAACCAGCCAATATTTTCTTTTCAATGTTTAATCTAAGGTTACACCCGCCTAAAAGTTCCTACGTGACCGGCATCGTGTATTTGTTTATCGTCAGGAAAAATCCAACATCTCAGAATTAGCGGAAAATTTGGTGGTATTGAGTTTAGCAAAGGGAAGTATATAATTTTGTACAGATCTTCAAACTCTCTTCCGGGAGTAATTTTGACGATCGTGTAGAATTTTATGATAAGATTTGAAACCGTTAATTGGCCGTAGTAAACGTGATAAAAGTTTACACGAAATTAAAGAGTTTATTTGTTCAAACGTACAGATCCTAACACAAGTGAAACGTTAAGATGACATAAAAATATAAACTAGATGACAGTTTGTCCCGGCATAAAGCCTTGAGCATGACACACTTACACCAAAGAATGAACCGTACAAAAATAAAAATCCGGGAATAATCCTTTGGAAACGTGGAAGTTAAAAATAAGATATTCTTTGTGAAGAGCGACCTGCGGACGTAAAAGCCAGAGCGACCATTGTTCTCGCGATAGGTCCGCACGAATCGAAGGAAAATAGAATGAAGTATTTCGGAGAAAAAGTGCGCAAATCTGAGAAGGCTTTGCCAAAATGACAAAAAGGGGTCGACAGAAAGACCGAAGATATTGAAAGTATATGAAAAACACCGAAGTGATAGAAAAAAATGACACGAGGAATCACCTTGCCAAGATTTCCACAATAAATGCAACTGTTAAAAAGTTATGTAAGATGCTAAATGATACGCGGAAAATTTAATGTAGAGACAAATCATGAAACCGTCGATTGAAACATATGAAGAATAAATATAATACAATGAGTCGTGAAAAATGTTAATGAAATTGTATGTCAAATGATATGCCTAAAACTTGCAGAGACAAGCCATAAAATCGTCAATTGAAGTAAATCGAGAGGAATATTATATCAAAAAGAAGTGTAATATCTCATTCGAGATAATATATAGAGAAAAATTGTACATAAAATTATAAGAAAATCCAACGGTAACTACGACAAAGGAAAAATGAGAAACAGTGTTTAGTTATTACGATTAGTTAATGTTTAGTTATTACGAAAATTCCGTAAATAAAGTGGCATGTAGACATTTGAGAATCGACGAAGCCTGCAATAAACATTGGAATTGTGTGAGTGCGAGGCACATGACAAAGGACCATTCATCACGATTGTCCGAATAATGAGGGAGAATTGCAAATGTCCACGTCATTGTCTCTCAAACAGTTTTATTAATTAAGCGGCCTTTGTGAATTGAGTTAAGCGACCTTTTACTGCAAGATAATACCTTCAGAAAATAACAAACAGTATATGAATAAAGTCATGAAAAATGTTAAATGTTGAAATAACTAAAGTATCGTGTAATGAAAGATTCACAGAATTTGACAGTATTTCGTTTTCCCTTCCGGATGTTTAACAATTTCAAAGCTTTTAACGTTTATATTGTTTCTTTCATAAATGATAAATCCTGAATGACGGAAATGTATAATAAAGCTGATCCTGTCCAAATGAATAGCATTTCTCTGTAGATGTTAAAAAGTGTGTCGTTTACGCAATTTATTCACCAAAAAGGTATGGTACTCATAGATCTTTAAAAAGTCTTAAATTTATTGATCTCTATTGAAATCAATGAAATTCAATATATGAATACCGGCAAAGTTGTCGTTCTATTATCCAAAAATTTTCTTATTCCAACACTTACGTAAGATGTGAAAAAATGTGTTTCAAAGTGATGAGATTTTGGATTTAAGGGCTGAATAGTGGGAAGGTTGAAATAAAGTAGTAACAAAAAAGTCAACAGAACAGGATTGTATTATAATCAAGACTTATTCACAATACACAGTTTACATTATTATATTGTATTTATATAATTTATCGCCCCAAAATCTGATCCACACTCCGATTTTGTGCTGGCAAATTAAAAAACAATTATTTTCTTACGTCTCTCGGTTAGTTCGATTAATCAAGGGTGTACTATATTTCATCATAAGAAAAAAATTAAGCATGTAAGAACGTAAGATTTTAAAAACTTCTCAGAACCCAACAACAAACGCAAATTTGTAAGCAGTGAATTCGAAAAATCACTGAAAAAAAGATGCGTAAATGTGATTATCTATCAGGCAAAACTATGAACGCGTAATAAAATATATCTCAGATAAAAACATGAGTAAAAATACATAAAAACGACCAAATATCTGTTGGTGGAAAAATAATCGTTTTATGTTAAAAATGTACTAACATTTACATCGTAAATTTAAACATATAATTTTATAGTTCTTTAGAATTTCGTGAAAAGATTGTGACATCGACTTTTAATAGCATCTGTTTGTTCCAATACTGACTTGCACGTTGCTTTAAAAACTAAAGGCAAGACAGCGAAGTGTAGTTGTGGCGAATGAAGCGAAAACGAAAAAATACATTTGTACGGCAGAACGAGAGAAAAAGCGTTGTCTAATATGACGTTAACAAGTTTTTTCGTCGGGCTTGCAATTGCAATAACAATGATGTTATTTTATTTCGAAAGTACCGACGCGTCACCCGCATCCGGCTTTGTAAGTGTTTAAACATTAGAAAAAATATACGGCAATAATATTAACTATGTCATAGGCAAATCAGTCAGAAACTAAAATAACTCATTATTAATTGAGAATACGATGTATAAATAGTTCAATAATAACACATATTAATTACTATTATAAATTTTTGTTTATTAAATAATAATGATTATTAACCTTAGCTAAAAGTTATAAGTGCGTACAATGATATTTATCATTTATAGGCTCTATTTTAATTCAGATTAATGCATAAATTCATGGTTAATTTTTTAATCAGTTTCAATACAGGAAGAAAAGGGAAGCGATAGTTAACAGGTTGAGAACATCGTTCGTTTCCCGCTAAGATGACACAAATCCGCCAATTTTATTAAGATTCGATCATCCCAAGATCTTTTAAGAATGGAATAAAATCAAGTACAATATGATACATACATATTCTGTATCTACAAATAAAGATCTATTGTGAAATAAAAATACAACAAGAACGAGATGTACCCATTCGTTTTTATTTATATTCTTAGTGTAATTGGAAAGATGGAGAGAATCGGAGTAAGTAATATTAAATATTAGGATATTAATGACGAATGAACACGATAATATGGTCAGCCATTTGACGTAGACAGAAATTCAATGCCTTCATTCTTTTAGAGGTTGACGTTTTGTTTCTGTTTCTTTTGTTCCATTTATAAATTGACAGCTTTAATAATTGTAACACTGCTTTTATTCCCTTAAAAAAGAACGTACGTACACTATAACGGTATACGCGGCCACTGCGCTCCGCTATAAGTTCCGCGTCGCATTCCCCGGGACGATACGATACGATACGATACGAATGATTAGCGGTAATACAGGAAGATTTGAATTTTGTTGGGCGCCAGACGCGAATGCGCGTCGAATAAAAAGAAAACTAATTCCCGGGTTCAGCGAGAGGCTTTTGCTCCGGCAGCTCAGCCTTATTAAGAATACGGTAGAGTGGCAGGGTCTACAGGGAAAGTGAAATGGCCAGGCGACAAAAATGGTCTAAAAGTCAGTGGATAGGTTTAAACGTAGAACAATTTATTACCGAATAATAACAAACTAGATCCGCCTCCGGACGGGAGACAGAAATAACGGCAACGTTCACAATACTATTTCGGGCACGATTAATGCTATTGACCGTTCGAAATCAATCTATGATTTCCGGTAATTTTATTTGCAAGTACCCTGACGATGACGGTACCGAGCCGCAAGTAAGAAGCTAAGGGCGCGTTCTGGGTTCCGCAACCTGGCTTGTAACGAGTCGTCCGTGTGGCGATACGATATTTGACTGTTGGGGCCTTTCGCCCCCGGTAGAAAGAAATAGGACGAATTCTGCTCGCTGGGGCCAAGTTGCGTACCTTCACAATGTCGAGAAAGATACGTAGAACCCTACGCTAAACGCCTCGCCGTCTTCTCCCTGCTCGAAGGATGGTTGCCGATGTCCCGTGTAAGGCACTCCAAAAGATAGCGATTCGGGCCCTAGACCCGTTAGCCAGGACTCCTCCCGTTGGTGGAAATTGGTCTCCTTGACCCTTAGATGGTAGGTCCCCAAAAAGTACGGTTCACCCTCGCTGAAATCAGGCTATCGTTGCTTGGCTCGCGATACTTAAGGACATTTGGACTAGAGTTACGGCGAGAATACTACTTCTGGTTCCGACTAACTTATACGACTCTCAATGCGATAATTTTTACGTCTGATCTAGACTATGGTCGATACGGGAATCTTCTTCCCGGTTTCGGGAATCGCTGACGGTGGTGTCCTCGACGGGGAACGTCGTGCCCCTCCTCGTGGCCTCCCGTAAACCACCCCTCTCGACCCTAGCGTTACCTCGGGGCCCGCGGGTGAACGATAATTACCCGATTGGGCCGGCGGTAATTCCGCGGTCCCGTCCCTACGAGTTCGTAGAGGAGTTATTCGGTGATACCGGTAATCGATAGAGGCATCCCATGATACCGGTCTCCGGAGGTCTGCCTACAGGGGTTGATCGGCTCTTCTCTCCTCTGTTGGGCGAGACGGTTCCCTAACCATACAAGATCGCACCCGAATACGCTTCTTGCGGTACGAAATTAATAATGTTGCGGTCGTATATCGCGCGAACGAGCCTAATTTTCGGACGTGCCCGATGCAACGTCACAACACAAAATATAAATTCCGAATTCTGTCACATATGGCAATAATCCGATTTTTTAGCGTTTCTGGACTATCATTCAATTCCACGAAGTTTTACGAGTATCAGATATTCGTATGAAATTTCAATACCAACTAAATAATTTTCAATAATTTGTCTCAGTACGATTTAAGTATTCCTGTAATATTGTATCGTAAATAAAAAGTGTTTTTTCATACTTCGACCAGAGTTCGACCACCTATTTCGCTGCTAACCTGTAAATGTGGCTGCACATAAAAACCTCTACGCCTCTGGCAGTGACACATATTGACAAGCGAAAATTCCGGGAAATTTTAAAAGCGTACGTGTCAATAATGATCGGTCAAATAATGCTGTGAACCCAGGTAGCTATTTCAACGTTCCTGAATAACGAAATTTCTTCAACGAAATTTCGTCAACGTGGAACCTGATGTTAGATTTAAATCTTACAGTCATTGCTAATTACGCACAGAAATAAAATAAAATTTAAATGCACATGTAGTAAGTCTTGGCAGCTTACAATATTTTTATGAGTCTATATATAAATCTCGATATTCATATCAATTTATATGTACGTCATTATTATTTTATAAACACCAGACAGAAGTGTGTAATCGTTTAGATCACTTAAAAACACGTCATGTAATAAAAAGTACTGATACCAAAATTAATAGAAAAAAAAACAGGTTAATCAAAAAATGATGAAACACGAAATATGATCTCGCAAACTTTTTCAGCTCAGTTAACGCAGGTGTGTCGTCTGCTCATAAGATTATAAAAAGAAAAACTCGTCGTTGTATTACGAAATAAACCGCCATTTCAAGGAGAATTTACAACAAAAGTATATCGATTAATATAAATTTTCGAAAACCATGCTAGCGTTTAATCGTTATAAACACAAAATACCTAAATACATAATGTGATTTAGTATTAAAGACGAATGCGAATCAATAGACGATATTGATAAAAACAAAAATCAAAAAGTTGAAAAGAAAAATACTCTTAAAGGAACTTATCAAGTTTCATGGTTCTAAAAATAACTTTTTAAGTGGTCTTCATGACTCATAAACATAAGCAATGATAATAAGAAAATAAATAAAAAATAATCAATGCTAAGGTATAAATATTTGATCAGATAAATCTCACGTATGCAAACGTCCATTAAATAAGTGTACACATATTCGTAACGTTACAGAAAAGAATTCTGATAAAGATTACCTTCAAGTATTAAAAGAACATTAACGCAGATATAACAATTTTATGACGAAAATGAAGTTCCGTCTTTTCCACGAAATGAAACACAGAGTAGCGAATTGCTTTGTCAAAGGAGGCAGATTTTATCAAGCAAGCGAAACGTGTACTCACGAAAACATTTTACAGAACCATAAAACATTATTCTATGATTGGTGATGTGCGCGTTTATTGCGAAACGGAAATTACGACGAACGATTTCGTGTATAAAAGAACACTGCCGTAAGTGTTGGCATTCAAAGACAAAGTTATATTCGTAACGTAAGTAGCGAGAAAATTCGGTTAACATGAAACTAACAGGCATTTTCTTCGGACTGGCAGTTGCAATGGCACTTATGCTATTTCATTTCGAAGTAGCTGTCGGATCACCGGATCCTCATGTAAGTCTTGAATTATTACAAAAGATTGTCGGCAGATCAGAAACTTAGCCAAAGTTGGATAACGCGATTTGTTAACCAATTAAAATAAACATATTTATAATTATAAGAACGATGATAAATTAATTTCTACGTGTTACAATGTTTAAATAAACAGTTGAGTCTTAAGTGAAGTAAGTCGACTATTTAAATATTTCTAAATTTTCCCTTAAAATCGCGTTACATGTAAACAGTACTATTTTCTATTTAACCGTTAGACCATAAAATATAATATTTTATTGCGTATGCTTGATCAATAATAATTATAACTGTTCTTAGTTGATGCGTGTGTATCATGCAGGTAAAATATAATATGAAGAACAGTTAGTAAAGGTTAAGGTTATATAAATAAATGAGAATCAATTGATTTGAATGGTGAATTCATGAAAATCAGTTGCACTATTATTTGTATCAACTTTGTAAACATATAATTACGCATAGCTACATATTAAATATGTAATTATTCAGCGATTAATGCATATTTTGTGATTGTTCTGTTAATAAGGCTTCCCAGAGAAGGAAAAGAGAAGCATTAAGACCAGAAGTCCTAGCCTCATTAGCCGGCCGTTAAAAGCAAACGCATCTTTTGGTTTTGGCGAGCTCTTAATGGAATTTTTGGAAGTCAGAAAATCAAAAGAGCATGTCATAAGATAAAATATAATTATAACATCTTCTGTAATTCCAACCAAAGATGTATTATGAAATAAATATGAACCGCTAATCTATATACAAGAGACCTTATTAATACCATTTTTAATGTCACGATGGAACATGGAAATAAATCACAATGTAAATGCAAAACAAACGTATATACGTACGCGTTGCTATCGATCCGGAAGTGACGTAAAATTCAACCGTTTAACCTCAGCAAAAACATAGTCTATGTTTCTTCCAGCTTATCAAATATTATTTCTCGACTTATTCTTCAAGAATTTTCTACGTCATGGTTTAAACAAATAAAGCACGTTGTTTAGATAAATTTGCACAGATGATTACAATTTTACAATATAAAGATTACGTACATAGAATATGAAAACTGTGTTCTTTCTATGTTATTAATAGTGCATCGAAAATGGGTTTTCAGAATTCAGTAATAAATAGATTCATCGGCGACAGTTGCATGCGCAATTTAGCGAAATTTTTTTAAACTATAGCACAGAAATCAAGGAGTATTGCAATAATTTTTAAACTTCGTGACAAACATAATAACTTCATAACAAAACCTTACTCTGGAAATGATAATATAATGATATTTGTGTATTACAGTATAGATATGTCAAAAATTATTGTTCATAACAGTACACTGAGTTATTTGGGGTAGGATGTATTTCTATATATGTAACAATATTTTAGGAAATCTTTATTTTTCATTAGTTTCCCCAATTTTTGACAATCTTCCCATCATATTAACGTATAATGCGAATACCTTGACATGATATCTTGACATTAACACACGTGAAACCGTTGAGCATTTTTCTTCGTAAACACTTTGAAGAATCGGTGACTCTTGAGTTACTTAAGCTCCGGGCAAATATATTTTTCACTTTCCGTCTGTACACTTTTTCCGTAAATCTAAATCACCGGGCAACCAACAACAAACGGTTGCCGACACTATATACAACATGTACATTCGGTATGTTTGTATGCTCGGGACAGTACATTGCGTTAGTTCGGCTAGAGTGTACTTCTGGATTCATAACAATAACATTTTGCCTACGTATATCGTATTTGAAGAGCACAACTGGACAAAGCCCGGAAAATTGAAGCGTCACGTGTGCCCTCGCGCAAGATATTGACCAAAGGTCCATGAAAATTTTCGGCATCAATGACTTCCCCGCAATTCATCGACCAACCCCATGACAGCGTTAATTGAAATTTACACCCTCACGAGTGCTCCAAGTAAATTCATTTATTACTCCATAGACAAATTAATAAATCACCAATTGATATCCTACTGGACGTTGACGGTTCCCAGAATTCCCATGTAAAATTATCGTGGGATTACTTCACTTTTGTGGACTTTCTAACAGTTCCAAACGTTGCCGCTTCCCTTCCGTTTTTTGTCACACGGATCCTGATGAATAAAATGAGTAAATCGTTATGTAATTGTACGTACACTTACAATTAGTAGATGTACACATGGTAAACACCATTACAAACGTTTTGAATCGTGAAATATATCGCGAAAATGTATGAAACGAATAAAAAGTATTTAATGAACAAAATGATAATAGGCTTGTCAAATATGTCTAACCCTAGAATGTATAATTTGCATAAGTTAGCAATCAAATTGTGGGGGAATGTGCGGTATTAGTCTGATTGCGTATTCCCCCACCATTTTTCTCATCCATCAACTCATCTTGTCAGACAAACTCTATTTACATGAAAGTGTTGAATTTGCTCTACTTCTATCTAGTTTTTCCACTTTCAACTCACTTTCTCACTGCTCTGTACAATTCTTTGCCGCGCCGAACGTACAAGGAATTTTAAATGAATTGTAGCTAATATTTTATTGCTCGTCATTCACCGGTACGATAATATTCTCGGCATAATATTATCGGAAAATTTCTTTATGACGGTTCAAATAATTTGTTATCTAGCCTGTGTTAACCGTTATTAAATCGTGCAATTAAGTTTTGCATTAAACTTGACGATCTAAAATATCGAAAAGTCGAACAATGCGACAGTTCTTTTTATAACAGAACAATTCCAAAATTAGTGCAAAACTTGTCCCAGTCAGTAACAGATACTTGACCCAGTAACAGATATACAAGGAGATCGAACTAAATCGAACGATAACCAGTCAATCTCTATCTATTTCCATTTTTCTTCGTAATTTCTTTCTCATCATCATTAAATTCGTAGTTGGTACAGATGGTTGCATGAATTGATTGATGCATCGTTAAGAAAATGTCTTTCGTTCGATAATTAAGATATTTTTAATGAAATGACTCATTGTCAGTCTACTTGACACTCTGTTTGCAATCGAGCTTTCTTTTACTGTACATTAATTTGCCAGTTTTCGTTTCGTCCGGCTAGTTCATAATTTTTGACAGACAATTTTGAAGACAAGGAATTTTTGATAGAAATAGATTCCTCGTTATGTTTGAGAACTTACGTGAACTTCCGGCGAAGCGAGGATTCCTTGAACGATAAATAAGATGCTCGTAAGAACAGCTGTAAAACCAAAAGCCAAAGCTCTAACTTTTGTGTCGATGTACATTGCGTCTCGTGTCGCACACTTTGGCCTTTCTGATGCTCACCAGCAGAATTACGTTTCTTTATATACGATAGCAAATATTTGTATATTATTTTCCAAAGAAATCTGGCAAATACTGATAAATGTGTATTACTGATTGTTACGAGCTGTTAACACGTCCCATCCAATAACATATTATTATTATTATTACCATTATCATCATTCTCCTTAATAGTTTTAACTTTATTGGACCGACGAAGAAGTCATCAATCATCAGTCTGAATAAGTATATATACTTTTTCCAATGATATTAAAGAAGAATTTGACGCGTTCCTCCAAAAGTGTAATAAAGAGAAGTAATGTTTTCCAAAAGAAGATTCCCGTAAACAAGGAGGTAATACCAGAAAGTAATAAGTTGATGTTGTATAAAATGATGAGCCAGTGTGCCACAAAACGATAATAAATGGAAACAATTAAGATAGCAGGCAATTTTATCGTTATATCAAGCAAGTATTGACAAAGCAACAACTGATAATACAATTGATAAGGTTTTCAATAAACGAATAAGTGGTCCATAATCAACGGCTTATCGGTAAATTTGTAAATGTATTCTTCTGCAGCGGGCAGTGCACTCGTAAAAGCGAAATGTTCTTTGACCCACTGAAAAAATAATGAGTGTTTCAAAATAATCTTACTCGTCAGATATATATGAAAATATAAAACTTTGTAAATCGGACGAAGTAGTAAGTAATAGTAACAGTAATAATAGAGGTAAATTGTTATATTAGGAACAAACTTCGTTCTATTGAAGCAACCTCAATTATCGGTATGTACCTACATTACAGATAATTGCTAGAAATTCCCGACTGCGCGGATTTCAAACCATTCACGTACATACTTAGATTCAATTATCCTGAACTTTAATGACATTCGCTTTAGTACAAAATGTGCGCCAAAATGTGAAATTGGGCGACATACAAGGAAGATTTTGAAAATAAACACCCCTGTCGATTTCCTAAAACACGCTTCATAAGACGTCCATTGCTATTTAATATGAAGCAAGAAAAATGTGTAGAATTCAAAGTAGACAAAATCATACGCAATAAAATTTTCTACGCACACAGCACGGCTAAATGGAAGTAAAAGAACGTCTTGATAAATATCATATTTTTAATCATAACAATACATTGAATGTGAAATAAATCATGGATAGTTTGGATGGTGGAAGTCGAATTTTGGCTGATTTTAAATTAAATCAACTGAAAACATCTTTACAACAGCGAATTTACTTCGTGTAACACGTTTTGCGTAATAACTTTTCATTTCGATGGAAAATATTGCTGTAAAATCTGAGATACCCCTGGATTTGATGCTTATATCAAGCAGAAGGACTTGGTTTTCTCAAATCTACGATTTATGGACTTGAAGCAGCCCAGCCCACTTTAACCTATGCTAACTCACTCAAATATAAAGTCCTATAAATCATGTGCTCAAGATATACGTCTACATTATTTTCATACCCGCAACAAATCATATTCTGAAATATGAATAACGTAAAAAAAGGTTATTACTTTTGAAGCGAACAGTAAAAGTGGTAAACAATGATTAACCTGATATGAATGGGCAAGAAGTTACTATAAAGGAAACAATTTATGTTGCATAATTAAAACTTCATTATAATTTCTTGTTGGTGCAAAAAATCCGCTGCATATTTTTCATTCATTAAGATGAAATAGTAATGTCGAGTTTTTTCAATGAAAACAGCAGTAACGTATAAACGTTGATATCGCGGTAACAGTACTCGAATTCGATGACTGGCCTATCACTATCACCTTTGATTCTGTCATCTACCATTTTTGTTTATGGACCGCGAACCAACCCTTTGTCCTCCTCATGCACGTGCCAGGGAGGACACGTGGCATGATTGTGTAACGTAGGTGAAAGGGTAATGCTCGTATGAGTGTGAGTGTGATTTTCATAAATATCGGCAGAAAAAGTGCGATTAACGATTAGCGATGAGTATGACAGTTGTTTATAAATAAATCTATATATACATTGAATAATATACATACAATCTATATATACATCTATATTTATATTGAGTGTATCCCGTGTGCATTTTTCCAGTCCTCACACATTTATCCCACATATATGGAAACTTTTGTTTACCTAGTGTTCGTAAAATTATCGACTGAATAAATAGAATAGGACGCACAAATGTCTCCTACTGGGGAACATAAATTTTGAAGGAACTATATTTTCTTTCACATTGTTCTCAGGCCGTATAATTTTTCAGCTGAGAAGTCACAACACGGGACATTTTATTTCAGGATTAAATTCAACCGTTCGTCGCGTTTCACTCTTCACTTTTAACTTGAGTACTTTTCGTTGAAAATATTGGCGGAATGAAATTTTGTAAGCTTACATATTGGAGATACTTTATTTACGTAGCTGTGAAAATAAATTTTAGAACTCCGTTGTATTTTATTTAAAAAATTAATGTTGTGTACACAATGATATTAAATTAATGAATGACGCATTGGGAAATGTCATGGAATATGACGTCAAGAAAAATATATTGATTATTCATAATTACAAGAAATAAAAAGTGGTATAGTTTCTCAAAAGTTCAGCATGAAACATCTGCTTGGTCGCTAAAATGGAGAAATATGCGAAGGTGGAGTTCATTATTTTCGCTTCTACGAAACTCAATTAAAAGGTCACAGTTTAATTACGACAAACATTAAACGGTTGAAATAGCTAGAATTATTTTTTTACTCTGCACAGTGTACCTTTGAGTACCAAATATTGTTAATGTTTTTCCACATTTGACAAATTGAACCGATTTATTTTCATACTAAAAACTGTTTCTCCTGAGTTCACTCGTTGGAACGTGCTAAAGAAAGATTAATACTAATATCCAAACGATCGTATTATAATCGTCCGAATAAAGATCTTGCTTTAGTGTCAGGTCGAAATTCACATTTTCTTCGTATCTTTTCCCTGAAAAATCTGTAATCCTAAGTTCGATATGACGACGAACAAATGGACGTCCGGAAATGGATTTGAGACAAAGGAGAGGGGAATAAAAACTGAAAAAGCTTAAACCGCTAGCCCGGAACTCAGCACAGTGCCCACTTTCCTCCCTGTTGATTCTGGCACGTGCTAAAATAATAGGCCGGGCCAAAGGAGAAAAACCTCTGGCCACTGGTGACACCGAAACCCCTGATATTTTTTCCCCCATACTCCGAACCCCTGACATCGCTCATTTCCAACGACCCGTCCATCATTGCGATCGGGCTTCTCGAATATCCGAGAACGTTAGAGTGGGTTAGAGTGACTCCCAGCAAAGTCTGCCTAATTTTTCGCCTCCTACAAGATGAAATGATTAATCGTATTAGTTTCTCTGTTTTTATCACCCTCTTACATTCTGCGACAGTTCCGGTCAAGGGGAAAATAATGATGACATCTCAAGGGAATACACGAAAATGCCGATTCCCAAGTGGCAACGTGTCAGTCTTGTGAACGTACAGAAAATTTAATGCCTCAGATAGAGAATTCAATGATTTCGATATTTTTCTAGCCTAATTTCAATACTTTTTTGTTAATAATCTTTTTACATCGCGGTTTCTGCTTATTCCCTGACATTCTCCAAGGTCCTTATTTTAAACCCACATGTGCAAGGAGATATTTTTTTTATTGAGTAGTGATTTGAGGAAACAATTAGGCTCGATTGATTTCCATTAAGATTGAAAAGTCGATAATGGTAATCAGCGACTTATCAATGATCTCTTATACCTTGAACATAAAATATGTATGCACATGTATGTATGTCATTGTACTTTACGTGTATACAGCCGCAAAAGGTGACTACTTCTTGCAAAAATTCAAAACGATTGAATTAACAATTGGAAGACGTAGTACTACGTCTTTTTACATTTGCAGGAGTACTCTGACGAAAAATTACGTTCTTATAATTCTAGTATCTAAGAGCAAATTTGTTGTTAAATATAGACAGAGCCTGGTGACACGAAGACCGCACAGTTGCGCAGAGACCCTGATTTTCCTGAAACCCTTCATTAATCAGTAATAAACGCATAACCGAGCTGGGAAACTATACACCCGGTCAAAGCGGTTCTAGAGGAATATTCTTGTCAGTAATAATAAGTGAACTGAAATCAGTCTTACGAGAATTTAGACTAATTCGGATATTAGCCAAAACTCAAACTTTAACTAGCAAAGTTAAACAGCTTCTCACCGCACAACTAAACTAAGCTACTTACAAGTTAAATGCATTGTTAGTCAAAGGAGACACAGAAGAGATTGTTAGTCGTAGTCATTAAAACGTGTGGATCGTTCAATCCTTCATTGAGAATCAAGTCGTTTAGTAAAACACAGTCAGTTTCTTGGAAAATGATGATCCTTATGCGATAATAAACTGTTTGTACGACTTGACTAAATAGTAAAGAAAAACTGAAGTAAAATAAAATTCTTCGTCAATTAAATAAACTAGTGAAATAAAACAGTCAAAGCTGAATACTTAATTACTGTACTACTCAATAACTGTATTACGTACGTTACGATTGTGCGTAGAATGCAGATTGATCGATTCAATAAATATTACGAGGAATATATTTGCATATTAGAATGAACGGAATTATAAAGGACTTGGTTCCCGTTTCGATTTTGGTTTACTCGTTCGGTTCGCGCCTTCGTGTATCAGTGTAAGGGAATATTTATCTGTGTAACTAAATAATGTAACGAAAGCAATCGATGGTTTTGCAGGTGAGGAAAGCGAACAGGGATTTGCAGCATCTCTCGCGTCATCAAAGACGCGAAATCAGCTTGGCCACGATGTTGCTCTGCGTCGTGGTGGTCTTCATAATTTGCAACATTCTGCCGTTGGCCTCGAACATCCACGAGACCTTCATCTCCGATCCTCCCCTGTGGTTGGTGCAAACCGGGAACCTCCTGGTCACCATCAACAGCAGCATCAATTTCATTATCTACGTGATCTTCGGGAGGAAATTCAAGCGAATTTTCCTCCGACTGTTCTGCAGCTCGAGACTCTTCGGCCCCGGCCGAGAAAGTCCCGAATTCCCGACGTACGACGAATCGATGGTCACCAACACGACGAACATCGAGCTGAGGAACTCGATAAGGCACTATCACCTTAACCGCTCGAACACCGTCGTCTCGAGGAATAACAACGTCCACGCTTCCAACGGATCGACCAGACAGAGCATGAAACTCGCCGTAAGACCGGCCAGTCCCGGTCCCTGCGTCTATTATCCGGCGCGCAGCCCCGTCAGGAGTCCCAGTCAAATCTCCAGAACGTCCTCCGCTCAGAACGGATGGAACAAAAAGGATTCCAATGATTCCGTTCTTTAGCACAGACCCCGGCTTCTCAGGGAAAAGCCAGACGATAGCTACCCACGTCCGCTAAGTATTCGACTTCTTAAAACGAAAAGTCGATAACGTAAACGCTCGGACAGAACAGTGGAAAATTGACAGTCTTCGGAAATCTCTTTCTTTCGTACGAAGTTCATCAAAATTATTGCATCCTTGTAAAATCGATCGCGAGGAAGTTTTCCGAGAGGTATATGTCGTATTCCTCTATCGTATTTTACGAGATTTGATAATCATTTCGTTTTGTTGAGGACGAACGTTAAGGAAAAACCTTACTTCTTTCTATCAAGGGCAACACAGCGTTACGATGAATATCATTGCAGCATACTTATTCAGAGTGTTTTGTATGATAAAAGAAAAATAGCACGGTAAAACCAAATATAGTATGTAATTTGGTTATGACGGAGAAATGGCTGGTGCAGAACTAATGGAAAACTTGATAATTAGGTTCTTTGTCACTGTTGTTTACTAAGTTTACAATTGCTAACTGAAGGAATAATTTTTCTTGATCTTCAGGATTGGTAGGAATCCTGACTCAAATCTCATGACAGATTTGTATATGACACTAAAAATAAATGAGAAGCCTAATTCAATCAGACAATTTCAGAAACTTTTCCTTTATTCATTTGTTTTTTTTATTCATTACCACTGAAGAAAGAAATGAAATTCTGTGACTGACACGACAGAAAGTGAAGACCTTTAATCACTAATTACTGCCTACTGTTGACATACGATTCAACGCGACACAAGACGATCTAACGGAGTTATTAATGTTCAGCGATTTCAAAGGGCTTCGTCGATGTAAATCAATACTGCTGAATGTGCTAAAACTGCTAACTGCTGGTAAGCATTAACACAATTTACGATATGAATCTCGGCAGCACAGCTTCGCGTTATTCGAGCCAAAGTTACAGTACTATTGGCAACTGAAATTCAACAGCGAAGAATGTCTTGTATAAATATAATTAGATTAAAAATTAACGTTGCCGAAATACTCGATGGTCCACCGTTGAATAGGAATTAATAGTCAATGATTTCTTTGAGGAAATTTATGTGAATGTTAACTTTCAAAGTGCCAGAATTTCAGTAGTGATCAAAAGATTTCTGTTGCCATTGTGCACGAAACTTTTTATTTGGGAATACTATCGTTACTCCAAAAATTTTAAATTTCAACGCCAAAAATGGTTCGTTTCTAAAATGCAGTTCAATTTTTACCAATATTCGTTTTTCTCTCCCTGACTTTGCATTCGACGTTTTGAAACAGGAACTTACTTTTACTTTTTAAACATGACGAATACACATTTTTTATCTGTTTAGAAGTTAGTGTAACAACATTCAGATATACGACCAAAGACATTTTTTTACAATTATACGATAGACTCTACGATAGAAAATGAAATGTGTCAGAGTATACGAGCCAGTAACTATGTAAGTAAAGGGCCTAAGTCAAAAATCTGGGAAAATTTCATTTGTCACGTACTTTATGTTAAATCAATTTACATTGTAATAATGTAGAATCATTGTTGAAGAATAGCTGAAAATCGGACCGCTTAACGGAATTGAAAATTGTGTCGTTAAACAGAATTAAGTTTACATTTATTTTGATATCGGCTTAAATCATTTTAATTATTTTTGGGGATTTTGTGCAAAATATAAACATGTATAATATCTAAAAATGAAAAAAACCTGACTTGAGACACTTTCATAATCACTGGTACATAAGTATATATCGCAGACGAATGAACTGCTTAGTAAACGTCAGTAACATACCATCTGCCTAGGCAAATGCATTGGAATGATTCTATTCTTCTTCAGCCACAATTGTAAGCTAATCTATGAAAATAGCATCGATAGACAGTGCCGTTGAAATTCACGTGCCCGGGCAGGTAAATTGTGACTGAATTTTATTAAGTAAATATTATCAGTCTGAAACGACTATATGCCTGCGACATATACATTTTACAAATAAATTCTGAGTTACAAATTAGCTGTAAGTTTTGAGCACATAGCGAAATCGAAAATGGCACATTTTTCGACGAAGGAAACTTCTTTTTCTTCATAAACGAATTTGAGGAATCGAGAGAATTCTGAAATGTGCCAACTTCAGATTCGTTCGAAAATGTAAATATTATTTGTAATCTTTCATGTGAAGAAAATGAGATTATTCGAATGCGAACGGCAGCAAAATTCTCATTTACCTCTTTAAAGTATACGTATGAATACCTCAAATCTTTTGTACCTGTTATCTCGTTTCCTATAACATAGATCGCTGAAATCTATGACGCATGTAATGAAAAAAGAATACCACATGCATGATATTATATTAGACAGATACATATGCAGTATCAAATTTTTAAAAAGAAATTTAAATGGGTGTATTAGTTAGAAACAAATGATTTAGTTAACGAATATGAGCTTCTTCGTTGGCTTCGTTGGATGATTATTTTAAAGAATCGGTTGCACGTTT
Source organism: Hedychridium roseum (assembly GCA_963989215.1). Taxonomy (NCBI): domain Eukaryota; kingdom Metazoa; phylum Arthropoda; class Insecta; order Hymenoptera; family Chrysididae; genus Hedychridium; species Hedychridium roseum. The sequence goes on along the minus strand of OZ022312.1, from coordinate 2,388,336 downwards.
GAAGATATCTTGGATTTTAGAATTCACGACAGTCTTTACAGACTTTTCAAGAAATGATCTAATTGTAATTGTTAAATAATACTCTGTCAATTTGACAAATTGTCTTTGACCGCATTATTTACCGATTTGGAGTACTATAAATAAACATTAGCCAAATTAAGTTACATCCGAATTCATGAATAATGTGAAATTGTTTAAAAAGGAAAACGAAAACCTTTAACACGTAATAACGGAACCAATGAGTGGCTAGAAGAAATTTTCTATCAAATGACATACTGTAATATTTGTAATTTAAAAGTATTCCGAGGAAATGGGCAGCTATTATTGATCCATCATAGGCCGAATCCGACATTTCATATGTATCAACCTAACATTGGTTCATTGACAATGAGTAGAAAAATTTTACTCCGAGTGTAAGCGGTGATTTTCTGAAAATTTAGAGTTTATTCTTGTGCCATTCTCTTAAGATATATGAAAGCCTTTATTGAAACAGACAGAACAGAAATCTCTAGAAGGAATAATTTATAAATTAATTTCAGTAGTTTTCTTTTTTTACGGAAGACCTTAATGTCGCGTGTATAACACTGAAGATAAGCTGAAGCTGGTCCTTTTTTAGGAATACGTGAAATATCCGCTGTTTGGCTGCTTTGAAGTAATAAGTATTTAATTTGGTGGCTGTGATATTAAATTAGGGAGATACAAGTAGGAAATGAGCGGCTCATTGCCAGAACGAATTAATTAACACGAAAATTCATGTAACTTGTATATCATGAATTTCGTAAAACGTTTCCGAGTGTAGTGTAAATTCTATTAATTCGGTAGTAATTCGTTGATGGTACCATCGTACCAATTCGCTGCCAATTTCCAGCCTGTACCTTACTAATTTAGCATCCATTAAAAAAACGTTTAAAGCCGCAATGCTTAAGGAATGTAAATTTATCGAGCTACAAATTTCGCTCCTTGGTTTTCGCTATTATAATATTTTTTAAACATTAAAGGCTAAATATTGGAAAAGAGGAATTAGATTTACTGTACACATGTGTAAATTAATAATCTCAAGGACTGCAGGTCCAACTCATAAGTATTATTCAACTCGAAGCTTTTTCTCAATATAACCAAATAATGGCGTACAAATACCTAGTCTTAAAAGCATATTTTTAGGATAATTAAGAATACACCTAAGGAGTCGAAGCCAAAGAAACTGAGAATAATGGAAAATTGTATTTCTAACGCGTGTAGCAGGAAAAAACAATGCTTGACGGGTATGGATGTATATATGCTTGTACATAAAACTTACACAACGGTACAGTTTTGCAACAGAAACTGGAAAAATATATTAATTAAAATGGTCTTTCCAATTATCCCAAATAAATTTATTTTCCAACAAACTGAACTTTGATTACTGATAGTGATGATTTAATAACCGTGATTTTTATGTTTCAAATTGCGGGCTGACGCATATAAACAAAAACACCGGAATATCTCCGTTGCTAATGGACATACAGGCTGTTCAAAATTAAAGGTGTTATAAGCTAATACTTCTAACACATAAAATCAAAGTGTCCTTGAAATGACATTGTCGTCTCTGAACTCCGTCACCTACTTAATGCCATCTTCGATAATACACACTCGCTGAAACATATAAATTTCATATTTCATTCAATTTCAGAAACATTAGCTTGTAACACTAGCTAATATTAAATGGATAATTCAATTTTTCTTTTGGGACCCGCAAGGTTGTAAATAAAATCGACTGCAAAATGTCGATAACTGAAACCACTATAAAATAATTTTGAGGGAAATTTCAATCGTAGTACCATTTTTCCCAGACCATGCCGTAACTTTTTCCTCTGTCATTTTCCATCAGCGACATTAAGATATTCTCGTTTAAATGGTTCAGCTCTTATACGGGATTCATGTGCGACCCTCGATGTAAAGCTTACTAAAAATGTTAAATATACTTAGTGTCCCACGACATGATCAATTACAATATTGTAAATAAACCTGTACCTGTATGTCCGATTTCTGTAGCTTGAAAATAGCGAAGAATGTCGGTCTATCGCGATTTCATGATCTTTCATGATGTTGTATATACGCACATGTCTTGATGTCAAAAAATTTCTTACGGAAGAAATGAGACTAAAGAATTTACGACCGTTCGATCGTTAAGTGATATTTTGTGAGACGAACGAATGTACGTAGGCTAAAGACATCGATATTACGTATAATCAAATATTCTATAAGAAGAATGTGAACTATTTTCGAACAGTGTATCTCAGACACGAATTGTAAACTTAAATTCTAAAAACCAACATGTAAAAATCTGATATTAATATACTATAACGAGCGACATTTTAAATCGCATTCGAGCCAGATGAATTAGATTGAGTAAATCAATGACAACTATAATGGCTTACTTTTCAGTTACGCCTCGATTATTTTATCATAGATGTACAAATGATTACTTTTATAAAATTATATAGATTGAAAATTCACCTGCAAAGGTAAATGTCAGACTGATTTCACCTTTCCAAATAAGATTAAGATATCCGGTACGTTTCCTTTATATCAATGATAACATTATAGCAATTGGATGTCATTCATTGTAATAAAAAAAATCATTGTAACGATTGTAAAATATCGACAAATGCGCTATTTCTCACGTTATTTCGTGTAGTTTCATCTGTTCTTTCCTACGTTTATTGTAAGATACACTAAAACTTAATTACCAAAGAAATAAGATTAAGAGGGAAAAGAAACGCTCTTGTAGCTTTATGGAAAAAGTTTATCTACTCTAGTCATTAAATTTCTGTGGAACAATGAACATAGTCATATACTTAAGTACTTGTAAATTACGATCCGTAAAGTACTAACGTTGCATATACTTCATATACGAAATCTATATATGTAAGATGTACAGCACATAATTTCATGTAAATATTGATCAAATAATCATCAGCACTGAAAAGACTTTCTAGTGTGCATTAAAAAAATATATTCCTTCTCCATTTAATTCCCAATTCCTGAATTTTATTGTTCTATCAATAATGGAAATATGGATTATTCCGGTAAAAAGTATTACTGCGGTGTAAAATATTATTACGTAAAAATACGGAAAATCAAATGAGGATTAAAAAATTGTAATGATAAATTCTGTACAACGTTATGACTTGAGCAAAGTATAACATAAAACAACAACTGTTTGAACAATCATATTTTAGAACTCCAATGCATCATTATCAGTATCAAAATAACTTACAAAATACTTGACCCTATAATTATTTGTATTCCAACACATGCCAGTGACATGGCTCCAACATAAGCTATACAAAATTAGTTTCCGCAACAGCTGCATGACCTTCAAGAAATAAAACCATGTTTTATGCAGAAAAATATTCATATCTACTTTTACTATTTCACTTTGTATATACAGCAACATAGATGTAAATCTACATTGAACGTGTGAGGATACAGTGTTAAAATCACAGAGCCTGATAGCTAGTCAGACGAATTTCGAAATTGTGATCTACTGAATCACAAACGCTGAGCATGGTAAGAACTTATGTGTTGTTTCAATTATTTTATTATATACATAACCGTTGTATAATTAACTAACAAATAAATATCGAATAATTTGCTCCATAGCCAAAGAGAAGCATGAAGAGGAGTAAAATCTGACTGCTTTGTTGAAATGACTTGCAAGATTGGTTGGAAATATTTTGGATTTTCGCGATCTAAATGAGACTTAGTGACGTATTTATTTCATTTTATAACGATTAAAATTCTATTACAGAATACGAGTTACGTAAGGTCAACGTATGTCACATAACCTCCATTACGTTTCGAAATTACTTCTTAGGTTCTTCTTTCTTCTTCGGTTTAAGATAAATGTATGCAGCGATAAGGGCAACTGCTGCATATGTCGCCTTTGCGGTCTAAAAGGAAACGATTTGTTAACTAGGTGACGCATAATACCATATAATACGACGGTAAGAAAATTTGTTGCACAAGTTTGATGGCACGCAGGGTAAACGTTTTCCTTTCTTACGTTTGCTCTGCCAAAGTCTGTGTAACTGTTGAAATATTTGGCTAATCCAGTAAATTTTGGTTGATCGCCTCCTGCATCGCCCGCCATCGTCTCTTTCAGGAAAATATCAGACAAGTCTTTAAAATAATATGACAAAACGGTGCCAATGAAGGATTCAACTCGGAAACCGTCTGCTACTTTACGCACTACTAAAGCACCAGGTATTGCCAACATTCAAAAAACATATATGTCACTTCAATCATTGCACAGGTTTAAAGAAAGAAAAATATAATCTTTTTCTTACAGCCCTACTGTTAGTTGTCACATTCTCAGTTATTTTTTCTGAAACTAATCTGTGAATATTAGATTTCAACGTTTTATTTATAACAACAGTAGGCTACCTGACTTCCGGCCAGAAGTAAATCAAGATAACGTAAATCAATTTCGCCGGGTATCCGGCAATTCAAATACAAGCATATCTAGAATGACAGATATGTACTTAATTAACAATTATATGTTTATTTTTTAACATTTCATAAATATTATTACCTTACAATCTAACTTAAAATGCTCAACTTTATATTAAAGACACCGCACTAAAACATTTATTGTATACAAATGTTATGACTGCTCCAATAATTTCATAAATTACTATTTATATTCGTCCGTGTTCGGTTTAGAACAATTCGAAAAAGCACATCACTCTGATAATTTTTGTACTGTACGCAGCATCAATTTCATTGACCATTAAATCTCTGCTTTAAAACGCTATTTCCTGTGCAGAAAAGAATTGCCTTTTACCTTTTATCATATTATGATTATTATTATTATTATTAATATTATTATTAAACGAAAGTTGTCCATGTTCAATTTTCAAATTGGACGGTAATTTATCAGAATAATTTGTAACATTTTATTGAACAAGTTATAAATACATTTAGCACCGCAATACAACGCTAATGAAATTAACACTCATGCAATCGATTTAATCAATAATCAATGAGTTTTCAGTATCAGTATAAAAGGTGTATATAAGACAACATTAATATGTTAGCATACGCATCAGATACTTCTTCCAAGGTCACCTATTTTTCGCAAGATTACAAAAAGTACCGTATAATATTCAAAAATTGTCGACAGAATAATCTGACTTTTTTTAATGTCATATTTAAATGTATATTACTCAATGTTTTCTCTTGCCAATCACACATCATACCATCACTCAACTTCCTTTCCGCAAGCACTAATACAATTTTTGTGTAACAATTTTATTCTTTAGTAAATATTATAACATACAAAAGCAAACAAAATCATATAATTGTTTTGTCAAAAATATTTAGCACAGTGATTGGTTTACTCTGATTGTTCTTACATACTTTAGTTATTTACGAAGAAAGCAAAGTGAAATCTTACGTTGAACAATTCGGTAAATATGTATGTAAAAACCAACACTGTTTCTATAATCTGTACAAGATAATCTTACGTAATTTCGAATAAGTAGACTATCAAAGCAACTTATAGCAAGTTGTGAAATCAAAATAAAATAAAACAAACGCGATTGGGTCAACAGAATGAAATCCGAACAATCTAGCCTTATATGCATAATAGAAATAGAAACGATAAATATACATAATTATATGTACAAAATATACATTAGCACACGGGTTTTCTTTGACACTCCTTCATCTGGCGTGTTACCGTTTCTTGTGTTTTTAACAATATCTGAAATGAAAAAAGATAATGTGATGTAAAAAGACAAAAATGTTAAAGATTGCATAATTGATGAATCCTAAAATAGATTAACATATTAACAGTTTTTTATCTTCACACAGAAAACTAATGATTGCCAAAATTAATAAACCTATAATTTGCTGTGTTCCATTAAAATTTTTGATAGCATGGAATATTCCGTAAATGGCAGACAATGTGTTAAAACAGATTTGGCTCGTCCTTTACAGAATGTACAGTATAATAACACTTCCTTTGATTACTGATTAAACATTTAGATTCTGAATTCCTTGAATTAATTATAAAACAATGGAAATAAACAAAAAAAATACTTGAAATATAGCATAAGGCATCAGCTACATAGTCATTCAAGTATGGAATTAAAAAAGAAAGGAATTTACGTTTACTGACCCAAGTATTGTGAACGATTGATATCGGTAAAAGCGGCTCTTCGTTCGTTACTTTTTTTAAGTCCTCTGGTAAAATGGTTTGCAATTTCACCAATACCCTTATGCAATACTCCAGAGGCATCAAAAGGACAGACAGTACACGATGTTTCTCGTCCCGCGAAGCTTTTAGTGATGTGCTAGAAAGTAATTAGCAAGTGAAGATTTTCAGCGTAAATTTTAATTTCGTATGCGCTACCGCGGAAATTACTTATTTTTATACAGGGGACAATTTACATAATCCGCGCTAAGAATTTACCTATCCAGTTGCGAAAAAATGTTCGGGTATTGAACTCTTTTGATCCGTACGAAGGGAATGTCTATAGCCAATAGTCCAAGCAAGTTGAACAATCTTTCCGGTGATTTCAAGTATGTAAAAGTATCGACAAATTCATCTGCCGATATCCAACTGACCCGTTTATAACAGAATAGATACACAACTTTGTTAATTAGAGCTAAAATATAAATTTATAAAAATACAAATTGCCATGTCCCAAAAAGCGTTATACTAAACGTAAAATAATGTAAAAATGACCAACGTTTCACGCACCTACTTCCTGAAATATCAAAGAGCTTGCCACATCACTCGAAGTTACACAATTTCTTCGGTCAAGATTGCCTTGTTCAGAATTCATACCAAGGCACTGTGATTCGTTTTGCACCCTTACTTCATTAGTATTCTCATTTACAAAGGGATTCATCCTAAGTGATTGATTTATCTTGCCAGAATGTTCCCTATTACAGTCAGTTGGTAATGAATTTCTTTTCTCAGGAATTTGAGAATATGGGAATACTTCTCGTTCCGAAAAATTTCTGGCATACTCCCTCGGTGTCGTGAACTGCCCATTACGATTCCCGGTTATTGCAATGGGTAACCTTACAAAAGAATTGACTGGTATATTCTGTGTGGGACTATTTGTGGACGGCACAGAATTCTTGTTCCAAGAATCGCGTAAGTTCCATTTACGATTTGTTTCATGAAACGTCAGCGCAAGTTCATTGCGATTAGACGATGTATTGTTATCGGGAGGAGTTTTAATCGACGATGAAGTAGAAAATGGTTCGGGCAAACCATGTTTTGCTTGGTCCGTCAAGATTTCCCCGTTACGCAGTTCACGGCATTTCGCAAGCCTTGAAGGCAATGCAGAAGTGCGTTTATGCATCTCATTGGCCGGGAATCGTTGAAAGCCAACGATGGTCGAGGTATAGTTCATGATATTTTCAGCTTCCTTGTTACCTGTTGGATGCTGGCCATTGTACAGCACTGAATTTGATTCATGAACTGTACTAGGTGCTGCGCAGTCAGTTAAAGGTATCTTCTCGTTGACAATAGGGGGATATGTATTTTCCTCCGGTCCCCCATTGCAAGTATTTATAAGATTGCTGTTTGTCGAGTGTTTGCTATTAAATCCGTTGGACGGACTTTGTAGCGTATCGTTTAAGTTGCTATTAATATTTACTTTAAAGGGATTAGTATCGGCAAATAGAAAATTGGGTGTAACTTCCTCACTTGACCATGGCTGAATGAATGGATTAGTACTCTTGCATATACTTTCCCGTGGATATTCAGATGTCGTATTAGAATTTTCATTTCTACACATTTTATCATGTATACTGATGTCTTGATTTCGTGGACAAAAAGCAGGAGCTATAAATGTAGAATTCAGTTGGCTAGAATTTTGGTTGGATGTGACAGTTGAATTTATTATGTCACTATTCAAATCATTAATCTTTGAAGATGAATATAGCGGAGGAGTGTTTAAATTCTCGGTGGTGAAATTTGTGCTATTATTCGAATCAATCTCTGATGTAACAATTACGTTCTTCACCCTATCTTTTTCAACTTGTGTCATTGAACTATCGAGATTGAGTTTTCCCATTATATCTGATATATAATTCTGTAAGTCGACGTCACCGAGGATATTTATATTGGATAATTCATCCTGTGCTTTTTGTGGATTTGCTATCATCTTCAGGAAAGTATTAATTACTTTGACTTGCATTTTCAGTTGATAATTTTCTTTCCAGAGTCTAAATATTTCCTGTGAAACGTTCGTATTCGCATCATTAGCACCAGCATACGTCATCCCTTCATTCGACTGTGCATTAGTCAGAACATTATTAACTGGAAGATGCTGATTTGAAAGTAGCAACGCGCCAAGTGGGTCCTCGGGCAACGTAACGCTTGATGAAGGCTTGCAGTATTCCGATGTTGGCTCGTTTAATATGCTTTGAGGTGCAATTAAAGGTGCATCTGTTTGACATTCTTCGTTATTCATCGGTTTGCAATGAATTCCATCATCAAGATAGTCTTCTGGTCGCATAATTAGATTGTCTTCGGTATAACGCAATATGTTGACCATATCAACCTCGTCAACCTAGATTGTGTAACAAGAAAAAAAAATCAAAGATTGCAACGCGCTCTTTACAGCCTAGATGGAGAATTTTTGTAAATACAATTCTTTTATTTGCCACGTCTGAGAAGTGCATTGTCCACATTTATAAAGAAAATAAGACATTGGCATATGGCTATTGAAATTACTTGAAAAACTATTTTCAAGTTAATTGACTTTGAAATTGAAAGTTAGCGTCTGCAAAGGTATATCTCAGTACAAAGTTATTCAGTCAAATATAGTATGTGTTGTACAGCAAATTAAACACCAGTTAGTAATGAAGAAAGTTTTATTATACAAAAAAAGAACTACACAAGAATATTTACTTCAGATCTACTATAAACTTATTAATACGTTGGTAACAAAAAGGTCGTATTTTTCTCAGTGGAACGTATAACATATGTCGCATATTATGTTTTTCATATAATAATATAAAAATCTTATCGAAAACCTTTCAAAGCATCGACAACTGTATTATTTATATTTGTAAAACAAATGTCTCCATGCTGAACAGTGTAAAAATCATCTAAAAGAAATTGAATACTGATGTATGTCATCTATTTATAGAAATATTGTGCTTTCAATCATCTGTTGTATCATTATCAGTCTTCACGTTCTTCAACATATGTAATAGTGCAGTTTTCTTTTTACTCTTTAATGAGGACTGCACAGGAATTTCTCTTTTGGTATCTTTCGATATTAGTGCATTATCGACTATCTGACAATCCAGAATATGGTTCTCTTTTTCTGAGTTCAAACATGTATCAAGAGCTAACTCTCGCGAAATTTTTAATACTTCATCATTTTTTTCTGTCTCAATAGACTGTGTGTTTGATTGTTCTATATTTTCGGTTTCACAGATTTGTACATCTGGAGCCATTGATGATTCTTCTGCATTTGATTCAACAATTTCTACCAGTTTTGGTTCTCGGCTACATTCAATAGGTTGTAATTCAGCATGTCTGAAATCTGGAAAAGAAAACATTCTTCTAACGTCTTCCAAATTCATAACTGCATCCCATTCACTTTCATCAGATTCAGAACATTCCTCGTCGTTAAACACTGGAATATCTTTGGAGAATTGCACTGTATCCACAATTTTAGGCACAATCTCAAGACTCGTGGACTCATCCTCTATGTCCTTATTGCTGGAGGAATCCTCAAACTGATCTTCCACTGATTCTTGCTGATCTTTCATCGTTGCTAAATCGTCGTTTACTGAGTACCTCTGTTGATTGTTGTGTGAAAGTCTAGAATCCTGCACTGGTAACATCGATGGAGTGTTATTTGTACTACAAGTTCCATCTGCTCGGGATGTTTCATTATTATTTAAGCATTCAGCTTCAAATAAACTAATAACGTGTGTGGATAATTTGTTTTGAATATTTATATTCGCATCCTGTTCACTTATTTTTATATCAGAATATCCCCCGTCTTTACTACTATATTCACTAATTGTTTCTTCAAGTACAAGATGATTCAAAGCCTCAGTCTCTAATGATGTACTTGTTGATTTGTCAAATATGCGTTCATGAAACGAAGCTAACTCATCCAATGTCGGGCAACACTGTTTATCCTGACTTTCCGAATTCTTTTCCATACATTGTTCGCTTTCCAAATAATTTTTACTTATATCATCTTTATCACTATTATCTATAGCAGAAATGTCCAGCGTCATCTCTGAAGATTCTGACGATTGACTAAACAATATTAAGTCCACCTCTTTCTGCTCTTCCTGTTCTCCTGCTGTGCTGTCTGCTAATTCATTACATAACTTACTACCGTTCTCCGTCATAACTTGATCAGCTTTCAATAAATCATGAAAATCAATTAGTTCATCAATTTCTAATTTCGGCAGATTTGCATTGGGATTGTCTAAAGGAGCACTTAAGCTATCAACTTTGTTATCTATTTTAAGATCAGTAAATGTGTCCACTGTAGTTGTCAACAAATTATCAAAATCGTCGTCGTGTGTTTTTTGCTCTGTGTCGCTACCGCTAGTAGATGAGCCGTATTGATCCTGTATCAATCGAAGAGAATTCATTTGTTTAGTCTCATTAGGCTTGGGAATCAATATCGGCTGTGGTACATCTAAAGATGCAGTATCGTCATCTTCCGAAGAGTTTCTTGTAATCGCAACATTATCTGTGAAATTTTTATTTCCCTTCAGTATCGAAAATATTTTTTGAGGAATGATTTTTCGTCTTCTGGGAGTACTACTATCTTTGAACTCTTTTTTACGTTTGATTACTAATTTGGAGGTTTCTTCGTTATTACGGACGTTACTCTCCCATGGTAAGCATGTACTTTCATCATATAATTGTGCATAATCTGTTTGACGGACTATGTCCAAAAAAACGGGAAATGCTTGAGGGCTTTCAGATTTCTTTGTAACTAATTCTTGTACATTCCGATCACGTGAATCTTGCGTTTGTATATTACCATTCTGTTGCGGAAAATCACCCTTAGTTGACATTTTATTCAGTTGATTCATTCTGATATGATGAAACTCTACCGGTTTATCTGGGAACTTACCGATATCTAGATGAGATGAAACTGTCCTATTTATTACATTTTCTTCCAAATTTTCTGAACTTTGTGGAACTGCATCGCCCGGTGTCTGTACAGCTTCGATGATGGTTTCCCAATTCATAGGTTCCAATCGACCGTTTCCGCCACACAGACTTTTAAATGTTCCAAAATATGACAAATCTTCCGCCGTCGAGTTCATTAAGGACAAGTCAGTTCGTTTCAACACATCGTCTGTTTCTTTACGAGTAGATGAACAAGATTCTCTATTTGATTTATCAGTTTCAACAGTACCATCGTTCACACCATGTACCCTGGGCGATGTCAGCTTTAATACTGATTTAGTCGGGTCACTGACATCGCTTGATGCAGATTTAGAATGAGACGATTTCTTTACTTTTGTATACATAGACATTATTTGCTGAACTATTCCAGATTTTTTATTAGACGAATTATTTCCAGTAACTGTCTGTTCATTTAGCATTTTCTCAGATGCAGCTGAATTATCACTTTTACATTTGTTTTGTGAACAATATTCCGTGGTAGATGACATACGTTTCAGATTCGCGTATAAACCATGCATCGTTAGATTTCTCTGACTAATCTTTTCAGAAGTTGACACTTGTTTCGAGGCAATAAAGGTCTCCCCTTTACAGTTATCGACAGTATGAACGCTATTTTCTAAACGGTTTTTACATTGCCTGTGGTATTGGAAAGGAAAATTACGTGGCCGTATACAAACCAATTTTCCATGTGCTGCCATATTTTGCTCGATCAGCCAGTCATTTATGTGAACGTCCTCTTCGTGCAGGGTATCGGTCAATGTAATCATCATACTATTATCCTGTACAAACAAATATACGATAAACAACTATCAGATTATACTTATGATAATAGCATTCTAATAACTACAAATTATGCCCATAGAGTAGTAGAACATTGTTATATTGATTTTTGAATTTAAAATTGATTTTTCATCGAATAAGAGACATTCTTGCGATTTTCAGTTCTGCAGTTTATTGCTTATTAGACACTTATCAGTTTATGGCGATTAAATTTTGGTAAAACCGTTGCAAGTGCATCGAAAATAGTAGGGACACTTACATGGAACTACCAGTATTGAAATGAAGATTGAAAGTCTTACCTCTTCATTAACAGATTCTATTGTTGCAGCTAGCGGAATATTATCAGTACGCAATGCAAACTGATAGGTAACACCTTTTCGCCACTCATTACCCTCTCGTGGTTTTACATTATATAAACCACATGGCACAGCTTGTGCAGTTAATGCTGAAAACTGTCTATGCAGGTAGTACACATCCTGTGCCTCATACGTCTTCAGAGTCCCATAATCATAAAACATGACCTGCACAAATATAATTGACATGTACATTGCATCAACAGTTTGAAAGTAGTTTCACAGAAAATTCAGGATACCTACCACAACTTTGAGATCGGGTGTTACAGACTTTATAATCCCCCTATGCCACAGATTGTCATATATACAGGCACAGTTCATTCCAGTCTCAAGTACAACTGCTGGCATTGTGTATTGTGCAGACTTTTCTATGTAGAATTTACTGTAAACAAAGTTTTTGTATAAACGTATATAAAAGAAACAATATATTTTGAAGCCTGTTAGAATACTGGAAAAACTGCACTATCTTTTTTTAACTTCTTTTGTTATTACGATTAGCAACATTTCAATCCAAAACAACTTTACTGGATTTATTTAAAGAAAAGCTCTACTGCAAAAGAACTTACAGAAGTTATAGAAGTTATAGAAGTTATAGAAATTATAGTTATTTAAGAAAATTCTATGTGAAAATTGTAACTTATAATAGCAAAAGAGTTTACACTTTAATTAATTTTCGTACTTGAGGTCTTCCATGAATTTCTTAAACAATTCCTTCGTCCTTCTTAATCGTATCCAAAAAAAGGAAGGAGTAAACACCTCCACTACATAAACCTCTATGAAAGGTATGTCAGAATTTAGTAGTTCGCTTACATATATTTGCCCAACAGATTCTCCAATGTTCATAACATTATCTGGAATTAACTTTCTAGAACACTCTGCTGACTGCAAATAAAAGTAAGTTTGTTATATTTTCAAACATCTAAATAAAGCTATTATAATCTTAAGGTACTACTTACTACTGCAGGTGGTACAGCTTCTATATCTTGAATGGATTCATTTGGGATAGTGTACAGTTGAGCTAAATTCTGCTTCCATTGAGTTTCCTGCGTTTTATCAAAATGAATGTTTTTCTTTGCACTGTAAAGCTTGAAATCCCCAACTGGATTAGCTTCTTTAACATAAGCGAATATTTCTGGTAAATGCGATGCAAAGTGTATGACACTGGTGAAACCAAGATCAACATAATTCAATGACATATGATACTCTTCAGCATACTTAGTAGGTAACTCTGAGCACCAGATACCATCAGGATATTTTTCAATAAGTTTTTCTAAACGAAATTTGGTTCTGTCATTAATAAGTATGTCTGCTTCTTCCATCTGTACATATTCAATGTCATCAAGTAGATTTACATTTGTGTTCATATTATGTGTAAGAACATTGTTACACATGTTATCATAATATCCATTTCCCATCAATGGAGACTTTCTTTGTTGTTCTTGCTTTTGTTCCATCTCGTTTGTCACCATTAAATTTGTGTGATATATATTACTAGACTCTTTAATAAAATTACATGTTGATTGTCTATTACTTGCTTTTTCCTGAGACTGTAAATGAGGTATGGAGTTTATGGTTTGATGAACGACATTTCCTTGATCAAAGCAATCTTCATCTTCTCCACTAATACAATAATTGGATATAGTATTGTTAGATTTTTTCTGATTGTTTTCAGTGCACTGTGAAATATCATTGTAACATACATTTTCATTCTGGTATGCATCTTTAGAATTTTGGTGGATCATTAGGTTTCCTTTTGCATAAATAAAGTTGTTATCTACATATAATTCATGTGAAATTTCCTTTATCTGGTCTTCTAAGTCTTTGGTAGTAACATCAGAATAAGGCAATTTTTTATGTATTTCTTGCAATACATAATCTTTGTTTAGGCCTGTAGAACTTTGTTTCACTTGATACACAATAGGTGCCATGATATCAGCAGGGATACGTACTTTGGGTTGTGCAACATTTGGATAATATATACTTGGTTTGAATACTCGCCTACCAGTTTTCTTTGGTGCAGTTATCTTTTGTCGAGATACTAATGAACTGATATGTTTGGTTTTTTCACAGATCATTCCTTGTACATAATTAATACCATTGATATTTTTTATTTCAACCGGTTTTGTCATATTATGAAGAAAATCCAGCAATGAAACATAGCCAAATTCTTTCCATGGTATACTGCTACCTTCTTGTTCCGCATAATAAGTATTCAGTTGAGATACAGATATTGCACCCTTCTCACAAGCCAACAATGCCAAAATGTCTTTTTCAACACTTTCTTGTTTTTTGCTAGTGACACTGGACATTTTGTTGCGTGTCATGTACTGTGTAATTAGCTTTTAATCACTTGCATCCTGCAAAAATAAATTAAATTCACCGTTAGTATCCACATTACTGATAAACTATTGTTGAAACTACTTATGTATCTACCTAAGGAACCATCAAGCTTAACCGTACAATTTTTTGTGGTTTAATTCACGTGTGTCTCAACTTGACGTGTATACTTTGAAGGACGTTATATACTTAACAAGTTCACAAACTCATGAAATTACCGAAAATCTCGACTAAATGTATATACGCATACATAAATACCGATAACTATTGCTACACGTGGAAAAGCCTTAATACGCACCAATACACTCTGCGTTCAAAAGGTACCTTCTGATGCTTTCACCAGCACAGCATTGTTTACATCGAAAAACAGTCTGACCACCTTAACATCGCGATTAGCCGTAAAGTCACAAAGAGTCAATTTAGAAGATCAGTATCTTGTCATCAGTAAACAAAGTCAGAATACGTATAAATATACCTATCTATGCAGAATTATAGCACGATAGCGGTAAGAGGTAAACAGATACGTTTGAAAACTAAACTAATATTATTGTTTATATGTAAATCGCGCCAAACTTGAATATTAGAAATACACTATTTACTTACATATTTTTGCGCTGAAATGAAATAGGTGCAAAAGGTGGGGTGCAAAATTTTTACTAATAAGAATGATAATAAAAACTTTTCTTGATAATTACTTGATATTCAAAGGTAAACACTGCATGACAAATTCTTCGTGATATAATATTACATGAATAAAGTCGGTGCTATTGTTTTCGCACCTAAGCGGGCAATAACCCAGGCACGACCCTGGATCTACAGCGAACAATAACAACTTCGTTGACGAATTCCTAGTAAACATTTAAAAAGAAAACCTAGAAGTTTTTTGGGGGTTCAAGGATGGCACTAAACATTTGCTATGAATTGATACCAAGAAAAGTCCCTAACCTACCCGAAGTCTATACAAGCTATCATACATGAAAATTAATAACACTACAATAATTGTTTTCTGCTTGCAACATGTATTACACTGGTCGGTGGTCATTTGTTGGTCGCATTCTTTAACATGTGTAGTAAACAGTTGATTAAAAAAGTAACAGTTTACTATAAGCCTGTGATGACTAGCAACTTCGATTTACTTTTCTCATTTACTGCCCTTATTATGCCCCACAAAGCAAAAATAATAATCGTACAATTGTTCTGAAAACAACGTGGTTCTTTCAAATTGTTGGTAGATAGTATTCAACAGATTAGTTATAATGATCACATGTACGGTATTTTTTGAAACATAAATTTGAATGTAATCTGTGTTGACATTGGCAAGTTTCGCAATAAAAAAGTATCTGATTTTTCCTATTTCTCTACTGAGAATATATGACATGTAAAAAAAGTACACGATTCCATTTAAAAATCGCCGGTTATCCTGATACCTGTGCAATGCCTCTACTCACCACTAATTTCGATGATATTTGCGTGAATTCATTAAAATGGAACACCCTGTATTAACTTCGACGTGCATGTGCGGCACACTTGGAAAGCAAAGAAAACAAATGAGTATATTATCATAAATTGTTATCATAAATGTGTGTTAATGAAGTAGGAAATCAATACCAAAAAACGTGATACTGAAATCGCATTGAACAAGGCAGGAGTGTTTAAACCTGATTGAACGGCAACGGTCTACATATTCTATTCAACAGATTTCATTAATCAAGAGTACAATACTTATATTTATGTAAATAAAGTGATCAATTAACACTGGCCATCCTAAATGTATATCTAAGTTATTATAATTATTAAAAAATGTTATTAATGTTACTAATCAAAGTTGAATGGTTTTTAACAGAACATAATGTGGTAAGAATAATTTTTTCGTACGTGGAGTTGTAGAGATGATTTGAAGGTCATCATTATTTTTCCAAACGGATTGCTTATTTTTTAGGATATAATTCGATGGAGCAGTAAATCTTGAAAACGAAAGTATTTCAGGCACATGTTCTTTGAACTAACACTTTCGGAAATATTTCAGTTTTGAAGTCCTAAAACTATAATCTTTGAATGAGTCGACCTTCAATCCACCTCTACATTTCCGTGTACAGACAAATTATTCGTATAATTATGTCGCCCTCTAATCCATACAACTTTGATTAGGAAGGTTTCTTCTATTAATTATAATAACGGAAATGTTTGCGATGGACAGAGTTAAATTGCTACCCTGTATGAATATTGGGAACCATGCTTCAAAACTGCGAGAAACCCACATGCCCAACTATCAGTCTATGACATTGAGCTCACAGAATTATCACCGTCGCCGAACTTGTCAGAACTTGTCAGAAGTCTTGCCTGTCTTTAGGCTGTGAATTTCGCCTACTTTATGGCAATTTACGAAGTCTCTTAAAACTGATTCGAAGGCAATTGATATGTTGTTAAAAATTGTGGTTTATTTACAATTTGTACAAACATTACACCCTGTACAATCTGGGATACTTTAAAATAAAACATTTAATTACCTTCATTATATTTGAACATAGGAAATAATAACAAGAACCTAAATAGGTATATTTCATGCACCGGTATTCATAAACACTATAAACAGTAATTTATACACCCTTTATACGTTTCTTCGTAAATGTTTAATGCAAGTAATTGCATGAAAATAATGCATATTTTCCTCATACTCACATTTAGGAATTTCAAAAGACCCTTTTTTGAAATGAGTCAGTGCAGTAATACAAATGTACAATACTTTTCGAAGAAATTCAGAAAAATTGAAATACCAATTGAGATTTGGTTAATTGTCGACATATTGAAGCTTTATCAAGATAATTATTGAGAACAATCATTGACACTTTGTAAAAGACATAAAAAGAGGAAAGTATAACAACTTATGAACGTTAGCGATGCGTAAATTTTTCTAGTCTAGTGTACAGTTTGCTTTCTTTGTTTATCAGTTTGTTTGTTTTCGACATTTCTTCGTTTTATCTAATTTTTCGTATTATAACTGAGATTTACTGTGTTTAGCTGTAAGGATTTTATAAATGTAAACTTAATGAAAGCGATTCTTTTCTAGTAAATTTTATCACGTATTTTATATACTATATAAAAATCTTAAAGGTGAGCATATTTCTTTAAAGAATCTACTGTAGAGTAATATAAAGATTCTGCCATCAAAACTATTTGGTCTATAATGTAAGTTTTCAAGTATTTTTACAATTCGCTGACGGTTTAATCTCATAAAATGAAAACAAATTATGTTGGACGTCTTTTGGAATATTCATAAAAATTCTAACCATACGTAAAATGTTCTCATCGTTAGTAATACCATGGTACCAAGTGACGGTAGCATTCTTGTACAGAATGATATCATTTATTTATCTACCCTAATCACCAGACATCATTTATCTACTATAATCACTAGATTTAAAGGTTGTTGAACGTTTAGTGGGAAACAAAATAAGAAGTACAAGAGCGCAGCTCTGTTAAACTTCTGCCACTAAATGCAATAATAAAAGGCATGCGTACTAAAAATATTTAACATAAATTGCAATTAAGGTTATCAACGTAACCAATAAATAAGTTAATCCAGAAAATGTTTGATATAATGCAAACGGTTAAAAACTGTTAAAAACAGACAAAAAATGCAATGTCATTCATATAATGTACATCTATTAGCTCTTTATAATGTAATAATAGTTGTAGGGAGATTATAAAAATAAGGTTCAAAAATATACTAATATAATATAACATTAAGAAATATACAAAATTTACTTAGTGGATGGATCTTCTTCTAAATGCTCGTTAATTTAAAGTGAGAATGTATTTAGTAGATATATATTTAAAGAATATATTTAGAATATATTTAGAGCAAAATTATAAGGAAAGATAAATGCGTATTTTTCATTTCTTAACTTTTCTACCAAAATTCTGTAGGGCAAGCTTCCGCAATATCGTATTTTTAAAAATATCCAAAACATTTTTGGTGTATTAGAAATAATGAGCGGAAAATACGACTCTTTCACGGAATTCACCTGATGTGCATAGAACCAACATCAACTTCTTCAGAATGAATTTTAGTTCTGTTTCATAAATTTCATTTGAATTCAGTCGTTTCATTTGATTCTATTTTCGTTTGGTTTATTCTGATTTTGATAAAACGCCGAGTTCGATACCAACTTGCATCTGTAATGAAAAGTTCCTTGAATAATTCTCTCCAATGCGTTTGCTATTTCCATTCTACTGCATCGTAAAGAAGTAGTTAAAATTAGCATTCTTGCCGATACGAGATGTCGAGATCAAGGAGTAACCTTAACACGTCAGAAATTAATCATCACTCCTTGCATATACACTTTGCTAAATTGTTCAGCACCTACGTGAACCCATTTAAGAAACATCGTTCTGTGTACGTGATGATGTACAAAAGCTAAAGCAGATAATAAATAGTATATGACTATTATCAACTCTTCCGTTTCTGCTTCCCTCAGTCTCACTCTTTCTCGCTGTTTGACAAAGTACTTCAAAATTAAAACTATTACAGGAATACATTGCGTCCAAGGAAAAAGGAATAAAAATGGTATTTTCCTGATTCGTCGGTTTCTTTTTACGCTTCTGCTCGCGGGATTTTACTTTAACGTGAGGTATAATATCACATTATCAGGTTTCGCATATAATATTCCTAAAATTATTCCCTCGACGTAACGCAACAAAAAGCAAGAAAAGGAACAGAAAAAGGAGTATTAAACGCACAAAATGGAAAACGTACGGCATTCATTTGGTCATCTTGTCTTAATGACGGTTATGTGAAAAAAGGACTAAGAACATTTTTATCATTGCTAGTGTATTACATAAAACAGCTATGAATAAACAATCAAGACAGGTGCAAACATTGGTATTAAATAATTACACTCTTTACAGTTTCGTCTTTTCGTTTCTGATGATGCTGGCATTGCTAAATAAGAAGTATGCTTTCAATTATGGATTAAATTCCGTTTAATTTTTCTCACTCATCTACTCAATTGATTCGTATTGGAGAAAACAAGATATCGCCGAATATCTAATAAATCCATTCTTTAATAGTACATCACACAAATATTAAGGAACAACGAAATATTACTATTGACATAAAAAAATTACAATAATCGTAATACATTGAAGTTACAATTAATTTACGTAGTTGACATGGTTTAGTATTGGTATAACTATACATTTTCAAGTTCTAGGAGGAGTAATAGCCCCCCCCCCCGCCGAGTTCTCCTCATAGCAATCATATTTTAATTTTAATTTTAATTTTATATACCTCGAGAAATATTATTTTTCCCCCAGTTACTTAGACTTTTAATTAGGCGGAAAAAATTATTCAGATTTCTTCTAAAAACGACTAAGTCCCCCCTACAAAATAAATAACAGTATCAGCAAAAGAAAATGTCCGTACTGCACATGTACAAAAAGTACAGAGACAAGAACCAAATACTTTTTGATTGAATTGAAAACACACTGGAGTATGAACTATAAGAATGCTTATTTTATTAAAACCATTGACCCCTTTTCTGAAAATTATAAAAGACAGTATATCCAACTTCGACATTTTCATTGCATTTTTAGAGTATTTATAATGATTAATTTATACAATATATAAAAATTAACGACAGTAATATAATACACTAGGTAGTACATTAATTTGCCAAATCCCAAACAGATTACAAATTCGAAAAGAACGTAATATAAAGAAATTCTAATATCATAGTTCCCTTACAAAGATAAACGCACAATCTTTATAAGATCGGTGTCCAATCAATTAACGTCAAAAAGTATGATCCATGTTAAAAATAATTTTAAACATACAAATATAGACCGTCTAAAGATCGATAACATTTGCTGATGTAAGCATAAATACATGTGTCCGAAACGTCTGAACATAAACTTTTGTAGACCACTACTTAAGTATTTTTGCAATTAAAAACCTCAGTATTATGTTATTAATCGAAAGCACTTCATTCGGTCATTAATTTTGTATGCTTATTTGAAAGTATGTAATAGGTATACGTATTAATTCCAATGCCTTATCTCCCACTAGTCCTCCCATTTCTGATAAAATAAAATTTGAAAATATAGAAGTACTAGTATCTTATTTTTCGCCTTACATAGAACGCATTAGTAAAATATATATAAGTTGTGTTGCAACGCATAGAATTCCATTGATCTTTCACTGGAAACAAATATGTACAAATATTTACTGCTAATGGGTATAAGAAACTATGCCTTTGTCAATAACCTCGGCTAGAGTATACAATACATATACATACACATATACTCTAATACTAACTTAAGAGGATGTTCGTAACACCCCATCCAATTTACTCGTATCTCCGGTGTGTTTAACACTGACAGTAAGTGATAGATATCTATGATTTCTAAATCTCAATTCTAGATATCAATGATTTCTATAAATGAAATACACTGATTTTAAAAAAGTTTGTATAGAAAATGACCATTGCAGTAGAACCCTTGTATCCAATATAAATAAAACTTACAAATAAATAGTAATACATAAAATACAATCATATATAGATATTGAAAGATGGTTTAAGAACGGTTAGGCAGAATAGAGAGAAACACTAATGAAAGCAGGGGAAAGATAAGATTAGATAAGATTGAGGAATAATAAATAAAGTACAGAAGGAGAGAGCCAGTCTGTAGAAGAATTAAACATATAAAGTCCATTTAATAGTCGTGAGGCTGAAATTAGTAAATAAAGTCTACATTTTATTTCATAAGTTGAGGAACTTAACATTATCTTCTAAAATATCGTTGTCATAATACTTGTTCAATAAACTGAAATGAAATATTTTCTGATACTACAAGCTGTTGGCCATTTGTTCCAACATGAATTTCCGAAATGTATCACTGCTAATGATCAACATTTTAGCACAATAGGTAATGTATGTTATGAAGGATAATATAAAATAAAATTTATCTTGAAAATCACTACGGAGGTGATGAAGTTTGTTATACCGTTGATTTTCTTTCAATCTTAAAACTATCGTATTACCAAGGTGGAAGTGTGCGACGTAGTCTACAAAACCGAAGATCATGTTTGTTGTATCTTATAAAAAAACTACACAAGAAAAACTGGTTTATGGATCAACTATGACTCTGCGAGGCCATTTGATACGTCTCATTTTATGTTACATATTGCAGAAATAATTTAGATAACGTTGATCATTATACCGGATACATATTGCGACTAACATGAATGTTTAGACCCTAAGTTATCCCTCAATTCATTGTCCCACGTCTAATAATTGATAATGAATACATTGTACTGTTTTTTTCCATGTCAAATCTATTTTGGTTATAAATTGAAATAGAATTATTATCAATAATCGAATTTATAAATACAAGGATTTGTACATAATACATTGTATTTTCATGTACATACATACACGTGTATGTGGCATATAATTACTAATCAAGGTACAACCGATTGTAACATCGAATGTATTCCATACACAACAAACATTCGGAGAGACAAAAGTAAATACGCGGGTGAATGAATGGATAAATACATTGTTGGGGGATTAGCGGAAAGGAGGCCTGCATTGTGTGCATGCGTGTACGCATGGGGGTATATATGATGGGTAGGGGTGACGAGGAAATCGGACGAAAGCCTGGATTTTCAAGCGCGCAATCGCGTCTTCGTGTTAGCAGAAACGAGTACTCGCAATTAGAGGTAGATATAGATGAGAGCAGGTTATACCATCGTGAAAATCTCGTTATGAATCGCAAATATTCGATCGAAATGTGAACGACAGAGTTGGCGATTAAAAGAAACTATCGATATATGTATGATAATCCCGTTTGGGGCGAGTGGTAGACATAGCATCGTGTTATAAAGCTGCCGGCGTTGAAAGTATTCGGTACGTCGATAAAGCAACTCAGTACTCGTGAGTCTTTCGTAAAGTTCACTGTTCGAGCACTCTGCCAGCCGAGCATTTTACGGAACAGCAATTCTAAAGTGTCAAGTGTGAAGACTAAATGAGGATACTCGGGATAGAGGAATAAAGGAGAGAAGACACCGAGCCATATTACTACCCCTTTGTTTATATACAATACAAGGGACGCTAGCAGCGAGTGTATCACGTAAAGATGGCCCCGTCGTGCTTCGAAGTGATTCTCGTTGCTTTCATTCTAGTGCTACCCTTCCTTTACGAAACGAATCGGACGTTTCGATATTACTTCAAATTTCTCGTATATTACAGTATTATTATGATGAATGCGGTTCTGCTCATCCCGATTATGGTGTTCCGCCCACGCAACGTTAAGAATTTAATGTCAGTAATCCTTCTGTCATTTTCGAAATATCTACCCATGCATGCAGAATTTATTGTACACACACCGACATTATATTCACGTTTATCAATCTGCCCATTCTTCTTTTATTTACAACCATTCAGTTCTTACTTCCTCGTATATTCATAATTTTTTTCATACTTTCATTATATGTTAACGCCTCGTGCCAATAACTTGAAAATAAACGTTTACGTTTCGAACAGGACAGAATCGTTTGAAGGAAGACTAGGTTGAAAACAAAAGGCACTGATGACGAATATATTTCTAGGAACTTTTAATTCGCGTTTCATTGACATCAATTACATTGTATCTTGAAAAGTTTAAAAATACATCCATTCTCACGGAATATGAGGAATAAGAATTAATTAGACACTTTGCGATAGTTATTGCGCGGGTGAATATGTACATCGTAAGAGATTATTAGTAACAAGATAATAAATATAGATATGCATATGTATATATAAAGCATAGTTTATCCTGTACGAGACCATTTGCATACAAAGGATTATTTTTTTTGGAAATATCCTTATTGTATCTGAATAAACGCAATTCAAAAGGTTTATTGAAAAGAAACAAATACAAATAATAAGGCTGATTAAGGCAAAAATAATAAATTTATTATTTATACTATAATTCAATGTAATACAAAATGTTGCTGAATTTTATAACACACAATCTTTACCTGTTCAATGTTATAAATGGCTTTTATCTAATTTTTTTGCTATGAAAAATAAATGTGCATTGAATGTAATTTGATTTGTTCTCCAAAAAATCTTTGCAATTTTAGTAAATACAGTGATCAATATAAATTAGAGCACTTTTTTTCTAGGGACAATAATGTATACAAAACTATTTTTATTGCAGATTAGCATCATCAGTATGTCATCACATAAGCACTTTAATAGGATTACGGTGGGAACTCAGAGGACGAGAATATTTAGAAAAAGAACAACCATGTATAATAGTTGCGAATCATCAAAGTTCTATAGATGTATTAGGAATGCTTGATATATGGCCCGTTATGGATAAGTGCACTATAGTTGCTAAAAAAGAAGTATTTTACGCATGGCCAGTAGGATTAGCTGCGTGGCTTTCTGGTCTAATATTCATAGATAGAATGAACTCTAAGCAGGCTCGATCAATCATGAATGTTGCCACAGAACAAATAAAAGATAAGAAGGTAAATAGTTTAGTTTGTATTTTGACTTTGTGCCATATATCAATGACTTTAATCATGAAAGTCATTATGTTCTGTGTATCTTGCAGATAAAATTGTGGATATTCCCAGAAGGCACTAGACGAAATACTGGAGAAATTCACCCTTTTAAGAAAGGTGCTTTTCATATTGCAGTTAATTCTCAACTGCCTATCTTACCAGTGGTTTTCTCTTCCTATTATTTCCTGTCTTCACAGGAAAAAAGATTTGATTCCGGTAAATACGTAATGCAATTACGTCTCATTGTCGGTTGGTTAATGCTTTATTAAAAATTATTCATAAATTCTATTCCTGCAGGGCGCGTTATTATCACGACTTTACCTCCTATATCCACGGAGGGACTAGGAAAAGACGACATACATGATTTAATGGAAAAAACTCGAACTACTATGGACGAAGTATTTAAAGCCACTAGCCAAGAAGTTCGACTTTTACCTACATCTGCTAAGTCATGTCTCCAATGATTCTTCCTTAAACGCGCAACTAAAAGCATTTTAATATGGTCACGTAGATCCTCCACAATGGAACCAAAGATGACTGTGTGGGTTTTTACACTTCTTCTAATATACCTATTATTTGAATTTTTACCAGTTTTTCTATACTCATAATCAGAGATGGTCCAAAAAACTCATAGCCTTACAGTTTTATGTGAGGTATCTATCACTGAATAACTCTTAAGAAGCACTATCTAACATTAGATACCTTCTAAAAATGAATTTTTAGTTGACATAAATTATCGAAATTTTTTCTTCCACACAACAAAGCTTAGATATAATTTTTTACTCTTGACTGTATACACACAGCAAATTGTCTGGACATCATACCATTTTATATGATGCAAAGGCATTGCGGAAATTGGATATTTGTATAACATTATAACATAATTTTAACATATTCAGATAAATAGTACTTGAGAGTGAAGGAATCATTATAAGTATTTTAAACATCTGGTTAAGTCATATTTCTACTTTTGCTAATATTTGACAGTACTGTAACTGTAAATTATAGTACATTCATTTGTCCTTTCATCAAGGTCTCAGTTGTATCGTCCTTTTTTATCCACATTTTTATACAGGTAATATGTATACTCATTTTACTTCTATATTTTTTTTTACTTTTTGACAAAGTATTCTACTGAATCTGTATTATGCATTAGAAATTACATGGTTGGTCCTTGCCCATATATTAGTCCAAAAAATCGTCATGTCCACTTTACACTGAATACTACATTTATTCATAGAACTTTCCCCCCACGTATAAAAATTTTTTAAATTTCGTATGTTACTCATAATTGTTTATATTGAATGAAGGTTGGAGCATGCTTTCATACCTCTTAAATCATTGAATATGATTAAGGAAACTTTAGCATGTGATGTAAAACTTTTATTAACTGGATGATTTGTATGCAAACTGTCATAAGTAAAAATTTTGTTTGTAATAGAAAGAACAAAGACTTGTAAGAAATTTGTTGCCATACAATTTAATTACAATGATAGAAATGTACTCTTAGTTAATATAAATTAGAATTTAAACTATTTATAACGCATATGAACTACTATGAACACTTTAAACCATGTGAATAAAACTGGAAAGAGTTAACGCAAATAGTTCAGAAATATACCTGTTTTACTTATATTCATAAAGCATATTTAGCCTGTTAAAGAATGATTTTTTAAAACGACAAAATGGTTTTATATGATTATTCAAGTTGGCAAGAAACATATGATATTACTCCGGCTAGAATTTCTGTAGCGCTATTGCCTTAATAAAGTAGGTATGGAATTTGCTTAATATGTAAGCTTTTCTCATTATTCGAACTGCATAAAAAAACCGGGCGGTTGCCAGACCGTTAACTGTATTCCAAAACATAAATACATTCATGTGTATTAAGTATTTTAAGTTAAATAAGCAACATGTATTGAATTTATAAATGTGCGGTTGATATTATACCCTGTTACAATCAAATTGTAATATTATGACGTCTACCATCATTTACTCATTCTGATACAATTTTATAATAAAGTATAGTGCCATTTGTTAAGTAAGTTAAAAAATAGTGTGGTATTTGAAGAGTCAATAGGTAGTACAGTTGAAAACCAATCTTTTTTGCGTGGCGTCTTCCCTAAGCCAAACGCACATTTGGAAATGTAGAAAGCGTGTCATGCTACTTGCTAAAATAGCGCATTTGATTTTAATATCATCCTCGTGTTAAATTATACGAGCCTTTCATGAGTATGCAATATATACATAGCAGATAATTCGACTTATGTTCTATAGTTTCAACATAATTATCATTTTTAATTGTGAATAGTCGTTTTATTGAAATGATTCACGGAGTAGCAAAGAACCTAGTCCAATTATATTTATCACATGTTCATTATTGAAGATATATTTATCATTGAAGCTGATTCAATGGTAAAATGAATTTTTTTAGAAACTGGAAATAACTGTAAACTGATACGTAATTTATAAATCGCTGTAATGTTCGTCGAATTGGAATTCTTTATTTTTTGCTTGTTTGAAAAATGAACTCCAATTTCTTTATTTTTGGTAAATTGATTAATTGTAAGATCGATGTTGAGGAAGAAATCTAATTAACATTGTCGGTATAAATTTTCTGCTTATGCTACATAACAATGTACCGCAAAACAGTTTGTTCAACCGATTACACTGTTTGAATGTTTTCCGTGTTTATAGCAAATTTAATCATTAAGAAATAAATTAAGAAACTGAGAAACTCAAAATGTAAAGAAAGGATAACAAATAAACACTCTACCAGTTACAATAAGTCCGTTTTATTTATCCTTCCGGTTACGACATTCTCACAGACAGACATTCGTATAAGAAATGGTGTGAAAGATAACAATCACAAAATGATGAACAAGACAAGAATATTCTGTCTTTACATGGCTAAGAGACTGTGCAGACCATATAAAGTATTCGTCAACAAGTAAAGCATTCGCCAAATTATAATAAACGTTGTTTTAGTATTTTTCTTTATATAACATAACATAATATAAATGATTACGAACCTTATTTCAAAGATACGCGGTAACGTAATTTTATGAAATTACAAAATAGAATTGAATACAATGGAAATCTCCATGTCATTGCCATCCACTACATTTTTATCAGTATATTCTCCATTACAACACTTAAGCATGGCTCTCCAGTCTCATCTGGAGCAGCTATTTTTGGTGCCTTCATTCTCTTGTCTGCTCCCATGATACGAGACCATTGTCGATTTCTCCATTTTTTCATAAGGGTCACAACAATCATACGAGCCGTTTATTTTGCAAGTGGCGTCTCAACAATTTAACTATTCTTATCGGTTAATGTTGTGTAGAAATATGTACCTGATAAATTAATCTGTTTATCAGCATAAAAAATTAACTGCTTTTTTGAAAATTGAAATGCAAACCTTTTAATATCTTGAAACAAAAAAGTGGACTTACACCACTTTCAAGAAATAAACTTGGTTCTTTTATAGATATTTCAAATATAAACCGATTTATTGAAACATAGTCTGTTGTTCGAATATTTCCATTGCTCACGGTACGTTTGAATATTTTACATTCTGTGCAATAGCTTACCTCATAACTTTCCTTTTAAATTTGCATCTGTCATGTAAATGTGAGTACGCATGCCTACCCTTCGCGTAAGTTTTTAATGCTTGTTTTGACTAGCACGAGACAGGTGATTTATTTGACTTCCATAGTAGGATTCAAATTTAGAACCCGGTGGGGCATTCGGTAGTTCCCGTTCTTACATTTGTTGGAAATATCATTACTTCATACCTGTTCGAACCGTTTCAAAAGTATTTAGGATATTAAAAAATGCAGGAGGAATGTTCTAATGATAAAAGCCGGGAGATACAATGTCCAGACACGTCCCAAAGAAAATTCATTAATGCCTTGTTGATTCCGCTGAAACAACATCCCGCCGTGGATATTCCATCCACGCAACTAATTTTGAAGGTCAAGTGTCTCCTTTCACACGCTGTTTTCCGGATTTTTTTCTTGCACATAGCGTATTTTTCAATGCTTCTCAAAACACTATTCCCGAGAATTGAGATTGATTATAAGAAAAAAACTTTCAGTCGAAATACAGCAGTACAACACAATTTATTAATATGTACTTGCTTCTTAAAAATAATCTTTTTAAATCCAGTTTTAATACACATACACAGTGAAGATGATTTTGTAGCTTAGATTTACATTCACATACTATTTGCACAAACGTTCTCAACGAAAGCAATCAATGGCAATAGCAGCTACATTGGAAAATCTACGCCGATTAAAGAGAAAAAGAATTTATAATAAATAAAACCAAATTAATAAATTACGTTGTACTGTAACGTTCCTGCATTGCCCAATTGTAAAGAATTTTGTTTCTATAGTAGGTAATTGACGAACGCCATGGCACTCTTTAGAATGCAACTTTGACTGTGATTATCCCGGCAGGCTAGTAGATTGCTAATAATAAGGGGCACGTGTTTGCATATGACATAAATTTCGATGTAGATAAACACCCGATGGTTATTGTCTATCGTCGTTGTTTTTTTGTCATCATAACAATCGCAGCATTGATCTGTAGTAGACGTGAGTGTCAAAGAAATAAGCGATAAGCACCGCAAGCTTTTCTTTAAGCTTCTATTTAAAATGAACAAACCAACAGAGGGCCAGGATAATGACAATTCACTTTGCATTCAAAGAGATGCCAGATCGTCCATGAAGTGCCTGACATAACAATAATTCTCCGCAGACTGTGTATAATGTCGAACAACGCACGGCACTCGGTTTTATAACTAATTAATACGCGTATAATATGTATATGAAAATGTTATGAATAAGAAATAAGAAAATGCAACCTACAGGAAAGAAAAAGTGTCGGACCATTAAAGACTGATTACACTAACAATCTTGACCAAGAACGTACTATAAAAATTCTTCAGAGAGGTCTACACGAAAATCAAGAAACTATTGCCTCTCTTTTAGCGACCGTTGAAGAAAAACAAGCAGCCGAAGATGAAATTGCCAAAAGGTAAAAATAATGATTTTATGGATAATAAATACATTGCGCTGTGATTATTAAGTTAGAATACTTCTATAAGTTGCGCTTATTATGATTTTTTTTAATTTATTTTAAATGCCATAATAATAATATCAATAATAATAATAATAATAATAATAATAATAATAATAATAATAACAACAGCAACAACAACAATAATAACAATAATAATAACAGCTATTTTTTTAATATTGTTTATTATACCTCTAAAATACGAATGTTTGGCATAAATCTATTAGTTACAAGTATTAAAAGAAACAAACAAATTAAACAGTATGATTATTTTTCAGATTTAATAATATTTCAAAAATGTGTGAAACATTTTCGAAATATTATAACAACTTATGTGACAACTTTAAAAACATAGAGAGCGATCGCGATACTTTGTCACAAATGTATAATAATATTATCGTTGTGCAACAAAGTAAACTACAACAATTAAACGAAAATGTTACTAGGGAACAAATGACTGGTACGTCTCAGTGTAGTTTATTATATTTTTTCTATACTTATAGAAAATATCTCTTAACATTGAAAAATAACTAGTTGCAGAGCAAAAGATGTTAGTAGCAGAAATAGAAAACAAATCGTTAGCTCAAGAAATGCGGTGAGCAATATGAATATTTTATATTCAGTTTATTTTTACATTTGTATAATATTAATACTTTATATGTCGCATGTATTATGTATCATTTATCTCAAACGATACTTTATAATAACTTCAAGGATATTGGGTATTTCATCTTATAGGATAAACCAGCTACTCGAATATATAAACGAACTTAAAGAAAAATGCTCTCAAGAGAAAAATGCCACAGAAAACGCGTTTGCATCTGAAAAGTATCAGTTATTACAAGTGAGTTCTTTGTAATTTGGAGACTTTTGAAAATATTTTGGCTTCTATTCATGTATTTTAACAGGATCAAGAAAAATTGAAATTAGAAAATGACAAGTTGTATGAGGCCTTAAAAAATATTGAAGTAGAAAAAGCAAATGCTTTAGAGTCACTAGGACGAATAGAAAATCTGCAAGAAGAACTTTCTGCCTACAGGTAAGAGTTTTGCACGTTAAAATCTGCCATTCTGATTATAATATTCATTTATATGCTACCCGACAGCAACAATATATGATATTGTTATTCGTGATTATATTTCTGTAGAGCTCAAGCGGAACAACTTTCGTTTCGGAATGCACAGTACGCTTCTACAAATGAAACAATACTACGAGAAAAACAAAAACTTCAGGAACAGGTAATGTCAAATGGATTATTTTATTTCTACGACTCATGCCACAGTCATGATTAGTTATAATTTTAAGTAACATCAATTCATAAGGAACGTTAAATATTACAATATTGAAATTTCAATTGAAGACATTAATAAACCAAGGTGATAGGCAATAATATCGTGAAAAGCAGGTCTCGTGTTTTCTCTCAATAAACCACAACTAAGAGGATTAATAAAAATTATATATCAAAGAAAATAATTGGTATTTGATGAACTTCAATTGACTAATTCGTCACCTTCCACCTTCATTGACTTAGTCTTAGAATTATGATTGAAGTACAATTTTGCCACCTTCATTGACTTAGTCTTAGAATTATGATTGAAGTACAATTTTGCGTTTACAGTTAAGCAGCCTTACTGTTCTGCAAGATGTAAAAGTAAGCGCATTGAAGGAAGAAAATGGAAAGTTAGTCAACGATGTGGCTGTTTGGAAGAAACAATTTAAAGAGGCCGAAGAAGTATATGAGCAGTTAGAGGAAAAGCTGAATGATATGAATAACAAATATTCTGAACTTAAGCAACGTTATGCAGAATTAGAAAAGTCTGCGAAGAAAAACGAAGACAGCAATTATTCTACTATTAGAGAATTACGCAAGAAAGTGGAATTGCTGCAAAAAGACCAAGAGGAAGCTCATTCAAAGAAAAATATGGAAATTGCGGTAATTGTCATTTTAATCACTACAATCATTTGCATGATATCCTGTGACAATATTACATAGTGGTAACCAACATTATCAATAACGGAACGTTTTGTTTGTAAAGAAGAAATAAGATAACAAAACCGAAATATTCGTTGACATAGACGTAGCACGAACTGGTAATAAAATAGTTTGTTTGCCAGTAAACATTAGTCGAAGTATTAAGGAAACGGAACGAAGAATAAGAATGAATATTAGAGAAGCTATGATTTGTTAACTTCAATAAGACGAATAGCCTAAGTTGTTTATAAAAAGCCTCCTGTGATAGTTCATGTTTTTTAATTTTATGTTAAACAAACTTGGTATTTTTCGCGTAGTTTAAGAAAAATTCTCTGTTGATATGCATAAAAATAAGCTTACCATTAATAAAAAAAATGAACTGATACATAAGGGGCAATGAACTGTAAATCAGTCTCGAAGCAATTGAAGCAATTGAGCAGTCTCGAACAACGCGCGTGCGGGTTGATTGATAATTGACCGTTTCATTGAAACGAGCAACAGTTTCATTGCTCAGGAAATGCAACATGTAATGTTTTTGTTGGTGCAACTAAAAAGTTTGAAACAATGTATTCTACTCGCGTTTACCTTTGAACAGAAGCCACAATTTAAGAAATACTCAGATAGAGCACAATAATAATGAAAATTTGTCTTCTTTTCTGTAGCACTTAAAGGAAGTTTTAGAAGAAAAATATAAGCAAGAACGTTCCGCTTTGGCAAATGAAATAACATGGAATCGAACAAAATTATGTGAAATGGAAAAAATGGCATCTGAAAAAGAACAACATTTTACAGAGACAAAGTCCAAATTATTAGAAACGGAAAAAGAAAACAATTCTATGCGAGACAAAATTCATAAGCTTGAAACGGATAATAAGACACTGCATAGTATTGTAAACGGTAATTCGCACAAAGCAACGTTAGAGAACAATGCAACAGAACTTCTTCATACAAAACAGGATAAACACGTGGAGGTGTTTAAAAAGGATGTCGTACGAGAAGAAAACTTGCAAAATAAAATAACGCATTTGACGGATACAAATAAAGATAAAACGGATGAAGTGACAAACATTACTAAAAGTCTGCGCTTACCGGCAACCACAAATAAGGCTTCCACGCCGACAACATCTGATAAGAAAATTGAGAAGAAAATGGACATCAAGTCATTATCATCAAAATCAGGACAGATATTGCAACAGAATATTTATGACTTTGTTCTCTCTTCGGACGAATCGGATTTCGATAAAGGTCTTCACGAAGGGAACAAAGTATGCACATGAAATCCTTATCCATTCTGTCGTAATGCACGATAATGTGTCGTTGAACAGTAATTTTACAATTTGTTATTTTCCTTAGATTTTCTCTCATCAACATCCCACGAATAAGACGTACAGTATAAGTCAAAATCAATTTGCAAGAAAAACTTCCTCTCAATCTCAAATTCACTCTGAATCGATCAGCAAAAACCAATCCCAATCTACAGTAACATCTCTTCCTGTTCTTAATAAGGATAAACAAACTACGGTGAGTAAAACTGCTTCTTTATTTCATACGGTACAAGAATACAACTCGGATAAGATGAGGTTTAAATCATAATGTCTGTTGCAAACTTACCAAAGAAGAAATATACCTGAAATGCAGTAGTATTAGAATCTTTTAAATTTCTAAATTTTTAAATTTTTAAATTTTTAAATTTTTAATCACAGTCAATTAAATCAATCGCGCTTGTCCACTTGTATTGTTTAGGAGTTTTACATTTAATATATATTTCCAGGAAAGTAAGAAAGAGAAATGCTTTTTCAAAACCAGCAAGGTAGAAGAAAAAGACTCTGGTAAGAAAGTGAGAAAGCGAAAGTGGTAATAATGTGAACATGAAATTTCAATTTACATGCGTCTGACAGAATTAGAAGAACTCAGATATGAGTATTCCTAAATAACTTCGTAATGGAAAACTCATGTGTAAGATAAACGATGTTATTTATTGATTTGTATCGATTTTTCTTACAATATATAATACACAATATGAATAAATACTAAATTTTGTATTATGTCAATTCTTTTATATAAGCATATAGTTCTCAAATTAGCTACCAATATATAATAAAGTTTATGAAGAAGCTAAATTTTTTCAAATTCTTAAAGGAATATTCAACGTATTTGTTTCGCAACATTCTTGCTTATCGTATCATTCATAACATTCTCACCACCATCCACTTGCATATGCGTCTATTATCGCCGTAGGGTCAGTTACATTTACATCGAACATTAACGTTTGCCTGCCACTACAGTTGGATATTCTTCAAATCATTCAAAGTTGTGTGTGTCAGTGAGAAAGTCAGTGAGAAAATGTTAAGCTTAAAAAGTGACAGAATTATCGTGCAGGTCTGTTGCACAAGATTCCTGACATAATCTGACATAATCTATTCAAACCCACCCTGTCTAAAAACGAATGCATTGATAGAGTAATTCGAATTGCGATCCATTGCTGTTTTTGTTCGCGCATGCGTTAAGAAAGCATCTGACACAATCTGTGAAACTAAACGGTGATAACTACCTTACGGTGGCAGACAGCATCAAAAAGTACCTTACGAATGCTAAATTAACTACTTTTCTTAAGTTTGGCAAAATCTAGTCTAAACAATTGTTTACCGTTGATACATCAGCTACCATCTACTACGTTTAACTCTTACTCAGTTCCTCAACATTTTGTTATAAACGTTACATTGCTACGAGTTGTATTATTTCTGTAATCTATAATGGCAGACGTGACAATGAGCAACACGCGTAAGATGTCTTTTGGTTTAAATGGAAAACTGAACGGTGTGGAAGGCAAAACACCTTTCTTAATTGGTGTTTCCGGGGGCACAGCAAGTGGAAAAGTACGTTAAAACTTCGTGTAGACATTCATTACTTTTGAAGTTTCGTATAAATATAAAACGGTACCGCTTGAAACATAACCTAAAATTCTTAAGTCTGTAATACTATTAATGTAACAGATTTGTTTCAGTAACGACACATTATGCACTACTTTTTTTATAGTTTTTAGTAAAAAATTGCAGTGAATATTAAATCAATATTAATCGATGTAGTTTACTATACTGTCTTATGAAATTTAATGACACATAAACTGTATTTTTAGTCAACAGTATGTAAGCGGATAATGGAAAAGTTGGGACAAGTGGATATGGATCACATGCAACGACAAGTTGTATGTATTTCACAAGATAGTTTCTACCGTGACTTAACTCCCAATGAAAAATTATTGGCAGAGAAAGGACAATACAACTTTGATCACCCAGATTCATTTGATAATGATTTAATTTTACAAACCTTACAAGACATCTTGGCTGGCAAAAAATGTGAAATACCTGCTTATGACTATAGAACAAACAGTCTGTAAGTAATTATTTTATATACAAAATTTATTGGTGGTACTTTGTTATGATACATTACATTACATTATGGTACATTACAATACATTCTCATTTTAGAATAAAGGATCAGATCACAACAATATACCCAGCAGATGTAGTACTCTTTGAAGGAATTTTAGTCTTTTATTTTCCAAAAATAAGAGATTTATTTCATATGAAATTGTTTGTGGACACTGATTCAGATACTAGATTAGCACGGAGAGGTAAATGGTTTCATATCAATATTTTTTACTTTCTACGAATGTTATGGAACAATTATGAACTAGGATTTAATACTGTTTCGTTAGTTCCAAGAGATATTAAGGAAAGAGGAAGGGACTTGGATTATGTATTAAACCAATACACAAATTACGTGAAACCAGCTTTTGAAGAATTCTGTTTACCTACAAAGAAATTTGCAGATGTTATTATACCTAGAGGAGCAGATAACACAGGTAAATTGCTATTATATTATTAATATTTAAAAAAAAAGAACAACTCAGAATAAGTTTATTGTTTGAAATAACTCAAAAAATCAAGTTTGTTTTTGTAGAGTATTTTTTTACAAGATGTAACATTTGGAAACATTTTTTCCAAAAGTCATTGCACTAAAACAGATTAAAGAAATTTGCCTTCAACAAAATTGTTGCTTTTGAGTTTTGTTTTTTTAACCCTGCTTTTGCAGTGTAATAATATGGGATAGAGCAATAAAAAAGGATGTGTTTTTTAGGTTTTAAATTGCTTAAAAAGATGTATGAATTATGTTTTATACATCTTTTTTGTTTTTTTAATGGCTTGAGTGCTTCCCATCATGCCTGTATCTCTGACAAATTATACTGTGAAATGGTTAATTACATACTAGTAATATCATATTATACTGTGATTGAGCAAAGCAGGTATTCCTATTTTTCAAGCAGTCATGCAAAAACTATGCACAGCTTATTCTTTGTTTCATTACTTTTTCATACGTACTGTTTCTTATCAGCGTTTTTAATCATTTACATTTATAAGGATCCCTTAATGGGTTTTTTAACACGTTCTGTACCTAGCAAATTTTATGTCAATCTAAGATTGTGCTGTATAGCTTAAAGCTTACTCATCTATTATTATAATGTAAATCTGAACAGTTACAAAATAACTACAAAAATAACTAATTTATTTAAAGATATGTGATTTGCTAATATTTTGGTATAATACATACATATAGCCATCAATTATAACGCTAACTACATATATATAAAATCAAAAAACCTTAGGTATTTTACATGTCATCCGTTAAAAACAACAAAAAATCTGTATTTATAAAAATATGTATCTGCATAATATTATGACGTTTATTACAATAATGTTGCATTGAAAAGCAAAAATAACATATGATACAAATGGAATACCTTCTCCAAAAATGTAATAGAAACGGAAAACAGAAGTATGGGATAGAACGTGTTAAAAAACATCTGTTTTATGTACCACATTTTAAAGCCTAAGTTTACATTGTACAATGTTAAATAACTTGAACAAGACAGTAAGGTATGATGTTCAGTGTGATACGCAAGTAAAAACTGAATAGTGAGTAACTTTGAGACACCAATATGTAAAAATATTCAGAGCATTGCCCGTTGAAAATTATAATATTATTTATTTAAGTTCCATTTATAATGCTCCATGCAGAATTTGAAATTATTAATCCTTCAACGGTGTTTTCTGCCTAAAATTGTGCTGTTTTGAAAACTATATTGCGATCTTTGATTAAGGAGTTTACATGAGAAGTTTCTTATAATCAACATTAATGACTTACAATTAGTACCATAAGAAACCGCTATAACTGAAATATAAGTCAACCTTTATGTATAATAAAATACATTTTACTTTATGTATCTGATCTGCGCCTGGTGGAGGAGAGCACGATATTTATATTGAATATAATATTTTCCTTTTATGACTACAGTAACTGTGACATGTACTTTACTTACTTTAAAACTAATATGTCTGATTTCTACACATTAACATTTCCATCAACTATCTACATTTGATTAAATTATCCTATTATTGTCGTTATAGTCCGAAACAAAACACAGATAATTTCCAGGTGCAGATATTTGATACACAGTGCAGCTTGCCATTTACAGTTGGCAGCAATATAAATATCTTTTTTATGGTTGCTGCCCGGTGTTTGTAAGACTGCATGCGATTGTGATTGTCGAAAATAATCTTTGAAAAATCAGTGCAAGACCTGAGTGACTTCTTTCTAAAGATGTACACGGTTTGGTTGTTGTGTTTGCAGTGGCAATAGACCTTATAGTGCACCACATCTGGGACATTTTGCATTTCAAACAGGCTGAAAATGCACCCGGGCAGCAGTCATATGTCTATCAACGTAGGCGTACTTCGACCTCATCAGGCACGCTCAGCAGATGATTTAACCAAAGCACGCATGTCCCGACTACTCATGCACATTGCATTTTCATACCAGATCATTAGAAATTTACATACATTTTGATAAAACGACATTTTTGAATCTTACTTTAAGTTGTAACGGCGATTGTTTTAATCGAAAATTTTACATTGAAGTGCGGAAATAACTTTTCTGAGTAACTGAGTAACACTTTGAAATGATCTGATTTTTAATAAAAGATGTAAATAGTTTGATACTTAGAAAATTATTATTTAAGTTGTAACACATTGTATTACGCCAACTTCTTAACCAGATATGTGCATAGAATAATCTTGTGTGGCAAGGTAAAGGTATTACTATGATAAGTCTGCCAATTTACAAGTACATTTCTTATGTTATCTTTGAAAACGAAGCTGGTGTTGGGTTTTTTAGTAACCGTTTTTATATTTCTACTTCACATGTATTACAGTTAGTTTAGTTAGTCACGTGATGTTGCAAGCAATGAACATGTATGTATATCTAAAGAAAGCGATATAAAAGGGGTAGTAAAAAGGACTAGAAGAAACGTTATCCGTAATCATTGAGAAAAATAAGTAGGATGAGTTGCGTACTTAACAAAAAGAATATTTCTTAATTTTAGAATCCTACTTATATTTGCTTTTCATAGTTTAGTTTTCAGTTCAATACACGTATTTAAGCATTGCACGAATAATACAAAAAAATGCGGATAGTGTCAAGGATATAGATAGAAGGACTACACTAAAATGCACAATTTAGTTTCACAAATAAACGTATAAAATGACTGTTACTATATAACTGATCAGACAGTATTGCAGGAAAGTAGAAACGAATATGCAATAATGAAAAAAGGAAAAGATAAAAATAAGTATGATTTTGTATATTAAAGAAAAAGATAGAAGGTGGTCAAGCATAATACATAAACATAATAGAATAAGAAAGCATAAGTCGGAGGACGGTGTTGTAAAGAATTTAAAAAAAAAGATGTAATGGAATGTACCAGAAAAAACAAATTTAAACCTACATGATGATCCAACGAACAAAATTGCCCCAGTCTAAGAGCTGGCCTTACATGAAAAGAATAAAAAGGAAGATATGCAATGTATAGTCGTAGAAAAAAGCACCAGGAAAAACACGAATTCTGGAAAAAAATGAAGTACAAACTATAAAGCAAAATGAAGATATATAACGATGAATAATAAATTGTAGGCATTACAGAAAACGAATTCATTTGATATAAAACCGAAAAGAGGTAGCAAAATTGTATTAAGTTTTACAAAACATTGTTGTACATGAAAAATTGTAAAAGGAAAAAAATCCAGGAAAATTAAGAACACAAAAAAACTATGACTGAAAAACTTTCATATTATTTCGCGTAAATAAAAGATTCGTAACGAAAATTACAAGAAATAGGAAAAATAGGAACAGTAATAGGAAAAATAAAGACACAACGATTTTCCATTCCATGACCATTTTCTTCAAAAATATTGAAAAGTGTTTTGTATATTTCAGTTAAATTCATGATATCATTCATATACTTCGAAAATATCATCCACATAAAAACGTAACGTTTATTTGAATGTTAACAAAGATTCATAACTATGTAAAAGGTGATTGTAATATTAGTATCAGCAAGGATAGCTGCGTTCGTTTTAAAAATTAGAAAATTATAAGTAATGTATCCAATATGTGCAAAACACTGACTAAAAATAATCCTACCTTTGGTTCCGTCATACAATGCATTGCATGAGAAAAAAGAATGTGCATCCTACTGTGAAACCCATCCATGGTTACATTTTATAATTAGTGCTAAATCTGACTGAATAATGTGCTATCTAATTTATATGAACGTTTTGCACAATCCTTAGTTTCATTAAGACGCAAGAATACTATGTTAATAAAAATACAACGAAAAAAATACAAAACATTATAACTCCTTTGACATTCTTAAAAATGTTATTTTAACACGGTATACTATTTCTACGGATTAAGCGTCGAATTTTTGTAAGGAATTAGAAAATGCCACACTAAGACAAAAGTTTGACCAATGCGGTGACTATTCTATAAAATTCGTATATCGAAAACTTAAAATGATTATGATATAAAACATGATCGAAGCACACCAATAGCGTGTATAGTATTGAGCGTTTGTATTATACTTTCTTGTGTTTTCTTGCGCGAAACAAAGGACTTTACATTACATTATCATTTTATAAAATAAAAGCTGTACAAATATTTATCGTATGCCTGTTTTTACAAGACTGTGAATATTTGTTAATGCGTATCTCAAATTTGGAAACATTTTTATTTTGTTTATACAAAATTCATTGTAGAAATGAGAAAATACATCAATATGCAAAAGAGATAACATTGTTGGGTAAGGTTATGACTATACGCACATTTTTTTAAATTACCTGAATTTTTTAACATGATTTAACAATGAAGTAGAATTACAAGCCATGCCAAATTTTAAAAAAGTTTGAAGAGATCGTAAGATACATAAAAGAAAATTAAAGCTACTTGAAGAATATACCGCATAGAAAGTTCGACAACGATAAGTGTGTAGGGAAAAAAATATGATCTACCACCAATATGTACTAGCAAGTTTATAAAAAATAACATTTGAGTAGACGTTTAACATCTGTATCCATTGATGAAAAGTTTGACAAGAAAATAGCAAGGAAATCGTTAGATTTTCCTGCTGCTTACATCAGCAAAGAGCATAATTTTCAACGTGATGCATGTAAAGTCAGGAGGAAGAATCAAAGTATAGGACGAAGAGACTGGTATAATTAAAGATGATATTTTTTAATAATGAGATAATATGAAAAAAGAAGTCTGTTTGCGCCAATAATGATTACGTTTAAAACAATATTAGAAGGAAAATGTATGATCCATTTTGTAAATAGTGACAATAAAGAATACGTAATAGAGCGAGGAAGTGGCAGCTAATTCCATATGGCAAAGAAAAAGATTTTGGAATGTAAATAATTTTTTTCGGTGTCTTAGATTACCATCCATTTATGCATCGCCAGGAAGAATTAACATATTTGTATGTATATATGTAGCTAATGTAGCTAAAATTGTCATCATTTTGAAAAGTAATTAAACTGGAAAAAAATTGATTCAAAACCATACTGTCTGCAGTATTAAATAGTTTCACTACTAAACTTTGCTGGTGATGGTTTATTATGTCAGAAAATAGAAATAGAAATGGTAATCAATGGGGATGGACAAGATGTTAATATACATGTAAAAAACGAGTCTTTTTAGGAATTCTATAATTTTGTGGGAATCCACGGATTGTGAAAGTTACGAAGCATACAAAAAAAGAAAAGAAAATATAAACAAGAAAAGATAAACAAAAGTATCATACCAATGCCTCATTTACACTAAATGTTTATATTCAAAAAGACAATACTTATATATGTTTCTAAATTAGGAAGTCTAATTTTAATGAGAGTAAAGATGAAGATTTAAAAACAGCATTTAGAAGAGTGTAGAATTACACCAAAGTGAATGAAGCAAAAGTTGCTGTAATCGTAGATTGTTTACAGTTTTCAAGAAAAATTGATTAATAGCAAGTGCAATAGTACTGATTGTACGTATTTTGTGTAAACTTGACCAATGCTACTAAATCTACTTCTTAAAATTGAATATCATACACTGTTATAATCATTTAAGTAAGTTCAGAATAATAAGAAGCGGTTTTATACACAAATTAATAAATATTGCAATTGTGAACGAAATGTATTTTTGCGCTTATTCTTACGTGTTTATATATTTTTCTTATATGGACCGTTTATTTTGAAAGTGGTGCAAGTCCATTTTTTGTTGTTTCGAGAAAATCAAAGGTTAGCATATTAGTCAATTAAAAGATATAGGTTTATTATGTCAAGTCTGGCAATGTTTCTACTATTTTATTAATATGTAATTTCATCATATAAATTGCTTTTAGACGAATTTAACGAAAATAATGTACATTTACGGGCTGCAAATGGACTTACACCACTTTCAAAATGAACGGTCCATATATTAAAAGCATAATACAGTATATTAATTTAAAAATAACTATGAAAGACTACAATCCATCCTCACTTATATGTTGCTGTTTTCACCATTTAATATTTTCTTGTAATGTATTGCGTTCATAATAAAAACGCAATTTTTGTGTATTAGGCCAATTAAAAACTGCTTTTCCCATACTAATTGATAATTTTGTTGAAAACAAATGTATATTATAACTATGTTGGATTATTAAAATAGTGAAGTTTCTTGACACTAAAATCGTGATTTTTGTATAAAATTCTGTTACAGTGGCCATAGATTTAATAGTGCAGCACATAAGGGATCTCTTGAGCAACTGTGGCAGAGTAACAGTGCCCCCCGAAAGTCCAGTGAACAGGACTGAAGGATTATTTAAGAGACCACATTAATAATATTCTACGATTGAAGTGTTAATCAAAGTTTTACATAATCTGTACAATAAGCGTTTGCGTTAATTGTAACATTAGTTTTAATAATTGTCTTATTGGCTAACGCAGAATAGCATTGAATCCTAGATAGCTTGTCTTTCTAAGAAATGTTCAAAGCAAACTAAGTCAATTGTACCACAAATAATTTTTATATTTACTTACAGTAGGATACACAGAATATTTGGACTATTATTTAACAATGGTTGTGTTTCAACCATTAGATTGTAAAGTAAACCACAGAGCAATGTGATCAGAGTAACTGTGTTATAACATTAGTAGGTCAATCACTAAAAATGATTCTAAACAGTAATAAGATAATAGAAGCAGTGAATGTCTGTGATGCATAGGTACCTCAAGCACCAAACAGATTAAGAATATTGTACAGTGGAGGTATTGGAATGACAATTCCTTTCAATGATTGGTTTTATTTATCATATGCATAATATTATATAGTTGGATGTTAAAGTAACATATTATAAACCTTTTACTGTTATGACAATTATTTATTAAAGTTGCACGTTAACTCTAAATTATACATTATCAATATTATTTAAGCTTAACATTATTGATAGTATAGTTCCAGATTCATTCCATCATGTATTTCATCTGTAGTATGAAGTTAAGGATTAACTTTTTGTATAAATACTGAAAAATATTGGAAACACTACATTCCTATTACTTTAATGCTTTTGACGTTAAAGGATACAGTCTTGCAATTTTATGTGATCCTTGAATATTGTGTACCATTTTTTCAAAACGATTTTCTCCCAATGAGTTCCAGTTTGTGCCGCAATTAATTTCTTCAAATCACGTATTGTGTCATCTGGGTTGCATTTAACCCTGACTTTTTTTCCAAGTCTGTCATTACAGGTTATCTCTAACATCTTCCTTATCGCCTTATACTTAAAAAAGCGAAAAGTAATGGGTATGTAAAAATATGCTTCTGCGGAAAATGTTACTTCTATTTTTCTTAACATTTCTTTGACAATGCAATAATGTAAGAAATACTACTTTATGTAGAAGATTAATAAGTGCTGTTTATACTCAGCTCTATGTTACTATATGTAATGTGCGAATATTATAAGTTGTATAATATGCAACAAACGTAAAACTGAATAAATCGAAAAGTAAGCTTTATTGTCTACAGAAGTTTTACGAAGCGTAAATATTAAATAAATAACTTACACTGCATAAATACTATTACGAACAGCGATGTCACAGATTCTGCTGGCTCTTATGTACACACAGTAGATTTATAAATAGTACAACAGTTGAACTCGTTTTACAAAAAACTTTTGACGCGAATAATTATATTTCTGTAAATATTGTTTTTATTTCTTCTATTTCAACACAGGTACAAAAGGTATCAATTTTCACGCACTACGTACTCAAGAAAATTCCTGACAATTCGACGGTCTTCATCTAGTTCTTGCTCTGGTTCCTTAGTTTCTAGTTACATAGGGCTATGTTGAGCAAACGTTTCGCTCAACCTATCAATGAAATAATTTGTTAACCATATTTCTTAAAAACATTACACAGGTCTGTGATTGATTATTCAATTTTATGCAATTTTCTTTTATTGCTTTTAGATTTCTCTCCCACTTTATATGTCCATTATTATTAGTAATTTGGATGAATTCGTAGAAAGAACATCCATGTGAAATTAGCTGTTTTGAAACATGTCGACCAATCAAGTCACTCTGGTTATATGCCTGAAGTTATCATCATATGAACCTAACCTGCTTAACATTGTTTCATTTGAAATTGACTGATTTTTTGGAAGTACTGTTCATGTGATGATTTGTGTATGTAAATGCTACACGTGATTCAGATGTAAACTTACGAATGTAAGTACTATCAGATATAATAAAAAAATAGACATGAAGAAATGTATATCGACATTTATAATGAGCGTGATTTGTATTAATCTCTAGGTGTAATTGTAAAAACAGTGTACGAATGTCATGAAAAAACCACGTTTAATTCATAACCTACAATAATAAAAAAAATTGCCACGGATTTAACAAATTAATGTATTGAGAGTAGAATTTATATAAAATATATCCAGATTTCATAAAGTTATGAATTTTCAGAAAAAATGGTGCGACATAATAATCAGTTACCAGATAATCTCCCTCAATTGCAAAATCTTATTAAGCGAGATCCAGAGTCATACAAGGAAGAAGTAAGTACAGTTCTATGCTGCAATTACATGTACCAGTTGAATACTTTTCTAACAATTATATCATTGGCTACCAGCATAAAGTATTTGAAACTTTTTGACAGTTTTTACAACAATACCAACATTACAAGTCAACTTTGGAAGTATTTCGCCTGACACCAAATAAATTTAACAAAAGTCTTGATGACTTGGCTGTGTTCCTGGCCCAGGTTAGTAATATTGTATTAATCACTGTATAACATAAGTATATTTTTAAATTGTTAGATCTTTCAGAAAGTGTTGTTAAGATATTTCCCCTGCAATAAAATAATTTTTTATTTATCTTTTCACTGACTTTTATGTTTCTAAACAAAGCATTAGTTAAAGTGCCTATTGATCTTTGTGTCATTAGAACTTTTAATGATCCTAAACAACTAGTAAAGCAATGGTAGCTAAGTAACATAACTTTCTCAAGGATCTAATTGTGTATTTTGTATTTATAAAATTGTTTTGTTTTTGTTTGGCAACTTAGTA
This sequence comes from Hedychridium roseum, assembly GCA_963989215.1. Classification (NCBI taxonomy): domain Eukaryota; kingdom Metazoa; phylum Arthropoda; class Insecta; order Hymenoptera; family Chrysididae; genus Hedychridium; species Hedychridium roseum. The sequence continues at coordinate 2,344,072 of OZ022312.1, read as the reverse complement.
ATAACAGGGAGGTCCTCTTCATTTCTCTTCCAGGTGTATTAAGCTGAATTTATCAAGTGGTTCACCAGTAGTATTTTAAATACAAGTTAATCACACATCTTTCCTCTCATAATTGCACACTAGAAACTATAATAATGGAAAAATTCTTAAAGAAAGTTAAAAACAAAATCATATGTAGAGAAGAGATCATAAGAAGTTTATACTCTCTAATTGGTAGTGCAACTGAACCTATGCCTGAAAGCATATTCATATATGGTCATGTAGCTACAGGGAAGTCATTAATAGTAGAGACACTACTTAAATACCTAGAGTACAATTTCAGTGTTATTAATTGTATTGAACATCTGAACAGCAAACATATATTTGAATACATTCTAAATGACTTATCACCACCACCGAATGAATTGGATGATAGTATTAAACCATACCATAAATGTGATAACATGATGAACTTCTTACTCCTCCTTAGAAAGTTAGCAAAAAGCAGCGAGCAACCAATTATTATAGTCTTTGATAAGTGTGACAGAATGAGGGATATGGATGTTCATCTTTTACCAGCATTTTTAAGACTAAAAGAACTGTCTGGTGTTAATGTATGCACAATATTTATTTCTGACATTGTGTGGGAAAAGTTTCGCGTTAAATCAGGGATGTTGGAGCCTATTAAGATTCATTTTCCACAATATACCCGTGATGAAATGGCTCATATACTACTACTTTATAAACCTGCTAATTATGATGTAGAATTTTATACAAATTATTTAAACCTATTCCTTTCTGTATTCTTTAGATTTTGTAGGGATCTTAATGAGCTTCAATATATGACTAAAATTAATTTCGCTAAGTATGTCGAGCCTATCGAATCTGGACATTGTAGTAAAGACAACATTGCTGCATTATGGCGACATATTTCGCCGATTTTAAAAGCAAATTTAGAAGTGATTTATCTTCGCGTATCCGCCGACAACTTTGTGCAGCGTGCCGAAGCGTCTAAAGAAATAGAATCTACAACAAAATTAGCTTTAAGTTTTGAACTACCGTTTTATGCAAAATACATGTTAATTGCCGCGTACTTTGCTTCGTATAATTCTGCAAAAGACGATAAACGTTTATTTATGAAACAAAGTTCTAAAAAAAAAAAGAGGGCAACTGTTAGCAAGATAGTCACTACACCAAGTGTACAGTCTGGTCCTCGTACTTTTCCAGTTACTCGACTGCTCGCAATTTTTTGTGCTATACTTGAAGATAAAGTTGACTTAAATGCCAATTTGTTCTCTATAATACCCACCCTTTGTCAGTTAGGGTTAATGTCTTCAACGGGAGATAATAATTTGGACGAGCCAAAATATAAGTGCCTTGTAAGCTACGATTTTGTTACAATTATAGCAAAAACAGTTGGCTTTGACATAAAAAATTATTTAAGTCATCTTTCACATTAAACAGCTATCAGGCCATGTAATATCTGACTATGCACTAAACACGTTTATCATGTTATAGTTTCAGATGATAACAAAGCACATTTTAGTCATATAATTTCTACTTTTCAAATTTATCTGATGTCAGATTATTTTATATTTGTATGAATTTCCATTAATTTATTTTTTACGTATATGTTAAGACTTAGGAGTGAGCTAGTTGAAATGATTTAAAAATAAAAAAGATGGTTAAAAACATTTTAAATGTAGATTTTTGGAAAAAGATAACAGCAGGAAAATTTCCTTTGAGTTTTTACAATGCGTTTTATTTATTTCTGGTAGAAATTAAGAATTTATTTTTAGTGATTGTGATAAAACTACCGATTTTTACCGACTTTTGTATCTTTTCATTCTACAATTATACTAATAAACATTGTTTAATATGACACATTTGTTTCTTATTTATGCTAGGCAATCAAATACCACTTATCTTTGTATGATTTTTACATTTCAATATAGGTGGCCCATTGCTATACAGATGAACTGAAAACTTTCCCCCAAGAAATTGTCGATATACTTCAAACACACAATACCATTCTAGACAGTGAGATGCGATTTGTAAGTAATTTTTCACTTAAAGAAATGTTAGAGATTCAAAAGAAATGAATTTATTGAAAACCCTTTACACGCTTTGTTACAGACATTATGCAGGACATTGATTCAATTACGAAACAAGGGTCTATTAGAACCTACTGCTCTTCTTAGTTTATTTTTCCAATTACTCAGATGTCAGGACAAAGCTTTGAGGCAATTTCTTCAAACACATATCATTACTGATATTAAAAATGTCAATGCTAAGCACAAGAACATGAAAGTAAACACATCTTTACAGAATTTCATGTTTTCAATGTTAAAAGATACCAATGCCAGAGCCGCAAAGATGTCTGTAGACATCATGGTTGAACTGTATAATAAAAATGTATGGAACGATGCGAAGACTGTGAACGTTATAGCCACAGGTTGTTTTTCAAAAATCACGAAGGTGATGGTCGCAAGTCTTAAATTTTTCCTGGGAACAGATCCCGAAGAGAAAGATAGTGACGATAGTGACAGCGATGACGAACCAAACATTAAAGAGGTAATGATGGCCAACAAAGTGAATAAAAAGACGAAAAAACGTGAAAAACAGCTGAAGAAAGCTAAGCAGTTATTTGTGGTAAGTTATAATGACAAGGAATTATAGGTATTTATAAAGCAAACGCAAATGACTAATACGTGCCTTTTACCGACGTATTTGTTTAGAAATCAAAAAAGAAAAAATCGAAAGCGCCACAGTTTAACTTTTCGGCGCTGCATTTGATCCATGATCCACAAGATTTTGCCGAGAAGTTATTCAAACAATTACAAAAAAATAATGATAGATTTGAAGTGAAACTGATGACTTTAGATGTAATTTCCCGATTAATCGGTTTACATAATTTGTTCTTGTTCAATTTTTATCCATATCTGCAAAGATTCTTGCAACCCCATCAAAGAGGTGAGTTTCGGTATTACATCCATTCACATTTCATTTATAAAATACATTCCAATTAACAATTATATTGCACCATTCCAGAGGTAACGAAATTACTCCAATTCGTTGCTCAAGCTTCTCACGAATTAGTACCTCCGGACGTTTTAGAACCTGTTCTAAAGACGTTAGTGAATAATTTTGTAACAGAAAGAAATTCAGGAGATGTTATGGCTATTGGGTAAGTTCAATCTTAGAATACCTTTCTTGTAAAATATAAAATTTGAAGTACTGGTTTCTTCACATACAGTTAAAATTAACCACTAACAGTAACAATCTTTAATACTCTTAAAAAATATATTTATATACAAAACTTCAGCTATAACTTTATGACATAAACCTATGAATAAAATCAAAGAATATAAATATATGTGTATAATGCATATACCTGGAGGAAAATGGTATAGTTTCATGTAATTTACAAAACACCAAACAAATCAAAATAAGTTGAGTATGTACATTTATGTGAAGAACAGTTTAGTTTAGTTTTTATTCGTCCAAAGTAAATCTGGTACAATGATGTACTAACTCATGCTAGCACTGTTTTACATCTTCTAACATATTTAATCCAACCATTTTTAACATACCAATTTAATACGCAGGTTGAACGCCGTTCGTGAAATGTGCACACGATGTCCTTTAGTAATGAACGAGGATCTCCTTCGCGATCTGGCACAGTATAAACACTACAGAGAACGAAGTGTAATGATGGCTGCACGGTCTCTTATAGCTTTATTTAGAAATACGGCGCCAGAACTTTTGCACAAAAAGGATAGAGGAAGACCAACAGAAGCGACTATTACTCTTGATGCTCCTAAATACGGAGAAGTTTGTGCCAAAGACTTTGTACCGGGCGCTGAAGTTTTGCTGAATGATACTTCCAAAGATGAAGATAATTCTAGCGATGAGAGCAGTGTAAGCAAATTTTTATGGAGTTCTTTATACAATCACATTTATTTGTGTGCATCTATAGGTAATGAGTAATGCTCCGGTCAATTCGAATTTTACAGGATGATGAAGGATGGGTTGATGTTCAACACAGCAGTGATGAAGACAATGGTGAATGGGTGACGGACGATGATGACGATGATGAAGACGAAGATGAAGATGAAGATGAAGATGAAGATGACGATGACGAAGATTCAAGTATATCCGAAAATGATGGAGAAAATGATGAAAAGGGCGGTAATAGCAATCCCGCAGTGCAGGAAGACAATAACACAAATGGAAAAACCGTTAAAGTAAAAATGCAAAACCAACGAAATTTTAATTCTAGTGCAAAGTCCGATGAAAAGGATGGTTCGCACAATGATTCAAAAAATCAAAATAATACACAGAAACACAAACGAATGATCAATAAGAAAGGTAAATCGAAGTTGGAGAGGAAAAAGGCAAAGTTGGAAAAACGGAAAGCGATAAAAATTAAGGAAAAGGAAGAATTGACCGCTGAAAAGAAAGTCAAAGCATCATTGATATCTCAGGAGCGTTTGCTCACGGATGAAGATTTCAAAAAAATTGATATGGCTTTAGTAAAGCAGCAAGTAACATATGCCAGGAAGGGAATAAAGAGAATTCATGAAGGAGACACAGAACGGGGAGAACTTGTTAAACTCGGAGACATCGAAAATATTTATAAAAAACGAAAACATGATAAGCAGGCTCGGCTGGAAAGTATAAAGGTATTATTTTACTGAGTTTATTAATTGCCTGTACATGATACCATAAACAATCATTATGAGATCAACAATTAACCACAACGTGATTTACAGAAAGGACAAGAAGGCAGGGATAAATTTGGTTACAAAGATGGTCGCCAGAATCCATTGTGCAGTAAAACCAATCGCGAAAAGAAGAAGACAAAAGCTTTTCAGATGGTAAAACATAAAATAAGGGGAAAAGTTAAGAGATCATTTAAGGATAAACAAATTGCTCTTAGGAATCACCTACTTAAGCAAAAAAGAATGAAATAGACAGTCACTGCATTTTTTTATTTAACTTTTGGTATACATTTGAATTTGTACTGTAAAGTATGTAAAACCCTTCCACACCATAAGTCTTGGATGATGTGGACGTTACATAGATCCCAAATTGCATGTATTATATTTTTTGTTAGTTACTGATAGTGCTACATAAGTGATTCTGCAATTTCATATTACATCCATATGATTAATTATGGATTAAATAGTGTTCTTCAACTGAATGAAAGTTGTTAAGACAGGTAAAATGTTGAGAACCAAGTACAATTTTACATAAACCTTCACTGTATACAACATTGAAAACAAGAAATTATTTAACACTGTTGTTTCTATCATGTTCAACTGTGAGTTACATTTTATCCCTCCAAGAATAGTTGACTTTCGAAAATTATCACCTTCATGGTATTTCACAAATCAAAAATTTATAAAAAAATGTCTTGTTTATTCTTACATAATAATATATTTAATAATGTTAACAAGTTGAAAAGTATCACACGTACATATGTGTATATATAAATATATATATATAAATTTTCAATCATACATATCAGCTTAAATTGTTATGAACTCCAATTGTGCTCGTTAGTACATGCTAATGACTTAAATTCATTATAGCATTTATACGGCAATTAAATCACAGCTTGTTAAAGAATGCTAAAATAACAAAAATCGGCACGTGAAACCGGCTAATCTCTTCAAATGTACTCATTCATTGAACATAACCTTCCAGTAATGGCATTGACGTATATTTTTTATACGCCTGCGCTTTCTGGAGTTTCTAAGTTATCAACAGTTCTGATTGGTTCTTTCCGATAGAACTAAAAACACTCGAATCGAAATAACCATGCACAGGAAAGGTATATATTGTAGTTTTATATTTAGCATAAACACACTTTGTCTTTTATTACGCCTTGGTAGATAAAAATCAATAAAATGTGTAATAATAAGTAAATAAAGTAATTACAATATATGACATTTACTTAAGCGCCACCTCTTTAATATTTTTCGTGTGTCGTATATCATTTATATGTGTGACAAGTTCTATGCGTTGCGCGTAGGGGAGTATCAGGGAGTATCTGAAGGCAGTAAAGGAAATAACAGGCGTATTATCTCGTGGCCGTGAGTGTAGTTAGTAGTGTTAGTCCTACTCGTGTAGGTGAAGCTGTATAGTGCTGATCGGCGGAGTGTGTATAGTGGGTAAAACTCAACGAAAGCACCTAGTGTTGTTAATGTGCTTGCAGGATTTTTCACATGAAAGACTCTTTAGATATTACTCGATATTTTTAAGAAGATAACGTTTCAAACTCTGTGTTAGTTATTGTGATTAGATGCTGAAAATGTTAATAGATCAAGATTTACAATGGAACGGAGGGACGATCGGAGTTGACTCGGATTGTCAGATGTTTCCAGAGCTTGGAACTTTGGGTATGTGGCATCCCTCGCTTTCCTTCTACGCTCCTACTAGTCGGCGTAGTTTCGTAAAACAGACATGTGTTTATATCTCAACGAGAAAGCTGTCAGAAAACTTCGATAGTACGAAAATATACCAAACCGCACATGTCATTTACATTATCACATCCCATCCTTAAAATATTATTTTATAGTAAAAACCTTTTCTTTTAAAATCCTGGTATTTTTCCGACAACATAAGTATCGCAATAATACATATTATATCAATGCGACAACAGCTTGGAATATCTCTATATACACGCAACATTCGCAGAGTATAGCAAGGAAAACTTTGGATGATTCAACTTTTCGGTAATTCCGGGTAGTCAGCCTGACTGACGCTTCAACAGAGAAATGTTTTCTCGATGCTCCTTTCCCGCCAGCATTGTCATTATTTTGTAATTCATTTCACCGTCGACCAGACAAGAAAGATAATTGAAATATTAGAAATAATAGAGATGTGTAGTCGGTTGTAGGTAAGAGTCGTGGATCGTTGATATTAAAGCTCACGTGTGTGGTATACATAGTGACTGATGCTTCGTTTGCTACGCCTCTTGGCTCCTCGAAAGGACCTGATCTTTTAAGGTCGACGACCTTAGACTACGTACTCATACCTGCGAATCCCGTGTAATGTTTGCAGTACATCGAGAAATATAATTGCACGGCTAAGTGTATTAAGGCGGTACCTAACAATTTTTAGAAAATAAACAAGATAGTACGACCTTAGACTTCCATTTACAATAAATCTTCATTGTCCAAAAAATTGTGACTTATCGTCGTTATCCGTTAACTCTTTAGTTTACACGTTTATTTTGCGATTCGCGTTTAATTAGTAATTTTACATCTGAATGAGCCGGCATCAAAAGCCGATAAATCTTGACGAACCGCTGGCACATTCTGATTATTTCGTTTAAAATCAAGTCTGACGACCATGAAACAACTGTTAATAACATTTATAGGAATTAAATGATGATTTCAAGGTTCATTGCGACATTTCATTGTGCAACAACCAACATACTGCACTTTTTAATAGTTTATCTCGCGTATTCTGTGCCATGTACACGTGTTATTTATCGCTGGATCCTTTGGCGAGTGCGATGAGCTACGGAATAAAATAGAGACGGATGTCAGGATGTATGTGTGTGTGTGTGTATATAATACATGTAGAGGTTCAAGGCGACGGACTGAACATATTGTAGTTTCTTTTTTTTACGGTACCGGTCTTTCCTTGCCGGCCCGGTGTCATTGGCATCTCACGTGCTCGCACCGATCAAGTCTACGAGAATTCTCCTTCTCTGACATTGTTTCATTGAAAAATACAACAACATTTTAGAAGAAACTTTTTAGTTAACAAAAGGAAGATTCATTGACCGCAGTATGATTAAACTCGCTGTAAATGTAGATTATCGACGAATTATCGATCAACTGCTGGTTATTAAATAAATCTTTTTCTGTGTTTAGGATTTAAAGCTAGTGGTTGTTGGACATTTCCTAGGATTTGTTTGTCAGATAAATTTCTATGTCGGGATTCAGATATTATAATTCACATGTCGGATTTCAGATTCATTTATTGGAGTTCATGTTTATTAGGTTACAGAATTATTTTATTCGTGAATGTTTTTTGATTGATATATTTAAAAACGGCTACGGGTTCTGTGTTACTGTGATATCTAGTAGATCTTACATATCTGAATATTGTTATTGAAAAATATTTTTCTTAATATGTAATATTTGAAAACCTTTTCCCATGAATTATTAATTTGTAAGAAATTGGCCTCGCGCTTACATATTCTACCATACGCTCGTAATTAACATACCTCCACGCGATAAGACGCAAAGTTTCTGATATGCGGCCACATGCATCACATCGATAGTTATTTTTTATTGGAGTAAATGCGATAGCGAGTGGTGAAAACGGATATACGAGCCAATCGCACTAAACTTCGAGAACAAATAATCACCTACAAGTAATTTTTATGTGGCGTTGCCGGCGTCGCTTAAAAGAAACATTATTTATTATCTCTAAAGTCGTTAAATCATAACATGACTAAAAAATGATAAAAATGTTTACGATCAGCGCAGTTGCCCGGGTTGAACGCCAAAAGAAATGCAAACCAAGCATTTATCGATCATGATCCGATTTTGGTTCAAGATTATATTCAGGTTTAGGTTTTCAAACAACCGTTACTGCTCGTTTTTGTTGCGTACGTTTAAAAATAAAAACAAATCGGAATAATATTTTCAAGTTCTCAAAAATATACACTTCTTGAGAAAATAATAATAGTTATTAATATTTTGTCGCAAATTAAAATTAGTATTTAATGGTTGAACTGTTCATAATGACAGATGAAAAGAATAGAAAAAACGTATTGCAACCAATACTATAAAAATCGTTTGGTTTATTTACTAGAGAATAGTACAGTTTAAATTTTTAATGTGATTTATCTAAATTTAATTTTGTTTTCAATTGTTTATATTTCCGCATTGTAATATGTATCTTCTTGTATGGGCAACTAGTAACTCCCTTAACCAGTTAAGTGTGTTTGACGACTACATATATCCGTCATGGAAAAATGGCAGAATTTTGTATCATGACGACTATATTCGTTATAGAGAAGTGGTACCAAAATTTTACACATGACGGATATAGTTGTCACACACTTAACTGGGTAATGATACTTGGAGAATAATTTTTTAAGCGATGGCTATAGAAAAGCTATATGTATTACTTTGAAGAGTAGTCTCGATTCTTCAAAGACGTCGAACAATTGGCATACTTTTATGTGAACAGTAAAGTTGTCCTTTGAGATTTACGTAATTTATGTTTTCAACACAGTGCTGATTATTTACTGCACTTTACTGTAGTAAGTATTTTACGGTCACATGTGTGTTGCACCAACGGCATGGTCATGTATATTTTTATATAAAACAGCAGTTTTGGAATGTGTTACAACTGTTTTTATAATTTTCGTGTATGAACATATAGTAATATGTCGAAGTAAAGGGCTGTTGTTTTAATCTTGTCGAAAGTCTTTTTGTAATATCGTTAAGTTTCATCCTTTTCACGGGATATATCGTCAGCAAAAACATGTTCATGTCCATCCATCACGAAGGACGGATATGAACAGAAACCATTAAAATTATAAAAACAATTTTAACACACTCCAAATGCTTCTGTTATATTGTACGATCATGTGATTAAAAAATTTGTTTGAAATTCACCCTGTTTTATATTATGAGGATTGTATTACGAAGAAGATATTTCTCTTGCAATAACTGACAATAAATTTGATTTTGCAATATTTAGACATATACAGGGGACTCGAAATCTTTTTCAGTTGAGTAAATTTACAAACATTGCGTTTTTACCTTGTACTTATTTAAAATCTACTTGAAGTTCACTTCATTGTCGAATCCAACTGTACAAAGTTAATAAGGCCATTAATTTCCGGAAGCTTATGCAAGAACAGCAGGTGCAGTTCCATGGACAAGTTAACGTACATTACTAACAATACAATGCGGCAGAAAGCACCTGGTGATTTCCTAATAAGCTTATTTTCATCGCGTGATTCCGGCTTACCGCATTTCATCACTTGTTTGAATTCAAAAGGACAACTTCTTCTTTCGTTCTCAATAAGAATTTAACAATTCAATACATTTTGCTTTAACTAACAACATATTTGCAAAACTGTTATATACGGCATAAAATAAAATTAAACATATACCTTAGACGAGAAAAAGGTGTAGCAACTTAATGGCCCATTTTCATAATGTGTTAAAACTTTATTCTTCATTTTTGTCATATCTTACGTGCCTTTAACGTTTTGGAAAGTAGGCAATTAATGCACCTGATATACCTCACCAAACACTGTGAGCAATTCTTGCTTGTTCATCAGTGAAATGTTAAAAGTTAATGAGATTCTAAATAAGGCTGCTCATTAGTCTTTACGGTCATTGTAATGCATTCATGCTCATTAGAAAGGAGTGGGTTAGAGTATTATAATCTCCATATCAAACGGAGAAAAACTTTCAACATAACGAACTTTTCGTTTAACATAAGAATATTTTTTTCAGATGACTGTTCACTCCTTCCTGATGATTTGCTCCAAGCTCTCAGCTCGGAATTGGAAATTCCGAATTTACTCGGGGAAGACACATCCCTGGGATACGATGAAAGTCCGGAAGAGATAATGAAGGGAGCTACGCTTGAATCTCCATTATCACCTTTCGAAGATTTCAATTTAACTCTGTCTCCGCAGCATATAGGTTGTTAAATATTTCCCTCCTTGCGACATAACGCGATAAATAAACCATTTTTTGTGTTAATCACGTCGATCTTTACAACCTATAGATTCAGAAGTACCTGATGAATTGAAACATGACATTAAGATGGAACCGGAAAGTCCGTGCATGCAACTACCTTTATCTCCCAGCCCGAGTCAATCGGAATCTAGTGGATCAGAGTGGCAACAAGATGCGTCAAATCATTCAACTGCCGACGTAAAGGTAACATGGGTCCTGTGTCAATACTCTATGGACTTATGTGAACATAAGTTATTACTTCAGTTAAATTACATCAGATAATCCGGAAATTCTTTATAATGTATCTGTTTGTTTCTTGTATTATATGGAATGTTCAAAATTTTAATGATAAAAAAAACATTCAGTTAAATATTATAATTTTATGTTTGCGAATACATGGCATTGGAAACAACAACATTTTTGAAATCTTCTTATCGGCTGTTCACCAATCCGCTCTCGTTACTTACTTGTCCTGACTACTCACGTTTACTCCATTCTAACAAGATTTTTTTTCCTTATTAATATGCTATGCTACTTTTTTGATCAGTAGAATCCATATTCAGATGAACCAGTCCCTGTTGTATAAATACTTGTTTTTAACCTAATGTGTGTGCGTTCTCTGACTAATGGCATGAAACACTATTTCATAGTGAATAATTTAAAACCAAATAACGTGTAGAATATATACTAAGTACGTGTAAATTTGTTATTTCAGAATATGTGAAGCACGTATAGTTGCTGTAAATTCGTTCATTCTGTCATTTTATTAACTTACCCTATTTTTTAAGATTCTCAGAAAAAATTCACATTTTATAATCGTTAAAGTTGCGCACATTTAAAAAAAATTTTGAAAATGAAATTTGAATAATTATTTATCAATTATACTTAATTATGCTAAATCAATTAGATTCACATTCGTAGTCATAAGTGACTAACCAGAATTCAATCTATTTGGTTTTAAAAGCTTAATTTTCTAATTTGGATTTGCAGTTTACATTAGAAACACCGCCAATTTCACCGCCGCAGAATATATCTCCACCGACATCTCCACAGCCAACAATAAATACACCAATAATGCAACAGATCAGACTAATACCAGCGAACGCACAAAATACGAAAGCGACGAGGTATGTCCTTGCCAAAGGAAATTCGAACAAACGTGTTTGTATTCAACCCAAAGGCAGCATTCAAATTACGAAAAACAATGGTTAGTAATTAATCTTTATACCATCCTTTATTTTAACTTAACATTCACAATAAATATTTTTGTAACAAACACAATTTTTTGCAATGTTACTTAGCTCTAAAATATTCAGATTGAAAACCAAAAAGGACAATGCATGTATACTTTGTTCAACCCGCATCAAATGTTTAATAAATACGTATTTATTTATAACCATACATGTTGATTGTAATTTTGTTTCGTAACTTTGCTGAGTCTATTGATTTACTGATTACATTATGCTTTCTTTCTTGCAGACTCGCCAAGGAAAACTATTCTTCTAAGCGCACAAGATTTTGCCGCACTAACACAAAAAGTTAAACAAAATCCTGTATCTCCACCTGTAAAGATTCAATCATTGACAATGAATAGGCCTATAAACCCACAGAATTCGATAAATTTGCAGCCAGCACACATAAAGCCAGAAGATAGTGTTATACACTTTCCACAGCAAAATCATGTGAAAATCGTCAGTGCCATACCGAATGTGCAGATAACAGCTGGTGAACCTGTAGTTAATGTTCCTAACACCCGAGTAGTTTTGAAAAATGAACCAGCGGGATGTACGTCAATCGTTGTTAAAAACGAAACGACGAGTTGTCCACCGATCGTTATAGCAAAACCGGAAACAACAAATCCTCCCATTATTATAAAGCGGGAAACACCTGATCTCACGAACATCACTGGACGACAGGATTGTGAAATAAAGGCGCTCAAGAGACAACAAAGGATGATAAAAAATCGAGAATCTGCGTGTCTCTCACGAAAGAAAAAGAAAGAATACGTTACTTCACTGGAGAAACAACTCTCGGACCTTCAAGAAGAAAATAAACAGTTAAAATCGGTAAAGACGAAAAATTTAAATTTATCAATCAGTTAAGGCCAGGGGTGTGCGGGATCCCGAGATGGTTCGGGATACCCGAGAATACACGTGACCCCCGAAGATCTGTGACTCCCGAAAATATGCGGGACCCTAAAAAGATTCGGGATTCCCGATAATGTACGGGATGTAGAATAATATCTGGGATTCCCGAAAGAGTTGTTATTCTTGAAAATTTCCGCAATTCGATAATTTCTACACGAAAATTTAAAATAAAATAAAAAGAACCCCGAATGGTTTCGGGATCCCGAAAATTCGCGAAAATCCCGGATGTTTTCGGGCATTCTGAATTTCTCGGGATTCTATCCCGATCTCGAGAAAAATTCCCGTCCCGACCGGGATCTCGCACACCCCTAGTTAAGGCCATACAATTTGATTATCACATTCATTCACAATATGGATGTGAACGATTTGTACATGTGTTTCTAGAAAAATCCTTTTTCAATTACAAACACCTACCACGTCTCGTTGATTGAAATTTTTATGCTCTTAGTTTGACAAGCATTGCTGTAACACACATTTATTTGAATAATTATTATCAATATTTACTAACGTATTCATACTAGTATAAATGTTTAGCTGTGTAAAAATGAATGTGTTTTCAATTATATACATAATGGTATGAGTTTCGTATGCTATGTTAATAGGAGAATACAGCTCTGAGACAAAGATTATCTGCATACGAAGAAATAAATAGCCCCAGTGCTAAATTAGGAAGTCCAAATATTAGTGCGAATAGGAAAAATGTGGCTATTCTATTAGGAATGATTTTCATGGTTTCCCTCAATGTTGGTAATTTCGGGTAAGTCCGTCCTCTTTACACACAAAACAATTAATTGGCGATATGTAAACACTCTCAGCATTTTATTATTATACCAACGCTTTTTATTTTATGTTAATAGTTGTTTTCTTTTGTCCTCTATAGCATACTTTCGCAAGAACGAAAAATAGAAGCTATGACGCCGAATATACCAACATCAATGTCGAATATTAGGCATGGTAGGACGTTACTGTGGACTTCTTCTGAAAAGAAGGTCGATGAATTCGAAAACGATTTTAATAAGACCCTACCGATGCAGCACCCTATGTGCCCAATGCACATTAATCAAAGTGAATCCATACGTCTAGATTACGAACTTAGACGGTGGATCGGTGGGGATTCAGATCGTGATAATTGGACCATGCCAGTTAAAACAAAAGTTCATGCAAAGCCTTTAGGAGAATTGCTATTATCAAAACCTCTAGCGCAAGATAAAAAAGTGGAAGACAAGGTCCATGCTCCGACGAGTAGAAGGTCGGAAAGTATGAGAGAATCAAAGAACGTTCCAGCATCATATGTTAATGCAGTTGAAGTCTTTTCACCGATATTAAGAGAACATGCGTCGCTTTTTGAAGCTTTAGGAAGACGCGATGACACTTTTTATGTGGTATGGTTCAGTGGGGAACATTTACTTTTACCGGCTTCTAGGCAAAATAACACTGCCAGGCCAAGAATGTCTTTGGTTCTACCGGCGGTACCCATTAATGGTAATTTCACTTAATCTGTACATATTTTACTTCATTCCTAAGGTAGTAAGATAACGCGAATATGAACTAAAAACGATAATCTAAGCAAATAAGCAACAGTGATATACAAGAATCTGCTTACTAGTAAATGGAGTATTCTATTGTTTGATTTCTCATTTACTTCAGGTTCATACTATGTTGTTGCAATTCATTGAACAAAACTAATTTGATTTCGATATTGTTATCATTACAAAAGTGAAGCTCTCGTGTATTTGCTAAGAAAAATAAATAGTTGCTAAAAAATCATTATTTTTCAGGAACGTTTTCAACGCCGGCTAATCATATAACAATGATGCAGATTGATTGTGAAGTGACGAATACTCAATTGCTACATTTACAACAATCCGTAATACCGAAACACTTACGGAATAGTAAACCCGAGAGCCATCGAAATCAAGCAACTGGTGACGTATCAAACGCTGCAGCAGTCAATGGAACGAGAAATTATAAACCATATTTCGTGAGGGAGAGTGACACAAGCTCGTTTCATGATAAAGCTGTTAAAGATCCGTATGCACAAAAAACTACACAAAATTTTCCTAACAAGGAGTCTTATTCATTGAAAAATAAGTACCCAACTGGGTTCGGTGTGGACGACATTAAAAATGACACACGTCGAAGTTTAAGAAAGGTAGAACAAGTAAAGTCTGATGTATTTAAAAGAAGTCGAAATGTCGGTAAGGTTTAATTAAGAGACATTACCGGTATTCATTGATTAATGTTATTGGGGACCTTCTTTGCTGATCTGGTACTGCATTTGTAGCATCTTAGTAATGCTACAGTAATGCTCCACAAAGATTTGAAAAGAATTCATTTTTACAATGTCGAAATGAATATTTTGCCAAAACGTTAATACTTGGCTGTGTATGAAATGCGTCTGAAGTGCAAAAGTACTGTCCATGGTCTATGGACGAATTAGATTTAAGATTTGGAATGTAAACAACGTATTAAATGTTAATTTAATAGCCCGTCACAAACTAAAATGGACCAATTCCGTTATATGTGACGTCGTATCAGGATAAAATAATCTTTCTATCGTACGTTGATTTTTGTTGCAGAAAGTTTTTATCAGGGTATTTAAAGAAATACTTCAGGATGAAGTAATATATTGTTTCAAGATTTGAGCAGTTTATTTAAAAAGATTTTTGTATATACTAGTTATAGAAATTCTCGTCCAATGTAGATGGTATGATATATTATTAAATATTTCAGTATTTAATAGCTAATATGTTGGTATGTTGTGATAGTGTATGATAAAAGGAAGACTTTGATTTGCAATATTATTTCACCTTATAAAGTTCACTTTATTTTATAAGTGTACACAATGTTTCACAAAAAATGCAAGTACAAATATTTGCCTGTATATTTACACGTATCTAATTACACAGAGTAATACGCTGTCATCAATTTGAATTCACGTTAAACCTAAAATAGTGACAGTAATTTTTATTTCAGAATTTTAGTGTAATAATATTTAAATGACCATACTTTCGTACGGGTATTAATTAAAACTTTTTCTTATTGATTGTATTTATTAGTAATTCATAAATACAAAAATAGAAAATTTTTAGTGGCGTGGCTGTCGGGATATTAAGAATGGCATCGATAATACCATTGTTAGTACATTTGGAATATTTTTGGTGTACTCATGATACATATATATATTACTGTATATAGTTATGGCATTGCACGCACTTTTTCGCACGAAATTATCGTTTCTAACTATACACACTAATGAATGCAACTTGTTTTTTTATAATAACTTGAAGTGGGTTAGTTAAGTTACAATAGATGTCAGGAATTTTGTATGTCACGCGCGTCTGTATAATGAGCATTGTACGAATATTATATAAAGGATTAAATAGGAGTGTTCCACATTAAATAGTTATAATTATACCTTTTTCAATATAATATAATAAATAAGATATATAAAAGTTAATGTGTTGTTCATTAATTTCCTATAATGGTTGATTTATTCATAAACTATATGCAACTATCTTGATAAACAATATCATAGTGTTACTTTTAATGACTCACAGTTATTTGAGATCGGGTGTAGAATTTCCAAGGTAATGACGTAAATCTGTTATTGTTGACTTAATTAGTTTAGCAGGTATGGTTGGTTTTCCAAGTCTCTGATGTGCTGTGTAACGATGACATCCTCCAAAAGAATAATAATAATCACCCCCTACAAAGCATGATGTTAATGACATTGCACGTGTCACTCTTAGCTTACTATCATGCAACATTATTCTCGCGATCAGTATTGAAGTTGTTTAAAATAAACGTAATAAAGTGTTTCAGTTAATTTTTCAATTTCAGAATATTTTAGATCTATGGTAATAACTGAATTACTGTACAAGCGTATTCTCATACCTTCCCTCCCTTTTATCCATAAAACATCAATTGGAGGAACTAAAGATTCTGTATCTGGATTACTGAGAGTCTCCATCAAACTTTTAACCTTTTCTTCATTAACATCTGGAGGAAAAGGTCTAATCAAGACCCTCATTGGAATTTCATGAATCTCTGAGTCCACACTAGAATGAATACTAGTTGCTTGGTGTGCACATTCCATTTTAGTACCTATAAGGAAAGTAATATAATTAATAGCTATGTTAAGTTTATAGGTTGTGTAAATAGTGTGTGAATCACATGAGGTAGAGAACTGTATGATAAAAATAAAATCGACTTCTTTATACATACTCACTCAGTGATCTGTACAATAACAATAAGAATTTTATATTTTGCACTTTCTTATGCAATACCATAATCACTAAGGCTCTTGAATATACTGTTTACTAAAGAGTCATGGATAGTGAGTCATAAACTGAGTAAGTAATCCCCACTTGAATAGTTCAAATAGATAGAGTGGGAGAAAGGATTTTGCTAAATACAGTTCTCATTTTATGAAAGTAACATTGTCAAAACTATATATTTATTTTGTATGTTACATTAATAATTTATGTACAATTAGAGTTTTTTTCACGATTTCGATCATTATCAATTAATTAAATAGATATACATTGTCTTACTCATTATTAACAGGTTGTTGCTCCAAAAAATGTATTACTTTCTCAGCTAGTTTTTTATAAGCTACTGCATAAGGACTGTTAGGTGCAGACAGCACAATTGGCTTTCCACTATCACAACTTTCTGTAATTTCTTCATGCAAGGGTATTTTCCGTAAAATCGTTACACCTGTTTACAAAAAAAGTTTATTTAAATTTGCGCATATACAAAAACGAACATAATGGGAAAGTGTAAAATGTAAGAAAATGAAATTCAGTCAAATAAAACTGTAATATAATATTTAGCTTCTTCTTTCTTTTTCAGTTTTTACAGATTTCTGAGAGATAAATAAGGAGTTTTAGTACATCATCAACAATTTATATAACACTACATATAAATAATGATATTGAACAAAATCTTTAAAAAGACATGCCAATATTTTAATACTGTTTCTTTACATCTATTTTTGTTTTATTTTTTTAATTGTTAGGATATGTAGTGAATCGTGTTCAAATGCTAGATGTTTTTTGTAGAAATTCTTCAATATTATTATCTAAATATCCTAATAGACATGCAGTATCATAATAGTGTGTAAGTATCATACCAAGATCATCTGCTAACAAACTTGTGCTGTTGCCAAACAGGGAAATTTCATTCGAACACTTTGGACAAGTTATATTGCTCATGTTTTCTACAATGCCTGCAACCGGGACATTTAGTTTTTTAAACATGCTTGCACCTCTTCTTGTTACTTCGAGTGCAGCTTTTTGTGGTGTAGTTACCAATAGTGCACCAGAAACTACAAGATTCTGTACAAGCGAGAGGTGAGTGTCTCCAGTCCCAGGTGGTGTGTCTATGATGAGATAATCAACAGGAGCCCAGGCTACTTGTCTTAGCAACTTTTCTAATGCACTCATTACCATGAGTCCTCTCCATATTACTGGTGATTTTTCTTCTACCAGAAATCCCATGGACATACTGCATGTAATACACTTGAATAATTTGTGGAAGGAAACAACTATATGTCATGATTGTGAAAAAAGCTATTATCTTGGAACAATAGTTGAAATATCTACCAATATTAAATTTTCTTACCATTTAATACCATAATTCAGTAGTGGCTCCATAAGATTATCATTATTAACTATTGGAGACTCGTGTATATTCATCATTAATGGAATAGATGGGCCAAATACATCTGCATCTAACAGGCCAACAGATTTATTTGGTTCAAGGACTTTTAGTGCAGTTGATAAATTTACTGCAGTTGTTGACTTGCCAACCCCTCCTTTACCAGAAGCAACAATGAATATTTGTTTGACACCTTTGATGGGTTTTTGTTTGGGTAATCCACGTCTCATAATTTCGTCACGTTTAGTTTCAATATCTTTCTGTCTTGTTTCATCACGACCAAGGGATGTGGAGTACTGACAGAATTTTTTAATGACTTAATTAGTATCGGTCTAATAAAAATAATGCGAAAAAGCCATAATATGAACAGTCAAGTATTGAATCGTATTTTAAATTAATGTGTATAGTAAAACACCGGTGAAATAGACTTGTTGAACGATGAAATCTTTTTAATGATACAATGCACGAGTTTTAAATATGAATAAAAAAGCTTACCTTTCTAAACTCTACATGATACAATTTGCATATTCTGATAGTTTTTGCCACAAATGGCAATTTTGTGTGTGACATTTTTATATAAGTTAGAACTTTGTTAAACCTAACCTCAAATCTCACACGAACATAACAATTATAAAATGTGGCAATACATTTGTCCTAACGTAGTATTCAATCGCGAATATTACGGTTTACAATATATCACAATAACTTTAAATTTACTTTTAAATTCACTACGAGGGCTATGTCGTATAGTAAACAATTTTTTTGATGTTGTTTTGCGGAAAGTAACTTTGAAATCTGTCACGAGGGCGGCGCAGCTTTTCGATACTTTGAGGCATTTCATCCGTCAATTGGTGTATTGTTGCAACGTCTGAATTCAACATAAATATGTGAAAGTGAGTTTCTTTCGCAATTTATTACCTTTGTTTTATATACCGTAATTTCTTCAAAAATCGACCTAACAGATGTGTCATTACTTTAATTTTTAAACGGTGTCTAAGAGGAATACGTAACTACCACATTGCAACTAACCTATATCTGGGATAGGTGTATATCCTGAAAATCCCCTGTCGCATGTTATTTTCGGATTAACAGCATCTCTGTTCAATATTTTTGGAATTTCGAGCAGACTGCGAGTTAATTAAAAATGATATATATAATATTATCTGCGTTTAAATTGTAATCGTGTTAACGTCATTGACGTTCTTCCTTCTATCACCAACATCTTTTTTTCGATGTTTGCCGTATTATTTGCTTGTGAACATAATGTTTTGAAGAGGAAACGACATATTTGTATGCGAAATATTGAGTGATACTTGACTTACAATTTTATTTTTGTCATTTAGACTAATGTTAACTAAAAATTAACTTGTTGGTATTTACGGTAAATTTTTACACTTCCACAGGTGAAACATATCAGGTTTTAGAGTAGGGCGGAATATGGGCCTGAAAGCAGCTGTCCAAGCTCTCAAGTAAGACAAATTAATATTAATACTACATAAATCATCTAAATTGATCTATGTGTCGTAAGTATAAATTATATATATGTATCTATTATATTAACAGGAAAGCTGAGGTATTAAAAGATAAGATTCAACGTTGTAAAGATCTTTTGAATGACAACGATGCATGGATATGTCGACAGCAATTGCAAAAGATTTACCAGCAAGTTCTTATATTGGACCTTGAATATGCACTGGATAAAAAGGTGGAGCAAGAGTTATGGAATCTCGGGTTTAAGAATTACATAGCTACTCTTCAGTCCCAAGCAAAAGATAAAAAAAATCCTAAAAGAGGAGAGTCACAAGCCTTACTGAGCTGGTGTTTGGAAGCAGCTAGTGGTTTCTATTTGACATTATTGCAAGAAATTTGTACTGCATTTGATTTGGACTTACCATTTAGAAGGTAATATGTGTAACAAAACAACCCATTTACATAGCTATAGCTTTTTATGGTTATTTACCATATTTTATGGTTATTTTTATGGTTATTTATTTCATATATCTTATACTTTATAACTGACATAAATAATTTTAAGAAATAGATGGTGTTGTTTAAAAATAAATACACAACATACGCTTGAACACTTTAAATTTAATTACTAAGTAAATTAAACAAAAAATTGATAAATATATGTGAAATGGTATATCCATGTCAAGGTCAAAAACTTTAAATGTATGAATAAGTAAAATTATTCCATGAACGTACATAATATCCAATGCAAAATATCCAGTTTGCAATGGACATAGTATGTGCACCAGGTATATTGTATTCGTTTCTCCATTGTACTTTTGACAAGTTTCAGATGAAATACTTTTTTGCAGGAAGGGCTATGTCTATGGGTGCACTTCACCATGGAAGGCTGTTGAAAAATTGTCTGTGCCACATAAGTCGTCCTGTTTTTATGCATGCCAATATTGTCTTGTTCACCTTGGAGACATTGCTCGCTATAGAAACGAAAATAAGCAAGCAGAATTGTTCTATAGGCATGCCGTTTCATTATCACCGTCTAGTGGGCAGCCTTATAATCAGCTGGCCCTTCTTGAGGCATCGCGTGGAGACAAATTGGGAACTGTTTTTCATTACGCACGTTCCGTTGCTGTAAAACATCCATTTCCCGTGGCGACGGCAAATCTTTCAAAAACTTTATCTTCCGCATTAAACGACAATTCGTTTAATATCAATGGCAAGACCAAACTGAATGCTCAGGAATATATTACTGTATTTCTCAAACTTCACGGAATCCTACATAATCTTGGGGATTTGGAAAAGGCGTCATCGTACGTGAAATTATTGACAGAGACATTAACGGCATTAGTGGCAACAGAGAGCTTCAACTCCTGGAGACTAGTACAAATGCTAGTGATTAACTTATATGCATTGCAACATGTGGCAGGAGCTACCACTGATAATGCGGAATTGCTAAAACGTGAACAACTGAGTACTGATGAAACGATTGCACGTGACTATATCTTGGACCTTATCGCTGGCAGTTTGTCTGCTTTATTATTACCCGTCTATACGATAAAAAATTCGATTGTGGAGTACTTTGCTTTACCTTCTAGTAAGTTCTTGGCCCACAATCCCAGGTATTTTTATTCTTAATAGTATAAATAATTTCTAATAAGCTTTATCTTCCAGTAAAATTATGCCTTGAGTGGATTCGTATAAAGCCAACGGTCTTAGAAGAAACTGCATTTATATCCAGGCTACAAATTTGGCCCAGTCTTTGCCTATTATTAAATTCTTTACAGAGTTGCGTAACAGATTTTAATTGCGATCAATGTAAGTGCAGCATTTTCAAATCATATTAATTCTACATGAATCCAATGGTGAATAAATAAAAGATTACTATTTTGATCAGATAATAAAGTACCACTGCCAGAAGACCGTGATCTACAAGGTTTTTTACCGCTAGAAAAAAGTTTTGAACATCTTCGATTCACGAATACCGAACTAGAGGGGGATAACGCAACATTAAATAAGTTACGTGCTGTTCGTATACTGCAATTGGGGCATTATCTTGCACAGCGACAGATCAACGGGTCATCACTGATATCAGTGACAGCCGTCGAAAAGAAGTTTGTGTGCACGAGTGAGACCGCTGGCCCGAGCAACGAGTTAATGAAAGAATTGGAAGAACTCAGTTTAAATAAGGATAAACAACCAACGACAACGGCTAGTCCTGTCCTCTCTGAGTCACTGAATAATAAAGGGCCTACTGAACCAGATATTCCAGAAAGTACGTTTATGTTATTTCAATTTGTCGTTATTTCATATGTTATTTCAAACCACAACATACGTAAATGCAGTTACAATTAATTGTTGTATTAAATTATGTTGCAGTGGAAAAGAGAATTGGTATCCTGAAGCCACAAGGTTCCCTCGAACGGAATAGGGATACTGCTGTTTGCGCAAATACAGAAAATACTAATATTGAATTGAACGTCTTACCGTCGACTCGCAAACCTAGACAGAACGTTGCGATGCAAGCTATTATGAGGCGAGCAGAAAATGAACAAAAACAAGTCACCTTTAAAAATGTTTCTCCTGTTATTGTCGAAGAAGAAAATGAGAAGAAGGTGAAAGCGGTCCTACCATCCCCAATTAAAGTAAATGGGAATAATAAGAGCGCATCCAGCACGGGAGAAATGTCCGCTGCAAGCGTCATCTCAAATCAAGCTACTCAAATTACTGTTCAAAGCAGGCAATCTCTGACACCGGGGGGAGGCACTAATTTACCTCCTGCATTTACCCAAACTACTGTACCAGGACAGCATACTTCCGTACAGGAGCAACCAAAAACTATGAACCTACAGCTTAACATCCCTCAGTTGTCGCAAGTTACCCAATCTCAGATCAAAGATCCGAATTTGGCATTATCGCAGTTCAGACAGCAAGCGCAAGCTTTGCCTCCTATCTGTTACCAGAATCAGTCGTTCAACGTACAAAATCCGCAGTTCGCGAAACATTTTATGACAAGTTTACAGCAAGTTCCAGCGACTTCGGTTCAACCGTATCCAATACCGGGACAATTCAACGGTGTACCCCAAGTAGCGCCGCAAAATGTTTCTATGCAACCGAACACGAACCAAAACAGACCGTTGCACCAAAGAATGACGCAAAGTGTACCGCAGAGCCAGTTAATGCAACATGGTATTACATCTACATCCTCGACACAGCAAAATCATCACTTGCTGCCGTCTTCTCCGCATAACATCAGCATATCACAGACTATGCCCCTGGGACAACTAGGCATAAATATGCAACAGCCGAATATAAATATGTCGCAACAGAATCATAATTTGAGCTTGCAACAGCAACGAATGGGACTTCAGACTAGTCTTAAGACCAATGGGGTGTCTCCACATAATCCAGCCAACGTTAATGGAACAAACATCGCGAATAATCTATCCGTCATGCCCACTATGTCTCCGTATCAAAAGAATTTGGAGCATATAACATCCGTAGCGGCAAATTCAACAAGCGCATCGTTAAGTCCGACAAGCATGTCGAACTTCCAGTTGAATTTCAATCAGAATTACGGTCAAAGTGCTTTCAATCATTTGCCTCAAAAGCAATTGTCACCGACAATTTACGGTAAAAGTTCTATGGAATTCCCATTCCCAAGTCAAAACACTGTCGGTAAAAATCCACAGCCTACGTCGAACAACTATCCCATGTTTCAAGGCTATGACGCGCAAGAATTCGCCTTGTGGAAAGACACACAACCGCCACAGTTACCCGTTACCTGGTGGAATACCGTTGCTACCGCTGGAACGACGCAAATACATACTAAGGATACGTCTGCTGCGGACGCTTTTAAAAATTGGGGAAATCCGCCTAATCCTGGGAACATGGTTAACAGAGTTCCATTGACCCCAGGAAATAACTACCAGCAGAATCCATTGCAAGGAAGGCAATATAACGTGAGAAATAACTTCGAAGATCCCAGATCGTTTGAGGTATGAGCCAAAAATGTTTCGTTAGTATTAGTATTCGTGAAATTTCTGCAATTTATGCTACTATAATTAATTTAAAACATATTAAAAATTTGAGAATGGAAATTTAGAGGTATTAGGGAAATTCATCTTCAATGCCAATAATTTTATTTAATTTTAATTTTAAGGCTAACTCTTTCCTTTTAACCCTCTTAGAAAAGATAAAATTGCTGACTCAGAAAAGAGTTTTTGCTGCTTTTGAACATTACAAGTGATGTAAAATGTGTAAAAGACTATAAATGTAACTAAATTTTGGTTAAAAATCTTTCATGTAACTTTCTCATGGTGATTTTTTTTTAATTTTAAGTAATACGTTAGTACTATCAAAGAAGCTACTGTCATGCAAGAGTAATGATCCGATTTGTTTATTAATGATTTTATAGGTGGATCAAAAAGCAAACCAACCCAGCACAACAGGGAATACGTATTCATTGTTTAGCGGAAACGCGTGGACCGCCGGGCCACAATCGTCCAATGCGTCGAGCCAAGATCAGATGAAAAGCAAATTAAATCAGCAATCATTATGGTCCGGCCCTGGTCCTTCTCCTTTAGAAAGACTTTTGGAGCAACAGAAGTCATTGCGAGAAGGAGGAACTTGAAGAAGTAACGCATTGCTGTTGATAAAAGCAAATAAGCGGAACAGGTTTCTTCACCTGAACATGCAGATACGGCAGTTACTACAATAAAGATACTAACTATTCAGTAAACTGCATTAAATTCATAAGGGACTAGAAGCAGCCATCAGTTGATCGAAAGGCTACGAATATGTGCCCGAGGTGTTATCAGATTCAAAATAATAATACCCGAGAATAATATTAGTTCTCGGTGAACATGCGGGTCAAGGAATTGGGCAGAAATATTATTACTATGGGTTAGACAATACCGAAACAACTTATAGTAAATTTCACGGATGATGACAAATAGACGGGGAAATCACGGAAGTATCGATTAAAAAGGGAACTAGCAACTTAAATGGGTAGGAGCAAGTAGGGGTACGACGTTAATCTTCCGCGTACCACTGTCACGTCGATCAGTGCACAGGAAGCAAACTACGATAATCCAACATTAATGTCATACGTTGCTAACGTTAGAGAAGTAGGTACTAGCTCAGATTATTACACCTTATTTGCGGACTGATAGTGACTCAAAGAGAGCGTAATATAATACCGCTTAAATTAGCGAAATTCTTTTTTTATTACTCTGACAATGACGAGGATTCATATAATTACTCATTTTGTTTATTAAACATGTACGTGTGTTATTTTCTGCAGCACGGCATAGCCGTCGTAATTGAGTTACTGCACTTACCGAGACCAGGATTACTTTGAGCATTATAAAACACCAACAGAGATATTGCTGCATTAAATTTCCAACACTTTGTATGATGATAGTAGCATATGAGTAGAAAATCCTACATATTGCATCTTTAATAAAGTGACAGGACAAATTTTCTAACGTAAAGAGGCACGGAATATTGTGAAGTCACGGGTAAATGGCACTAATATTGTAATAAACTTCGAACTTCACTAGTTGACTCTACGAAAAGATCTATGCCACGAGAGTAAAAACAGGAGGCGTAATTAAAAAAAGATATTACGTCTCTCATAGTGAAATTTATAGTTATATTGAATTATCTGCAAATACATTATGTTGAAAGTATAATTGGTCGCGTCTTACTTTAATGTCCCCCTTGTTCATTTTTTGGGCCATTCTATTGCTTTTCATTTCATCTGCAGTAAGAAGGAAAAGGGTATTAAAAACTTAAAACCTTTCTCATAAGTCATTCTTAGAAATTGTCTATTCCCATGTTCTTGTTGCTCGGTCGATCTCGAGAACACGTTAATTCGCTTTCATGTCATTTTAACATTTTTCATTTGAATCGTGCAGATAATTTACGCGCAAACGTGTTTGTCACTATTACTTTCGTTATAAATATTCTAATTAATGAACATTGCATATTATTACAATTAGTCAAAATTAAGGCTTTTTCATCCCAATGATTAGCCGTTTAAAATTATTAACATATTTAAAACATGGAACAGTCTATATATCATTTATGGTATCTAACAAAAACAAGTGCTTAAACAATTTTTTACGATAAACATAAAAATACTGTTAACCAATTCGCTATATAAGGTATTATCCTTATGCGAACAAGTAGTCGGGTTATTAAAACTTTAAGTGGTGTGATTTCTATACGTATATGACACGCCGTAAGTCCAGTGGTGCTCACTGATGTCCATCACTGTAAGTTTCAATTACAATGCACTTATTACCATACTTCGTCATAAGTTTTCTCATAAGTATTAGTCAAATTGTCTGATACTTACATTTGCCAATTGATTTTGAGCACACATATATTTTTTGCGTGTGATGGACACGATACAATTAAAAGAGCGTTGCTCATGCATCATTTTTCGGAATTCAGATGCTTTTATGTGTAGGGACTCAGCAGATAATATGTCCCCTTTTAATCTACAGGTACGTATCTGCTCAATAAACAAAGGCTTCAGTTGTTTAAATTATACTACAAAATAAATGAATTACTAAAATAATTACATCACCTTTCGAGTATGATTGCGGATGGTCTTCCGTGTATTTCCAATTTCTAGTTTGCATGTCAATTGCTTGCCGGCAGCAGATGAATTTACAATTTGCACACAAGCTACTATATCCCCTTTCTCATTAATATTTATCTTCAAGAAAAATAAGCCTATATGCCTCACAAAAAATGCTAAATCATGCTTGTTTGATGCTTTATACGACAATATCCATGTCTGCGAGAAATGACCATCTTCTGAATCATACTGCAATCAAAGAAAAATAAAGTACAAAAGAATGAGTAGTGATTCTTCTTTTTGGAAGCACTAAATTTAAGATAGAAGCAAATTCTAAAAATATTGTTATATACCTTATAAAATACTTGGTTGTGACAGTGCTTTATATGTTCCATTATTCTAGGAAATGATAATTCACTTAGGCAACCCTCTATGAGACATGGGTAAGATCCTTTACCAATTTTTAAACGGGAAAATACACGACCTGCATCCCTTTGTATCTCTGGTGGATTGTCTCCATCTTGCAATGGAAGTTCTTGATCAGAGGAATCTTTTCTATTAGCTTTTGCATTATTAGATTTTATTTCTCGTTGTTTTCCTACAATATGCACTTTCCGACGTTTTTGTTCCTTTTCTGTTTGGGTGGCTACACATATTTTCTCAGGCTGCTTTTTTTTATTTATTTCATTGTCAGGATCTAAGAGAGAAAGCTGCACACAAAAAAAAACTTTTATTTCAGATCTAATGTTTTGTTCTTCTCTGATTTTGTACTCAACTGTTTTTACTAGATTATTTTGTTAGTACACAGTTTGCAAATGTATAGAAAGTTTTATTCCATAGATTTTATGCAACATTCATAACTATAAGATATAGGGAACTCCAGTTAGTTAACTTATTCTCCACAAGTTTTGTTAATGCATTTAGTGCAAATTTATTTTATCCACTGTGTACACATGCAAATGCATTCTTAACATAATTGTTGATTTATAATTAATAATCTCATTGTGAAATTCCAAGTTATAATCTTGGAATTTTTAATAACTTTAATTAGTTTTACATAAAATTATAATGATGATAAAATATTGCATATTCTATGCCCAAGAGCAAAGAATTTTATGATCCTTAAAACTTTCTGTTTGTTATTTTCATTTTCACAAATTGACACCTGACACAGTTGTTCATCCACTCATAAAAGAGCTGAAAAAAGATTTTCATAATTTCTTATATATAATAATTATCGTAATAATTATTCTAATAATAGCCAATATTTATAAACAATGTATCAGTTTTCCAAATTATAGTTAATCACATTCTCAGTTGCATGGAGATTAACTAGAAATAGAATGTTATTAATATTTCCAACAAAAATCTAGAGATAAAATATAGTTGTTGATGACTTCTAATTGTATTTTTTCAATTATGTTTTATAAAATCTTTTGAATGTTACTAGAATCATAATTGAACAGAACATCAGTAATATGATACACATTCTTGCATGTAATTTTAATAATGCAAAGTTACTGTTGGTAAAATAAACACATAGAATATAGAATACTTATTCTATATATGAAGTATTTTCCAAGAAGTAAAAAATAAATGCCTTTTAATCTACCTTTATTTCATCAAATTTAGCAGATAAAGTTTCCACAATAAGATTTCTTGTATTCAGAAATGGATATTTGCATACTGGACAATCCATAAGTTTCCATCTGCAAGTTTCACAGAGATGATGTCCATTCATACATTGGAATACTGATCTTGTTGGTATTTCACAACAGATAGGACATTCTAGCAAATCTTGCAATGTCTCGGACCACTGAAAATAAAATAAAAAGAAAATTATTTACTTTATAATTTGAGTATTGCTTTTAGATCAGCGAATTGCTAAAAACTTTTATATATAGAGTGTGGCTCTATGATACATAATATAATTTCAATAAATTGATGTTGTACTGCATGCTGCGGAAAGTAAACGAGACGATGTTATGGTCGAAAAGATAAATAGACTGAAGATACAGTATATAAATCGATAATGGCGTCCGATTATTTCCTTTAATATAAACAATCAGTAATCTACATATAATTAATGATTTTGCGTTTAACTAAACTTTACTTTTAAGACACGGACATACCTTAAACCTGATTTCTTCCATTGCTGCACCGAATATTGTGTACGTAGGAAGTAAAATAAAAGTGGAGGAAAAACAAAACAGAAACGATAAGCTCGTTGTACTTTGTGTACCCATATCCAACTTAAGTTACGCGCTTACTCCCTGCCAATTAAATTGCGGGAGTCTAGTCTTAGATAGTGTGACCAACATCAACTTCTAAAACCGATCGCGAATTTCTTCAAATTCAAATACAGATAAGAATCAAGCATATTTCGATGATGGTTTGATCTTCATTTTACGTTACATTCGGGTTTTGTTTGCAAATTAAATAATTTTTTAGCCATGATTTAGGCTGTCAATTTAAAAATAACAATTTAATAATAATGTTTACCAAATTTAACGCTTTTAAAAAACATACACTTCTATAAAAAAACGTTGGTACATCTACTTGAACACTTAATTTTGTCACGGAGATATAGTATATAGTCACGGAGAGATATATACTACTTAATGATTATACTATTCTTATAATAATCCGTTTGTAAAAAACAAACTATAACTAATATTTGCTGTTATAATTTTATGTACAATTTGCGTTAAATAACAAAAAAATCTTCAAGCAAGGCAGCGTCGCTATTACATTGCTAGACATGCTTATGAACATGGTCATATGTTATAAATAATTACAATAGGCGCGATCCTTTTACGCTGGTTCCGCATTTGTTTGGATAATGATATATTTGTATTTTGTATATAATAGTATTTTGGATTATAATCGCATCTTCAAATTCGCTGTTCTTCGCTTATCGATGATTTTTTAGATACATCAACGCAAAACTTATAATACATTTTATTTTCAATGTTTTCAAAATAACTAATTTTCAAATCAGACCGTGCTTAGTGGAAAAGCTATAATTATTCTGGAGCTAACTTTCATTCGTGATGCACGTTCGTTTTTTAAAAAGTTTATATTTGTTTCTCTAAAAAACAAAGTCTATATACCAATACACCATTATTCATAAACGATGAGGAAAAAAGGAGCCGACTTCATGTAAAAAAATTTGAAAGTACATTTAGGTAAAAATGTAAAAAGTAGCCGTGTATTCTCTGTCCAACAATAAGATATATTTTTTCTTGCATCTAGACTTAAATCTCAAACATGAACAACTTCCTGAAAATCCTTTTTTATACTGTCGCAAAATTTGATTCAGGGGATTCTGTTTAATTGGCACTGCCAATTAACAATTTTTTAATTACGATTGGTAAGTGTGCTAAACGATGCAAGACGCATAGGCGCGGCCAGACACGGCACTACGTAATGCGCATCCTGATTGGTTAAGTTTTAAAGGGATACATTTTGTTCTTTAGAGGTTATGTCAAAACCAATCAATATTATGTGATGACGACATGACGTACCAGTCACGCACGGTCACATACGGTTTTTGTAAATAATCAGGCGATGTCGTGCTACATATTTTCTTCTAATTAATTTTAGAAGTACGAAGCATTGCTAACCAATTGACTACTAACTGATGCCGTTAATGACTATCAGTGACACAAGTGGGAATAGTTATTAACAAAATTCAGGCTTGCATAATTATTAGGCTGCCATTTTATAAATAGAATGATAGATGCGGACGACAATGATTTGTCAGAAGACGAAGAAGAAATTCTCGTTTATGTTGAATTTGAAGGGCTTGGAAGTGATACATTTAGTAATGAACAACTTCAACTAGACATGTTAGGCATAGATACGGAACATCCTATAATGCAGGTTAATGGAAAAGTATGTATATATATGTATTAATTAACTGAGATTCTTGAAAATGTTTAGAAAATTTCTTAGAATATTGTGTTTTGGGTATGTAGTTTTACGAGGGCACTTATGAAGATGCTGTTGGAACATATATGTTCTTTGAAAAGGATGACAACCCACCTCCAGGAGATCCTGTTTTTGACGTAATTCCAACACTCAAATATTTTGATAAAACAAGGAAGGTTTTAAAAATGAAACGAGTATTTATTAACCAAAGGATAGAAGTACTTGGAGAATCCACGCATAGTGATTGTATTCCTAATCTGGATACAATAAAAAATGCTGGAGTCCCACCAAAATACCAAGAAGAAGGTAATAAATATCTGTCAAAATTCTTATTACATTTTGTCAATCATTTTGCAATTACATATATATTATTTTGCATAATGTAGAAACAGTTCTGAACAATTAGAATTAACAATACAAAGGGTTTTTATGCAAGAATTACATTGAATAGTCACAGGACTGAATGTAAGAAGTGTTTTTGGCCTTTGACATGAAATTTGTTAATAGTACAAAAATTTCATATAACACTTATCTAGTGTTATTCTGTGCACTGTCAGAAAGAGTTACCTATAAAAACCAATCAACATTCGTTAAAATATATAATTATTATGGCCAGCAAGAAATAAAAAATGTTACAATGCTATAATCCAGTATTCTCAAAAGTATTGGAATTATGATCACAATAACACGATTATTTATATTTTTCATGATTTTTAGAAGTATCATGAATGTAATAAAGAACAAATTTTTAATGACAAAATTTAAAGAAGTGACTTATTAACATTTCATCAGGTGTAGTGCCATTACACATGTAATATCACTTGTTTTTGTTATCTTTACAGCACTTGCTTTTTGGAAAGATATACGAGAAAAAAGAATGGATGATTTAAATATGTATCTACAAAAACAAAAAATTCGGGAAGAAAAAAAGTCTCAGGGGATTGTTCCTGATTCTGAATCTGATGAAGATAATCCTTTTGCTATGTACAAACATGATCAGGAAATTAGGAAAACAATAGACTGTGTAGAAACAGATGAGAAACTAAACAAATCTCTATCAAATCTTCATAATCCTGAAAATTTATTGCAAAACGTTTCCCATGCTACTACTCTCAGTACAGTTTTAGATAGAGATATGATATTAAGTAACAATGGAAGTACTGCAGTTGAAGACCCAATACCATCGACATCGAAAAATGATACCATTTCTACAGAGACAAGCAAAGTTGGAAGTGCTGTGACAGAAAATAAAGAAATACATTTTTCTGGCGCAACTATGGACCAAGAAGAATCAACGATAGAAGCGAAAGATAAAGGTGTAGATTGTAATGTATCTACTGACACAGAAGAGCCGACACATATAGAAATGCCACGAACAATAGTTACGGCTGATATGGATAATAGCAAGAAGCAAAAAGCAGCAAAGGAAAATAATCCACAATCCCATATAGACGTCGATAATAGAAGTGAAGACGCATATAAATCAGATGATTCCAATACTGGAGAAATCATAGCTAACCCTGTAGAAAGCACAAGCAAAGAAACCTTTTCATTGAAGCCAGGAAACGTAGTTGTCGCAATAGATACTGATGTTACAAAATCTAAGAAAATGTCAAAGCGAGAAGCAAAAATGATGGAAATATCAAAAAGGTTGAAGAAGATTGCAGCCGAATATCAGAAAGACAAAACTCCAGAAAGGTAAAACACTTCTTTGGCATTTTCCAGCAATATTTTATTTCAAAATTTTGTATCTCATAATTTCGTGACTTAGATTAAACCAAAAGTGTGAATAATTGGGCGTTGTGCATTGAAAACTAATATGAGCACACATTACAGTTACTATGAATACAATACAGAAAAAACTGTTATTGTTCATAGTATCTATTTTTCTTTTTTTAAATCGGTGTATTAAATAATATTATACATTATACTATAACATGTGTATATACTAATAGAACTCCTTTACATCTACACCACACATACATTCTCATCATTCATATTTAAAACATTCATCATAATCCAGTTGTTTCATTATCTACTTTCATTTGACATAATAAGGCACTTTGAATAATGATATGAAATACTGAACCCACATGCATTCAGAGAAGATATGATTTGTTTATCCATTTGTGGACCTGCACAGGATTTAATATCTTTTAATAAGCCTCAAAAAGATTGCCAACATCTTCGAAAAATATTCCTACGTGTAGGAAAAAGGGCCGGTAAGATTGATATAATAAAAGAATCTTGGTGTTACAGAGCTTCAACATCGAAGGATTCTTCACCAATCTAAATCACCAGGAAGTTCGTCGGGATATTCTCCAGTTAGGCAAGCGGTACAATGACCAATGTAATTGCTATCTCGATTGTCCATGCCATGTCTCACGGCTCGTACAAGTCCCTCCACAGAAAGGTATGTCAAGCTATCTGCTCCAACGTGCTTAGCTAATTTTATGCTGTCGAGTTTATTTGCGATCAACTCTTCTCTCGTTGGAATGTTGATTCCCATGTAGCACGGATACTTAAGTGGCGGTGATGCTATTCTAATGTGGACCTGTCCAAGTTAACACAAATTTTACGTTAACCGAATGTGTAAATGCAATCAAATTCCTTCATCTTTTACTGTACATAATGATATTTTCATTGTATAAAATATTTAGTGAAAAACAATATATGATGCAACAAACGCATTGGCAGCAACATTACCTCCTTAGCTCCTGCGTCTCGAAGCAATTTTATAATTGGTCCGATCGTGTTTCCCCGAACTATAGAATCGTCAATGAGAATTAACTTCTTTCCTTTCACGTTCTCAGATAAAGCTCCAAACTTTTTTGCAACTCCAAGTTGTCTGAGTCGTGTGCTCGGTTGTATGAATGTTCTACCAACATATCTATTTTTGCACAATACCTCGGCAAAGGGTATTTGAGACTGTAAATAATAACAAGTAAGTTTACATTCAAGTAATGATGTAAATTGTAAGTGAATGTAACAACCTAAGATTTGTATCCTTCGCATACTATAAATTTTACAAAAAGTTGTTATTACGACAAACATTAAAAGTGTCTTTCAAACTTTTTCCGGTTTAAAACTTTTGGAATACGTTGAATGATGAAATATTTTCAGAATATCAGATTAATATGTTTTATCAATACGGCAATTGTTTCGTTCAATTTACGCGTTGGATTAGGTTGTCGGCATATTTATGAACACTATTTTTAAATTTCTAAACAATGGGCAACATTCTTTGAAGATTTACAGAGAAAAAATTTGTTAACATTTAACTACATTCTGTAAAATAAAACTATTTTGCTTATTTCCTTTAAACGTGATCACGGTTATTATTTTTTGCGGTATATTATATCACATAAAAACAAAATTCTGATTTTGATTGCTTAAAAGTATACAATCCGTATGGTGTATTATATTCTTATGCGGTACCTAATAAGTTTTGTTTCATATATCTTTCATAAAATTTATAGTTAAGAATATCGTGAATAAAAATGTTAGGTTATTTTCGTTACAAATTCCAAAGAAATAATTTTATGGAAAAAAAAATATTACTTCTCTGGCATAACCGTGTGCTGCCGCTGTACCAGATTCCGGTACAGAACTCACTATATCCGCTTCAATTGGAGATTCTAAGGCCAATACACGTCCGCATTGCATACGAACGGAATAAACCATTTGTCCTAATTAAACAGATATATTAAATAATCATTGTACTTTCGAAAACGTGTTACATAGAGTGATGTTATTCTTACCTTCAAAAATACTATCGCTTCTCGCAAAATAAACATATTCGAAGATGCAGAAAGCTTGTGGCTTTTTATTCGGCCTCTCAACAATATCGATAGTTTTGATACCTTCTCGTGTCATTTCCACTATCTCGCCCGGGAAAACTTCCCTCACATATCTAGCACCAATACTTAAAAAACCACAAGACTCTGAGGAAATTACCCATCCTTCTGCCTCGTCATCGTCATCCGAGTCGTTCCCTAATATTAAAAAAAATCGTTCAATAACTCATATTTTGTACTATGAAGAACGGTAAAGATTATTTAAAACCATTGGCAAAGGACGTTGGAACGGTTTAGTTAATAATTTAGGTGGAAAGTTTAGTAACCACCACCAAACTGTTACACACCAAGATTACCAAGAGGAACTATTTTTCCTAAACAAAGCGGTCGATTTCCGTAAGGGTCCCGAACCCCATAGATTTTGTCTCTGTGCATGATAACCAGGGAATATGACAGTGGTGCCAATTGCATGAGATGTTTTATGCGTGCTGGCCAATCTGGTCCATTCACTTCACCCTCAGGTGGATTTAAACAAAGTGCTTGCGTTATTAGCTCGGAGTCGGAATAAGTTGACAAACCAACCCCGCGTCCGAGTACCTGCACACGCATAAAAAATATTACAAATAACTTCAGTAAAATACGATTAGAATAGATTACAAAGCGTTTATGAGAATTGTGATTAGGTATAATTGAAATTGATCTTTCCTTTAAAAAAATTCTTCTCCGGGTTTTATCAAGTTCATATTTTTCAACGTACTTTTAAATTTACGATTATTTTATTTTAGAAATACATTGTTTTGACTTCTGTCAGCATCGAATCTTCTGTACAGCATCGATCGATACTCAATAAAAAGAAACTATATGAACGTGATCAGTTTACCTCTTCGAAAACGTATAAAGGATAAAAAGATTTTTATATCTTGTCTTTTCTGTGACCACTTACCATTTTTCTAAGAGACTCTGTATTAACTAGTTCTCCATTATGAGCTACCGCCAGTGCGCCGTGTGCCGTGTGAACAACAAATGGTTGACAATTGACTTCTTCACTGGCTGCGCTTGTGCTATACCTAGTATGACCAATTCCGAGATTCCCTTTCAGCTTCTTCATGTTCTCGTCATTAAAAATGTTATTAATCATTCCCATACCCTTGTGTACATGAAAGGATTTCGCACAGACCCCTTCACTTGTTACAATTCCTGCACTTTCTTGTCCTCTGTGCTGCAATGCTACCAAACCTGTTAAGCAGCAATACAATTAGTATGATAACTGTCGTTATTAATGGATGTTTTCATGTTATATATGTATATATATTAATGGAAGTATATAAATTATATTGCACAGAAATATCACAGAAATAAAAATTTCATGAATAATAACGTTCATGTTACTTGGTGTTACTGTCTGTCACTGTTGAAAAAGTTCTTCCATATTGTACTCTTTTTATTATTCTAAAGAATGTTTATAAAGTATTGGTGAAAGCTTTATTTTAACGTTGTCTTTTTTATTCTCAAAGTTTAAATAATTGTAGTATTATAATCGTGCCCATAATTTTGAAAGTGGACTAAGTCAAACTTAAAAAAAAATGTGAAATTACATTGAGTTAATTTAGTTTGAAAGAATGTGTTGTGAGATAACTAATAAACTCATTTTTTTTTTTTTTAATTTTGACTTAGACCACTTTCATAATTATGGGCACAATTGTATTGCCTGGACTTACCGAGACAAATTACTTGACCAACATCAATTGGTGATGGCCAGTCTCCAGCAGCAATGCAACCAAATACTCCACATTCGTGCGTAAGACCAGAGGAAGTTTGTCCTCTGGTTTCACCTTTACTGCATTGCCTTTTACATTTATTTCCACTTATTGAAACTTGTGACATAAGTTGGGAACAATGATCATCTTGTTTGTCACACGACATATTTCTGGTTTACAGTCTAAAACAAGTTCACAAACATGTCACATAACTGAAGCTTACGTGCAAATATTCTGCTAACAGTTGTATGTGAAGCTGAATAACGAATAAGAATTTCATTGAGTAGTGATGAAACAGAGTGATGTTCAGAGGTCAAAGAACAAGGGATAAGTTAATATGTCTTATCTAGGACATGATGTATTGAGAACAGATAATGCAAAAATTCATGAAATTGTGATATCATATAGAATATGAATTTCTAGCAAGACTGAATTTTTTGCATTAGTAGTTTATTTTTGGCTTATTTGCAGATGAAAAATATTGAAAATACAAACAAAATACATGATTATCTCTATATATGGATATTAGATGAGAAATTAAGTATATATGCCGATTAAACAATGCAATTTAATTCTTTGAAATTTACAATCACACTGAATGTAAATTTACTAAAAAAGACATTGCACAAAAATTCAACTACTGTTATATCATAAACCTTAAGTATCAGACCCCCCTGTGATCATTTCCATATTATCAAACATGCCCCTCTAAACTATTGACCTCAGTGACACAGACACATCTTTCATTTATTCAATGTTACTACAACATTTTCCCAATACTCATGCTTAATCAATATTTCGCAATAGATTTCATCAGAGTATGATGTTGACATCATGGTACGTAGAAAATATTTGTATTAATTTCAGTTTAATCTCCTTGCGTATTTGCCTCATGGCAATACATGTTTTGTGAAATATTTCTTATGTCATCAATCAATGTCAGTTTATTATTTATCAATCACATATGATATTTAAAATTATTAAGAAAATTGTCATATGGCAAACAATTAATGTTCTGTGGCACATTAATCAATGCATATATATTATTTTTATATAACATTTAATATTATTGTCACTATCTACAAAACTGATATTCATTAATTTTTATTCTTATGTACATATTTTCAAAATTGCTTTACTTTTAATTTATGTACATAGTGCTTTTGATAACTTTATAAAATATACGAGAAATATAACATTCATTAGTGAGTTGCAAATCAAATTAATTCATGCTCTTAATTTTCGTTGAATTTTGTGAAATTGCAAATATTTTTAAGTGTATTTCAAAAGATCCTCAAAAAACCTCGCGGATAAGATATTTTTACGAGTAGTTAAGCAATTTTTTGAGAATGTAGAAATATTTGCTTATATTTATAAGCGCTTAAAGGACTCTTATATAAGACATTAGTACAATTAGTATCAGAAAAGAAACTTGTGTTGAATATTTCTTATTTACATCAGCGTATTCTAATGTTAACTCATATTCAAATATGACATATAAAAGAACTGATAACGGATTTCGATCAAATAACTATATACGTGTGATTAACACAATTCAAAGATCTTTCTTTAGCTAGAGGTACACGAATATCATACGAGTCTCTATGCAGTTTCGTGGTAATCGATTTCGTGTGAAAACTTTAACGTATAGAGGACTATTGATTTCATTCAAAAATTTCAAAAATTCACTACATTACGTTTCGCATTACTGAAGTATTCTTATCGCGTTAAATTACACATGTATACAATTCCGCACGTGTTTGCTACCATTACTATAAAGTTACGATTCAAGTCGTTATTTTGTTGTTCCTCTGTATAATTCTATGTGGGAAGCATTGTTCACTGTAATACACATTTTACATGAATTACAAGTTTTCGTTCCTGTTGATTCCCACGACATGGCAGTTGAATTATGTCCACGTGAAAAAACATGTCACTAAGTTGCTGGTTCGATTTTACCCACCACTGATACACACGGTAATTTCACAGAAACGGTAACACGGTTAATAAGTTAGTAATGTTAAACTTACCACGTGCGTCGAGTACGCCAGTAAGTACCGAAACTGGCTCTGAGGAAACGTATGTGAAATGTACTCGTCGATCGCGTCTCAGCCACTCTCAGCCCACGAATGAGCGCGTAACTCACTAGAAAGTCACTTTTGACTGGAGGGGCACCTCCTTCTTGACCTATTATCTTTTTTCTGCCTTAGGAAGAAACACGCTTTCAAACAGACCGATTTTCCTTCGATTTTTCTCATACCATTAACCATTTTCACATATCCTACCATGTCATCATCCTTACTCTGTCTGTTAGTGAAAAACTTTATTGCTCTTACGAACCATCGTGATATCCTTTACTTCATCCGTACATTATATTGACTATCTCGTAACAATCATTATTTGCGATTATTTTGGATTCAAAAACATGTATCGTATTAATACATTACACGATGTCGAGTCTAATCTAATCGAATTTGTCTGCTACAAAGCCATTTCATGTATGACTTTAGTAAGTTCGGCATCAATTAGAGTAAAATCACATCCATGTGGATATTTATTTGTAAATACAAATATTTCTTGTACTTCTTACCGAAACTTGTAACACACTGTACCATTTACTATACTTTACTGCACACCTGTATTAGGCTTTGGTCCAACACGTAATTCTTTCTGTACTAAACCGATCGTGCCCTGTACTTTTTGTTCCCATAAATTCGTGCTGGTCCGACAATCCTTTCTCTTTCTTTTCCCCTTTCCTTTTTACGCTTGCCAGGAAATATATGTTGTTGTTATGCTCAATCAAAGTAAATTAAAATACGCAAGTATGTCATCATACTGTTTGTTGTAGACGAATTTTAATAGATATTATTTGTTATCGTCAGTGGTATGTTACTTAAACGCTGATCTTTCTTCTTCGGTTCAACAACATAGCGTTCAAAGTGGGGGCTTTTACCCCACTCGTAGCTTATACGTATTTCTTTAGGCACGATGCGAACGAAGTGGGGAATTAAAAGAGGCATGTTCCAGCCGGAAACCGACACACGCACAGTGATCGGTAAACCGCGAACATGTCTGGTAAGTCCTAACTTACTCTCAAAATTCTTCCACTTGTAAATAATCACAGATCGATGATTATTATGTTCTACATTAACTATTTTTGTAAACACTACAGCTGATTCTTGTGACATTCTTTTAAGTTTTTTTTATTGCGTACAGTTTTGCGCTGTTATACGATAATTTTTATTGACTTATATCTACCTGAGAATCCCATATTACGTATATAGTATCGCAATTTGTATTTACGAATTCTTTTCGAGCGTAAACAGTAATAACTTCATCATTGACTATTAATGGTGGCGAATTAGGTTATTGCTTCATTTTTAATTCAAATCTTCTCTAATATCCTACGTGATTAATGGTTTCTTCTGAACATTGTTTTGTATTGGAAACAGTACAGTTGAATCCGTATAAAGAGTATATACTACAAAAGCGTGTATATGTGTCTATTAGTATATCATGCATTTGCACGTATCTCTGCACGTGTACGGTCTTTACAAGGACGATTATGATAATACCGTAATAGCCATTGACCTGATGCTGGATTTGTATTTCTGTTCCTATTGTGAAATTTTTTCTACTATAATGGCAATACTTATAAATTGCAGACATGATGAAAAATTTATTTCATATTTTTTTAAATGTTAAGTTTATTTTCTGCATAAGTAAATAAGATTTTTGCTAGATAAGAATATCTTTCGATGTCTGTGCAATTTACGAGTAATTTGTAAAAAAAATATACGTAATTAGTAATATATGGTTATTTTTTGTAAATGAAATTTTCATTTATTTAATGATGAAATATATAAATAATAAATTGCATTTTTCTTTACTTGAATTTACTATTTCTAGATTTGGGTTTTTATTATGTATCCTAATTATACATGTAAATATCCCTGTTAATTGATTGTTATCTTTGTTTACCAATAACAACACTGTTGATATCATGGTCATATTATGTTATTTTTAGTATAATTATATAATTAACCAATAAAGTTAACTTCTTTTGCATCACATGCATGTAATTTTGGAGCATGTGAAACATTTTAAATTTATAATTTATAGCTCTTACAAGCAGTTATTTCTATAAATTTATGAGCATAAGTTATTTTTTTTAATGAAGTACTAAGTCATTAAATTAGTTATGTATGTGGTGTCTATGTAATCCAAAAAGAAAAGAGTTAAGAAGGGTACTTACTTATTTTATATTTTATATCATCTAATATGTGACATATCCTTTCCAGGGTACAAACTGGGAAAGTTGATTATTGAAGGGAAGACAAAACAGGTGTATGAGCTTTTAGATGATCCAAAGCTATGTTTTCTACAAAGCAAAGACCGTATTACTGCTGGAGATGGTGTAAAATCACATGCCCTGGACGGTAAAGCTGCAATCAGTACAGCAACTAATGCAAAAGTTTTTGAATTACTGAATCAAGCTGGAATTAAGACAGCATTTGTAAAGGGTGCCACTGAAACAGCATTTTTCGCCAAAAAATGTGAAATGGTTCCAATTGAATGGGTAACCAGGAGATTGGCTACTGGTAGTTTTCTAAAACGACATACAGGTATATTTTAGGATAGTACAATTAATTACTTACATAGAGTAACAAAAGACAGAACAGTAAAAACTCTGGTTTTTCTGATTTTTCAGGAGTGCCAGAAGGATACAGATTCAATCCTCCGCTTCAAGAAACATTCTACAAGGATGATGCCAATCATGATCCACAGTGGTCAGAACAGCAAATTATCTCTGCTGGATTTAAATTAAATGGAACACTAATTGGAAAGGACGAAGTTGACATCATGCAACGAACTACCCTTGTTGTCTTTGAAGTTCTAGAAAGAGCATGGGCTACAAGAGATTGTGCTCTTATTGACATGAAAATAGAATTCGGTGTTGATGTAGATGGGCAAATTTTAGTGGCTGACATAATAGACAGCGATTCTTGGCGTCTTTGGCCGTCAGGCGACAAACGACTAATGAAAGACAAACAGGTAACCTTCGTTTCATTTTTTTAAATAAAATTATCTCTATGGCGTGTCGTAATTTATACGTTCCTTAAATGCAGATGACACTTACAGAGTTGTAGTATCTTTTTTTCTCTTGTTGACAGGTATACAGAAACTTGTCTACTGTCACGCAAGAAGACTTAGAAACTGTTAAGCGGAATTTCAAATGGGTAGCAGACCAACTGGAGTACCTTGTTCCACCACCTCGCGCTTTAGTTGTAATATTAATGGGATCTCCATCTGATGAAGAGCACTGTAAGAAAATTGCGAAGCATGCTGTAGCTTTGGGGCTGAAAGTTCAACTTAGAGTAAGCAGTGCTCATAAGGGAACAGAAGAAACTTTACGAATTCTTTCGGAATACGAAGGCAGCGGAGAAAAGGTATACAGACTACAAGTCAATAGGGGAACTAATACAGAGAGAACGTTTTGATTTTACTGTGTGAAACAGCAAGTCCACTCGGAAATTTCTCTAGCGAGATAATATAATCAAAAGAGAAAAAAACACGATAAAAACTAACTGTTTTGTGTATCAAAGAGTTATCAGTGTATTCTCGTGTGACTGTATAGGTGGTGTTGATCGCAGTAGCAGGGAGGAGTAATGGATTGGGACCAGTACTCTCTGGTAATACGCCTCTGCCTGTCATCAATTGTCCTCCTGTTAAATCAGACAACGTTGCGCAAGATATATGGTCATCCGTAAATGTTCCTTCGGGTAAGTGATTATTTTTCAACCGAGAAAGGCCAACGTTATCATGTAAGATTTCGTAATTTTGATAACTTGTGAATTTTGTTTACAGGACTTGGATGCACTACAGTTATATATCCCGAAAGTGCTGCGCTTGCTGCTGCACAGATTCACGCATTACATGACCATCTGGTGTGGTCTCGATTGCGTGTTAAACAATTAACGAATTTCGTTTCTCTGAAACAAGCTGACATCAAATTAAGAAATCTTTCTTTTGAGGGATAGTTAACTGCAAGTCACAAACCTTTAATGCACACAAATGAAGACTTTCGTGTACAATGTTGTAAAATCTATTTGATAATACTACATTTTTATGGACAGTGCTTCGTCTTAA
Source organism: Hedychridium roseum (assembly GCA_963989215.1). Lineage (NCBI taxonomy): Eukaryota > Metazoa > Arthropoda > Insecta > Hymenoptera > Chrysididae > Hedychridium > Hedychridium roseum. The sequence goes on along the minus strand of OZ022312.1, from coordinate 2,301,856 downwards.
TACAAGTCATAAATGTTCATTATTGCCTTATTTGTATACACGGCACTGTTATTCCTTTTAGTAATTTTATACTGGTTACAGGCTAATAATGTTCATTTCTTCCCTTTTAAACAAATTTTTGAATAACTAGAAATATATTTTTGTACGCCGTGTACATATGTATGAGATGATCGTTTTGAAATAAAATGAAATTGTAAAATGAATCATATTTACATTCTGTAAAATCGTTTTAAGATTTATAAAATGTATGTATAGAATTATGTACAAGAGGATTACAACATTGTTAAGACTGGTTTTGGCTTGCTAGAAATTCAATATCCGCTATTTGTTTTGGACAACTTCTAGTTAAAACAACTGGCCCATCATTTGTTACTAATACATCGTCTTCTATTCGTATTCCTAAACCGTGAAAGTCTAGTGGTGCTAGCTGATTTTTTGGATTCACATATATACCTACAGAATAAAATGTAATGAATTATTTAAACACTAAGAAATTCGTTATACTCATTGTTTTGCTGAGGTTCAACAGTTACTGTTACTGTTACAGTTACAGTTACTTACCAGGCTCAACAGTTACCACCATCCCTGACTGAACATTAATAGTTCTAGAGATTTTTCCTGTATCATGTACATCCATTCCTAAATAATGACTAACGTGATGTGGGCAGTAGGAATATGCAGCAGCTAACAGCTTATTGCCACTTAAATGTTTTGGTATTAGACCGATTTCTTGCAGCCTTTGACCTAACAAAAGGCACATGTAATTGAATAATTCGTCCAATGATGGCATTTCCTTCAATCTTTGAATTAATGTAGCTTGAACATCAAGAACTACTTCATATAAAATCCTTTGTTCAGGACTAAATTTTCCACTAATGGGCCAAGTCCGTGTTATATCTGCTGAATACCCATGATACTCACAACCTGCAATACACAATAGAAACCATTGAACCAAAAACGCAAGTGGAACAGGACATTAATGTTACCGACCTGCATCCATTAGAACCATATCTCCACTGTGGACTATTTGATTGTTTGTTATGTAATGAATAACATTTGCGTTGCTCCCACTAGCAACAACTGGGGGGTATGCTAAAAATTCTGCTCCATTCATACGACATTCATAGTCCACAGTAGCAAAGAGTTGATGTTCACTCATATTTGGTTTAGAAACCTCTATAGTCTTTGCTATTGCTGCAGATGCTATCTCACAACTTCTTTGCATTAATTCAATTTCAGCTTGTGACTTGAAGAGCCTAATGTGCTGCATTATCATCTCAGGAGAAATGAATCCTTGAGTCTCAGATGTTCTCATTAATTGGCACAATCTCTTATGAAGCTCTGGTTGTACAATATTTGCAGTATCATACCAAATAACACTTTTCTTATGCTCATTTACAAAAGAAACAAAGAAACTTTCAAACTCCGAGACTGGTAATGCTTGATCGATGCCAAACATGGCTGTTGCTGCTTCAACACCAGTTCTTGGACCATCCCACAGTTCTGCATGAGAATCTTTTTTTCTCATAAATAATGTATATGTACAATTATCATTTTTTGTAGTAATAACTAAAACACTATCTGGTTCTTGACAGCCAGTAAAGTAGAGAAAATCTGTGTTTTGTCGAAAAACATATGGTATCTTGTCAGTCATATAAACCTTGGTAGCTGATGGTATAATTACAATTTGTGGTTTCCCTGGGTTCCTCATAGACCCATCTTCTATAATTCTTGATGTTAATCTGCTCCTTCGTTTTTTAAATTCATCAAGTTTAATACCTGGTACAACTTCACCTTCTTTCACAAGGTGCGGATGTGTCAATGCAGTTGGCTGACCATACATTGAGTGGGTAAGATTTCTTATCGAATCACAACGTGATACATTATTTTGAGTAGTTCTCATTGAATAGTTCGCACAAACTTCATATCCTAAAATTATTATTGTACTTACTACATCTTTGTATACAAAGCATATTTGATTAGACAGAATGGTCACAATATTAGTATTTTAGAAGGATATTTGATTACACAAACATGTTGCAATTGAAATCAGTGTATTTATTTGATAAAAAGTGATTTATATTTAAATTTTCTCAGTTTAACGTAACTGTTTTGCGGCACAGATAGGAGATTATAACCTAAAAAATCGATTTGTTTATGTTTTCACTTATACGGACTTTATAATCTTCTGTTAATTACATTTATTTCTACTCACTGTATTTTTTTGATAATTGCTTCATAACAACTTTCACTGTCTTAAACATGTTGTCGTTATTACTGAACTTGCAATACTGTAAATAATTTGAAATTTTTGTAAACAGAACTGCACTAAATTTGTTTTGTGGACTACTGAACGAGATATGAATTTTCGACAATCGCGGGACAATTGTTTATATCGAGATTCGTCGTTTAAATATCTGTAAACCGCTCTAAACTTCTGATGATTTAAAGCAATTTATACACGCGCAGATCGACATAAGTGAACGCAGCTTACAAATTAAGCTTTCAACAGTTCTCAATGAATTCTAATCTTTGTAATCATGAAAAAAGTATTCGTGATTGGCCGTTAAATCTGTATTTACTAAAACCGACCGGAAGGTCTAGCTCCAGAGACTTGTAACGCTTGTGTTTCAATCAATACGCGTTTAATTCCGATAATCAACAATAAGCAAAGTCATACTGTGTTAATAACATTATAACAATGTAATAAAAAGTAAATATCATATAAACATTGTAAAGGATGTTAATAAGAGTAGGGTTCATCTAGGATTGTTAACTATGTCTATCCAGCTCCGATCCTCATAACGCAAGGCACTGTCAAATGTGGTCAAATGTGTCAACTCAATTGTACTCGCCTGTCATTGTAGCAGCACAAAAGTATGATTTCCGCTACAAAATGTTACGATAGGTTCGTGACAAAGTTTATCGTAAACAGAAATATCAAATGGACTTTTGGAGAACAGTGAATGAAAAGTGTTTTTGGCACTTTATTCTTTTTATTTAGATTAACCTCTTTCATCCTGTATGTTAATTGTTATGCTAGTACATTTAGTTGGTGTCATGCAACCACTACGCATACTAATGCATTAGACTATGCGTTCTTTGTAGTATTGTGATTCTACAAAGTCATGTTACCTGTATTTCAGACATGAATTCAGTTATCAGCAGGAAGATGAGGATTTTCTGCAAGATACTTATAGTTAATTCTGGATCTATTCTCCAATCAGATAATTCCACTGAAATGAGTTAGAAGTTGTTTCTCTGATGAACAGTTCATAACCATTAGAATCATGAGTGGACAAGTGAATATTAGTGTAAAACCAGAGGTTCGCTTGGATGCAAAATGGCTCAAGACAGATTTACAGCGTCTTCTATGCCGAGATGGCCTAGCAGAACTTTGGAACGAAATGGTACATGATGGGGAGATTATCGGTAGTTTTAGTGATGGTTTAATTAATTCAGCAGGTGTTATAGCTAGAAAGGGTACGAAAGTTTTAATCTCTTTTTTTCCTGCACTTGTCCTGCACTTTGGCAGTCATATCAGTAATATTTCAAATTTTGTCTTTTTATTGTTATGACTTTAGGTGAGAGTGGGCATTACTACTGTAATATGCGAGTATTGTCTTGTCTTTGCTGTGATGGGATTTGTGGCCCACAACGAGGTTGTAATTGTGCACCTTGCCAAAAACTGGATGAAGAAGAGGCAGCAAGGACTGTTGCACTTATAGAAAAGACAGTTCCAGCTAAGCAAATAATAGACACATGGTCTTGGGGGCCACATCCATGTAAATCATATTTCCTAGATTTTTCTTTGTTATATTTAATATTACGATAGCATCTTCACCTTCATAGATTTAATATGCCCTCAATTTGTTACTTCCAGCCCTGTCTGATTTAACAACATGTATCAAATTATTGATTAATGAACAGCGGAAATTATGTCATGAAGTAGCGAATAGTACACTCTCTGCTACAAGATTAAGACAACGTCTTGTAGTAGCTAGGAGATATTTCATAGCTTTGTCTCGTCATAAACCTCAAGAAATTAAAGAAGTATCACCTGCACCAAAATCTGTTGGCAAAACATTTAAAAGGTAGAGTATTCTTCGTATTAGTGTATTAGTTTTGGTAAACAATACTTAACAAATTTTTTTGTCTTAGTTTTGGTAAACAATACTTAACAAATTTTTTTATTTCAGTATGAAACCAAGCGAGAAAGCAACATTGGGCTTGGCACGGGTGGGATCTCGAGCAGCATTAAATTTTTCATTTGCTTATTTACGACGTGCTTGGAAATCTGGAGAGGATGTTGAATTCTGTAGTGAATTGCTGACCGAATCCCTAGAAGCTTTACAATCTTTACCAGAAGCTACTCTCTTTGATGAAAATAATGTGTCACAAGTATGGTTGGAAGTTGTTGAAAGATCAGCTAAATTCTTAAGACAAGTAGTTACAGGGTATGATAGTATTACATTTTAATACGTTTGTCCGGTAATTTCACATTCAACCAATTTTAATTCTAAATTTATTACACACAGAGATGTCGTCAGCGGCCGATCATGGTATAGCGTACCGATTTCAGATCAACATACTGCCCTGTGTTTATTGCTAGAACTTGTTGCACAAAGAGCGACTTTATCTAGTCTACTAGATTCAGTGGTACTGCTGCTTCAGCTTAGCGGGAAGTACAAAAATCAAGATAATCGTGTAATGCCTCCCGGAAGTTCTGCACCACTAGTACCATTACTTCGGCGCTTGAATGCTATACCAGCAACGAAATTTCGACGTGTAGATGAAAATATTACGCCGGGACCCTGTGAAGTTCTGTTGAAATATTTGAGATTACCCGATGATGATACAATGCCTGTAGATCTGAAGAAAGCGGCAGTTATTATAATGTGCAATCTAAATAGATTAGCTGCACCGTTATTACCTCCTGTTTATACGGACGGTTTCATGAAGAATCGAACGTTTCAAGAAGTAATAGCATGGGGAGGACTGAAATTTGGCAACGGTTCGCCTCCATTCTATTGCGATGCAATTGCTGAATTAGGTATCAAACAACTGTGTTGCATGGAAAGAGCATTAATGATTTTGTCTCAAAGTGGCAACGTTTACATGATGTATTATGGCTCAGAAACGCAATACCCCCAAAGAGTGTACGGTTTTGCCGAACACTCAATAACGATGATCGCTTCTCATCCCGATGGAAAACATTATTTGGCATTAACGCAAGACGGTGTTGTATATTCTTGGGGGAATGGAGATGGTGGTCGTCTCGGACACGGTGACAACACGTCCTATGATGAACCGAAAGTCATTGAAGCTCTTTTGGAAAAGAACGTGGTGTACATAGCGTGCGGAAGTACATATTCCGCAGCATTAACTGGTACCGGAGAATTATACACTTGGGGGAGAGGAAACTATGGAAGATTAGGACATGGAACATTCGAAGATGCTGCCCTTCCCACACTTGTAACTGCATTAAATGGCCATACTGTCGTGCACGTTGATTGCGGCAGTGGTGATTCCCAGACGCTTTGCGTCACTACCACCGGTATAGTGTTTTCCTGGGGTGACGGCGACTATGGAAAGCTTGGTAGAGGCGGTTCCGATGGATCGAAAACACCAAAGATCGTTGACAAACTGTTGGACATTAATGTCGTGAAAGTATTTTGCGGCGGACAATTTTCTGCAGCTCTAACGGCGCAGGGCGAGGTATACACATGGGGAAAAGGTGATGCATACCGTCTAGGTCACGGAAACGAGGAACATGTTAGATATCCGAAACTTATTGAGGCCTTGAAAAGCAAAAAAGTGAAAGATTTATCGGTAGGAAGCTTGCACATATTAGCTTTAACGGAAGATCAACTTGTATACGGTTGGGGTAGGAACGACTACGGTCAGATCGATCCAGCGTTGGGTTTTACGGTTCTTGAACCAACTTTATGCCCATCGTTATCTGGGAAAAATGTAATTGGCATTGTTTGCGGGCCGACTCAAAGCTTCGCATGGACTACCTCCGCCTGGTTAGTTGCCAGCAGAGTGGCGTTCGTTATAGACATATGCGAAGAAACGTTTAAGCTTCTGGATACTCTCTTAGCGAAATCATGCGAAGGTCTACCAGGTACCAGACCGCCTACTCAAGATAGAGAATGCTTGGCAGTGGCTACATTGAACTTGCTAAGATTACAGTTACACACAATGATTACGCATAATATTGACAATAGGACTGTTGGCCTCGGTTCATCCAGCTTATTAAATTCTTTGAAGCAACGTTGTGTCAGTCTTGCAAGTGGTCCTGGTATATTGGCAACGATACAAGAGTCAGCACAAGCCGTTCTGCAAACTGGTTGGAGTATCCTGTTACCAACCGCCAACGAACGTGCTAAAACGTTATCCAGTTTCTTACCAAATTCGAATAATTTAGAACAATCTAGTACGAGTAACGGTCAACAATTTATGGCTGATTTATTGGTGTCTAGCCTAATGGCGGATGGTGGCTTGGAATTGGCTTTGAATGCTGCGATTAAAGCCGAAATCTCCGACATGTCCGACGAAAAAATGAATCAGGCAGGATCGCAGACTACGAGAGCTAGTGAAACGAAACATGCCAAAGAATTTAATTCCGAAAAATGCAACATGACAATTTCGTTACTCCAATTGGTTAAACAGTTAATAAGAAATGGTACTTGTATCACGCAATCCAAGTTTCAAGGTTTGCGACAAGCAGGTCTGAATGAGGAGTTGCAAAAAATCGACAATTCACCTAGCTTGAATTTGTTACTCAGATTTCAGAGATTGTTAATTGCGCAAGTTTTTGATTCCGTTGGAAAATACAGTACGAAGGATCTACACGAACAAGAGTTGCTCGGAGCGGAATCTTTGCTGAAAAAATACATTACGCAAATCTGTAATCACGTTACGGAGATACTACCAATAGCGAATGAGTTAAGTTGTAGCGACAGCAAGCAGTTCGTTCTCGTAGCTTCGACCTTGAAGGGCGACATTGTACACGTTTTGTTTCCAGAGCTTGTAACTTGCCTTATTCTGTTGCAAGTAGATTATCCTATGCTACTTCTCAGCATGAATTGGATGGAGGTACTGACACCAGTTCTGGACGTTTTAGATCAATTTAATAGATTGTCGCCTACAATCGAAAAAGATGACGCTGACGACCTATCGTGGCCAGGAATCATAGCTCCACAACACGGTAATAAAGTATCATTACACGATGAGCCGTCATTGATCCGTTGGGCAGACTTGGAGAATCACAATCGTGATGGAGGTCTCTGGGTTGTGATAAACAATAATGTTTACGACGTGCAAGATTTTCGATACGATGGAGCAAGCAGCATCGAGGGTGTTCAAAGATTCGTTGCTCGGGATGGGTGTTCTTCACCTACAGAACCTTCGTACAATCAGTTTACGCCAAACATGATGGACGCCTGTTTTGTTGGTCATTATTGCCAACCGGAAAGGGAAAATACTCAGTTTACCGTGGAAGTAACTAATATGTGTTCTTCCCTTTTGGACACGGAAAGGGCTCTCGGTTTTCTACTGGGATTACATACTTATAGAATGCGTCAAAGTTTGCCACTGCAACCGGCGGAAGAAGAAGCTGGTACGTGGCTCAATGCCAATTTTCTAGTAGGCGGACTACAAGTTTTACAGCCGCCAAATCCATACGAAGAGGAAAAAGGGGAAGCAAGAAGCAATAATTCAACGGCTGCGAATTCACCGACCGAACCACCAGTTTCTGTACGTACTAAGAACGAATTACCAAATGAAACAGACGATAGGATCAGCTCGTTTTTACAAGGATTGGCAGAGAGTCATAAGAATGACACCCACGTGCAAGCATTCTTAACAGTGGTGGATAGATATTCGAAAGCTAACAACTTGCTTTCTCATGCCGATTTTTGCGGAGATCATCCAGTCGAAGAAATTAGTCGTCTACTCATGGCGGTTATAATAAAACATCTTGCCTTAGGCTATCAGGTAATCGCCTTAGTAGACCAAGAGTTAACGATCGGTAACGCAAAACCTTCCAAACAGTTGTGCGACATGATTAGAGCCATTCACCAAACCAAATGGAATTTAATTCGCATTAGACAGCAACAGAATAGGAGCTACAAAGAAGTGTGTGCACCTGCACAAGAAAAATGTAGGTTTCTATTATATGAGGTAAGGCCTGCTTCGAGTTATGAAGTAAATGGTCTTCGACATTTGCAACTTCTTCATACTGAACCGAGATTTAAGAGGGCTGTCCGGGCAGTAATCGCGGACATTCGCAGAACTAAAAATTCGCCTACAAAGCCAGAAGATATTGTAAATACGTCCATTCAAAATGCCAAGTTAAAGAACAAATCGGAGGAAGAAACGATACCAAAGGAGATGTTACCCACGGCCAGCATGTCGCCCAAGCTTGAAGACCTATCGGACGTTAAAAAGACCATTATGAAAATAACCGAAAAGATAAAACACAAACCATTAGCTGCAGTAGAGTGCAACGACTTGATGAATAACATCATAAGCTTTATAATCTCTGAAGACGGCGGAGACATCGAGACTCTACGGCGAGCTATGTATTGTCAAATGCAACGTGCGAAGCTCCGAGAACAAGGCATCGTTATGATGGACGATCTCTTAAAGAAGGATCATTTAATAACGTCTGTGAAGTATTCTCTCCTTAACGGCTGGCTCGGGCTCACACACGAGAATAAGTTTCTCGCTGATGGAATTAATCATTGTTTACACGATATACAGCTTGTTACGCCGTATCAAAAGTCTAAAGTAATTTTAGCAGAAGCCAAAATTACATCTTGGACCATACAAGCTCTTCGAGCTTACGTGATACAAGCAGAACTTCCTAACAAGACGAAAGCTAGTGGAAAGAGCAGCTTGAATCAAGGAACGTACACATGGCTACGTAAATTACCAAGGGCACGATTTTTACTAACAATTTTCGGAATGTTAACTAATTATCAGCATGCCAACGATATCGGCCTGTTAATCAACTCCGGCTTATTATCGAGTATATTGACGTTATTAAGGCAGATAGGTCCAGCGGCGCAGACTGATGGTTCAAGGCCTAAGGAAACGATAGCGATATACGAGGATACCATTCAGAAGAATAGGCCATCGGCCCTTCAGCTCAGCGGAATGGAATTAGCGGCTTTAATGAAGATAGGTACAAGGGTTATTCGCGGGGTCGACTGGAAGTGGGGTGAACAGGATGGTCCGGCTCCGGGTGAAGGCAGGGTCATTGGGGAACTCGGTGAAGACGGATGGATCAGAGTTCAATGGGATAACGGTACGACCAATTCCTATCGCATGGGCAAAGAGGGAAAGTACGACCTGAAATTGGCGGAACCGCCATCACCGCCGGAAAGCTTGTCCGACAATGATTCTCCGGTGGCCACGAACGTAATGGACAAAGGAACTTCTCGGGAAGTACATCCGACGACTTATCTTAAAACTGCTTCAACTACTTTGCTGCGAGTAATATTGTTGTCATGCGGTATAGAAGCGGACACAGTACCTTCTTCTTCCATAAAAATCCTCAGCTCTGTTGTACTGGGCATAATGTCAAATGCAAACAAGTGCGAACTTTCGATACAAATTCAGTTAGCTAAAGAACATCACGAGACATGGGCTACCATCAGTCTCCTACGAGCTATCTCTAAGTCTCCAGAATTTTGTAAGTCCTTGAGCACTCCAGTTTGGGTTGACTTTCTTTTGAGCATTGTCGTCGAAGAGAACGATCCAAATCTTGAGAAGCAAATTATGGCAGTCAGATTGTTAGCAACAGTTTTACGTTCTTGGCCTGTGGATAGTACCGAGATGACACCTTTCTTGGACAAAGCTTTTAAGATTTTGGGTCAGATAGCCCTTACATGTGATGTGGGAATGAGTTCCGAATTGCATTCGAATAAATGTCGTGTATCTCTAACGGCATCTCATTCTTCGACAATTGCGGAAGAGCTTATTGCCATGATACGATACTTGCATACTCTTCCTGGGTGGAACACCGCAGTTAACAACTTTCTTACAGCGAAATTGTCTTTGGCATCAGATTTTTTGAGTGACGGTCCGTTATTTCATATACAGATGAATGAAAATGGTGGCGAGAACAGTCTAAGCATACAGCAATCAGTCATGGCAGCTTTAATTGTCGTTGGTGGGTTGGATGACAGATCGAGAATTGGCGGTACGGTAGAGGTCGATGGACAGCTAGGCACTGTCTGTAAATTTACACCGCTCTCAAAGCTCGTAGTACAGATGAACGATGATGGTTCACGAAGGAAAGTACCTTTTCATGGAGTGAAAACAATCCACCAAGAATTTCATTTAGACCGAATGAGCCAAACTGACTCATTTATATCTACCTGGGCTAATTTGCTACTGGGTCATTGCGTAATGGATAAGCGACCGGGGGGTGCTCCGGTTATAGCTGGCGTCGTTAATGCTTCCATATTACGTACACAACAACAACAGCTAGCAGCTTTAAACGCCGGAAAAACTATACTTGCCCATCAAGCTAAACTACGTAAGGTTCTAAAATCTTCGACCAATGCTAGGGACGATGATCGCTGTACACTTCTACAAGAACTGTTGGCACGGGCGACAAAGCCACAACCATTGAAGCCCATATTCAAGCGCAGAGAACTCGAAGAAGCCGCTCTGGCAGTGTCTCAATATTTAGCTTCTGAATTAAGGCACTCGCCTATTCAACGCACTGGCTTCGGATCCGATCCCGCAACTCCTACCTCCGACTGTTCCTTGGTATCTCTTACATCTAGTCAAAAGCGGGTGTGTCGTAGTAGCGGGCGAAAGTCGCTAGCAGGAATGAGCCCGCTCGTAGCACAGCTCGTTGAAATGGGGTTTAACAGGAAGAGTGTCGAATTTGCTATCAAGAGTATCAGCATCACAGACGGTAACGTTACTCCCGAGACTGTTGTTGCCTCACTTCTGGAAATTCCGGATGCATCACTGAGCGACTCGGACACTTTCTCCAGTCTAGACAGCTGGACAGATTCAGATGATTCAACGAGCGAAGACCTCGATGACACCTTATCAACTCAAGAAGCGGCCGCGACTGCCCCTCCTACCTACATGAAACGCTCGGATTTTCTCTCCGTCGACGAGTATGCCATTTATGTGCGTGATAACGTCATACCGGGGATGTTGGTGCGCTGTTGTAAAAGCTACGAAGAAGTAGAGTACGGGGACGTTGGTCAGGTTGTGAAAATTGACCCTGAAGGCCTGCACGATTTGAACGTACAAGTAAGTATGATCGTCAAAGTTTATGTTTGGTTTTCCAGTTACTTTCGTAAAAAGAATAATCACAACATTCTCTCATAAAAATGTTAACTATTGGTATTTCTCGTTACAAATAGTACAATACAGTGTTTAGCTAAAAAATACTTGAGAAAAGAATTTATAGGGTTCTTCTTTTTATCTATAATATAAATAGGAATTATAATGCATAGACACGGCTTGCATTAGACAAAATCAGTGACATCGAGAGGCAATTATGCTCACAAATATTACATTTTAACGTCATAAGATAATTTTCGTCCAATCTGCATCTACCAGCTAATAACAGGACATGGAACAGGAAACAGAAAAGAGTTCAAGAATTTATTCGTTGTGTATTAAAAACTAAATGTCTGAGGCAATCTGAAGATTCAAGATAATTGAAATTTACGATCACATTGTTTATGATATAGGTGGCTTGGCAACGAAAGGGTGGCACATACTGGGTGAGATTTATTCATATAGAGTTACTGGGACATCCACCGAGTTTACCAGGACCACCGGCATTAAAGGTCGGTGACAAGGTTCGAGTAAAATCTTCCGTGGCAGTGCCGAAATACAAATGGGGTTCAGTTAATCATCACAGTATAGGCGTCGTCACTGGAATAATAAACGATGGGAAAGACGTATCTATCGACTTCCCTCAGCAGAGTAGCTGGACCGGTTGTGCAGCAGAGATGGAACGAGTTCCATCTTGTCATCACTCCGTCTCTTGCAATTCTTGTCATTTGTCACCGTTATCCGGTCCAAGATTCAAGTGCAAATACTGTGAAAATTATAATCTCTGCGAGAATTGCTTCTACACCAAGCGATCCCATCGTCATGGATTCAACAGGATTGCGGAGCCCAGTTCCGCAGCTGTTTATGCCGGCAAACCGGGAAGATACCACAGACAGGACTTCACTGAACCTTCTCTTATTGACGATTGGTCAAAATGCATCAGAACATTGAGCGTCTCGTCGCGCGAGGGATGGGCAACGCGTCTCGTCGATGGAACCAGTAAACCCTGGCAAAGCTGTGGCTCGCAAGGAAAACATTGGATCCGTTTAGAGATGCTAACCGGTATATTGATACAGTCTTTGAGAATTACTGTGAATCCGCAAGACAGTAGTTACATGCCATCGGTCATTAGCATTAATGCTGGAGATTCCTTCAGCAATTTAATAGAACTAGCTACGATAAGCGTAAGGTACACGGATACAAGCGTTTTACTTCTTCAAGACATGAAAGAATATTACGCTTGTATAGAAATCGCCATAAAGCGATGCCACAACGGCGGCATCGATTGCAAGATTTATGGATTGCACGTAATCGGACGTAAGAAAATGTTTGAGAATCAACTAGCAACTTCGGTATCTTTCCTCGCGTCCGATTGGGAAGTCGTGCAAGAACAGATGATATCCCAACGTGGCGAAGACGCACAGCAAGAATCGGCAGTTTACGTATGGGGACTCAACGATAAGGACCAGCTCGGTGGTTTAAAGGGATCCAAGATTAAACTGCCGATTTACAGCGAAGTTCTCTCCAAATTGAAACCCATTCACATCGCCGGAGGTAGCAAAACTCTCTTCGTCGTTAGTCAAGAAGGCAAGCTGTATGCTTGCGGCGAGGGCACGAATGGCAGACTAGGCCTCGGCGACGATAATAACATTTGCGAGCCGAAACCTATACCTTTCTTAAGTCAGTATGTCATCAAGAAAGTCGCGGTACATTCCGGCGGAAAACACGCATTGGCTCTCACTCAAGATGGAAAAGTGTTCTCGTGGGGCGAAGGTGAGGATGGGAAGTTAGGTCACGGTAATTGTCAGTCGCTGGACAAACCGAGATTAATCGAGACTCTCAAGTCCAAAAGGATACGCGATATCGCTTGCGGCTCTGGACATTCAGCTGCAATCACCAGCAGCGGAGAACTCTACACTTGGGGATTAGGAGAGTACGGAAGACTGGGTCATGGTGACACTATTACGCAACTGAAACCAAAATTGGTACAAGCTCTGAGCGGACAAAGAATAATTCAAGTAGCTTGTGGCAGCAGAGACGCTCAAACGATGGCTTTGACCAGCGATGGTTCGGTTTATACATGGGGTGACGGTGATTTCGGAAAGCTTGGTCGTGGAGGAAGCGAAGGTTGTTATACGCCTCTGCTGGTGGACAGACTAAACGGTTTAGGCGTTATACAAGTTGAGTGTGGCGCTCAATTTTCCTTGGCCTTGACAAAGTATGGTGAAGTGTGGACATGGGGAAAAGGAGATTACTTCAGACTCGGTCACGGCAATGACCATCATGTCAGGAAACCCACACTCGTTGAAGGTCTTCGAGGGAAGAAAGTCATTCATGTCGCTGTGGGAGCGTTGCATTGTCTGGCGGTAACCAACACCGGGCAAGTGTACGCATGGGGTGACAACGATCACGGGCAACAGGGTAATGGCTCGACTATAGTAAACAGAAAACCATCGTTAGTACATGGATTAGAAGACGCAAGAGTGAACAGAGTGTCTTGCGGATCGAGTCATAGTGTAGCGTGGGTATTAACGGATCAACCAATCACCAATAACCAGGAGCCAGTAACATTCCCGACGGCCAAAGATCCTCTCGGTCAAGCGAGTTTAGGTTTTAACAATATAGTTGAAATGAACACCGTAACACCGACAAAAACCGTTCGTCCGTCACTTTCCAATATCATACTTTCTCTTGAGAGCAATGTCGCTAAACAGCAAGCACTACAACACGTAATAAATGCCCTTCATATTATGCAAGCAAGGACAGCAATATTTACCGCACTGCAGAGTCACACAACTTTAACAAATTGCACGAAAAATCTAGCTGCTGATACACCGCCGGAGGGGACGATGTCCTCCAGTATTGGTCACACCGTGTATCAAAATGTCGGTGATATCGCACAAGGTGGCGGCGAAGCGCCCGCCAATGCCGCGGAAGTGGCAAATTTGGTAACGAGCCCAAGAGCGTCACCAGAATCAGAAGAGTTTCCCCTGGCGATATTTCCGTCCATGTCCAGCTCGGCGAGTCTCTCCTCGAGAGCCTCGAAGATGTCTACCAGCGCTTTGAGCGTAATTGCCGCCACATTGACGTCTAACGCTCAGGTAGTAGGCGAAGGAGCTAGTTCTGATACTGGTTTAGACGAATTTACGTCGGCGTTAACGGAAGAAGATGCTAGGCTGTTGGTCGACCTACTCAAACTTGCCGTAACGCAGAGAGTAGGTGAAGGGGCGAAGGAGACGATATCGTCGGTGTTGATAGCATTGGGAAAAGCGAATGTTGCCATTAGAAATATGCTACTCGAGCTTTGTGTCACGGAACTGGAGGACACTGCCGCAAATTCAAATTGTAAGAGTAGTGGGCCACAACCGGTCGTCCAAGAGTCACCCCATCCTTATATAGATGATACGACATTGACGGGTCATGTAAAGATTCCTGGCGCTGAGGCATTAAGGATAGAATTCGATCGACAATGTTCAACGGAGAGGAGGCACGATCCGTTGACAATTATGGACGGTAGCGGCAGAATGGTAACCATAAAGTCTGGCCGAGAATGGAGCGAATGGGCAACAGAGATTAAGATTCAAGGCGACGAAATTAGGTGGAGATTTTCATCGGACAGTTCCGTGAACGGCTGGGGCTGGCGATTCACTGTCCATCCTATCCTGGCAAATCTCGCATCCCACGAAGTCGGTTCTGATAGAGCCATTCTCTCGCAACCATCCATTGCCCTGGTTGAGTGTCTCTTGGACAACAGTTTGATCAATTCGGATAAAAGCATCGCCACAAGACTGGCAGCAACTCTAGCACAGTGCAGTCAGTTGGGTGTTTTAACGGCACAACAAAGGATGTGGGCATTGAGAAAACTTCAGGTCGTTTATTTAAGTGGTCCTGGTGTACGTCCAGAAGCTGCTCTTTCAACTTTAATCGGATCTTTACCGCAAGCACTTTTACGACAATACACGTACGAAGACCCCGCGGTAAGGGGCGGAAAGCAGTTAATGCATAGTGACTTCTTTAAGGTTTTAGTAGCATTGGCTTGTGATTTGGAGTTAGATGGAATGCAATGCTGCTCGGAAGTTCATAAATGGTCCTGGTTCCGGCGATATTGCCTGGCTGCTCGTGTTGCGAAAGCCTTGATCAACCGAACTGTTTTACCCAAGGCATTCTGTGTCGAGGTGACAAAGCGAATCAGCGAGATGATCACAGACGGGGACAGCGCCGTAAAGGATCACGAGAATCACGATCTCTTCAAGCAGGAACACGATGAGCAACTTTTACAGTGGTTGAACGGCAGACCGGAAGACTGGACCCTTTCTTGGGATGGTTCCGGTGCGATTTACGGCTGGGGTCATAATCACAGAGGCCAACTGGGCGGACTTGAAGGAGCAAAAATTAAACTGCCAGCACCGTGTGAAAGCTTATCAGCATTGAGACCTATCCAGCTTGCAGGTGGTGAACAAACGTTGTTTGCCGTTACCTCTGACGGAAAAGTATATGCAACCGGTAAGTCATCGCGTCCATTACAGTATAATAGTTATATTAGAAAAGTCGGATTAACAGTAAACATTGAATTTTAAAGTATTTAATAACGACGGTTAGTCGAGATCATTTGATTTGTACGTTACTATCACTTAATGTTATGAAAAACATGATACAGGATACGCAAATGTCTACGAGATTAAATGGTTTCGTATGAAATTTTACTACAAAACATTAAGATCATTTACAAGTTATATGATTAGAAGTTATATGTTAATTATTAGTGAGTTAATTGCTGTGATATTTTTACACATATGCACAAAAAATATACATACATATATATTAAAACAGAAATTTCCAAATTGTGGAAAGAGATTTCAATGAAAACTTATAGGCATGGTCGTCATGTGGTTCATAAAACATGTACATCCAAACATTTGGGTTTACCACATTTTCCTATGAGGTTGCATTGGAATCTTTTTTCACAACTTCGAAACTTGTATTCGAAAAGAGGAAGAAGAAATGTGAAGAACTTTTAAACAAATTCGATTTTTTGCAGGCTATGGTGCAGTAGGAAGACTCGGAATCGGCGGAACAGACTCCGTTATGGTGCCGACTCTACTAGAATCCATTCAGCATGTATTTATAAAGAAAGTTGCGGTTAATTCGGGTGGGAAACATTGCCTCGCGCTGAGTTCAGAGGGTCACGTGTATTCTTGGGGCGAAGGTGATGATGGAAAACTTGGACACGGTAACAGATCATCTTACGATCGTCCGAAATTGATCGAAGAACTACTGGGAACGGAAATTGTCGATATTGCTTGTGGAGGTCACCACAGTGCTGCGATTAGCAGTGCTGGATGGCTTTATACGTGGGGAAAAGGTAACGTAATAATATTGCATGCTCAATAAGATAACATGCATGCACATGTTTCAAATAGCAGAATAAAAATAATAAATCCGCATAATAACAAAAATTCGAAGAAATGCAAGTAAACATGCGCGTGTCATTAAGGAATTCTAATATGGCTTGTTACTATTTATCTGTATTTTAAACTTGATAAAACATTTTCAACAGTTATTCTGTTAGTCATTACCCGTTATTCTCAACATTTATTTCATTCTATAAGGTAAGCATGGCACGGGATTACATTTACAATCCAGAAAATTATGATTATAGACATTGAAATAGATAAGGAATGAAAATACAGTACATATGACAAACACAGGTTGATTTTAGGGTAAATGCCTTCTAAATTTCTACAGGTCATCCTACCAAACACATTTTTGTAAAATAAATACCGATTAAAACGTTCAAAACAATCATAACGGAATGCATCTTTACAAGATTTCATGATCAATGGATTATTTACAATTGCTTTAACACATACAGGGCGTTATGGTCGCTTGGGTCATGGAGACAGTGATGACCAGTTGGTCCCTAAAGTAGTGGAAGCTCTACAAGATTACAAAATAATCGATATCGCGTGTGGCAGTGGAGATGCACAAACCCTATGCGTAACAGATGATGATAACGTTTGGAGTTGGGGTGACGGGGATTATGGTAAATTGGGAAGAGGAGGAAGCGATGGTTGTAAAGTTCCCATGAAGATCGAGTCTCTGGCTGGTCTAGGAGTTATTAAAGTCGAGTGTGGAAGTCAGTTCTCGGTGGCTTTAACTAGATCAGGCGGAGTATATACCTGGTAAGGATAATATATTTGAATTGAGTTTTGTACTAGCTGAATCTGTGTGATGATAAAAAATACGACATTGTAACTTTTACAATGTAATACAAACAGCGAATAGATTTTTGCTTTGCAATTCGTGGTATTTTATACAAAACGCAATAAAGTGACATACAGGACAAAAGATAAATATTTTTTGAATGTACTAGTGTCAAGCGCGCAATTATTATACGTACTTAAGTACACTTGCATACAAGATGATTTTTCTTTTTTATTTCTTATGTTTATTCTATGGAGGCATAGTTAATTAAGGAATGGATACTTCTTTGACGCAGGAGTTCACGGTACTTTTACACTGGCAACTGAAATTAATGTTTCTGTAACTTGAGAACGAATTTCTCTGTTACAGGGGAAAAGGTGATTATCATCGATTAGGACACGGGACCGATGATCATGTACGTCGTCCACGAAAAGTTGCAGCGTTGCAAGGAAAAAAGATTATTTCTATAGCCACGGGCTCTTTACACTGCGTGGCATGTTCCGATAAAGGAGAAGTTTTTACTTGGGGCGATAATGATGAAGGACAACTTGGCGATGGAACGACTGGTGCTATTCAAAGACCAAGACTCGTCCATGCGTTACAAGGAAAGAAAATAACGCGCGTAGCCTGTGGGAGCGCCCACACCCTGGCGTGGAGCACAACGAAAGCAACCCAAAGCAGACTACCCGCATCTACACCGATGGAATACGATCTCGTGAAAGATCTTCCCTTCCCCGTTCTGCATAACAGGCTGGTGCTGTTGCACCACTTTGCTGAACTTCTGTGTCCCTGTTTGGCAATGTTTCCATCTACGGGGCACATTGGCTTAAATAAACTGGCTCCCATGTTGGTTTATGGTATTAAAGAGGCCACTTTCCGCAAAGTCATTCAAGCAACAATGGTCAGAGATCGCCAGCATGGACCGGTAATCGAATTAAACAGAATACAAGTGAAACGAGCTAGGGGTAAAGGCGGCCTAGCTGGTCCGGATGGCATTAAGTCGGTTTTCGGACAAATGGTGTCAAAAATGCCCCTACTCACCCAAGAAGTTTTATTCTTACCGCACAGAGTTTGGAAGGTTAAATTCGTAGGTAAGTACGAGGGTTTTTCATTTTTGTCGCATTTTTAGTACTTATGACTTTATATTATACATTCCTTATATTGATACTCATACGATATTCGTACAAATGATAGATGACTGAAATATTACCGAATATTACTGCATATTGGTGAATGTTGCTCGAACGACTATTTCATTAAAACATTATTCATACAATTACTTCGCCGAATGAGTTCATATTTGAAAAAGCACGTATTGGTAAATTCGAATATAATGGGACTCATTATTCTGATAGGCAATTTCCAAATTTAATGTCAACAGGTGAGAGTGTGGACGATTGTGGAGGTGGTTATAGTGAAAGTATCGCTGAAATGTGCGATGAATTGCAAAATGGTTCTTTGCCGCTCTTTATACCAACGCCCAATGGACGAGATGACAGTGGCACAAACCGAGATTGTTTCCTCTTGAATCCCACTGCGACGTCCCAACTGCACATGAACATGTTCCAATTTCTGGGCATTCTTATGGGTATAGCGATAAGAACAGGCAGCCCATTGAGTTTAAATCTAGCTGAACCCGTGTGGAAACAGCTTGCCGGTGTCCCCTTGACGCCGGCGGATTTAACTGAAGTCGACCGAGATTATGTTCCCGGATTGCTTTGTATCAGGGATATGGATCCGGATGAAAAGATTTTCCAGACTTTAGAAATGCCATTTTCCACACCGTCAGCTTTTGGACATGACATACCTTTGTCCAACAGGTAGATTCATTATCCTACAATGCACGTGGACGCATTAAATTTACATTTTGTTATTAGCAGTAGTCGACTTTTGTTTATATACCTTTTTATGCGAATTTCGTGTTTTAAAAACATACCATATCTTTGGAATAATAGTTTCATAATACATTACAATAAAACGTGATAGAAACAGATTAAAATATACGTATATGTATAAAAACAGACACAACAATTTTATAGATAAATTATCCTGCGACAACTAATACAATTTTAAACAATTTACATAACTCTACTTAAGGAAGAAAAGAACAAGTTGTTAATCATTATAGCTACTCCTTTGAACCTTTTCATTAATGTAATTGTTAAAACAAATTATTCTATTGTTTTAGATATCACAAGATAACTCCGGAAAACCGACACGAGTACGTCCGGTTGGCGTTGAATTATAGACTGCACGAGTTTGACGCACAAGTAACAGCTGTGCGCGAAGGCCTATCGAAAGTAGTTCCCGTGCCTCTTTTGACTCTGTTCAGCGGAGCAGAGTTAGAAACAATGGTGTGCGGTAGTCCGGACATACCTCTTAGTTTATTAAAGTCCGTCGCAACTTACAGAGGTAAACAACATGAAATACATGATTTAATTGCTATACGTAAATAATTGCTTACCTGTTCACGTGGCTTATAGGCATCGATGCAAATGCACCGCTTATTCAGTGGTTTTGGGAGGTCATGGAAGAATTTTCTAATCAAGAGAGATCTCTGTTCCTTCGTTTCGTTTGGGGTAGAACGCGATTGCCACGTACAATTGCGGATTTCAGAGGAAGAGATTTTGTTCTGCAGGTAAAATTAAGGAGGATATTTCGGCAGTTTTTATAAAAATCATGCCTATTGTGCTTCACTGCAATGCTTCTCTTTATTTACAGATCATGGACAAATATAACCCACCGGATCACTTTCTGCCAGAAAGTTATACGTGCTTTTTCCTTTTAAAAATGCCAAGATATTCGTGCAAGCCGGTACTACGACAAAAGTTGAAATACGCGATTCACTTTTGTAAAAGCATAGACACCGACGAGTATGCCAGGGTACAGGCTGCAACTAACTCAGATACCGAGGACACTGATAGTCTTGCTAGCGAAGACCACATTTCACTATAGCCAGTAAATTAGATGACGACGTTAACGACTTCTAATTGTATCTAAATGCACAGCTTTATCTAGCCCCATAAATATATTTACGGTCCTCCGAAGAAGAGAAATTATCTTTTATTACCAGTATTTGCAAAATTACTTCGGAAGAGATAATCGAGAACAATTTTCGTAGCACAGATCATAGGTTCACACTAAGTAGATAATTAAAACACGGAAGATTTCCATGATAGCGTGCTAAATTATTATTATTTATTAAAACTGTATTTATGAGGTTCGAATCTCTGGTTCATTATTTTACGAAATACAGTCATACATTTATGCAAAAATGACAGTGTTTAATCGGATCTTAATTACGTTTACAATCGACGAAGATTACGAATTTAGTTAGATCATGTTACGCTGGCGGCTATTAACTTTATATCAGGGCTTAAAACTAGTTTTATGTATCAAGTGGACACAAAATGTTTATGCATATGCTTTAATTGTAGGTAAAAGACGGTATGACAGGTACACTGCAACTCTTATATAAGAGGATTAACGTACAGTTGGTAAAGAATATTGTCGTTTGTCAGTAAAATATTAAGCATACACCCGAAGTTCACAGTCCTTCATAAATATCTGTTGTAATATAAGTGTTTACTTCATCATTCTGTACGCGTGTTGACGTCATATGATACAAACCTGTCATTATGTTTGAGTACAGATAAACATGTACATATTTGAAGTCTGTTTGTTTCTTCAGGCAAGGTACGAGAAATAACATCGTACGGGTTTAGCATCAACATTTTTTAAACAGGAATCATGTTATTTATCAGCGTTTCTTTCAGACATATTCTAATTTTTGCTGTGATAAATCCGAGTTACTTCGTTTGTTAATACTTTTCGCAATAAAAATATTTATAAATACAAATCACGGAAGTGATTAGTCAAGGATTTCTTTCCCCATATATGTGTTATTTATTACTCAGAATATCTGTTATGCTGGCAACAATTGCGCAACAAATATACTATTACAAAGTTAACAGAAATAAGAATTAATAAGTTCTTATGGGTTTATCGGAGAATCGAATGTGATTATCCGTATCGTCTCACTTTTTTACATAGATATCTGCAAATACATATCTGCGTATGCACAGAGCTTGATAACAAAATTCACGTATTCCAAAAAGAAGTATTGAAATCTTTCGTCATTTCCATTTGATACGTTGTCCCTGATAATTTCTATACATACTGTCAGGCACCCGACTTTTTGCTTCGGATTCTTTCCCTAGACGCAAAGAATCTAAAGCTAAAATACGCTAATGTTACTGCACATCCAGTTAATAAGAACTGATTATTTGACACTATTTCTGAAACTGGTTATAAGAAACAAGATACCATATTGTGTGAACGACCTTCCGTGATACGACGGCGAGGGAAGAATTATTACAAAATGCAATATTGCAAAAGGACGACTAGTGATAACGATGTTTTATAAACAAAGTGTATGTAGTGGCTTACATTACTGTTGAATAAAACAGTCTGCGTACTGTGGCACTAAAGTAGGAAGCATTGCTAACTACATGTTTCGTTTAAGAACGGATAAGGTGCTTTTCACGATTTTTTAATTAATAAGGTGTTGGCTAAAGTTGGCCAATCTCAACAACTTTTGAAGTTTAATGATTACTTAATTTGTGATTTCTAGTTGTTGAAATGGACCGGCAAAACCAGCCGGTCAGCAGCTACGAAGGCAGCTGATAGTAAAACCGTCTCCATACCCGAAACTGCTGACGTCGTCGTAATAGGTAAGTAGATTTAAATAATACTCATGCACCCTCACATTCAAATCAATTATATATTAAGTTCGTATTATAGTTTATAAGTACATATCGAATGCTAATAGAAAACTTTGTTCAGGTGGTGGAAGTGCGGGTTGCAATGCCCTGTATCATTTAGGAAAGCATGGAGTAAGGGCAGTATTACTAGAAAAGTCTAAATTAATATCTGGAACGACATGGCACACGGCCGGTCTTGTGTGGAGTTTAAGGGGCCCGAGCGATGTGGAAATGGAACTTTTGAAGGTCTCACGAAGGGTTCTTTCGAGCTTGGAAGCAGAAACAGGAATAAATCCCGGCTGGATAAATAATGGAGGCTTGTACATAGCCCATACCGATGTAAGTAACTGCGTATAAAGGAAGTTCTGCACTTCTAAAATATACCCTCTTTTACAGAATCGACTGAACGAATATAAGAGATTGGTAACAGCCGCGAAAGCTTTTGGAATAGAGGCCCACATGATTTCTAATCACGAGGCAAAGGATCGGTTTCCGCTCCTCGACGAGAGCGTAGTTAAAGGTGCCGTATACTGTCCGGGCGACGGTGTAGTCGATCCTGCAATGTATATCAACTCTTTAACAAAGTCAGCGAAAAATCATGGTTGCAAGGTGATTATTTTACGATACTAGAGTAAGCTTCAAAAATAATTTTGGCACTGATTCAGGTGATCGAAGATTGCCCTGTGTCGCAAATATTAACAAAGAAAACTACGTTTGGATATCCCGAAGTTGTGGGTGTAGAAACACCCTATGGTATCATAAAAACAAACGTTGTTCTAAATGCTGCCGGAGCATGGTCAAAGAACGTAGCAAAAATGGCCGGAGTAGATATACCGCTGACGCCGATGAAGCATGCTTACGTCGTCACCGAATCGATAGGAGATACACAAGGCCTTCCAAATGTCCGAGATCCAGATATAAGTTTATACTTTCGAGTTCAGGGCGGGGTCATGAGCATAGGTGGATATGAGCAAAATCCTGTCATCTTACCATACGTAAGCTACAACTGGAGGCTTTATGCATATGCCAATAGCAGATGTACCGTAATACCTTTGTTTTTATTAGGCGCCAAAAGATTTTGCATTCAGTTTGTACGAACTGGATTGGAATGTATTTAACGTACACATGGAATCGATGATGCAACTGATACCCTCTTTAGCTACTACGGGAATCCGATCTACAATATGTGGACCAGAAAGTTTTACACCCGACCACAAGCAATTAATGGGTATGAGAAGTTGAAATATGTAATGTAGTCGGAGTGGCAGTTTGCGAGGACTTTGTTAAGACATTACTATTAACAGGGGAAGATCCACGATGCGGGGGTCTCTTTTATTCTTGCGGATACAATAGCGCAGGTATGATGTTTGGAAGTGGCTGTGGAGAACAAGCTGCATTATGGATGATAAACGGCCGACCGGAGAAACACATGTTTACCTACGATATTAGAAGGTATACAGATAAATAACTTTCAATAGAGAATCAATGTAATTACTTAATCCGTCTGCCCTAGCATTCAAATAATTTTACATACAGATTTATACCAGACCAAAGGACAGACTTAATTTGGCTGAATGAAAGATCACACGAAGCGTATGCGAAGAATTATGATATTGTTTATCTACACGATCAACAGCTCAGTGGCAGAAATTTCAAAAAAGACCCATTTCACGATGTTAGCTGAACTCTTTACTATCTATGATAATATACTAATATTCACAGAGTTCGGACTGTACCTTTTATTGCAGATGCTGGTGAAACGAGGAGCAATTATGGAAGAACGTCAGGGTTGGGAGAGACCTGGCTGGTTCTTACCAAATAGGATAGTGCAAGTTCAACCTTATGATTATTATGGCTACTATGGAAGCACACCAAATGAAAACGATGAATATCGGTCAATAATAAATAAGGAATGTAGTTTTGATTTCTCTCCGTATCATGACATAGTAAGTTCTTTTGATTGATATACTACAATCGATCAGGATAAGTAAAACATTTTTGTTTGGTAGATCAAAGAAGAAGCCCTATCCTGTAGGAATAATGCAGCATTATTTGATATGTCATACTTTGGAAAATTCTATTTATGCGGACCTGATGCACAAAAAGCCGCAGATTATATCTTTACAGCAAATACACACCGTGATATCAACAAAACGGTTTACACGTGTAGTTTGAACAAGTCTGGAGGCGTCGAAGTAGACTGTACTGTAACCACAATAGAGCCCGGTTCAAGTGGTACAATAGATCCAATATTCAAAGGAAATGCATTCTACATTGGTACTTTAACTAAATATTAAAAAAAGTTGAAGGGTCAAAACGAGAAGGGCCTTAACTGATCTTTGAATGAAATTACATTATGTATTTCTTTTTATGTATTTCTTTATGTATCATCAAATATTGTTCCCGGATTTGGACTAAGTCTACTAATCCCACTACGCACTTGCAATAATCGTCAAAAATTGTTTCCACTCCATAATTTGTTCTGCTTCCTACAGAATTAAAATGGGACTAAAAACTAACAAAGAGATAGTAGGTAATAAATTTGGGGCAGAAAATAATGCTGGATGAAAACGTTTTTGTTTCTCCGAAAAAGATATAATGAGGCCCTTCTAATTCTAATCTTTTCAATTGATAAATTATATTTACGTTTTATGGCATAGCGTATAAAGAAAAATTGATTATCAGTTACAGGTGGTGCGTCAGCGTATCATTCATTGGCCCATATAGATAAAATTATAAGGGAGAAGAAGTTTAATGCGTCTTTGCACGATTTTACCGAACAGATAGGCGTTTTATCTATTCAGGGCCCTGAAAGGTATATTCATGATTTTAGCTACTTATCGTGAATTATTAATAATGTTTTATATAATGTTTTAGTCAAAAGATTTTGCAATCATTGATTCAAGATGAATTGTCAAATGTGACCTTTCCATTTTCGACCTCAAAGCTTGTACGAATCAGAGGCGAATTAGTACGCATATTCAGACTTAGTTTTGTCGGCGAACTGGGGTATGAGTTACATATTCCGAAACAATCATGCGAGAAAGTTTATAACGCCGTGATGGAAACTGGTAAAAGATACAAAATGAAGTTGGCTGGATTCAGAGCATTATACAGTCTCAGCTGTGAGAAAGGTAAAGCTATAATAATGTTTAATGGAATACGTGCAACCGTTACATTTTTAATAACGTTATTTAGGATATCACCTTTGGGGTTGTGACTTGAGAACCGATGATAATCCAATTGAAGCAAATTTAGGTTTTACCTGTCGCAACGACGGGCAGTACTTAGGGCAATCGGCTGTACAACGATTATTAAAGAACGGAGTTAAAAGGAAACTGGTGCAGTTACACGTGAACAGGTATATGTGATGTTTTAGATACATTTAAAAATGTCTTTGTAATTTGTATGAATTTTTTTCATTAGCGACCTACCAATGTGGGGACTAGAAACTGTGTATAGAGATGGTGAAATTGTTGGATACATAAGGAGAGCGGAATATGGTTATACATTTGAGAAAAACATTGGGCATGGGTAAGGAAGCTAAAAAAATAAGAAAATACAAAGATAATTACTTCATAGATTTATGAGAATTCATACTTGCAATTGCTATGGTAAAGTAGTTATATAAACTTTTCTAAATCAAGTTCAATAGTGTTTACTTAAAACAGCCTCTTTAATTAATAAGCTTAAATAATAAAAAATTTCATATATACCATGAATACTAATGAGAGTGGCAGGAGTAAAAACTAGTAAAACTAGTAGAATATAACATGCAGCAATAAATTGTGGGACAAGTAATTGTGTTGTACAAGAACTTGGAACATATCATAATTCAAGTATTTTTAGAAAAGATAAGTATGTCTAAAGCAGTATGATAATACTCTTTTAACTTTAATTTACAGGTACATAAAGCATCCACAGGGACAGAATGTGACAAAGCAATTTTTACAAAGTGGTAGATATGAAGTTAACATTATGGGACAGAAATACCCTGCAGAATTGTACATACAAAGTCCTTTTGATCCACAGAATAAGAGATTGTTAGGCATATATGACATTTAACAAGTATAGTTATAATTAAGACAAAGGATTTTACAATAAAATTGACTTACAATTTGCAAAATGTCACAGTTGCTGAAGTAATTTCCTAGAAAATCTTATATATACCACATTTTGATCATTATCCCGCTAATGGATTAGCATGTATTGTTATACTATTTATCCTTGTTTCTGTGAGTGGTTTATAATTTTTGGGGTTCACTGGCAACTTCTCTAATTGCTCTAATGTTTCCAGTCCATCAATAACCCTGAAGACATACAATTGTTTTTAATTTCATGTCATATATACCTTTTGTTGTATGATATTTTTATTATCAGCTATACTAACTTTCCAAATAAGGTATATTTTAAATCTAAGTGTGGTTGTGGACCATATGTTATAAAAAATTGACTGCCATTTGTATTAGGGCCATTATTAGCCATTGACACAAGGCCTCTTGTATTGTGCTTAAGCTCCTCTTTGAATTCATCTTCAAATTTACGATTCCATATTGATGTTCCACCCTTGCCTGTATGCGTTGGATCCCCAGTTTGTACAATAAAGCCTTTTATGTTACGATGAAACAAACAGTTGTCATAGTAGCCATTAGCACACAATGCAAGAAAATTCTAGAATATACAATATATTAATGTTATTGTTGAGAATCATAGGTGATATTTACATCTTGGAGAAAAGACAATTATTAGAGAATTTTAATGTTAGTGTGTTAAAAATGAAACATTACCTCACAAGTTTTAGGACATAATTCACAAAATAATTCTATTTTGATATCTCCAACGTCAGTATGCAACGTAACGCTCTGTAAAAAAAAGAATTTTTATAGTGGGATTTGGCATATAACCTATTACAACTTTTTTTCAATATTTTTCGATATTATCCACATTGTCATCCAATTTCGTTTGTATGAAATGTTTACCATCTTTTGTGAATTTAGAACTTCAGTAAAATATAATTAATACAATAGTTTTACTGTCAGTTCTCTCAATAATCGCAAGATTAATCAAATCTGGTATGTATGTCAAAACAGATAAAATGTATGTAAACAAACGTGTTTAGCACAATCTACCGGTGTCTATTTTTTAAACACGCATAACCAAACCTGTCATAACCTAACCTAACATAACAAGCACGTGATCATTTTTAAAGTCACTGAGTATACTTCGTAACATGAGAAAATTTTAATGCACATTTTAGATTTAATATGATATTTTTCATAGTAAATTACAATATGCAATCGAGTACAGTCATATAAAATTTTAACAAATATACAGTACTAATAATACTTATATGAACATCTTTTTATTTTCTAATACTTTTCAAACATCTGTCATTTTTTATGTACCTCATTACATTGATACAGTAAAAGGTAACAAAATAAATCGTTATTTTGGTGTGACACTTTATTGAAAATTCTTTATTTACAATCTTATTCGTTTAAAATTTAAAGTTGTGAAAATTTTCTGAATTTTATCTACGTGTTATTAGCACTTCCGGTATTTTCCTTGAATCCATACGCGGTACATTTTTAGTTGTTTACCGCGATTAACTTGTAATCTCCTATCCACTAAATTTTGCTCTTCTTTAAAGCCACACTCAGTAAATAGACTTCTAACATCATCTGTAATGTAAATGTGAATCTTAAAATTGTAAGCCATTTAATATTATATAACGCTATAAATTTCACAATTCATTTGCTTTAAAGTAGATACAAAGTATTAATTACCTTGGGTAAAAAAGTAAACCCTAGTGCCATCCCCACGTACATAAAAGTTTTCAGATAGACAGCTGCCTTTCTTAAACCTCAGTTGTGCTAAATCATGTCTTCCGTAATCTCTGAAGAGTACTAATCCACCAGGTTTTAAATATCTATGCATTTGTTGTATCACATGTTTCATTCTGTAAATAGTGTGTACCTTATATCAAATTCTATTACTTCATAAACCCAAATTAGTTTGTAGTAAATTTGTAGGCATACTTATCAGGATTAATGGCAGATAATACAAATATAAGGACCACAATATCAAGACTATCTGGTTCAAAAGGTGGTTTCCAATCTTCTTGCGTTGCATCAAGAACAAATGCTTTGCACCTAAAAGATTATACAAACTTTTGACAATCATCTTAATTAATTACAACAACAAGATTGTGCATTAAATACTATATACCTTGATTCATCATATGATGTGTTTTGTTTAAGAATGTTAATCGCTTCAGAAGAAAAATCGCAGCCATATACATATAAATTTGGGTCTGTATTATATAATAATATTGGAAATATTGTATTCCCTACACCACAACCAATTTCGAATATTCTGCTACCATCTGTGGATGGTATATTGGGAAGAGTTATGTCTTTTTTATCTTTTGAATCATCTTTGTCTGTACAAGGTACTCGAAGAGCTCGACTTACATCTTGTTTGACAGTATTAGGTGCCAACTCTGGAAATTCAGTAAACAACCAGTGTCTATCTTTGAAAAATCTAAAAACACATGTATTTAAAAATGATTTGTAGACTTTTTAATGTGCAAAATATGGATGCTTTGAAATATTACATATTTTTCTTTAATTACCTATTCTGATGAATTCCATAAAATTTATCCCAGTATTTATCAGCTTCATTCTCATATTTTAATAATTGATCGCATGGTATTGTAACCACGGAATTTTCTTCAACTTTGTGCTGGGCCAATTCTTCCTGTTCTTTATCCCAAGTAACATTGTCCCTGTAAATGAACAATATTTCTTATACACTATGACTTAAAAATACTAAATAGTACTAACTGCATGTGTGTATAGGTTAAAGATAACCCTTCATTACTGTTACACATATTTTATATACTTTTAAGATTAATACCATGCGTTGTGTTGGAATACATTGTCGCCATCCGATAATGTGCGATTACCAAATTGTGGTCTTTTCTCACATATTTTTTGATCCTCTTCCATCTTTGACGTTTACACGAGCACGCTGCTTATAAATAAAGTTCCTAAGATCCCCGTAAAATTGACACGCAGCTGCTTTCAACGCTACAGATAATCATCAGCTATGAAAGTACCCTGATTGCTTTAACGACAAAATAATTATTTATGAAAGTCTTCGTCCTAATTTATAAAAAATTTCAAAGACGTTTAATTGGTTGTGTACGATCTGGTCACAATCCTCAATAATGTATTTCACGTGTGCGCTGATAATCTTATTGTCGTTCCATTTATTAGATACATCATTTACGATGTCAAGTACGGAAAGCTTTCTCATCTTGACTTATTATAGCGTAATGGAGAGGGTCACGCGTACATGACCATGCTTGGTGAATAATTATTTATATGGCATGATAGAGGAGATAGTGTGACGTGCAGAGTTGGGTTGCACTGGGCTGCCCACAAAGTGGAGGTGGATCAAGGGTTGCGAATTGCGTCACTGCAGTTAGGCACGTGCATGTTAAAATAACTGTGGACAACATGGTCATCCCTATGATGTATCTATGATATCTCCATCTTAGATACATTTTTGTCAAACAGTACTAGTATCAAAGATCAAAATTTAATTTTGTCTAGATGTGGTAGAAATATACACTGACACAAAAAAGTGTTCATAGACTTATTTTTAGTGATAAATATTGCGCTGTTCTGACAGATTATCACAACAAAATTATACGCACATTATGATGTAGTTACAAGTTCATTTAAAAATTTTGAGATAAGTGTATGCAAATAGCGCAGTATTTAACCAGTGTACTACTTTTATGGAATAGAGTATTCGCCAATAACAAGAAAATGCATTAAAAAAACATTTCATAATTTTTATCAATTTTAAGGAAATACTTCTAAGTGAAACATCCACGATATCATGTTACTGAGTTCCAACACGAATGCTATGTATGTTACACACAATTGGGGAAAATATGAATTTTTCATAAATCAAATGAAAATCTCACTTTGATTAGATTCATGCCTGTATTATTTTAAAAGCAGTTTGTATTTGAGTTTAATTTTGATTCGTCGCAACTGAGTTATGTCTATTAGCTTGTCGCTTCGTTTCGGAAATAGTTTACGGTAATGTTAAGTAAATCGCAAGTCACGTAAGAAATACGGAGAATGCTATAAACCGTTAGGAACGGCCAGTTTCGTAATTCATAAAATAATTTTTGAGCGTTATAAAATTCAATGTTGTGGTTTAACAAAGTCTAACGAACACGTTTCTGTAATTGCTTCGGAAATCTGTATTTTCATATTTCACAGTGGAATCGTATCATTTTTCGTTTTTTTAGTCCGAATAGCAGAACATAAAGTTATCTGTGACCCTGACATAATCTAAAAAAAAATTCTAAACAGTATCCCCACTTTGTGGATATAGAGTTAATGCACTCTATCGATTATTCCAAGGCCGAGAAAAATGAGAATTCTGAAAATAATGTATAAATGGAATCCTCGAAATAGAAAGACGCGGACAAAGAAGGCTCATGATAGTACATTGCCTGCGTAGGTCGCCGTCGTGACGTTCCAATCCTAGCAAGCCCGTAGGGGTAAGATCGATATATCCATTTCTCTTTCCCTAAATGTTTTCACGTGAGTTAGTACTTCATTGATCAATCGCCAAAACATAGCGACAAAATCCACAGCTCTTTATACAAAATTCCAATAACTCTTTAGTACTATTACCAAACGAGTTTGCTAGGATTTCGGGGAAAGGGTGCAAATAAGAAATTGCTTAGTTCTGCATACCGTTGTCTTAAGTAATACTAATGGAAAATCATCTTGGAGAACCATCAAAAAGCCACTATTGTTTTTCTACAATATCTTTTCTGTTATAAAATATTAGGAAATGCTTTTTCAACGTCCACTGTATTGAGACAAATCGTAGACTTCTATTTTTTCTAATTCTTTTTACAAAATTCTTATTTTCATTTATGCCCTTCTTCTCAAATGCTAATGAATTATATGCATATAGTATTTTCTTGTAATGTCGGAACGTTGAAAGCTACTTGTTAAAACGACTGTGCTACATGAAAACGTGTTGTGTACCATATGACGCAAGTATATTAAAAAGAGAAAGCTGTAAAGTATTGACGATAACAGTGCTGTATAGTTATTAAATGGCACATAAATAATATATTTTGAACATGAAATTCTGATAGGTCTTTTGACTAAAAAGTTAATGTTTTTGTGCTGTTGATCCGTAGTGTTACTTGTAAACCTTGGCGATATAAAAAAAATTAGTACAGATAAAACTTCGCCTTAAAATATCTTCTTGTAAACTTCCACTATTCACGAATTTTTAATTCTCTGTTTTGTACATTCTACAAATAGCAAGGGGAATTTTTTAATTTGTAAGATTTTTCACACACTCAAAAATATAGCGTTAAAAATTTAATCAGTGTTATCGTAATATGATAAAAGAATAGTGAGATAATTCACGGTTAACAACGACGTCGAAGAATAATTTAACAGGAACATAAAGTAAATCCTTCGCATAATTTATTTGTATTAATATTCGAAATGCAACAACAAGGAACTATTTTTTCGGTATTTTCGTTGCTAATACGAGAAACTCATTCTATCTATTAAAGCTACATTGTTGCTTATATCTTAAACGATGTACAAATTTTTATTCAACGAGAGACCTAGGCGACGATAATATTTTAAGCAACGCTGCCACTGAGAATTCACAAGACTCCTTTAGTCCTGCACTGAGCCCGAGTCCTTCCTGATTTTCGAGACGAAAGGTCGACAAACCATACAGAAGGGAGAGCATTTACTGTCTGCAGACAGAAGAGGAGTAACGTCAACGTGGCAAGGGATGAACGGAAGAAGGATAGACGTTGTAGAGAGAATGTCGAGGGTGAATGGGAGGGAGTCCAGAGAAAAGAGGGGGAGGATTACTATATGTATATATGTACGTGTATATAGGTACATTCACGTCGTTCCGCCGCTACACTTGTCTCTTCCTGAATCTGCTCGTAATTTCTCCTCATCGTGAGGTACAAAGTAAAATTATGAAATTATTCGAGAAAGGCATGAAAGGCTAGCGTCACATTGGAAAAGAAAATATTGCAATCTTTTACATTATCATACGTATAACAAATTTTAGTGATATGAGGTCAAATGTTAGTCCCAACAATGGAATAAATGTCTTTTTTATCGCATGAAATGATATTACCTTCGTAAATCACGACAACAACGATAATCCTTGTTTCGAAAGTAAAGACACGCACGTTTTTTATGAAGTTTGGTAGACATTATACCTGCGTTTCCTTTGGACTTACGTTTAGGTAGCAAAATCTAGGCACGTAGTTTGCATTCGTAGAAGGTCTATAAGATTGGCAATCCCGCTACCTCTACGTAGCTCAGGTAAAATCTGTCGTTTTGTGGATACTTCTCGAAGCAGGTGGAAACAGAGTGACAAGTTGGTGTACATGCAACAAGGGTAGCAAGTACGGAAAGAAGAGAGAAAGGGGAAGGGAAAAGGAAAGGACGTGGGGTGGGGGGAGGCAGGGAGAAGAGAAAGAGATAGAGGCGGGGAGAATTCTGCGCGTCGGGGTGGTTGCCCTCGTCTGCGCTTTGTGGGAAATGCCCGCTCAATAACGCGTAGGTCCTCGTCTGCCCCTTCTCACCCTCGAAAGCATCGGCAAGCGGCAAGGGCCACTGCCCCAAAAGGCTTGCCCACCCGTCCGACTACCCTTATGCTATTCTCCTCCTCGTCTTCCTTCCGTTCCAGCCCGTTCTTCTGTCCTTCTCTTTTGGCGTCACCCGAAAAGGTCAAACCTTGCCCTTACGGTCTGTCCTCTTTCACTTTGCCCTCTGCAGACACTCGAGGACTTCGCATCGATTCTGAGAGACAACTGCAACGCGATCTTTAAATCGCACCGAAGGGATCCTTATAACACCATTATCCCAGCAAGATTAAGTCCCCTTCGTCCGAACTTGCTTTCATTTTCATGTCTCGCCAAGCCGTCCACTTGAACCTCACCACTCATACCGACTCATATCTTCATACGAAACGCGACTTTCATTCTGTAAATTACTATTTTAACACTTTACTTTATGTCATACATAAGTAATCTTCTTTGGTCCATGAGTAAATAGCAAAGTCTGAAGATTCCACGCTGTGTGTGGATTATCTTCTCTTGCTGGAGCTTCCATCTTTACGTTCAATTAGGAAATGAGTTTCCATAACACTAAATTCTGCTATTTGTTTTACTCAGATAATTAAAAAAATCAGGAAATTCTACTCTTTTTATAAAATTGAAAGTCGAGAAATTCAAGTGGGACTTTCAAGTAGAGGAAAACATTCTCTGCTGATGAAATAGATAAGGTAGGCAAGTTTGGAAAACCATTCCAAATCTAATGATTCTTGCTTTCAAGAAGAATTCTGGGATTTCTCCTGATTCTCACCTCTTGGGGCGAAGATTGCATGAATCGATAAAGAAAAGACGATAACGATTTTTCGTCGGAATACTGTCTTTGGGCGCAAGTGGTCGATATCCCGTCCAGTATTCCGGTTTACCTCACCCTCGTTCCTGCCATGGCAGAACCCCCAAAGATCGTTCGGGCAATGACCTCGAGATTATATATTCTGCCGGTATAGGGTAGTGCAGGCTTATACCCTCTGAATTCACTGGCAAACCCGAGGCCCATAATAAATCTCTTCCGGTCAGCATACTAAAAACATTTTCATCAAATAAAATCGGCTATAATACTTATTCAATTTTACCTTTAGTCACGTACATTCAGCTTTTTAATAAGATCTGGTTAATTTTTTCATTGTTATATGCTTTTCACATTCAACTATTTTTGTAGATTAATGATAAACTAGGATTAAACTATTCCGCAAAAAATTCTAACAATTCATTTACATGCTACAAATAAAAGACATTGAAGTACCTAGTCACTGTTTGCTTTGCTCTATGGTGTATAAACTTCACAAAGTTTACAACAACCTGTCACAACGAGAACATATCGATCATGACTTGACATACATGTATACGTACAGTTCTTAAGTTAAAATCGTATAGGGTCAGAACTAGAAGAAATTTTACTTATTGCTTCGTTGTTGCTAGGCTAAATTAACTTATGTTCATATTCTTATATATTTCTTACCCAGATTCTAAATGAACTTTTAATAAGAATCTCTTGGCATTCTGATAATTAAGAAAAACTGTTCACCGAGTTTAGAAATTTACCGCTTTCTAGGGCAATTAAAAAACAACGGAAATGGCATTAGAAGGATCGAATATGAATATAAATTTACTAATAAACAGTACCACATACAAATTTTCTTTTTCATTGTTAAAAATATATTCATTTGGATACTGTTGCACATAAAAATCAACCGTGAATCATTTTTCGGTGTTCGTTTCCCGAAAATCGTTTCCGAAATTCCATACATTTCTCCATATCTACCGAAATACGAAAAATTCGGACCGGTTGTTTTAATACCGAAAACAGACGGAACTGCATTGGTTCGCTGAGTCTAAACCGTTGAACTGATCGAAAATTGCCGAACACAAATTTAACAATGTAGCATCCTCCATTGATGCAACATTTGAACAAGCTGCGTTTTTAAAGATTTACAATTGATCGTGATACGTTTGATCAGTCCGATAATTAGCAATGAGGAGACATTGGGTGGAAAGATCGTCATACCGTCTCGTTGAAGGCGGTTGCGGATTCCAACAAGAGATACGCTTCGTCAGGGAAGTAACTGCGTGATTTGAATTTTACAGCTTGCGTGCAAATAGATGCGTAGATAGGGAGCAGGCGCATCTATTTATAACGGCGACGGATCACGAGGCAATTGCCCGCGTGGCCTTGACTTCCTGTTGACCCGTCTACCCGCTGAGAATTTGGCGGTATTCGTTCGACTTCCCACCCACGATGTGCGACATACACAAACATTCTTATTTAAAGGCCGTCACGATACACGCGATGCACTAGAGACAACAGTTACTCGGAGTTTATGCATCCATTCTAATAAACAATGCAAAACTCCATGATTTCGAACTGAAGATTTTGAGAACTGTTGCTACTGGTCACTTATACTTTACCCTCTAACTGAGTTTTTGTTTTCCATGAAAAAAAGGTAAAATACATGCAATATTACATGGTAACGTACGACAGAAGTAATGAAAAAATATAAATATAAGAGTAAAAGAAAATTGCCACGTAGGATAGAGTTGTGCTAATTCGTTGAAATTATTTACAGCAGGCATGGAAGAAAGTTGGTTTTTCCATCGACTCCGAAATTATTTTCACGGGTTGCTATCCACCGATCTGAAAGAAATCCTTGAGGGGAGAATTTTTCCTAATCGAATAATCTGCAAGAGGGGAACAGAATGAAATATGTGGTTAAAGTTTTCTCCCATACTTATTCCTAAATTCGTATAAAAAAAATTGTTTAAAACCGTCAGTAAAAATGGATGATTGAATTTAGAAGATCAACATACGAAATGTCTTTGGACTTACTTATTGTAATATATAATCGTAACTATTGATGATAATGAAAGATTTAAAAATGTACTTCAGTCCATATCTCGCTATGGCTTTCACTCAGGAATCTCTGATTAAAAAAAAATATACCGCGGCCAGTAATTTTGTCACCGAACAAAAGTGCATCCTGGCAGATTCGCCGATGCCATTCTACTTGGCAACTTAATGAAATCGACATTCACTTCAGTGGGTCCAGCATTAATTTTTATTAAAATGAAATGCGGGATGTCTTGCACAGATAACTCTGTTTACTCCGTTTGGATGTCCGTAGTTTTTTGCAATTGGTCGGAAACCTGTTCGGCGCGATGGAATGTCCGAGAGACGAGGGAGACCTGAGAATTTCTCGACTCATCCTACGCGCAGAATAGAACGGATGGTCAGGTGATATCGTTTATTCTCTAGGCGACATTATAGTTTCGACTTTCGAGCTTCAAACGGAATGGTGTCCCGCGGCCTTCACCTTGCCCGTATCTCCGACAAATCGGCGAGGTGGAATGGGAGAAAGGATCCAAAAGAGATACCGGACGAAACAAAGTCTCTTTTCTATTTTGTAGATATCTACGTGTAAAATTCTTTCTCGACAACGCACGGTATCAACGCGATGCAAGATCACATCATTATTTCCTCTAAATCTCCTTAACAAACATCGAATTACTAGCATAATTATAGCGACAAGGTTTTCAATAAAATAGAAACGGGAGACTGTGACAGATTGGTGGCCATTATTTTTCTGAAAAATAAGACAGGCTGCACAAAAAAAGATATTAGGAGACATAGAAATAAAGAATGGAAATCATATGGAAGTTTATTACAATGATTCCCAATGGAGAAAAGAATAATTTTTATCGATTAACTTGGATCGAACATCGTGTCGAATACTAATTTTTGCTTATGAAACGTCGAAAAAAAATCTACGCTACACAGAGTTAGTTTTCCTGTAAAGTGTGTTTTTGTACAGAAAGAAAATTAGTCATTAAAAGTCCGTTACTTGGATATTTTAAAAGTATAAATTAATGTAAGTGATTTCTAGGAAATTAATTACTTATATACAAAATGAAACCATGGGCATCTCAAAAATCTTCTTTTTGTCCTTCTGAAAAGTTGAACAAACCTACGTCCGGTTTTGCATTTATCCTTTTCAAATATTTGATATTACCATACGCATGAAGCTATAAGAATCCACGAAATTAATGTCCCTTGCATAATTCCGTTGTGGTATACTACAAATTTGGTCAGATTATTAATGGACAAAGGAGTTTACATTCTGACCAATATTAGAATATGACTGGTATAAATAAATAACTAATAAAACGCATAGCATAGAGCTATAATATGTGTCGAATGTCGAAGTATAACAGAAATAGTACTCGATTTACGTACGTGGAGAGAAATTGAAAATGAGTTCTATCAACGGCAGTTAAGTGAGCGTTTAGCTGAACGTAATCAGTGTATTTACATCCCGGTACACGGTGAGCAATCATGTTGTTACATTCGTGACATATTGCTTGATTATCGCATCGCATGATAAAAATGCTCATGGAACCTATATTTCGCGGTAATGTCTGACATTGCACTAAATAGCAACAACCACTGTTTTTAGTTTATAATTAACTGGCTTAAACTACCCGACGTTCCCTCGGGCTTTTGATATTTAGAACATTAGCGTTTGTGAAAATCAAGCAATTAATCTGAGGGAGGAGATAGGGTGTCCAGGTTTCATGATTGCCTAAATTTTCCACAGGGTCCTGCAGGGTAATTATACAAAATTTGGTCTAGATCGGTCAAAGGGTTCTGGAATTAATTCGGAACATGCAGACAGACATTGTATTTTATAGATATGTAGATTACACAGAACAATAATGACAAAATTTTGTTATCCAAATATGTTGCAGTTAATGTATTTTACCACTGTTTTTCAATGTTATTAGTTATTTTTCAATTTTTGCACCCTCAATATGTAAAACATTTTGTATTTTAGTTTTTATATATGTAGATTTTGTTCTTTTATTTACAACCTGTGGCCATATATTATACTGGCGTTTTAACTCACAATGTTGGACATGTTAACGATGAACAGGATAAACATTTTCATCAGATTGTAATGATAGTAAAACAATATTGTAAAAAAATGGCAGCCCATCATGCTGGGGAATTATTGCTGGAAATTAATTAGAGAAGCTGTAGATCATTAAAAGTGAAAATATGAAGAAAAAATTAAAATAATTATATTTTTGGAACTTGTGGGGAATTTATTTGTTATGATTTGTGAGAATTCCATGAAAAATTGTATTAACCGTATACTATATTTTTCAATCTCTGGCTATTAAGCAATAATAGACATCAGAATTGGATTCGGCTTATTAAAATAGATGAAACATATTTCAGGTGAAAAAAAATCGACACGAAAATTAATTTTTCAGTTTTATTAGCGACCCCTGTTAAGTAACCTTTATTTCCAAGGTATGTACGTTTACCTTGCAAAACATCAGTATCTTTAACAAAAAAAAATTACGATTTATGCAGTATATTATTATATAGTATTTTCTTGTACAAAAAATGAATTAATTTGACCTACGAAATATTTAGGAACATTACGTAGCATTTTTGAAATATCAATTAAAGAGCGCTTATTCGATAATATTTTATCTCTTGCCTCTGTGAGATAAAAGTTATGCAAATAACGTATGCTAAATTTTCCATCCCTGAACATTTGGTGTAAAATAACTTTACGTTTTTACTCCGTTATGATACTACATGAATTATCGTGTTTGGTTATTCTCATTATATTACTGTTTGTATTCAACATTAGGTAAAGAATACAGGTACTTATCGAATTCCCGGCTTTATGAATTTTTTGTAAATGATATAGTATCAAAAAAATGTATCCGCACTATAAGAGTTATTTCTCTGATATGAGTTGAGTTCTCACTTTACGAAACCCCATTGTACAAAAGAGGGGTCCAATCGAATTAATTCGCACAGGTGAGAACCAAATTTGTGCTCTTTGCTTGCTACAAATATCAACAATGAACATTGCTTATTAAAATAAAGTTTTATTTTGTGGGTGTGTCAATAATTTCTTCCAATATTACTGTTAAAATAGCGTAGGTCAGATAACTCAGTTCAAAATTATATATAATACAATTTTAATTTGATACATGTTTATTCATTGATTTGAGGTAAAATGTGTCACGTTAATCGCGGTATTTTTAGTTGTAGAAAATAACTTTAAAATCAATAAATTGACGAATGAAAAATTTCCAGAAAATACATCACTCGGTACTCTGCTTCTTTTAAAAACTTGAAATACGTACGGGCAAATTTCTGATATCTGATAGATTTTTAGTATTGTAATGAACTTCATAATTTCAATATAGCCTGGAGAAATAATCTAAGTATCATTCAAATGTCATTCAATAATCATTCAATATCTTTTCTCAATTATATTCATCAGTTATTTACAGAATACCAAAAAATGTAAAGGTCTATTTATTCACAACCTTTTTTGTCATTCATTTTCAACTAACACTAATTTCAACGGTAAGTCATATAAACTTGAGACAGGCAAATCGCAAGAAATAGATCTGAGGACGTGTTTTAAACTTAAAAACTCATTTTTTATTTATCAAGAAGACGTGATTAATCAATGGTTTCCATAGAATCAACTGAATGTTCCGCCTTCAGTTAGATCGGTGAATGAAATTCACTTTCATGCGGTTCTTCCACTCTACGTTATTTTTTAGGATCCCATCGAACAGTTCGGAAAAAGCTAGGTTTCCGAGAAAAGTCGGCGCAGCTCAAGAAACCGGCAGACAGCGTCGAGTGCTCCATTAAATCTGCATGTCGAGTACTCCCAATCATTAGATTATCGATGAGACGAGAATGCGGGAGTAAAGCAGACAGAGAGAACGGTTAGGGAGAAATAGAGAGGAGAGACGGAGCAACAGAAAGGCAACGACTAAATCTCCCGGCTCCTGACCTCAAGGGAGTAAGAGAAAAGTAAGTGAGGTCGTTCAGTGATCGATAACACTAGTCTCCACGCGAAGGTGCGAAAGAACTTGGCCATGCGTCCGTCTGCCACGACACGGCCTAGGGAGGGCCACTATATAGGAGAATCGATTTCTCATGCACGAGAAAGGAATCCTCGATTTCGCTGGCTGGCCACTCTCCTCCCTCTCTTTTCCTCTATCTCCTTCTTTCTCTCTGTGAGCCTATTGGAAGTCGGTTGGATGAGATGTTGGGCCGAGGGCACCGCTAAGACCCCCATTTTTCCCGTCCACGTTGGACATAACGTCGTGTATTGCCGCATATCACGAAGGAAGGGTCGTCTACGCGGGGGTGAGCGACCACCACCCAACACTGCCGTCAGTCGGTTTCTTCATCTCTTTCCCGTTGGTAGGGTTCTTCTACGGTACGAACAATCCGTCTCTTACCCTTCATACCCCCGAGTGCCCCGACTGGCCCGACTGGCGTTGGTATCGTTGTCAGGGCTGCCAACGGTATGATCGGAAAGCTGGCTACGGCAAATGCAGCGGTGGCTGACACTGGAGTATCGGTGTCTCCGTCTGATAGCTGGAGAGTCAATTAGCTCGGTCCTTGTCAGTGGCTAGTCGTTTGGTAGGCGTGTGTTGAGTGGCGGCGAGGCGAACAGGTGCGGCCGCCGGAGCCCCAGTTGGTTCGTCGCTGCAGACAGCGCCGCCTTGCGGGAAATCGTGCCACTTTCGGCCAAGATGGGCGAACGTCGCCGGGCAGTAGCTTAGACTCTACCTACAAGACAACACACATACTAAATGTTTCCTAACGACAAGTAACGATTGTACATTTATTTTATTTAAGGGAACCAAACTCTATTTTTGTAACGTGCCGTATTACTAGTGCCGTGGAATTAGTACGATAGAAGAAAAAGTGAAGCGTTACGAGCGAAAAAGAAGGAGAAACGAGAGAGTGTCGGCGAGCCGTTCGCGATAACTGCCGACGACGAAAGTACGAAAGATAGGACCGTTTCGCGTGAGTCGGCAAACCAAGTGCGTCGGAGAAAAGACGACGAGGAAGAAGAAGAAAAGAAAGAAGAAGAGGAGGAGGAGGAGGATAAGCGCAATAACTACGGCGATAGAAATATTGACGGAGAGAAGAAGCCGGAGATCGACATCCGCGACCACGACGACGATCGTCGCCTTGTGAAAAACGGAAAACTGCCGAGGAATAGCCGATAATCTCGACTTTCGGCCCCTTTACGCGCTTTCCTTCGCCATCGAGCTTGGTCGAAGCAAGTCGGCCTTTTTCTCCCTTTCTCCCTCTCCCCCTCTGTCGGTGTTGTGCGCGCGTTAATAACGAGATTATTCAACGTGAAGAAAAGTGTACGCCAAGTAGTAGCTGCAAAGTGCACGGCCGACACACCCTCTTGACACTCGACATCCGTCTCGCATCGCCATCGGCGCGGCTCTCTACCCCCTTCCCGCAGACCTACCGTCTCGTTTTCTCGCATTATCTCTTTCTCTGCCGAGCATACGCACACAATCGCTCGCTCTTCCCTTGGCGTACTTACACGGCATATACGCGCGTAAGTACGGTCGGTCTACAGAGATCTCCTTCCCTCTCTCCCTACCCCTGCCTTTCTTTGAGCGATCTCTTTCTACGCTGCTCCTCGTGCTATTCGATTTGCCCCCTCGTATATCCTTACGTCTGTTCCGTGCCGTGCAAAGTGATTCGTCGTGGCATTGAGTTTCAACGGCCCCGAAAAACATAGATATCGGAGCTGCAAGTTTTCGTACATCCCCGCCCGCACGTCATTGTCGCTTGTACGTACCCATCGTACGTACCTACTTCCCCTCTTTCCTCTATCTGTCTCTTTCTCGCAGACGCACCTATACTCCATTTCTCCCGATTGTGCTTCTTGCCGTCGCTCCACCCCATTCTATCGGCCGATCGGAGTGGAAATTCGTCCGTGACCGTGGTGCGTGGGTTCCGCGTATCTGCCAGTGCACCATACGAAAACCCGTCTCTTCGTCTCTCTCTCGGTGTCTCAAGCGGCTATTCTCTCTCTCCCTCTTTCTCTCTTTCTCCCTTCCTCTCGGCACCACCGCTACTGTCGGCCGACAGGAGTAAAATAAGAAGAAAAGGAAGAGACTTGCGAAAGCATCGGAGGAAAGAAGATATACGGTGTAGCGGTAGCATCAATAGCAAGCAGCGTACCGTCTCGTAAAGCGTCACGAGTGACAACGCCACTAACATGTCCGTGAGAATGGAAAACGTGTCTGCCCCAAGGAAACTCAACTACAAGATGATGGTGAGTCCCAAGATGCGATGGCATACCAGTCCCTTTTCTCTCCGTCTTTCTTATTCGGCGCATGAGTCGCATGACTGAGACGCACGCTGTCGTGCGCATCCTTTCGCCTTAGTGCCGGTCCGAACTTCTTGATTTATGCACGCTAATGCGTAAGTTTCTGCGAAATTCGCTTTTACATTCTTCGATATTACATTTTCTAAATCCGTTATCGCTAAAACGTTTAAAGTGACGGCGGTAATTTGCATTAGCCGCACGGCAGAGCGGCGACGCCGTTGTAGTGTGAGTTTCGCTATTGCACCGATGCCGGTGATCCAGGCGAAATTCCGCATTAGTACTTTCTCGGGAGATGGCAGTTTTAACATGGTGCTGAGGGGCAACAGATACGAAAATTACTATAAGCGACGATGCCGACAATGGTGAGGACAATGTCGACAACGACGATGACGACCACGATGACGACGTCGACGACCACAACGGCGACGGGGACGGAGACCCTAGGGAACCGGCGTAGTTTGACAGCTTGCCGCGGGGCGTCTGCTGCCCCACCCAGTCTCGTCTTTCTCTACCCCACTATTCTCTCCTCTCTCCATCTCTCTTGAACGAGACGCACCGTCGTCTACGATCATTTCCTCCTTTCTGTCGCTCCGTGCATCCGCCGAAGAATTACGATCCGTCTCTCTGGAAATCGGTTAAACGCGTACGTACTGTCCTGGTCGATTAGATTATCTCGCCGGTATGTAACAAGTGACTCTACGTGATCTCCGAATACTATTTGAATGCGAGATTTCGATTCGCCGGATTTATACCCGGTTCATGTTAGGTTAGGTTAACTCGGTGCGTTTCAATAGTCACTTGTACCTTGGTTATCAATCTCTGGTAACCGCAGATACATACCGAGGTTTGTTCAATGGTGCTTTGGTTTTGCATTAAAATTAATAGTTAAGATTAATTTTCATTACTCAAATTTTTAACTAACCGTTAAACTTTGGTTCGACAATTTTAAAACCGAGAAAGGAGTAATAGTTAATACTTTTAAGAAATATAGATTTCTGGAGGAAAATTTTGGTAAAACGAACTGTGCCGTAATCTTAATACGTGAAAATTATATTATCCGAATTAAATATACTACTCAATGAAAATAAATAAACACTAGGTACTAATATTTAATGCTATAACTTTTTGAGAGATTTAAATTAATTGACAAATGCCTGCCAGTAATGCATTCTTAATATTGTATTATGTCACATTAAATATTATTATACATATAATTGGGGAGAAATATATGTCTTTCACTTCGTTTATAATATTTGCACCAATATTAAACTAAGTAATTTGGATTAGATAGTAGTTGTTCAACATTTATTCTGAAGTAGTTTTAGCGTCAGTTTGAACTCACAGATATTACATTTGGTTCAATGATGTACTGGCTGAGTTTGGAACCAACTTGCACCTTTGATACAAACTAAATTACTTTTTGGTTTTGGTAAATTTGATAGACACCATGGCTGGCCGACTTTAGATCGAAATAAAACAGTATAAGTTTAATGCTACATGCTTTGATGTAGTGTTTACATAAAACTGAATAATTTTTAAATGATATTGAAAAGTTCATGAAGATTTAAAGTGACGCTCCTTTGCTCATTATATTTCATTTCCTAATATATTCTACTTTTACTTAGTACTACATTTTAAGAACTGATATTAATCTGCAGGAGCTTTGTAAGTGGTTTACCGGTAAGGAAAAGTCGATTAATCGGCGTTTGAGTACTACTATTAAAAAGCCGACCAAGTTGGTTCGTGATTGATAGTGTTATGTTTTCAATGACTAATATTCTCTCCATTGTTGATAAAACATGAATTCGTGCTCTTTCGAGGGTGAAATTTATTTGCGAAATTAAATATAATTTTCGACTTTCGATTTTCGTTATATGAAACACACTTTATACCTTAGTTTGCGCATTGGACTAAATGTCATTGGTACGCTGAAAAATAGAAATGAGCGATGAGATATTCTGTATATGAAATGGTATTAATGAGCAACTTACACATGTTAAACGAATACGAAATGTGAATACTTTAAATCTGTGCTTATCGTCGCATATTTTACGAAGAATTCTGATCGATTGTATGGTTTTATTAAAATATATACGTTGTTACATATAAATTGCTTCAAATTTACTAATCATTTTGAAACTAGCAAAACGATTTACGAATTATACAAATTTTATGGAATTGTAGAGCGCTCACTTATAAAGTCTACGAGTATTGCAGAAAAGATATAAAGAAGACGACCAATAATGTTCCTTCTTTCTGATTCT
The DNA here is from genome assembly GCA_963989215.1 of Hedychridium roseum. Classification (NCBI taxonomy): domain Eukaryota; kingdom Metazoa; phylum Arthropoda; class Insecta; order Hymenoptera; family Chrysididae; genus Hedychridium; species Hedychridium roseum. Next base: position 2,257,413 of record OZ022312.1, on the reverse strand, counting down.
CCTTGGTTTTCTTTTTCAGATTTGTTTCGGAAGTTTTTAACGTATATTTTGCTAGAATTATGCTAAATATCTATCTAATATCTACTCGTAATATAACGTAAAGTATTGTACACTCTTTAATGATTTGCCGAAAAAAGTCATTTAAATGCACGGGAGTTCAGCGTTTATGAAGTTTCTCGTCGGTTTTAACGAAGCTACTACAGTTATAAATACATTAAAATGCGGTCGTGAAAGCGACGCAGCTGCCATACGGAAGTATTTCTGATCGCTTTATTAAAATGTAATATCATTATGGTTGTAGGGGTCCATGACTTTCAGTCATACACTAAACGGTACCGATAATAATGATAGTTAAAACTGACGATGTTGGTTGGTAATCTTCCAAGGAAGAAAAAAAGAAGGTGGACAACACTTGAAGATATTACACCACAACAGCTTATTTTCTTATATTTCATTCATTTCTCTCATATTGTTATACACCACCATTATGCACTTACCTCTTGTAGTATTAAAAGTTTCATTGTTTCACGGATATGTTCTAAATTCGAAATGTCGGAGAAAATTATAAGTAGATCGGTACATCGAAACGCGAATTATTGAAGCCAACATATTAAGTTTCCAATGACTTTGAGCATTATTCTTTGTTTTTATTAATTGAGATCGGAGATAATATAAATACACATTGATGGTAAATTATTAATACATCGTTCTTTATCTTCATTTCTTCGGATTGTCAGTGTTCATTGAGGAGGTTATCGCGATATAGATGAGTTCATCGTGCTGCGTTCACCGGCTTGCTATGCAAACAGTGTCTGCAGTATTACCAACTTAAAGGCCGATTCAGACATATCCATTCTGTGGCCGTGTCGTATCCCTGCCGTGTCAGTACCGTACCATATCAGTGACAAATAATAGTTTTTCTTGTAATTTCTTGTCATTTGTATCGCAAGTTCACATCTAGGTTATCTTTTCTTGAAATCACAGTTTTGAAACATTTACTAGGAAAAAGAGATGTGTATGCATGTTTGCAAAGTGATAGTGTCAGTTTTGCTGTCTATCAACTGTGTTTTCATTTGTCTTTATCTTTCATTTGCCACTTTCATGAACATTGTGCCGGACCGTTCGATCAGTGAAAATATTGTCGCTGGTCACTGTCTCCGAGCTAACACTGACGCGAATCCAGAAATGTGAAAATGATTTCATACTATTCTACGGGGATGTTGGTTTTATCAAAGCACGGACGTGCACGGGACGGATAAGTCTGAATCGGCCGATAGACAGTTTTCCCATACTGGTCTGCAAACCTCAAGCATATGCAAAATTTATATCATCATTACTCATTTATAACGTTAAAAAGTGTGTTGCAATAGACTTATTTCCCATTCGGTCAGATGCGCTTTCAGTAGAATTCTTATTGAACACTGGCATTTTAAAAATATATATTTCAGTCCGTCATCGGTGGTGCGCGTGTAAATATCTCAGAAGGAGATGCAAACCAAGCAGTTTTCTCCAACGGTACGGTCTAGTTACAGATTATACTGAAATAACCGTTTAGTTTGCATTTGCTCGTAAATTAACAAATACAGTCAAGTAATTGCGACGACAAAGGTTTTAAGAAATATATTTTTAGGGGACAACGTTAGTACATATTTAGCTTTTAACAACCTGTAACTAACTTAACAATTTAATTCATAATTCAGCAAATAAAAATATTGTATAAAATATTAATTAATCGGTGAAATATCTGTTAGTAAAGTGTCCTCCATATCATATTATTAAATATTGTAAAAAATGTTCCTGCACATTATGAGTATTAATAAAACACACGTGATCTATTTTGTAAAGTACGGACCGAAACAGAAGTTATTCAGAATTCGTTTTAGTTCCGTATCTGATTCGCCGTAATTTCTTGTCGGCTTGCATCTCCTTGAAATCTCAAGTACATTCGAAATTCGCGTCATGTTTACTCATTTACGCGCTTAAATTGCGTTAAAATAAAGTTCTTATGTCACATTCAACCGTGTGAGCTTTTATTAGAGTTCTTATCGAACACTGACATTTCAAAGTACATGTGTCTGTGCGTTATCAGTGATGTAGGATTCAGATGCGAAAAATCCCAAATAGTAATGCACAATACTTGAAACTTATGAGTTGGCAGTAATTGCCGTTGTTTCTATCGTGTATAACGCTCGTTGATAATGTAGATACAGGTGCGCGAGTTACAAATTTCAACGGGAAGTTTGCGTAGCTGGTAGAGGGCTGTCGTGTGAATATCTCATAAAAATTGACCTACGTCGTCACGTAATCAACATGACGTCCACGCAGTTTTTTTTCCAACTGGCCAGCCGTACAAATGAACTACAGCCACCGCGTTACTCCCCAGAATTGCATAAAACAGTTGTATAAAGTGAAACAGAACCGGACTAAGTATGACAAACAGAAATTAAAACGAAATAAACAAAATTTCAATTAGATAAATCAACCAAGATAAAACAACCTATAGGCATAGCGAGTATTTTTCATGTTAATTTGATATTCTGTTCTTCGTTACGTAGTTTGTATTGTAAGTCTTATAATGTCAGCGAGAATTTCTACATAATTCATACATATGAGTATGACGGATGTTCTAATTTCTCGGAAGTACGGCGTTTTGAAATATACAATACTTACATAGCTTAATAAAGTACGGACATTAATCGATCGAACAAAGTTGCCCGCGGTCATTACGTTGTATAGGAAGATTACTCATATTTCTAGTGAAATATACGCTGGGTAACGGATATTTCACGTCCTTCCGTAACACTCATTTTGAGTCTAAGATAACCGCAAAACAAGCGGTTTTTGAAATGATTAAATGATTACTGCACTTGAGTAAGTAAATAACTTTCTCTTAACTGTCATTATTAATCGGTTAGTATCTAGTATAAAACTCAAAAGGACAGTGGCTATATGATACAAAGGTCTACATTTGTACGCAAACCTTTAACGAGGTTTTTAATGCCACGATGTCATAAAAGTTGCACACGGGCTTCTAATATCGCCCTAGTAATCTGTTCGTGTAATTTCCTACTAATGTTATATTCGGCTTTATAGACCTGAGGGAATTAACCCAGGGAATTAGTCCCTTATTTTTACCTCCTTCAAAAATTGAATTAGTTTTCTTTAATTTATCAGCAACGCTGTATAGAAAAACGAAAAAGTTGAACATGCAAAGCGGATCATATCGACCGGTATAACAGATGTTTATCAAACGGCACATAATACTTATAGACACAAAAAAATCTCGTGGAACGGGACGGCTACCATTCAGCACGGCGAAAATCCGATATTTCGTGTACACCAGTTGAATATTTTATTTGAAATACGCGCGTACAAATACGAACACATGCCTGGTTGGCATTATGCGCATACCTAACGGTAATTCATATGATTCATTTCAAATTTCATTGAATACTTGAACCCAATCCCTTTAGGCTTATGCGATTAATTGCTTCGAAATCGTGATACTATTATGCCATTGAAATGTGTGTCATACGATTTCTGTACATTGAATTCTGTAATTGCTAGATTGATAAAGAGTGCAGCAATTATTTTTTATTAATAAGCACGCTTATGTTGAAAATTGTAGTGAATTGTGACATACGCATAGCAAAATCCTAAAGAAATACTATAGTTGATTAACTTGCGCCGTGAAAAAATAACAAATCGTTAGTTATAGGAATTTGTAAGAAATCAATATTGGTATATTGAAAGATACCACGAAGTACATACATATGTGAAATATCTTGAAAGACAAGGCATTGTTCCTTTGATTAGTAGAAGATAAAAGCCAAGCATAGTAGTCGAGGAAGAGACAGAAATCGGAGTGAGGAAACAGGAGGATTAGGTCGGCCCACTGGAGAATAGGCGCAGCAAAGATATCGATTATTTGATAACAATGAAAATTACTGGGAAAACTGATGACTTTTGTAGAACATGAAAGACCACAAAATCACGTGATCGCTTAATCTCTAACGGGAAATTAAGAATTCTCGGGTATGTTCTTTAGAAAATTCTACAAAATTCTTTAATTGCTGCATTAAAGATTTTTATAGAAACTGTTCGTTGAAACATATTTTTTTAAGTATTTACAATATGAAATTTTACATGCTTTAATTAGCATTAGTCCTTGCCTCTTTGACATACAATAAATAAATATGCCGTCTACATCTATTTAAACTGTAAAGTCAATTGGTTAATGACACAAAACACGTGTCGACACTAACATGGGCCTCCTAAACCGGAATGTAATTATTTTTTTAAGGAAAAAATCGGTTACTACTTGCATTTGCGATCACATAGACATTTCTTCGTTATTTCAAGCTTTTATTAAAAAATAGTTAACATACCGTTTTAACACCGCTACTATTCACCTTCTTGTACTTTCTTGGTAATCATCGAGATGAACACCTAAGAACAGTGATACAGAATAAAATAGCGCTAACCACCGAGAGAACCTCACGAGATTAAGTTCTGTTCCATCTTTCTGATATCTCGTATTACATTGTAAAACTTACTAAATGAAAAATGACATTAATTATACGCCTAAAAATTGCAGCAGTAGTTGTATTTTTTACTGTCTGAAATCTATCGGCATTTTACTGGAAGAAAACGTCGTTGGCAAATATTCATAAACGATATTATAAACAATGTGCAGCTACGTGTGGTTTTATTGTAAAGCACTGGATCGCTCGCTCTTGACTGTGACTGACACGATGAAAAAGAAATGGTGAAGCCGGTAGACGAGGAGAAGGAAGAGGAGGGAAAAGTAAAGGAGAGCAAGAAGTCAGTGACATTCAACGGCCTTGAGGTGCACATACTGTCGGAAATGCCTTACCGTCACTCACTATCGCTTCTTGTTTTCTTCCTCTTTTCGCTCGATCTTATCGACGATGGAGATCTTTTTATTTTGCATTCTAGTTTATGCCCTTAAAATCTATCCACGAACCATTCATGCCGTGAAAACTTGTGTTAGAGAATACATCATTAATCTTGCAATCGTTATTAGTTGAAAATTCTATAAATCGACATAATGTATTTACAGTACCTCTATTTAATCCAGGATAATTCATTAAAAACTATTTGGACATCTCGCAACACTCTGAATAAAGTAATGACTTCCCCCTATATTTTCTGGGAAAATTTAATTTGTATAATACACGTGGGACAGAAAGCTAATTCATTATATGTCTCAGAGGATTGGGTTTTTTCGTTATTTTCAAACAGAAAAAAAAACAATTTGAATAGGGAACAATTTGCCTGAATTAAATTTTGCTCGACGATGGGTACGATAAAAACTAATTTACCAAATAGTTTTACAATATTATAGTGCAGAATAACGGAAAGGACAAACAAAGTCGCAGTACTCGTAGATATTTCGATGACTGTAATGTCCTTTCATTACCCTATCGAAGGAAATGTACTGGACTGTGGGTGCCACTCGGCTTAGAATACCAGTGGTCTGAGTAGAATGTTTACGATTCTATTCGAAGAGGATAATTCCTGAAGCATCCATTAAGCGTCGTTTAGTAAGCAAGGAATGTGCCGTGGAAGATGGTACGGTTTTGTACAGCATAGTTAGACCTTCGACTTTACGATGGTCAGCATTGACGTATGAATCATCGTCCTCGGTTTGTCTGGATCCCGAGAAAAATTGGTTTGCCAGCTCACTCGACCACGTTTGGCCGACTGTCACTGTTGCCTGTGTGTACTGTTAGACAAAAGTGTTGACCGTCATTCACAAATACAGCCAGGAGACGGCGATTCACTTACCGAGCCTCCTGAGGTACTTTGACTGATACAGAATAGACGGCATTCACCGGACAGCCAGACAGATGGTATATACATAACGGTATCCGATGACAACGTCTCGGAGTCAAGGTCGATCAATGTCCATCGGCCATTTTTCACGTTTATTCAGGCCGACTCGAACTTCTTTTCCATCGTTTCTAACATTCACCATCATGAAATCGTCGGTCGGACGATTAATTATTAAGCACACGGAACCCAGATGAATTTAATTAAGTCTATCGAAGATCGGCTTAAAAAAATAATAAACTCTGGAGCTCAACGTTTCTGGCATAACATGTTCAAAGTCAAGGCCTTCAGCGGTATAATAGCCTGCCCCCCAGTGGCTAATCTTTTACAAAACACATTCTATGACGAAAGTAAAATGATGTATTTTAACTATGTTGGAAACGTACAATTCACAATTGAATTATGGAACGTCATAACCAAAGAAACACAAACTAATACTTTTGTGTGTCATAAATTTTTTGTATAATTCATTGGTTATATCTCAATATGATTCATTAGTAATTAGTTAATTGGTTCAAAATATACAAAAATCAGAAATAAAAATTGTTCGTAAGTAGAAGATACTGACAATATTCCTGGGTGAATTTTTACTCGTGATAATATTTAAAGGTTAATAAAGTGCTCAATGTGCGTGTTAGCATAAGAGGAATCACTGTTAATCGCGTAAACGAGGCATCGCGACATACTTACATATAAATGCCCATTATCGCGGAGCATTTTTGATAACGTTACTTGGCTTTTGATAATTTCATTGTGTATAGGTAGATAGCTCACGTTCTTAAATGTGAAATCAATGATCGTGCAAATTATTTATAATACGGCGTTCTATCTAATCAGTTAAACATAAACCAAAGTCGATTGACCCATTAATCACGATTTAATTATATGTCCAATAAAAGTACATTTATCCTTTTTTTGCTATTTCGTAATGAAAATTAAGACATTTTCCTCTTTTCAGCGCCCTTGAGAGCAAGAAAAATTTTGATATTTTTTGTACCTAACCGAAATGTGATATTCTTTTCTTTTTTATATTGGGGAAGGTATACTATATCACACAAACTATTCCGTAAAAATCACGTAGCCCGCTGGTTGTCTTTATGTATTGAATGGCATGGTAGAATATGAGATTGTTTATCATGCGAAAGTGAAACCTTGTTTTTTTACTAGACTCATGGGTAACATTCTTGTGGCTTGCATTCGGGGACTACAAACATAATGATTGAACTTACGACATATTCTCAAATGTTAGTGATATGTATTTCAGTCATGATTGTTATCAATTTTGTTAATTTTTAATACAATTATTTGGTCTTTAACATTGTCATACACCAACAGACAGGTGTATCTATGTCATTAAAAGTGTTCCAGTTTGTTACAACAGTAATGTTTTTCTGATTCATCCAAAATGTGCACGACTACTACAACCTTTAAACTTTTTACTGAACCTAAGTATTATCATGAATTTTCGAGAGTGTATGCAAATGCCCTGTCCTCCGAGATAACCGTATACCACGATGAGAAGAAGCCGATTAGTCAGCTTTACGATCGTTAAGTGTTGGTCAGTGTAGGAATTTCGGCAGGCACGCCTTTTGGATTTAACGCATATCTGGCACGTATCTCTCGTCGATCCCTCGATCTCTTCATTGTTCCCGAATAGTAAGGAGACGGAAGCACGCTATGCTGGCTAATAATATACACTGGCAGCCTAAATTCAAGAAAAGGGTGTCAGGCAGACGGCCAGCTAGCCAACCAGCTACATTTCCTTCATTGCGCCGTTTCGACCTTCTGCCTTCCACCTTTATACTGTCAAATCTCTAGGTTATCAATATCTGTATATTGCATGTGCCACAAATGCCAAGTAAACATTTCCCGACGATGTGCGAGCCAACAAATGTGATGTTTGCGGTGAATTGATAATAGCTAACAATATGTGATGTTTCATGGAAAAAGGTTGGAATGATAAACCTAGCTCTTAACCATTTGACGTAAACACAATGCTTAAAGAAAAATTACCCAATATTAGAGCAGTCTGTGCAAAATTTACAGTGCTCAGTAAAATGTCGTTAAACGAAACATCCTCAGCATCGTATTACCATAGATGAACACGTAAATCTTTGTATATTGAAAATAATCAGTAGACGTACCATATTTACTCAATTTATAACACACAAAGGAAGTACAAAGTGTGTTTCAAACTGTTTTCGGCTCACGTGGGGTTAGGCTCAATGGTTTACCAATACATTTCAGTTAGTTAATTACATTTTCGGTCTATTTGAGTTTCGAGAAAACGTATGAGAACGTATGAATATTTGCAAGTCCATTCTAAATGTAATTGCTTAGGCTTAATGACTTGCATGTCAAAATGTTCCTGTGTTTAAGTCGCTTTTTAGGATCATAAAGATTTTCTTACGTATTAGCTGAATTTGAAAAGCTAAAATTTGACAACAAATATGGATTTCACGCAAAAGTACAAAAGAAACACGAGGAAAACTGTACTTCTTTTCTGATTCTAAGCTGTTCGATTAAATCGTTTCATCGATATCTTGGCATCTTGAATTATCGTCGCATTGGTAATGTTTTATTTTGGGGACTCATAACCATTCGGTTTTTATTGATTAGTCAAAGATGCATCGTAAAAAATCTGTCACCTGGATCCTTTTACCTGGTCATTTATCGATAGTGAACTTTTCACGGAAAATTTTATCAGGGTAGAGAATTTTTATTCGTCGTACGATGTAGACGTTACAAAAAGTCGTGGTATGCGTATTCGCGTAAGTAGCCTTCCTAAATACTAATAATGGGATGAGGATGACGGAAAGTGGTAACAGTATCTTGTTTCCAGTCGTACTTTGTTTTCACTCCTGTCTAGTGAAAGTAATGAACGTAAATCATTATTCATATGTGTTGCACTGAACATCAGTGATATTTTATTAGACTTAAAAGCATGTAAGACAAGTGCACACCATGTCAACCGCATATCTTCCTCTGTATTGGTTTGTGCAAACACACTTATATCGGCGTTCGTAATATGTTATTGGCGATAAAATTCTTTAATGCCTCGCAGTGGGTACAAGTGTCCGTAAACGTATCTATGCTGGTGAGGAATTGAACACGATTTATGGAGCACAATTACGCTGTCCAGTGAAAATTCCGTCCACAAATTCTTACCAACACGAGCTTTTATTTTTTCGTAAATTTATGACAATCCCAGCGAAGATCATACATATAAATTTCATTCATACATGCGAATATGTATATAAAACACCGGATTTTCGAAATTTGATCAAAATAAAATTCAATGGTTTCAGTGCATTCCTCGCAATAACCCTTACGAAATAAATTCCGCATGTCGAGTTTTCAAAACTTTTTATTGTGATAGAATGAATTGTTTTAACACCCTTCGCACATATAGAAAAGTACTCTGGTCTACATCAAATGTTGTGTTAATATTACGCATGTAATATCCTCAACCCAGTTGTTGCCTGATTTGAACTCGCGTAAATAATTCATTAAAATATCTTTCGAACACGTCAACAACCTAACAGTTAACGCCTAATTCATGAGGGCAAATTGAAGATTTATTAGCACATTTATTTGAACATCATTCTCAAGCAGGTTTGTTTGTCTACTGTGTTTTTCAAACGTAGTTTGCAATTTTATGTGAACTTGGCTTTCATAACAATTGTTAGTCTCTTGTTAATTTGTGTGCAGTGTCGATAAGGATATCGCCATGACATTTATGAAAATACACCTTTGTATCGAATCGAAGTGCAGCAGCGAAGTGCATTGTTATAAACCGATGTCATCCATTAGTACGTAGGCGTCGACCGCAAATTTCCTGCCATCAAACCTGTTGATTTGGGATTCCGTCCAGAAAAACGAACAAACATCACTCGGACAAACATACACTTACGGATTTCTCCGCTTTTAAGTGACAAATTGTAGACTGCCGTTCTGCAGGACTGGTTCCTAACATTTTTGCATAATAATTCTGTCGCTGCGCGAACACAGTCCTGTATTTTTATTGATTAATTCCGTACTGAGATATTTTACAACTAGTGAAGTTTTATCTCTTAAGTTAAAACATGTTTTCAAAACTAATTTATAATGATCGCTCGTTTTATGTTACCCTCAAAGATATCATGCTGTTACTTGGTAAGTGCGAATAATTCAACATTTTCTCCGTAGCGATAGAAATTCGTGTTTCGTTTGAAATAACATCTCCGCCACTTTGACGATGCATTTAAGGAGATAAAAATATGCAGGAGAACAATTTATTCAATTAAAGCGCAACGTTATTTTCAATAAATTTTTCCAATGATTAGAAAATTATAATTTAATGGACTAAGCTGCTACCACACCTATTAACTTTCACTTTACGTGTACAGCTAATAATACTGTTATCAGATCGCATTTCCGTTGGTTGATCGACAAGTGTAGCAGAAATGAAACGAACACGCATCGGCTAAGCGTGCTGTTTCTCCGTAGAAAATACCATTTTACACACTGAAGGCATATTAACCGTTTAACATGCTTTGCAATTTGTGGATGATAATTTGTCAATCATCAAGATTACACGAAAGATTTTATCAGCTTGACGTTCAATTAAATGAACGGCTCAAAATTAACAAAGACCTTGGGGTTTTCTACGAAATTGAATTTTGTGCAACTTTATTATGTATGAATTTCTGCATTAGATCAGAATCCCTATCAGTTAATGTACTTAACCTTCAGGTGCTCGTAATCAGGAAAACCGACAAAAACTGCCCCGAGTTGGCAATTTTATCTTTTACAAGGTTCAAAGTACTAGTTTTACAAATAAAAGGTTTTGAATGCATATAAAAAAGGATTTTTAATCGGTTTCATTTTTGTTCTTCTAAAAGTTTTAAAAAACAGTCGGAAAAAGCTTCTTTTAATGTTCGGTTCCATAAATGTATGCAAATTACTTATAAACATAATTGCATGATCATAAAACTGAAGTTATTAAAACGATAGACATTACCCCAAATTAATGATCATATGAAGAAACTGGAAAAGTTTTTCAAAAATTCGTTAACGACTATTCTTTAACATTATAAAATATAATCACATTATTATCAAACATTCTTGGCCGCCCACTTTTCTTTAATTTAATCAGTTACACTATTGAAATGTCGACAATTAGAAACACTTTTAACCATTTCTGACCTACGATGAACCTGTTTAAGCGTTAAATGCTACGTCCTTCATTAATAAGAAATGATATACCATTGTTACAGTATTAAAAAACTTATGGTTTTATATAATAGCGTAATGCCACGATCAGTCTAATGATTGAAACATCTACATCCCTACATTTCTGTCAATAGCATAGTTAGAAGTACTTAAATTAATTATCCAATTAAAAATTAGCTATAATTGTGTTTGTTTGTTTGTTTCAGGTAAGTTTTCACTAATTCTGAGAGATGAAACATCGACTTGGATAAAAAACAGGAAGCGGTAGGTAAGAATAATAAGATGACAAAGCGACTATGAAACGACATCCTATCTGTAAAATATATGGAGTTATTGTAAAGCTGAAACTGTGATTACTAGGCGATAACACTCGGTGTCGTTAGATAAATTGACCATCCTGAAATATGGATAATCGGAAGATTTTTGTGCGTGGCATGAACGATGAGTAAACCTCAGATATTCGCTGGTTAGACATATCACTGATGATTCATACCCGGCACAGATGTATTCGCAAATAATGAAGTCACTTTGGTCACTCAGAAAAATACGTCCGAAAGAAAGCGCATTATGAAACTCATTTCAACTGAGGTAAAAGTTCAGATAGATAATAATTTAATAATCCAAGTCGTTGTACGAGAAGACGCATCAGCATGTAAAGAGTCAAACTGAAAATTGGACTAAGGGTAGAAAATAACGGAGCAAATGACTGGAAAGTAAATGTCATGTGTTCATTTAATAGAAATTAATAATCTCATCTTATAATAATTACATCTTCTGATATTGTCGCAACGGGAATGAAACAATTTCATACGTAATATTCCTTGTTCGAACAGGAAAAGCCTCCTGTCGGCACAAAGGTGTTGATCATGCAGAAAATGTTAGATTTTACATAGTTTAGTGCTGCACCCATGAAATTATACACATGTTCCATAATTGTAGACATAAATACATGTGTCGTTGACATGCTGACTTTATTTATCACTTTACGGACTTTCACGTTTACGTCGTCCGGTCTTTAGTTTGTTACCGTAAATCGTACCTTGCAAAAATCGAGACCTCTTAAAATTTAAGAAATATATCTTCCCCCTCTACCGACAGACCTCGTGCGAAAAGGGAAGATCAGGAGGGGTTGAGAAAGAGAGAGAAAGAGTAGTCTGTGAGAGGGGTTGACGTGGAAGAAAAAGGGAGAGGGAAGGGGATGAGTCGAAGGTGTAGAAGGAGGTAAGTGAGGGTTCGTGCGATAGTTTGTTGAAACTCAGGGAGCCGAACGGCCACGGGAAAATTGTGCGTGAGTGCGTACGTGCGTATTTTCAAGGTGAATAAACGGAATGCCTGGTATGCACCAGCGACACAGACAAAACCACTCAAGGAGAAGAAGGGATACGAACAAGGTAGACGACTGGTATATACTTTTCTTGCGCGACGGGGTCCACCGGTCTCTTCTTCCTTATCGGCCATTAATGCTGGCCGCGCATGCGCAAACATGCATCCCTGCCCCCTCTCTATATCGGCCGACCAAAGGACCGGCAATTTCCTTCTCATCACAGATACCGATTTGCCTCATTAAATTCTTCCATCGTGCAGAGGGTCAATCTTTTCTTTTTGTTCTCCCTTAACAGATTTTTAGATTCGTTTAATCAACTACTAGCTAATTTTTGCATCTTAAATTAAGTGCGGCAATGATTATCAAACGGCCTTGTCCGTCTAGAAAGTTTTTGTCAAAATAAGAAATGCCTAAGTTTTTATGGTAAACATTGTTAAACCAGACGGATAAAATGAGATGAGAAAATTAGAAAATTGGTATATTTTGTTCATGTGTACGTATTCGTTTCTCGTATAGGATGTTACAACTAAAAGTGACATAATCATATTTTTTTACATAGTAATTTTGTGATTGCCAATGTTCGGTCGATGGTGGTAAGCTTTTCTTTCCTTTCTCAGTAATATGCTATGTTTTTTCTTTGGTTCGGATAATCCGGACATCCGGTTAAACGCGTTTTTACCATAGTTCATTATATGAAGAAAATCTATCCGCTAAGCATGTTTATATAGACATTGTGCGCATCAGCCGTGAAAGATTAAGCGGGATTAAAGGGAATGGCAAATCGCGTCTTGCGACGTCGGCCGCATTTTATCTGCTGCTTTTTCACCTTCGCCTACTTACGTGATCCGCGAGAATTTTAGCGCCATCAATCGTCCGATGATAAACAGGACTAGCATGTGGTCTTGCCGCGATAATAATTACGAAAACATCTTTCTTTAGAATTCTGTTAATCATCTGTAAATATTTTAAGTAGTTTTTCATCGGATGTACAAAATTCCTTTGAATTATGAAACCTGGACGATGAACACGGGTTCAATGAATCTCACTGTTTACATTGTGTGAATATATACCGTATTGTTTACATAGGAAGATATATTAAATATCATCCCTTAATTCTTCATTGTTCAACCATCCTATGAAATTTGTTTACAAAATATTATTTTATTGCATTTTACAATATTTACTTATATAATTGCCTTTGCGGTAGCTGACAATTTTAAACGTAATACAGAGTATTCCGAAGTAATCGGTAGATTTGATCCATTAAGATTAATGAAGAATGTCATTAAATACGTTATGAAGTAAGTTATAGTTGCGTGTATTCGAACACGGATGATTAACATGTTTCTGTACATGTTTAAGGAAACACCGCTCTTTCAAAGAGACTTTGTATGTTTTACGAGTGAAAAACGGGTGCTCTGGCCTCATAAATTAATTGATAATAACGATAGTTTATAGGTAACAGGCTAAGTGTCACACTATAAGTTATCGATAGAGAATGTAACCGACGATACAGAGTAGTAGTTGAGAATTTATTGGGGTTGTATAGCGAGTACGAAATAAGCGGAACGAATCTGTCGTATGTGGAATTTGCTCGGCTTTTCCGTTCGACAAATCTTGCGTGTTTATCATTGTTATTAGAAAGCCGTTCAGAACATTTCTCCCGCGATTTCGTTAGCCCGTAAAATGTTGCCGCTCAGCTGCAAGAGAGAAAAGCGATTACCATCCGAAACGAAGCAAACGTGAATTAAATTCCGAGCTGGGCGAGCGTACATTGTATCTTTCGTCTGGTCGTGTGACGAGGGGCGTTGTCGTATGCGGGAATCGTAGAAAAAGCTCTCGGATTTCTCGAGTTAGACCGCTAATAGAGCGGAACGTCCAGGGAGATCGTCATTACACGGTATGTGGCACATCCTGCTTCCCCTGGCTTTCCTATCCTAGCCCATTACCATAAAAGAAAGCACCAAAGATGCATACCAAGCAATTTTCGACCATGCTTCGGTTTTGCTTTTCCTTCGGCAAATTTTCGCACAAAGCTTTTCACTTACTTTTGTTTACTACGGCAAACAAATGATGATGATAATAATAATAATATTTATGCTCTTAATGAATGTACATTTTTCTACAAAAACGGTGATACAGTATGCCATAAAAAAGATTATAAGTAATATTATCTGTTAGAAGTTTGTATAATTTAAGTTAATTAAAAAAATAATTTTGAGTAAAGTATAAAGTATATTATATAAACCAATATGATCACAAACATTTCTCTTATGTGCAAACGAAAAAGTTAAAATACAATTCTTGCACCTGGTTTGCAAACAGGACCAAACCCATGTTTTCGAAAATGACTCCATTTTGGTTTTGATTTCGATTCACGGAGAGCTGCAATCGGTTTGCATCGTCGGGGACATCGACACACCTACTTATAAATCGTTAATTTGTTCGGGTCGGACGAATGTTATGTTCCATTGTAATAATTGCCAGTATTACGGGGGAAGCAAATACATCAATACTTGATATTGCAATGTGAATTTAGTTGAACGTGTTAGTGATGGCCGTAAAAATTACTGCATAATTCAGCGTGAAAAATAACGGCCTATTACTGTTAGTTCCTAATAGCTTCATAAACATTTCACTTCCATAAATTTTGATTTATGCCAATAACGGCCGCGCGCAGAAATAGTAGAATCTATTGCTCTAAAGTAATTAGATCTATGAAAAGTGACTAATAGTTTGTCTCAGTCAATTTGAAATTTACGATCCATAATTGTAGTCCGAAAATAACGGGCGGACTTTCTACTAAAATAAATGAGTGACATTCTCAAGGTGTAGACGGCAGGAAACATTTTGTAGACTATAATAATAATAATTTTTTATATTGTCTGTGAATAGTTACATTTTTGAACGAAGACTGACGTACTACAGTGTAACACTGTGATCAGTCTTATTTGTGTGGTAGTAACAACTGATTGAACGAAATTTGCCGCCTTGTTCAACTTGTTTTAACTAGTGTTGCATTTTGTAGAATAACTGGTTTTTTATTTGCCACTATCTTATTCTGTTGTTTTCTCCATACAATATGGCGGTACTAATTTGCATGACATAAATATCTGCACAGTGTGCCGTGATCGTTTCCATTAATGCTAAGGAGATAATTCGTGATGATAACTGTGTGGCAGATAATTAAATTTTAATATGCTAAACGTTGTATGATATATATTACATTAAACATTTTAAAAAGTCATTCTGTGCAGGTTTTTGTCAGGTTTTACTGACTTTAAATGCGTGTATCTGATAAAACGTGATCATTTCATTCGCTTTGCAAAAAATTGTAAACATTTATAACACTGAAAATGTTACCGGGCACAGATTTA
Source organism: Hedychridium roseum (assembly GCA_963989215.1). Classification (NCBI taxonomy): domain Eukaryota; kingdom Metazoa; phylum Arthropoda; class Insecta; order Hymenoptera; family Chrysididae; genus Hedychridium; species Hedychridium roseum. The sequence goes on along the minus strand of OZ022312.1, from coordinate 2,241,642 downwards.
ATATTTTGCATAGTCATAATTACAATTGAATAAATACACGATTATGCAGCATAAAAACATGCACACGTGAAAAGCATATATAAGCGAATAAAAAAAGGTATAAATGAATTTCTCTCCAAATATTGTATGCAAGTGCACTATGTACCGTTCGCGCATCGTTCGTTTTTCTTGAAACGATTACGAGGATTATTTTAGTTGTAGCTAATGTCAAAAGTTATTGGACATTTATTGGACGAACATACGACGTTGGTTGGACAATACTTGGCTGATCGAGCAGTTCGATCGTAAAACACACCTTCTCTCCTAACGATTCGTAGTCGTAGGACCGTTTTAGAAAGCGATCGCGGGTCTCGAACGTAGTTTCACGTATGTTCGGGGCAAGCCGATAAGAAGCTCCTTCCGTTATCGTTTATCACTGACCTCGCGCGGTCACGCCTCTCTGATAGCGAACGAGAACGACCGCTCTCTATAGCTAGCCTTCACCCTCTGCCTCTGCTACTGCTTTCTTACCTACACCAACGACCTATCGCTGCGCTCTCATATACTTAAACCTCTTATGCTCTCAATTCCTCACGCTCGAAATACTCGTTTATTAGGTTATCGCACGTCAAATCTATTTGTTTCGTTGCAACAAGCTCCATTAATTTCAACGTAATTTCTCCAATGATTTTGAAGAAAATGAATTCCACGTTTGGATAACCCTTGGATTTTAAAATTGGTGCTGGCCTACACCAACGACCTATCACTGCGTTCTCATATACTTAAACCTCTTATGCTCTCAATTCCTCACGTTCGAAATACTCGTTTATTAGGTTATCGCACGTCAAATCTATTTGTTTCGTTGCAACAAGCTCCATTAATTCGAACGTAATTTCTCCAATGATTTTGAAGAAAATGAATTCCATGTTTGGAGAACCCTTACATTTTAAAATTCGTGTTGGTCTTAACAAAACATTTGTTTATGTGCACCTTATGGTTGTTTAAATTAGCCAAATCTTTGACAAATTGTTTATTAATATGAGTAGTCACAGTCTCATTACGCCTCCGTTTGAACTCACACGAATAGATTATTCAAGTAACTTACGTATTCGTCTCTATTATGAAATAAGTTTAAAAGACGAAGGTTGTTCCAAGTTCTTAGTTTAGATGTGTGCGATCAAAGAGGGCAATTGAGAAATGCATTTACTGCGACGAAAGAGCATGAATATTCTACATTTTATACTGATCACGGATGCATGTAGTTACGTGAAACTAGTATAGAAAAAAAAGTTGATATCCTGGTTGGATGATCCAGGCTAGGCTTCGGTTCTTCGCGTTGAAAATTTACGATTATGCCTCATATTACGGCGTAATAATGCTCCAGTCAGTCAGTCAACGTGCTTAGTTACTCGAAAAAGGATTCCATTGCCATAAATTGAATTGCGTCAAGCATTCCTGACTCTGTGCGACTTTAATAATTTTACATATTTTGTAAAAACGTTGTAAAATCCTCGTTGTCTTATAAGTGCGTGAATTATATCGTGGCATTTTTCAGAATATATCCCATGTACATAATGTTTAAAATATCGTCCACCGTCTGTTGTTGATTGCCAGGCGATTTAGGTATTTCGTAAATGAGACAGAAAGTAAAAATGAGTCAGAAAGCGACAAACCTTTGGCTTAGACGGTTGTCTTTCAAATAAACTGGTGTTTCTTTATGCAAAAAAAGGGATTTAGTAATCTATCCAAGTAAAATGCTGTGATAAATTATCCCTACACGTAACGATATTAAAAAAAGATTTGCTGATATTTACATCAGCCAGTGCAACACACTATCTAACACTTCACGAATGTTTCATAAGTTTACATTCTTATCCGAACTTACTATATTGCCGTATTAATGGTTCCTTTTTTCTCTCTTAGCAAAGGGAAACGTTGATTTTTAAATTTTATGGCGACAAATACTTGATGTCAACATTACATTAAAAAACGGTTTACTTTGTTTTGATGAATTGTCCCACACACGGAAAATTTAAGGTCTCATAATAATTAGCTGAACAATAACACTTGGTTTAAAAGGATTTCTTCAAATTAGTCCGTGAGCTCCTTTGCACGCAGTGTTAGCACTTTTGCGAGAGAAAGAAACGTTAACGTTGATTCGAGCCTTCTTCGTGGACGTCGCGTTGCGATTAGCCTTGATTTTCTTAGTCATTAGTTATCGAGGTTTCCAGTGCGCATGAGACGTAGATGAAACAACGTCGTCCACCGGCGAGTTAACGGAATGATAACAAGGATGATTCGACCGTGGATGATGCCGCCGGTTCAATTGAACGACAGGCAGACACGTATATGACCGTTGTCCGTCACTGAAATAGAGAACGAGAGATATGTGAAACGGGTATCGTAATGTATCAACCGGATGTCACTTCCTGCTTACCGTGCGTGCGCTTAATTCTGATCGTATATGTAACTACTTACACTCCCCCTCTCTCTGCTTGCCGCTTTCATTCCTCAACGCTACTTTTTTGGCAGCTTTTGACCTTCTCGCTTTAAAAGAATATTATTGATCTCACACGGTATTTCGTAAGACCGTCATCACGGGGTCGAAGTTGATGTCATTATCTATTTGGTTATTCGGAAACTTCGTAGGAAAATTTGGGAACGATTCGAATCTATTTTATTGGACGGTGTGTGTGCACCGTTTGTTTCGGTGATTTTTCGCCGCCTTTTAGGTAACATTGCCATCTCTTTTTTGAAAAACTTTTCACCTTTGTCAGCAATGAATCCTCTAAGTAGATTTTGCAGATTTTGCAGATTTTCTAGTTTGTCGTTCGTTGCCTTTCCGATTAAAAATTTTAGACAATAAGTACTGCATTTAATCGATCCAACGAGGAGCAGTATTTGTTTGAAATAAGCGTTCCACTGTTATCCAGAAGTTCATAATAAATAATCCCTTAATCCTTTATTCGTTAAGAGCATTTATACCCACTGATGTTAAAATCATATTTGAGAAATAGCTTTTGATCTGTACAATTCGATAGCAAGTAGCGTAAGCTTTTTCTTAAATGCTACTAAATTGAACTTGACAACGACGTCTCATCCGCATTCCTTCTAATCTATGCATTTCTCAGAATTAATCTTACGCTCCAAGGTTAGTGCACTATCAGATTTTCTCGAACAGACAGTCTATTCCGGCACGTCCGGTACGCATCCTTTATGAAAGCTTCGACAATGTAGTTATCTGCGAATAGATCATTTTCAACACGTGTTCGCCGTAATAATCTCACACATTGCAGTTAATATTATAGCCTTTCACATATACACTGATGCAAAAAGGTCACCATACACTTAGCTAGAATTTTTAAATGAACTTCTTACTATTTTATAGCGTACTTATAATTACTTTTTTGGGCAATAGTCTACGAAAATATAACTAAAAAAGTTGACATATTAGTTTCAAATAAAGAGACAATATGGTAGTTCACAGAGAAAGGAATGTATGAAGTCTTTTTTGAGCCAGTCCATACCTCTGTATGAATATTTAATATAACGTCGGAACTATAATATATGTATACGTATTATGGCATTTTCATTTATATTAATTAACTTAGAAATTGCACTGATAAGAGCTAACCTATTGTTTCTTTCTTTTCAGTGAATCATTCTTTACTGACTTGTCGTAGTATCTCATTTTAATCGGCTATAAATATTGTCCTTATAAGAAAGTCCAAGAATGCCTCACTTCAGTCACTTAACTTCGTCAAGCTATCGCCTACTTCTCTTCCTTTATGTACTGTGCCAGTTTCAAATAACTTCGACGTTTATCTAAGTATTGAACTATGCAAATACAAAATTTGAAGAAAATCCAATAAGTAGAAGACCACTCCAAGACTACTTCCGATAAATAGGAGATAATTACGATGCTTTTTGATTACTGTATACATATTGATTACACTATACATATTTAAATTCTTATACGTCTGTTTCTATTTCCTATATGCCGATAATTCTTTCTGTTTACTATTGCTAGGTTTCATGCTTTATTATGCATGCTTTGTACATTATATGGAGAACTTACGACGTTGGCGGTCGGTTAAGCTGCATTAACAATTTAGGCAAAGTTTTAAACCTCTGCCTTGATCTAGTTACTTGTATAATGTTTTATTTAAACATCGTTTACATTTCTTCCTTCCTACATGCTTATACTCCAACGTACAGTTATCATACTTTCGTATTATTGCAACAGTTGGTTTATGATGGATCACGATGTACACATTTTCGCCGTAGATGGTATGCGCAATTATAAAAATATACATTACAATTTTGCAAATCGCGTGTATGCATTTATGTGAACTCACAGCAGTTGCATTATACAAGCACGTTAGATCTTAGAACTTATCATCTTTTGCGTCTTATTTCGTGGACGTTGTGTTTTGTTTTAGAACGAACTTATGCAGAATATAAAATAAATTTGTTGGCGAATAAATACTTTAAAATTATGTTGCTGTTATAGTTGAGCAATTGCTCTTAATTCGTTAAAATTCCTTTGATTAAAGTTTCGTTGATATATTTATCTGGAAGCATAGATACAAGTACATAAGGGGTATAATTAGAAATCACACGCAAAGTTATGTTTATGATATATATTATAAATGATATATATTATAATTATAGTGCCCCAAACAATGTGCGGGTTTAAAAGACACAAAATGCTAAATCCAAGAGTTCTAAAAAATTAAATGTACCGTATGTAGCTAATAACGCTAGCTTCTCGTCTCTTCCATTGTAATCCCTTTCCTAACAAAGACCCTCTGTTCGCAGTGAGCAGTTTATACTTTGAGATTTACGGCATAACAGTCACGGCGCAAAATAAATTCTGAGAATCGAATACTTCATCGTTCCGTAGGGAACGCTTGGTATAGTACCATTTTTTTTTATTCGTAAGCTAGAAAGAATTTCTAATATAGAATTGAGTAATTCAATAATGATATTGTTTCTTGTGCTCCGTAGAAGAGTTTTAAAAGAAATTTTAGCTTCACGGCTTACATACACAGTGTGGCCAGTACTACCTGAATATAAGCAAACGACTGATTGGCAGAGTTTGTTCTTAGCGCGTAATACATACAAGTATATGCAGTCAAGTTGGAAACACGAACGCCGGTTATCACGGCATACACTGCGGTATCGCCAAAAATGCGGATAGCCTTTCTAAAGGCCCTGAGGAATGCAAACGCTTGGAAAGTCCTGTCTTGTCTGGGGTATTGCGACAGAAGCAATGCTCGCCACGGGAAAGTGCGGCCACGGTCGCCGAGGGGCCTTCTGCAGAAAGGACGAGTCCTAATGCGTAGGTGTTGTATCACACGAGCGAGCAAATATCTCCAGAAGTTAAGAAAAACAAGATAAAGCAATCATTCCGTAAAGGTGTAATTATTTCAACCTGCTTTACCGTAAACAACTTTGAAAAAATTGTGGATTTTTTCCTTCTAAACATGTTAAATATTATACATCACTATAGTACTGTATATAGTATATTTTCTTTGATATTATTGTTAAAAATGAAAAATTCAAGTCTGCGATGACAATCGATTTTTGTAATAATACAATATTCAGTTAGGCCTAACGAATAATATATAAACATTTTTGGATATTCTTTGATCGTAATAGTTTATTGATCATTAATTATGTATATAACAATTAGTGTGGTACTACGGCTAGTATTAATCAGCTAAAGGCCTCATACCTATTTGCCACAATCTCCAGAAAAGATTTCCCCAACTATTGGGTTGGCAACTAAATGATTGCGGATTTTGTTGATAGATGGTTTTAGCACATTCTTTTGTTTCGTCAACGTGTTCAAAGCTCCTATATTGTTTTTTTGTTGTTTGGACTTTCACCATCAATTAGTAAGAAAATTGTATCGATTAGTTATTTAGTTTCGTTTTTATCACAAATCAAAGATGCAAGAACAAAACGCTCATGTCAGACATATTTTATTGTATTATTTCCGAAAAGGCAAGAACGCATCACAAGCATAGAAGAAGTTACGTGCCGTATATGGGGGTGAAGCCTTGAAAGAAAGGCAGTGTCAAAATTGGTTCGCCAAATTTCGTTCTGGCGATTTTTCACTCAAAAGTGCGCAACGATCTGGCTGTTCCGTTAAAGTTGATGAGAGCCATATCAAGGCCATTATCGATTTAGATCGTCATAGCACAACACGTGAGATTGCAGAGAAGCTCAATGTATCGCATACATGCATTAAAAAAAATTAAAACAGTTTAGTTATCTTAAGAAACTCGATTTATGGGTCCCTCATGAGCTTAAGGAAATTCATTTGACGCAACGCATTAGCATCTGCGATTCGCTTTTGAAACGCAACGAGATTGATCCATTTCTGAAACGACTGATTACTGGCGACGAAAAGTGGATAGTTTATAACAACGTTAATCGAGAAAGATCATGGCTGAAGAAGGATGAACCAGCTTAGACAACGTCAAAAGATGAGATTAAAAAAAAAGATTATGCTGTCAGTTTGGTGGGATTATAAAGGAATTCTGCACTTTGAACTTTTACCAAGAAACCAAACGGTTAATTCAAATGTCTATGTTCGACAACTCACCAAATTTGAGCGAAGCGATCAGCATTGGCAAATCGTACGGGTGTTGTTTTTCTACATAATAATGCAAAGCCCTACACATCTTTGGTCACTCGCCGAAAATTGTTGGAGCTAGGTTGGGATGTGTTCTCACGTCCACCATATAGCCTTGACCTTGCGTCTTCAGATTTCCATCTATTTCGTTCCATGCAGAACTCCTTAAATGGTAACATTTTTAATGACACGGATGGTGTAAAATATCATTTGATTTAGTTTTTTTGATGGCAAAGATCAGAAATTTTATGAACATGGAATTATGACACTGCCCGAATGATGGAAAAAGCCCAAAAGGTCATCGAGAAAAACGGAGAGTACCTAATTTAATAAATTATATTTCCAAGTAAAAATTTTGAATTTTCCTTCTTATTTAAAATCCACAATCACGTAGTTGCCAACCCAATATTTCGATTTTTACCAAATGAAAATTACAATTACAAACATGCTAAATACTCCATTAGGTAAAATAGGTTTTCGTTTATCGAAGGTTTATTTTCACATATTTGCTTTAACGCGGTCATCATAAATTATTATGTAATGAATCATAAATAGTTCTGAACGGTTTCGATTTCCTTCCTTGCCAAAATATTTAATTGCCATTGAACTGTACGGAGCAATGGGATAATCACAAGAATGCAGAAATAAAAGTACAATACGGCAAATACGGCAGTTGTTGTGATCGAGTAGTAAGAAATTTGCATAAGGACAAGGATTTTACGAAACCTTGAACTTGTCCAAGTAAACACTCTTCACATTTTTGTTAGTTAGCAATATAAACGTTTCGACATCTGCATACATAATTTTTTAATCTACGTCTTCATTGCTACGTTATTTCTCTCGCGATTTCACTTTCTCATCTCCATTAATCGCCGAAGCAAATTTTGATTCATGAAATTCGTGAAGTTTCATGAAGTTCATGAAAATTTTTTTTAACCATATTACGCAGGCTCTAGTACATTTTCTGTTTTAACAGATCTAAATTTTACATAAAGAATGATTTGTATAACAATAGTTATTATTTGTCTAACAATATTGTTACATAATAATTTACCTTAATCAATATTGATTACATTCTTAACAAATACACATTATGTTCTGGGACGAATTGTCCTTGTCAGAAATACCTAGAGACTACTAGTTGCATTAGCATAGGGAGTAGCATTGATCAGGGGAAGTTAAGGTACATACCACGTGGACGTTCCGAAGACTCTCAACGGCATATGTAAGCCCTCAACTTGCAATTAAGAGCTCTTCGTACTCCGACTCAAACGAAATTAGGCCCCTCCTCTCGTACCCTGTATGCCATTGCATGCAAGGGAGATGCACTTGAGATTTGAGGGTAGACACTGTAATGTGTTTACTAAGGACATTATCTCATGCTAATTTCCCCTGTAAATGGCTTCAATTAGGGCAGCATAGGACCTCTTGTATAATTACAAAAAAGACAGTTTTCTGATAAATTGATATGTTATCAACATAATGGTACGTTATAAGTACGTACGATTATTATGTAACCCAGTGCTTGGGTATGAGACACGTTAGCGAGATATTTTCATAACTAATACATTTATCTGATTGAGGTTTATTGCAGCGGATTTAAGAATAATATTTCCTAATGTCACGCATTTGGATAAATATTGTATAACGTCAATGTTCACTCAGGGAATTATTCTAAAAAATAAACTACTACCAATAATATGTCATGTCACGGTAACATAAAGCAGGTTATTTTTTACTTATCTTGTTCTTAATACTCTATCACATTGAGTTCTATTCAGACAATAATCCCAAATAATGAATAGACCATGCTTTCTTATGAAAGTTTGACCAGTTAAAAAAATTATTTTTCTTGATAGTATACGCAAAAGTTCAACGTATACAATGCTTATTATTTGTTATCCATAAACGTGGGTTCTTTTTTGCATAAATTACGAAACAAGCACAATCACTTTTTGCCGTGTATCATTTTTAAATATTCCACTAAAAAATTTGTTGAAATAATACAATTGAGATGTATGTACGGTAATTAAATTTTTTATAATTCGTAACGCTACACATACATAGCAAGAGAATATAAGTTACATGACTACGAAATATTAATATGATTTTAATTATCGAATGTAAATGTTGATTATAGTTTGTCCGAGCTGGATAAATATGAGTGTCCCCAATTTTATCTGAAATTACAGGTATTCGAACGAAAATATAATGAAAGTTTTAACAAGCCCCATTTTTTTTATGCAACTTTTGACTCCATGTGCGAATGCCATTGACGTAGCCCCATTTAATCTTTGCTTACGATTATACAACGCTTTATCAATATTGCACAATAACGTGAGTAATAAAATGCCATTCCTAATGAAGAGAGACACTCTCTGGTGATGAAAATCGATGATTATTGAATATAAACTTGGGTGGAGTACGCCTACATTCTGTGCGATAAAGTAATTCTGTTCATCCATGTGTCACAGGACAGTAATTACTTTCCTGATGACCTCTTACGGCAGTTAGGCGCATCCATTAAAAATGATTCTTATGATTTACATTAAATGTTAAATGAGTTTATTTACATTCCGCACATCTGCATCGACCTCTAATGGGCGACTGACACAGCGACTATGATATAATGCACAGCTAATTATGGGTCGACGTTTTTTTTCTGCACTTTACTCCTCCTGACATATTGTTAATTGCTTGAAAATATGTGAATGACGCAGTACTGCTGGTGTAATACTACATCTTGATTGTCTTGTCCGCAGGGTACAAACGGTCCACGACCGTCGTACGTCGGAGCGAACAACGGAAACGCCGGTAGTGCCGGTGCCGGTGGAGGCAGTGGTGGCGGCGGAGGCGGTGGTGGTAACACCGGCGGCGTCGGCGTGGGCGTCGGTGTGAGCGTAGGAGTCGGCGTGGGCGTGGGGCCCGGTGCCGGTGGTGGTGGAGGCGGTGGTGGTGGCGGCGGCGGTGGAGGCGGAGGCGGCGGTCACGGTCTGAAGGGTAACGCTGGTGGTGGCGGCGGTGCTGGGGGCGGCGGCGGCGGAGGTGGAGGTGGAGGCGGAGGCGGAGGAGGAAACGCAGGAGGCGGCGGAGGCCCGCGTGGAGGAAACCCCGCGTTGTATCGCGCTGCCGGTGGTGCAGCAGCCGGCTGGGGAACGGCCCCGTCGGCCCATAACGCCGCAGCGGCAGCTGCAGCGGCGGCGGCGGCGGCCGCAGCGGCCTATCCGCCCTACACAAGGTACCCGACCGCAGCAGCAGTGGCAGCCGCCGCGGCGGCCGCGGCCGCACAGATGCCCGTCAACACGCAGCAGCTGCCCCCCAACGCGAATCCTTACGCCACCGCCACCTACGCTCAGCACGTATCGGTGAGTCTTCGTGGCCAACGACAGGTAGATATATATATATTGTTATCTAGAAAACACCTATCATACCACCACATAGCACAATCTCTCATGCACCATCACCGATGTTCAACACTAAACCAACGGTTCTTCAAGTATGGTCCATCAAATGGAAATAACTCAATCAGATTCTCATGGTACAAGGAGGCTAACTTTCAATTTATTGTATCCATGGTTTAGTTTTCTTATTTTAACAGTGCTGCTATTTGCCGCCGTAATTGTCTTTTTATGACAACAGTGACTGGACTTCTTTCCGTAAAACCTGACAAATTTTGAAAAAATCAACCGTTTGTGAACGATAAGTCAGTATTATGTCGCAAAGATAAATCATCAAGTGTTGTCATTGTAAAATATAAAACTTTTTCGAAAGAATAGTTATACCGAGGTCCGTAATTCTTTGCATAAAATAACCACCACTTTCACATTTTGTAATAAATCAATAAACTACATAGATAATCCAACTTGAAGAAACGCTGGTTCAACCTGTTTGTTTTGTTATTTTTGCCAAGTCTCATATTCTTTTGTCGAATAAAATAATTTTCACGTAAATAATACTGACAGTATCGCAATAGTAGGTAATACCGTGCAAGTAGAACAGAATATAAATTATAGTCTTAGATGTCCAATGTAAAAATGTTATTGGAAAAACGTGTCATTCATGTACATACAAGAGGAAATCTTGCAGTTAAACGTATACTATAACAATTATCTAATTCTTACCTATGGTTTTTGCCTGCTACTTGCGATTTGAGATGATAGAACGTTGATACATGGAAAAATGCCATTTTAACAACTATACACAACAAAGTTTATCGATCTGAAACGATTCTTGGCAGTCTATAACTGAATTTGCAATTAATATACACAATTTATTTTACACATGTACATTTTATTGCACTTCTCCTATGTAATTTCCAATAACTCACTTACAACTATCATATACCTACATATAAGCGCTATTCTTGCATAAATTTATTCATTAACATACCTTCGCCTAAAGTTAGTTAATGTAACATTGAAATATATACCATTATTCAACACTGTTTAAGAGTCATTCTTAAAATAAATTTTGCACAGATTAACTATTGATTTAGTAAAAAGCACAATTTAGGTGCAATTAAAGAATTGCACTTTACAGTGGAATAATGCACGGTTTTTTCTATCTGCTTATTTCAGTGTAATAAATACATGCGGATAATGATCATTTGTAGTGGTTAGTAGATTCGTAGACCATTTGTCACTTTCGCGAAATCTTGTAAAACACTTAATTGTCAACGAAGAAAGTGAACTTTTCCCTCTTGATTATTGACAAATGTTACTCTGTGCATATAGCGGTCGTTATCTCCTCAATGGTAATACGACAGTAGATTCCATTAAGGCGGATTACAAGTGCGTTTTTAACAGCCCCGAAACGATTGAGATTATCTCATTGGAATGTAATTCTTTGTGTGTGCGTTACAGTATGGCGGACAACGGGTGCCTACAGCCTCATCCCCAGCTAACACTAACAGTAGCTCTAGCAGTGCGACCGGCAGTCCGAGCGGGACAATGAGCACGAGTCTGAGTAATAACGCTATGCAGGGCCAGCAGGCGGAACAGTTGTCAAAGACAAATCTATATATTCGTGGCCTCAACCAAAACACAACTGACAAGGACCTCGTCAACATGTGTTCTCAGTAAGTCGGACCGGTTAATGCTACACCTTTTAGCAGCAGACATGTAAACCGGTTCCAAACCGGCACCAGTATGTCAAATCAATATCTCAAACGAAATCGAAAAGATTATCTGACAATTTCAAACACATAAATCCAAATATGCCTAAATGTATAACATTGAATGAAAGTGACCCCTTATTGAAAATGCTTGCTTTCCATCCTCTGTTCTCCAGCCTGCACCTACTACTCCCATACAACACCTTCTATTATTTTAATTCTAATAATGCTGTTTTTCCTCCCTAGTTCCCTTACCACTTAAACCTCCTCCGGTGTTACCATCATTCATCAAAAATATTTTTCAAGATTTCAAGACAGAAGAAGTATTTGTGCTAGATGAACTAACTTTCAGTACAATCTTTGATTCAATATAACGGGGCTGATCGATAGAGCGGGACGGTATACTGATCTGTTATACAGCAGTGGGGCAACCTCATAGATAGAACAAAAATAGAAACATACTACTCTTTTTTTCTAATTGGTAAATACTAAATGGACATACCATAAATTCTTTATTGGAGACCGTTCTTCTTTCTTCTACGATATCCATCACTCAAATAACCCCTTATGATTAATAAAAAATTTTATTATCATATAATGCAATTTTGCCCCATTTCGGTCTTACAAGAATTGCAAACCAAAAACATCTTACTTATACAGTATATATTATTGCAGGTACGGGACTATAACGTCTACGAAGGCGATTCTGGATAAAAATACAAATAAATGTAAAGGTACTTAGTTAACTTTTATACTCCTTAGTTTTATAAAACAGAAATATATCAATGATATAAGTGATTCATTTTTGTTCATTATAAGTATACTTAATTGAATTACTTTTCATTGAAATGAAATTTTTCTGTTAGATTGCATTGTTACTCTAAAAGGGATGCTTTTCTCCAAACGTTACTTTCTGATTTATGTAGAATTTTCAAAAGCTTTATTCTTAGGTAAATTCAAGTAACTTATGTACACACGTTGATATTGAGAAATAATGCAGTTGCGGCTATTCATAATATTCATCGAGTATTTGGCAAATAATGCGTTGGGATAATTTTTTAAGAAATAAGATATTCAGGAAATGAGATATAAAGGAAGTCAAAACTGCCAGCAAACTAAAACTTAAGGATTATTAAAATGGTGAATTTATTTCTGAAGTCTATTAGAACAAGTGCATAAACGCCAACTGTCTTCTATCATTAAAAGTTTAATTTGACATGCATCTATCCGAGTGAAGTTTGACGGGCGAAAAACATCCCTAGAGCGATGCGATTATCGCAGAAATTTAATACCATGTTTGGTTGCAGGTTACGGCTTTGTAGATTTTGAGTCACCGGTGGCGGCAGAGGGTGCTGTGAAAGCACTGGTCGCCAAGGGCATCCAAGCGCAGATGGCGAAAGTGGGTATCTGGTTGCTCCGTAGACTGGCCAGTGTACGTTGGTTGTGCATGCAAGTACAGTAATACCAGAGTAACAGTAAACCTTTCTCTCTCTTTCTCTCTATTCCCCTCTTCCTTTCTATCTTTCTCTCTACCCTCTTCTCCATCGTTTTCTTTCCCTCATTTTATGCCCTTCCTTTCTTTCTCTTCTTTGCCTCTCGTCATCCAGCCACACTTTCTCCAACTTGATTTACCCTTCTCGAATAATATCTTGATTTCATTTGCTAAAGATACTTTTCGCTATCGTCGTTTCAGTATTTTGGAAAGTATACACAACGTAGAACCAATAAATGAACACCGTTGAGTACGGTTTATTCGTAACTTTCAATCGAAACAACTCCGTATTTTTATTTTGACAAGACATACTGTATTTTCTTCGGTCATTAAAAAGACAATTCACTTAAATTTTCTGTTATAATCACGATTATCCACAAAAATTTGATATACTCGGCAAAATTACGGTGATAAATGTTGAAGTAAAGGTAGTTGATCAAATTTTCGGCATTTTCCAGTAATATGTTACGAAGAAGTTAAAGTCTCACTCATCCTTCCAAATCTTATTTATCTAAAAACACTTCTGATATTTACCAGATCTATCTGTCATTCTATCTTACATACCTGTCGATGCTTGCTGCTGTACCTCGGCCACGAAATGCTGATACTGCTATGTCAACACGTTTTCAAGTCATGTCCGAAAACTGCATTCGTTTCAGCACTAATTATAAGCCTCTAGTGAATATTTATTGTACTCCGAACGTTCGCCGTTACGTACAAAAAACTTGGTGGCCCACTGCCATACACACAAAAATTGCAAGTCGCCCCAGAAATTGGCAATGAATTACGATGCTTTGAAGTATGGCAGCATGGACAATGTCAGTAGCTACGCCAATTTATCGGAACTGTGTAAACCAGACATCGATGTGTTTTCCTATGGTTCAAAAAATATGTATAAAATGCATTGAGGGTGTAAAAACGGCGTCGTTAGTAATTTATTTCAATAAGTTGAAATTATTGAGCAAAAACTGGGTAAAGATATTGTTTGACTTTCGGACACACGTCTATCTCGTTATCGAGAATGAGCAAGACTCCATTGCCAAGGAATATTGATTGTGAACATGAATCTCGTCACCCAATAACTAACTCGGAATGGTTCTTCTAATCTGGCCGTGGTAAAAAGCACGGGGTGGCACCCGCAGCTCTGATGACGATCGCATGTGATATGATACAACTAAATGCCGAACTCATCATTAACTTTACTTAGAGTACATGATATACTTACCATTACAATGGTGCTGTCTTATCTGAGGGGTGTTGGTTGGCTCTGATGGACACGACACACGCCAAGCTTACATAATAAAAGTTTAACCAGCACACCAAACTCGTGCGTATGTACCCAGAGACGTTTAGAAGATTCACCGGCTGTGTGGATGAAGCTCCACGTGTTTTGTCAAACTTCCTTGCAGAATCTTTTCACTCTCTTAGGGATTCACAAACTCGTCATACGGTGCATTTATTAATTTTTCATTCTCGAGGTACTCATTGCCCTCTTATCCTAAATTTCGCTCAGATGGTTCTTCACTTATTTTCATGCTATTTCTTCATCCCAATAGCGCGAGCAGCAGAGTGAGTCTTGGAGAATGTCTTTGTACATATCTGCACTTGATCAATATGTTTAACGTCCCATAGGATTAGGGTTTCATTGAAACATGATTTAACAATATGTACATATGCATACATGTATTTATATATGTGTATGCATGTACATATGTATACGTAATTATGAATAAATGCCATCAGCTTGGCTTATATCATAATATTTTCATTATTTATTTTTTTGTTTTAATGCATTCGCAAGATTGAAGTAAATTGTCGTAAAGTATAAGTATATTCAAGTAATCGTAGATTTGATTGAAAGTTGATCAAAATGGTGGATCTCGAAATATGCTTAACGGTTCACGACAATTGGACGATACATTGTCTATTTATGTTTAGTTTTGCCTTTCAGTCATGAAATCATAAACAGAAACATGGATATCGATACATGTATACATATCTGCATACATTTCATATACCATGTGCTTTGTGCAACGTTATAACAGCCAAAATGGCTCATTGTCATGTACTTTTCATTATATAATTGTACGTGTAAACTGCCTGCGCTTTGCACATTGCTTGTCCTCATGGAACCTTTTATGTGATTATTATTTCTTATTGCTTTATATGGTACGTTAAAAAATGGTCCAACGTAAATTATATCCCAATAATACATTGTTACTCTAAGGTTGTGAAAAGTCAATATTTTTAACGTAGGAGTCAATTATAGGAGAATATCTCTAAAGGTTTTCATATCGACGTTCAATTTCTTTATCATTTTCACATATAGTTTACATTAAAAAATAAGCACTATAAAAATAGCGTAAATGGTTTACGCTAGAAATACGGAAAATTGAAGGGTATTCTTGATAAGTCAGGATATATAACAAATGCATTTGTTTACTGTGTAAATGATTTTATTAATATGTTAATCTTAAAATCGTCCGTCTAAGCATACTCTAAATTTCAAATCTATTTTCAATTGTACGATGTAACTTGGAGTCATTTATAATCATCTGAAAATATCCGTGAAGCAAATTTAGAGAGCCACCAGAATGTGGTAATCGTAATGCCATGAAGCATGATAAACCTTCCAACATTAAGAATAATGATTCGTGAGTCACGTTCAGTCATTTCTATTATTCGTCCATTTGCATTCGTGGGATTAGTTCAGAATAAATATCCCATAGCTTTATGGCCTTCTTTGTAGTATCATTGTCGTAGAAACATATCATATTTTCTGAAAATGGAGATATTAATATGTTACTGTGTAAGCAAATTGCCTTTAAAGACGTCTTTGCTATTCCTTTGTCAAAATTGAAATATTGGAAATATTATGTAAATTTTATCGATTTTCTGTATCGAAGTAATGTTCAAAAATATCCGAGTATCCTTTTAACATTCCAGGCTGAAGGATTTAGAAGTATTTTTCATAAGCATTAATTAATAAATTCCAATTTACAAGTGAAATCTTTATAAGTTGTGTTTATAGAAATGAATTTTCGAAATTGTTTGGCCCTTGACAAATAGGATGTGATATAATGATGGAAGTTAAAACGATAGACGTGATAAATTTTGTAAGAAATATAATATGATATAATTGGTACTTGGAGACAATTAGTTGCATAGTATTTTTACTCTCTTCTCAGCAACAGGAGCAGGACCCCACAAACTTATATATTGCCAACCTGCCGCTGAACTTCATAGAAACTGATGTTGAAACTTTACTTGCTCCGTACGGCCAAGTCATATCAACTCGCATATTACGTGACACCGCAGGAAAAAGTAAAGGAGTCGGATTTGCCAGGTATGTATTTCCAAACACTTTATGCTTTGTCCGCTATTATAATCTTAACAGATTATTTCACGTCAAACATTTACCTTCCAGAATGGAATCCAAAGAAAAATGTGAACAAATAATACAAATGTTCAACGGAAAGGCTATGCAGGGAGCTAAAGATCCGCTACTAGTTAAATTCGCCGATGGTGGTAATAAAAAGAAATCAATATACAAAAGTACGATATGGAGAGAAACCGGAGAGGTACGTACTCGCTCATTCGCTTCGTCAAAATTTCTGCATACATGCTATCGTGCATATGCCTTAATACGATGTACTTCGATTCTTTCAGAACATGACTCTTAACTACGATACTAGTGGCGTCGGACAAAACGGTGTCGCTGCTACACACATATTGCCTACGGCCACCCTTACTCAATACAGTCGTCATTACGGCCAGGCTGTACCTGGATACAGCGTACCAGGCGCCCCTTGGGTTGCTGCTCCTTACCTCGTGCAGGCTGGCCCTCCACATATGCAACAGGTCGACGTGAGTTCTTATACAGAACTTTTTAGTTTATCCATTTTATTCACCTTTTTTTGTCTATCGTCCTGCTATTTACGTGAAAAACATGGTTTCATGTGTCGAGCAAAAAATTGTATACAACATGTTTCGTAAGTTTCATAATACCTTTATGGTAAGAGCACTCATTATTGACAAGGGCACCGGTTGATCAGACCTCGATAACAAACTGATAAAAATAGGACAAATGAAGGTGCTGTAGCATTTTAATTTTCACTGATATTGTCGAGGACCTTCTTTCATGCAATTACATTTGACTATTTGATCTTATAAGTGAGATGCTTGATTAATGTAAAAGCGAATCCACTTTTTGTTTAAATTCAGGGGCGCCAAAATTACTGGTGAATATTTTTACTTTCAAAAAATTATTCTTTCCCAGCAATTTATGTTTTTAAAAACTTTGGAATATACTGTAGACAGATTAAGAACTGTAGAATCTATAAATCCCATTGGCAGAGGCGAAAAGAAAATATTATTTTTAAAAAATACACGAAAAATGCGATATTTTTCCCTTTAAGGATGCCATCTACTAGTACTTCTACCCTACCTCATATGAACCAAGACAATATTTATCATCTTCTATTTTGTGTTAAATAAATCATGAACAAAGCCTACAACACACACCTTTGAAACCATGTATTGAAAATCACAACCATCTTATATATATATTTCTACTGCGATACAATGACAACTTAATTAATAGATACTAAAAATGCACAAGTGTTGACTCAGAAACATTCAGCATGCAAAGCGCTTAATTTTCCCTCATATAACTCATGGGTTTGAAACGTAATGCTTTGTAGGTATTATCATACAAGTAATCTGTAGATTTTTGCACATTTTGGTTAGTATGTGATTCGAAAATATTTCCTTCCACTACCTAATTAACTAGTATCAATCGTTAACGTTATATTTTGTCTGTTATAGATGATGCCATCAGCCGACCCGAGTAATCCACAATATGGAATGATTCCTCAATTGACTACGCAAATGTCGACTTTGCATCTTGGCACTGGTTCCGTGAGTAGCTCTTTGACTAAGTTTCTTAAGTCGCAAGGTAGCTTGGCAATGTGTAACGTAAATGGTTCTCCTATTTCAGTACATAGCAGCAAGCCCGCATCCATATTCTTACACGACTTACCCTGCACCTAGCATTATTCACACCATGCCGTTAGGCGATTCTGAACAGACAAGTAATGCGGCGTCTCCCGATGACTCCTATCAGCAGTACCAAGCTCAGCAGCCCAAGTAGGCCACGGTTTATAGGTAGACAAACCAATAGTTACTTAATAGATGAAACTACAGTAAAGACTCGTTTATACGTGTTTTTCTCAAATCATCTAAAGTGTCAGAAATAAAAACAAGGGGGAAACAATTTTCTAAACACTGAAATATGTTGAACTCTTTGACGTTTTTACTGGCATGTTGTTTTTCTTTCTTTTATTTTCCCTCAACCCGAACAGTTTAGAAGTCCGTGTACACGAGATCTCACTGTATAGTTTGCATTAACGAAAATCATATTTTCCGACTGTAAATTTCTAATTAAAGACACATGTAAGTGAATGGCGAAAAAGCAATAGTTAGTGAAACCGATCCTTTTCCTTTAATTTCAGATACGACTATGCCGAGGGCTACATAAGTTAGGAGAGGTATACCTGTCGATACGAAGGGTTGCGTTAACGAAGAATAGATGAGAGAGTAAATACATTACGTAAAGTCAGATAAGATTCTTCCTCACGATAAATTGACTTGCCAGCCATCTTTTATACATTTTACCCACCAGATAAGTAGGTGAAAGTAGTTAATATTTTGCAACGAGTAGGGAATGGATGTTGAGACGAATAACGGGAGGGTGGGGGGAGGGGGTTGTGTCATCCGACATGCTCGATACGCCAACACAAGTACACATTGAACGAAACACGCAGTAACACACATACACGCATGCACACATCATACGACAGCGACGAACTGAATATTTGCGACAGACAGATTAGTGTCAAGCTGATTGGCTTCCAGGATAACTTTTAGGTAATACATTTACTAAGGCGATGATAAGTCGAAGCTGAACGCTTGAGAGTGTGAATAAATATTTTAACAAAACTGTAAACTATAAAAAAGAACGATGCTCAGAAATATACAAAGGAGATTTCTTCCCAAGAATAATATTAATGATAATATACGGAGAAGCACTTCCAATGCTAAAGCCGATAAACGAGGAACTGGAGAATTCAGTATGATTGTAATATCAGTACCTATCGGACTTGTGCAACGTGAGGCTGATTAGCGCGGTATAGCTGCGAAGAAAGTTCCATCGTGCGCAATTCATGCACCCGAGCAATTCGAATCTCACATCTTTTCCTTCGCAGAGTATACCCGCTCCATCCGCTCACTGAGCACTCTCGTTAAACGATTTTACGTTTCCTTTTTTTCTTTTTCTTTTTCGTTCAGACATTCCAAGCCGGGCACATCGTGTATTGCCACGTGGAGTTTTTAATCCGTATACTTTCTACGATCTACACCTTATGTTCTACCTTAGTCACAAACGGGATATATGTTTTACGACGAAACGAGAAACAAGATCGAAAGCTTTATTTCCAAAAGTCTTCAGGATAAATATATATATGTAATTATTGTACGAGAAACGAAAACAACGTAGCAAGTTTTAGAGCATTATATTTATGAGTACGGTTGCTAACGAATCAATGTCAGTTTTAATTGTACAGTGAATACAGATATTTTTTTTAGAATTGTGCCTTTTCAGACAAATCCGTTAGACAGGGATATGCTGAAAAATATTATAATATATTTTTACGTCGGTATGTAAATGCGAAACCTGAGCCAAATTTTCATCTTCTAGTTAAGAGAAATATAATTGTTTTGCGTTGTAGCCAGTTAATCACTACGTTTGTTTTTTGGTTATGAATTGATAGATTTTGTATGTATAGTTGCCACTAACGGGATTGACGGACGGTGACATCCGGGGGGGATAAGTCTGTGCGCGGAGTATAGAACAAAATGAAATCAAATCGGCGGATTCTTATGACAAAAGGGGAAACACACCGGCCGAGAGGACACAGTATGTTTCTTACGGCGGGATACGAGATAGCTAGAGTGTAAATTAATAATTTATTATATTGAACGGACGTACGAAGAACAGTTTACCGTACGAGGGAAAAAGCAGACAATGGGAATAATCGAGAAAAGTAAATGATGGTGGGTCTGCGGGCAGGTGAAAAAAACTCAGAAAAATACTTACCATGGAGCGCTGATAGTTGGTCTCGCCGAATAGCCAGAGATAATGTTTACCGTCGGGTCTATAATCTCGGGATATATGCATCGTAAAAGCGTAGGAGAAAAATGAGAGCTTTACACGTTAATAATAATATAAATAAGAATAATAATAATTGGTACGTTCTTTGGATGGGCGACTCTGAGAAACGAAGCTAATATCTTTAGAATTTTTTACACCAAGTATATCCTGAGGGTCCATTATACTTTTATAGCATTTATCCTCGTGAATTATCTTTTCGGCGTTTGGCGATTCTGGCGACTCGCGCTTAACTGCAAGAGAGAAAGGAGAAAGGAGAAGAGAGAAAGAGAAAAGCGCTTAGGAAAAGTAAAACCGAGGAGACCCACCTCCCCTATGTTCAGCCCGCGATCCATTCGCAATACGCATCCGGCAGAGTTTTTTCACGTTCGTCTGAGCTAGAGATCGAGCCGAAGGAAACGATATAAACAGAAAGCTTTCTACCAAATACGCGAGCCTCTTCAGTGCTCACAAGTGGCAGGCAGGTAGTTAGATAGAGATAGAGACGGTCGTAGCTATTATTATAATATTACAATATGCTGTATTATTATAATTAACAATTACTATTATTGACGTCATCTAAAGTATGAAAGATTTTTACACTGTTGAGACTTGAAGTAAATAATATATTTAGTTTATTTTGGTACATCACAATTTGATGACAAGAGATAAAAGATGAAAAAAAAGAAGTGGGGTATGAGCTATTTTTTAAGAGACCGATTATTACTCGACTTTGAGTCCATGCATAAGAAAGATAGAGAGGGAGAGAGAGAGCGAAAGAAACGTGGAAAAAGAAGATAGGAGGAAAGAACACGTATTTACGATATAGCGAGCGAGAGAGAGAGAGAGAAAGAGAAAAGGAGTGAGAGAGAGTGCGCGCGTAAGAAAGAGGAAGAATGTGTAAATTGTTTTGCACAAGGCGATTGTCACCACGACTGACAACAAAATCACATGTGATTAAATAGTGAATTTTGAGAATTTTACTAATAGACTTGTACTAAATAACTAATAATTATTGTGACGACCAAACGAAAGAACAGCAGCAGCAGTAGCAGCAGTAACAGCAGCACTGTGTAATATGACATGTGCTGGATCGAGCGGAAAGGACTCGCTCCGAACCGGAGGATCGCCAGCAGCTCCCGCGGATCGGCAGGGAACGAAGCCGCATACACGGCAACGAGGAGAATAATTAATGTAAAAAATGAAGAGAACAATGAGGGGCCGGAATAACATAGAAGAAAAGTAAGACAGACGTAATGAAAGCGAATTAAGGGGCAGGAGGAAGGTAGAGTCGCGAAAAATGAAGACGCAGCAAGATATTGCGTATGTAGTTAGTGTTGACTATGAAATAGGCTAGGCTACCACTTCAAATAGGAAGTAATCGATTTAAGTAAAATTTAAGCTAGATAAGTAGAATTAGCTCGTAGCTAGGATACAAACTGCCTCCCTAATTTTTCAAGGGCGGGGCACCGTTCAGCCTATGCACCTCGCACCCGTCAAGACTGACTGGCTATTCATATTAATAATAAATATATTATTATTATTATTATTATTATTATTATTATATTATTATTATTATTATTATTATTATTCTACAACATTATTCTACTGTAATATAAATACATAGTAAGGACTGCTTGCTGCGCACCGCGGGTCGGGTGCTTGGGCTGGCCGGGTGTGGTTTATAACCATTTGGGAACTCTGTTTCCGAGCAATGCTGCTTTCCATAAGCTTTCTTTAGAATTTCTAGCATAGCCTCTCTTAGGTTAGATTATACGTAGTCATAGTAGGTCGATGTAGAATGAGAGAACGAAAGAGAGAGAGAGGTAGTAAGAAAGGAAAAGTATGTACGGAAGAAAAATTACAAAAAATATGCCCGAAAGTGTGAAAGAGAGGGAGAGAACGCGAGAACGTGTCGAGAGAAGAGCGAGATATAAAAGTAGGGTGTTTTTAAGTAAACTCTAATGTTAGTAGAATATCGGCTTAAGAAAAGCGCGAGTCCGAGTTGACTTGATGTTACGTCGAGAAACATCGTCGTACTTCGACTTGTACAGTCCTTAGTTCACGAAGTTTTAAGTCATTGTTTTTCATTGTTAAGCGAAAGTTGTAGTTTTAAAGATTTTGGTTTCTATCGTCCCCCTTCGATCGAAGCCCGAACTTTTCCTATTTCTTCTTTTGTATTGTAAACCACTCCTTTGTGTGGATAATGATAAAAAAGACAAGAACAGAACATGTAATTCTTCAAAACGAACAGCGCTGTTTGCTTATTTTTCTTCTTTCCAACGTTGTTACTGAGGTGTGCGACCAAGTTGAAAACTCCGAACAAAAAAAAGTGAAGATTGAATACCCAACTGACTTTTGACACTTTCACTCGTACAAGGATCGATTTAGAGATTCGATGTACTTTTTAAGATGGCGAGGCGTAGCGCGTAATGAAATTTAGATTAAGACAAGTGTGTCATAGCTAGTTAAGATAATAGGGACTCTTAGAAGTCGATAGGTGCTGTAATAAAACAAAGTTTAAGAACGGTCGGAATTAGATTTTTCATGAAAAATTCGAATAAGGACAGGGCATAAGCCACTAAAAGTGCCCTTAGTTTATTTTGGATCGTTTGACAACGCTAGTCTTTGTGTGAGATAATGTGGGGGTTAGATAGGGTCTTTGAAAACTGGCGATGAGAGAAAAACAAGGCGAGAGAGTGAGCGTGAACATGAGAAGGTAGGGAAACACGAGCAATGGGCGGACGAACGAGAAGACAGGATAATGGAAGAAGAGGGACGGAAACACTATGTGAAAGAGCCTGTGGCTTTTAAATGTCTATCACGCCTACATTTTAACCATCCGCTTATTAAACGACAGGGACTGCAAAGATGAAGTTGCGCGCGCTCATACACACACGCATACACAGAAAGACACATTTGAAGATCTCCACACACTTACGTACGTCTGCCCGCACAAACACATATATATATAACAACGGGCTAAAGCTTGCTTCTTCTTCAAAGTGTTTGTGGGCAGTTATTCCTCGACTGCTCTCCCTGTTTGCGAACAAAAGTTCACGGATATCTTCTGTCTGTCTCGAATGGAATACATATACGTTTGTCCACAAACACGACATGTTTTTCGCAATCATTTGTACTACCAATCATTCCGCCGCTTCCATTCTAATTTGAAAAAAAAAACATTGAAGCAAATGCCAGAGGCTAACGCGGGCAAATGTTTTGGGGCAACTATAAAGAAATTTTTGTATATTTTGTTTGCGGACACATGTACGTAGGCTTAATGAAGGCCGAAGAGACGAAGAGACCGACGGTAAAAGGAAATTGCGTGTACACGCTATCCGCCGCACCTACACTTTTCTTCTTCGTACCGGAGCGTGCATTGAAAACAGTCTTAGAGTTATTTACGAGTATGGTTTGGTATCGTTTAAAGTGAAAGAACCAAATTCCTAATTATTATCGTCCCTTATTTTTGATCAATAAACGATCTGTTTTGGGGATTTATTTGGATTATTTCTTTGATTTTCCTTTACTGCTTGACCAAAGAGGAAAACCGTAAAAACGCGCTGCTCTATCTTTTTCACGTCGCAGTCGCTCGTTACCGTCTTTGACGATAATCGGATGAACATAATAAAAGCAGTCTACGACGTTCGAATAGAGTACTTTTTCAACGATTTCCAAAACAATTAAATACGAATTTTATAAAATCTAGAACGTACAAACCCAGTAACCCTTTTTACGTATATTTCACAGTGACATGCCTTCTATCGAATCGAATAGTGACTATTGTATATGCCTTTTCAAGCAGAAGCGACGATTAGCCGATAAGGCTCTTTGGTATCGTTTAGGAAATAAGGAGCTTACGAGGAATCCGCCTCTCTTTCCTCGAAGCCCTCACACGAACTTATACTCTATAGCAGCATGTGCAATAGACTGATAAAAATTGCCCTTTGTATTTAATGTAACAAAAAACTATGCCCCCCCACATTATCCTAATATATTATGTAACACATCCAGCGTCTGCCTGTGTATATTTGTTAGTCGAATTATTTAGAATGGAATGCATGACTTTGGAAAGTAATGCGCCATGCCCGATTAAGGGCGAAATCACGGGAAAAACATTTCCCCAACAATTTCAATACCTGCTGTGGTGCAATTTGTACTGTTTTCAGTAAAAACTTTGATTTATCCGCAATAAAGGAAATTCAAAATTCTTAAAAACCGGTCCACTTTTTAATAAGACTTAGATGAACTGTTAACGGATGTAATTAAATAATACTTTTCCAATTCTTGTTCTTTTTTGTATATTTAAAAGTGCAGGTTCTTGATAATATAATCAACGCAGTGTATACTTCGATTTAAATATCCTTACAGTATTATCCGCTCCGCCAGACACTATACACTTAGGATTAGACCAATTACAGCAGAGAACCTTGTCTTCGTGTCCAGAAAGATCGAACAACGGCGCTTTGGGGCTGAAAAGGAGTAACACAAATCAGTAATATCTTGAAGTTTGCATACACGGAAAGTCAATGGAATCGAATAGAGATGCAAATCAAGTATTATGCAACAATGGTTACTATATTATTTAAAATTATATTTGGGTTTCCATTTGATTTCTGAAATTATCAAATAATGCTTTTAAAGTTCATTAAACTCAGTATTACTGTACCTTCTTGTATCCCAAAGTTTTACATCATTATCATATGCTCCAGAAAGAAACAAATGATCGTCTACGGTTGACCAGTAAACAGATTGAACCCATTGCGTATGGGAAGTAAACATTCCTTTAACTACTGCTCCTTCTGCAATGCAGGATTCGTATTAATTAGTAAGTATGGACATCACGAATTGTATATTACAATTTGATTACAATTTCCATTAGTTTAAAAAGTGAATATAACCATTACGAAAGTATTTGTTCTATACAAATTTTAATAATTTTTAATCCTTGAAAATGTGAAAAATAATACTTTGTAACTAATTAGTGGTCAGCACAATTTTTTAATTGAATTTGTAGCTATTCGCAGTTTTTCAGCAGTTAAGCATATTGCCAACTTTCAATGATACGTCTGACCGTAATATAAAATCTATTTTATCAATGATCGTGGTCAAGCACGTGGTTTAATAAAAATGAAAAAAAAATAAATCCCTAAGTTTATGATAAGGTAACAGTGTAAGGCTTATTAGTGTGTCGAGATATTAAATTTCGACAAACCTGTTGAACGTGGGTCGTACAGTCTAACATGCTTGTCAGCCGATGCTGTTATGACAGTTCGAGATAGTGGTGAATAATCGATATCGAAAAAGCTTTTGTTTCCTGCGATTTCGTGTTTCATGCCACCTAGTTCTGTATCCCAAACTTTTATGGTGTGGTCCCATGAAGATGTTATTAACTCCGCCTTATCTGACCAAACCGCACCACTAATTGCCTCCTTGTGACCCTTTATTGTCCTTAGTGGTGTCTACACAAATGAAATTATCATTTTAGTATCGAGTGAAGAGTTACACTTATTCATTGAATATGACTGTAAATATTAACTTACCCGTGTTTTTCCGTGCTCAGATTTCATCCTTTTTGAACTTGATTCGCCATCTTCATTTTGCTCCTGCATAGCTTACATGTTAATAGGAAAAGCTTTGTTTTTATCCATTATGATTATGTAAAGTACCCGATAGGTCAATCATATTCTCACCGCAATTTAATAAAAGTAATATACTTTTTTTTATACCAATTTAGATGACGTGGGCGAAACTAATTTCCGTGTTATATTTATACACGTATATTTCAAAAACAGAAATTCTGAATACAATTGGGGAAGTAACAAATTTTTAAATACTTACATGTAGACCAAATTTTCAACATTGTGTCCCAAGATCCAGTAGCCATTAGTGTTTTGTCATCATTCACACTGACAGTTTCTAAACCACGTTCATGTCCTTTGCATATATGTATACAATCTACAGAATTATTGATAATATTCCACTCCCAAATTATGGCAGTTTGATCCTGTGATGCACTGAAAACAATAAAGTGTATGTCATAGTTTTGATCAGTGTAAATAGGCAATATTCATTTTTGTATTTGTATCAAGGTTTTGATTTATCAGACAAAGCTTAACAGATTTGTTCATTACCTTACAAATGTCCCAGTTTTATCTCCCAAAGATATCCAAGCTACTGACTTAATAGCAGATGTGTGGCCAGGTATTACGAGGTGATGTTTTCCTTTAGAAGTCCACATGTGTAATGTATTGTCATAACAGCCAGTTAATATCCTGTAAAAAAAAACTACACAATAATTGTTTCACTTAGAAAGCATATATTTCTCCTATTACAATCATGATGGTAAGTGACATCAAGAAAGGTATTCTCCAAGAGGACAATCTAAAAGGAAACTATAAACACAAGCAACTAAAGAAATAAATAAAAACAGTAACAGAATATTACTAGAGTATTGCAGTTTGCCACTGGCGAATATTCTAGTTTTGTCATCTAGCAACAATTTACCAGATTTTTGCATACACTAACCATTTTCCACAGACTGCTACTGCAGATACCCAGTCATCATGTATTAAACAATCTTGTGGTTCTGGTGGTGGATGTTTTTCTACATATTCAACTGTGATTACTTCTTCAGTAGATATTCCTTTTTCAGCAATGTGCTCAGCAAGGGAAGTGCGTAGAAATTGAGCACAAACCAAGAAGTCAAATTCTACTTCATTTTGTATATCAGTTGATTCTAAAATTCATATTATATTGACTGTTGTAATAAAATATTGAACACTGTATGGTAAATAGTAAACTATTGTCCTTACCCCTTAATAATTCATTTACCAGAGTGTTTAATTCAACTGCAATTATAGATGTGTGCACTGACAGGGGATAGTCTGGGACAGCATACCTTAAACCCAAAATTTGTTTATATCATTTCTTTACAAAGGCATTTATATTAAGCGAAACTTTCCAGGTGTTAATAAAGGATGGAAAATTCTAATTATAACTTTGCATTGTAATTTCTGGGCAAAAAAAGTCTGAGGTAATAAAAATTAACCTCGAATAAGAGTTCTATAAAGATGAAAAAAGTATTCTTACTGTTCTTGCTTAGTGACAAGCCGTATCTGAATCTGGGGAGTATCGTTAGTTGCACTGGTACTGGCCATTATTTCTTTCTAATATATAACTTTTCTCATTTGTAAAATATTATAGCAGGGCGAGTATAACACACGTGCGATGTATACAATGCACATGTATTTCAAATTGGATGCTACTTCGTGCATGTTTCGAATCGATTGTAGAGGACGTCATGTCAAACGCGTTAACCGTAATTGGAAATTCAATGATTTTTAACAAATATATCGTTTAGGAAGGATTGCATTTAAGGTGGTCATAATAAGGATTTAAAGTCAATGATAGTGCTTTTATACAATTTATATAAGCATGCATTGCAAGTTATTTGAGCATCATAACCGAGTGAAGATTCAGCAAACTACGGCAAGAATCTTCCATATCGTTCGATAAGTATTCGATACCGTTCGATAGTTCGAGATGATTGGTCAGTCGGTCGGTCGGTCTGCATAAGCCGTTTCCTGCTCCTCGCTTGTAATTCACACGAGGGATGTTGAGAGGCGTTATTTTATTAACGCTTTAGTAGGATTTTTTAAGTATAAAAGTCCTATTCGATTAAACTGTTAATCGAGCTTAGGCTCTAGTTGATCATTCTTGGTGGGTGGAAATAGAAATAACAAATATAATGGCGCTAAATCCATCGTATGAGGCCATTGGCAAAGGCTTTGTACAACAGTATTATGCGCTGTTTGACGATCCAGCTCAAAGACCAAATTTAATAAATATGTACAACGTAAGTACCGGATTGTCTATTACCTGTTGCATTCATTTAATGTGTCAATTATGTCAACATCGGTCTTGATAATTGCAGACCGAATCTTCGTTTATGACGTTTGAAGGCCTCCAAATTCAGGGTGCTATCAAGATTATGGAAAAATTGACTGTATGTATCAATTGCAATGCATATAAAAATACCCTATGTTTGTAGATATTCCGTCATTCTAATGGTTATAAATAACAAATTTTCTATGTATTGGTTATGTTATGACACACTTTTTCGTGTATTACAAATGTTTCTGAGGAATTCGAAAGCTAATCCTTCCAACCTTTCAGAGTTATTAGGCAACTCAGTAACAATGTTAATTACACAACTCTTTATCAAAATATTATTAGTATTCAATGTATCTTGTATTTTTCAGAGTTTAACGTTTCAAAAAATTAATCGAATAATAACTGCAATTGATTCGCAACCTATGTTCGATGGAGGAGTACTCATTAATGTATTAGGAAGGTTGCAGGTAAGGAATAAGTAAATTGCAGTACATTGTACTATTCAAATGATCTATTTATAAGTATAAATAAGATCATCAAATATGACCCAAAGAAAATAGACTATCAGTGTCAAACTGTCACAAAGTGGATACAATGAGAGGTTATAATCAATTTAAAATACCCCCTTAAAAAACTACAAAAGGTATAAAATGTTACAAAAGTGAGAAAGAGCATGTTTTTTTTTAAATTCGGCTTCACTCCAATTGGTTCAGTAATTCCTATATTTCTGGTATCAAATGAATGTGCATATATTCTACTCAAATACATACAGAGTTTCTGTAAGTAGTTTAATTGATAATATGCAAACAAACAGATTAAGTACATCACATGTGAAAATATTATATTTACCATTAAATTTAAATTTTGGTAAGATATACATTATTATTATGTTAACATTTGCTGAACATCTGCAACATTGGTATATATTATTAGTACGTAAAGTTTTTATATGCTGCTGTGCGATGTTAGATATTGAGCTGTAAGACATGTTTAGTAATTATTTCTAAGTAAACAATCTCTGGAATGAAGAAAATAAGAAACACTCAGTGGATGATTATTGATGATTGGGCAGACTGACGAGGATCAGCCCCATGCGTACATCCAGACATTTGTCCTGAAACCGATTGGCACCAGCTTTTTCGTGCAACATGATATCTTCAGGCTCGCATTGCACGACACAGTATAAGCCATTGGGTACTGATCGTCCATTGATCTCCGTATTGTGGTAAAGGCAAGCCTAAACCATATTTCTAACTGGAGCATTTGGCTGTGCTTTTTGACATGCAAATGACTTGCTTGTTAGTAACATATATATCATTTGTGTAATTAAACACATTTTGTAAAAAAGTTATTATCTTTAAGCACAAAGTAATGCATCATTAATATTATAGGAATTCACAATTGGGTATGATTAGATATACTGTTATATAGAAGTCTTAAATTTTTAATCCAAGAAATAATACAGTTTTAGAAAATCATTTATATATTTACATTCTACAATAGAATTTCACATTAAATATAGATTTCTGTGCTCGGTTTAGTTAAACCCTTATAATTATTAAAAGCATGCATTTGTTGCACTACTAAATTAACATGCTGACTATTTTTATCATATTTGTGACAAATTTTTTTTTGCCTTATTAACTTAAGATACAAATAATTATTTTGCCAATTTGGTTTCATCAGTGTCTCAAAAAAGGCATCTTCCATTAAGTATTACTAAAATATAGTAACCCTTTGCGTTCCTAGTGCCAACTAAATGGTTGACTTGTAATTAACATCGCGCATATACGTGCCGAGTGCACAGGATTATGTTAATGTGTAAAACTGTGGTGAATGTATAAGTCTGATAAATAACTGAACTGATTGGAACGAAGATAATAAGTTATGATCTAGAAGTACACTATGGAGTGTAGATTTCTCTATTATTTTATCGAAATCATAATGTACACTATTTTCTAATCAACTAAACCATTTTTAGGAATGACATATAAGTCAGTTCACCCTTTAATTTGCTTTGTACCATCATTAGATAGTGTATTTCAAGGAGATTAATGATTCCCCCCATATTTGAGTAATATTACTATGTTTGTTATATTACTTAAACTATAATTTGTGAAGATATATTTTAAACAGTACCATAAGCTACTACATTATTTGAAATTAAGCGGGCTAATATACAATAAGAAATGCTTTTATGACATTATTTAATTAATAAGCTGGCTACTATTTTTACCTTTATGTACACATTTGGATTAAATTTTGCTTAACATTTTGAAAAACTTATTATGATGTATTTTTTCTCTAAAACTTGTTCGTTTTGTTACTCTGGTTAGAGCAATTTTGTTAATATACATTTCATATAATTAAAAACATAATAAACATAAAATCAATAATAGTACTTTAAGCATCTTAGTAATTACTTTTCCACATTCATTTTGGTAGCACACTTTACATGCATTTTGCATAAAATATGTAAAATGCACACCTCTATTCTGATCATTTTTGTTACTTTGTTAAAATTCAATGCATTTATAATTCTCAATGCTAAAATTTACATACAACACATTGAATTGCTTGAATTACATTAGGGTATTCTTAAAGTCTAACTAAATAGGTGATTACTCGATTGCAGGCAGATGAAGACCCTCCGCATGCCTTCTCACAAATTTTTGTGTTGAAGCCATTGGGAAATTCATTCTTCTGTCAGCACGATATCTTTCGCCTTGGCATTCACGATAGCGCATGAAGAGTATGTCTGCCGGTTCCCTAGGAAATATGTCAGACGATTTACTGAAGCATGGTTTATCCATGAAATTAAATACGTGAGCTATTATCTCATTATTATCCCTCGTCACGATGAATTTCCCCTTCCTTCTATAGATATCACAGTTTTTATACAAAGAAAATATCCGCTTATATCTTGGTCATGAAGAATAATTCTAAAAATAAACACAGTTTAATAATCGTCTTGCTTTGTTCAATTTCCTTATTGAAGTTTGGTGTACCTACCGTTGATCTTGCTGTCCGTTCATTATAGCGTGTTCCTGAATCTAAAGAATTTTTAGATTTGATATCTTTGGTAAAGTGTTTAGTGTGACATTTTTTATTAGTGACAAATTATTTAGTCAAAATTTCACCGATCGTGATATTAGTACAAAAAATATTTCACTAGTGATTAAATAAATCGACAGCAATGAGTTAATGAAATGGTGCAACCAACTAGTTTTGGCACAATGGGATACACATATACAACATTATAATCTTTTTATTCGGCAAACGATACATAATACACAGCGCTCTAAGAACAATTGTAATATATTTTATATCTCAATGCTATGTATTTTTGTAATACAAACGTTTGATGTTAAATACAAGATATGCGACTCACATCAACTGAATTTAATTTTAATACACAAATATAATTTATTAATCAATCAAAATGCTTATGAGAAAAATTTATATATCTTACGGTAATAGCTTAATTCTTAACATTGTAATATATAAATGCTTTTCTATTATGACTGTTGTATTACTACGATTTTTCCACAATGAGCCACCTTATCACAATTTACATAGTCTTTGTACGTAGTTCACATAAGGAAAGTAATTAATTATATGTACAATAATACTTCATCAGCACCCGTATTTGCAGCATTTGTTGATATTTATAAATTACTTATAAATTTCCGCGGTTGGCTTGTTCCAGTTCAATTGCCTCGAATAATGCTTGAAAGTTTCCAGCACCAAAACCCTGCAGTAGAGAATATTTTAATAAAAATCTACGTAAATTGCGTCGTTTGCGATTAGCAATATGTCTGTACTTACGTTATGATTATGTCGTTGGATAACTTCTATGAAAAGAGTAGGTCGGTCTTGCATATTTTTTGTGAAAATTTGCAAAAGATAACCGTTTTCGTCATAGTCTACTAAAATCTTTAATTTCTGAAACGTAAAAAACGGAAGAAGTATTTCAGCTTGATGTCAAAATAATTTCGTCCAATAAATACGCACATGTCGACCGAAATATGTACGAACATATTAACGGCACAATGATCGATCCTTGATGCATTAAATCGATTGCGGCATTGCGTCTTTAAATATCTTCTTATTTTCTTTAACATAATTTATGTTTAGTAAGTGCATTACCTGTAGCATGTATAAATCTTCTGCAATTTCGACGCCGCTCTGTTTTAAACGCTTTCTCAACATATCGTAGTAACTGTCTGGTACATCTAGGAACTCCACTCCTCTGGCTCGTAAGTTTTCAATCTGTTAATTTTCATTTATCGTACGTTAGTATTTATTGTAATGTCGAAAACGGCTTTGAAAAATATTAATTTCACCCTCTGAACGGTATAAAAATAAATGGTTGTTTTCTCGCATATACATATGTATTTGTGATTGTAATAATTTAGAAATCTACAGTAGTTGCAATCCCAAATACAATATTCCACATATCACTCGAAATTACTTGAACGGAACATTCTCAAGGGAAATACTACCAAGCGTAAAATGATATTGAAATCAGCAAGTAAGTGATAGCTCTCGCAAATATTCTACGTTTTGTAGTTGTTAGATATGAGGTAAGTAATTGCAAACCGCGCATATCTACTTCATAAATCCCCGGCGTTTTACAACCATTATTCATTTTACCGGCGAGTTTTCCTTCTTAACGAGTGATACACAAACACGCTGTTCACTAATTTTAGTTTATCATTATCCACTGATATATTTAGGTCTGTTATTTTGCATGTGAGTATGACTGTTATGAACTGTCCCGTTTAAAAATTACTTGTACAATATTATGAGTAGATTTGAAGAATAGCGTCAGATGTGAACATCTTAATAAACTCTTTGACATAATTAATTTTTCAATTCACTAAAAAAATAGAATACAATATGAAATCTAAACTAAAGCCAGATATAAATTTCTTATAAACATAATTAATAACTCAATAAATACAGTAACAATGACAAATGTTATTTATGTTTAACAGATATTTTTATTGTACAGTAGGTGAAAGACTTGAGTAGTTAATATCTTTTACATAATACTGTAGGTGAAGGTATTGACAAATAAATGGTGTATAGAAAAAGTAGACTTACAGCCATAATAATATTATTGGTATTGAGTGCGATGTGTTGAACACCTGCTCCTCCGTAATATTCAACATATTCCTGAATCTGTGAACGTTTCTTGCCCGGTGCAGGTTCATTGATCGGCATTTTAACGGTTTCTTCCCAATTAGTCATGACGATTGAACGTAGCGCCGAATACTCAGTGTGTAATTGCGAATCGTCAACAGACCAAAATCTGTGAAATTGCAAGCACTGTTCGTACCTGAAATTAACAAAAATATTTAGCGAAGGCTTAAAAACGTATGAGAACGAAAAATTACGTGTATCTTAAATTTCTAAATTTAAAATTATTCACAAATGCGCATTTATATTCTTCTCATTACGAGTTAAGTTCAATTTCACCTGCATACGTGAATGTTAATATTGAAGTAATCTTGAACACGTCATATGAATTTAAAAGACAGTAATACTGTAATTTTAATTGTTTCAATATGATTGTATGCAGAATTACACATTAATAAGTATTATAGAGTATTGAAAGTGAATGGGATTTAGTACCATTGCGCGGCTGGTTCCATTCCTTTGTCCGGTTGATTACCAACTATATGGTCCACAAAGTTCAAGTTAATAGGTGGTCTGTAAATATAATGACAATTCAGCATCATCTCGAGAGTCAAAAAATATAAAAGAACTTTCTCTGCAAGTTTAAGGACTTGCTTTTCGAGATGAATGATAAGTTTACATTTGGCATATTGCATTTTGCCATGTATCCTTGAGCTAATTCAATTTAGTCAGTATCGCTTCGTGTTTTTTCAAAAGTTATAGTATTGAATTCAAAGGAAAATATGAATCTTTGAAATTGAAAATCAGTTTTTTTCTGAATAATCCTGCGTTTCCTCGTTCTGGCCATATCTTATTTTTCCACTAATTTGCAGAAGATATCGAATGAGGCCAGGGATAACGCTTCAAGTTATTTTTAATCATATGTATCTTAGAAAAACATGTCTATGTATACAGAGAGTAGGACACTTCAGTGGCAATACCTAAACATTTCCGGTGTTTACAGATTAATGACTGACTCCACAATAAAAACTGATAATGTTGAAAGCGACAAAATGTGTAGCGATAGAAAAAAAATTCCTTTTTCAGAATACCGGTGCTTCGAAGATTTTTATATAAAATAATACAGTTATTTCTTATATCCTATATTTATATGGAGTAACGGCAAATTCAATGATCTATAACAATTTATCGAAGCTGGATCTGATGTGATTATAATTGTTTTACTCACAGAATTTTTATAAGCGCATCATTGGACATTTTTTTGAAGCCTGGCAAAAAGAAACCTTTATAATTGCTTCTATCTACCAACGTATGATGTGTGTCTCCGTACTGTAATAAGAAAGATAAAAAGAGATATTTCAGAAATTGTATTCTTCACAAATTTATTTCGAATTGTTCGCGTTTTACATTTTATTTCACAACGTTATTCTCATTTACAAATAAGAATTGATCAGTTGGTATTTTATAACCCGAGTGTTTACGAAACTGTTGCTATATAAATTTAAGCATAATCAACGTAGCTGTAAAAACTGACTTTCAGAATGCATATTTTTATCCTTCCGTCCTTGAAAAATATTTCATTTACATCTCTGATATATTTGCTGTACATTTAAATCCACACGTCACTATATTCGCTATAGAACGTAGATATATTAAGAAATTCAAGTCTTCTCCTTACTTTGTAATAGGAGATTTTTAATTCATTAGTTCAGTTTACTGTTTAGTTACTGTTAGTACAGTTACGGTTCACTATTTCAGAAAATTGTTAGAACAAGTTTTAAGACGTCGTATAATTATTAGACTGAATTATGAAAATTTTCATACACTTACAGTTTGGAGCGTAGCAAATCTTACTACGCCGTGTTCGTCCTTTTCTTCCCACACGTCGCGTATAATCTTTGCACCTCGCTCTTTTGCAATCTGAAAACACATAACATCTTTCATTCATTGCAAAAATAAAATGAAACAAATTAACCAACAGGGCATGAAGTAGAATGTTTTTTATTGACAATTTATTAAAACATGTTTAAAGAGCTTGATAGATTTCTAGAAGTTAATAAGCGACATGAAAAAAAGTAAAAGAATAACTTTAATCTAACAGTTAATTATTCAATCTAAAATTTTAATCTAAATAAAGTCTTAAAAAGGAAATTTACAACCAGCCTGATTAAATATATGTCAGTTTATAAACACAAAATATTAATTTATAAATGACTATGCAACAGATTGGATCGGTAGAAGAGAGCCGAGAAAGAATGTTTGTGCAGTTACAAAATGACTTGCACCTCAAAAGCGATTACTTCGCGCCGTTCGAATAAGAATTACAAAATTACATGCATACTAAAATACAACATTGTAAATCCAAATTGTTCGACGCAATGTGTCTAATCTTCAACCTGAGTCTTATCAGTTTAATAATAATTAAACTGAGAAGACTCGGCAATCACACTGACTATTGCTTAACAATGTAGATAATTGTGGCTTGTATAAATGCATAAGATGTACCTTAACAATTGCGTCGATGTCCTGAACGTTGAATGCGACATCTCTAACTCCATCGCCGTGCTTAGAAAGATGACCCGACATTTCTTCATCGTTAGGCTCGTATGGTGATTCAAACACGAATATGATCTAAGATAACGTAAATAACACAAACAAATGAATCATGTGTTCTAAAGCAGGGATCAATTAATGTCCTTAAATAATCAGTGATCGAGAATTAATATCTCAAAAGAATAAATAATCAGTGATCCATAAAACAAATAATAAATAAATAAATTATTTTCATGTGATCCCGATGTTATAACAATTGAAGTATTGGATGGAGATTAGTTATGTTCTGTATTGCCCTGAGATTGCGCTATTACTTATTATCCAATACTTTGTTCTGTTGCAATTATTTATTGTGTTATTCCCTTCACTAAGTAAATACCGTCATTTTTTAAATATTTCTTAAAGCATAAAAGATGAAAACCATGCGAAACGAGTTAGACAACTTTCTCAAGCGAATTCCGTTTATCACAAGCAGGCAGACACGAATTTCTCATCTTTTTATCTTTTTTCTCGTGCTAATTTTTTGATGAAAAGTATATTTCATGTTTTTAAATTATATATATCCACAAAACTGTCAAATGACAGTAGCAAAAAATTTAAGTAAACACTAGTTCAATGTAAATGCAACCTTTAATAACATACACAAATGATATCGTGTGATCAGGAAAATTGCCTGGCTTCAATTCAAGTTTTTAATTGTATCAGCCTAGTAACTGTCCTAAAAGATAATTAGCTTAGAGGACGAGCATCTAACCACTAGTGTAGGTTGAACTGCATCCTAGGCAAATATTCTCTGCCTAAGCAAACAATGGTTACAGTAGAAAAACCATGGACAAAGGTCATTGAACGCCATTTGATCAGTATGACATTAGCATTTGCCTGTGACATATATATCCTTTGAATACTTATAAAGGTATGTGCGTTTTCCCTGATACAAGATTCGTTGGAAAAAGGTTAAAGGATAGCCCAGTTGGAATGTTGTAATAAGTAAAATAGCTGTTAAATTAAAGAAAGTACCTTATTTTGCCTGACCACATGTGACGCAGTACGCCTCGAACCAGTCTCCAAACCACGATATCCTAGAGGCTCAAAACCCATTCTGGCACAGTAATAACTCGCAGCCTAACAATAAAAAATTTCAAGTTCATTTTTTTTAACTTTCATACTCTTGCCGGTGAAGATTGGTTTGAGATATTTTTTTTATTTTTTACACATTTTAAAGTAATAACAACGACGCGCATCAACAAAAAATATTACGTAAAAATTAATTTGACAACAATGTAATGTGGGATTCAAGGATTAATCACGACGAATAGTAGAGTTTTCTTCTTACCTGCTTCGCATTTCCAACCCAAAACTTTACGTGATCGAAGTTAAGAAATTTCCCTCCTGCTGGCTAAAAATCATGAAAACAACATCTACTTAAGAAAAACCAGTTTTTAGGAATGCTTTCACTACCTCGAATAAGTAAGTACACTGTTTACACACCTTTGGCCCCTTGTCCGTATATGTAGTCTGAAAAGGCATAACACATATTAATGAATAAAGGTAATGTAAAGAATCCGTAGTTCATTAAACGTAATATTTATTAATCTTGTTAATATTGAAAAGTTATGAATGAAGATTCTGAACATAATTTGGACTCAAGTTGTAAGATTTCCTTTTTCTAAGTGTGCAGGTATTATTTAGACTATTATTATTATGAATGAATTAAACATTACTATTCTATATTGTATCTAATCATATAGCTACAAGCATTGAAGTCTCCGATCTCAGTGGTCTATACTACTATTCCACAGTGAATTTCAGTTGAATATTACTGCTACTAGTAATAAAATTGTGCAATGAGTAAAGAGAAAAATTCCGCGAATACAATGAGGATAATGATGAAAGCGATTGATCTTTTGTGGTATTTTCATACCATGTTGAATCGTCGAAAAGACGAAGTCGCGGGCTTTGATCGTGCAGGTTGATTGTCGCGGGCAGACACAAGTAGCTGCTTAAATATGAATGTCGGCCAATCAACTATCATCGATCGCTCGACGCTCATTGGTCGATCGTGGAGGCTTGCTATTTACATCGCGTTCCAGCGGGCTTTGTCGATCGTAAATCAACAGCTATTCCCTTGATCGAGTCAAGCAGGTTTTTCGAGAAATCAACACGATTTCGTTGGCTGATATTCGCGTGCTCGAGGGCTCGTCTAGTCATTTCTTCAATCATCTCAAGTTTTCAATAATTTTTCATAATTGCCCGTACGTTGCTATTTATGATTCGCAATGAGGTATTCAATGCACATTGAAGTTACGTCGTATAAATACAATTGATTTACGAAGCAACTAGGTGCCCAAAAAATAAATCTGTCTTCTGAATCGATCTTATGACTTATGCCATTGTGCATTCTATTTTCTCTTACTATAATGATGTGAACGTAATATGAATTGTCAATTTTAATGCAAGTCTCGTGATAATAATACTGATTCCGTACGTAATTCAATAGCTACGCAACTATAATAACAAAACAAGATACTATAGTTCCAAACCAGTAATATGCTCGTTCGACAATATTTTTGGCCTTGTAAACTATTTCAGGTATACATGACCTGAGCTAGTGCAGAATTATAGAAATATGAACAAAAGTAAGACCAGTGCATACCGCAGAATATTTTTACACAGCAGAGCAATGCAAAACTTTTACCAGTATTTCCTCATTAGTTTATAAAGTACCGATTTAAATAGCCGCATGAGAAATTCTAAAGAAGTTATTGCTGGGAGTTTCCACATTCGGAAGCAAATTATAAATAAAAATCAAAATAGACGAAGAGGTTGGTGAAGTTGTTCAAAGGCGGAAAATAAAAATTAGAGCCACGCACTAAAAGACTACAATCCTTCATTTATTTCCGTGTTACGTATCAATTTTTTCGTTAAGGACAGTTGCGACACTTTTACTTGACTAAAATAATATAAAAATATGATAAGAAATAAATTTGAAAAACCGAGTGAGTCCGGTAAAATTACGCCTAAAATGCGTGTTTCTTGCAAAGTAACATTAACAAACTATTTGGTGTTATCGACGAGTTCGCAAATATCAGTGAATTATGCCACATCAGTATGCGGGATATGTTTGTCTTACTTCGTGGGACGAAGGTGTGTCATAATTATAAATGCGCTCTTCGTGACTTGTTGATTTAAAAAAAAAATGAGTTATACATCTGGATTACCGCCGTGATGAATATGTCGAAGATCACGATTCATCATTATCCTTCAGTAGAAACTTTTGCGGCAGATAGAAAAATCTATAAGAGAATCCACGGCCGAGTAATTATATTTAACAAGATTTGC
This sequence comes from Hedychridium roseum, assembly GCA_963989215.1. Taxonomy (NCBI): domain Eukaryota; kingdom Metazoa; phylum Arthropoda; class Insecta; order Hymenoptera; family Chrysididae; genus Hedychridium; species Hedychridium roseum. The sequence continues at coordinate 2,202,269 of OZ022312.1, read as the reverse complement.
AAATTATATTTTGCAAAAGCAAACTTGGAAATCGCCGGTGGGCGAATTAAAAATGGTAAAAAATGAAAATACTTGGAAATTTCATTATGTACATCTGAGACGCTAGTTTCAAGGCAAAAACAATGTTTGTAATAAACATTTATTGTCCGTCATACGCGTTAACAACACAGATCGTAGATTGAAAAATATTTGTTCAAAACAAGTGTTAGAACTCCTTGAACGACATCCTTCGTTTATTTTTTTTACTTTCATTTATTACTGTGTAAGGTGGCACACCTTCACATGTACCGTAAGTACATTATTAGAATACATCAATATGTTTACACTGCTATTGATATAGCATTCTTACACGTGCGAGAATGTTTAATCTGTTTTTTAATACCCTCTTCAGAAATTTGTAAATTGCGGACGAATGGCTGTTGAATTAAAGTCTTGACTGAATATTTGCGCGGAAATTCCAATGAGTGCAAAAATGGCGACTTTTTAGATCCAACAGCAACAAATATTGTAATAGAATAGGCAATTGTTTATTTTACAATTGCTCAGGTCCGCCTGCATTCACAATTAATTAGTCTGGAATTCTTTACATACTTTACTGCTCTTCCTATATTCTTTTATTATGAAGTTAATATCTGGCATTTAAAAAAAATGCTATTCATTAACCGCTGTTATATTCTTAGGATATCGAAACGATTGCACGGAAATAATGAAGCTCCGGCGCCGACTAGACGCAAGAAAGTAGAAAACCTGTTAAAATTCTCAGGGAGCATGATATTTCTGTTTACGCATACTGTAGAGATGATAATTAACTGGTCGGACCAGGAGGCTCGCCTCCTTCCAATAAAAAAAGTGGGGAAAAGATTAGCAAAGTCAATTCTACCTTACGTTGAATTCCTCCATTACATATCCTTCATTCACATTTTAGATAAAGTTGCTCAACGAGTCGAGCCTCTACGATCAAATCAAAACTGACACTTTATTGAAATTAAGTTGAAATGTTAGCTTTCCTTTTCCGCCAGACTTAAAATTTTTAATTTTATGTCACTTGACAACAGTTCTCACACTTGATTGGCAATGCTTGCTGTATGTTCATATAGTGTATTTGTTTGTTTTTTTAAACGATTTAATATTAATGATAAATCCGAAGAAATTGAAGTAGTTATGAGTTCAAACTACAGAACAAAATAACCACAGCAAAATTGTTAAGACTTTATACACAAATTGCTGATAACAATTGTTACCAATTTTAAGATTCAACAGTTTGCTAACCATGGAATTTCTTGTACAAAGAATCATCGGAAAAGTGCGCTGGAGCTTATATTAATTAAGTCAATACGTGTACATTTAAAACAAAGAGACCGCAGTTGTTTCTATCTTTCCTTGAAAATCCAATAATTCAGCTGCATCGATATAATATAAGTAATTTACCTAATACATTTTCAAATTGATTGAAGGAAAATAAAAATCCGTCAATATACGAAAATATAACTTAGGAGGGGTCGTTAGTTATAAAAAATAATCACATTTACAAATAAAGTATTGCAAAACGATGGTTTTTAATAATATTAAACGATCAACTTACACTTCATTAATACATTCTGAACGTTCTTAATTTCAGTTACATTATAAGTGGTGTGTTGCATTCCTGTATACGTTTCAACTATGATTATGTATCGTAATTCGTATATCTTCGCGAAATGTCTAGAAAAATTATTTTAAGATCAAGTAACAGCAACATTAAACGGAATAAAGATGTATCATTAACTGTAAAAAATATTAAAAGACATTACAATTGTAGTATATTAACTAGGAGAGAAACAATACTTTTAACGAATATAATCGTGAATATCTGATAACTCTTAAACAATCGAATGACTAGATTGGTTTATAAGAATCACCATCTATGCGGAAATACTGGCCGTTCATCCAAATCATAAACAACTGCTATAAAAGTTCTTAAAATCGCACAATTCTTAACAAATTCTATTTAATGTTTATTTGGCGTATAAAATTTTCTATTCTCAAAACATTTACATTGACTCGGACTGTTGGCCGTATCTCCCTACAGAAATTAGCTGCTTTATCGCACGAAAATAACATTATTTTATATTATTCTAATTGTCTATCGGAAGATTTGAATCTACATCAATGATATTTTTATCTAGAAATGTGTCTGTATACCTCCCAGCTACAGTTTTCCATGCTTATTTCTAAACAGCTAAAACTTATTTATTAAGATATAAAAATCATATCGATACGTTCATGCAAGGAGTTCTTTAAACTCTATACGCAATAAATAACATTTTGACAACGAACACATTTGCGCAATATACATGTTTTTAATTAGGGGAAGTTTGAAAAATTTAATAAAATCTATACAGGAATGTACAATTTAAATGCTATGATCCTTTATTAAAAAACCATTTCATTTTCAAACAATTTCTCTTCAACTTACGCGACCTAGCTATTTGTTTACTACGCGAAGCTATTATACTGCAGTAAAAATATAACAAAATTTACGACCACTGTATCAAACCATTTTACCCCCAAAATTTGCTAACTTCACTTTTTCTGAATCGTTATATTTTTCTAGCCGTTATATTTTCGCATTACATCACATGACTAATAATCTTTGCACATATCGCATTGTATTAAATCACAAAAATAATTGATGTTCATAACTCATTTTTCCTTTTAAGCTTCATTGCTGCAAATTTTTATTACAAAAATATATATAGAAAATTTGATAAGTTGCCTGTGTAGAAGTATTTTTTACACTAGGAACGTATTGCATCATTGTTATTTATGGAATTTGCCGTGTTAACCTATTCGAAAATCGTATCGATATTCTAATACATTTTCTCCTCTTAAAGAACGCGTGTAGCAATATAATAAATAAATAAATCTTAAACGCAATTATTATATATTGCTGCCATCAGAAATACTTGACAAATCTTTCATAATCGCAATGTATAGACTATGTTGATGACACGATTTACGAACGATTTTAAATAATATATGAGCATGTTGTTTCTGTTAATTACATATACGAAAATATATTATATAAAAATATTTACAATCGAGTTGGAATGCTGATGTCAGTTATGTGTTCAGAGGTTTATCATAATTTTACAATTGACCTGCGTTTCTTCATTCTTTACGTTACTCACAGTTACCTATCCAAATAGCACTTAATCAATTCTGACATATGGAAGGTACAGAATGTTTTACATTCCATTGAAAGCACTCGTAAAACTTTAATACTGGCAATTAGAATAAAATAAGCAATAAAAAGTTCAATACCACATCCTATTAATCTACCTGTTTTCTAGATGCCATACATAAGGAACAAAACGAATTAAAGCTATTTCATTGAATGACTTAAGTTTGTAAATGTGATTCTACTATTTATATATATATTTACAGTAACACAATTCCGTGATCCCTTTCGAGTCTACGCTTAGCTTTGAGAAATATGACGCCCATTAAATCTGCCGGGGTTGGAAGCCCACCAGAAGTGTTTGGAGCAACTGCTTGTTGATAAAATACCTCGACTTTTCCACACTGGTTGCCGTAAACAACGGTATCTTCCGTCCTATTAAAAGTACATGTATCACATAAACTGGTTTTAAATAAAGTAGAATCTTGTTTATGCGGATGAAAAAGAGCATAGCATGTTAACGTTTAATCTCTCAAACGACGTATGATTGTGGATACTGTTTCATCTTTACAGAAAAGACAAGAATTGTTCAAAATGAATACGTTTCGAGCAATTTTTATCCAACTTTCTTGAATTTTATAACGTAGTGCATATTTTCCAGACTACAAATAATGTGTTAATAATAATAATGTAAAAAGAAGTTCACTACAGTTCAAGAAACATTGGCAATTATTAGTTACCCAACGTTTAAAAGCTGTATTCTGTTTAGTATACTGTATATTGTAACACAAAATTATACTCTTTAATGGAATTTATTGTTTCTCATGCTCATAGTTCACGTCTTACATGTTTTGAGAAATAAATAGATACATTGAATAATAGATAAAAAGAAATAAATAGATACATTATAAAATAATAATACCCGATGTGGCTGAAGCGTATTAAGCTTCGATGGTAAAAAGAACATAAATTACGAACATTTTTTAATGTCGGCATCATCTAGTTACGTTAACACATTAAAACCAAAAGGTTTATATATTATAACGAATTTTTATACAATATGAAAGTGTCAATAAATTTAATTTTCTAGAAGTTATTCGTCTTTTTTCATACCAACGTGTTATATTATAAACAGTCGATTAATTTTAGGATATAAGATAAATATGTAGTGATTAAAAAGACTCAATCAGTCTGTTGTTGAACTTAGGGAAAAGACATATATGACTTGACGATAATATTAAAATCATTGCTTACCTAACAATAATATCCGTGAGATTACTGGCACGTGTAAATCGGTCATGAAGGCAAGATACAATATCCAATTCCGTAACACCCCATAATCCTGACCGCTGAATCGTATCCCACTGAGGGTCTACACTCAGTATACTATATAATTCTTTGTTCTCGTTCGATGGTAAGGGGTCTAAACACTGTTGTAATCGAATTTCCAGCTTTTCGAGGGTATTCACACACATCTGCCACTAAATATAAATAAATTTTAAACGTATATCTTATCTATACTTTTCCACTGTACACTTTTATAAATTGAGAGACACCGAGATCTGATATGTTGTTTCAGATATTATGACACATTACGTGTACAATAAAAGTTACGTGTAACCTATACCTGAATGTTTTCATTGCTCATTAATCTGTGAAGAAAACTCAAGTATATGCAAAAAACATTATATACTGATACGAGCCGTTGAAAGCGGTAATAGTATTGTTAGAACTCCAGAGACTTGTTTATAACTGTAATTTTTTGTGAGTGGTTATTTGCAAGCGTAGAAGATATTCAGGTGTTTCTATTCAAATGCTGCAGCTGGCATGTCTAATCTGTGGTTGAAAGGTGCTAGTTTTGGCATCAATAGTATTTTACAACACTTACGAGTGAATGTATTAGATCAGGATTGTTGGCAGTTCCGTTTTCCATCAATAATGCTAGAACCATATTTTTGTGACCGCAAAGAAAGAGCTCAGCTTTCTCTAAGCATTCTTCATCTTGGGGAGTAGTGATCCAGTCTTCGTCCAATTCATCTTCGCCTTCACTACCAGCTTCTTTATTGACGGCCTCCAGTTTTTGTTTAATTAATTGGTTTGTTGCTGTGGAGAAGCCAGATAGACCTCTGAATTCGCTGGGAGTCGTTTCTCTACTGCAGAAACCACTGGTTCGTTCATCAGCTAGTAAACTAAGTTTAGACATTAGCGGCGTCAACTGAAGACCACCCAGCTTTTTCTTTTGAAGAAAATCATACACATTACTGCATTCCGATGTCGACTTTCGTCTTTCATCACCGTCTGCCACGTTTAGTGGTTTCAGTGGGAGACTCATAGACCTGCGATAATTTTCTTGCTTATTCTTATTATCTAGACTTGTAGTACACGTATCGCCTGTGTTTTCTGTGGTATCATCTTTTATTGCTGGCTCAGATGTACCTTTCAAAATGTTTTCGTCGCAACATTCGTGAAAGCTCAATGAGAGATTTTCTTTGGCGTCACACATTTTCGTGTTGTCTTCCTTAAGTTCTTGATATTGGACAGCAATGTACTGTTCGTACAATGATTGCGAAACTGGTAAACCATCTGAGCGAAATACGGGGTAACAGGGATCGGTGATCGTATGGAACGATTGTTTACGTGATGACGGTTGTTTATGGGGTGAATCTGCCTCATAATCAACACATAGATTCTTACTTAATTTCGGTAAACCTAAACTATATGTCCTAAGCGGCATTCGTTGGGGATATTTGTTTAAAGATACATTAATCTCACACATACTTAAACTCATTTGGTTAGCATCTTTGCACTTGATTAACTTTTCTTTAGGTGTCGGATTTCTTAACTTATTCAATTGTTTACATCTGAGCGCTTCTTTAACGACGTCTGGAATGTCATCCGCGTTTTCATCGACATCTTTCTTTTCACTTTTGACTTCAGCGTTAATATCCTCTGTCGCATTGCATATCAGCATACTATTTTCATGTAATATCCTATTCACGTCTTTCAACGGAGTTGAACAAACGCTTGGCGTTAATGGGTTTGAGCACTTGAGACGATCCGCTTTACTTTCTTGTTTTTGCTTAATGGGCGAACTGTACGTTGTGGCAGGAATAGCAGAAACTACCTCAGCGTAATTTATCGTTTCCAGTTCTCTTTCTTCAGGTACAGTAAAGATTCGTGAGGTATCCCGCTTCATTCCCGAAATTGATGGATCCTTTGGGTTTTTAGATATCGCCTAAGAACAAAATCATTATTTTACACAGATTCTTTCCAGCTGACGGCTTGGTACGAAAATGGTACGAAAAGTGCTCCAACAATGGTCCTAAGATAAATGACATATCGTGGACATGACTTGTAGTTTTTGTCATTCACCGATTTTTACTTTTTGGCACTTAGCCCGGTTTTCATCTCAAGTATTCATTTTAGGAATAACGCGAAAACACCACAAGTACAGATAAAAATAATTTCAAACCTTCTTTTGAGTTGCTCGTTTTGCCGCGGAATCCAAGTAAGAATTGCAAGAGCGCGCATTGTTTGCAAGCTGTACAAGTTTAGTAAATTCTTTTCGCTCTACATATACTTGTAACAACTGAATTCCAATGGGTAAGTGAAATTCCGTCGATATTCTTTCTGCGGGAGCCTACCAACGATTTAACTAATTATTTAACGCCTTATACATTGCACATTATGCTTTAGAACTGTAGAAACAATTTACCTTTACCCGGTAGGGGTCCGTTATAACAATTTGTTTTGTTAATTCAGGGCTCAGCTGTGTAGCAACTACTCTGCAATGGTAACTCATGTTATAACTATGCTATACCTATCTAAAGTATAAATATGATGTTACATAATATATATATTACTGGAGAAGCCCAAAAATTGGTAAACCCTACGTTTTATCTACTACCTCAGTATTGCAAATGCTAGGATTAACTGGTGAATCACAGTATTTACCAGCTTTTGGGCTTTCATAGTAAGATATGCAATGCAAATGGTAAAACATTTGTATGCATACTTGTTATTATAGAATACAGCTCCACCCATAATACCATTTGTTTCCTGACAATACTGTAAAATGTGCATTGCCTCCAAAAATGCATTACTGGCACTCTAGAAAAGAAACAATTTAAGATACAATACATTTATATTAAATGGACGCGTATAACTACATGATAATAACATAAAATTTGAAAATTCACCCACCTTTGGAAGTTTCATAAAAGGAGTACTTGAAAATAGATTGGCACTGTATTGAAGCATTGGTAAGTATGTTTCAAACATTTGATATAACTTCTCTGTAAACTTATTTCTGTCATTACTAAATGATTCTGATATCTTAGTCAAATTACAATGAAAAAATTTTAGCATTGTTTCCAAAGTATCTGCACGCCTTTCTAAAATCCAGTCTTGAATATTTCTATCAGTACCTACAGCCTGAAAATCAGGTTATGATCACAGTTACACTATTCCTTGAAAAATTCAAACTTCATATACAACTAAATTGATAGTGTCGAGTTCAGGCTACTCACAAGCATATATTGACCAAACTTCTTCAGTATGAATTTTCCAACTTGCAGTATAATAGCGTGCGGTGGGGAAAAGGAACTCATAAGAAACTGATTCATACCCATCAATTGACCTGCCAAGGCAAGTCTCTGTGTTGGTGATACCCATGCTGGATGAAAGTACATAAGTGCTTCAGCAGGATCATCTTCTTCTTTACAACAGCTTACAGTGTCGTAAACAAATACTATCATCATTTCTCTACAAACAAAAATCAAGATAGTTATGGTATTGTATACGTATCAGTGACAAACACTTTGTATGAAACTGCAATTTGTCTGCATAAACATGTTTCAGTGAGAATTCATGTTTAAATGGTAGGGAATTATAACAAGCACACTTCGTAGAACCTTTATTACCTGTGATATGATAACCAGATTGTACTAACAAGCCTGTAGTATACTTTTTCAATGGACTTGACTAAAAGCAGTAAGTTTTTTTTCATATTGGTTTAAGGAATATTATGTTAATCGTTTGTGGAAGTTTAGAATTTTTTTTAACTTGCACAAATGCAGTAAGAATATGATTGTGTTCAAGTGAAAAGAATATAACAAAATCAGTGGTCAACTGCATATTAGTCAAGTAATAAATACATATATGTACCAAACATGATATTAAACTAAACATACATGTTACAATGCCTTAAGACAGTAAATATCAATACACTATTTTCAATATTATATCATTTCAAATTGCCAGGGGATATAATTACCACAATATTCTCCCTTTCAAGACTAAATTGATTACGATAATTGCATATGTTTGAGTATGTGATTTACTTAACAACAAATGTTAAATGTCATTTTTATGACTTTGAGTTTCCGTAATCACAGAACGATACTGGATGTAAGAAGGACATTGAAACTTCAATAATAGAAGTGATAATTATCTCCAGAACTGAGATGAAAGTGCACACAATTTGATTGGGGCTAGGTAAATTATAAGAATGGGACTTCTACAGTAGTGCATACATTAAATAAACAAATAGGCATGTACACAGGTTCATTAGTTTCTAAAGTCCAGTTGACTAAAAATAATACTTCAAAGTATATGTTCTATCTTTGGAGAAGCATTTACAAAGATTTCCAAACGTTGTATCAAATAAAGACTATTAATACAACATAGTGAAATTTACGAAATGATGAATGAAACAATATGGTTTGGGACTAGTTGGCAGTTTTCTTTCAAATTTGAAGCCTATAAACTCACACGAGCTTAAAGTCAGAATTATCCTTGACGAAAATTAAAGAATTAAAGAGAGACATGTCAAAGGAAGCACGTGCATGTGTGAATACATAAAAAGATGTATCAATATACAGTCATTCACACATACAAACTACCATCAATAGTAAACAATCCATTATCACAAAAAATAGAAAATAATACGTGCGGTTTGCTTATAAACTCGTATAATTAGATAAGACTAGGCATTACGCAACGGACACATACTTTGCCATGGTGATTGTTTACGTTCTACTCGAGGACACGTCCTACTGTCAACCGCCACTTATAACGACAGATTCCTTTATTTTTCCTTTGCACTCCGCGGATCGTACGTGGCAAATAATACTCGGTTCGTCGGTTATCACCGTAACTTTAACTAACACCACCGGTACAAAAGAAGCTCTTCGCTGGAAATACACTTTGCCTAATATAACTAAAAATACAATCCATAGTTCCCCGAGGTAGTAAAATGTTGCTCCGCAAACCGCTCCTTTTCAGCCATAGTAATGATAATGATATTGATCTACGTAAAGCTACCCTATAGATAGGCAACAATCGCGAAGATTACGCGAAAGACGACCGACACGACAAGCCTTTGACAGCGATCAACTTGGTGAATCAACTTTGCCGACGGAGAATTCAGGTGCTCAATGTCAGTATAATAACGGCGACGGTTGAGTATATCGGTCAATGTCAATTAATGTTCAATGCCGATTATTCAAATATATCGACGTAACCGATATTTATCATATATATTATATAATTTACCTTAACATGACAAAACGGAGTTAGAAAATATTGTAAAATATTTGATGTTCATTGCAACTGAATTTTGTTATAATTTTTATAAGATGTAAATTGGAGATAAAAGGTTTAAAATATTTTTTACAAAAATGCCCACATAACTACCACCTTTCACGCTGACGAATTACAGAATACAACTAGTAACGATTGCTGCGACAAAACATTATAAACAAAAAGAGATATGTGTTTGACAATGTTCCTTGTGCAATGAAAAATTCAATGGTTGAATTCATCAAAAGAATACTACATACTCCAAATGAGTTAATCTATGTGATGAATATTAACGTGTCTTGAGATTTGAAATAAATTTCTCCGCCGGATATTATACAATTTTAATCCAATTGTGCTGATGCACACTTGTTAGCGATATCATTAAAATTTTTCTAATTTTTCCAGAAACTTGCACACATATACTCCATATTATCCAATGAGGATAAAAAAACTCTCAAAATCTCCGATTGTTTTTTGCGTCAGTAAGAGACGGCCCACTAAGCACGAAATTTATAAATTTCAGCCTCATGATCATAATTATAATTTTATAAGTATGCTTTAATGTAGTAACGAACGACGTGCAAATTATTTTGTGTCATTGTCATCCAATAATTTATTTCTTTGCAGAAACTGTAAATATAAAAAGGGCGAACGTATTAAACGAATCAGAATTCGTTCTCAACTGCATTATAATGCAATAAAAACAACAAAGTCTATGATTAAAATTAGTACAAATATATTTATTATAAACTATCTAGTATTAGGTTCAGACGAATATAATTATGTAATCACACTTTGTTGCTTTTTCTTTAATGGAAATAGACACCTCGTTACATGATTAATAAGCAAGAAGTAAACCGGTGCGGTGAGCATACTTTGTAAAGAGCTGCAAATTCTTTAGTCGGTTTATACACTGTATAGCTTGTTGAATACCTCTTGGTGAATTACACATAGAATACGTTAGTTTCCAATACTTAGGACGTGCAGCATCAAGAGAATCAACACAGTGTATAAACTCGGCGAAAGTAACTTAATCTATGTATCCTGTAACTATAAATCGAAAGTTGAAAGTAAAAAACAGATCGGTACCGGGTATTATGAATTTGAATTAAAAATACTGTACAAGCAATGACCCCTGGCAAAAATTTACAAGCTCCTTTCAGAATATTATTTTGATTCCGGAGGAATTAGAGTACCAAGGGCTGACATAACATGCAAAATGTCATATGATCTTCAATTTTTCAAGCATACTAAAAATACAGATGTACAGAAAAAGTCAACCCGCATTGTACCCTTTTGAGAGCTGTACAGGGGTGATATTCTTACGGAAAGTAAACTAATAATAGTCACTTTCTCCTTGGACTGGTGTTTCATATTCTTCGACACATTACATGCTACATCCTGTTGTCTCTTTAACGCCCCAATTATTGGGTTTATATATACATATATGTCCGTTTAGATGTATTTATGTATATATTCATATATATATATTACTCGTTCCTTTATGTCCGCGGAATATTGTTAACACAGTCAAAATTTCCGTTCTCATACTCTTTTAGAATATGAAACCCAATACAGCTGTGCCTTTACAAATAGTAATCTTACTGTAAATAGTTTAATAGCTAAAATATAAACAATGTTCTTTATTGAAATCAGTTTTTCTTTGAATTCCACTGATCTTTTAACGGGTTTACGTTGACTTTTTATCCAAAGTGTTCGGCTATAGGTGTCTTCCCTACTAGTGTGTATGTACAAAGCAGTATGGTCTGCTTGTTTCTTACAACTAACATCATATGTCTTGTTTATAAACAATTTCATAGAAAATTTATGTGATTAAAACAACTTAAGTAATAATAATTACTTGTGAGCACAATAAACAAATTTGTACAAGTTATTATGCGCATCCTAAATAGACTTAGAACTACGTGACACAGAACGCTTTGTATGTAAACTGTAATGAAGCAGCGATGGGACCATTGCTATTACGTCAATACAATATCATTATCATGATTTCTCATTAACCGTCCATGAAAATCGCAATTTTATAATATATTCCACCTTACAATAGTATTACAATTTGTGTCGTAATTCTAGATGCTTGGTGGCATTAATTTAGCATTATGTTTTGAGTTATCTCGCAACATTTTTTATGTGTATACATAAACCATACAGTTTCAAGAATCTGATGAATTCTGAACCACAACTTATAACCGTTTGGCATCGATAACCAAAAAACCAATTCGAAATGTATAATTATTCATGCATGTCCTTATTGTTTACAGATAATCCATAATAGACCATTGTCCAACGCGATCTTAACATACCCAGTATTATTATTTTACAGAACAAGGCTGCATAGTATCTTAGAGAAAAAAATTGAGTTTTTCACCTAAATACTTTACTGGATTATTTTTATTTCACGTTGTGGTTGATAGCAATCATTAGCAAAAAATTCCATACTTATTTGATTCTACTGTTGCGTGTAATCGGTGAATTACTTCGCCAAGTTATCCAATAAAAAATGTCTTAAGAAAAAACCCCCGAGTGGTAGCTTACTCAATAGTTCCTAACAATGTACAAACATGTTTACACTGAACTTCTGCGTCATAAGTCCTGGTCCAAAATTCGTTGCCCAGCAGAGTGTTAATTGAAATTCGCTCTGAGCAAGCAGACGGACGTTCACATAGCTTCAATAAATAGCAGATTTGTATGCTCTATCTCTACATACTTATAATTATTCGTGAGTTTTGTTCTATACGTGTACTGGCACAGATCATTCTACTAAAACTGCGTTAGCCGTCTGTTCATTTTTCCACTTCCACTCGTTTATAGTTACAAGTTTTGATTGCTTACTTTCCTTCGGAGAACTTTTCCCTTAAACTCTTAATCTTGTGTACAAAGTACGTTTCTAACGATTCCGCGCACTTGAAAAAAGGCGACTCCTTGGGATTGTAGTAACGACAGTTGTCGAATATCTTGGTCATATCTCCGATAAATTCGCTTAACTTCTTGTATGATTTGTCGTTTATCCTTAATTCTATCGTCTGTAAGTCTGCAAACATACCGTCATGCGTGAATTATTTAATAGAGAGAAAACAAGCGGAGGAAGAATATGCTAGCATTTCAGAAAAACTTATTTCTGTATAATAAGAATTTGCTATTTTTTCTTTCTAACTGTATTACATTTGAAAGAAAATTAAATAATTGTATCTTTTGTACAGTTGTCATTGTTATCCAGTTTACTTTCTCAAATGCTAGTGGATTAAAATGGCAAATAATATTTACCCATCGGTTCCTTTATAACTTTATAATAATCCGGTGCTTCGTTTGGGTCTACAGGTTCCATAAATGGCCAAGCGCTTTTATGTGCCTACAACAATTTTTGTTATAAAAGACATTATCTAAAATATAGAGAATTCTGGATATCTTAGCTCGGTCAACGATTTCAAACGTTACCTGTATTTGCTTGATTAGCTTTTTTAGCAAGTCCAGATCTTTAACACTAAGATTCTTCATATTTGCAAAGTTAACGGAGGAATTTCGTTGACAATTAGGACACACGTATTCATCTATATTATCTGCTTCCGACTGGAGAATGCCAACGCAACGTCCATGGAACCAATCCTGGCACTTATCGCAACATATATAGAACCTATGAAGAAACATGCTTTTAATTGATGTATTCGTGATATACAGTATTCCAAGGAATTCGCGTTAAATTATATGGACTTTTCAGAAGATTTTAGATTTTATAGAAGATTCTGCGCGTCTACATTAGGCAAATATAAGATTCTCACTGAGATTCGTCGTAAGGCTGTTTACAAAGACAATATAATTCTTGCGTATCTCTCGCATGTCGACACTCCGTACAAACGAATTCCGACAGTGATTTACTCATTTCTTCAGTGATGCCCACGCAATCTCCGTGGAACCAATTATTACACAGATCGCAACCCACATAAAATCTGTAGTAGAAAAGGATTCATAAAGTCGAAACATATTGAACGACTGTTATCTAAATTCCGGAATGATTTCCTTACTTTGTTTCGTCGTAAGGAGTTCTGCATAGACAATACAATTTTTCCTTCTTCAGGCGATTTGGCGTCGTGGCCGTCGATGGGGCACCGGGTGGAGACGCGTTGTTGCCTTGCGATTTGTTGTGTTTCTTCGGTTTATTAACCCGATTTGGTGGGCTTACTTGTTGAGGCATCTGGGCATTAGCCTTACGTTTTGCACTTCCTACTTTTACTTCGTCTTGTTTATGTCTTTCTGCCTTCGTTCTTGAGGCAAGCTCGGCTGACAAGTCCTTCTAAAGATTGTAACAGTGGAAACTGATATATGAAACTGATATTTTTCCGAACACGCCAAACACAATAGTATTTATATCAACCCATAACTAATACATCTAAAAAAATTTACATTGAATATATACCTGGGTCTCAAGAACCCAGTGATATTTCAAAAACACAGCATTAAGTTTCATCATACATTTCTTTAGATGTAACAGTTAGAGGTTAAAAAAATTTGTCATCATTTGAAACACCAACCTGAATGTCGATTTGCAGCTCCTTCTCGAGTAAAGCTCGTTTCTTAAGTATGTCCTTTTTTAGAAGTTCTTTGTGTCGAAACAATAAAACCTGCATGCGAGAGTGTACCTGTTGTTTCCTGCGTTGCTCTTGAGCATCTTTCAGCTTTGCAGTCCGGTTCTTCGACGTCGCCTCGTGGTCAACAGCCTCAGGTGTTTTTTGTACTCTGAAACAATTGTTAATTAACTCCTGTATTGCATACGAGCTATGTTTAGTTCTAATTTCCGAAATCATATGGTGTACTAGAGATACACTGTTATAGCTTTTATGTCTGTACTCTTAAATGATGAAGTCACCAAAATGTATGTAAACTTTGTCATATACTATTGTGCGTGGGACTTACTTTGATGCTTCTCGAGGTTCTGGCTTTGGTACAGGTTTTTTCCTGGGCGGTTCGACCCAGTCGGCATCTTTATCGACTGTTGTCGTTTGCGCGTTTGTTGGAGTTATAGTCGATGGAATGTTGGAAGGTGCTGGTCTTTTACGCGACGGTGTACGCTGGGGTGTGACGGTCGGCGTGCTATGCGTTTGATTACTGGATACCGAGCTCTCGACGCCTCCTTTCATTTGTTTCTCTTGATATCGCTGAAGTTGCAATAGCTTCTCTTCTATCTCGGGATTCAGGTTTTCTTGTTTCAATGCATTTTTTATCGCTAAAAACATGCCATAAAGTTCATTTTTATCGGTCAATGAGTCAATGGTTTTGCAACAATTGATGAAATAAAAAAATTGCGCACATTATTTTCAGAACCCCCGTTGCAAGTGTTTTCAGTATTGAATTTAATGCTTACTCTGCTGAATGTAGTCCGGTGTTAAGATGAATTTATTGCCGGACGAATCATTGCCCTCTTTCGCAGACTGAGCAGGTTGTTGTCCATTAGCCACAGTCGCCTTTTGAGGTTCATCTTCTACGGTATTAGTACGGCCGACTTGTTGGACAACTACTTTCGGCTTTTCGGGAGAACTTGTTGTTTGCGATAAATCGGGAGTGCTTTCTTCTAATTCATTTTGAGATTCTGGAATTTCCGAGAACCATGAAAAATTTTCGTTTACATCTAAACTCGCTATTCTAGATAAACGATAATTTTGTATAATCGTAATTGTTAGATTGGAGAAGAAATGAGGAACGAACGAGGAACGGTCTTGTTTTTCTTTATTTTCAAATAATACTATTTATCTAAAGATTATTTTTTTTAATTTGATCATCATATTGTGGTATTAAAATTCTCATTTTTTCTCATATGTAGGCTATTTATTAATAATATGTCCACACAACGAAAGATATTTTTTACAAAAAATGTATACCTGCTGCCGGTACGGTAGCTGTAGCCGGCGAGACAGTTGATTGCTGCGTTTGCTGCTTCGATGTTGACACGGTTGCATTGTTCGCCGTGGTAGAAGCTTGCGAGGTTTGAATTTGTTGCTGGTTACTTCCTGGTGCAGGTTGCACGGCTAAGTAAATTTTCGTGGGCCCTAACACTCCTTGCTTTCCCGTTGTCGCTTGTGCTAAAAATGAAAAGTTCATGTAAAAGATGATTCTTTGACGGAAATTAATGTTCACAAGGAAGCTGCCCGTGTCGTAATATTTCCTTGGCCAAATGATTAGCTAATATGTACTTTAGTTTTCCTCAAGAAGCATTTGACGGAACGGTGCAAGGTTTTATCTCTCTCTCCGTTTTACATAAAAAATTATACTATTTATTACGTGTATCAGTTTTATGCAGACCTTTACCGAAATTGTCCTGTGTAAAAAAATACTCGCGAGACGCACGCGTCTGTTCTGAACTTTATGATAAATATATGTATAATAAAATGAATATTTTTATGTGCTCTTACGACGTTTCTGACTAAATTAATTTAATTTAACACGCAGTGTTAAATGACCCATGCATGTATGAATCTTTGGTACGTAACTGGTACATAATTTTGTATCATTAGTAATAAAATGTTTGGAAAACTTATATACAGTGTAGGTATAACATTTACATAGAATGGGAAAAATGACGACATGAGCATAGGTTTAGCAACCAAAAATAGTGAAGACTATAACGAACCTTTAAGCAATTGTTGTTTCACTTGCTGTTGCACCATTGCTAGCTGTTGGGGTGTGAAATCGGTTCCTTGCAAACCTTGCAACACTATTCTAGGTCCTTGCGTTGTTTGGATCACTTGTGCCGTAACACATTTTATGATAGTACCGGGTGGTTGGCCAGCTAATAAAGACGCTTCTATACTCCCTGGTGCAGGAGCATTTGTTTGATTAGACGTCGTAGAAGTGGTTGGAGTGTTAACAGTGGATGTATCTCCACTGCTAGAATTCGCGACGTCGGTAGTTTGAGTCGATGGTGTCACCGTTTGTGATGATTGCACGGGTACTACACAAAAAACGTAGTTTAGTAATAAATTTTCAATTTTCATAAAATATTACGAAGAGTTTTAGAAAGAATAAGACAGACCTTAAGACCAAGAGAAGTTTATGTATTAAATACACTAATTTTTTTCTAGATAAATATTTAAATTCGTTTAATTTATGACGTATAAACTCACCTTGCTGTTGTTTATTTCCAGCAACAGCATTTTTTACAACAATGCCACTACCTGCAGAGTTCAATTGTACAATTTGATTGCCAGCAGTAGTACTACGGATTACTACTTGGTGCCCTCCAATAGTTGTTAATTGTGCCTTTCCCGATGTTAATTGCGAAACCAAATTGGGATTGGTAACGACTATTTGATTCGTTCCAATAACTTGCGCGCCTGATGTTATGACCTAATTTTAACAGTTGAGTATTTCATTAATAAAATAGTTTTATATGCGTATAAACTATTTTATGTTAAAAATGTGGTACATACTTGTGTATTCTGTAAGATTTGTCCAGTGTTAGCAACGACAATCGCGTTCTTCGGAGCTTGGGTAGGAGCAGTATTTGCTAGTGTAACAATAGTCGGCTTTGTACGTTGGACGACTTGTGTTTGTATTTGTGGTGTTTGAGCCTGTTGATTTCCACCACTTGAAACTTTTGCTGGAGTGCTCTTATTAGGCGTACTACTGGCCGAACTGACTGCTTTTGTTGACGATGGAGTGCTGGTTACTTTCCCCTTGAAATATAATCAAAAACCGAAGTTAGTTAAATCATTACAAGCTCATTCTAATCCATTTTTTTATACACGTACTTGTGGAGAAGGTAAAGCATTGCCAGTTGTGGTTTGAACGGTAGATGTCGTAGCGATTGCCTGAGCAGTGTTTAATACGTGAAGCTTTCCATCAGGCATTTGTACTAATTGTTGGCCAGGCATTAATCCACGGACTTGAAGTTTACCATCCGGTCCTCTCAGAATTTGTACTCTCTGCTGTATATGCTGAACAGGAGCATTACCTAGAACAAGTAAATTTTTGTTATGGTACTAGAAATAAAATAAAGGTAAGGTCGACGTATTCGTCGTCATCTTACCAGTGGCGACTTTAATCAACGACTGCGGATTACCCGTTTGTGTTTGTGATGTCTTTGGTAAAATGCTCGTTGGCCCAGCAACCACTTTTGTTGTTCCATCCGATGCTAAAGAACAAAAAGTAGAATTTAATGTATGTCATCCCATATGTTTATTACAGCTACAAAACAAAACAGATATTTACCTTTGGTCATATAAATACGACGTGTACCAATGAAAGTTTTATTTTGTGTAGGTGTTGTTAAAAGTGATGTTAACTGAGATTTGCCTGTGCTATTCGGACTTGCTGGGATAGCAACTTTAGACACTAATTTAACTGTTCCATCTAAAAAAGACAATATTATAGTCATTAAAATTGGCTTTGAAATTGTGCGTAGTTCTACTCCTATACTTGTGCGACTAAATGCAATAAATTGTGGAAATAAATGAATACCGTGAGCTGAGTTTGTCGTAACTTTCACAAGCTGGGCAGATGTAGAATTAGCATTCGCAGGACTCTTAAGAGTTTCAAGAGCCCTTTTTTGCTGATGGGCGGCTCTTTGCATGCGTAATTGTTGTTCCATCTTTTCTTTGATCTCCTCTGGTGTGGCTTTACCGCTAACGAGTTGATCCAAGTTTCCAGAGCTAGATCCTGCATTTCTGTTACCGCCAACGACCACGGATTGCGGAATACCAGATCGACTCCTAGTAATAATCTGGGCATTAGCCTTCTCTAACCTGGAGGGGACACACACCAAGCGGAGGGTTAGTATAAAGTGGTGTTAAGTGAGGAGAGGTATATATGTCCATGATAAGGACTAGACGGAAACCACATACACAGCGATTTAAGTACACAGATTACATTCTGCAGTTTGAATTGTTTCCTTTCTGAATTACAAAGACAAACACAATACGTTAAATGTCTAAATTTTCCCTAGCTCAAAATACTCCAATATTCCGAAAAATGAATTCTATTTTTACAACTAAATATCCTTTCTATATTTTTTTTCTTTTCTATTGCATTCTATTCCATTCTCTAAATGCATGTTTTCATGTAGTACAATAATTTGGGATATTGATTGTGTCCATTAAAAGTTGCATATGAAAAGGAAGAGGATAAAACTTGCTATAAAATAGCATTGCAAATATTTTTAGGAAATTAACGGACATGCAAACTTTTTGTTGGCATTTGAATCACATCGAACAATACAAACTAAACGACTTAGAGAATCAGAGTAATATTACAAATGTTAGTATTTTATGAAATTAAGCAGTATCACTTTCGTAAATCCATGTCAAATATCTGTAAAATCTGTAAAATAAAATATTTTACTATGAATTACCTGTCACCATATTGTTTAATTTCCCAGAGTTCTAATTTATCTTCATCCACCCATTCCTCTGTGACCTGTGGTTCAGTACTTTGTGGTGATTCGGGACGTTTTCTTTTCCGAAGTCCACTTCTTATGGATGTTACTTCTGTTAATGAAAAAGGTACAAAACGGTAGTAAAACAGGCAATATTCGGTACGAGAAGTTTGAGAGGAGAAATAATGGACAAACCTCTAACTTGTTTCGGTAATTCTAGTGGAATAACCACCTTTCTTCGTAAATACTGTGTCCTATCTAGAAATTGACCAACATGGCGATGTTTCAATATCTCCAATGACATGATCTCGGTGTCGGTCGTAATCTGATGTTTCCCATCTGCCGAAATTGGCTTAGCAGCCATATCGTCCCATCGTAAACATGCCCATAATATTCTTAATTGTATGGCAGCCGCCGCTAAAGACTTTAGACCGACGGTGCGATAAAGCCAACAAGTTTTGAATAACGGTCTCGGACACGGGTACGGCCACACCGATAGATTAGCCTAATAACCAATTATTTGCAGTTAGAAGTTATTGTTGAGTACATAAACAGTCGATGAAGTAGCCCATATTAATCCAGTAAATGTTTTAACGTATTTGCACGTGCAACAAGTCCTAAAGGACTACTGGAATGTTCAACGAAATTACAATTTGCAGTAATCAATTCTGTACCTTGGCCATTTGGTGAAACCCATGAACAGGCGTGCGGCCTCCGATCCTAGCTAATTTACGCAATTCATGTTGTGGGAGCAATAGTATACTTCGGTGTTTGTTTTTTGTACAAAATGTAGAACACAAGGGGTACTTGACAGGTGTACGCTTTTTTCTTCGATCAGCCAATGTTATTGCAACTTTCTTCAGGTATACTTTCCCTTTCGTTGACGTTGTTGAATAAATTCTCTCTGTTCCGTCAGCATTCAACTCCTTGGCCATCGCACTTCGTTGTACCGTTCTACCTCTACGATTAACTATCATCGTCTTGTTTGCGTTGCTGGAAAGATAATAACGCACTTGAATACCATGAATACTGAATAAGTTAATGGGAAAGTTAACAGTATTTTCAAATAGTAGTCAGCATTGCTGTACTAAATGTCTTTTGTCAAACTTACTTAGAATTTTCATCAGATGCAGCTGTAGCAGTCGTTTCTTGTTTGACATCATCAGTTTCAGCAGTTTTCGTCGCTGTGCCTTCTGTTTTAACAGACACTCCATCTTCTGATTCCAACTTGATCCTCTTTGCCGCGGGTATCTCTTCTTTTATAGTAACATTTGTCGCCTGAACTTCCTCGCTGCAATGAGTTGCTAGTGCAACAGCTGACTCTAAATCTCTTCTAATTGCATCTTTTGCTTCATCTGCCCCATCCACTTTGGAGGCAGCTTGTGGTAAAACTGTACTCAGAGATACGCTTGATGACGACTGATTATTATTTAGCGCATTTGCCCTTTTAAGTAATGCAATCAAATCCCGCTTAAGACGCGCTTTTTGAAGACATATCGGGGAATAGCAAGTCGATGTTATATTTTGTGTAGTGCTGGTGGCTTTTCCAGGTGGCGTTGTCATATTACAATATTTAGAATAACAAGAGCCATTTTTAGCAAGTTTCATAATTTGTCCATATTGAACCCTAACTTGCTGAATACGTTTTCCAATTGCAGTTAACATTTCTCTGGCTGATGGGGAAATTGATTTGTTCGGTTGTTTGGCAAAAAGCATGTTTTGCAAAGCTCCATCTCCGCTGTCAGCATCACTACTTTCTTCGTTATTTTCAATATCAACGTCAATGTCACCGTCCGTTGTTTTCTCATTTACAGGTTGATTAGCCTCTTTCTTTTCCTGCAAATAAATTTTACAGATATTTCATACACAAAGGATATATGTTATACGTTTTAAGAGGAATTATACTTACTGTTTGTAGTAACCTCCTTTCTTCCAAAAGCTTCAAATGTGTTCTGCGTGCTAAGAAGTCGTCAATTCTAGTTTTCTTAGCGATTTTCGGATAATGAAGTCTTCCAGGTGTGGTGAGTGCCTTCATAATATCAATCTCCTCGAATTCTTTAATAGGTGTAAACACTTTTACTATCTTCATACCGGCTAAAACTGAAAAAAACGTTATCGTAAACAAATTTTACGTAAGGTTTATAACAAGTATAAAATTATTTGTTGTAATAAAAAATGAGACATACATGATAAATTCATTTTGGTTTCTTGCTTTACCGGCGGCACTTCTGGTTTTGTTGAAGACGTAGTTTTATTTGTATCTTCAGCTTGCTTTGTCTCTCCGGTTGCTTCCGTTTTTACGTCCTCGTCTTTACACTCTTGCTTAACCTTTTCATCAGCCGTTTCATCTTCTTCTACTTTGATCTCTTGCTTTACAGCAATAGACGACGAGGTATTTTCTTCGCTTTTAGGAATGCAATACTCCTTCAACAGGAACTCATACGTGGGTGGATCTAAAGCCAATATTTTCAGGCCACCTTGATCTCGGATTTGGACCATAATCTTCTGTGGCCCCATGCGCAAACCTAATTTATTCATGTCCAAAAATTTATAACGACGACTAGCAGACACCCACAGCCAGCCACCTTGCCCATGGACTCTGTATTCTTCACCCTTTTGCTTCCAGACTTGATGTTTTAAACCTAACGTATATTTCACAAAGTTAAATAAACGATTTCTCTCCTCCTCGTCTTCCTTTTCCTTTTTTTCTTTCTTGTCTTGTCGTTTCTTTTCTTCTCTTTCAAGGGCAGTAACTCTTTGAAGTTTCACGTGGCCTAACTGATCGTGCCATACACTTGCGAAGACAACGGACTTGATACACGCTTGCAAGACAATTAGTGCACGTGCAAAATCTCGTGGATTAATACAAGAACCTACTGCGTTAGTCCAAGGTTTACGTAAAAGAGGCCAATTAGTATGCATAAATGGAGCCTGAATACTACTTTCCAATTGCAGGATTGTTTGACGTAAAGTACTGACTAATAAGGCCCGTGTTCCTGTCAAACTTCCAACCCATTTAAACTCAGAAGCTTGTGTAAGTGAGAATTTGTGTGACAAATGTCTTTTCTTATCACGCTCTTCATTGCGTTGGGATTTATTCAAAGCAATTGGATTGGTACTATACTGATTGACATACGACTTGTATGTATTGTCCATGCCTAGTTTAAAAAGATGAGTTCCTGAGGCTATTTGATGAGCTTTTTGTCTCGTTAACCTCGTACCATCACCTTCTTCTTTTAGGCTTTTCTCTATTTTCTCGAGTTCTTCTTTCGATTTAGGAGTAGGTGGATGTCGTTTTAAGTCGTCCATGTTAAATGTTCGTGGAGTCAATGATCCTGTTTTAGATCTAGTCACAATGGTATGTTTCTTACCTGTATATAAAAATAAGTGGTGTATATTCACAAGCAGGGTACAATCAAGCACACATGAGTATGTATATTTTTTAGACAGTCAAACTGTAATGTTTTCTGGCAATTTTGATATAGATTTACTCTTCATAAATATAATCACATTTGTATTAAATTGTCAATTACGCTTGTTGTTAAATTTTTGATATTCTATGTTTAGTCATAATCATTATCATATATATTTATTTGTCATTCATACGCGCAAGTTAGCTTCCCAAAATGAGTATTAAATATGTTATTTTTTTTTTACTTTGCATTAATATAGGACTTACACCGAAAGTAAAATTAATGTTGTTCTTAAAATATATATAACTTACCATCCTTTCCAATTTTGGAAATATTCCCTTCAACGTCCATCGCTTCTTCGTCGATTTCTTCTGATGATGAAGAAGTGCCTGTTTTAGATGTCTTATTCGAAATATCTATAGATGCCATATCGACATCGCCACTATCACCTTCTGTATTATCGGCAAGTGTCTCTTGTGATTGATCTCCAGCTGTTTCTTCACTCGCTTTATTCTGTTGCGTTGTAGAAACCGCACCTTCTTCTAAAGAATTAGTACCTTCATGCATTCTTCGTACCATGTCTTCGGCTTCTTGCCTCTCCTTTTCTTTCTTCTCTTCTTCTTCCTTTTCACGCTTTTCTTGACGTTCTTTCTTCATTTTCTGTATAAGATCTGGAAGGTACACCGTTATATGTACGAGGCACAGAATTTTACTTTCTTAAGATTAGTGTGTTTCATATAAGTGAAGCAATACAAATTTTCAGGTAAAAATCATAGATATATATGCGGAAACTAAGCTACTCTAATTAGTCTCCTTCTCATTGCGATAAACAGAAAGTGAATTATGCTTACTGTTCTCTACTTCCAAATAAGATTTCTTGTTGCCCTTGTACTGATTAGTAATTGATTCTGTAAGTTCCATTTGGCGTACAATTTCGTCTTTATAATCTGATAACTCACGGTACAGAGCTACTTCCATTTCATTTTTGTCTAAACTCAACATTAGTTCTTCCAACTGTAATGGTGTGCTATAATACCAGACTTCACCATCTTCACTTTCACTATAAATGGATTAATGAAAATAATTATATAGTATTTATAGCTTGTATGTATAATGTAAATAAGTATAATTACTAATATTGGGCGTAATTTATTACCGATTATGAATACAATTAAACACCGTTAATGGTAACTTACACGAAAACTCGTCTTGCAAGAAACCAGTACTTTCTACCATGTCTGTCAAATCCTAAATGCTCTTGTCTGCATAATGAACCATTTTTTTCTACATCTGGTATGCAATCTGCTACACCAGTTACTTTATGGGCTTTGCATGTACTACATTGCCA
The DNA here is from genome assembly GCA_963989215.1 of Hedychridium roseum. Lineage (NCBI taxonomy): Eukaryota > Metazoa > Arthropoda > Insecta > Hymenoptera > Chrysididae > Hedychridium > Hedychridium roseum. The sequence goes on along the minus strand of OZ022312.1, from coordinate 2,178,384 downwards.
GTCCTCAGTGGGAACATCAACCAAGGGTGGCTCAACACATTCCAAGTGAAAGACAGCTGGACATGTTTCACAGCATAATAAATCACCAAGACGATGACATACTCTACAGTGATCATCATAATGCATGTTTCCTACAAATATACAGAAAATTTTATTGACAAATGTACCATCTACAACAAACAAATTCAGTGTAATATATAACCTTGGAAAATTCTTTCAATCCATCAATTTATTTGCACAAGATTATATTCTTAATGAATACTACATACTGTAATAGAATAATAAAAAATAATGGATAATATGGTACAATTCTAACAAAAAATCCTCTTTTTCTAATTCACATAATGTTTGGTATAATTATTAATAAAACAGATATTTGTTTGTGTCAACTTAAACATTGTTTTGAATAAATATGGCAAATTACAGATTACTGCTAATAATACATTGTAAATTACAGTAGATGGTACTGAAACTTTTCTGATAATAATATTATTATATTTATGCCCTGTTTTTGTAGTTGATAATTCTAACAGTATGCAGTATTATAACTATGCTTCCAAGGTAATATGTAAGTAACGGTTGTCCATTTCATCAGCCTGGACACAATATATTTTATCCAGCTAATACACTACATGATGTAATAACACACAAAAAAAATCTTAATTATAATAATGGCAAATAAAAAGAGATTTGATGAAAAATACCATTTAGTGTACCTTCGTGCAGCAAGTCTTCTCTTACTGGATTTGTGATAAGAAACTGGTCTGTTAAGAACTGCAAAACTTTAATTCTGTCTTCTATAGAAGTAAATGGATACTCTGAATTTGTCAAGATCTGTAGAATATTTTGGTCAAAGTTCTTGTCACTTTCTACATATGAACGCAAAACTTCTGGCCAAGTCATAGAGTCCACAAAGTATAAGCTCACATTCACAGAATCTTTTTGATCGAGTGGACCAAAATGAGTTTGTTGCGAGTCCTCTTCTCGCAATAAAGCTTTAATGAGCATGATATGAATCTCAGCTAGTAAATTTGTTTGATCCTCACATATTAATGCCGCACAGAAATCTTCAAATCTGAAGGATGATAGGCGTACAAGAGTACGAAAGTGTCTTAAGACTTCATAAATAGAAAGGGATGGCATAATAAGTTCTTTAGGAACTAATAGGTCGTCAGATGATTTAGGTAAGATCAGTGGCGGTAACTCTCTGTTTTGTAACCAGAGAGGCTCAGGACTTGGTGGTCTTTGCTGACTCAATAGTCCTTTTCGCGGGGTGCCACTAGTTGTACTGTAACTAGAGAGAGAAAAGTCGCTATCGCTAGAAGGATCAGGCTCTTCAATGCTCTCAGAAGATTCAACATCACTCTGCAGGGGGTCCTCTTCAACTTCGCTTTTCTCGCTGGATTCATCACCGAAATCAGATCCATAGTGATACTCCGAGTCGTGATAATCAACATTGGGATTATAACCACGACGTTGATATGCGCTGGAACCTGAGTGGCCGCCCTTACGTGAGTGTTTGCCTCCCGGACCGCGGGATTTACGATTTCGCGTGCTACGTCTGCTCTCTTCGCTCTCGACCGGTGACGACGGTCGCGAAGCAGTCGGCGTACTCGGCTGCGAATTCGGTGTTTCCGAACCCTTGTTCTGTAGGTACTTTGGCTTCTTCATGAGATGGTATTGAAACTTTTTCGGCCTCTCCATGACCACCGACTTCGGGGGTCGACCCCGTCTCTTTGCCCCTCTCCCCGTCATTGTTCGTTATGCACTGTCAAACGAGAATGGCACTTACTTAACACGTGGTTTATGAAAACGCGCGCTTGTAAACAAATACAAATGACACCGCAGCAACGAAATGGAACCCATGTTTGTACTCTGATCTTTGCGCCATTTTTCGGCTACGGTCACGTGACCAAACACAATTTTCTCATAATTAACATCCCGCAGCGGTGCTGCTACGTTCCCGTTGTAACGGCAATGGTCTGCGATCGGTCCGTTTCGACGATAAAAGCAAGATATACCATCAATAACGACAAAACGAAGCACAAAATCACTCAGCGACGCGATATAAGGGGAATTCACAATATCAAGTCCCTTAAAAGAGCGCTCTTCTAATTGGCTCTCGGAATCGTCGCCATCTTGGCTCTCTAACGCATTTCTTCCGATATTTAACAAAATCACTATTCAAATGCTTCGTTTTCGATTGCACGGTGACTTACTACGTGACGCGTACAATATTCACGAAAATCCTATGTCAAAAATGCACGATTCATGCAAAAACAATGATTTTCCACGTTCACGCGAAACGTACGAAGGATCCAATCGCTTTCACCGTAACTGCAGGAATTCCTGTCAGATCAACAATAGGTGGCGACATAAGCGTTTGAAAAAACGAAATTCTAACCACATTTTCCACACACACCGATTACTAAATTTATCGCGCGTGACACATTTTACGTTAATCGATATTTCGAACTGATGTTATTTATTTCACAACGAACCTAATCTTTTCGTAAAACTTTTTCGTGGAGTTATCTCCGAAAGGAGGACGTCTATAACCCTAGTACAACAGAAGCTTCTACAGAGGACACCACTTCCAACGAAATCGACTACTGTGGTTATTTCACGTTAACATCAATATATACCATTATCTATGTTATATACAGTAATAATAATTATCATTCTAATTAAATAAAATGTACTGAAATCCAGACTCAATTTCTTAAATAAAAAGTTTTTGTTACTTTAGGAAACGGTTGATACAAGAGCGCCATCTGAAGATGACAAAAAAAAGGGTGGCAAAAGAGCATTGTATTCTGCATTGTACTCTACAAGTGTGTGCGTACGCACGTGTATGCAAGTTTTAATCAAGCGTCGCGCATTTATTATCTTTCCTTTATGGCATTAAATCCTTTTTTTAACTTTAGCTACATACATGAAATGCACATTTTTTACTATTAACTTTTGCACACCTGGCTATGCACATAAATAATGATCTGCGGATACGTTAACTCAGTTTTGTAATGTACGTACTTGCATACTTTAGATTTATGTATCATTGAAGGATTCAATAAATTAATGAAACCGTTAGCAGATATTATAATTCAACTTCCAGAATTTATTTTATTTCGAGACAGACATTTAATTAGTAACTTGATAATGCACGTCAATTGTCTCTTCCGTAGATAATACGAAGGTTTATGCTGCTTGGTGGATTAATTTCGATAGGTGTAATTATGATTATAATTTAACAGGTATCTATTCCTAATTAACAAGCGACGAAGATATCGAGAATTACCATGTAACATTTGAAAATATGAAATTTTATGAAAAATAACATGTAGCGCCATCTTTTCACGCAGCGGATGTGAGGAATGAAACATGACATATACATGTGTGCACGAATGCCGGTAAGGTGATGGCAGTGCAAGGGACTAACAAATATGGCCGTCTGACAAAATCGTGAAAATAAGAAAGGATAGTATAAGTGCGACGAATCTCTATCGATCCCTAGAATTGACAGTTACCAATTTTTGAACTTCGTGAAAGGCAAAATGTCCGGGGAAACGACTATGTATGCACTGAAACCGATAATTACGCTACCGCTTGTAGTCCACCATTCGAAAGTCATGTACGAAATGAAAAATATTCACGAAGACCGACGGAGTGATAACCATATGGGCTCGGATATCAAGACAGTGACACAAATTTCAGACCAGGTTATCAACTTTTTAAAGGTTTCCATCATTTCTGTTACTTTTGCCCACGCGGCTGGTTAAAGAATAGATTTAATCGTTTACTCACGCGGTGGATAGCCATGGTTGAGGTTGGCGATTCTTCTTCGTTCGGCACGTTATGCACGACTCCTCCCAAAATTTCTACACGCACTAATCACGATCGACCGGGAATATGGTTCTCTGAGCTTGATCGATGTATGCCCCCCCAGTTTTTTCAAATAACGAGTCACTTTGACGATCTTAACACCGTAAAACAAATGTTTTAGGCAAAAAGTAATGTGATGTGTTAACGATTAAAATTATGGCAAGCACACTAAATTAGAATCACACCGAAAGCCGGAAAGTCAGTTGTATAACCAAAGATACATAAGAACTAACCAAATAAAAAGTGTGTCTATAGAAATATTGGTACACATGCATGAGTTGCCCCTTTGCATATAAAGTTCCCTACTATATAAATAACTATCATAAGTCATGTGTTATTATAATTCATTGCAATTATCAAAGATGCTTGAAACCCATATGGCTTTCTACATGAAGATTTTTGTATTTCACATTGAATATCCATATTGTCAAGAATCAAAATAAAGCAGAACATTTAATTTACTACAAATTGCATTGTCTTTCTAATTATCCACTGATACAAGAACCATTCGTCAATTTGTCTTGGCCCAATGTATTTTTTAAACAGACATATACATCTTGTAACATACTCTTAAAATGCTTATCTTAAAGAAAAGTTTATTTCAGAAGCCACTGCCCGAGGTTTCAGCTCTGCAGACTAGACAGGAACAAATATTAGCTGAACTTGCAGAGCTCAAAAAGCAAGTTTCAGATCTTTGCGATTTTCTAAAACACTTTCGAGAAACAAAACCTGAGAAAATACTACAATCAGTTGCTACCAGTCAGGTAATTTATATCTTCTTGATTACATCAAAAGATTAGAAAATAAGGCAGTAGAAGCTACAAGCTTGATATAAATCTAGTGATGATTAGCTTTAACTATGTACTTTTCACGGACTGTCTTTGACAATCTGTTAATCTGATGTATTGTTCTTACAGGCACCTGTAACCATTGATTTGGTGATCAATGTCAATCCAAAGCATATACCTTATTCTATTCTAGTTTTACCAAAAGTGTGGAATGATACAGATTTTAGAGTACAATCCTATGTTCATTCGAGCATCACTAGCACAGTTCCACCTTATTGTGTGTGCAATACTCAATCTAAAAAGAATAATACAGTAAACATTTCACTTATATGGAAAGAAGGTACAGTTTTTTTATATCTAACTTATGTCATATAAGTTGTCATATTGACTTATGTGTCATCCTTTCATTGTTTCAATATAAAAGCAAAATTGATTTATATGTTTTGCAATTATCTAATACAAATATAATTGTCTTTCAGTGGATGTCCTGGAAATTATAACTGGCCTGCATGATTATCCTCTAAAAGGAGAAGTGAATTTGTTGAGGTACCTCAGTAGGCTACTGTCTACACACAATTATGAAAATCCAAACAATTCAATCCAATCAAATGTAGTAAATCAAATACTTGACTGGTGTCATTCGTTACATTATTTAGAACCATCAAGTAAAACAACACATGAAATTTTAACTTTAATAGCAAATAAGTTATCAAAAGAAAACTGCTCTGACAAAGATTACTCTAATATTGTTAATATTGCGATATGGTCAATTATTAAACAAATAAGACCGAAAAAGATGCCCGAGCGTATCAACACGCTATTTCGATCTTGTGAAAAGTTTTTTACCTCAATAAATTAATTACACTAAGTACTGTTGCTTAAATACGAGTATTCATTAAAACCTTTTTTCAAATTTTACTCATCACGGTAAAAAAGAATAATGTAAGGGAAAGATCTACAAGAATATGCATCAAATTGAGTCTGACATAACACGTATCTTCTAAGATAAAAGATTTTTATTACAAGGATAACATACTTCTAAAACAGATCTTATACAAGTACAGTATGTTTTTATTCAATGTTTCCGCTGAATTTTTCTAGTGAAATACAAATGTATAAATAAGTCTAAGTTTGAACTAATGCATTTTGTCGGCAGTGTATTAAAGACGTATATTTGTTTCGTTTTTTGCTGATCGTGTTCTTTATTGTGGTGAATGATAGTATTATATATAATTATCACTAATAAGTAGCAAAGTTAAAATCGTTTGGAGGTAGACCTAAGAAAGCAAGTTCCTACCAAATATGTAGTATGATTGGTGTCATAGGAGAGTAACAATATGGAACACTGGAATAATATTTATCTTCATATTCAATATAAAAAGTACCGATGTTGTTATTAACCATTTTTATAAAATTATCTTGGCGCAGAAATATATTGTTCTACTAGAGGAACTTGCGATCTAGGTTCTTAACTTATACATACAGTTATTATGTATAATTAGATCAGCCTTTTCTATCTTTTGTAATTGGTCCTAAGTAAGTCTGTGATTCTGTGATTTTACTACACATCAGCTTAGTAAAGAAAGCTAAATAAAAACAAATTCATGTGTGAAAAGTTGATTGCAATTTGGAATACACGGTAATATAACTATACAATTCTTGTCAAATTCTCTTTTAAATCAGTAAAAAAAAACACGTCTTGATTGAAATTAATGAATAGTTTGACTATCTGTATCTATTGTTGCTTCGGAATAATACTGATATTTTTCGGATAAAATTTGGAAATCATGACTTTAGCTTCGCGACACGGATAATGAAACAGATAAAAAAATGCATTTACACTCGTAACAGAGGATTTTTTCTCGGTTTATAGAATTTTTAGGCGAATAAAAGAATATAATCTTTACGATTGCAAATTGCTTAAGTAAAATATTTTCTATATACAGCATAGACGAAATTAAATAATAATTATGCAGATGTAGCATATGATGTACGCAATCGATCCTGATATTTTCATCCACACGTATTTGTAACACACACTCAAATTTCATGTTTGAAATTGCATTAACTATTTACTGATATGATAGGTTTCATTGCATGTTATTCTAAAAATCTTAAGTCTTCATTGATATTTGTTCTTTATATCGATACTAAAGCTTGACAATTGTACTAATCTATTATAATTTCATATTCTATTAATTTATATATTATAGCACTAACTATGTTATTAAGGAATAACATTTACCTTAATTGAAATATGGATGTTTCAACTTAAAAAATAAGATCAGATTATGTAACCAAATACTTGGTTGCATTAAAATCATTTAAAAAATACCATTTAAAATTTACAAGAAAGAATTCATCATTTGAATTCTTAAAATTTGATGACACTTTGTTGATCACATTTTTACAATGTAAATGCCACTTTTCGCTACCAAGTATTATCCTAGGTGTGTGTGTTATCTACACTTTCTAATTTGTCTTCTGTAATTTATGAACAGGAATTAAAGCAATGGAAATCAGACATATGTGAATGCATCTGACGTTGTATGAAATGATCGCAAAAAATGTAAATTATCTTTTATATTGATCCTATTAAATTTCTCTTGTTTTAATGATGAAGCAATAAAGAGAATGGCATATTATACACTATTAGAGATCTATGTATATATGTATAACATCCTATCTCCTAATGATGATGTATGAATTAAAGAAGGCTTATCGTATAAAAACGACCTTAGTAATAATTATAAATAATAATATATGTCAATATATCACAATGTGAAGATGCCATAAGCTTTAAATTTTTTAATCTACGGAGCATCGATGTGCAAAAGATATTCACATGAATATGCTTCGACGCAAGTCTTCAACTCTATGCATCACTTGACTTCGTTCGAAAAGTCAGTAATTGGTTTCGGATATTGTCATATCAACGAGGCACCCTATTTTTTATGCTAATTCAAATCAAGTAAATCATACAAACGATGAGAAACCTGGCAGTGGTGCTCTTGATCTAGCCATGTTATTCATGATAATTTGACCTCCGTTTAGGCTCACGACAGCACTACCTTCTGGCTCAGAATCTGTGTAAGATGAATAATTTCTAACCGGCTTCTGCCGTTTCCAAGATTGTCTCAACGAATCGTTAACATTGGCGTAGTGATTCACGAAGGAATGTGGATCGGATTGTACGCTCTCATTTTCACTTTCAGACCCCTGTAACAGAAAAAAGGAAATTTTGTAAATTATCATCGCTACAGGAAGTTCAAATAGTACTGTTATGTTAAATTAGAATTGGTGTTCTGAAGCTTTTGAAGATGAGTCAAGTAGTTTGTTCCTCGATATTAAATCAAACACGAGCACTCATTTGATCGTAAATCAGCAAATGTGCACAAAGTATACAAAAAAACTATGTGGAAAATGATTATTCTAATCACCTTGAATATACAAACTACGAATGCACGTTTTTTCAAATAAAATAACATCGCAATGTTTTAATTAGATGATAAACTACTGTTTTTTGGTTGATTAGGTACTAACATATAGCTTAGTAACAATTTGATCTTTTTATACCCTTAAACATTCCCCAGAGATACTCAAGTACCTGAGCAATCTTCCAAGGGAAATTAGAGCATCAAAATGTTTGTAATACTAGATTAAACTAGTGTAGAATATTTTAGAAATATAAGTAATAGTAACAGAATTTAGATGACATTAAACTTTTTAAGTAGGCTAACTTGTACTACGTACTTCAATATCCCAGTATAGGATATTAAAGTTTTAAGATATTAGAATCCGACAATTACTTGGGAATCTGTCGAGCTAATTTCTGACGGTTTTTCCGTGACGCTGCTGTCGTCTGGATTTTCGTCGTATCCTTTAAGGCTCTCTTCGTCACTGTGATACGCTACAGAGGCTGGGGAAGGCCTGGGCGGAGATTTGCCTAACATCGTCGGAGGTGGTGGATGCATCGACTTTCGTGCTAACGTATTCCGTTTTCCTAATGTACCACACGAATTTCCCATGTTCATGGCACCGCCGCCACCTTGCCGGGATCTATACAATTCTAAATCTGACTCTTGTCTGTCATCTATATCCATTGCCATCGATTCTTCTAACGTCTTTTGTGCTTCTTCTAAAATATCAAAAAATTAGATGAACATTAATAATTATTGAATGAATTTAATAATGGCATACAGCAAGGACAAACTTACGTTTATATTTATAACTTTTACTTTTCACGCATAGAATTGCTATGACCATAATGATAATGATAACAGACGTGGCAGCTAAAGTCACCATGAACCAAGTTTGTCTATAAAATGGTCTGTGTTGCAAGTAGGCGTATTCCAGGTATAATTTTGACGGTGTTAAAATCTGCAATAGCGTGGACTGATGTTAGTACAAACGTTTATCAATGCAAATTTCATATAAATTTATCGTGGATTAAAAAATACCGTCTCCGTGGAGTATGCAGGATAACTGATGCCATATTTGTTGTATGATATCACTCGAAATAGGTAAGACGTTGATGGAAGTAAGTTTTGATAGGATACAGAATATTCGGTTATCAGTCCATTCGTACTCTTAACTATTGTTTGCCATCGGGTGTCATCTGTAAAAGTGCATATTAAGATAGTTAGATATGCATAAATCTGCTTAAACCATTCACCAGCATATAAGGAAAAGAACGTAAATAAAAAATTGTAAATTCGACATTAGTGTGCCTGCGAATGGTATCGATGATAATATTTTTTGTGAAAAATTGTATCAGTCAATGTTGAAATTTTACAACGCTTTACATGATATTACAAAAAATTCTCGTCTTAATCTATTAGATAGGAACGAATGTCTTGGATGAGCTCGTCCGTTTGTAATTATTTTCTTTTTCTTTCATGCCGGTGAATCGTCGTCTGCTCTTTTACGCAAATGGATACCCATAAACCATGAATAACATAACAGATTAATAGGATATTAATAAAATATGGGGGATGTCTCAGCACGCATTAGACATAATTATATGTCAAATAATGGAAGGATACGTTGGCAGATATGAATCTTTTTTATATTCATTACATAACATGTCAGTGTTCACTAATTCACTTTAAATCTAAGGAATATGAAGGAAAACTTGTAACGGAAAACATGCTTTAATAGCACCATGCAATAAAACTGTTGACTTTTCTTAACAGAAATTGATCTATCATAAACAAAATATAAGGCTTTCTGTAATTACAAAAACTAATACTAACGTACATTCATTACATTTGACAACTGACATTCATTACATTTATGAATGTTGACACTTACAATGCTGCCAATCTGCCATTGCTGTATTGTTACAAAAAAATATGTATTAGTGCCAAATTAAGAATGTGTTCGAGTGAAAAAGCGCAGAAACTCATATTTTGTGAGGTGCACATAACTTTCTGAAAGCTCGTGAAACCAATTGTAACAATGAGACATTAAACACGATGTGTTGCCTATTCCAATGTTTTCGTGATCTTAACGTTTTCGTACCCATTGAGTAATTCTAGTAGTCCATGATAGAGCAAAGTAATGCTTACCTTTTCGCCGTGTTTCGATGTAATATCCTAATATAGGCCCCTTGCCGGAAGCTCCGTTTGTCCACTGCAACTCGACACTGGATACAGTCTTCGTAACAGCTAAATTGCTCGGTGTCGTTGGGGAACCTTCTTGAGGCCCTGTCGTCACATTTCCCGATATAGGTGGCCCGAAATCCACCGTCTGTGCGCGAACCATAAATGTATAAGTCACTTCTTCTTCTAAGGGTTGGATCAGCAACGTTGTTTCCGTCACTTTTTGTTTAACTTGCTTGCTAAATCCTTTAACATACAAGTAGTAGAATAAGATTCATTTCTCGCGGAATAGTAAGTTACACGAATACGTTATTCGACTAATAGCAAAACTTACGGTCATTCTGTTCTGCTGTTTCGTAAGTGACTATGTAACCGATTATCTTGCCATTTCGCATTTTTGGAGGTTCCCACGAAACGCGTAAACTAGTCATTGTTATCTCTGCAAATTGTAAGTTGTAAGGTGCTCCCGGTATATCCTGTGGGCAAAAGTCGTCATTACTATTTGCATTCAAGTATAATAAAGAAATTCAAAATAGTTATTGGGCTATATGAAACGGGATGATTTTCGTTACCTGTTTTGTTCTCACTGTAATCGGCGGTGAACGTGGTCCGTCCCCAGCCGGATTAAATGCTAAAACTTGTATGCGATATTCCGTATACTTGTCAAGGAAGACTAAACTATGTGTGAGATATGACGCAGGTACAACTTCAATTTCTTCTTCTTGCTTCTTTTCTAGTTCTTGTGGAGAATCCGTTACTAAGTAGAAAATCTGTAATAGATAATAAACATGAATTTGAAATGAAGATAATGCTCTTTTACAGTAAAACGTAGTTTAAGCCACTTGTAAGTATTACATTTACTTATTTTACTAGTAATAAAATGTACCTTGTATCCTAATAAGTCTCCGTTTTGCATATTAGCTTGAGGTGGTTTCCATTTTAAGAGCACTTCTGTAGAAGAAATCGGTTCTGCTTTAACGTGCTGAGGTTCACCAATAGGCACAGCTTCCCCTACATATACAGTGATAGGTGGACTCGGTGGACCTTCACCTTCCGAATTAAACGGTAATACTATAATCTCATAATTTCTGTCCTCGGTTAAGTCACTTAAAATCATTTCCGTCGCCTATGGTAGGGAAAAAACATATTCTCGTTAACGATGTACTTTGTGATATACTGTTTCATCATTTTTTCCATCATTTCGTAATTGCCAGTTATTGTGTACTACATAATTTTAGTAGACTACCTTTATGCCCATGATCTCTTTCTTTGGGGTAGCTTGCAACGCTGTTGGAAAATCAGAGACTGGCTGATAAACCACGCGATAACCACCAGTCTCGTGATCTCCACTCCAGTAAGTTTCATCTATTTCATTCCAATGAACTTCTATGCTTGAGGTTGTTATTGGCACAACTTTTAACCCGGTAACGCCACGTGAAGGAGCTGTATTTCAATATTTCCATTAGTTATGTACAGTTGCACATTGTTTTATAGATGAAATTTGTGTATTCGTACCGGACATTGCTAGACTATGATAAGCCCTTTTTATTTGTATTTTATATTAATATTCCGTACTTCCTTCTCGAGCCAAATGAACGAGTTTGTAACTACTAAGAGGCTGTTTGAGTTCTTACCTGTAGGTAATGTTTGAACTTCGGCAGATTCCATACTCCAATCTGATGGACCTATGTCATTAGTTGCTTGTATACGAAATTGATACAATGTGAATGGCTTTAAATTGTTTGCCGTGTAAGAAATTACACTTGGATCGACTCTTTCGGGTATGGTTTGAAACGGTCCCGAGTTTTCTGACTGTTGAACCGTGTAATATCTGTGAAATTGAATGAACGTTCAGTAAATTACAAAACATACATATGAAACAATATTAAAGAATAAAAAACATTGCAACGTGTTATGGATCGCTACATCGTGGTACCTTAAAGGTGCGTATCCGTCACGCCCTGGGGTCCAGCTAAATGTTATTTGTCGACTCTGTACTTGAGATCTGCTTATTTGCGGAGTCGACGGAGGTTGTGGTCGTTCTCTGTTGTTTGTAGTATACACCAAAGCGTATGCCGTTTTACCCCATCCCAATCTTGTCTGGGCCGTTACAGAAAACATATAATACCTTTCTGCTTCTAAACCAATTGCGCTGAAAACATAATTTTCAATTATATACATATTGTTGGGCAAGCATGGCGTATTCAACATGATATTCTATTGTTAGTCGTAGAAACTTGTGACCCGTAACAGTGTATACATATATGTACCAAGGAAAGACAGAAAACAAGTTGTTTATAGTAAATATACAGTACCTAAAGGTTCTGTCTGATGCCGGAAATTTCTTGGAGAATTGTTGGTCTTGACTATTATTCAAATGAAACATTACTTTGTAAGCAAGTATTTCTCCATTCGGGTCCTCGGGGGTATCCCAAATAATTCTCGCTGTACTAAAGCTGACATCAGGGAATGAAACATTTGAAGGAGGTCCTGGCACTGAAAGGTAGTACATACATACATATGTATATAATAAATATTCTGCTGTGAGTCACTGAAATTTTAACGTCGAGAAGTTTTTGAGTTGAGAAAAATCGACTTATTAGGTTTAAATCCATGGGAGATCTCAAATCATCCCACAAGTTAAATTTGATAGAATTTTTCTTATGATAAACAGAAATAGATTTTGATTTCTTACCGTCTTCGAATGTTTGAACTCTTACTGGTGGTACACTTAAAGCACCATCTCCCAGTCTTGTATAAGCCAAAACTTGCACATGGTATTGCACAAACTTTCTAAGCTCAGTCAAAGTAGTCGTAAATGTAGTATTACTTGGAATGTTCTTGTATTGGAATGGCGATCTACTGTTTGCACCATAATAAACTTTAAATCCTTCTATTTGGCCGTTTTGATGTTCTACGGGTATATCACCCCATTTAACTAAAATTGTTGTAGAAGATGTGGCATTTGCTTCTACGTTAACTGGTCCGAGAGAGGGGACTGTAAAGATTAACGTTATCGTATTACATATTACCAACATAATTACGTGACAATATTTATAGTGGACAAATAAAAAATGTCAACATTACGCGAAACTTACCTGATTCGCGAGTTCGTTCAATGGCCTTTGGACTTAGTCCAGACGAACCAACGTCATTGAGTGCTTGCATTACAATTTCATAAAAAGCATATTCTTCCATGTCTTCTAACACATAAGAATTTGCCGTATGGTCCTCAATTGTAATACTTTTAGAGACATTTGATCTCAGCTCTGTATAAGTAACATTATATCCCCTTGGATTACCGAACCATTCTGTTTGTTGCAATGGCTATTAAACAAACAATATTGGAATAGTGTTCTAATTCGTGATGAATACATTTCATACAAACAGTACAAAACAACAGTACTTACAATCCACCTAACACGTAATTCTGTGGCACTCATTGCTCGTACCGTCACGTTTCTCGGAGGATGAGATGGCGGTGCTTGAATAGTCTGAAATTCCTTTGTTGGTTCAGAAGGTTGAGATGCACCAACGATATTGTTTGCAATTAATCTCAGTTTATATTGCATGAAGGGTGTCAAACCAACAACTGTAATTGTACTAGCATCCGGATCCGAGATCTCATAGATATTGTACCAAGTAGAATTACGTGCAGTTTGTGCCTATAGTATTGATTTACGAATTTATTTGTGTAAACATAAAAATATTGTTTATATATTTGTACGGCTAATACTAATATAAAACAAACCTGTACTGTCCATGTTGTAATTGACGAGTTTCCATCAAACCCAGGAGTGAACTGTAAGACAACTGAAAAAGCTTCAATATTTGATAAAGCTAGCTTCGTAGGTGGTTCAGGCAATACTGGTTCCACACCAGATTGGATAATTGTTCCTTTCGGTTTCCCCGGACCTGCCGAGGTCCAAGCAACAACTTCAAATTTGTAGTGCGTCGTAGCCTTCAACAAGAAGGAAAATCAATTAAAGTAAGAAATGATTTCTGCTGTTTTCTTCCAATTACGTGTAACTCACGTACGGGCGTGTTCCGTGATATGTTTTACCTGTAAATGTTCGACTTTCGTCGATAATGTATCTGCCGTGAAATTTTCCACTCGAAGTGAATCCGGTGTATCTTTAATCATATATTTCAATTGATAAAGAATAAGTTTTCCATTAGTTTCTTGAGGAGGGCTCCATTTTACTGTAAGCGCTCGGTCACTTATGTCATCAAATTGAAGATTTTCTACTTCTTCAGGTACTGTAAATGTACAACGTACCGTGAGCATGTATCTTATTGTGTGGTTGTGAATAATAATATAATCATTTTTTTAATAACATTATAATCTACCATCTTCGAGTGTTTCAATTTGGATAGATGGACTTCGCTCTCCATCTCCCGGATCAGTAAAGCACAGAACGGTTATGTTGTAAGTGGTATATTTCTTTAAACCAGACATAATAGCACTTTGTTCGGCCAGAGGGTCGAATAAACTTGGGGGAACGGTCATCGATTTATACTCGCTTGGCTCTGAAAAATTACTTCCAATCCACGCCTGCAGTTTGTAACCTTGATTAATCCCATTAATTTTTTGTGGATTCGGTGGTTTCCACCAAATTTTTACGGCCGTAGAGTTAATTGCCTTTGCTTTGACGTTAGTTGGTGGTGCTTCAGGTACTGTATTACAGAATTTATATTTAGTATAATCCCCCAATCGTAAAATTATATAAGTTTCATGTACAGTCGAGTCAATGGGATTAGCATTACCTCCTTCCTTAGTTTTAATTTTTAATCCATCTGTGAAAACTCCAACACCTTTATCATTATAGGCCGCTATTTGTACGATATAATCCTTCCACGTAATTAAGTCAGTAATAAGATAATTTCTTTGCGCTTCATTCGTAATATTTTGAGTTGTCCACGGAGTATCGTTATACCCGTACAACATATATCGTAACACGTATCCTAAAATATGACCATTTCGGAATTCTTCTAAGGGGGGCTGCCACTGAGTTATTATCTCGGAAGAAGATCTTGCCGATCCGACGAAACCCACAGGGGGTCCAGATGGAGCTAAACACATGAAAATATTCATTTTATTCATTCACTCTCTATCTAATATTTACTACAAACTATGATTATTCTTATGAAACATACACATTGACTTTACAACTACTTGCGCACAAGAGACTTATCTTGTAATCATATTAAGCAGGGGTAACGTCAAAATAGTGCGAAAACATACATAAAACCAATAGGTAAAATTTGCGGAATTTCTGACATATAATTAATTGAACACTTTTATCATGTTTATTTAATTAAGCAGGTATTATGGTATGTTACTGACGTGAGCCACAAAATTATGTTTACCAAACCAGTGAAATTATAAGAAAATAAGGAAATTACACTTCTTTGATAATGTATTGATGGCACTGCACTTATAATATTGAATTTCTTAATGTATAAACTTACGTTCTTGTGGAAGGATAACAACGTTGCTTGGATCAGACGGTGGACCCTTGCCAACGCTATTTACAGCGCTTACTCGAAATTGATATGCCGCAGCAGCTTTTAAATTATTCAATAAGATCGAACGACTTTGCGCTGATACATTTTTAAGCTCGGTAATCCAATTTAACAAAGGGTCCGGTATAGGTCCTATGGAGATGATAATCTCAGTTAGTCGTACGTCTCGCGCGTAATTCGTAATACAATATACATATCCTTTAAATATTTCTTACCTAGCTCTGGAACTTCACGTCTTTCAATAATAAATTTATTCGTAGGACTATTTCCGTCAAACCCGGGAACCCAACTGACATTAATTGTACGAGGTGAAATCCGTTCGACTCGTGTTGCTACGACATTTATTGGCGCAAACGGTAATTCAATAACGCTCAGACGTGCTGAACGAGTTTCATTACCACCCGGTGACACAACAGAACACGTGTATTCGCCAACATCTGATGCTCTTACAGCATTAATCTCTAATGCTCCATCATTGCGCATCTTTATCCTTTGGCTAGCTTGTGTATTTATCACTCTAAAATAATTATCATTATTGTATTATAAATCCTGTAGCATAAGATGATCGTTCGTAGGTATTACATTTTAAAATGCAATACATACTGTGCATTATGAAACCAAGCTATATCATATAAAACGCTGGGGTCGTTAGAAACTTTGCACTGTAGCTCCGCAGTACGTCCAAGTAATACAGAAGTGTCTACTGGAGGTTGCATAATCTGTGTTCGAACTGCAGGAAAATAATACGCATTATAGTAAGCAATGTACATGCATGCAATATAGCAATATAGCAATAACGTTCTGCAATTTCGATGAACGGAAAATTTTGTCTCTTTGATGACAATGATGCTGCATATTCTGACAAATTAGTTTAACTGGTCAATAGGAGCACACAATATCACATACCGATTACTCGAAAATATATTTTAATGATTAACTATAAATTGTAGGAATCAATTTTAATAGGTATAAAAAGATAAAGGTAAAACTTCTTAACCAAAACATACAAAAGTCAAACTTGAAAAATTTAAATGATTATTACCAAGGACAGTTAAATAGGCTGATCCATTTACAGAACCCGCTTCATTTGCGCGGATGCAAGTGTATTTTCCGGCATCATTCGGTTTGACAGGTGCGATTAACAAATCACCAGAGTCTAACACTTGTACCCTGCCAGCTATTTCGACAGGTACGGTATCTGCAGTGATAATAAAGTATTAGTAAAAGGGTAATATTGTAGCGGTTTTATAGATATTGAATAATCCCCTCCCTACCATTATAGATCCACGTAATGTTCGGAATTGGTGCTGCTATAGCACTGCAAGTCAAAGTAGCATCCTTTCCGTCTAATATCGTAAGGTTCTTAGGTCCATTTTCCATTACTGGGCCAGATGCTGTAAGGAACAATAGAAATGTTTATTTCCACGTTATGTATAGCACTTCTTATACATGCAAATTGCGAAGAACCAAGTGATTTGTAAAACGAAAAAACAACATTTTTTACACCCAATACCTATTATTTACTATTATATTGTATTGTGACGAGTAAAGCTTTTGTGTTCATATTGAACAACGTTGTTTATGGACAAATAAAAACTCCCCCATCAATAAAATTGATCAATTGCAGTGCTATGCGCTAATCTATTGTACTACTTGGCAGCTAACACACATCTCTAATTTAATAGCAAAACGTGCTTTTTGAAGATTCTTAAAGAATATATAAAACGTAGTGATTACATATACAACTGAATGATTCGTAAGGTACTATGTGTCAAATTTATTGTTCAAGGCAGTTTTAAGCAATCAATGAAAGTGTTCGAAAATGTTCGTCTTCCGAAGGCAGAGAGATGGATGGAACGCTAAGTTAACTGTCAGTTTTTAACTATACTACTTATAAGGTAATGTAAATGCATGATTTCACACACGATAATTTAAACATTTTGATAATAGGAATTTAAATTTTCGTGTGGTTCCAACAAACGAAAGGGATAATGCAAAATGTACAACGTGATACGCATTCGTCAAGCATGTGCCTAAAAACATTCTAAAAGTGATTATCTCGGGCCGAAATGGCATTATTCTTACACTCAGGGTATTGCGAGAACATAAAACGGCGATCAGATTGTCGAACTCTGACTACATTGTAGCCAGCTGCCCAGCGGGCAATTCTATTCCGCACACTGCTCTCTAATCCTTCTGTCCCGCCAAAAGAAGATGTAATATAAACTTGTAAATAAACTGTTGGCTATGGATAATCATGTCTGATCGACTATATATTACAGTCAATTGAACTACTCACTTCTAGCTTTGAGCCATGTATAACTCGATGCTTCGCCAGCCTCGTTCAAAGCGAGACATTGAAACATTCCAGAGTCACTCATACTTAGTTTTTTAATGGTCAGAGAGCCATCTTCCTCGATTTCGTACCTAGACAAGATTCTCGTGATTAGAATAAATCATTCATAAAGGGCAAGAGCTAATAATTGAAAAGTTTACAAAGTGGTCGAATAAAGATGGGACGTGACTATCTTTTGGAAAATATCTTGACAACCTGTGCTTAGTTTCCCCAATCTTGCGATTATAACAAGGTATACTACATAAGATTTATAAAATGAATTTAAAAAATGACTAATAGGAGTACTTCCGACACCTCAACTTTTCTCCAGTTTACTAGTTTATAATGTACTACTGTTACTTCCTTAATTCCTTGAAGATTACTACAATGCCTGGGTCTTACCTGGTACCTAATAAATTATCGACAGGTTCAGCATTCCGAAACCAACTTATTTTAGGGGATGGAACTCCAACTGCATCGCAAGGTAGTGTTACAGTTGAGCCATAATCACTCAGAGTTTCTCGCTTTAATTCCGTTATGAACGCTGGCTTTTCTGAGGACATTAAAACAAACATTCAAATATTAGGCGTACAAATATATAATTAAAATCATCACAAGATATTGTATTGGAGCAAGTAAAGCATAGTAAAGCATAGAAAAAATTATAATATGCGTAAGGTATTCTTACCGTATACAACAATTTTTGCACTTGCGTTAACTGTCGGATAACCGCCACTTCTGAGATCAACGTGACAAGAATACGTTCCGGTGTATGTTACATTTGCAGAAATTAATGCTAAAGTCCTGTTCCACGAGTCATTGAAGTTATACGATATTCTCGCGTTTTCAATAGGAATGCCGTCTTTCGTCCATAAGGTTCTCAATTCGTGAAGAGCTCTAAAGTTATAACATGTTGATCGTTATATTTTAAAACAACAGGAAAATCGAAAAATCACGTTAAAAGTATTTTTAACGTTTGAAATGACACGTAACGTGAATATTCTTCATTACATATGGCAATACATCGTTAAGTATTTTCCACATTAACGTTTCATATGATTTTTACATATTTCAAGGTTCTTAAATTACCTGGCATTTGCAATACAATAAACGTATGTGACATCCTGATCTTTCAAAATATGGGTATCTTGTGGCTTGACGATTATCGAAGGTGCTACTTCCCCGTTCGGGTCACCCGTTACATGAAGATTAAAGAACGGACTGTTTTCTTCTTTACCCAGCTGCGTGTTGATGGCTCTGGCCCTGTTTCCGAAGGATAGAATTAACAATGGTATTGGTTCAGACGTCGGCTATAATATTGAAACTCTTGTCTGGGCCGACCTGTATAGACCTTGATCGCTTTCCGAAGCGTTCAGTATAATTAAAGTGTCGTGCGTCATGGCGTATTTAATTCCATAGGGCATCGGTCCTTCGGAGAGGAACCATGTAACGTCTGGTACCGGGTGGCTTTCAATCGGAGGTAATTGAAGCAGTGCGGCATTTCCAGATTCGACGGTCACGACCCTCTCAGTTAGGTCTTCGAATAGACCCATATCTATGAAAGGAATTTACAAACAAATGCATTCCTTACAAATTATGATAATCTGGTTATTAATGAATTCATCCTTTTGGCTAGAATTTTCGTCACAGAAAGAACGTCTTAAATGTGTCATACTGAAAAATGATGTACTATTTTTGAACATTTTTGTATGTAAATAACGGAAATATGTAATATTGCCAAGTACAAAATAGCAATTCTATGTGAATTTCATAAAGTAAATAAATATTTAATCTAAGGACGCTGCGTTACCGCCATGTGAGCATTTACAATTATCAGTAAGTGCTGGATAGAGACGTATAAAGAAATGGCCATGTAGTACGCGAAAGAACTATTTTTACATGACCCTGAAACGATTTCCATTAAGGACTTATCAACCTTGGGTAATATGATAAACATATTAATAATAATATACTTATATTAAACTTAGTATGTTTTCAGTGGTGACTAATTGACGTAAGGAATTGTTAAATTTTCCAGATCTCGTAAAGTATTGTGCATACCGTAAGAATAACGGAGGACAGATGATACGGCGCTTAATATTTATCAGGCTGGAAAGATCGAATTACAAGCAAGGACTTACATGCGACGGAAAACATAATTCGTTCGCTGAATATAGCACCCACGTCGTTTGCAGCGACGCAGTAATATACCCCTGCGTCTTCTCTTCTGGTGCTTTGGATGCGAAAGTAAAGTTCCGATGTAAATTCGTCGCTGAGAGGTTGGCCGTCTTTGAACCATTTGTACTTTGGTTGAGGATACCCTGCAAAATTACGTTTCGTAATTTCGTATACAAGCAAACTATCCACCGACAGACAGGGGAAAACAGCAATGAGGGTCAGAAAAGGTGAATGTTATTGGCTTGTCAAAATGAAGGAAGCAAAGTGGGATCTATTGCTGTAACGTCGTACGAAAACAAACTGTCGGCCAAGAGGTAGGGAAACATAAGGAAGCTGGCCGGAAAATGTGAATATTATTGGCTTGTCAAAATGAAGAAACTGAGGAGCGATCTAATGCTGTTAGGCGAAGGGTCATATTATCAAGTTACAGGGTACCGGGTGGCAGTGTTACGGCTTCATTTGGTTACCGCCTCATCCGCTGCCGGTCACTCGATATTTCATGAGAAATCGATCCGTTGCCTTTAAACTTATAAAATATTGCACATCTGCTAAAAATGTTATGTAATTCGAGGAAAAAAAACATTCGCTCGCATCGTTTCTCATCGAAAATTTTACCTAGAAATTGCTATGAAAAAAAGAAGGAAAAGTGTGATTTATCATGGGAATTGTTACACAATGTTGTTACTTTTTTAGTGCAATTTTTAATAGTTATCCTATCGAAAATTTCTACAATTTTTTAAAGCGTGTTACAGTTTCATTTAATTGCTGCCTCATCCACTGCTGGTTACTAGGTATTTCAGGAGAAATTGTTGCATCTCGTAAAGTACTATATAAGTCAACTTGTAAAATATTGCACATCTGCTAAAAAGTTGTATGCTTTGATATATTTATTTTAACTATGTATACCCTAAGTTGTTATGAACGAGATTAGACCTAAGTAATCGTTAAAGAAGGAAATAAAAATTGAAGGGAATATTCCTTTTTCGAAGAGAAAGGAACATTCTGAATACAAGGAGGTACACTGTTCGGATAATGCTTCTACTGTATTACTACGTATACTTAGGTGTGCGTTACTCCAATACACGAAACTGATGATAACTGTAGAGATCTGAAATAGAAAAGTCTTAGGGTCTTTACCCTTGCCAAGAGACGAAAACAAATGTTTTGTCTAACACCTAGCATTTTTTTGTCTAACATTTTTTTTACTAATTCATCTATCTTAGTCAATTTATTTGATTCGCAGTCCTATTTGAAATATCAATTCTTCCTCTTGTAATCCTGTAGAAGGCATTCTAATTACTTACATTACTGAGGACGCATTTTTTATATATTTTTACAGTTACGAGTAGTCTTAGCCCAATTGTAATAGTACATTCCAGATGTAATGTCTGCTTGATCTGCGTTATCAGTACTCGTTGCCAGCTCATCGTTCGTATTTACTAGTACCTTTCAATGAAATCCCGAAAACATTGTACAAATAATAATGAATACTAGTTATAAAAGAATTGGCCGTAATTACATTGAAATCATAGAGTTTGAATGGATTCTTGTGGTGTATTTTTTGCTTAAGTATGTTGTTTTTAAAATTTATATGTATTATGGACGAGGAAAAGGATACTTACCCCTGGCTTGGCATTGTAGAAACTTGGTTCGATGTTCGCTGAGAATGTTGCCGCTACTAGATGGCTGGATAGTAAAACGCGGTTCCTGCAGTGTCTCTGTAAACAAAACCATAATGTTTTACTCTACCACCCGCTACAAACGGTAAAATATATAGAAACGAATTCATTCGGTTCTTCATTACATAAGCACTGCATATTGATGAGAAATGAAAACAGCGAATAAATATCAGATTTCAGTCACCATGTTAATCAAATCCTACTAGTACATTTCGCTTCAAAGCAGGAAATTATCTAATATTTAAGCAAAAATTTGTCGTTTTAACATTCGGCACGTTGTGCGTTCCGAAACAAGGAACAGGTACCATACGAAGAATTTTTTCGACTATCTCGTATGGGTCTTGGCCTATGAAATTCGGCTAAACAGTTTCTATTTAAGTGAAGAATATTTTCGCAGTATCGTCAGGCAGAAATGTAGCTCTGAATTATTGCAGCGAGTAAATTGTGATAGTAAGGTAAAGCAGTCTTTGTTCGGCCCTGGCTCTTAAAACGCAACAGACCGTAAGAGAATCGAGGGTGCACGTGTCGGTTTACGTGTATGTGACTCGGCTCTTCGGCATCCGGCTGTTGCATTCTTTCCTCTCGTCTTCATCCTTTTGGTTTATCGTGCGTTATACGCCCGCGCGGTAGGTCCACTCGGCTATACCAAATTCACGCATATTCATTATTTCGGATTGTTCCAGATTCTTTTAATCATTCTTTGCTTATTCACATCCTTTAATAAGAAAAGTTACGACGTGTAAATTTTATTAAGTTCATCTTGCTCATGTGTTTTTGTTGCTTGTTAAATTTTTAAAATTTTCATCGATAGAAAATGTTGTCCTTTTGTTAAATCCTTTCGTTAATTGTATATGTAATAGTTGTGGCTTAAAAAATATTTGACGTTTTAATAAACAGGAGGGAGTACACGAACAATTATCAGTGTCATCATCGCGATGATTACATTCCGAAGTAATGTCATCACCAACACCTGCTATACAGTCATATTTTCTAGACACTATAATTCGATTCAATGCTTCACCGCGTAGATGTTCTTTGTAATACGTAATCAGTATAAACGATGGGCAATCAGTTACGCCGGATCAAACGTACTCACATACTACTATTTAACATATATACATATTTAACACATAATACACTAATATTACTATTTATTATGCACGTACATATGTATATCAATTTACCACAGTTGAAAATATAATTCCGCTATCATTTCAAATCGTGTGAAATGATAAAACATATTTACAATATTCTGTCTTATATTTTAATTGTTTATAAGTACTTTGTGTTGGTTTATTTTCTTATAACGAATAAATTTTGTTAAAAATTAACTATGACCACATCCACGTTTAAATTGATATCCATAGGGTGATATGTAGGTAAATTTGGAAAATAAGGTACACAATTTTTAAATTGGTCCAATCTTACACTTGAAATTCTTTTAAGGTCCAGGCGAAACATTACGACTCACACTAAATTTAATAACCACAGTAATTACCGTACATCTTTGAAAAACAGTGATTTAGAGGTATGAAATTTAATGCGCCAATGCGTTCAGTCGCAAAGATTTAAAACGTAGATTGCAGACTTATCCAACTTTTTAAATTAAAATTTATCCTAATCTACCCTAATCTGGAACATCACTTTTTTCCCGATGTCAGCGAGAACAATGATCTCGTTATTGGAGTTTATCACATTACTGTATTATTGCTAGACTGTAACGTGATGGCACCTATGCGTGTGCTTTACGCATCGAATAACGATCAAACCGATGCCATACAAATTCCAATGTCGTAATTTTTTTATATAATATCGTTATTCTGCAAGACCGGAATCGTACGATCAGATGTACATCTTGGAATTTCTAAACACGTGCAACTCTCACTTTTACGATGCATATGTATATGTGTTTGCCAATGTAATTACACGGACGGTGAACATCATAATAAGCAACAGGGAAAACCAATTTAACTCGGGCTCACATAAGTGAAATTTCGCAAAACACTTAAGATTGTTTAACTCCTTGTCTCTAATTCTAGGTAGATTGCATGAAGAAAGCAGTTTGTATTTAAGAATGTTAAGCAAAAACAATAGGTTCCAATGTAAGAAAGTATCTTGTGAATGTTTAGGTTTTTATAGAAACTGTGTTGAATGAATTCCCAATGTTTTTCTTTGTTATCATAGTGCGCTTATTCATATACCCCTAACTCCTTAATGAACAGCTTGTGCAAATTTAATGAAAGTATTGATCCGTGTTCACTTTCATAGAAATCAGACATGGACGCAATTTTAATGGAAGAAAAGTAAACAAATAAAAAATGACTAATAATAGATTATCCTTTAGTTATGAATACATTTTTATTTCAGTAACAATGTATCACATTCAATAGCTAATCAAGCGATTTTTTAATTAAAAAATTAATTGAATAACATTTTAAACAGTTATTATTTGAAGAGGGTGAGGGAATGAAATTTAACAATTCTCCAAATACTATTATTATGGTTAAGAAGAAGAAAAAATGTGTTAGATGAGAAACAGTAAATGCAATGTGCTAATTTGTATTTTCATCACAATCGATACGTTTTTGTAATCTGTTGAGGTAGGTCCATTATCCATTTGTATACATAGGTCCTTCAACTGAGCAGTGACATACACGCCCTATGAAGATACGCGAAGTCAAAAGTTTATGTCAAGAAAGCTGACATCATTGTGAAATTGAAAAAAATAGGTTTACTGAAGAAATTCAAAGGATTGATGCAAGTTTGTAGAACGATGATGTACAATGTAAAATCCAGGTAAAATTATGAATTAATTCTACCGAGGGTTTAAAATAGATTTACAAAATGGCATTTAAAAAATTAATCGTACATTAAGAAAATGCAGTGTATTGCCTTTTTTTAACTGAAAGTTCGATATTTTCATACACTTCTGGTTATTCGAAGCAGTGTTTTGAAAACTTCTACTTTCAATGACTCACCCTGTACAGATTTGAAGGAACGAACTACAAGAAGTTTAATAAATGGAATACGTGAAGTTGCCTGAGCTCACGTGGCACGTTGCTCCTCTCAAGTTGAATAGTGTGTGTACATGTGCATGTACCTATACTCTCACAGGAACTTCAAGAAGACAGTCTCTCTTAAGTACCCGCGCAGGGCCGTATCTATGTATCCGAAATCACCTATCTCACGTGTAAGCAAGGTCACGAATTTTCATGATCGACAATTCCATTCAATTCCATGAAAAAATCCATGTTTAAAATTAAATTCTCATTCACCACGCTTAAGGAGTATAAAGTAATATGCATCTTTTGTGCCCTCTTGCCCTAAGTAATCTTTACCAAATATCTGCGTTATAACCCTTTGAACTCGTTATCCCGCTATGGCCGGATGTAGGTGATAAGGTGATATGTAATATATCATTTAAGAATTCAAAATATTTTCAAAATACAATTTGCATTTCAACTTCATGTTAGATCTTAATCCCAACGAATTATGAAATAATTTGTAAAAAAAATAAATAAACTTTAAGTTATTTTTTCCCTCGAAACATAAGAATATACATGCCGTATCGTTCTGAGGAATTAGAGTTCGGAGGTTTAATTCGAGAATCGATAAATAATTTTTTAAATGAATACTTCATCAGAATCAAAACTAATTACAAGGAACTAGGTTTTGATTTAATTTAATTATCAATTAAATGAAACAATTTTACTTTTCAGACTTTATTTATAACGCTCAAAAATATTCATGCCGATACTTAATGAAATGAGAATATGTAGTGTTGATTAATTTCAGTTTCGTATGAAATTATAAGGAACAGTAGAAAATTTGATATAAATTATGTTTTGTTTTTATTGAATTGTATCATTATGTGAAAAAGTTGAACGTTAAGTCTATGCATTAAAAGTTTCCAGTAGAAATTTATTGCAGTTAAATGTATTACATTTTATTATTAATATGTAAAAACCAAAAACGACTGTTTATCGAAATATACGTGGCGTATGTCTCTGCTTTTATCGGAACATCGATAGTTGGGGAGTCACTTCCACTTGCCCGACCAATAACGTGCGGCGTTGCCAGTAAAACACTGAAAAATAAAGTGGTACAAAGGCTCACGCAAAGGTATAACATCGATCCGCAGAGAAATGCAGCTCAATTTTTTATCTTTTCGCACAAAATGATCATTTGTATTATCACGCAAACTACTCCTCTGTTTCAAGAATGAAAAAAAGGTGTGTTAAAGTATAAATGCGATTAAAAAAATAGATTCTTTTAACAAGGCATATCCCGAAAACGAATGCATATAATAACAACTCAAGTACTTATTCGTATTATCATTTTTTAATCCAGCTAACTGCAAGACCGTTGAACCACTTTCCCCGCAACGCAGTTGATCTAATTTATTGGGCACTTGATTACAGTGTTTGTTAGTTATTGGGCGTGCTTGAAAAAAAATACAAGCAGAACTGAGGGGAAAACTGCAGCATATGATGGAGAGAAAATTGCCCCTCGAGTTTTTCACGAGTACGTGAGATTTTTTTTACAATAAAAATCATTCGCTCGAGCCGCAACACATCTCCATTGGGTAGAGCACCGTAGAATGATTTACGCAACTGGTAGGTTAGTGCATCGTTAAAGCCCTATTTTAAGGTAGACAGCTGGTCCGCACGAGTGGTAGGGGCACGTGCTGGGGAAGGGGGCAAGGATGGGACAAGAATGGGGTGCGGACCAGAGGGGTTTTGCTATGACTAGAGGCAAAAAGTTTCTCCCTTTTTTTATTGCCTCGCAGAAGTAGAGAAGAGTCTATCTCGGGTAAAAATATCGGCAGTAGGAAGGAGAGCCGCAGCAGAGGTTGACCACCTGCAAACTGCAGAGCAATGCCGGCTTGCCGCTGCGTGCATCAAGACGCAATGCGCAAAGCTTTGCGGCAAATCCTTCCCCTTCCTCGTAAACCCCCGATAACTCACGCGCAATTTGCATCTCCATCATTATACCGAGAAACGTGTACTTTTTAACTAAAGCACATTTCGTGCTCACAGACGATCTTTTAGACCTTCTATCAATCTTCTGCCCTCGTAATCGTAAATGCAATATCTTTAACGACAAAACGTACGTGCCGCTTGTCTGATGATATTCTGTGTGTTATCGATACGATTGAAGAAGACAGTGTTCATGAAAAATCAATACTCATCACGTTTCAATGAGGTTCGATGAGCTTCTTAAACTTATTAAAGTGTTATTTGAGGAAGCACATGCCAAAACTTAAGACGAAGCTAGTTTAAATTGATATTTCGTATAAGAGATTGCGCATAACGAATTATGCGTTCAAATAGTTCTTTAAAGGTATCACATTTTCAAATTTCTCATTATACGAATGAAATAAGTATCGAAAAACGTTTAATTTTACGATTAAATTGGCGCATGACGTTTTGAAAATGAAAGATGAGAAATATATGAGAGACTCGTTTACCCTGACTAGAAACAATCACAGGATATTCATAAGAAAGTAAAAAAAGTCTAGTACAGTAATGTCAACAATCGAATTAGTCGATCAACAAACTCTGGATAACACTAATTATGTTCAACATTCGAAAAAAAAACTTCAGATGTTATTTTAGTAAGCTGTAATTGAAACACAAAATAATATTACGTAAAGCGATTTATAGTTTCTCATCTGAATGATTAATAGTGTAAGGGCTGTTGACAAGTCATCATTTCTAACGCGCAACGTCATCATCAAGGACATCATAGGTGCAATTGCCTGCACTGTATAGGGCTATACGATGTTGGATACAAACAGCTTGATTGTGAAAAATTTGCAAATTGTCTGGATAATCCGCTCCATCAAGTTTCTAGTTTGTCGCGAAACGTGCAGCCAATTGAATTTAAGCTCCTGACGATGCTGTCTAACGCGATTATACCCAGCTGCGAATTGCACTTCGGTACTGTCTACGTACATGCGTATGTATGTAGGGAAACGCATAGAATGGGTGTCGGTCGAGACAGTTTGGCCAGTGGCCAACGGTCGAAGCGAAATGCACGAGGTTCACGGTCGAACAGGAAAAGCAAAAGAGACTGTTATCGTAAAAGCTTCCTAAACCAAAAATAACGATACGCTGAAATGAATGACGGCGGCAAACCTCGCAGAAATAACGTTTCTATAAAATTTCATTTACGAGCGAAAGGCGTCTAAACGTATTCACTGCTGTTAATAATTACTTCTTTACATGAAGCAATATTATATTAAGTCTCTATAAGCTGACTTTATATTCGCTTGTGGGTAAAAATTACATAAACAGTAAATGGCGAACATCAATCGCGGCATGTAAATTAATGACTGCATTTCAATTTATCAATATTTTGTTATAAAAAAACGGTTTGTAATTTTGAAGTGACATGACGTTATACAGATTGTTATTATCTATCATTTAAGGCACGATTTATTCTTATGTTTTCTTATAATAATAATAATTTGAGAAATCAAATTTTCAAAAGAACATACTTAACATACTTGACATACTGGCTGAAAGTAGCAAAATGAGCAGCGTGAAAGTAAGAATTATATTTTTTTATTGCATAAGAATGTAAAATGTAAACCACGTAATTTGAATTGGTCGTAACTTATATTTTATTAAAAACGAAAAAAAGTTATAAAAAAATCGTTCACTTGTTCAGAAAGCCTCGTTTTTTCTGCAAGTGATTTAAAGTGCAACATCACTTTTTTCAAGTTGCTTCATGTTTCATAAATAAGTGCACTTATAAAAAAAATGAGTACTTACAAAAATATGTAAAATTGTTAAAGATTCCTTATAAAAGAGCAACTTTCTGTACAAAATTGCCAAAGATTATTTAAAATAATATAGAATAAGGGAAAGAATAATGAAGACTTTTACTTAGAAAATGAATGGTCCACCGTTTAAATCTAATGAGCGCTTTCGATTTGGACCTCGAGCTTTTCAACATAAATGGTTACTGGACAACATGATTACACTTAATCCGGGATTTGCCGCGGTACTAAAGTTGGCCTGGTCCGCGGTTCGCCGGTAAGATCGGAAGAAACAGTAAATACCTCGCTCTGGGGCGAGTTAAGTTGGTTTTTACGTAGCGGCAGAAGAGCAGGGAAAAACGACACCGTACGTGTACGAGGCGTGAGTTGACGGTGAGATTCGCGTGAGATTTCGCTGACTCATCGAGACTGACGGGAGAGACAAAAAGAAAGGCAGGGATTCTTTGGTGTTTTAAGGGGTTGCGCTTGAAATAACCACCCGTCGGCTCGGGCTGCAATGAAGTGCACTTATAATACGCGCACAGCCAGGAAGCGAGAGACATATGCCGCGGAGAAACGCGCACGAATTTCTCTTGGCCACGTGTTGTTGGAGGGACCCTTAAACCGGGGGGGAAACTGCTGCACTGAGCTGTACTGAGCTGTACTGAGCTGTACTGAACTGCACTGAGCTGCACTCAGCTGTACCGGCTTCGTTGGCTTTAAGCGCACCGCCGTGTTCCATTGTGCGTAAACAATGACTTAAGAATGCGGCACATTTAAATAACCGCCCTTTATGCTCCGCTACTGGGAAACCCTCGACAAGGTCTTCCCTCGTTATTGGATCATACGACCGATATAAATGAACACACGTCGACCAAAGAAAAGCGCATCGTGGTCGATCGTCTAGGTCATGTCTCTTCCAACTTTTAAACAGCTCATTCATAATAACCCCTTCTTCAGAATGATTAATACAATGTGACTGCTGGTAAAATGTCGCATTTCGTGAAGAAAGTCCTATCTTCCGATAAATAAATCTCCTTCGCAATAACTATTTACATTCGCTTCAATGCACTTGCTCCAACGATTTTTAAATAGTACGGTTTAAAAATATCACGTTCGAAGGATTCCTGCACATGTAACGTATAAAGAGGAATTTCATAATGGATGCGCATGCACGATATGTGCTTCAAACGCAAGCGTAAAAATCACAGTAATTTCCGCCACGTTATACTCGCTGCACTAATTGCACATTTCATTGTATCCTTCTGTTTTCTACTTGCACGTATGTCTCATATCTAGTGCTTATTCATGCGTATCGAATCTACTAGTGAGGGGGGGGGGGCTTTGCGAACTCGACAGATTTGCAAGCTGAGAGAGAATTGAATTTTCTGTACGAAATTATCACGACTCGGAGTTGGAGTACTATTTACAAACAATTTTATTACAGTCAGTCAATTCACTCAATTTATTACACTGTCAATTTATTACAGTCTGCCATTAAATCGTAATACTGTGATAGATACTTTACGCCTTATAATCTCTAGACACTTCTAATTATTCTAATATATCCATACAATGCATAAATTTTTTTTATATCTCGATCTCCTCTCCAGCACATGTTTTTATGTTTGAATAAGCATTGAACGGACAAGCGAATGATTTTGCACAACACATTCTTTGTACGAAAGTTGCAAGTTATAATCATTAAGTGAATGTGAAATTGGAATCAAGAAACAATTTTTCAAACAATTGTCGTATCAGTTTTGATCTCTTTTATCGAGTGTCCGGTAAAATTATCCCTGTGTTCTTCGAGCTGTATAGTGATGAAAAATCTCCTGTTTGATGATAGCAAGTGGCGCGGTGGTAATAGGACGTGGTAGCCATATGGGAAGTCCCATGTACTTGTCCAACAAAGCATGACCTCCGATGTGCACAAAGCAACACGGTCTTTAGGCACCGTTGAATATTCACACGGACAGTCCACTCCCACGGGGCTGTTACAGATAATCTATCGAGTGTGTAACTATCTATATACAGTAGTATACTATGTTTAACGGAATTCATGCGCGTTCACGTACATTGTGCGTCTTCTTTAAATTACTCCGCTTCTTACAATGAAAATGGTGCATCCAGGTGTAAAGGTATAATATAAAAAGTCTGTAGTTTTCGCTGCTCTTGCCGATTAAAATGAACTTTACACCAAAGAAAGTTTAAGAGTGACAACTAGAGTAAGGAATAGTTGTATGTAGTACTTTATACCGTTGGCAATTCCATAGATATAAAACTGCCAAAACTGTAAAGATATAAAAATTCCAAAGTTAGTCACAAGACTTCTTTTTTTTGGAACAAGTAATATTTATTCAAGGATGGGATATTTATATTTATGTTTCTTAAAAACGTGTTTAACATCCTTTGTTTATGTCAAATGCAACGAACAGATGGAAACAAGAAACAGTTATTCTTTACTAAGAGTAAATTCTCTTGGCGTATGACGACCAAATACAGTAAATACGACAATTGGAGGAAAATGCTTGTGCTAATGATAGAAAATTTACGAGAAAACAGGTATTTACTAGGAAGATGTTAGGCTTTGCACGAGAAACGGGAGCAACAGTAAGAGTCATTCTTCATTAAAAGTAAATCCTGTCAGTGTACTGTGACGAAATACATGAGATATAACAGTTGATGAAGAACCTGAATGCTTCCGTTGATAATAGGAAATCGTCGGGAAAGAGGTATTTGCTAGGAAGGTGTTAGGCCTTGCACGATGATTAAAAAGTTTGCAAGAGGAACGCGGCCGAAAGTAAGAGGCTGGTCTTTGTTGACGGGGCAATCGCCCCGCCGAATTCACGCATGAGGAAGCAGAAACACGTGGACGAGGTGCACTCCCACGCGATGAGTCGGGATGAGGTACCTCCTACCTTTGCTCTCGGCTCTCTCTTGCCCGAGTTCAATGGACAATCGGCTAGAAAACGAGGCAGCTGTCGGGCCATGTGCTGCAGCCTGATATGTAAATGGGAGGTGAATTGGTAAAAGCATCGCGTGCCCCGCCGGCTATGGAAGCCCTTTCAAGGGAAGTCCTTGGGGGAAGAAGCGTCGCTTCGCGCCATTATTTTTCCATCGACGCCGCGACAACCCGCGTCTCTCTACCTCTCTCTACCTTTCCACCTTTCTGTAATGCCTCTCATTCCGCCCAACTTCAGACTTTTCGGTATTAAAGCGACCGTTAGCGAATTAATCAGCTTTCACCAGCGATTATTTAAACCATCATTAACATCTTGCGTAACGATCTATTCTGAAGAAATTTTCGGTTCTTCTATTATTTAAATACAGAGAAGAAGTTAATGATTAAAATACAAGTATATCACGGCGGATATTAGCTAATAACTTTACCCGGAAATAATTCTTTCTAATCAGCTTTCTTTTTTCAAATGTTCACTTATAGTTTTATCCGATTTAACAGTTACTTCATGCATGCTGCGTTGCTCGTTCCAAGGGTCACGATGAAATGCAAAGTATGTCATTACCTACAACAGGTCACTTACACATAAAAATTTCCGACATAAACTCCAAGAGATTATAATCAATTTTAAATTCCTATACTTACATTTTGAAGTAAAATATTTATTACGCACAATATACTTCGTGCAATCACTTTGTATTTACACGCGCATTGAAATATTACTTATGTGTAATTTTATGAAAGATTCTCTAATAAATTCCTCCATTCGTTATTAAATAAATTCGTTATTTCACTACATGCTCAAAAAGCATCATTATATTATAATCAAATGTTACAATGAAATAATAGAACAAAAATTATTCTTTCCAATAACACGTGATATACGTTCGCTTAGCAATAATAATTTCTTGCGTCCATGGATGTAATTTGATTTTCATGTTATTTAGTAGAATCGTATAACTCGGTGTACAACTCAGCCAAAACACGTACACCCGTTTCCATTTTTCTTATTACACAAGATCAATATTTCACGAGCGTAAATGGGCGTAACTGGCAAACTGTGAAGGAAGTTTTAACGTGACCGGCATAGACCATCACCGATCGATAGGACAATCTGCAGTTTTCTCGTACTTGCTTTACTTCCCCCAATAAAATTTTGTTCTATCTGCAATGGATCTCCGACGTGATCGTTAGCAGGTTTATTCACTGAGCTCGATTTCGTAGAGTTTACGTTGTAACTCAATCTGCTCGATTTAGCACTCCTTTGTGAATTGAGTTCGATTATTTTGAAATTAATTAGGCACGATGAATTTCACAATGAAAAGACATATAACATAATTTCAAAGATTTGTAAAAATATTTGAAAACTTGTATGATTTTGCCTGGTATAATATTACACAATGGATATTAAAATTCGCCTCACTTAGAAACTACATGTTACTTCACAGTAAACTCGTAAACAAATATATAGATTGTCAAGGTTTTTATATAATGTATAAAACAAGTGATTTCATTTACTAGAATAGGACATTTTTCACTAGGTGTACCTGCATAAAATTCTCCTAGCCAAATAGAATAAATTTCAGTTACAATACAAAGATTTCGCTAAAATGAAGAAACGTACAGAACAAACTAACAAATCTGTAAAACAAAATGAAAACTAGACGCAAATAGGCCTACTAGTGGAATTTATCGAGGGCAGGGGACTTCCGGCCCGTACAAGTCGAGGGGGGCCAACGTGCCTCTAACTTGTAAGATTGTACGCCTCACTAGCATCTTCGAGTTAATGTCTAATTTATAACAAGTATAATCATGGAGCAAGGCAGAATTTTTCACACAGTGGAAAAAGATTGGATAGGGCAATTGCACAGATTATATTTCGCTTTATAATCGAAACGAAATTTTCTTGGGCAATAGTATAAAAACTCCCCTTGGAAATAGTATAATATTTATCACCGAAAAAGTTGACGCATTGGTTTCAAATAAAAAGACAACATGACGGAAAAGAGAAGTGTGGACAACGTAGGGAAAGGAGTGTATGGGGTCTTTTTTGTACCTTTTTTGAACCTTTGCTAGTATCTTAGTAGAATAAGACTATAATGGTACCAAAATTGAAACTTATATTAGGATATATCTGGTAGATGCTCAATTAAAAAGTTTGTGGTGAAGAATCCTAGTAAAAGATTTGTACGTAAGTAACAATTAATCTTGGCTCTGCGTCGGCACGTTGCAGAAAAATCGGAAATGTATTACATGTGTGTGATGGTGCACATATTGTAGAGCTCCAGGCATGCATAGGAAAAAATTTGAAGCTAGGGTGGCAAAGAAGCGGCTATGGCTCGGCTACTGTATACATATTTCATCTTGAACGTTTAGCCCATACCATAGAGTGCATCGACCGTATAAACTCTCGTAATACCGTCTTCATTCTTTACCTCAGAGGAAAAAAACAAGAAAAGAGGGCGTCGTTTAGACATTCCAGACAAGTGCCAGGCTGCACTGACGCCCTTGCGCTAAATATATTCTACGAAGGAATCAATTTTCCAAACAGTTTATATTTCGTGTCGTACACAACACGGGCGCTCAAGTTTAACGACACTCTTCAGACCTCCACTTAGTTCAGTCGGTATTGATACGAAAATAAATCAAACAGATGCACAAAGAAAAATGCAAACCTAGGATTTTTCGAAGATCGCTCGGTTTTGCTGCAACATGATATTTTGATTTTGCCTTCCGAAATTCGTAAATAACGGTACGTGCCAGTCACAGCTAAATTATCATCCATGTGGCCGCAGCCAGCAAAAGCAAAATCTGCCAATTCATCATACAAAATGTCCATCTAGAACAATATTTTGGAACATTTTTGAAACACATGAAAGATACCAGAAACGCTTTTGAGCACGTAAATACATAAGTTTATTAACACGACAAGTGTTTCGATAATGGAACGGACACTTGACTGCTCTTTATCATACATTTTCCAGACACTCAAAAGAAAATAACAGAAGAATATCCTTCAAGGGTAACAGCGAATTTTGTCTAACGTTCAGAACGAAATTCAAATTCGAACGTAAACACTTGATAAAATCTTTAAAGGGCATTTCTGTATTATTCTGCTCATTATCAGCATTGTCTACTATAATCTACTGCTTCGTTATTACGATAAAGTGCGTGCTTTTGTTTTTTTCGAAGAATGATGAAAAAATTCGAATAATCGAATATACATTCAACGATCGCTAACTATGAAAACCTTAGTAGTTAGCCAGTAATGCATTAAAATAAATTCTACTTCCTTATGTAATTTTCTTGCATAATTTTGATGACATTGTAATTGAGCTGTCTATAAGATTAGCAGTGTAGGATTGAGGGGATTACTTCGCATTGTTGCGCAGGACTCGAGTGGTCAAAGTGGCAAGAGGATCAGGGTTGAAGTGGGTTATGGTTGGGTTTAACCGGTACGTAAAGGGAAGCCTATGAGACCAAATGCAGCAGCAGTCTCGTCTCGATAAGAAGAGTTTCTCAGGGCCGACGTCGGCTTTTGCCCTCCTCCTTCCTGCTAGCTTCCCCTCGTTTCCCCTCTTTTCCTCTGGTTTCTTTGCTCGAGACGCGAGCCATCGGCAACGACGCGACGGGAACTTGGCTTTGCCCCCCCTTTGCCCCGCTTCGGACGAACTGGCTAAGGATCTCCGGCAGAGCACCTACAAATTGCAAGCCCTCTAAGAAACCCGCAATTATAGCAAACGCTTAACATTTAAGCGCTAATTCCTCAGGTCGTCGGAGGCCAAGGAACCAGAACTACAGTGTCTTTCTGGAAAAGGAAGATTCTATCCAAATACCAGAGAAACTCCTACTAATAATGTTAATAATAATCCTGATTTTTTAGCGAAAAGTGAAGTCGTTCTGTTATTATTTGTGGATTAAGCAGTAGAAAGATAGATTGATTATCTATTTCTATTGATTATCTATTGATTAAGAAGGATTGACACCGAGGCTAGAATTCGAAGGTTCTTCTCCTTTACTTTCAGCTGAAATTATTTCTTTGAAGCTAAGCTGCCTTTGTAGAAACAAAGAATTTTAACGAAACACCAGATATGTTGGCATTAACTCAGTGAATAATAATCGTGATTTATTATTAAAGCATTCAAGTATGACACCTTATGTTATCATTTACAGTTTAGCCAGTATCAAGGCAGATGGAATATGTATACATTAGCAATATTATTGTCGTATTGTTAATTATCAGAAAAACAATAGACGCCGGCGAGAATTTAAATGTTCTTGTTTTTCCTTATTTTCACATGAAACTATTTCTTTGAATCGTCTTCTATTCGAACCAAGTCCTGACGTTGCGCTATTGAGACTCCACATCCTTTTTCTATTCACAAGTTAGTACTATTGCGACTCCGTGAAGATTGATCCATTTTTTCCGTCTAACGGTTACACGGGAATACAAAAACAGAAGTGGATTTTGAAAAACGCACCGAATTGAAGGGAAAAACGACAAAACCGTTAGTGACGTCTGTGTAAGCTTTCACGGTGATGCTCGTCGGGCAGAGAATTTCCGTTAGTACATATCTTGGTATACTAATGGACCTTGAGCGTAAGACACGCTTTGCTTGTGCAATCGACGAGCGGCCGGTGCCCGGCATGCTCGTCCATTCACCGCTATTTTCACTTTTCCTCGGAACCTTACCCTGGATGCTTGCGAGACGAGACCAAGCTGAAGTCGCTCCAAGGATCTTTCCTGCTGAGCAATGGCAAAGTGCAATCGGTGCAAGATCTCTAAGATCCTTGCTCCTAGTATACCGGAAAATGCTTGGAGAAAGTCACGAGCGTATAATGAGTATTTTTCGATGGGAAGACAGATATAACCAAGATCACGCATTGTTCGATACGGGTTAAGGATAACTGGAAAACTAAGCACATGTACATAGGTGGTACGTAAAAATTTCTGTAAAATTTTGTAAGGTTACATTTCAAATCAACCTTTCACCAGAAATGTTGCAATTATAATTATACCTGGTACCCCTGACAAAAAAAGTTTACAGTCAATTTTTTCAAATTTTTTATAACATATCTTCGAGACGCGCAGCTTTTTAAGCGCAATTATTTAGAGGTATATGTAACATTGGAAAAACACAACTCAGTAAATAATTTCTAAAATGGGGTCAGATGATTTGCATTTATGACGACAATTTTGCTTGAGATCTTTGAGGTAAGAATTTTTAGCCTAGACCACTGGTCGCTCCAGTTCTGAATTTTCAAGCTATTAAAATTACAGTGCCGGTACACTGAATGACGCCTCCGCAGAAACCGGAGAAAAGCGCTCGAACCTCTCCATCTTGCCAGCATGGCTTATCTTTTCGTTTAACAGACATCTGCCCTCCGTCGCAAGTTCTAATACATCCGGGTCACGAAACTCCTCTCAAACGAAGTAGCAAAACATGTGAGAACATATGCACACAGGTGGCTTCAACGTTGTTCCTCGAAAGACGAGTAAAGTGAATGTACGGAATGCACCGCGCCATATCCCAGTACTTGGGAATATCACATTAACTCATTTTTTTTGTAGCTAATGACGTTAAAGTGGAAAGTATAAGCTAAGAGTTAATTGAAAAATTATTCGACAATTTTTTATCGGAAATATGAGAAGGTAAGATGTAATATAAAAATTGGTATGGTCAAGAAGATAAATTGTCAACTTTAAAATGAATAAAAACGGAGAAATGACAATGACATTCTAATTGTACCCCGTGGTAATGAATCTATGATTTTAAGTATTATTTAATACGATCATTATTATTGCAATAATAAAGCATAAGTTAGAAACTAGCGACTTATTACCACAAAGAATTAATGAGACTTTTTTTATTATCTTATGACAGCCATATTTCGTTAATATTTTATTATTTTATTAGTTTAATAATATTATAGTCATATTATTAATTTTTTTTATTAAAATATCATGGACATATTTGATTCAATTTCATCTTATATTTTACCAGTTCAATAACATTGAAGCTATATTAAATATTGCTTAAAGTTGTAATTTCGTGACGTTTGTGTTCGTGGAACATAAAAAAGTCTACCACGCAAGAAATATAAAGCGCGTTTGCATTATGTTTTTCGCGGAAATGTCTGGCTAGGCGAGTACCTACGTTCTACTGCAACGTCAGTAAAAGGCGCATCGGAATGAGTCGCGTAGACGAAGGCGAACACGTTGGCGGGTTACCAAAAGGTAATTTACTAGAAAGGGGGGTGCAAAATGTTTCTAGAGCCCTCGGGTTATGGCTGAGCAGGGCCTCGAAGGTATTGAGGTCGTTCGTAGGTGCTAGTCAACGAAAATCCGCATCGATCTCTCAATGGGTTCTCGGAATTGCTCGTGCCAGCCGATTTCTTCGTATGAAAACCTCTAGCACGCCTTGCACAATGCTCCGCGTTCTTCCAGGGATTCCATGGCATGGAGTCACCCTGTATATACACGTTTCACCTTCCCGTACAGGATCTTTAGTCACTCGGAAAAAATGTCCAAACTCTCCCATCCTAACCACGTCATTCCCAATGCTCCATTTTATACCCAATCAAAAGATTCTACCTCTTTTTATGGAACATTTTACTTCTCACACAAATTCCCTTCTTTCTCTGACCTCTTTTTATGGAATATCTTACTTTTCACGTAAATCCCCCTTGTTACTAATCTATTAAAGTAATAGTAAATATAGTTTCGTAACAATGTTGCCTTTACGTAAAAGAAATAATACAGCGATAATGAAGGATTATACCGTAGAGAAAATGGCATAGTCATTGAAAGTGACATCTATTAAAGAATGAAAAGTAGGCAACAGAACAAATGCATATAAGATTTAACTTTACGCCATGTCTGCATCAATTCAAATCATCTACTTTTATAACGCTTCCTTGTCGTTTGTTCTACTTAACTGAACCTAATCAATCTACACTATAACTGCAGTACTACAACATTTATGTGGGCACTGATTCAATACAAATCTAATAAAGATATAAACCGGTTCCAATTCGACCCAACAAACCATCTAATCAAACCACATTTTTGGATAATCACAAGTAACACGAAAACAGAACCATTTTTAAAATAACGGCTTGACCCAGAACCAAAAACAGTATCAAACTAATTTCATTAGCACACAGCTAATATTTTATTTTATTGCGCTGACCCTTTTTTGTTCAAATGTATACATTATTATATGTCACGCTTTTAAGAGATATTTATAGATATATTAACGTACATTTTTTAAGAATATGAAAATTATATGTAAGATTCACAGCCATGTGAAAAAAAATATCCTAACACTTCAGACATGAAAGCTTGAGTTTGAAACGAATGCGAACCATCATCTAAAAATGCTTCGCTTGCGTCCCTAGAGTTTAGAGTTACGTCCTATCACCTGCACACAGTACTGATGATTTATCAAGTGGAGCAGGTTTACGAAAGTTGGATAAAATGCTGAGTAAATTGATGTACATGCTGGAGCCTGGTTGGCGGTGGAATAGTTAGGTTGGCGGTGCGGTGTTGGAGTTGCTGGCGGTATATCTGTGCGAGTGCGTAGATGCCAGGAAGACGCAAGGAAAAGAAGAAGTGGAAGACGAGAGCCTTGCCAGGGGCGGTCAGTGGCCCCTCTCTCTCTGCACCGGCTACGGCAAACCCGTCGCCCGTACTACCGCGCTCCGTGCCCTCTTACACGCTCAATAATAATCCTGGGAATTATGTTAAACGCCGGCCCTGACTACGGAAAAAGCTAATCATCTTCTTTTTCGTGTCCGCCGAGATAAGGCCAGCAAAGGAATCTCAAACAATGCCAACAAAATCTCCGGGTGAAATCCATTGGTTTTTTTTCGATTCGGCAGGATATTATAAACGAGTCGAATATATAATATTGCATATTTTGAAATACAGATCGTTTGTACAGCGAATCAAAATAGTCTCCATACACTTGGCTGTAATTTTTAAAAGAACTTATTGATACTTTACAATGTGCTTATAACCATTTCTTTATGACTGATAATATATGAAAACAATACAATACGTATTACTATAAAAGTTGACATATTAGTTGCAAATAAAAAGACAAGAAGAAAAGTGTGTACAATTTTAAGAAAGTAGTGCATGGAGACTTTTTTGAGTAAAGTCAGTGTATGTGTTATAATATTTTTCACGCAACATTGAGATGTTCTTTGTTTTCATGAATCTGCTTGAAACTGTACAATTTTTGTTTCAATCATTGTTTACTACACTAAGTACGTATTTTATAATTAGGATAACTAAAGTAACGTACTACTCTGCCGCAATGCTGCCGGTTATGAAATTCAGATTGTATCGGGAATTTTAGACTTGATAAGAAACTCAACCATACGTTACCACGGGTCGTTTATTTAAAACAACTGCGGAAATCCTTCGCTTACATTGGTTCAGCGGTTACGGTACATTTGCCGCATAATAAATGAAAAGCAAAAGGCTAATGAAATTAGATAACATCAATACCTAACGCTCGTGTTGCATTCTTATAAAACACATCCCGGAAAAAAAGTTTGTCAAAGGAGTCTATCACAGCGTTGTAAATGAAGAATATTCTGTAAAATGAGAAATGTATCGTTCGATGCAGACGCGTTGCTTGAAGCGAAATTCGCGATGGAAGGTTGAACCACAGGAAGAATGAAAAGAAAAAGGAAAAATGTTCAAGGTAAAGGAGAACGGAAGGTATGTCCGACGATGAGGATAATGAAGATGATGTGGTTGAGGAATGAAAGGGATAGGTAGGAGAGGTGGTAAAGAACATCCGGTTGGGAAGAGGGAACATTCAGACAAAAGCCGATCGATGGACTCGATCGATCGGTCCAAACTGCATAGACCATCTGAATCACTTGGATCAGTCGCAAAACGCATCAGTGAATTTGTTTCTGCAACTTTTCAAACAACTACAACTTTTTTTAACCAGTTTCAGAGAAGTGGATAATGTTTTTTTTTTAAATACGACGAATGGTTTGATTTTTACGTGGAGAGTTATGTAATAACTTGCGGTTCTTGTATATAAAAAAACATAACAGTAGTCTGAGTTGAATAAAAGTACAATAGAATATTCTTAGAACAATCTTTTCATGTCTATAACAAACCTTTTTTTATTCTTATTAAAATATCATGATGGAATAATCTTGTAAGATTTTTATGATTAAAGGGATTATTATATATTCGAATATTGGAAGAGTTCAATGTTTCGAATAATACTGTTCCATTACTCGAGTAATTTAAATCCGTAGTCTAACAACGGTTGAGTCAAAATACGTTATTTGTCAAGTAATTCGAGTTTTGCACAGTTATGTTATGTCATCAATATTCTTTTCGTATTAAGGAAAATATCTTTTCACCCGAATGTAAAATAGACCAATGACATTGTTGAAACAGTCCACGTATACGAGAGTACAGTAACGGCGAATACGTGGATCTTTTAAATGTTACGTTACTCGAATCTTCCTGATACTCAAAGAAGTTTTCCAAGTTCTCATCCTCAAAGGATAATATGGCGTAAACAATTAATCTGCAATTTTTACTTAATTCGATACTAATAAATAGTCGGCAAAAACATTTTTTCATCGATAGTTGCTCATTTTAATCTACAATTATACTGTCCTAGATACACCTGTGTACGTATATGATAAAAATACAAATACATCAGCATTTGTTTTTTCCTTATTTTTGAACCTTCTTACGTAAAATGTCAAATAGGATAGCAAGTGGTAAGTGGTGAGCACGGCTTGTTCCGTTCAGTGGAGAATTTGGAGTCGAGTTCAGTGAGAATTCGTGGAGCGGTGTCTGAGGATCGCTGAGCAAGCTGAAGGAGATATAGCTGGATGCCGGCTAAAGGGTAAAGGGAGAAGCGAGCTATAGAAAATGCTAGAGTACCGAGGACAGTGGCTGCTCGAGGACCTAGCAAAGGCCCTTGTCCTCTATTGTGCGCCAGTTCAGCTGACGTCACTGATAGATATCTTTCCTACGATTACACCGACTTTCATATCGCCTGTTCGCCTTTTACAGGTACCGTATAAACGTCTACACGTTTTTCACGCATCACTACCTTCATTTCTATCTGTAATGAAATTTATCTTTTAACATTATCATTAAAACCTTTACAATCCCGGGTAATGTCGACCTCGGATTATTGGAAACTTATAATACAGGCAAATTGTAACATAATACAATGAAGTACTCAAGTCACTAGTAAGAACAAGCATATGTTTATGAAACATTTGTTTACATTTAACACAATTTTGAACTAGAAAACACGTAAAGAATTCAAAGTCAGCCTTTGGAAACAATGTAGACAAAGTTAGTAGCAATAAATTTCTCCTAAAATCCTTTTACAATTATGTACATAATATTTAACATATTTAACATATTGAACAATTTACTACTGGGAGGAAAACGTATGTCATACGAATTGAAACGTATTCATTTCAATTTATTTCTACTCTTGTCTTAAGAGTCACTTTTGATCCGTGATTAACCTTCGCTTATTTAAAAACACTTCCGTAGGATGCAACTTATTAAGGTGATACCATTTCACGCAATTATAAACTTCCTAATGATAATATTATGTTACTTTGAACTGAAAAATGAGGATGTATAGCAATTATGAACGTAAGTAATACTCCCACGACTCACAGGATAAGCTGATAAGTAACGTTGAAATCCAGCGCATGCAATTAGTGACACTACATTGTTCTTCTCGCATAATACGCCTACGTGTCTTTATCAATCAACTTTTCTCTTCCATGAGAATGTCACAGTGTACCCTTTAGTCGCGCCAGAGTGCATTACGTCGACTATTGGCCTGAAAATGCCGCGAGACTTGTATTCCTCTGTCTTTTATGAGCTATTTATTTTCAGGAAATTCTTAACACACTTTGCATGTGGAATCGTGCATCTTGGCGATCAAAACATATTGTATCACTTGGCAATCGTTGATACGTCTTTTCTGTAATTCTACCGTATTTTCACATCTGTTCTCTGTGTATTCAAAGATATTGATATCATAAAAAGCAAACAAGTAAGACAAGTACGATCGATACCGTGCAACTGCTGACCGTAAATTCGGTTCAAGTATTAGGTCGATGCACACGATACGACAGGACGGATTTTCTTTATACTCGAATAATGGATTCCCTCTTCCACAAAATTCTTTTAGATCCTCAAATATAACATATCATTCGGTAGACAATTGTGCCAATAACCAGTCGGCTCCATTTTGTCCTGAAGGTTTTTGTCCTCCTTTATAAGTTGTTTGATATTCGTGAATAAATTTGAAGAAAACATGAGGAATATGTTTATACCAGTTGAGATTGGGGAATAGTGAGACTGCGATAAGTCATATTATTAGTGAAGCATACTCAGAAAATGATACGTGGCAAATTCCTTGAAGGATAAAACGTTTGTATTAACGAATGAAAAACGAATGTATTCTTGAAAAGAATAAACGTTATGGAAAATGGATTGCAGCCAGAATTTATTTTGATTAACAAAAACAATATTTGAAAAGAAAAAATAGGTTGTTTGATTTTCTCCTTAAATGCTTGACATTTCGTATTAACTAATCTAATCTATATACACATACGACCTTATGACCGACAAAGTTTTATGTTACAGAAGGAAAATCGTGCATCAGCATAAAACTGCATTACTTTTACGTCACATTCACTGTTTTTATAGTACTTGTAGAATATTAGTTATATTATTCAAATTAGGTTTTCCATTCATTCTATTTCAACGATGCACAGAAAAATCAGAAAAGCAACACATGTAAATAATTGCCAATTTTGTCGTATTGTGTTATTATACATTTTTCTAACAAGGGAATCATCGTTTTTTTCTACAGAAACGATATTTATTCCTAAACTCAATGAGTTAAAGTTAATAAATGTGTTTTTTATACAGTAGCCATTTCCGACTCGGACGTCTTTTTTCTTAAATTCTGGTAAATCTGAAATGTTAATGCGTTGTAGGCGGATGTTAGCGGAAAGTCTGTTCCATGCGAAACACGTACAATTTTGTCGACACGTTCATGCTTAACACAGGTATGTATGTTCGAACGTGTCTTGTCCATTAAGAGGGGTTGTTGAAGGCCTACGCGATGCACGTAATCGAAAGGTTCCAACGTACGTAATTCAATACATTCGTTTCACGGATATCCGCCCAGTCCGCCTATAAAATTGAATGCATTCCACTGCGCCGTGGACAACATTCCTATCGAGTTCCTAGACTCGCTGGAGCAATGTCTATCAAATTATCTACAGAAACGTAAATTTTTATATCGCTCTTTTGATAAGGATAGATGATACTGCACGGAGAATGAAACGTAAAATTTTCGACAGAATAAACAGAAATAAAACGGACAGAT
The DNA here is from genome assembly GCA_963989215.1 of Hedychridium roseum. Lineage (NCBI taxonomy): Eukaryota > Metazoa > Arthropoda > Insecta > Hymenoptera > Chrysididae > Hedychridium > Hedychridium roseum. Next base: position 2,134,240 of record OZ022312.1, on the reverse strand, counting down.
GATTCGAACTCACTCGACAATATTGTATCATCGGAAATCGTTTGCGTTCTTTTGATACAACAAAAAATAAAGAGAAGACAATGATAATATTTGACGGCGCAATACATAAACATGTTAGATTTTATTTAAAGTGAAAGTAAATTATGGCTCACTGGCGTTGCTTGTTACGCGCGGCAGGGTATGTTTGAAAAGGGGAATATCGTTAAACGAGTCAGGTTTGAATTTCTATTGACTGCGAGCGGTTGCTGAGTAAATCTGGGCCCTTAGCGTCGTTACAATGAGGCGACAGCACGGCACGTGCTCAGATACCCTTTTGCAATGGAGACGGGAGGTCAAAAGCTTAACTTAATTCGCACAATTACGTGGATTAACGTCACAATAAATCTCAATTAAGGTTTCTCCCACTCCGAAGCCGCAAGAGATTTCGTGGCTGGCTGGAACGATACCGAGGGTTTATCGTTTTTAAGTTTTTCTACCCGGTCAATGGTCGTGGGTTCCCTCCTTTGACAGGGAGAAATCCCGCTCCGATGCAGGATTACGAGGGTGCGAAAAACGTGCTCGTATCGACTCTCCTCGTTGCAACTATACCGGTAGATCCGGTACGGTTTCGTTTTTACGTAAGCCCAACTCATCGTTCCATTCTCGCTAGCCCACAAATGAATTGTGTGAAAGAATTTCAATCCTCTCCTGCGCGATCACCGTAAAAATGTGCGGTCTTTGTCAAAGTTATGCTAATAACGGATGTATATCCTGTTCTCATGTCATTAACATGGCTGAACCAATACCACAACTATCTCTGATAAAATCTTTATTCGTTTCGTTTTTTGTTGCTCCTAAATTACTTTGAAATATACTTATTTTGAAAAGGGATAAATGAACTTCAGTCGTTAACAGGATATGTAAGTGTCGTAAGCAATTGTTATAATTTTCGTAATCTCTTTTTTGATAATGATGATAGTTAATAGTTAGTCAACTACACTGAAGCTGAGCTGATGTATTTTAAGTTAATTCTTCTCACAACCTCAGGTCAGGTCTTAATGACTCTTATTTTTTGGAATTTTGGACGTGATTACTGACGCCCACGATGTTGTGAAAGACAAATATGTGACCCGGCATTTGAGACTTTAATTGTGAAAGATAAGTGTATTATATTATTATTACCGTTAAACCTTTATTATTCCCTGAAATTGATCCCGACGAATCGTAGGAAACCCGGCGAAATTCCCGTGACTTCGATTAAATTAAATTCGAGCTTACGACAGGAAATTTTTGATCGAACTAGCGTGCCATATATTACGTTACTTCTTCCGTCAGCTCTTTATTACTCTCTGAAATTCATCTCGACGAATCGTAGGACAAACCGGCGAAATTCCTGTAGCTTCGATGAAATTAAGCTCGAGCTTATGAGAGAGTAAATTTAAGCCAACTACCGTGTTGAATTTAAAAAAAGCTTACCCGTGGCGCAAGCGCTAGCCGCGATCCACGTTAAACAGAGAGCGGCAAAGAGAAACCGCGTCGACTCGTTCCGAGATGTCCTCCAGGAAATTCCTCGAAATCTTCCTCGTGAAGGCTCCATATTACCTGGCAGCTGCTTAACAACGCTCTGCCACTTGTACTTCCTTGACACTTCACTCAGCGCGTCATGAAATATTTCACCATCGAGTCATTGCAAAGGGGGACAATCATAACGCATTAACTGCATTTGCCCAACCACGCACTCATATGTTCCCTCTTATCTAAAGCTTTTTTAATAGTTTTATCATTAGCACCCGAAAACTCGCAGCATCCCTTTTATGCGCTTCTACGGTTCATGTATGAGTCGAACTGTCTAATACGCACACAGCAATTTTATTAACATCCTTGGATTTTAATATTTTATTGACACTTTACTGTTATTCGTTTTTCTTTTACTTTTCGATGAATTTCCCCGATTCTTCGCATTTTTACAAACTGATGTTCTTCACTTGCAACGTTGACGAAACATTCGCTTAATGTACTTTACATCCAATTCGAATTATTTAAATTCGAATTGTATGTACTATTAGGAGATATATCAAAATTATACACATTGAATCTGCGATATTTCATTTGTTTGGAAATAACGAGACCTTAGTTCGAAGCCACAAACGACGCATGGTCAAAAGATCTGCGATCAAACGTCACAACGCACGTGTTTATTTTTTATTATGAGCGCGATACCACTGTACGTTAGAACACTGTGAATTTAGATATTCTGAGTTTTAACGCCTTTGTTCGGAACAGCTAGGTCTGTGGATAGAGATTCAGGTAACGCAGCACGAACGGATACCACATTCACCTGGGCACACCTGGCAACACCGTCGAAATTTTTTACCTGCGTCTAAGCAAGGATTTTTAAAAGTTTTATAAGAATTTAATGTATATACACTATCAAGGAAACAGTTGATAACTTTTCATTCGACCATGACGGTACATGATACAACGCGTATATGGGACAGTCTGTCGCGATCGTTCGAATTACAAAGTTTTGTTGACTGTCCCGCAACGGCTCCGTTCGCAGGAAGAAATGTAAAGTTGAAATAGCGGCTGTGCGCATGACCAACATCACCGAACTATCCACCAATAGCGTACGATGTTTCTCCGTGACGTTGATAGTTTAGAAGATGGAAATGTGGAGTCATCTGTGGGAGAAAATAGAACTAATACCATCGTTATAAAGTCGGTACTGTCCAGCACTGCAGCCGTCATGAAATTCATCGGTGTACTCCATGTCGTACCTACTGTCATTTAGAAAATCGTCATATTCCTTAAGATAATATATTTATTTGTTGGTAGTACAGTACTATTACTTTCTAAGAACGATGCAGTCTTTGTTTGAAATTATTAACACTTTCGTTATTACACATTGAATCAGTGACGAATTGAAAATATTAGTAAAATTTACTTAAAAAATGCTCCAATAACATGTTAAAATAGTTACAGAGTATTGGAAGTTAATAAATGAATCAAAGTTAATAATAAGCTGTTAACTTGTATGTACATCTTAACATCCCATTTGAATTAAGATTTATGCTAATAATTATTTGATACAGTTTACAAAAAGACTTATTACATATTGTTCATAAGAGGATATGCCAGGGTAAAAGGTAGAGTGCATGGAAAGCATAATAATATAAAACTAAATTCACATCAACAAATTTTTATTGATGCTACATTTTGTTACTTATTTATTATTTAAAATAAAAATTAGAAGAAAAATCCAAGAATTTTCCCTCCAAGATGTTTCCTCCTAGCTTCTTCATGATCCATAATGCCACCACTGGTAGTCAATACAACACATCTAAAAATTAATGTAAAATGTCATAAAGCAGCTAAATTTTATTGACAAAGCACCACATAACATACATATATGTAAGGAGAAGTTGATTGTTGCAGCTAATATTTTCATTGACATATGAAAAAAACATGACAAAAACAATATACATTATTCAAGATAAACAGAACTCACCCAAATTGACGAGATGGCAATAGATTGTTGCACCATTTTTCAATGTCATTAATAGGGACATCAAATCTTGGTGAAATAACTCCGCATTTGTTTAACCTTCCAGTAAGGTTTACTACAACTTTTCCACTGCGATGGTCGTCAACAATTTCAAATTCTCCAATGTAACCTGTGCACAATCATGAGAGATTAATTCATTAGTATACAAAAAATTATGTGATATAAGACAAATATAAATACTAAAGTAGGTTGGCATCTTACCTCGTTTCATCATTACTGTTAAGAATTTAATGATGACTTTAGAGCAGGGTCTTAGGATCACTTGCCTTTTGCCCCGCTTTTCAGCATTATTGATTGATTTGAGGGCATCACTCAGCACATTCATGCGCACCATGGCTAAAAGCAAATATATCCATCATTAACAATTGTTTCAAGTAATTCATGAACAAATATGCAGTAATTATCTTGTCTCAATTGCATGACAGTAAAACATAACCTAGAATTAACAGGTGGAATAAAAATATTAACATATCGTTCTTTAATGTGAAATCAATTTAACCAATTAGGCAAATAGAATGGAAATATTCATTAAGAATCTTTTTTGTTCAGCAAAGTATGTAATAACGGTCGGTTAACCACAATCCTCCACTGGAGTCGCTAGGCACTTTTAGCATTTCCAAATTCATAATAGACACAAAATATATCCATAAATGCACTTGACACAATATAATATAACTGTTTTTTCACAAGTTTAGTCCGGATGATTTTTGGCAAAGAAGATTACCTGCGATTTATAATTTGTTTACCGCAGTGACATACACGCGTGAATTTCAGAGGAAAAAGAAAGGTAGGTAATTTCTGGAGCTCTTGTGTTGAAAGTTAGTTTTCCCTAGATCGTTCAGTATTATTCGTTCTCCATGTTGGCTTCCTGAAATTGCTGGTGTTCAGAATTCAACATAGTTCTGATTGGTAGATTGTGAAATTAGAAATGAACATGCTAAATTGTCTTTTAGCACTTCCTTTAGAAAACCGATATTAATTAAGTTTAACCTCTCCATGTTAAATTCTATGATACATCATACTTATAGCGGAGAAACTTGTTGCTAAACTATACTGTGGCATCGCCGAAGAAAAAATATTTCATTGGGTATCTCAATATTCAACACTTAGGTTCACGATATTTTTGAAAAGTGGCCAAATACTTTGTCTTCCAACTGCGCAGTAAAATGATCTTAATGCATACAATTACATCGTAAAATATGCGACATATAAATAGGGTGAAATCAAATAAGCTGCACGAGCACGTAATTAGATATACGTATTGGCTGTGTGCGTAAAGTGACGCCAACAGGCCTTTGCTTCAGTTGGTAAAGTAGGAGTAATTCCGTTCAGTGATTCCGCGACGCACCGCGCAAAGGAGACGAGCTGTGGTCAAATTTGTCGGGCAATCGGTGATCGAATGTATTTGCCCTTCTGTAAATGCGGATTTGCCCCGTTTCCACTTTTATTGTCGTAACACCAGGTGTTCAGGAGTGCTCGCGGAAATAACATAAACGCGAATCGATAGTGACTTAGGGTTCGCGTTATCTTAGTGTCTATTGAAAGTTATCTCGGTGGAATCGTCATGCTGTCAGAATCGATGAACGAGACAGAGTTGACGGTAGATGTTCTGTGATATGGAGATTGTCGAGAATTGTACGGTCCGCGGGCCACCTTTATTCGGAAGGGTTCCCGAAAGTCTTCGGACGGAAAGGTTGGCGAAAAGTGCAAAACTGACGGATCTGCTCCGTTGCCCCATCAGTCCTGCTCGTCTTTCCATCTGAATCACCTGTTCTCCTACTACTCGGCCGTCCTAGGTTCCTCGTACATTGACCTTAATCTTCGAAGGCGGTCGTGGTAGATTTTGGATATATTAACCTGTTACCGTGTCTGACGAAGTGAAGTTCACGCGATGGCCTCGACCTCGGCGCAAGCGTCCGCACAGGTGCTCATGAACAAGGGAAAACGTGGGGCTGCTGCTTATATACATGCCGAATGTAGCAACCTCACCATGTCCGGATGTCCTCAGCACCTTAATGAGCTCCTGGACATCCTTTTAAATCCCAGCAAGGCTATTGATGATTGGGAAACTATTGATTGGTTGAAATGGTTGATGGCTGGTGGTCGTACACCGGATGAATTTGCAAACACAGGTCAAGCACAACCCCTTTTTCAGCTAAATAATGTTACATATATCACATTGTATTTTCATTTCCTTTCATTATTTATATCATTTATGTACCAGTGTCTTATAGATAAGATTACCAACTGAAAATTATCTGATAGCAACACTGTTTTCAGATTTATCAAATGTGAATACGAGTCCTTTTTTTTGGTACATAAGACATATAATATATAATATACAACAAGACATTACAGCAAGGTTATCATTTGTATATGATCCAATTTCTTCATTTGACATTGGCAACCTTGCAATGGTTATATATGTTTATTTTTAGAAATACTATACATGTTGCTACAAACTAATCAAATTTCAATATACTATGATTTTGTGAAGATGTTTTATGAAAAACTTAATGAATTAGTATATAGATTATTATAATAATGCTTGTGGTAGTTTGACATGTTTTGTACATTATTTTTAAAAATTAAATAAATAGCTAAAGGGTTCCATAGAAAAAGACTTTCATTTATATTTAAAATAAAATGATTGGTTTGGGAAATAAATTGTTTATATTAAAAACAGAAAGGAATTATATTTTTGATTTTGTTAGTACATATCAAATCCATTTATATGTAACATGATTTTAAGCACCTCCTACTTGATATGCTTCATTACTCATCATAAAATACCTGTTACAGTGAGAATTTATGACAATGCCACAACTTGTGGTCTTGTCTGGACACCTAACTTCGTAGCATACCGTTGTCGTACTTGTGGCATATCACCATGTATGTCGCTTTGTACTGAATGTTTTAAGAAAGGAAATCACCAACGTCATGACTTCAATATGTTCCTAAGTCAGGCAGGAGGAGCTTGCGATTGTGGTGATACAGCTGTTATGAAAGAAACAGGGTAAAGTGTTTCCCAGTTGTTTATAGGAAGTCCTAAAATGTCATAAGGAAGAAACTTAGTATATAAAAATTTTACAGATTTTGTGATAAACATGGGCCAAATGCTGCCGTTAACACATCCGTTGCACCTTCAGATTTAATGTGTGTTGCCGAAGCAATGATGCCTCGGGTTATTCTCCGCCTTATACAACATTTACGTGAGAAGTAAGAATTGCAGGAATTCTAAGATTTATTGTATACTTGTTACAGAATATTAAAAATTTTCTGAATACAAATCCTATGTGTATTTACTACTATGGATTCACAGTATTCACAAGTTATTCTTCTTTTTTAGCAAAGTTACTGCTCCCGACTACAGAGTTGCTATACAGGATGCAGACGCATATTTAACTATGCTCCTTGATTGGAATCACATGGGAGCTGTGATGCGTCGCGTTATGACATCTGCGCTTACGAACCCACAAAAATACAGGTGTCTCATGGATCCATCTAATTTGACAGGCCAATCAGAATATGATAGTTATTGTCAAGATAGTAATAAAATATATCAGGATGCTGTTAAGTCATTACCAAATCCAGAACCTCCAGATGAATACAAGGGTAAGCTATCATACTTCAATTTAACAAAATCCCTGTCTTTCTTTTTGTAATATCAACAGTTTGCAGCATTTGTAAGAAACTAACATACAGATAAATGTAACCAAACATATTAGATTCTAGAAATTGTGTATAATATATTTCATAAAGTATACATTATTTGTTAGTTAGGAAATTCTTTACATAAATAATAAGTTTAGTATTAGCAGTGTGAAACATTTTTCACTCTTTACTGAATTGCCTATTCTTGGTATTCCCTTCGATTTTGTTGCTATGAATATTACACTTTGAATGATATGAATGTTTAAAAAATCTATGTTGGATGTTTTATTGTAGAATGTGCATCGTTACAAGAGCTGTTGGAGCACACTACATTTCTCGAAGAATTGATGTTTTGGACTGTGGCATATGAATTTCCTCAAAAATTAGTATGCCTATTACTTAACATGTTACCCGATCCGGATTATAAAGAAGCTTTAACACGCGCCTTCGTGCTGCACTATAGCAGAATATCAATGATGCTTGAACGCTCAAATGACCCGGATACTTTAAGTAATAGAGTCGTTCACGTCAGTGTGCAGGTATTCATTTTTATAGTATTTTCAAATAACACCGTTTTGCATATTCTAAACTAATATTGTAATACTCCTTTTTAGTTATTCAGCAATGAAAGATTGGCATTTAAGATGGTAGATCAATTAAAGCTCTTACATGTCATGGTCATTAGTCTGAAGTACATGATGGCAAAAATACTGATCCAGAATACCTTACATGGTGCGTACTATATAAATTCTCGTAAATATAACACTTTATTATTCTACTTTATTCCAAAAAAACTATTTCTAAATAGTTGCTAATATTGATATCGCATACTTTTGCGCTGATTAAGTTGTGATTAATTAAAAAAGTCCTTGCTTGAAATGTATTTAATAAATGCGGTTCACAACGTTAATCATTTTTTATATGTATGTTAGATCCTGACAAAAATTTCCACTATGTGGTTGATTGCGGCCGACAAGTAATGAAAGAACATTGTTACTGGCCGCTTGTATCAGATTTAAACAACGTGCTTTCGCACAAACCCGTGGCTGTCCGATTTATGAGCGATGATACTCTCTTGGAAATGTGGTTTGACTTTCTCTCCATGTTTCAAGGTATTATAATGGGTTTTTATTTGCATTCTACCGTATTTGTAATCCTCATGGATTGTTAAAACGTTACACTCGAATGATGTTTCAGGGATGAATGTAAATCAGAGGGAATTGAATCAACATATTGAGTTTGAACCAAACACGTACTACGCGGCTTTTAGTGCAGAGCTGGAAGCTAGTGCATATCCAATGTGGGCATTAGTATCCCATCTACGAGGTCCTGAAAGTGCAACTCTCAGTCGGAGGGTCCTCACATTTTGCCTTACAGCTCTACAAGACTGGCTGGACGCTGTAAATTACACACATCCAAATGTGGTACGTATAAAACGTCCTTTCCATACTGTCGTTTCAAATATTCTTTGAATTTTTATTTACCAACCAATTTTTATTTCAGAGCGACAGCTTACAAGTGTCTTTTCATCTGCCGCTTCATAGATATTTCGCAGTTTTCATGTGTCAAGCTGTCCGGCAACAAGGAACAACGCTCAATGATTTATTACCTCCTACAGACATGCTGCATCTGCTTATGATGCATCCTTTGCGAGTTCAGGTGAGTGAATGCCTCTTGTTACAAAACAAATAGCTTTTACAACAGAGATGCAAACCGATTTCCAAGAGGTCCTGGTAATATACCGTTAAACCAAACCGAATTTTGATAAATGAAAACTAAAACCAGATCAAACGACTTTGAAGTTAAATACTTGTGTCGAGGTGAGGTGAGCTGAGTTACAATAAATTTAATTTTGGTTTGATAAACGAAAGAATCAAATCTCTTGCATAGCTATTATTTTTATTTTGTAGAAATATTTGGCACAATACTTAATTATATGATATTAAAAATTTCATGTTTTGAGATATTTTGATGATTAATTTACATTGTCTTTAGAGGTGTAACAAATAGTTTTGCATTACATTTTTAGGAGAGTTTATTGAGTAGTTCCGTCAGTATACGTAATATAATCATTATTTTGTAAGTTTAATCTGAAAAGTTTATAAGAAATTTTATTTTCTATACAAATTTAGATTTTACAAGAGCATTAAAATCTTGACAACTTCCGTTCGATTTTATATGTATGGTTCCAAGTCCGAAATATCACTGATAACTGATAGGTTTGCGTCTCTGCTTCATGGTATATTCTGCGAAAGATGGCAATGGAAATTGTGGGGTATGAAATAATTTGGATACGAGTTAGCACTTTTGTTTGAATGTTATTTTCTTTTATTACAAAATCAAAGTATATGTTGTCATACATTCTCTCTACACTTACTAATTCGAGATTCTTAAACTAATTGTTCATATTCATAACGACTTAAAGGAAATCACAGAATAAGTTGTTATCATTTGAAACAAAAAAAAGTAATTTATAGAGCAGAATGATTTCATCCTTGCCTGAAATATGTTTGCAAAAAGCGTGTTTGCAATACGACGTCAATAATTATCTCTGAGAATTAATTAATAGTACATTAAATATTGCTTTATCGTACTGAACCTATTACTGTGGATAATTATTCGGTTTTTGCAATGTAGATTGTAAACAATTTTTTATTCGGTTTTATAACCGACAGGTACTGTAATTAGAAGTGAAACACAAGCAAAAAATAATTATATTTCAGGAATAATCATTTAGAATGCTTGAAAAAATCTCTTACCGCTAATCGAACAGTCGGTTTTTTTTATCTCGTACTATTTAGGGTCCATACTAAATGTAGATCTGTACTCAGTGGTAAAACTTAAATACACTGAACTCACTTTGAGAATACTAACTTCAACGTGCGTTAAACATATGTTATATAAACCTGCTGTGATATGTAAAAATTGTTACTTGCAAACTTAAACAGCTCTTATTTCATTTGGTGTTTCGATAAGCGGTGGCGTAGGTGGCACATCAGCTTTAAGATGTGGTCCAAAATCATACGTGATTAGCTTTAAACCTAAAAATCCACCTGAGCCTTCTCTACCTTTATGGTAAATACCTGCTCCAGAGAGAGGAATTAGGGGATTTGGCACAACCGGTTGTATGTCTAGGAATGGCACAGTACTTTGAGCCGCGTCTTTCTCACGATCGCTTGCAGCAAAATTAAGATACTGATTGATCTTCGAATCAGGAATTGATTCTAATACTGAGCGGATTGGAACATCTGGTTTCACCAGTGTTAGTTCGGTTCTGTAAACAATCACGATGAGGATGTAAATATCGGCTGGAATTTCTAGCGATTAATTAAATAGCCATTGATATTACCTGTCTGTGATATCATTGCTCATCCAGTAACTTTTTTGCTCAGGGTTAATCAGTCTTCCCGTGGTAAAATTGAACGCAGAGACTCTTATCTCGAAATTTAATCTAGTACCAATTGTACGGAATCTGACGCCTAAAAAGTATTGTCTAAGTATTCAAAAGAATATATACGAGGTGGGGCATTATTGATATTGAAATATCGTTATAAAATACCTGTCAAAAGGTAACCATCCGGGGATACTAGGTCGTCCATGTCAATTCCTCTTTTTTCCCACACTAATGTATGATAATCCACTCCGTTCTTGACGTTTCTATCTGATACTGAATAGCTGTCGACTGGTTTCCAGGCTGTAGTTGAAGCATTTACTCCACCTTTCGGAAGTAATTCTCCCTCCTGAATTTGAATGTGGATAATTTGATTGTCCTTGACGAGTTTTATTCCTGTTACCACTCTATAAAAGTGAAGCAAATGAAATACAAGTCACAAGGATATTTGTATGAAATGTACTACTTTAGGGAATGAATACTATACTTGTGATTTTCGATATCGGACACGACTTGTCGGAGGTTGAAATATCGCTCAGAGCGAACATTATGGTCGTCGCAGTAGCAAAAGCAGTAGCTACAATGCCAGAATAACCAACGCCACCAGCTGTCTACTTTAGTCGTTGGGTTTCGGCAAGTACCCGTTGATCCAAAAGTTTTTCCATTTTCATATTGAATGTACTCATATCTACGGGAGCTACTTCTTTCCTATTTTCTCACCGAAATTGTTAGATCAGTACACCTTCCCTTTATTCAATGCATACCCAAATTACGCCGGAAAAATACTTTACCGAAGGACAAATCCACATATCCGAGTCAATGTATTCGCAATTAACCACCTTCCCATTGCATTGCCGTTGCTGTGCGCAAAACTCATTTTTAAAACATCCGTGTACTTTGGCATAACTGTAATATGCACAGTTCTCTCTGCAAGTATTTTCTGTGTTCAAATCGACTTCGTTAACGATGTATCCTTGGAAGACTTGCTTCAATTCGGTGTAGGTTTCGTCTGAAACAAATATTGTTGTTATTCATTTGAACGGTAAAAATAAACAGTGCTAGAGAAAACGAAGACACAATAATTTCTCGAGCGTCTCGATGAATGATATCCCATGATCATAATTTGTATGACTGTATTCTACAGATATACCTAAAATGTGTTTAGCTGGATCACACATCCACAGATCCCGCGGTGCAAAGGTCATTGCCGTTTTCACTGCTCTCAGTGTCTCATACGTTCTTTCAGCGTACTGCTGCTTTAACGAATTTATCTCCTCGTTGTAGGTCGTGCCTAAATTACGGCAAAGAGATAAAGTTTAATGAAAATTATCGCAATCGTTATAGCCAAAAAGTGTAAGAATATTTATTGATGCAAAATACTTTACGGTTGAGTATTCTTAAACATTTTTAGGAAAGACAAGTACTGATAATACTTCTCGCCTGTATTGGACCCAAATTATTTAAGTCATCAGTGAAATATTAACATTGTATACTCACCGTTCTGGTAGAGTCGCAGCAATCCATAAGAAAACTGAATCATCGCATATCCTTTAATTTCCGTAAGAGCCACCGTAGTGTACAAATTAAGTAAAAGTTGTTGTGCAGATTGTTGTTTATTACAAGTTTGAGTCGAAGCTTCCTACAAAGAAAAACATATATCGCTTTTATACCGTTTTACTCCGTGTCATTTAGTGCATTATGCACGTTGGCCAATTGAAATCGCATTTATAAGCGCAGTTTTTTTATTTATCGGATAATTCTCATGCTGAATGTTTTTACGTATATATAATTTCTATTTCTGTCGGGCAATATACCTGGTAAGCTGAAATAAATAATTTTTGGGACACGATATAGTCAGTTATACGACTAAGAGCGAAAGGTATAGATGCATTTGGATCGTGCAGTATTGTCGTGGCGAAGTCAACCAGTTGTTTGATATTCAACGGTGTCGTTTGAGCGACGGTTTCACGTTGCATCTGCCTGAATACCATGTATAGGCCTTCTATTCCCGTTATCTCGGACTGTGTCCTTGCCCAAATCCACAACGAATTTAGTACGTCCAAATATTGCTCGCGATTCGGCGGAAATCGTTGGTCTACTTCGTTACCGAATTCTTTGTATCTTTTTATGATATACATAAATTGATGACTCTTGTCAGTGTCTCTCCAAGCGATATTCGACAGATCCTGATCCACTATTTTTTCCAACTCCAGTAATTCGTGCCTTAGCTGATCAACTCGCGACATATCATGCTTTTTACTCCACACGCAGGACAGAAAGAACAAGCAACAAATCGTTATTGCAAACTTTCCCATTTTTCTCATCATTATCGCTTCTTCTACAAATTGGAAAAGTCAATATAAATTTACTTCGAAGAGAGGTCGAAATATGACGCATCATACGATTGTGCTGATGTTCGGGCATTAGGCAGTTCAAAAGTTAATATTATGCGGAAATATGACACTTGAATTAAAAATGCAAATTGATTCCACACTGAGCCAGCAAACCATTAAACAAAATAAATTTAGATAAATCAAACCCAACACAAACCCAAACCCAATTACGATGTAATACGTAATAATATTTGCGATAATATTTAATAATGTATTAAATTATGTGCTTTATGTGAAAATATTTTGTTAATTGATTTAACTTCTGTATAATATTTTGTTTTTATCAAGTACTTGTTACCTATTTTCTAATTATTAATTACAGTAAGTAGTGACACATATTTGAATGACCGACTATTTACCAAAAAAATTCACTCTACCAACGTTTTTAATTAGAAATACATATTGTTTAACAGCATTGAATATTTCTATTATCGTTTGGAATATTTCAAAATTAAGAATGCTTTGCATGTCTGATTTTCATCCGTTCACGAGTAGCATACAATTTGCTCGAACTGATTTCCTCCTCGCAAAGTTTTTACGAAACAAAGCTATGTAACGTTACGACCATAAATTTACATTGATTAGTAGCTTGTCAAGAATACGTTAACCCGTGTTTTAACTTCATTACGGGTCGACATTTACTTCGTACCATAAACATTTGCAAGCGACAATCGCGAACGCCCTATAAATCTTTGCAAATCATGAGCTCACGTTGAATTTCCACGATTATTTTCTTTCGCTACATTTTACTGTAAACAATAACTAGTTAATGAAAAATTGAAAGCTTGAAATGATAGGCAGTACGTACTTCGATATACAGTGACTCGCATTAATATTCGGACACCATGTTTTAGTTGAATAACTTTTTAGGGCATGAATATATCGGGAAACAATTTTTAGTGATGTTAGTTTAAACAGTTTGCTTGTTGACCTATTTCAGCGATTTTTGAAATTTTCAAAACTTACAAAATTACAACGAAATTTGTTAAGTACACTTTTTTCAACTTTTTTTATAGCCCCTGTTACAAAAATCTGAAATATACGTTTTGTAGAGTACATCGTGTTATGCATGTCCTGAAAATTTCATTCAATTTGATCAACGCACTGAAGAGCTACAGCTTCTCAAAGTGGCTTATTTTCGCTTAATTTTGCGAAAATTGTGATATTTCAAGCAAAACTACCGTCTTTGAAAAGCTGTTGCGCCTCAATGCGTTGATCAAATTGAATGAAATTTTCAGGACATGCATAACACGATGTACTCTACAAAACGTATATTTCAGATTTTTGTAACAGGGGCTATAAAAAAAGTTGAAAAAAGTGTACTTTACAAATTTCATTGTAATTTTGTAAGTTTTGAAAATTTCGAAAATCGGTGAAATAGGTCAACAAGCAAACTGTTTAAATTAACATCACTAAAAATTGTTTCCCGATATATTCATGCCCTAAAAAGTTATTCAACTAAAACATGGTGTCCGAATATTAATGCGAGTCACTGTATATTTCATATGCCATATGTTACCTTTATTATTAATCTGTTTGACAAACAGTTTGATCAGTTGTAATGTTATCTAACTGATCGATTTAAAAGGCATTTAAATTTTGTATTAGGAAAGCCAGAATACTACACTTTTCACTGTGTTGTCAAGTAACAATTGGAGAATTGTGAAACGAAAAACAGTTGGGCGATAATATTTTTTGAGATATCTGTTTATGAATATCAACTGCATCTTTACTCTATTTTATTATTATCACATATATTTAATAGTTATTAATAATGTACATATTATAAATATTTTAGTCGTCTTAAAAATGTGCTTCGAAATTAATAATAAATTGCCTGTAGAGCTTTTAGCTCATTTGCTATAGCGGAAATACTTAATATCCAGGCAATTTATGATTCACCACCGGTAAAGGGATACTACGTAGACAACCACTATTGAAACTAAAGTAATTAAATTATTATTTTTTATTAGAAACATGTTAAATAAAATTGCGCACTCTGCCTTATAACTCGGGACATTATTTTGCATTGTTGGAAAGACGATAATTCTTTTATATCTCAATCAGCTTCAAATTCTTTTAATTTATACACTGGAGAAAAATGTGTATACAATTCCTGTTCCAAGTACTTTATCAACGAGCATTCCTCTGGCTTTATCGTAGGATGAAATAAAAACTAAGCGCACGATGTAAGCGAAATCAGAGTAGCAATCACATCCGTCATCGAAACGGGATCGTGAAGTGTCATATAAAAACGTGACAAACAATGTCTCAAAGGCTTGCCTTAAAACAAATCTCAAAGACAAAAATCTATATTGTTCGAAATATCGCTCGGGTTCAAATAATGTCGCATGAAGTTTACGCGAGAAAACATGAGAAATGGAACTATGCATTCACTACTCAGTGTGTCGTTACGATGTTATCGTTGCAAGTATTTCTGGTTTCTACGTAAAACGCGTGTGAATAAATATTAGCAAAGATTGACACGGCACAGTTATGCGCGAATAGTAAGACGAAACTATAGGTTCGGTGGAATCCATTTAACAAGTGACGTATTCCAAACTTTCCAGCGGAATAATGAATGATAATTTTAAGCATTGTTGCTACACACACCGCAGCATTATTAAGCACGGAAAACAACCTAATGCCTCATGATCGTCCATCCAAACTCGACGAAAATATTGCTTTGTGATTCTACCAATGGCATTGGTTACCTCTGCAGAATATCGTTTTTCAAGTTTCTATCATAGCACGTAGTCGTAATAATATTTTTCGTTTACAAAGCTTGCCTTTACGATCAAGAAATTACCGCGGGCGCACTATTCACGTGAGATGTATATTTACTCCTTGTTGCCTTGTTAAACTGTTTTCACAACATACACGCAGTTCTGTAAACTAAAGCAATACTTAGTACACGGAAGGTCATCTATCACGGGTACATTTACACGCGTTTCTTTGTATCGCGTTAGTCGATGTTCCGCAAAGTACGAAGAAAAACGACAAACACCTCAGCCGTTCCGACTCAACTGAGAGAGAATCGCATTAACATGGGCCGTTTCACTCTCCCCCGCCCTCCGCTCTCCCCCGATTCATCGGTCTACCCTACTCTCTTTTCTCTCTCTTTCTTCTCGGAGGTAGAGTCCGGTTTTTCTTCTCTTTTCATCTTTCCCGGTCTGACTAAAAGCCTTTACATAGCCTGTGCGCATGTCTCAGCATTCTCTCACTCTGTCGCTCTCTCACACACTTTGCCTTGGCTTTCATCTTTGTCCAGCACATTTACATGGACGTGGAGTTGTCCTGTGTTGGTCGAGTCACAGCAAATCGTATGCGCGTGTAAATTGTGTACATTCATACTAATGGAGCGTAGGAAAGCAAAATACGTTATCTCTTTCGTACTCTATTAATCCGTCTATCAAGACGAAGTATGGAATAATATAAATTTTTTAGGGAAAACTGATGTATCGATTCATTATGCTTATATAGCTTTTTATGTTCGGATATGGCGCATTGTTTTCGAAAATTTAAACAACCGACAATGAATCATAAATACTGAAAAGTTATTTCAGTAATACTTTTGAAAAATTTCACGGGAAGCTCATTTACTGAGTATGTTTATTAACACCTTTTTTATCGTATAGCTTGCCGTTAAAACCTAAGCAAGCGTTTTTAATTATTTAATATATGATGAGTAAATGAAAGATTAGTACAAACTCAGTTTTTTGGCAACAGACTCAATTGCCATTGAGCCTCTTGCTTTGTGTACAGTTTTCTCTTTTATTTTCATGAATCCTGTCGGAAATCCAACGGGTAAAAATTTTTATCATACGCAAAATCTGTTCACTGTTTGAACTATTTAACTTTCCACATATGTTTGCTCCTATTGAGTCACAAAGTTATGGCGTATTTGGATAGCGTTAAGGGAAACTTCGATTTTCGTCATTCGCTGATACTCAGTATTTTGATATGACTTTATATTTGTTGAACAACAATTTTGAATGAAAAATTGCGTTGGTTTCATTCAACTAACACGTTACATGTCTATCGTTTAATGTTCATCTACACCGGATGAATGAAACACGGCTGACTCCTGTTACTTCGTTAACAATCGGTATTCATAATACACCTATCTGTTATCTAACCGCCAGCAATTCATATAATACCTACAGTGACCGCTCTATTGTTGGGTTCAGCATCTTTCGTGAGTTAGTCACGTCTGCGATATGCACGGTTTGCACGATAAACTATTTTTTAGTCTTATCAGTTGAACTTCTTGTCAATTATGTTGACGTTGACGTAGGTGTATCATTTCACTGTCAAGTTTTTCTCACTGTTCCGCAAAAACACAATTCTGAACTGACATTGTCCAGCTGTGCCGGAAGTCGATTTCTGCATATTCATTTTCATCTTAAAAACATATCAGTTAACACAATTGAATGCGCTTATACCAAAAATTCTCTTCGACTTTACAGTCAATGGTATTTGCGTATATTATTGCGATATACTTTCGATCCTCATTGTTGACTTTACATCTGTTCGATAGTTTGTGTGGTTTTGTTTTCTCTAAGAGAACTCCTTGAAGTAAAGTCAATCTATGTTATGTTTACATACTCGTAGAAGGTACGCTTTGCATATCGCACAGATTTCTACGCTAGCATAATCCTAACACGAGAAATCAATGATAGCACACGCGTGATATCTTTTTGTCTGAGAGTGTATGTTGTCATTGCAGTGTTCTTTTATTGTGCCAATTTTCTGCTTTACTTTGCTTACTTTTAAAGCATGCAAAATATGAAAACAAAGGAGAAAGACCGTCGCATTCACAGCAGGATTCGAAAAATTTCTTGCCTACATATATTGTAGTAATACCTTATTATTATCTTCAGAAGCGTGGTTTCTTACGCGCAGAGAAACTCGTGCGTTACCTACCTTCTGGGATTTAGCCAATAGTGTCAGGAGATTAATATCATAAAAGCTATTCTTCTGTGGTGCCAGCAGACGGTGGATACTTCTTAAAACGTCAGGAAGTTGTCCGAATTGGTTTGAAATACAAGACGCCGCAAAATCGAGCAGGGTCGATTTCTCGAATTTGCTTGTATGCATGAATTCGAGAAAGTCTACGTATTTGTCGTCTATCTGGCCGATGAGATTTTGAAACTGCATAATCGTCCTTTCCAGAGCCACTTGAGTGGGAATTGTGTGTACAATTTCCGACAAAATCGATTCAAGTCGCGTTTCTATTGTTTTTTGGTAGAGATCTATTCTATCAGTTATCTGTGACATGCGTTTCATCAATCTTCTTTCCATGCCTTTAATGATAAAAAGATCGGTACCGGCCATCTCGGGGTTTCTCTCCTGAATTAGTTCCCACGATTCTAAAGCTTCCATAGTTATTTCACGGCCGAAGTTGAGCATTTCCATCAAGTCCCCGTAATTAAAACTGATACCCCCGGTGGAACCTATTTGAATGCAGATGACGATGCATGTGATAATTCGTAGGGAGCGTTGCTCCATGATGACTCATTTATTCCTATCGTTCGCTCTTCGGATGAATACTTAGCGAAGAACTGCCTGTGAGATGCTTTCAAGATCGGCAGGATGAACCTTTCACGGTCTACCTTACGAGGAATTCACTGATAATCCGAAAGATATGCTGTCTATGAGTGAAACTTAGACGCAGTGTTAACCGGTACTTTCGTTCCGTCGAAAGTATTAAAACTCTACTGGCGAAGTAGAATTTAGCGCGGCGAGTACAGTACGTTAATGGCCGGCTACGATGGAAACGAACTCGATCAGTAAGCCGACCGTTACGAGACTGAATATAAGTGAATACCACTGAACACCACGGAACGCTGACAACACAGCCTGTTAGTCCCGTACAGCCGGCACTCGGATTGGTTGATGATGAGTGGGAAACCCCCCTTGTCGGCAAACGTCCTCTACTCTATACTCTCTATATGTTAAACCATGCTTCTTACAACTGAAAAACAAACGAGCCGAGTAAAACGCTTTCTATCCTATATCTTCTCCCTCTTTTAATTTTTATTTTAGAGACAATAGTTGTATCACTGATCTGCAAATACTACTATGGACAAACATTCATGTGTTAAGATATTCAAACATTGAATGAACACGAGTTTAATGCTTCGCTTAAATTACAATTGCAATGAATCGAAGTTTGTATGTAGATACAAGTCAAGATACAAGTTTTTGTAGTATATTATAATGAAGATTATAAAGTCCCTTACAAACTGATGTACTGATTTTGCAAAAATGTGCACATATAAAAAATATACAAGTGAATGTAAAAATATGTGTATTGAATAAACTGTAAATTTGCTAGTTCTAATTCCTCTATTTATTCTTAGTAAAGAGACATATTTAATATGAATTTGGCTGCAATTTTTTATATATGCCGAGAAATTAATACCTTCATCAAAGAAACAAACATAATATTTTTATTAAAGTTGATTATATTAAAGCGTAATTAAGCATTTAGATACGGTTCTTGTAAAATCATTTTTTTTACTTATGTCCTTTTTCCTTACTTTGTCCTTACTTTTGCATTAAATATTTATGTAATAATACATTACTGATTGCAATTACATTTTATTCCAATATAATGTACGATGGACGCTGACATGTTAATTTATTAGGACATCAAATTACAAAAAATAGTTGATTTAGAATAAAGTTAGTAGAAAGGAAAGCCGATCGCACCTCAAGGAGTTTCTTGTAAAGGAAACTTACTAAATATAAAAATTAAGAAATTATCTAATATATTCGATGTTGTTTAATTTTCAGGTGGCTTTTTACGAAATTTTAAACGGACTCTGGGTACGCAATGGTCTTCAGATAAAGGGACAAGCCATGACATACATACAATGTAATTTCTGCAACTGCATGGTGGACGCGGATTTGTATCTTTTGCAAATTTGTGCTACGAAGCTCCAACCTGACGTATTTTTGAAAACTGTTATCGAAAAGTAAGTTTCTGTGAAATCTTACATAAAAATATATTTCAAATTACATTTAATTTTTTATATGTGAAGTTAAACACGGTAAAGATTAAATATACAACAAATTCTTTATATTTTTTTACAAGGTTCCATGTGAAGGAGTGGATGAGTTTAAGCTTGTATCATGCACCACAGAATGAATATCTTGAAGGAGAACATGACACACCGATGTTGAAAAGTTGTTTAACTTTCCTGGCCACACTGATAAATGTGAGGACGAACTTGGGTAAGTTTCTGACCAGAGAAATATATCTTTGGAAAAACTAAGTCAAGATGTGGATTATTTCTTATATAATTGTACATGTTTTTTCAGGTTTATCAGATCTTGAAATGTCGCGACTTGAAATGGTTACCTTGCTATGCATGGGTGATAAAACTCACAGTCAGTTGATGGAATTAATGCCAGAACGTTGCGGAACGACCCAAAACCGTGATTTTGAATCAGTTTTAGCAGAGGTATAGATATGATCTCTATCTGAGCAGAACGTTTACCGTAAGAATTTACCGATAAAGGGAGAACATATTAGATAATACCAATATTGAAATATAGTTTGAAATATAGTTTTTGTCGTCTCACATAACACAATAAACACAAGAGAAAGATGAAACTATAACAGAATACAAGCTAAACGAAAGTTTTTGAGAGTAGTCTGTTAAGCGGTCTTAATATTATACTTATTAATATGCTAATAATCTACAATGTGTCATGTCCTATAGGTAGCCCAATATAGAGCACCAAATCTCGAGGCTAGTGGAAATATGCAGCAAGGGATGTATGGTCCAAAACCACAAGTGTGGGATGAACTGTTCGATCCTTTACATGTCTTATTAAGAGCCGTGCACAGAAGAGATTTCCAAATTGCTATGGACCGTTTTACTGAATAGTATGTGTCCCCTCCATAGATTTCTTTTTCATCGTACAGTAAACCAATATACAGCTTGTCGCATTTTAATTTATAAAGGGATATAAACCTTTTTTCAAGGAAGTTAAACAGCATATTTTCGTATTCTCCAAATTATGTCCTTCTTCTGTTTGTTAAAACAAAACCAAAAGATCCAAGCGACCTTGGAATGTATTTGACTTCCTAACTACAATGTACGATTCCAAATGTATTAAATTTCCAGTTTTCGGATACATCCATTTATCTACTGAATTAGGAATTCTGTATTTTGATAAATTCTGATGAAGTTCTGATGAAGATTTTGTGTTTTTTCATAAATTCCAGCGTGAAGCAGTCAGGCAAATTAAAAAATAGTGAGCGACCATGGCCACCGTTCCGACATCCTGCGCCCGTTTCATCCGATTACGACGATCCTCGCATTGCACTGAGATCACGAGTCTTTCACGCCATGATAATGATAATACTTTATAAGGCTGTGAATGGGCATAATATTTCGGAACATGTTATGGCGTTAACCATTTACCTTTTAGAAATGGCCGTCGTCACTGCTGAGGTGCCTGATAAATCGGTGAGTCAGAACTTCACAAGATTAAATTCTATTGCCATAAAATATGTTAATATTGGGTAGAACTGCGATCAACGTGAGACGAAATGTTAGTGACAATTAATGGACAAAAAGCGATACTCAGATTGATCGATAATAGCATACTTTGCAATACTTGTCTATGTCTGCTCTAACACATATTCTGTATGTGTAGGCCAATCCATTATGTCAGTACACTGCCCGAAATACATCTCGAACTGTAAAAGACATGGATTTGGCAGGTTGGTTTGAAAGCGACAGTTTGTCCGAAAACTTGAGAACTGTGATATCTCGAGTGAATTTAGTCCATGAACCGGAACCAAGTAGTTCGGATAGTGAGTATGGTACATGTTCTTTGTCATAAAAGAAATTAATGTCATTTTCCGAAGAATAGTTCCACTTCATCGCATTTTTTTCAACGTTTTTAGGTGAACTGGAGTGGGAGATGATTCAGGACACTGAGGATGGTTCTTTAGAAGTTTTAGCACTCCCATCTGTAGAATCGGCTGGCGATAGTAGTGATTTATCAACTGCCACGAATGCCATTTCTCTTCCTACTTTATCAACACTTCCCAGTAAGTCAGAATACCTTTACTTTATTAATTTTAGTAAGTAGTTTCATTAATGGTGATATAATTTATAAAGTTAATAAGTGTTGTTTTTCATGATAAATATACCTATTTGTTCCACAACAAATTGATTTTCAAAAATATAAGAATCCTAATCCTAAGGTAAGATTGTTTGATGTAAGCATTAATGAATCGGCAGATAACAAAGATTTATACTACTATACGTTCACTTTCGTCCTATATACTTTTTACATAATCCTGACAGATTTTGCTGTTCTTCACCGCGAGGTGTACTTTGATTTACTGTATATGTATTTAATTCTCTGATATATAGCCAGAGGGGTATTTAAAATATGTGTACGTTGGATGTTTCGGTGCTACATAAGATGTAGAAATATTGGATTTAGATAAAAACAAATTCACGATACGCATTTTTACAATCAGATGATTAATTCAGCGTCATGCATCCGAAAAAAAGTATTAAAGAACTGAACTGCACTTTGATTTCATTTTTTTTCATTATTTTATAGTCGAATATGGCCCGGAAATTGTACCTGAAGATGGAGTCGTTGCTATACGATATGATAACAGCGAAGATGATTTAATACCTCTTCAAAGAGCTTTGCCACCACCCACCGAAGAATCCATGGCCCTTGCCCTTGAATCACCTCCTTCACCAAACTGTATGTTTACTTTAAATCTTATCCACTTTTACCATAGTAATTCCTCAATTTTAATATAACACATACCCCGTACATATACGACTCGTTTAGACTTTCTTAACAAGTTATTTACTAATACATTAACAATAAATACTGTTGTATATCAAATTAGTACTAAAACTTACGTCTGATATATTTGAGTACTTAGCAAATAGATAATATCGATAAATTCAATTAAAGAAACTAGCATACTTTATGATAATCGTCAAAGTCGAAGAATTGTTTAGTAAATAACCGATATTATTGTTGGTAACGTTAAATTTATATTAGATTAAAAGTTGAGAAATATGTCTACAAACACTAATGAACGACTTCAACGCGTTTTTTTTTTTGAGAACAAATTATTTTTTATGTAAGACCGCGCAGTTGAGCTTGCATAGTTTGGTATACTGTGAGTGGTAAAAAATACTATAAGAGAATTTGATGAACAACACTTTTTCACGTATAAACGTATGTGTTACAACAGATATAATTGGTGGACAACCTGCATTGCCACCCGCTCCGCAAAGACCCGCTGTTCTCTTCGGTAATGAATTAGTACCAGCGCAGTCGATGTATTCGAGGCTTAGCACGTCTGGTGTAACAACCACGGATATTGTGCCGTCGACGTCCGATCACTTGAAGCGTAGAGAACCACAAGTAAGTATTTATCTGTCTTGTTTCTTTTATCTGCTGTGCTGATAGTTATTAACGATAATATTATTGACAGGTTGGGCCAATGCCTCCGCAGTCAATGAAAGTTGGAGAAAGCATTATCTCGCTGTTGCTCAAGTTACATTCTCAGTTATCAGGGGTACCCGATAGTTTCAATATCGATCAAGGCGGCCCGTCAGAAGGCGAAGCCAGTAGCAGTTCTGCTGTACCGCCAGAAGAGTCAAGAATCGGCGATGGTCCGTTCTTTATCGCGCAGCTACTGAGGAAAATAGCCAACTTAGATCCCATGTGTAGAGAGGCCATTATAGCCACTAGGAATAAATTATGGCCCTGTACACGGGACTCTGAAGATGAGCAGCGGGAAAAAGAACATCGCGAAAGAGAGGAGCGACGGAGAAGGGCAAAAGAACGGCAGCAAAAGTTGATGGCGGAGTTCGCTAATAAACAAAAACAGTTCATGGAAAAAGCTAAAAAGACTGGTATGTCTATTAGCTAGACGATGGTTTGGAAATTCTGTAAGTGGACGTGAAGTTATTCTGTTTGATCCGTGTTTTAGAAGAAGCAGGCGCGTTTGGAATGGATTGGGATCAGGATGAGGGAGCTGCTAAACTATCTAGTAAAAAGGAATATGATTGCGTTATATGCAATCAAACTACACCCAGCACCGAAGATAAACCAATGGGTCTTGCTGTGTTAGTACAGGTAATATTACTATATTTCTTGTTAATCGTTGCATTTGCGTTTGCACAATTTTCCGATAGGAAGTAACGGTGAATTAATTAATACTAATGACACAATAAGAACGACATCATGATACTACAATTTGAGTTTGTGGAATGTCAAGTCATTCCGTAGTACACTTTTCATAGAATTTCATAGACATGTAAATAAGTTTAACCCTATCTAATTAAAAAGTATTGGGTGAATTTTACTCAAATTTACTTCAGACGGGTAGGTTTCTAAACTCCGTAGAAGAGTTAAACAGTTAAAGACAAATTTGGATGTCGTAGAAAATAAAATAAGAGTAGAAACAGTACAAAATGTTCCATGCACCGTTTGTAATATCCTCCTTCAAATTTGTTTAAAGGCCACCAGCGTAGTTGGTCATGAAAGGCAGCAACAAGAACGTCTCGTTTTGCCCACATCTAATGAAGATCCAGCTGTACCAAAAGCTGACACCCGAAGTGCACACTTCAATCGCAGAATAGATGAAATGAATAAGCACTTTGATACGGTAAATTCTACAGTGTATTTTGTTTAAAATACTAATTTCTGTGTAACAGTGCTGTTAATACTCGATTTCTACTCCATGTACACGCACCAACTGTATTTATTTTTTGACGATACAGTTCTCCTGGCTGCTTTCGGTGAACTTGGGTTGGGAAGGTGGCGTCCATGTCCAAACATGTGGCCATCATTTGCACTTAGACTGCCTCAAGTTATATCTGCAGTCGCTTCGTGGTCAGCAGCGACTACAGAATTTAGCAGTGGATAGAGGGGAATATCTCTGTCCTCTCTGCCGTCAACTAGCCAATTCGGTTTTACCGATATCACCACAGCTCGGAGAATGCTCTGCTGTGGTGAAGTCCCGTCATGCTTCCCCAGAAACGATACTAGAGGAATTACATAGCTTTCTCAACGATATACAGCGGAATCCTGTGAGTTATCGTAAGAAGTTACCGTCAACGGGCGATTGGTTATCTTACGTTTTACCGAGGACTTTTTCTCTTCAGATCTCATCGAACTTAGCCGTGGCAATGGGAAAAGCTATGGAGGACATGACGAGCAGCACGTACTTAAAATATAAACAAAAGAACTGTACAACTAGTCACCAAAGTTTGTTCCTTTTCGTAACGTCTGTGGCACGAAGTAATTTAGAAGTTGAACTTGTACAACGAGGTGGATCACTGTGCGTCTCGCAACAGACAACGGCACCTTTAACGCCGAAACGCGGTTGCATCGGTATGACTTTAATCTCCATCATCTTAAAACATACTGTTAGTCACATACTGAAACTTGTTCGTCCGGATTACGTGGACCGGTCACGACTTGAATAACCAGAAACTCGAATATAATGCAGAAGTTCTTTATAATGTACTAGTTTACTATTCAAACGGTAAGAGATTTTAATAAATTAAAACGAGAAAAGAAGTAAATATCTTCAAATGATATATCATTACATTTTAAAATGCAATGTACTAAAAAAGATACTACCACTGAAATATTGGATAATTCGTATTAGCGGTAATCATTTTGCTTTGTTACTTTTTTTATTGATACTTTACATTTTGTTCGGTCTCGATGAATAAGATTCTTTTATATATTATTGACAATCAAAATAGAAGATTTCGCAGTTACTCAATTGTTCACTTCTTTTATATTCCGATCGTATGTAATCATTTATCTGTACAGTTCCTCTACTTCACGTCTTGGCGATGCATGCAAGAGTACTAATGACCTGGCCGGTGCATCATACTTGGCAACAATTGTCGGGAATACCAGCAGCATCTCCCACGCCTCTGGTACTGACACCTCACGAAAGAGAGGTGCCATTGCTTCTCAGAGATCCTACCGCTCTACTTATCCAATTTATACTGCTACTTCCGTTGCACTTGGATCAAAGTAAGTGTGCAACAAACGCACAATAATTATTGATTTAATACTCGATGTGTCATTGGTGGGGCAGTATAAATCCCGAAATAACTTAAGTTTATAATTTTTATAACGGTAAGTTTGCAATATATGAGTTCCAATTATTAAATGATTCGGAAACAAATCTGGGGTTGAAAAAACTGTCATCTGTATCAGTGTATGCAGATTAATAGAGAAAAAAACTTTGATAGAGACATTTAAGCTCTGCCAAATTTTCATTTCGTTATTATGAGTAAAATGAAATTGTCAATAAAATGTATTTTTGTAGCTTACTTCTCAAGCGTGGTGAAAGTTATGTACAACTTGCTGTACTATCAAGTAATAGTGCAGATAAGTTGCGGCCTCTCAGACGCTGAGAGAAATACGATTCTGAGAAGAGTGTTGTCAGGCGAGGGTGCGGCAACTTCTACCGAAGCCATATTATGTACTGTCATTGAATACTTCAAACAAAGCAAATTGTACCACACAGAAGGTATGGCTCAATCCCCGTCGACTTCGTCGTCGATGTCGTATGCAAGAGTCCGATCGCACTGCATAGAACAACAGGTAAGGGACATAGTATTACGTAGACTGACTCAAAAGAAGTTTTCATACACTTGGCTAGAATATTTAAACGCACTCATTAGAATTTTACAATCTGATGATAATTATTTTTTTTGGGGGATGATCTATGAAAACAGTTCAATACTTGTCACTAAAAAATTGACATATTAGAAGAAAAATGTGTTCAGAGTCTTTTTTGAGCCAATGTATATAGCTGGTGCATTTGAAATGTCGGATGTTGTGAACATTGGAATGGCGTTGGCTATTTTCTACAGTCTTACATGTCAGTTAATAAGTTATTCTAATAATCAGTTGATTTCGTTCTTATTTCTTGAGATCTTTTCTCTTTTTCAACCATTTGATTTTAGTAATACATATGACAGGAATTCAAGTAACTTATGTGCATTTAAATTTTGAGTGGTGTGGTGGTGGTGTTTCAAACCTGATAGTTTTCTAAACATAGAGTTGATACGCTAGATTCTATACGTTAAAATCAACAAGAGAAATGCTTTGATTAAATGAATATATTTTGTGCGAAAACGACAACTCTCTAAATTACTCTTGAGCCATGCGATATTTCACATGCATCAGCGAAACATTAAAATAATTCTGAAGCTTCTCGCTAAGTAATCTCTACCATAATTATTATGCATTACAGATTCAAAAGTTGTGCTTACCATTTTTACGAGTGGCTGCTCTGTTACGCCATCACTTGTACGAGCAACCGTTACCCTTAGTCAGAACGGCGCAAACCGAGTTCGTGAGATTAGTATATTATTTGGAATTAGTGACCGAGGGTATGGACTGGGAAAGTTTTAATTCCACGGTCGCCCTAAACTGGCAAGATAGCGAGGCAGCAGTTTCGGTCCCTCGTTCCTGGTGCTATCAGTTGGTCGCTTTTGTTTGTCGCAGCACAGCAGCAAAAAGTTTAATCGCTGAACAACACGTGTCCTGGCAGGTGCCAAAATTACTCAGTCTTCCAAGGGAGTACGAGAAGATTTTCACGGTAAGATTTTTCATCTAGCCTGTATTAGTAATTTCTACGATTTTTATGTACTTTGTAACGTTTCGTGCAAAGAAATATTAAACTTTTGCGTCATGTGGATAAAGGGTATCTCTACTACATCAACAGTAATGCACCACATCTATATAGAAATATTTAATGGGTAGACCTTTTTCTATTATTATTGTCATTTATTACTGTTCATCCTATAAATATTTGCCTGCAGACATACACTACTTATGGTGTGAGGAGTTTTCGATTAACCATTTTACTTTATAATTTATAGTTAAATTTATAGGTATAATTTATAGTTAAATATAGGTAAATTGGGTTAAAGTGGCTGTATAGTCTGCTACAATCATTGCATTTACCAACAAAATTCGTTTTCAGTGTATATTAAAAC
Source organism: Hedychridium roseum (assembly GCA_963989215.1). NCBI lineage: Eukaryota > Metazoa > Arthropoda > Insecta > Hymenoptera > Chrysididae > Hedychridium > Hedychridium roseum. The sequence goes on along the minus strand of OZ022312.1, from coordinate 2,106,211 downwards.
GTACATATTTTTTGCAGTATTATCACGAACGACAATGTCGCCAATGTCACTCTGTTCCCCAAGAGATTAGCATATGCCTGTTATGCGGCGCCATCGTTTGTTTAAAGCAAAATTGTTGTAAACAGGGAAACGTGTGCGAAGCGGTTCAGGTAAAATATTTATTTTTCTAGTAAATTAAATACATCATATTAGTATATTGTTAATATCAATTATATTATACGTAAAATATTAGGTATTTATTTTTATAACAAGCAACCATATGTTAGTAACATTTAATTTGTATCCTGTTTAGCACTCGATTGACTGTGGTGGCGGAACTGGCATATATTTAGTAATTACCTCGACATATATCATCGTAATTCGAGGTCCAAGAGCCTGCTTATGGGGATCTTTGTATTTGGACGATTTTGAAGAAGAAGATAAAGATCTGAAGTAAGTATTGCTTCGTAAATATTTTCAGTAGTGGACGGGTAGCTATGTCTGTCTGAATTACTATGAAATCCGGTTTTTCTGAATGTCTAGTTTTGAATGAAATGACAAATGGGGAAATGGTTGTAAACATAAAATGCGGTTGTAAATGATTTATGAGAATAGATCGATGTGATGTTGATGTAAATGAAACTTTTTCCCACAGTTTGAATATAGTAAATAGTTTTATGTTTCGCAGTATTGAAACGATAATAGCGTGCATAGTTGTAGATGTTTTGATAGCTACATTTTTACAGAACTAAATGGAAATAAACGGGATAAGATTGTATAGACCACCGTATCGTCGAGCGGTAACCGCATTTCTGTTTGTAATTGTTTGATAGAATTTGGTTTACTGTGCAAGGAAGTAAATTTTACATTACATGAGATGAATAATAAGCGATCTTAGTTGTATTATAGTAACTTTATATGCCCGTTAACTTAATTGGCATTTTTGAATGATAAAATAATTAGAAGAAAGCACAAAAAATCGAGCATGATTGAAGTTTCTGACTTTGTTTAACAGTCTATAGCATTTCAAATAGGAAATCATTATTAACACGTAATTGTATGTTTTTAGACGTGGCAAACCGTTATACTTATCTCAAGATAGGTATCAACTATTAGAACATCAGTGGTTAGCGCATAGGTTTGATCATACAAAGAAGACATGGGTTTGGCATCGTGATAGCCTGTGACCACCTCGACATTGAACGATTATCAGGTAATACTTACTTGACTCGTCCGGAGAAATACGACGCCTCGCCAACGACAACATCGCTTTAACAATTAACAGACGGCTCTAATATTACATAGATATTTTATATTTATTATGATGCAATGAGTAGGTAGGCGTAAAGGTTCGAAGTAGCATAAACGTTCTGTGAATATTCTACGGATGGACGTGCAATGCTTACAGGACTTTTGTTCTGCATAAGAATGAATGAAAGTATTAAACATTCGATGAGTGCTGAGGTAAATTCTTTATAGCTGTAATATACACCTTAGTATTGTCCTGAAAATCCTGTAAAAATGTGTTCAGAACTTTATGAACTTTACGCAAAATTGACCGAGCAGAAAGTGATTAAATATTGTACGTTTTCCTCAGTTTCTGTTCGATCTTAGCAATTTTTTGCAATGCACATCTATATGTGCTGGACAATTCTTTTTTGAGAGAAGTGTAGACCTTGGATTGAAAATTGTACATTTTATTTAAGTACATACACACACACACACCACACACAACGTGTAACTTATGTGCTAATAAAAGGGTACTTTATATAGGATATAGATTTTGTACTATGTAGGCGGAAAATAACTGAAATTTTGAGTGATAACAGCAGCCGTGGCAAAACAAAAATATGTCGTTAAAAGAACTTTCAGGTGGCAGTGAAGATTGGATTTATAGTTGTGCCTTTCTCTTTAGTCTTAATATAGAAGAAAATAACATCATTTTTAAAAACGAGAATCTTTCGTAATTGTTGTGTGAAACTAACATAAAAATCAGTTTTTCTTTTAGGACCTGAATTAACACCCCACCTAAACTTTTATTGTTACTATTAGAAGATTTTTCTGGCTATTTTATCCGTTTACGAGAGAATGTGATTTAAGCGAAAAAAATATTTGTAGAAGAATTATTAGATCTGAAACACTTCTGACAGAATTCTTAGTCTCATAATTTATGACAGCGTAAAATGCTTTACATGATTACGTTATACTAATGTGCTATTTCATGAGGATAAATGGACGACTTTTGGAAATATTTTCTTTTATAGCAGATACGCAGTAACATTAAATCGAAGCTTATAAGCGCAGTTTGGGAAGTCTCATGGACTTCAGTAAATAAAAAGTTAGTTTTCTTGTACTTCGATAACTATGACTAATGTAGATGAGTTTTCAACAAATAACACGAACTTACTAATTCGACTACTACCGCAGTAACTGTTCCAGAAATGCTTCGCCTTGCAAAAATATATTTTTTTAAATAGCTTGCAATATATGATAAAAGCATACATGTACTGTACCAATGGAATATTTTTTTGACGATATATGGCATTGGATTATTGCAAATTCTGATATTTACGGATATAATGTTAGTAAAGAAGTTACAGACATAACGCATATTAACAGATATTAGCTGTTTGGATAAAGCTGCATTCGTTTTACTCAGAAAATAAAGAAACAGCAAAATTGCTTTAGGTAATGTCATGGAAGAGATGTATCGTTGACATAAATTATTTAGTTAAGAAGTATATATCTTCGATTTTGAGAATATGCTATTCTAGAAAACTATAGACGACATCAGAATTTTTGAAGTTATAATCGCGTTTATTAAAATTTATGCTTATATGTATCGTAAGACCAAACCAGTTGTATTCGTTTCAAGGAATAGTTACTTTGATTTCATCTCCAAGAGTAATGTTGCACTATTGTTGAAAACTACACTAGCTAAAGGAAGCATTGAATATACTTGAATATACTTCAATATATCAGTTATTTGTCTTTCTCATTGTATGCATATTATGGGCTGTGTACATGAAAAGGTATACTTTGTTTTTTAGGACTACTTAGTATAACTCTTCCCTGTTTAGCTAGGCACGTACATGTCAAACTTGAAGTTATTTCATAGTGTGTATTATGGCTGTAGAAGAAGCAATGTTATTTATGTACCACATTTTGATGCAAAACTTCATTTTATTAGCGTTTAATAGTCCCACGGTTATTATACGATACGCATATATATCGTATTAAAAGCCCAAAATTCATTTCATATTACTGATTCTTTACAGATATTTGCTTCTCCTAGTATTTTTCTTCTTCTATGATTGTAAATACGTAAGAACGACGAGCAACTATATACTACCTTGTTAGTCGATACTCATAATTATATATTGTACATAAATAAACAATTACTTTTAGAAATATCGTTGCTTGTATCGTAAGAACTGGAAATAAAGAATAATTTAAAAAGTACTAAAATAACAAGAAGATTATAACATTATAAACCGAATTTAACGCATGAATAAATGTTATTCATTTTAATATTCTCTTTATTATTTACCATGCATTTCTTAATCTTTTCTAGGAGCCATCTTGTCTCTTTAAATAGTCTATACGTTATCACAAATCTCTATAAAAATTCTTTCGTACGTATATAACATTAATATCTTATATTATCTTGCCACCCATCCATTCAGTTTTTGCAATGAAAATCATACAATACGCAATATATTAGTATATATCCATCTTATTATTAAAGAAAAAATGAATGCAGCAATGTCTTACTGAGGATTAATCTATTTCTGTTTTTGCAGGTATTTTCACATCTGCGAAATCCTTTTCTTTCTTCCTAACGTTTTTTAACTAATTGTAATGAAAATAAAAATTAATTTGGAGGCACATTACTTTTTTTATAGTGTCATTATAACAATCTGTGTATATATATCGCATTAATCTAAAAAATTATTATTATAGATTATGAAAATTATCCTTACTATTGTTATAACGGTTTTAAAGAGTTTTGTAATTGTTGCACTTAACTACCAAAGGATACTGTAATTAAGCATTTTCATAAAAGATTAATTTTTTTCCATAAGTATAATCAAAAATGATTTTTGGACTTAAAACTTGCTTACTTACCTGATAAACAAAATTTCTACTGTTTGATTGTAAATATGGTAAAAAATTTCTTGCATTAAAGGAGTTTTGACAATTTATTGTCATTGCTTTTTTATCACTATAATGTAGTACTAGAATCTTTTTAATTATATTTTGAAAGCACGAATTGTATTAGCTTAGAATCCTATGTTAATGTATGATTAGAAGTAATGTACATCTTACAAATCCACAAAATCAGTGTAAAACTTGTGTTTATTTCTTGTGTATGTCCATTGCTTACATGTACAGAAAAATGCCATAGTTTTCTAAATGTTGGCAAGCTACTGAACATAAGTTACTTAAAAATAAATTATATGGGATTGGTACGAAGAAAGCCTGATTTAACACACTTTATTTGTTCAAAAGGCGAATTTTCATCATTTCTACAAAAATGGACTTTATTAGTATTACAGTTTTTATAAGTTTAATCTTTTGTAATTTGTAATATGGATATCCACTTCGAATTTGAAGGAAGAGGTAAATTGCGTAATGTCGATGCACATTTCCTTCGCACTTATGATGGGTTAAAGGCTAATTGTGAATTTCTTGTTAGGTTATACATAGACAAAGATACTTTCTACTTTGGAGAGACTTAATGTGAAATATTATTATCTTCGCTTTGAAACAATGTGCCTATAATAAGAAAAACTTAATGCATCCACATTATTTACAAGATGTACTTGATAGTATTTGGAATCCATAATGTCAGGATATGTTTCTAGCAATTAAATTCAAAAACACATTAGAAAAAGATGAGACTATTTTCAACAGCAGAAAACAGTGTTTATATACTTTTATGTGTGTGTTAATTAAAGTTTTAAATGGTTCTTCTAGATGCAAATGAAATTATTATTATACGTTCTATTATATTGGATGATGTATCTTAAAATTAATTTTGCTTAATTATTTTTATATTATGTAGTAACTAACTTTGTAATTATGCAACTAAGCATCAGTGTGGAAGTTTCATGAACTTTGCTTGCTCCCCCCCCCCACAAATTTTACACTTACAAATTCGGAAAATCTGTAATAATGTAAATATACTTCCAGGTAACTAATAGAAATGATGCATAGTACAAGGACATGAATTTTTTTTAAAGGTAAATGTAATAAATGTACATAAGATAAGAAACTGACTGCTGTTGGTCTTTAGACTCGCCTTATTACAGGAATGTAAAACAGCACATTTAGAATATTACGTGAAAATCAAGATACATACTGATTTTTGTTAACATACATATGCATAGTGATAACCTTGTCCGTTTCATTTTATGATATTCACTTCCACTTTAAGAAACATCCAAACGAAATAGCATAGTTTTTTTAAACTTCTTCAGTAGTGACCACCAGTTTGTTCTTGATATACTTCGATAACATCGTCATTTTCCATTTCCAGCTAAAACATACCAACATCCAGATGTTTTACTGACGAATCATTCTACAAATGTACATTGCTTCCAAAAAATAGTGTTATAAAAATGGGTAAAAGATTGGCTATATTTACTAGCTCATTTATCGTGCTTCTGTTGTAATTGTTAATTACATTAGTATTTATACAGATAATTACAGAACAATACAGAAATTTATGTAAAAATTTGATACAATTCGTTGATTTATTGACATATTAACAATGACACGTAATGATTTCATACCTCGATAATTACAGTGAATATTTTGTGTTAAAGTAAATGTTTCAAATAATTTGTATATTACCTGCTTTGGTGTTTCATCGTCGTTAATTCTTTTGCCATCGAAAAGGAACCTAAGCGACGTCATAGGTACACCCTGGTAAATAAAAACCATTTCTTTTAAAACAGTCATGATTTAAATTGTGATTTATACTATGCTAAATAAAATTTTTGAACATTGCAGGAAAAACTGACCAATATCCATAATATTCTTAATTTTAATTTAGTTACAGTAGAAAGTAAAATACTTTATTCAAAGTAAAGGTACTTGAAATAAAAGAAAAACTTACCACACGGTCACTGTAAGATTTCTTAAGCTTTCCCATTTGGGTGGTCATCTTTACCCTAAAGTGAATTTCATTGCTATCCTAAAAGCGACAATCATTTTATTAGGACAGTCATTTTATTTTATCATTTTATTAGGAAATTATGGCTCTGAACTTAATATATCCTCATATATTTCAAATGCTTTTAAAGATTAATCAGCATGATATTTTTTAATTAATTTGCTTTATATCCACAGAAATTTTTAAGAAAATTAACATATTGATTTATATTATTCAAACATAGTCATATATTCTTTTCGCTACAAGAATGTTTGGTCTCTTGGATCGAAGTTTCATTTGTGAAACTAATATCTCATTTATAAGATACTTTAGAGGTGCAAACAAAATTTTTCTGTGAAAATGTAATATAGAATATGCAGTATCATCTTTATAGTTAAAATGAACAATAATATTAAAAAATTGTTGCTTTATGGAAATTTGGGAAAAGTAAACGAGGAAAATTTACATCTTTAAAACTGTGTTCACACAATTAAACAGAATGGATTGAATAGATAACTTGCTTGGAAAAAATTGTATGGTAGAAATAAAATAACCTGAAATATTAATATTATGCAATCAACTATAATCTAAAAGAGTAGATACAACAGAATCCACCTTAAATCGCTGTAGAATACTGAAACTGTGTAAAGAATATTTGATAAGTCTGAAATGCAGACTAAAACAACATAATAAGGATTGTACGACACAGCATTTAAAGCATTTGTCAAAAATAATGTCTTGACATACTTTGAAATACCTTCAAAGCCATTTTAATGAGTAAATTCTGATGGATCATCTGTTGGTATTGTAGTATAAAAAATTGTTCATTATCTAATATTTTTTTTATACCTAATGTATTAAATGTGTATTTCTTTCTCATGTCTAAAGTATAAATCAAAAATAATTTACCAATGTAAATTCAGTTTAAAGTTTGATGTAATATCTTCATGTGGAAATATGCCTGAGGTAAGAATATTAACACGATAGTGTGATATATTAAAAAAAAACTCATTTATACTATTTATAAATAGTTCAGCATGAAATGGAAAAAGTATTTGATTTAACATTAAATCTACGTATATAGTAAAGGTGTATTTAATATTTGCTGTGTTTTTTAGAGAGCTGTGCAATTTTTCCACGATGAGAATCACGTGTTACTGTATTGAGAATTTAGTACGGCTCGGGTAAACAAACTTTTTGATCCATTATCTAAATCGCACGAGTTTCGTGGCACAAAATGAGGTATTCATTTATTTCGGAATCATCCGAGATATAAAGCAGGTAATTGAAAATTACCACGGTGAGTTGTTAATTAGTTTATACGAGATTCTTACATTTCCAACAACTTTGAGCTTGATGTATTCCGAATTTGCGTCCCCTGGGCCGGCTTCGGGTTTTTGCTCCTAGGTGCACAAGGTTAGAGTGAATTCAAATCACGAAACTTAATGGTAGAACGCGATGTTACATTGTCGGTGTAAATAACCAAGAACGCTGAGAATAGTTTGCAGGTAAGGATAAAACTCACCTGGTTGTCCGACATGCTGACTGATTAAATATTTTAATTCTCGACCACGCGCCAGAACCGTAAGCAAACACACTCGCGCAATATGGCGCCACACTTTTGTCAGTTTCACAGCCTTCCTACATTGAAATTAAAAAATTTTAACGTCCCGATACCGATCGTTCGGAAACTCATCAGACCGTGTCCGCAAATTTCCTTATTCTATTGAAATTGCTTGTGTTATACGATTTATTGTAAACTTCGAAATAACATCACTTTTCTCAAACATTCTTTCAAATTGTGTTCCCTATTTTTTCAGAGTTTGTAGTTTTGAAAATTGGAAAAAGTAATTTTGTTATGAGACGAATGGTGGAATGTCGGCCAATGGTTAACTCGCGCGTGGCGATGGTAGTCACATGAAAATCCGAGTGAAAAGTCGACTTTTATGGGGTTCGTAAATGGTAGCACCCGTTGTAGGTGCCTTGTAAATTCTATAAAGCGTCTAATCATAGAATTTCATTAATGTTGTGACGTGTAGATTTTTTTAATCAAAATACTTTAACAAAGTGGTCGTATAGGTCGGTTGATAGCGGCATATACCTTAGGTAAATTAACGCTGGGTACATTAATATTTCATAAAATCATGCTTATCATTCATTATTGTACGATGATAAGGTTAGGTGTATATATCTGGATTTATCCCAGTTTGGTTAAATGATTGTAACACTTGGCTTTTGCCGAACACCTGAATTCCTAATATTTTTTGCACGATTTTCATTTTAATGTGTTACTATCAGGGAGATAAATATCGAACAAATAATTAGTAAAGAACTACTTAATATTGAAGAACTACTGGCAAAGTGTAAAGTATGGACACCTTGTGTTTAATTACTAGTAATTATTTTATGGACATTTTGTATACACAATAATTAGTATTCATCAATTTTTTTTGTAATCACAGATGGTGTAACATTATCTATCCTGATACAAGTGTGTACAGTATAACATTTTGATTTTCCTGATTTAATTAACTCAATGTGTATGCATATAAATTTAATACACTTCAGTCCCTGACGTATTAAATGTAATGATTACATATACATATTTTTTGAATCTTCTTCCTTATTGCTATTTTTATAATGAATAGTCAAACAATTGCAGCTAACAACATTTAAAAGACATCTAATAACTGCACAGAAATGTTTTGAACTAATCAGCTTAATTTATTGATTACATAATAAGGTTTTTTTATAAAGTACAATAACTAAAGTGGTTAATAATTTTTATGTACCATAAATTTCAGACGGAAACAATGATGCAAGATGAAGATCTGGGTGGTCCACCTAAGAAAAATATCTTTAGCCAAACGATAACAAGAATATCACAGGTCAGATTTCTTGTTTATAGTTAAATTGTAATAATGATATCTTTCTCCTTAAATGAATAATATCTTTTTCTCTTACGTTCAAGAAAGTGTGGAATGTAGAATGTGGCATAGAATAGGTATGTAATAATATATACATGTTAAAATTGTATATTATAGGTATATCAGAGATATTTGGATTTATGGACACCTCATGTAGTATCAAGATGGGTATTCGCAACATTTTTAATAGTAATATTTATTCTGCGTATATTCCTTTTACAGGTATGTTAAGAATACACAGTCGTTGCATTTGTCATTTATTTACATAAAAAACATTGACATCTTTTATTCATTTTTAGGGTTGGTACATTGTTACATATGCATTAGGAATTTACCACCTCAATCTGTTCATAGCATTCCTTACACCAAAAATTGATCCTGCAATGGATTTTGATGGTAAATGTTAAAAATAAAGTATCAGATACTAATTTATAAAATAAGCACAGAATGTGGTACAGATAGTGTCGGATACAAACTTTGACCAGTTTGTGACAGACACAAATCAAGAGTATGAATAGTGTTAACTAATCTATTCTGCAGATGGAGATGGTCCAGAATTACCGACTAGGTCAAACGAAGAATTTAGGCCTTTCATAAGGAGGTTGCCTGAATTTAAATTTTGGTATTCAGTGACAAAGTCCACGATTTTTGCTATGGTATGCACATTGTTTGACTGCATCAATATACCAGTATTCTGGCCGATACTTGTCATGTATTTCATAACGTTATTCTGCATCACAATGAAACGTCAAATAAAGGTAAGTTTTGGGTATTTTTAAATACATCTTACGAGTTACCTATTACAGTTCAAAGTAGATTATATTTCTGGTGAATTATATTCTAGAGATAATTGCAATGATTTTTTTTCTTATTAAAACATGTTGAAAAGTTAATGTAAAATTATGAGCTGTATACAATGATATTAATGATATTTATATTATTTTTAGCACATGATAAAGTACCGATATCTGCCTTTTACACATGGTAAACCAAAGTATCAGAATCATGAAGATAGTTCGCGGTTAATACCACCGAAATGAATACGTGTGTTATAAGTAATGAAATATGCTGGTTCATGCAAACGCGTGTGTTTAGGTTGAAAAATTTACAAAAACCACGTGGAATGTCTCCGAATTCGACTGTGGATGATTTTTTTTTCGATAACGCTATGCGCGAAGAAAATGTTTCTCCTTTTGAAGGTGAAGATTATTCTGCAATGGCGTAACTAAGCTATAACCTTATAAGCATATAAACAGAATTGTCGTAATATATGTGTATTATAAAACTTGTACAAAGTATTGTTAGGTCTCACAGAAACGTGGACACAGTAACAATATGAATAGAGTGCAGTTGTTAATGTAATATTAAATTATCAACCATTGAATGTAAAAACTAATTGCATAAGATTCGTAATATAATCGACTTCATTTCTTTAATTAATGGGACACTTTGTATTCATATGACATTCCAAATATGCATCTCATACTTCCTTATTTTCCGAGTATCGTAATCTCTAACTTTTAAATATTTGGCGGTTATAAAGTAATGTAGCAAAATTTGCTACAATAATTGTGTACAGCGGTACGTCGGAGGTGATTATAAGTGAAATTATCGTAGAACATATAGAATTTCCAAAAGACAAAGGGTATTTAAAAGGTGTGATTAAAGGAATGCATAATATATGTATTCATTTCTTAACACTGATTACAGAAAATATCTTTTAATGGACATATAAAGGTTAACATAGTTGTACATGGAAATTTTTAGTTACATATTTCTAGGATATTAGGACGCTGTGTAGTTTTCAATAGATGAGCCTCTCGTACAGAAAATATTTTTTAATGCTACTAATATGTACGAGTATCGACGAAAGTAACTACTTCACATTCGATTTCTTGCTACATGGACTTAAATGAGATACGAAACATCAGAATATATTGTTTTCTAAAATTTGTACTGCTTTAATATGAATTTGTAATAGAAGTATCACTGTTATGATACAGCATTTTAATAATAACGTTTATAGGTAGCAGGGATACTAGATATGATAATATCTAAGATTGACAGCTAACTGAGATGTTTTCTATGTAGTAATTGCATGAAAATAATGCGAGGTCAACCATCTACTACAGAAAGCGATATGTAAGGCGACGTGTACATCAGGTTACTTGTAAATTACTGCAATTTAAAATTGTCGGAAATAATGATATATGTTGATGATATAAAAATGGTTGTTAGTGTGACATGATTCCTATAAGATGTATACAGAGAGAAAGTATATATTATTTTTTGGTGCAATAATAGAAATATTTCAGATAACGCAATATAGACTGTTCATTATAAAACTTCAACATTCATGTCTTAACAGTCTTAAAGTTTTTGCATTTTTTTCATCTTACCTGTTTGCTGCGTATATTAATAGCTAATGTTTTTGGATAATTTTATACATGAGCCACTGTTCATTTTATATTCCAATCACTTTTTCCTGTTGTTAGGACTTATTCAAAATTCATACTAAGTCACTAATTTCTGTGTCTATAAGTAAGTCCGTGCGAAACTCAAGTACTGGTTAACATTAGAAAATGTGAAAAAGTTGAACACATTCTTTTTAATATAGAATCATAACAAAATTATTCTGCAATTAGATTTACTTTCGTGGTTGGCAGAGACATGCTAAAAAGTGATATTTACTTGAGTTCAATAAATATAGTGGTATTTACTACCTGTATAATGTCAGCAATAATATTGAATTTAATAACTTAATTGTTTGTGTTAACTGATCATTCATGATGCAGATTTGACGAGTGTGTAAATCTACAAGACGTAATTTTAATGATGGCCATATTTATTAAACGGTTTGGAACAGTTAGGTGTTACAACAGAAAGAAATTTTGTTAATTTTCAACATTGAAAAATAATTCTGTTCCATCGAATAAACATGCTGTCACACGATTAAAAGTACATAGTTTTTATAATATATTTGGAAAGCAAAGATGTGAAAGGTAGACCGTAATCCAGGATTTGGAAACAAAAGGGCGATAATGAATTGTTTTCGAATTGTCTACGCAATGATAGAAGGTAATTATTATTAACTACAATAGAATAACAGAAAGAACTGGTCAATTGTTTTTGTCACGACGTAAATACAAAAATAAATGCAAATTAATTTTTTTTTAATACGTTATATGACTTAATAAATACGTACAATAAAGTGTACCTACAATTAGTAAAAATAAAACCGTAACAGTGCCCATTTCTCTTACAATTAGTAAATACGTATACGATCGTATTTCCGTGGAAATGGTTATACCTACAGTCTTTATGTTAATCTTTCTCGCAATTTTACTTTGCAAGGGGAAGATGGTGTAAGTCCTATCACACGAATTATCAAAGTTCTGTTTCGCGGAATGAAGCATTGTTTTCCCACAAAACTGATCGACAGATAGACAAACATATATGTATATTTTGTTATAACACACAATCGATGCTGGTCTTCCTAAGGTTTTCATTCGTTCAGATCTTCCGAGATGGGTTTTTTCGTTTTATCCAGGAAGGTAGTCGTAGAATTCGCACCAATTACGGTAGTTGTCGTCGTTTCGCTTGCCGTTGATTCTCTTTTACGATATGGATGGGATGGTTGGCAATACAGTCTGAAAATGTAACGAAGGAAACGGTACTATCAATATTCATCTGATCCTGTGCAGCACATGTTTCATCGTGAGAATTCGACATAAGTGAATAATTTGTTTGTAAAATAGGCAAAGCTTTGATCGATGGGCCATTACAGAAAATATCTTTTTTAATTCAACATCAAATCCTAGGCAATATTCGTGAACAGAGATGCAAACCAAGCGTTTGTTCACTATGGTTCGGGTTTCTTTTAAAAAAATTCCAGGTGATGATTTCTTCGTGCGAAAAGTATAAATGGAACCGTCATGAATGTGCAGAGCGTTCTAATCTGTGTACCATGTATTTCTTTTGCTATTTACGAACAAATCGTTAAAGAGGACAAAACACCCCTTCAAATTCGATTGACACGTTTTGAAATGTGGAATTACATAGCAGCTTCCACATGTACAAAAAGATTTTATTGCAAAATAAAGATTTTTGCCGGAGGACTTTGGAAGAAAAAGAAAAGAAAGAAAGAAATACTTGTTTTCATTCTTTATTAAAATGACAGTCTCAGGGAAGAATTAATCGATATCAATGATAAGGTTTTTATAAAAATTTAATGCATTAAACGCGTTCATTGAAAGCAGCCGTGCATATCCAAAAATGAAATCTTAATTTTTGTGATTACAAAAAATACGAAGAAATTAGAAATAAAAAAATAATCTCGTTTTACCTCTACTCACAATGGTCGAATTATTGAATAAAAATAAGAAAAGATGTATCTAATGGTTCTACGTAAAACTGACATTAAAAAACAGGGTAATTTCAAGAAAACATTCACGCTCTGATATTATAAAATATTATTACAAAAACAGTCGCATGTGAAAAATCAAAAAATCGATTTCTTACACTTGCAAAGTACGAGACATTTATTTTAAGAATCTTCTTAATTACGCTTCTGATTCAGCAAAGTTTGCTTGGCTTAACCGGTTTGCATCTCCGATCACAAAAGAGTAATTCCATTAGGCAATGTTTTTTTTGTAAATTTTAATTAAAGGCATTGTTTTACACGGATTCCAAAGTTGGAAAGTTCTTTTTTTGTGTCTCAAGTACGAAAAGCGTAAGCAAATACAAATTGATTCATTTTGGTGCAGCAGCAACAGTAACATCAAGAGAGTGTGTGTTGATCAAATCAACCATAGAACGATATCAATACGGTAGAATGAAATTTCAAAGAAAATTCTTGGGGTTGCATTAGAAACGTTGACAGTTTGGCAGAATACGCAAAAGACAGCATATCGATGTAGAGTACGTGTCTCACGTAAGAACGGAAATGACTTTTTCCAACGGCAATGTACGTGTAAGGTAGTAAAACATAGACGAATATCGCGAAACCTGGAAAAAATGTCATGCAAACATTTTGCCGCAGTGTATCGTGAGTGGATTATGATTACTGTGAGAGTAATTAGCGTAATTAATAGTTTGATCATCATGATAAAATAGGAACGTGTAAATTTGATTAGGCAAACCCGCGGTATCGAGTGTCTTGAGATTATGAGGTAAAGATGAACCGGCGAGGTGTGGCGGACTCTTTAAGCCCGTCGTAAACGTAGTATCAGCGTAATCGGCTTTAGGTCACCTTATGCTCTCCGTCCTTGAACGTGGCGACCAATTGTTGTAATACCTTCGGCCGGTGTCGAGGTCGCGACTCATGGTCCATCGGGCGAAGTGATGCCTCACTGTGTTTTGCACCTCCGTGTTGAGAAAGCAATAAAACAGTGCCACCAGCAGACCCTGTATTCAAATGTAAACGAGAGCGTCAATCGATGAACCCCAAGAGTTGAGAAAATCTTCAAACATACGGAAAACCCCCTTTTCTCTGGTACAGTAGTCACTCGGCAGTTTCAATACCGCAAGTAGTTAGACAATCGTGTTTCTATGCAGACCAAACCTTTGTGTTTCTCTTCTAAATGAAATACGGTACATGCAGTTTGTTTCAGCGTGAAATTACTTCGTCTTTGTGCACGTACATCAAACGAAAATGCAAATACATGATGTACATGTATATTTCTTCACGTACGAAATGTTTAACCAGAGCTTTCGTACAAATTTGCTCGTGTGTCTCTCCATTTATACGAAATTTCTTCGATTACCATTTCCGTTAGAATAAACGGAGTAGACGTTAAACCAATTGAGTTACCGCATGCGAAACATTGAATTAAGGAGAAGACCGTAGTTTTCTCAAAACATTCATTTGTTTAATCAAAATATGTTCTCTTGGCAGTGAAGTCCACTTTTGCGGAATTCTTGACTCAGCAAAATGAGGAAGTTACAGATACCAAAAATTGAATAATTCTGACTTTTAGAGATAAAAAATTTGTTATCAAAGGACATAATGGTTAAGACGGTTTCAATTTTATAGTCGATATTTGCAAACTTTCTGTTCGTTGATATTGAGCAGTGCTGACCAAGGACCGTTGAAATAATAGTAATGGAACTGTGTAAAAGATTGCATTTTTCTAGAAGCAACTGAGTAAACATTTTAACGTAGATGAAATTTTAAATTAATCAAAATAGTATGGGCAATTATCCTCTTAATGCCCTTGTTTTATTCGTATTGAATATTTTTATTGTCCTTCCTTTTAATTCATAAGAAATTGAAGTTTTACCTTACAGTTTTTCGCATAGGGAAGAAATCAACGGGAGGAGTAAATACTGTGGGTGCAAGTTAAACGTTATGTGATAAACGTTACGTGATACAATACGTGATAAAACATGTTACGTGATAAAATACAAGCGCCAAGTTCAATACATTATGACGTTATTTTTATAGTATTTTCTAACTGACGATCAATAACTCTCATACAGTAACTAGAGCAAAGGGACTAAAGGAAAAAAACAGCAATGTAAACAAAATGACGTATTCTGAATTGATACGAGTTTGTCTTTATTAAATTTCGGACTTTTAATAACGACCTTTATAGTTTCCTACGGACGTACCTAGTATGCAAAGAATGCGAGGGTAAAGTCGCATGAAATGTTGGGGTACAATGTCCCAGACCAATAAATTTTACAAACTTACGTAATATCTTCAAAATTATTCTCACGCAGAATTAACACAGTCAAGTTTTATTACAGCGGTAACGATCTTTTTGCAGGCAACAGGTGATTATAAAATTTTATGGAATAATAATTGTTCTTTGAACAAGTATTATGATCACACTATCGATCCAAGCCCATACAACACTTTATATCACAATAATTTTGGAGATTCTGGACATCTAGAACTCACAGGAATACATGTAAGTTCATTTAATAATTTGTTTAATAAATTACTCATTGCTACGTGTAAGGTCATTCGATAAAATATTCTGTATTTGACGATTATAATTGGAAATTAATACGATGTTTCGTTTTCAGTTATTTTGCTTATAAAGGTGGGTTGTTTGATCGAGAACATCGCTAGTTCCATTTCCCATTGCTTATGATTATATAAGATGCTACAAGAAAATATATAGCGCACGATGGGGCGAATAGCAATGGGAAAAAGATTGTTACCCAAGATATTTTTGCCGAGATTTCAAGGTCATTGCATATTTTCATTTTGTGTCTCTATTATCATTGTGAAAAATCAAAAATAACATTCGACCGTGTTTTCTAACTGTCAAACTTTGCTGAAATTATCTTATAATCGCAAAACTGCATGAAACGGGAGATATTGAAATATTCCCCGTTAAATGACTCAGCCTCCAAATTATTTTGAACTTGGAAGGAATGGCAATGGGTGATAAGCGGAGAAGTCTTGTTTCCTGGCTTTGTTGTATTGGTCGTTGGAACGTGGAAAGGGAGAAATATGTAAATCGTGCATACCTGCGAGGAGAGTAGAATGGCACGGGCGTAGGAAAAGGCACTGGCCGCCTGACCCTCCGAAGGTCCAGTTATAACCAGCACGTAAGTCACCCCGAGCAGCGGAATAAGTACCAAAAGGGCCTTACTGGCTTTTCGGTTACGCTGTGTCTCTACGTTGTTTGTAGACCAAAGTTTCGTGATCAGCACCTGCAATGCACAAAATACGTGAAAGTCTCGTTTTTGCATTCAGAAGTTTGTGTACAATAACACACAATCGACCGATCTATATTTCACGTAGATCGAAAAGTTATGATCGTGAAAAAAGATGGTCAAAGTTTCACAGTTGGCTTCGAATGCAATATTGAAGAAAAATAGGTGATTGTGCTTTAATTTTGAAAAATGATGAGCAAACATGTATTCCAGACAATTGATTAGATTCAACAGTGGACGTAGATGTATCATGGTATTAAAATAATTAATTTATGTTACGTTTAACAATATTCGCAAACTATTTTAGAAACGTATTATATTGAAAATCGATTAGGATGGTATAATTTTACTGTAATTGTTTACTTCGAGCGTATACACGCGAAAAAGATTTATATTATATTTGTGTAGACGTACATATCACAGGAAATTGATAAAAATATGTAACTATGTAGTGTATCGTTTTATCGCTATACTTTCCCTGCTCGATCATAGATGTTGTTGCGCGAGCAACAATATTTCTTATGAAAATCAATATTTATACCCAATATTTCACCTTACAATTTACAGAAAAGAAAACGCAACAAATTATTTCTTTCATTACCCGATAAAACATTTTCAAAATTAACTCTACTTTTTTTTCTTCCTAAAATTTGGTTGAGATAGCCGTTTTTAATTTTCATATTATTCGCTAATCTAGTAAGTATTTGCTGAAAAACTAAAACGTTTTATTTTATCTAATGCTATGGGATCTAGGATTAATATCGCGAACGAGAATACAAGGGGAAACGTTATTCATGATTACTTGGTATGCGTTGGTCGTGGGATATTTCTCGAAACATACTCGCAACGAAATGACGCCAGAAATGCTCGAAAAGCTCTCTTTACGGGCAAGGTCGAGTCTTCTAAGGACAATGTCCGCTTTATATTCGTCTTTTCCACAATTCACCGTAGGTAAGTGCTTCTGCATGTTTATTTCGAGCATTTTCGCCGCTAGAGAAGTTCTCGTAAAGTACCATAAATTATCCCGAATGCTCGTATTTCACGTTTTCTCAAAGGCAGAGCCACGTTTCGTAATAGCTTGATATTCTACAACAACGTGATGTGTGGTTTTTTGCGTAAAAGCAGAAAAGAATAAATATTTCCGGACATCTTTATTTTAGCAAAATCATTTCTCGTAATTTCACTGTACAAAGGGGCCTGTTATATTTGGTGAATTAAAAGTTTCCTTTCAACCTTTGTAAACGACTTTAAATTGAATCAATTTTTTTGACAGTCAATGTTCAGTATAGAATGTTCCGAGGAAATTGAGAAGTTTTTGAGAAGATTTCCTCGTACCAAAAAACGCCTACGAATCAACACGAGTTCATTTTGTCCATTTGCAGAAAATATTGTGGTTCATGCACGTGACAAATGATGATATTAAGTTTACACATTATTTCGTGCGTTTAAAGCCTTTTCATTCAGATTAAAAATGTTAGCTCAGCTATACTCACCCACATTATCATGAATAAGAAGACAAGGTTGATGGCCAGAACGGCGATGGCCGGTGCTTGATAAAACCAGTCGTAAGGATGAGGAGCCATCCAAGGACAATGTTTGTACAGTGAAATTTCCTGCGAAGTTACCATTATTTTTTTATTGCGCTCAGTCTTTTCACTTGCGAAGAAATGCATTCCCTTTTGCAGAATGTTTCGCGCTATCGTCAACGAGTGAGTCGTGGATATCTTAACTTTGTAATCAAAATTGCATCTCTTTAATTAAAATATAATCATATTTAGAAAGAAATGTTCTCTTGCTAACAGAAGCTGTGTATTATTACATATAACTCTTATTTAGCTTATTAAGGAACTTCAATGATAATTATTATTCTTATAATTATTAATTTAGTTATAATAATTAATAAATTATCATTATTAAGAAACTCAGTAGCGTCGATTCTTTATGATGGTTAACAAAATATGTAAAATAACAGCAGGACCAATGATCAGTTTGCATAAATCATTTTTACTTAAGTTGAAAGTCACAGTGTAATAAGTTGAAGACATTGCGCGTGTGAGAAAATTTGAAATCATTGCGAAATTTGACACTACTAGAATTCATATCTTTCGAAATTCAACAGAGAAATGTTTATGACTATTAAAAATAATGTCCGAAAACTTTCGAAACCATCGCGAGGCGGTGTATTTGAACAACTAGAATAAATTCATTGTTCTTAATACTACTTGCGGTATTGTTGTCTCTCAATGCCCTTTCAGTTTCCTCCCTCGAAAAATATACATTTTACATAAAAAAAACCAAACGTCAGCGACCTTCAAACGTCCTTCATGTTATCACCTACTGAAATCATTCCTGCGAACTTCTAACACTCCCTAGTCAACGTATTTTCCGAGACGTATCCGTTTCTCCGTTAAAATCCTGCGACTTCCCCGATTATAGTATTCTCGGAATTAGGGATGAGGGCGATGCATCAGCGGCGTACGATCTTTTCTTCGGTAGTTTTCTTTCGCATCACGTTCGACCGCCTCGTGTTAGAAGCCGAGGCGTGTTTGAAATGCTAATAAACATTTTCGTCGCGGTCGCGGCGAGACGTGCGTTGGATTTCGGAGGAGCAAAAAAAACGCACTTTTGGGGAATACCGCCGGCAGACTGTCTTCCAACTTCCACGGCTACGGACTCATTTGTATGCTCACCTGATTATTCTGGTTCATGACGTTCTGATCGAGCGACTTGGCGATGCCCCAAACGGCTATCACGATAACCGGCAATCCTGAATTTTTATTTGTCTTTTAGTTGAATTGTTCTTTAAATTAATAATAACGGTCGGAGAGGGAATTTGGTGGAACTCAAAATGATGTTTCTGCCATTCGTTATCATCGTATAAGTGAGTTTGTTTCTTTGAATTAATTTAGAAAAGATGAAATGGGTGTCAGTTATCTTCAACTTTTTGTCAACCTTTCGAAGGATTTTTGTTTTAAAATCTGTATGTTTTTTATTTGCTGGAGAAAAACATTTTATTATTTATGAAGAAATCCAAACTAATTTAATAGCTTTATTGAAAATAATCTGAGGTCCATAATATGCATTTCCGAAAGAAATATAATTCACAAGCAAAATTCAGACGGACTCAACGTCTAATATAACATTCTTCTTTGATAATCATTCTTTTCACTTACTCAAATTGAAATTTATACTTACCCCAGCCAATGACGAGACAGAATCTCAGTTTAATGTTGTCGCCCGTAAAGGTTTTCACCACCAGCAAATATAAATATAATCCTAAATCAATTAAACTCACGTTATTGAAAGTGTACGGTTAATTTTTCTTGATTTTTTTTTCGAATCTTAAATTTCATGTTATTCGCGAAAAGTATACAATTCAATAAAATCGTTCAAATAATGGTTTATTACAATGCTGTATTTACCTTCTACGAACATCCAGAAAAAATTGGTCAGGTGGAAGTAATGAAGAAGGGAGAAAACTATCACGCACGTCGGTATGTCCGTCTGCATGGATACCTGCAAAGCATTATTTACAATTAATTGCATATTGTTCATAAAACTTTCCAAAGTCAGAAATAGCAAGTAACGATGACGGTAATATTAGGTCTACCAGAAAGTTCTGTCAATTTGATGAAAATGAGTCATTCTACAGAAACGAAAGATATCATTGATTTCAAACAGTTAAAAAAATAAGAAGCTTTAACTTGCAGTATGAGAATAAGAGTCGATTAGTTTTTAAAACAATTCTCTGTCATACCTGGAAATTTTGACGTCTTAAAAGAATCTCGATTTTTTAAATTTTCTCGTGTTTTTGGGGCTTTGTATTTGAGTTTTAATGTTCTTGTAACGAATTAGTAGAGACAAATTGATTTTAATCTGACGTCATCCTTTAACGAAAATCACGTGCGAAGTTTAGGTGAAATTAAACGAAGACCGACAGCAACAATTTTTGCATTATTCATGGTTATTCATGAGTCACCGTCAGTCAAATAGCATCAAAACTCTGCACCATCACAGAATAATATAAAGCATTCTAATAAAGAAATTTTATCATTTTCGCAGAAAACTTTACCGCATAAGTCTAGATTTCACTGTACTTCAGTGAAACGGTTATTATCCATCTATATTGCTTACGTTGAACTTTAGTTTAATTCTTCAT
The DNA here is from genome assembly GCA_963989215.1 of Hedychridium roseum. Lineage (NCBI taxonomy): Eukaryota > Metazoa > Arthropoda > Insecta > Hymenoptera > Chrysididae > Hedychridium > Hedychridium roseum. Next base: position 2,085,315 of record OZ022312.1, on the reverse strand, counting down.
CTCTGACATGATATTTACTACCGTCACAATTTCATTCGTGATACTTCATATTTTTACCACATTATAATATTTAATTTAGTTCGTTTTTTTGTAGGGCTATTAATTCTAACTTTTTTCTATTTTGTTTATACGTACAGTTAAGTAAGTTAATAGTCGCGAGGAAAAAAATATCGTGCATATAAATTCTGCAACTTGTATGAAAACTTAGTCTCCCTTAATTATATTAAAGTTAGGTGTAAATCACTTTCCAAGAAGGAAATCTGACAATAAAAATACCTTGATGCATGAAATATAACAGTAGTGGTCACCTTTTAATTCTAATTCCTAATTTTGAATTTTCACTTCCTTTGTCAATTGGTTTTAATGTTTGTAATGGGTATTTATCAATTTGAGTCTTCTATCATCTTTTAATACAGATTTCACTTAACGGTCAAACATTTACGCTGCAACATTATGGTACTCAAAAAACTTCTTTTAGCGATATTTTCTTTTTATTGTACCCATACTTCGGTAGAATACCATGCATATCGCAGTCTGCTTTTGCAGCTAATTCTTCTGTCGAATAATTACTCCGCTTTGTTGAAATTACCATGTAATTATGGAAAAATTCAAATTAAATTCGGCCTCCACTGAACTTTAACATATGTTTCAAATTTTATCGAAACGCAACTGCGTTTATTGCTACCTGGGCAAATAATGCTTCAACCTTTTGTACTTTACACAGTATTTCCATTATACTGTATTACTATTAATCGTACGCACGAAGGTTAACTTTGCACTAGTGCGCGCTTTAATTCGTTAATAATAACGCTGAAATATCAGAAATTTAGTCGAAAGAGAAATTAATCAAAAATCCCACTTTCATGGCTGTGAGACTGGAATTAAAAAAAATAATTCCAATTCTGTCGCACGTCCTTCATTCAAGAAATAGATTTGCACTATTACGAAGATCATTTATTGTCAGCACGATTGCAACGAAAATGACCTACATTATAAATCCCAGTGGAGGCAATACGACAGAAAATTTCTATTTTCTTTAGTTCCCAGTAAATCCACGTAAGGGTCATTAGAGCACCAGTGGCAAGGGATAAAAAAATCCACGTAAGGGTCATTAGAGCACCAGTAGCAAGGGATAAAAAAGCAAAGAGGATTTTTTTGGGGGTAATTCTCCGTAAGAATGAATGATCATAGGTCGGTAGTGTTGTCTGGCAAGAGTGTAGGGTAGCTAGCCAGTAGGGAAGTTCGCTCAACGATGAGCTCATTAACAACACGTACATCCCATTAATCTTTCGCGCGTTTCCCTCATTTCCTCGGAAGTGATTCTGCGGCGTACCGAAACCTACCGGAGCGGAATTCTAAAGCTGCATAACGTCTATATCTCTATGTTAGCGCGCATTCATTACCTGGAATTGCGTATCCGCGAACGTGGAAAATTTAGAAATTTGTCAGTGGGCCGACAATTAACGGGTTCTGTAAACGAGGATCTTTTGAAAGTGTCTTTCTAAGCTTTTCTTCAGGCTCATCTAGTGTCTTAGGGAATAATTTTTGTACCTTGCATTGCTCTTGTACAACTAGTAAGTTATTGCTTAGTATGTTTTTTGTATAGTCATAGTCTTAAATTGCTGTCGCCACAAATCTTTAAACTTTCCGTTTTTATATGAGCAGTTGGAAGAAAAACTGGTCAAACATCTTGTAAGAACATCGATTATGAATTATTTTGGATGAGTACAGTTTTCGCGTATGAAGAAAAATGTTTGATTTACAGTCGAATTTTGAAACTTCGACTCTGTTATTTGCATTTCAACTTTAAAGAATAAGCAGGGGCGATTTTTCGGCAACAAAACAACCGGAAAAAAATCATCTTTTTGTCTTATAATTATGGAAAAGTATAAAACTAGCTTTGACCAATAATTAGTTCTGAAGATGGCGATGATGCTACTCAGAAAAATCTGAGATACGGAATTACAAGGAATATTTAAAACCTTTCTTCAGAGGATGTATATTTCAATGATTACAATATTTACCGTTCCTCTAGATTTCAGATATACTAAAACTAATGTGGGAATTCAATCAGATCCATCCCTTTTCTCGAATCATCAATCCTTACAACCATAATCCGTAAACCGTTGAGAATTTGTGCATTTTAGGTGTGCCACGGAAGGGATTGAATCAATTTCCAGAGAACTCTCGGATACCCCGGTTTACCGGGTGACGTTGATGAAGGATAGACGGAAAGGTAAGCTGGCAATGTCATCAGACGGATCTGTAGTCCGTGTAACGCCGAGCGAAATTATACTTCCGACGGGAGTTTGTCAATCGAAGAGTTTTCGTAGCTCTGCAACTTCCGCAATTTGCGTCGAGGAAAATCATTCTCGCCGGCGGCACGACGACTCCGCTTTATTAGAAACCACTTTCGACCTGCGTTTCTGCTTCTGTCGCGTGAGATATTGCGACCCTCGGCAGATACATTACTCCTTCGAGTCACCGCCCGTAATACACTTCAGTTGTTTGCCCTACGTGCGGATGATAAATCACTAGAAATTAAGAAAGCCCATATAAGCGAAGAACTACAATTTTGTAGGAAGTACAGTTCTTTAATGCTGCTTTAGTGTCTTGGAGCGAGGAAAATATTATTTCTAAAATTATCGAAGAAAAATGTGCCAAAGTACTTAACAACATTAATTTATCTTGTTTTGTGTGACATAGATTTTCATCACTCTCACTCCTAATAGGATAATAATACACGACTTTTGTTATTTATTATAATAATCTGTTAAATCATTTTCTCGGCAATTACACCAATTAACGAATATTCACTGTCTTGTTGGTTTCAGGTTGATTATTTCTTTGTTTTACACGTGCCGAATGATTCGATAAAACGAGCTACACGAACTTATATCTTCATAAAGACAAGTCCGTGAAACATGCTTTAATTACAAGTCGTACTATATTATACACAGCTTTTCCATCGGCCCGTCAATCTTCATAAATGACAGAACGAGAATCGATGGCGTAGATATAACCAAATTTCCGTCCTTCTTCCGTCCTTTTGTACCGAATATCAATAAACTATCACACAATATGACTTTTAATACAAGAGGTATATTCAAAAGTGCGAAAAACTAATTGTATTAATCTGGAAAATTTGAAAAATTAAGTGTATTAATTTCGTGATGAAGTCAGTAAAGCACAGGAAATATGAATGATCGTTTAAATGAGACTTAATCATTCCTTTATTTGCCGTATATCAATAAACTATCACACAGTATAACTTTTAATACGAGAGGTATATTCAGAAGTGTGAAAAAACTGTATTAATTTCCTGATAAAGTCAGTAAAGCACAGGAAATATGAATGATCGTGTAAACGAGACTTAATCGTTCCCTTTATTTGCCGCATCCTCGTATGGCATTTGAAAATTAGTTGGAATTGGTTTCATTGCAAAAGATTCGAATTTCCTACCACTATTATACTATATTACGGTGGTCTTAATTGCATCGGTAACCGCGTATTACGAGGCTCTTGTGCCGCTCGTAAAAGTGCAGCCGGAAGATTGCGCAAGCCGCAATATCTACTTTTTTTACGAACCTCTTGCGCCGCGATAGTGCTTTGTGCCGCGTGTACAGAATGATAGGGAAGATCGTTTACTTATTGTTAGAAATATCAGGCGTAGCATGACAATGGCTTTTCATTTGCCGCGGTATTATATACTACGTTCTGTTTTCCTTGTCCTTGCTGCTTGCTCTAAAGACTATTTGCTCGTGCCAATTCGCCGAGTTATCAACGAAATCTTCCTCTCAACTACATATCTGCAAGGAAAACCAGATCGTAATAGTCGAGGTAATCGAATGACTATGTTCGTTTCTTCCCTTTTCGCACGAATTGCCATGACAACGATAAAAGGAATAAAAAATTTCATGCACGCTGCAATTTAGTCGGAGTTAGCATAGGATTCTTATTTCAGTTCCTGAGTATCTCTTGTCTCTGAGTTCTCGGAAAAATTATAAAACGTGGAGATTAACTTTTGCCTCGAGGTGGTTTGATAATTTTAGAATAACTCAGATTAATGTCCTTTCCGGCTAAATGTCCTTTATTAAAAAGTTGTTATATGTAAATTTACTATGAAAGGTAAACACCTGTGTGCATGTCAGAATGACGTAAAACTGAATACCATAGCATTTTGCTATCAAATATTTTCACTTTTCATTATATTATTAAGTACGTACAAGCCAGTAAGTATTTCTTGTATTAATACTGAATACATTTCACTGTACGCTACACACTGTCAACAAAATGTGAGCTTCAGCTGAGAAATATAAAAATAAATTCCGGTGCGAAATTTCAATGAAAATTTCGTGTAAGATAAAAGTCTGATGTAAACTCAAATAAAGTTTGACCTTGAGCTATGTATAAGTAATAATTTCTCTTGCAGATTGCCTTCAATTATGAATGATTTGCATCGAATTACATTGTTTGAGTTAACGTCGTTAATTTGGTGCTCCGTGAGAGTATCGTCTGGAGCTCGTTTGGTTTAGCCTCTGGTTCCCTGAATTTACTTATCAGCAACAAGTGGCACAGTTTAAGTTGCCCCCGACGACCCACTTTCTACATTCTGCCCCAGATTACAAATTTTCGGTGGATCGAATTTGAAAATAGCAACAGGAAATCATATCGTTAGAATTTTATTGCTTTGGGATCAACTAACTTTGAAGCAAGAAGACAACAGTTTGGTAAACTTGAACCCTTAAATATTGTAATAAATTTGTACTACACGTATTTTTCATTTACCACTTTTTCCCATGTTTCATAAGTTTTACAAACAACCGTATGCTAGGTAAAATATTTCTTTTTATCAGTTGGGAAACATAAAAAGAATAAATTACAAAATACTGAAAAGTAATACAAGCAAACTTGTCAATAAATTTTGATCCACGGTAGTATTTAAGGGTTAGTACGGTATTAGTCATTATTTGGGCTATTTTGCAGGAAGGATAGGTAACCAAAGGTATTCAATTCTTATTTAATTATAAACAGTCAGCTAATGGTAATTGTGACTCCAAGTATTATTACCTGCATGACGGTGGTCAAAATCCACATTAAGTCAGCTAATATGTACGTAAACATCAAGTTGGCGTGTATGTTGTTCCTTAGGCATCTTAATTCTCTGAAAAAAATAATGGGTATTTATTAGCTTTTATAAAAACTACGTGAAGGAGTGAAAGTCAACATCTACAACTCTGTTAAAAAAATCAAATGAAATCCGTTTCATTTGGCAAGCCAAACGTTGAAAAAATCTTGTAAACAAATTTTGGTATTAATTGAATTTTCTGTTTTTTCGTTGAATTATATGTTGAATTAAAATGTTCGTTTTTATTTTCAAAGTACAAAATATGACTATATATGTTCTGAATTATCTTTCCATGCCATCTTAGGGTGTAAAGAAGCCAAAAACGATTGTTTACATAATCTGATAGAAGAATAATGCACGTAAAGGTTATCATTATGAATGATCAAGTTTGTTTCAAATGAAATATCAATATGCCGTACTTGCAAAACATGTTTGCTTCAGCAAATATGTGTCAAGTGACACATGACATTTTCAGTTTGAACAAAATTCCGTTCAGAGAATCCGTATAGTTCGTCTAATCAGTCGTTTCCGTTGATTGGAACTTCCGTTAAAATTTCATTCGTTTCCCGGATTATCGAGGTGAAATACGGTATGGCGCTGTTTTTCAAAGTCTTGCTCCATTTGATGCTTTCGCCGTTTCTTTTATCTACCTTTCCTACCGCCTCATCTGATCATACTGCGCTGCCCGAAACGCTCTCGATATTACGGAACAAAGTGAATTGCGCGTATCCTTTTGCCTTGCGACGAGCATTCAATCAAACGGTATTAGCATTGCCCGTTCAATTTTTCAATGCAGAAGAAGAAAATAACGAATTTCTCATTTCTTTAACATTCATTTAATATTATCCAATTTTCTCAGAGTGATTCATACAATGAAGTTGCTACGCAACAGATATGTGTCCGATTGATGACCAAAAAGTACATAAAATTTAGATACGCATTCAATCAAACGGTATTACGGTATTAGTAAACGGTATTAGCATTGCCCATTCAATTTTTCAATCCACAGAAAGAAAATAACGAATTTTGCATTTCTATGCCATTTATTTAATATTACCTAATTTTCTCAGAGTTATTTATATAATAAAGTTGCCACGCAACAGATATATGTCCAATTGATGATCAAAAAGTAAATACATGAAATCCAGATATAAAAGACGAATTCGATTTGTCCGACTAATTATTGATATGTACTACTTACTTTTATACCTGGACGTGCGAAATATTACATCTATATTTGTTGAATAAATATACTACACGCTGTAATGTTATAATTATATCTCTTCGTACAAGAACATGTCATTTTTAGAGTCATACTTGGTCATATTTTTTATACACATTAGATATATTAGTGTACATTGTTTTATCTAGAATACCCGCAATTCACATGAAATATGGCAGGAATAAGACTCTTCGTCGGTTGGTCTACCTGGAAGAACCCGACGTAGTTCACTATATTCCTTAAATTCATTAATCAATAATTAATACGAGATCCTCGATATTCCTAACAGTATTTTTCTCTGTTCAGAATACTTTTTAAAACAGTTTTCAAGCAACAAGAGAGTAAAGTGTATAAGTAAAGCAAAGAATATGAAACGGAATGTAAATTATTGTTTTGTTTGTGAACGAATTTCAGTTCCACGAGCATTTCAATGTTCTGTCGTGGATGGCGGAAGTTACATTAGCCAATCGTGTTGAACGCAGAAGACGGCTGATCCGCCTATGAATATTTTCTAGGGAGATACACGTAAATCATTTTTTATGAAAAGTCTCACAGAAGCTTCGAGGCAGAGCGTCACGCAAAGCCCTCTATCAAGCAGGAATTCTCGGGAGGATTTCTCGCCAAATTCAAATCATTTCCATGAATGCATTCTTACTTCTCATTGTTTATCCGGCAGAAAAGCTTTTCGAATAACCTTCTACGTGGAATCGAATATTTTCCCTCTTTCTTCTCTGTGTTTTATTTTTTCACCATTCCCGCCTGCAACGTTTCTCCGTATTTTTCCCACGAGTGTGCACGTTAATCAAGCGAATTTCCATGTCGTCTTAGCGTCGGTCTTCTTGCCGACAGGGCCAAGAGTTATGCCTTACTTAGGATAGAAGCTAAGAACCTCGAGGTAAGCACATTTCTTGCGGAGTTAACGATGAAAAACAGCCGTTTTTACTCACGATGATTCTGTTTAGCGTGTCACATGGGAAATCCCATATGTTAATCTCAAACGGACGCGCTAGAAGTGCCTTTGGCATCATAATAAAGTCAACAAGAAAGAATACGTCTATTCTGTCACCTTATCCTTTAAGGTATAAAAATTTAGCGATAAAAAAACAATTTCTTTGCTTAACCTAAGCGTCATCATTATTGCTAATTTATACAACTATCTATGCAGTAAGCAAGGAAGTAAGAAATCTTCTTTTCATCGAAAACTTTTGTAAATGAATTTCAAAATTCTATTCTATTTCATATCTTGCAGGTATGACATAGTGTTTTCTAGTTTTTTATATTTTCTATCGCTTCTTTACTTCACTAAATTAAGGAAATTCAAGTATCATAAGATATAACAAAAAAATTATCCAACACGAGTTTTCTATTTTTCCGTTTTTTCTTTCATGCTAAACAGATGTAAGAATACCTCTCTGAGATTTTGGTTTGTCTACACATTCAAGTGTAAAAAACGTCCTTAATAAAAGCCCATTTAAAAGTTCCAGCTTTTTTTTACTTAGCTTTTTACACTATTTTTCATGAATTGCCGAAAAAACTTGTTTTACCTGTAATACACGAATATGGAGACTGCGACGAGAAGAGTGAAGAGGGAAAGGCTGTAGCCAACGAAGTAGAGCATCGTCGTTATTTCGACTCCGCCTTCGATCGCCGGTTGTCGAAGGTCCCGGCACAACGAGTAGTTGGAATAACTGTCCCACGTTCCATTTGGCCAGCACCAACGACTCGCATTTTCTGCAATTGAAAAACATATATCTGAAATACACCGAAACTTGGACGATTCGAAGTTAGGAGGACCGGGAAAAATGTTTGAGTTAACCAAGAATTCGGATTAAATTAGTCCTCGTGAATTCTGTATGTTTTGCAAATAAAATAGAATCAGATAATTGGTAGAACGTTGATAAGATTAACAGAATTGTTGTTAATAATTAGTGTAGAACGTTACGAAACGATGAGAAATTTAAGGAAAATCTTCGTTTAATTTAAGATTTAAGATAAGCTAAAACTGTTTCTATTTGAAATGTGAATAACAAGGTAGTTGCACAAATATGTATTGCTTTTATTATTTCGTCATAACGTATTTGTTAGAATAATAATTTTTAGAATTGGACAGAACTATGCTGCTGTTATGTTATTATTCAACGCATCTCCAATTACATCAGTGTACAGGACTGAGAGTTAGTTCATTTTATTGTTGTCACGTCGAAGAGGGTCGGAGTTGAAGGAGAATTACGATTCGCGACACGATATAAATACTGCATTCGACTAGGGTGAGGATAGAAACAAGAATATTCGGTTTTAATTAATCTTTCTTTCGATATGAATTTATTCATTTATTTTTTATTCATTTACTTTGACATATTATAGAAAACTTCAAAACAGAAATGGAATAAACAAAATTCAAATGGTGGATGGTAATCATTTATCAGTTTCTTGTTGCATCGGTTTTTTCTCCCTTACTTTTCAATTTTTAGATAACATTGTTATGTCAACAATTTTCAGTAATACGACTAAAATAACATGGGTCATTATTTGTACGGATGTTGATTTCTGCTAGATGTCCAATTGTTTTTTTCGCGGACAGACTAGCCTAGAGAAGCTGTTGTGAAAGGAAAAAGTTGGATGTTTCTTATTTGAACCGGTTGATTGTCTCAGAAGTATCTTCATTGCGTCTTCAATTGCGGTAGTTTTTTTCCTTTCGCATGTAGCACAGTGGTTTAGGTAGAAGAGATAGAATGACGAATGTTATTGAAGTGCTTGGGTTCGGTTAGTCGTCAAAAAGAAGAAACGAAACGAAAGAGAAAAGTTCATTTGGAAGTAAAGTTCGTGAAGTTCGCGAATGAAACGTTTCTCTGTCGGCGGATTTGTTGCAGAATTAACAACGCAATAAAACATCCGATCTTCGAGTATTCGAGGTCCAATTTACATCTCATTTTCCGTGTTAGAATACAAATGAAACTAAGAAGCGCAAGACAAAGATGCAAGTAGGTCACCGTCCATGATGTTGTCAGTTACCATTCGATCAATCCGACTTTCACGCCTTTATTTTGCAAGAGGGATAAAGAAGAAAAAATTATAGAAAGAAAAATTTATTTCACCTATTTATAAATAACACATACTCGTTTTCTGGGGCTTTCACTTTTAGTGAATCAGAATGATTTTTGTGAAAACTGGTATAACCTTAATGGAATTTATAATATTTTAAATCGGCGGAACAGTTAATTGAATATGTATTTGAAAGCAACCTTGATTAATACATAATCAACAGAACTATTCATTTTAATTAATGTTTTTCCTCGGTTTACAATAAAGTTACACAATTGGATCGTTCAAAAAGCTGTACCGAAAGTATGCGAATAAAATATGAAAAGCCGAAACAAATGGACTGGCTTTCACTTTGCTCGTCAAGTGCTGACATTTTTTTTCATCGTGCGTTTGAAAGCTCTGTAAAAATAGAGACTGTCCAGGGATCAGACGTTGCGTTGCATTATTCAGGATTGGCAAAAAAATATTCGTAAAATCGATAAAGTGAAAGGGCTTCAATGTAACCATGCAAATGTCCCTTGAATTCTTAACGAATGCGCATGGTAATCGGCTCTTTTACTTCAAAATAAGTCAGAATATTTCACACAATTTCCACGCGTTTTTCTATCTTATGATATATGGTGAATTATTACTGCACTTTGTTATGTGCTTCTTAACATTTAATCGTGAAGTTCTACATTATTAATAATTAATTAATCCTTAAAATGTGTCGTTAATTTCCAACTTGTACAGTTACATTGTTAAGTTGTATTGTATCAGTGAGAAAACAGCAATTTAGACTAATTTTAACAAAGACGACAATTCACGTTTTTGTGTAGTTTCAAACTTATCTTTACTAATGCACAAATCAATTGAAATTCATGAGAAAGCTTGAACGACAAATATTTTATGATGGTAAACACTAAATCAGTCTATGTTTTATTTAACTTTCACAGATCGAACTTTTATTTTTGCAGGAGCGCCAAAAAAGACCGATACAAAAAATAAATAACTGTACAAAGTATCTGCTGTATACAAAAATATACACATATGTTGAAAACGTGTATTACCATTATTATTATTTTCCTCTCATGTTCCCTATACTTTGTTACTTCTTTTTACGTAATTTACATTTTTAAATGGTAACCCGTTAATATTCGTAAAAACAGTTCAGGTTTACCTCTTGAAGGGAAGCGTTATCCCTTTCTGCTCTTCAATCGTTCCATTTAAACTAATCAATAGACGTCCATTTCTCTGAGAGTGAGCATTAAATCAGGAACTCTTCCTTTTTACATTTCTTTTTTTCCATTAACGGATAGCTTTATCATAGATTTACGACTGACAATGTTTGAACCAATATCTCGCGTGCAAAAATTTGTTTCGCCTTTAAACCTAAATAAATCGATTGAGACCTAAAAACTGTGGTATGCACGTTCTTTTTTATTTGCAAAGACAGCTGGTCAAATCTTTCTTTGTGTGTTAAAATGACTCAGTTTTAAACGTACCTGTAGAATTACATGGCAGTATAAAACACATCATCCCCCAATTGCTGGCCTTTGAAGCTTTTAACCATTCCAGCTTTATTACTCTTTTACTGGAAGCAAATTGTAATATTTTTATTGGCGCATATTAATATACATAGTATTTGTGTTCTCTTTTATTTCCAAAAGTCGAAATTGTTTAACTTCATGGTGTTATGTGAATTTTCAGCTTTGGAATGTTCTCTTGTGAAATTGTAACGTAAGGTGAAGTTAAACACAGAAATTTAGCTGTTCGCAATTTTCCGTGAGACATTAATTATTATTTTTCACAAAACCGGATGATGACGATGCTCAAGTAGAAACTATTTCAATTGCTAATTGTTTATATATACCATTATCCGTGGCAAATATACTTTTTCCGTTATTATTCAATGTTATGTTGTCTCTTCATAAGAATAATGGGTTTCTTTTCTGTATTTCCACGCTTTTCCCAAGGGACGGTAAAGCACGGTGGAAAAAGTAATCCATCCCAAGCTGGATATTTCCCTCAAATGAAATTTATACATATGTTTTATTATACGTATATAACCCTACATCGGTATACAGTAGGCCCTCGACTTTCGCACATAATTGGTTCCTGAAAGTGTGTGCGAATGTTGAATGTTCGAAAGTAGAGGGATATAAAAAATATGCACCAAAAACTGTGTTTTAAAGTATTTATTTATCAATATGTATACATAATGAAGTTAAATAGGCGTGTTAAGTGCTTTCGGGTGTTTCCTTTATAAACTTTTCAAGAGTTAGTTGAATACCACCCTTTTTTTTCTTTTCTTGATAAAGATTTCTATAACATGAAACTATTTTTTCCATTTCTATGACTGAAACTGTTTTGACCTCTTGATCCGAACAATATTGTAATCTGATGGCTAGTCTGATGTTCCCCCAAAGGTGACAACCGAGTAGCCTGCTTGACTCACAATGACCCTCAGGGGGAGACAAAAATGTGCGAAATAGCGAATTGTGTGAAAGTAGAATGTACGAAAGTCGAGGGCCGCCTGTATACTTTTGTTTAAGGCCAGTATTTATATGTATTATTTCGGTGTTTATTCATAAATGTAATACGTTTGTCAACATTAAGATTAACCGTGTACATACATATCCAGACGGCAATTTATTTATTCATTTTTACTTATTTTTTCATATTGCCAGTGAACAGAAATCGTACTGTGTTTCATTAATTTTCCCAGCGTTGAAACTCGCTTTTAATGATCGCGTGGATTGTAAATTGAGAGATTTATGATTTACAGCAAATTCGAAATGGTGTATTAACAATAATTTCCAATTAGATATTAATTTAAAGCATCACAATTGTTACATCGAAAATGACAGCAAGATATTAGTAATGTTAAACCGAACGTCCAATTATGTCTATAAATATCATCACGTGCTTTTTGCCTATATTTACCAAGAAACTGTAAAAGTCTATAAAGCCTGTAAGATAAAATATTGTTACGTCCGGCACTGCGAACTTTGTTCGGCTTTTGTTTAGCTTTCAAACGAAAAACATAACAAGGGACGCAGAGAAAGTCAGTCAGTTACGATCAACCATCGCGCGCGGATGTACATTCCATGTTTTTACGCGGAAGTTTGTGTGTCTTATGAACAACCAAATAATTAACTATTTTATTACCAATGTAACACGTGTCTTTTATTTCAATGTCCAGGACCGATCTCTGAACATTAAAAAACTAAATAATGCTGGAATTTTTTTAAAACTCATGGATGTGTGGTAATCCGACAGGAAAAGATAACGAAAAAAGGTCTTGTAATCTCAGAATCTCCTTCACTCTAATTCTTCGTTAACGTTCACACTTCTAACACATTCTCCCTCTCTATCATTATTTTTCATTCACTCCATTTATTTTTATTCATTTTATTCATTCATTCATTTCATTCATTATTTTTCATTCTCTATCATTACTTTTCGCTACAAATATACTTCCTCTCGTCTCATTTGTCCTAATTAACCTTCACCCGCACATTTTAAGCATTCGTTTCACATGTAATTCATGATGATCCGAAGAGAGTAACAGTTGAGTGAATCGCATTGAGCAGAAACGAGTGAAAGACAGGATTGTGCTCAACGGAAATTTAGTGATACGGTGGTGCGAACACGGTTTGCGGTAAGTCGTATTTCAGCTTGCGAATAGAAGTGCTTCTTGGAAAAATCCGGCACGCTGGATGGCGATATTAGATATTAAATAAAGGTTGGCTTGATCCACAGGGAAAGGGATTCGTCGAGTAACTCTCAGAGGGACTTTAGGGATTACTCTATGGATCAGATAAAAAGAAAAACTCTGCCTTCACAGCTTTGTTAACTGAAAACTTCGTAAGTCACTAGACGTTACGGTTTGCTCATGTCATATCAACTCATTTATCATACAAAATTACATATCTTCCCTTGATCTAAAGTTTAACTAATATGATTACTTATGATCATCTTACATCTGACTAATAATGGTCATATACTGATTAATAATAATAGTCATAATGACGATGGTGATAACAATAATAATGACTTTAAGGACAATGTGTAATTATAATAAAAATTTTATTGTAATTCACCACGAAATGTTGCTTTTAAAATATTCTTCGTGATGTTATACAGACCGAATTAAACATAGTAGTATATCACGGAAATAGGTAATTCCTTTGTCGATGGAAACACGACTGGTAGAATAAATATGTTTTCAAGGGGAGATTTTATATTACAGAGAGTATTTTTAATAAATGTTATACTTGTTTGACTACACTTTGTATAAGTGTCTGACTATTTATGACGCAATGTATGTACATCAAAAGGGAATCATTTTTCACTTTACAAAAAGAACGTTCGATAAAGATACTATCATAAACGTAAATAACATTTGTCATTCTTATTTTACAATACTATTTACTTTTGTCCATTTTACATATCCATTTTTCGTTGACCGTTATTACGCGTTACCCTTGCGTCGTAAAATAATGCTTGACATAAAAATGATGCTGATATTCTTTTTTTAAAATAATGCTTGTCAATATTAAGACTCGTAAATTTCACACTTACGCCGTTCGGGGAATCTTTTTTCCTTTAGTAGCATAACGATTTGTGCAGCGATGAAGAAAGTGATATTTTTGAAAACGATCATTCAGGCAAGGAAAGGAGCACAAAGCTTGCGCGGATCATAGCGCATGATGTCAGTTGCTACAAAGAAATTTATGTGAACGCAAAAGAAAGCCGTTTAGCAGACTTTGAAATATTTTTAGGTAAGAGATCAAAAAAACATCTCAGTAATATACTCTGTGACTTTTTTCATTACATTTACTTGACACTTATTACAAAACACTACATTTTTCCGTTCATTTCTAATGTTTTTTCATTGAATATTTTAATATTATTTCATAATAATAACAATGAATATTACTAACTAATTTAAGATTAATTTTAATACATAATATTCTATTCATCAAAAATGGAATTGCCAATTTCCCATTTTTCGCATTTCATTTGTATCTCATAAGAATTGTATTTCGATTTGCATCGTTTCAATATGCGTTGCATTTTTCAACAACGTATTCTCAATGCAAACCGTGGCTGACTGAGAACTTTCGTATGTCTGTGTTATGTAGAAGTCTGCGGTCTCTGTATGCATCGAATTTCACCGAAAGAAGATGGTGGAAACCCATCTGTTGATTATTTCTCAAAGCAGTGAACCAATCGCTACTATTCTCGTCAGTGTATGGTTCAAAGAACAATATAAATACACCTGATATGTACATACGTATGTAAGTATATACATATACGTACACGCAGGTCTTGTTTAGTTGAAAACCGATTTATGTGCACGAATAAATCGTGGTAGTCACACGATTTATTCTCACCCTGAATTCACACTCTTCTTTGTATTCGTTAGGTCCAATTCTAAGTGCGTCGAAGTAATCCATAATTATCGATAGAAGATGAATAAATTAATATCATGGTGATTGATTGAACATTATCACACGTAAAATAATGTTCATGATGAACGCAAATTTTAAAATGACCGAATAGTCGTAGATGAGAAACAACTGTTGGTTTGGGCGGACAGGTTTTTTGCTTCCCTTTTTTCTATCTCCAAGGGATAAGTCGTACAACCAGTTTTCTTATTCCATTGGCTCCTGTATGCAAGGTGTTTCGTTGTAATCATTTCTCAAAGTATTCGTTATGCGAAAAAATATTTCAAATAAAGTTTGTTTTGTTCCGAAGGGAAACCTCGTGATGGAGACACATTTTTATGAAAAAAGTGCATAGATACGGAAAGGTATGGTTGTGGAAGTACGATTGTTCGGTAGTGTCGCATTTGATAATTCGCTTGCAACTTAGGTCATCAAGAGTATGCGTCATTAGGTCAGCAATTGAGTGACTTCAGGATGTACGAGCTGTCCTTGGATGTCGTTATGTTGTTTACTCGAGTGCTTCCGCTAGACGTCCACTTATATACATACATACACATATAAACGGTCCGAATGGACGTACCGGTAGATTATCATATTTATAACACGGTGCTGACAACTGAAGCGGAATTAAACAAGTACCGACTATCTATACATGGTGGAAAATTAAAAGCGTTGCAAGCTAATATTTCTGAAACTCCACTTAGAAAAAAGTTAACTTCCTCCATGATGCCACCGTCAATACTAAATACTCGTCGGAGAATAAATATTATAACAATAAATATATATAAATACTTATATATAAATATATAATAGAATAAATATATAATAAATCTCGTTCATTTGCAGAAATATTAGTTTCTAACACCTTGAACGTTCCATTCTCTATAGAATATTTTAAGACTTTTCATGCCTATGCCGAACTGTTTATTGGGTTCTTATGAAAGACGAAAAATGGCAAATATCGAAGAATTGGATAACTTAGAATGTCACCTAGAATTTGTATGTGGAATATCTTTGGAATGAAATAAATGGAATTTCAATATCTTTCTTCGAAAGGCCGAACAACCGATGCGGGTTTATGAAAGTCAAATGCAGCAGGTTGCGCACGGTACAATTTTTCCAAAGTTACAGCGAAACGTTAGTCACGGTTTTACCTTTTCCAGATTTTACCCTAGGGTCCATTTTTCCGCGGACGGGAATTTATTTCAAACGTGTCTCGTTTTTTACCATATAGTACATCTCTTGTTTGAAAATCTCTCAGCTTTTCGCGCTTGAAAGCGTGATTCGTGACTGACTTTTTCCCCCAGTAAGCCCCCTAAACGTTGAGGGCATATCTCTGCTTATACAAATACCCGAAGAAGGTATACAATTTTAATGTCCAGATAAATGTGTAGGTCTTAACGTTTGCTTTGATCTACACGATAATTAGCTGCGTTACCAACGAAAAATAATAAACAACTTATGCTGTTTAATGCAGTTTCACAGATCTTTAAGTTAGTTGATAGTCGTTGTGAAAAAACTGCACACAATAAACTAATTTTCACTGTGCTACAGTCATTTTGTAATAAAACGTCCGCTAGTTAAAGAAATTATGATGCCTATTGCGCTAAATATCCTGTATTTATATATTGAACTCATCTGTTTTCAGGTGCTTCCCGTAATGATTAAATGACTCATTAATTACGTCTCGCAAGAGAATTCTTTCGGAATTTCCATGTTAATATTTTTTAATTTACTAGCAGGGTAATGGTAAGGAAAGTTCAGCGCTTATAAATCGTTTGCTTTTGTTATAAGAACACTGTAGTCTTGGTTTTAATGTTGTACTTCCGGAAGTGCGCGATAGGTATTATTCAAAGATATCCGTACAATGCAGCATACAAATAGTTTTCTACCGTGAGCTATAGTCGGGGATTTAGGGTCTTTTTTCAGCCTTCCAGGTAAATAAAATTCCCCGCAAAAATACAGGAAGAAGAACAGAAGTCTTAACAAGAATAAACAGAACCTGTGCACAGTATATCACTGTCATATGTAACAGTGTGGGAATAAGGTAAGGGCTAGCAATATGCACGCGTGATTAGACTTCACAAAGGTATACATTTCCTAACAACAAAAACGTTCACGGTGTACGTGCCCACGTTCACAGTATTATTCGCTGTATTAATTCTACGCCATTCTGAATAATTTTCCTGACGATTCCCCGCTGCCGCGTAAATTGTACAATTATTCAGCTATGTATTCAATACTTCAGATACGCTCACACTAACACATTGTGTGTTACTTTAGGCATCAGTATTGCAACTGTAAGCTATAATTATTCGGAATTATGATCAATTTAGCATCGAATCACGTAGACGCTTTTGTGCGACAACTGATTGTCGCAGCTTTTTTTAAGTGCTGATGTTAGAACAAAGACGCGCAAATCAATGTCCTTTTTTAAATACGTATCAAACGTTCTTCGCAATGTTTAAGGACCGATGCCGTCTTCGACAGAAGCGTCGATGTCGTTTTTAATGAAAACAATGTACCGATACTACATGAAAATATACCAATCTTCACGATAGGCCGAAAGTCATGGAAAATAGTAGCGAAAAGAAGTATTAACTCATTGCAGTTTTTTATATTCATGAATTTAAGAAAGAATTCGAAAGATTGGAACAATGTTGGCCGATTAGTAGGAATTATCAATATCAACCTTTATTATGCTTGGACATTTTGCACATATGCACGACGCAGAGAGTATTTATTGTCATGCTTTTCAGACAAGTTGACGTTTCGTTACGAAACAATTGCAATCTCAATTTTCAAGTTCTTGCAACGTTTACTCTGTACAATTTTTTATTTCCGCTCTTATGACAAAGTATTAATGTAGCAAAGAAAATGAAAAATCTCTTTGTGTAAAGTAACTCTTCAAAATGGTCATCCGGAAACGGCCTCTTTAAAGTATAATATATTAGCCAGGACTCATTTCTTATTACGCCGTTATTGATAATATAATTACTCGACGCTCTACTGAATTGCGATAAATGGGTTATCTTACTTCATTTGTTCGTAAACCGGTTAAACACCGTTTCCGGTTTCTTGGGGTGCATCATGGGCTCTGAGAATCTTTCCCTATTACGACGGCCCAGAAACGTTAATTCTCTTTAACAGGAAATGTGCAAAATTGAAGCACGTTGATATTCATTTACTAAAGGAGTCTTTCAGTAATTTCTTGAACACGCGCCGATAAAAGTAGAAGAAAATGTTGTTGCGAAAAATGTTATACATCGTCTACTAAATAAAAATGTCGTGTATTTTAAGTTCATCTTAAATACATTCATTTTTTCTGAAACGAAGTACTTTTATTACGTATTTCCACGATAAATCTGTGAATTTGGCTTTGGGCGTGAAACTACGAAATACTGTAAAAAAAATTGTCGAGCCAGTCTTAAAAAAACGTCAGAAGAAATTCTGATTATTGGAAACTCGGTTTATTGAGATTCCACTGTAATTCTTTTTGTGAACTGTATTTTCCTTGTATCATACCAAGTTGTGTCAAATAATTATAATGAAAAAATCAGCAATAAAGAACATAACATTGCCAGCCGTGATTCAAATATTGGCTCATTTTTCTAATTTTAATTCTCCCATAAATTTAAGTCTTATTGTCCTTCTTTTACGAAACTATTACAACTTCTACGGACCAGGGTGATGAAAATTTTCCAAGAAATGTTGGAAACACAGGTACTTGTTAGACCAGGCACGATGTATTACAAAAGTTTCCCCATATATTGGACACGGTGGTAGAATATTACAATCCTTCGCTGAGTAACGAAGATCTACGGGATTATAAAAGTCTCGGGTCTTTCCTCGACGCAACTACTTTAAACCAGCAAATTTGAAGTCTTTAAAGTCCTACCGATAGCAACTGACTACAGGTTAACACCCTTAGTTTCACAACAATATTTTGTAAATAAATTAATGCCACAGCTCACTACAATGGACAGTAAACATTTTTACAAAGTGTAGAATTTACTTGTCATTCATCGGTTCAGAACACCTACAAAGCCTGTCAACAATGGTCATTTCATTAGCGAATTGCAACCTTTTGTCTGACCGATAACCGCATATACATATACCCTTGAGATAGCCCTTTGTCGGCATTGCTCAGAAGCGGTTGCTATGTGCCAACGTAGTTCGTTTGGTTAACGCAGCAAATCATTCTCCTTTGATGTAGATTTCTCCGGAGTGGCTTGTGCTTAGAATTTATTTCCGAGAAATGCAGCGGCCCACTGAGTATCCTGAATAGCGAGACAAGAGGGTCGTTGTTGGTTTATCCCAATGAATCCGCGTGCGGATTTGACAATACGTCTTCCAGGATTGTCAAGAACCTTGTAATCCACCACCTTGTGTTGACATCAGTTTTCGGTCGATTAAACTTATACATTCGACCGGTACCTCTCAGTCGCTGCTTAATTTACTGCGGCAACTTTTAAGAAAAATGTAGGTCTTTTATTTTGAAAGACTCTTTTTTTTTTTATTTTTTACCAGAGGACATGGGACGTTGGAATTGGATTCAACACGACTTTCTTCCTATACCACGCTAATGTATTTATTCTGAGATAAATCCTAACACAACGACTTCGACTTTTAGTCTTTTTTTTAAGTTAGTTTTTAGTTAGTTAGACACACACACACACACACACACACACACACACACACACACACTCGCACGCACGCACATCTCAGACCCAAGAACTCCACAAAAATTGGAGGCTGCGTCACCACAGACAAAGAATGAAAATCAGATCCTACAAAAATTTGGGATTTTACAATGAGATATTGTACTCACTTGTTGTACTCACTTGATTATAATACTCACTTGTAACTGCCTGTTTAGCTCTAATAATTAGTTTACCGATATACATCTTCACTTTATAATTCCAATGTATAAATCCAATGTATGTTATAGGATTTTCTCGTAAATAAATAAATAAAATTGTCCAATTCAAAGAAAAGGAAATAACAATTCATTGAAGCAAAATACCCGTGCGTGTAACAGTATTTTTTGAGAAAAGCTGATAGAGAAAAAAAGATAAATATAATTCTAGAACTGGATGGACTTTTTTAAATGTAAAATCCAATAACCAGTAGCCCGTATTAAAGGAAGGAAGATCGATTTATTCTTCTCTTTGAGTGTCCATCAATGGAGAATTATATCACGAATTATAAATTCTCTCTTTGAAATTCTGCAAATTGATGTAGTATGTATGGCGCGTTGAATGTTGGTTTATTTCTCACGATTTTTCCCCTATTCCTACTTTCCCTGTATTTCTACAGGTAAGTAATATTTTCACTTTCTCGAAAGTACGATGCACCTCGTCTAAAAAAGACCTTTTGTCTTTTCTCTTGTTAAAATTCTACAGCTTTTCTTTTGTTATTAAGTTCTACAGTATTCTGAGGTATAATAAATAAATAATAAATTTTTAGATATGAGTGTACTTGTTCTATCATTTAAAACCGATTTTCGGCTGATAAAAAAGATATTAATAGAAAACGCAATTCATGAAATGCTAAAAATTTGCTTTGGATATTTGAAAATAATATTCGTTAAGAGTACGTGCAATGTCGGGAGTCCCTAGTGTACCCCGCAAAGGCACGGTAATAAATACTGATACTGATACTGATATTGATACTGATACTGAGTACGTGCAATGTTTGTACTTGCGCTTTTAATTTAGAAAATTACTGGACTTTAGCAAAATGTTTGCACGTGTATTCACGACTGAATAATCGTCACACAATGGAGTCAATGGCAATGGAATTTATACAATTTCGCGAGAAATAAAAAGAATCGAATGAACACGTAAACAAAGTAGAGAGAAAGCACGCCTTGCATATTGCGAAAGCTTTCCGTAATTAAAGCTCTAGAGTCATTATACGAGTTATTAACTCCACGAGTGTGGAATTCATAATCAGGTATTAATTCCTACCCAGAAACTTCTTCTTTTCCGTGTACGTACAGGCAAAACATATGAAAATGAAGTAAACCTACATATTCAGTGGCTCTCAGTGTGTTTTGTAAGTCTTTGTCTCTTACAAACCCGCTATCATTTTCATATATACAGGGTGAGTCACCTAAGAATAGAAATTCAAATATCTCCGCTGGTTTTAGTGATACAAGAAAATGTGTAAGAGAAAAAATGTTTGGTTCAAAGGGGGTAATGCAGAAAACTTTTTTCTGAAAGTTGTATTTTCCGAAAGTTCAAGGTTATCGACTTTCTTTATATGTTAATCTTCAAATGATATTCGAGGGGGTTATTCTTAGAAAAGCACAATTTATCGAACGCAAGAAATGCAATGTTTATTTATTTTATATTATTAAATTTACAAAAATACAGTGTTAAAGAATGTGTTGAAAATGATGGCCGTTAATATTTAATCATTTTTCGAAAAAAGTGTTTAAACGAAACATACTCTATTGGAAGGGGGACATTCAATGAAAGATTACAATGAGGCACCCTGTATATGTAATTGTCATTCAAGGTTCTCCATTCGGTCAATAATATTATACTTCGAAAAGCATAAGAACTAGGTGTTACGAGTCGAACCGTAATATGATGTTGAAGGGTTAAATATTAATATAATTACTTTGCTGTTGAGAGATTTGCTGGTTTATTGCATTGTTTATGCTAGCGTGATGTTAGCCGGAGAGCGATTTAAAAACTTTGAATTGAAAAGGGTTCGGAGTAACAGTTAAATAAAACTAAACATAACTAAACTGACTAACTAAAACTAAAAACTTACTATTAGACTAGGACTATGAGACTAATGGTTTTTGGGTTTATAGTTCCGAAGGAAAACTTGGGACACTTCGGAAATGTGAGTGTGGGAGATGGTTGTGGTGGGGATGGGCCTTATGGGTTTTGGTATTCGTCTCTATGTACAATAATAATACTAGTGAAAAAAATAATAGTAATGTAGGGATTAAATAGGCGTTTATTGGTTAACAAAAGATCTTACGACTATACACGTTTTTTCTGCCTTCTTCACCATCATCTCACTAACCTTTTTATGATTTTAACCTTTCTCCATACGCGGCGTCTTCATACATAGTACCGCTCGCACACCTCTACTTTTTATCATCCCACAGTAATAATAATCATAATAATAATAATAATAATAATAATGGTTGTAACGGGTTGCGTGCGTGGGGCGTAACACTAGGAAACTGAAATTTGTTAGACATTTTTCTTTCTTACATGTTTCTTCAAAATATTCACTATATGCTGGAGTGATAGTAAAAACAGTATCCAACGTGAATTGGTACAAGCACATACGATATCTTGTGGCATTGATTTTTCCATGTGTTACAAGCCATTTCCAAATAATACCGTGTTTCAGAATTGACAAGTCCTTAGAGATGATTTCGACGAATAAATACTTTTTCGCAAGTCAGGTCGACCGTGGGAGGAATCGTGAATCCTGACGGGACGTTGATAAATGGTAATGGCAAACTGTTAGGGGTTCTATGGTGGAAGCTGGTCAATAACGCCATAGGGGGACAGCGCGATCATTTAGTAGCAATGCCGGTGGTCATGGGCGTAGATCGTACGTTAAACGAATTTGCTCGTAAATGTATTGCTAATTGCCCAACCGAGATCCCCTGTTACTTTTTTCTACCGGATTTTTTCGGCGCAGATCTTAATCATGCAGGGGGGGGGGTGGGTAGTGTTTTCCTGGGATTTCAGAATCGTTGCAGTTGAAAGTGCAGTTCACGCAATTCACGCAATTCGTGCTCACTGTTGGTGAGTTAACGGCGAAACTTAGCGGCGCAGGGCAACGGGATAAGAAAACCGTTTAAAGAGATTCTACCGCCTCGGTCTAATTAAACGAAAGCCAGTTGCACGTTTGCCTTGTAATTAAGTTTCGAACAAGCTTTTTTCGGGTATTGACCGTGCGGAAAATCACGCTACATTTTTAAGAGTCTACGGTTACAAAGCTTAAAGTTGCCGTCACGTAAATGTTTCTTACTTAAGGTGTATAGAAAACCCTCGAACAACACGGTTCATTGGTCCTGTGTTATTCAATATCGTTTTATTCGAGACTGTAGATCAATATAATATTGAACATTTGATTCCAATGTTGATTTAAAGACATTTTGCAAACCTAAGGAATGAGAAATAATTTTCATTAATGATCCAATATAATAAAATTAGCCACCTTATAAGAAGTTTCTCTCCTTTAACGAAAAATTATAGTTTGCAGTGTAGCAGAGTGATAACTACTTTAAAATTAGTACTTTTAGTAATGAGTCATTTATAATATTTAACAGAAACGCATGATTTATTGAACAGATTTACATATATCATGTTATAAAAAGAATAAACGAAAACGAGCTATAGGAGAGAAAGAGATAAGAAAAGATTAGCCTTGGGAAAGATAGGAGTGAATGGACGAGATAGGAAAAATACATGTGATTCGATTTTATGAAAACGATGATGACCCGAAGACTCGGAAAATGGTTACCTTGAGAAAAATGGTTTTTCCCTTACCACATTTCGAGCTTCAAGGGGAACATATTTCATTTTGTTAGTTTTCCACGTGTTCACACGCAACGGAGATGTTTAAATGCATATTATCCATTTACGATATAAGAAATAACGTCTTAAATATACGATTGGGGTGAACAAATATTGCACAGCATGAATAAGAAGTGGGTGTCAATACAGGATGAATTGCATTATACGAAGGATTAAAAAGCATTATATGAACACAGTTTCACAAATAATTTTCGTTTCACAGTTTCACAAACGGTCGTCCGTCTCAGATCCATTGAATTTTCAGTAATCGAGACATTTCAGATGCATTATCTATGCTACATAGATTAATAACATGCTTGATTTCCAACAAAAGGTACGCATTTAATTTGACATTATTCGAACGACACCTAGTACAATATTATTTGAACGTGAGCAATGGAATTTCCAACAAAAGGTATGCGATGAATTAGAAATCATTCGACCGACAACTGCTACAATTGTTTGAGTGTAAGTAAATCAATCACTTGTAGGAAAATAACATTGCATAATATTCTACTACAGAACGCGACAAAGACGTTTATTCGTTGTTCTGATAAGGATAATGATCTATACGAGAGTAGGGAAGATACACACAGGAAGGTCAAGGAACATCTACAGTCAGTTACAAATGAATTAGGCTTATCCGTTGAAGGTGATTTACATTTGATGCGACGTATCGAATGCTGGTTCCTGCTTGCTACTATATTACCTCGGTAAGCACCGAGTACAGTCACTAAATAATCAGGTTCTATAGGTAGGGCTCGCAGCCTAGCTAATTCTGTGTGTAAACATCGCTCTCACTGGTACGCAATAATTCGCCAGAGTTTGTATTCGCCATGGACGAGGAGACCGTGTTACCGGTTTCGTGCTGTGTAACTCTAACCCCGTCTTCAAAATTTCAGCGTAATAACTGCTTTACAAACATTTACGGTTTGCTCGAATCCAACTGCCGCAGCAATGTTCTTTGGCATTCTTACACAAGGAAATTCAGCGCTTTCATTTTTCCTTGGCATAGAACGAAAATTCAAAAAATGGAGTAACTGATACGAGTGGGGGATATTAATCAACAGTTTGTTTTACTTGCAACGCTTTATATAAGTCACTGAATATCGTAACGACTTTCCTCATTGCCTTGCAATTCTGGATTTAAAACAGTCTCGGGTAAAGGGAAAAGTTACGTAGGTCAGAGAGGTTTCCTAATTCGAAGAAGTAGCATTTCTCTGTGAGAAAGGTCTCATGACTTATTAGTATTCACCGAAAGTACTTAGAAAGCAACAGCAACTGTGTCATATTAAGTCTTTTTGTAGTCCCTTTGTCAAGTGGGTAACGCTTGTTTTCAACCCCTACAATGCTACGTGACGTATAAATTTTAACGCACACTCAGGTGGATCCTAAAACAAGATTAACAAGGCAAACAGAGAATTGTGCTTAATTTAGGCAGATTTACGTATTCTCAATTACGTGTAACTTCATATTTAAGGGTTTTAAACATTATAAGCATGTTAACAAACTGCTTAAACTTAATTGTTAGACATTTTTCTTTCGATTTACTATATTTTCGTTTACTTCGACTTTCAATTTATTTCCTTACGAGGTTTTACTTTATTCGATTAATTCACAATATAATTCTATTTATTTACTTCAACGTCATTTTTTTAAAGAATTTTTACTGTGTCTTATCTTTCGAATTTATCCAAGAGTGTTAAGATTTGACCCTACTTTTAACAATACATAATTTCTTAAACTTCATAGTTTTTTCGAAAATGACCGTATGGTAAATTTGTTTACGATAAAAATTGGCTGTATTATTCGAAAACATTGCTACGTCAAGTCCCGGGGCCTTAATTAGGAATTGTTTTGAGTTTATAAAATATCGAATGTCGATGGTTGCGGAGTTCTGTAGTTATGCCACCGTGAAAATTCTTCGCCGGAAATCATATTTCACCGGTTCATTAGGGATGAGCTTGCCTCTTCGGACGAGGAGCTTTGTTTGCCATCTATAATTAACTTCGTTTTCTTGCATCGCAATGCCGGTCCCAAATACAATAAAGCTGGCTCTCAGCGTTTCTTCGTTGCTGCACGGAAAGCACTCACTATCGCCAAATTCATTTAATACCGCCATCTTTGTGAACTTCGTTTAACAGTAGGGTCCGTCTTGTTGACTACATCTATTTTCTCCGGACCGGAAATTTGGAAATTTTATTGTTTCATTATTGCGAAAGTTTTACATTTAACATTATATTTATTGCACACTTGTATTCAATTGCTTCTTTTTCAAAAATGAATTTTAACTAATTTAAACTGATCTCTTGATTTTTTATACTTCGTGGAATTTCTGAAGTACGGCTGGTAGTATTATATTTTAACATTCTCGGGTTTTGTTAAGATTTTAAGAAATCAAATTGTGGTATAGAATTGCATTCATTGTATCCTCCACATTTCTACATATTTCTTGCAAGGAAATTTTGTTATATGATATTCAGTATCCAATCAAGTTTTTAGATATTTGTTTCGACAATTTCTCTCGTATGTAACATACCCTATTTTCAACACGTTTACCTTTCCCTGAAGTTTGTAATAATATGTTTGAAAAATTAATACAAACAAGTTTGTTTCACTTGCCACCATTCTTCGGGAAGACGAATGTAAAAAGTGCTTTTCGAGGTAGCAACATCAGCGAAAAATCGTCAAGGTATCCACATATGAATGCTTGTAACCACAAAAGGAGCAGGTGAAATCGATGGAATCAAATCCGTTGGAATTCATGCAAGCTTTTGTGTCGAGCATGAGAAGTCCAATCCCATGAAATGTGTCGTCTTTCAGCGAAGCCTTTCAGCCTTTCCCTTCTGGATCGGTGATTAAACGGTTTCTGGTTCCTTCTTCACTTTCCGAGGCCATTTCTCTGCTTTCAGCTTTACGCTCTTTGATCATTCGCACTTGGCTGCTTGCACGCTGACATAAACTACTTCGAACTAGTCTGCCCGAAGGCGAGGTAAGACCACTCTTCGCGGCAAAAGTTAATCTGCTTCGCGACCAGTCATTGTTTGCAAACTCTCAAAGCATAGGAATTCTCGACAATTTTGCGGATTAAAATTAAAAAAAAGTCTTGGTAGGTAAAACTTTGGATAATTCTTATTTACCTGACTTGCACTAACAGTTGCAGAATTTTGTTCTGTGCACATGGAACTTTGTTCACAAAAGTCAGTGTTGAGTTGATGAGACACATCGAAAGAGAAAAGAAATCTTAATAATCGTATGTCCATAAATTAACAGGTTCGTCAATACTTTTATTTTATTTTGTAGAAATACGTTAGTGCAAATTCTTTGAAATTTTAGGAATAACTCACACGTCCGGTTTTGTATTTTTAATATGTAGTTCAGAATATGTAATTCAGTTTATTCGAATTACTCGATACTAGTTCCTTGTGTTATCTGTATAAAGATTGTCCTGAACCCATTTGCCGAGGCAGATGATTCCTCATTGATTTTTATGAAGTGGATCTCTTTCTCCGTGTGTCAGAATCTGTACGGTTGAACAAATAATGAAGTCTTCCTTTTTGTGCGAACCTTTATTATGTAAAGATTTCAAATCTTCTCGTAAAAGTAAAGACTTCTGAAATTAAAATATACAAGGAATACAATCTTTGGTACATCAATCAAACAAACGCGTTACTTCAGGCTTTTCTGTTCTTTTACGTCGAATATTTTAATATCGCTACCAAAGAGACTAAGGGAAGTGGTAATGCCTTTTCGAATTTCACTGATCGGCCAATCGTCAAACATACAAATTCCCGTCTTCACGTCTGCATCTAAATCGTGTTCTTATTTTTATTTTACCATTCGGATACAGCGATGTTTGCAACTCTTGAAGCCCAGTCCGTAGATTAAGACATTAAGGATATGACAAGCTAGAAATAATTATTTATCTGCTATACATACATCGTATAACGGGATTAAGTGTTAAGCACATGTGATAACCACTACGCTACGGAAACGTAGTTATATCGGGATTAAGTTTATATCCGTGTTTGCGTAGATACATAAATTTTAGGGCTACCAATTAGGAACTTCACGAATATTCTTGTCAGTTTTCTGAAGTTGTTGGTGAGTAGCGGAGTTTATTAGGTAATTAATTAGCCTTGTTATAGATAGTATAATGAAACTGTTTCTCATACAAATTATGGCTGAGAAAATGATTAACTTCTATAGATATAAATTATTGTTGTATATAAATATACATAGTGTTTTAAAATTGGTGCTTCACATTTTTAATGCTTCAAATACCCTGTGTTATGTTTGTTGAACATTATGGTATTATTATTACTTGTCCACTAAAATGATGTCAACATTTAATTATTTGTTCGTCAGATTTCAAATCAGATTGAAGATTGAAGGTTGATCAGATTGAAGAAAAGATTTGAAATCGTTAATTGTTCGTAAAGTACTTTATAGAATAACGGTTTGCACTAAAAGGGGGATCACATTGTTTGTTCAAACGTATAGATTTTAAGGATTTCATTTTAATAATTCGCCTAAATTATTGGTCAGTTATTGTTATGCATCCAGTCCTGACTATACATTCCTTCTACTAGTCCACAATTTATCGTAAATTATGTGAAAACTAATAACTGTGCTCCGACTGATAAAAGTTAGAATGTAATTTGGGCTGTTAATCGTAAGGGCTTGCATATGTATTCAATATACATTGGAATCTATGTTGTATGTAAGCTCCTGATGCTTACACCTGTCTGTCATACTAGCGTGTGGCACGGATTAGAGCTGCGATTGCTATGACAACAGGAAAACAATGAGGGTAGACGGTAGTTTACCTATCGAAATTTGTTATCTACATATATACATCTACCCCTTACGATGGACAATCCATTAGTCCGCCGAGCTAGTTACAGCCCAAATTGTATTCTAAGGTAAGTTGCCCACTAGCTGACAGTTTAAGAAAAAGAATTCAAATAATTTGAAATTAATTAAAGGAATTACTAATGTGGGATTCCCTCTTAGACGGGTCTTCCGAAAGGATATCTCGTTGATGAGGAATTCCCGATGTGTATGGAATTGATTATGAGAATGACCACCGTCATTAACCAGAAAACAATATATTTTAACAATGAATACAGTTCTTAATAGCCCCTCACTCTTTAGCTGCTGGACGCTGACTGCCTGTCCAACCTTTCTTTTCCGTACCCTTAACTTTATCGTAAACTTAATACTAATGCTTATTCTATCGGTCGATCGCCTCTGCCTCACACTGTATACACTCATTCGTGTCACTTCTCACATTCGTCCACGCACACTTGTATCATTTCTCACACTAATATTATATCAAGATTTTAAAAGCTATTTAAACTTTGGTAACATTGATAAGATTAAATAACTCGCGGTTGCAGTAATGACACCAAGATCTGACATCTAGATTCTCCAATAGCTGACACTTTATAAGTGTTAGTAGAAATTATGCATTTTTATAAAAATGTGTATTTTCGCGATAAAAAACAGAGTATCCAATTTTAATCTGCACGAAATACATTTAAGTACATAATTGAAGCTCTTGATGTATATTTTATATTTCATAATCGTATTTTATTTTTATTTATGTTTTTTTTTTTTTCATCCTACTTTTCTTTCTTTCTCAGCGTTTTTTTACAATAATAATCGTTAGATTTTTTCTTCAAAGATAATCTGATTTCAATTACATATGATAGTGTAGGATTTGAAAAAAGTGATTGTTTAGGTACGAGATTGAATGGGTTTCTTTCTGTGAATGCTCAGAATGTCTGAGAGATAAGAGTGATTGTATTTAGAAAGTACGCGTGAGGATTTTGGCCGAGAGATTAAATGATTATTTCTTTACGCGAATCGTAAGAATGCCTGAGTGATTAGTTAGAGTGGCTTAGTTAGAGAATTCCACGTGACGATTTTAGATGCGTACGTGACCTACTGCAGGCACGTCGCAGATATGTGTGAATGCATGTGAAAATGAATGGAAGATTATGAATGCATTGAAGAATGCTAGAGGAATGAGAAAATGTAGCGATTGCGTGAAAAGTGTACGGAGCTTGACAGAGTGAAGGTGAAAAGTTTATGGAGTATGGGAGCGTGAAAGCGAAAAGTGCGCAGACTCGCAAAGACGTGAACTATAAAGTGTAAAGGAGCAAAACGACAGAGAATAAACAGCAGTCCCGATCAATTCTAAACTACTCACTATATCTACCACTTTTCAACCAGCATCTTTTCGAGTATTCATGCCATACCGGTGTCAGCTATTGGTTGACAACATATTTTCGTATCCCAGTAACTGACCTCCCTAGTATCCATTGAAACAAATGGTTTATTTAAAGCTTTCAATTTCAAAATTTCAAATAGCACAATACATCATCAATCATAACTAGGAATATTAGGTTACTCTCAAAATTGTTTAATAAAGTAAACACAAAACAAGATATCGTGACAAGTGTGGTACGTTTGAAGAACTGAGGATTGTTCGTTATGATGAAAATTTATTCAAATAAACATGCCGGTGAGAGCGCTCGGAGTGCTACTCTCTTCCTCATCTTTCGTTCTCATTCGCAAGTTGTCAAGTCAACCATCTCCCATATTTTTCGTTGATTCGCTAATAATTCACTCTCACTCATGCGTTCTTACAACAGTTGCCGTTTGAACTCATCGTGTAAACATTCGCTTTCTAACGATCACTCACACATACATGCCACACATGTCTCTTATTGTTAGTTAAACAATAAAAAAATTGAGCTCTCATTGAAAAGTACGCGTATACAATGGAAAAACATGTTTCCTGTCACATGAATTAACGCACAATGATATTCATAACACAGAGATGGTAGGGCTTAAGATACCCTTCATTATACACACGGTGAGAAATACGTCTTGTCCATAAATTCTTTATTAATGTCCATGAAACTTTTGATGTAATAAAGAGGTTACTAATGAGACGTTATTAATGTCCCAATGATTACTCTCACGAAGATTGCGAAAAGAAATAAGCGTCTAAATGATAGAGCAAAACTTACGAGGACATTTAATACTTATGGAGGTTAAATTTCCAAATTATTCCGCGCGCATAAGGAAGTTTCATTCGTCCCGAGGTTCCTTATCAGTAGTCCTACGAGTAGGTCAACCTGCTTCTCAAGTGATCGTCAAAGTTTCAAAGTTTTTCCACGAACTTATCCTTCCTCCAAAAATATTATTGTTAAGCGACAAACTTTTCTCGTTTATCCCGAACTTGACCAAATAGCAGAAATATTAGTCTTTATGAAAAAACTTGGATTTCTCGTAAAATTGTTTCCTGTAAATAAGAATTGTCCGGTGAAGGTTACCCGCAGATTTTTACTTTACAAGGTCGAACAGAAATAGCTTTACGAAACTATTACGAAAATCGAAAATCTTTGTTACGAAATCTTCATTACTTCAATTGATTGATTGAAAATCTTGACTACGAAAATCTCTGTGATGCATTTCCCTGACCTTCAAATAAGTGGGTGTTTAGCGATTATTTGTGATTTGAATAAAAATTATCCATGTCTGATTTACGAACACGTAGAGAACTGTGACAATAAACATTTCTTTGTCCTCGCCACATGGCATTATTCTTGTTTCCTCTGCGTGTGTTTCATTGTACAAGTCAATTCTTGAATTCCCTCTGACCACAGTGTTTCACGAATATTATCTAGGGGCCATTATTTCTAGTGGTTTTGCACTCTGTATCGTCTCTCGCAAAACGATGTCTTTACTCAGCCCACATGTAAATGAGATTCAACACAAAACCGATTATCCACATAATCTCTGTTTGAGACTGGAAATTATATCGGTCGCCATATTTCTACCGAATACGCACAAGTAATTTTTATGTTTGAATCATGCTTAACAAATCAAATTCTTAAACATTCAATGATGTTGATCGTGGACATGGTTATTACTCGTCAACTAAAAGATACGGTTTAATAATACCTTGAGTTTATTTATTATAATCAAAATGGCCTGATGCTCAAATTAAAAATGGATTTCAAAAATTCAGTCAATTGCACGCTTTGGTATATGTTGATTTTTAACGTATAAAATTTGGTTGGAAATTTAGAAAAGATAGTGAAGATGTATTGTACATCAAACATTTTAGTGCATGGATTTGTTTCCTCTTTCATTAGTCTCAGAATCTTGAAGCCCTGTTAAGGTTTCCTGGCGGTTATTAAAGGCTGATTAATCTTCGCGGAATTGCCGTTCACTTGCAGAGTAAACCTAAATAGACCTATAATTCGTTAACCGTAATTTGGTTTCACCTAACGATGTCAGACAGACTGGCAGCTTTGATTTGACTACTGCATTTGGCTTTCCATTTGAAAATTCAGCTGGCGAAAATTGATAACGTTTACCCTGTAGTAGATGTACAGTTGGCTCAGTTGGTAAATTGTATATTTCGTATATCTTCAATAAACTTATTTATAGTTTTGCACTGCATTGTTAAAAAAACATGTTAAACCTTAGGAAGGAAGCAAAAATACAAAGTCTATGATGTTAATTAAATTATGATTAATTAAATTAAATTAATTAAATTAAATGATTTATTGTTAATTGAATTATTTCATTATTAGTTGCACGACTACCATTCCCGTGAGTGTAAAGTATTATTTTTCCAAATTTATAGACATAAGTTTTTAACGATTAAATCTTGTATATTTACTTATAACAGAATTATATGCCAATCTTAAATATAAGTTGAAGTTACAGATAAGTGTCTAAAGTTAGCTGTGTACTGTATAAAAAAATACTTACTGCTATTCTATTGTCTAAGTTGAGGAGTAAAACATTGTCAAGGTCATGGAATTTCGGTGAATGGAAATACGAGTTAAACATCGACGAATCGAATTTATCGTTACTTCCACCACTTTTTTACGAACGATTCACTTTAAATATCGGATGTTCAGTGGTGCGTGTGCACAATCATCCGTCATGTTTTTTATTATACGCCGAACGTGAATGCTATTCGGGGAATTCTCTGATAACGTGATACTTCCTGATTCGGATAATTTATCGGTTTGTTTTCCTCCAATTTCGTCGTTTATCCACAATTTCTTTCTTTAGTTGAATGATATAGTGATTTAGCGGAGCTATCACTTGAAACTACGGGAAGATTCAACGATCGGTCTTACAAGACAAACGTCTATCAAAGTCAACCTTCGGAATCTTGCTGGAAAACCTTAAATGCGCTATCGGTAAATGCCATTTAGTGCGGAATGAGCGAAATCCTAGGCAACGTGTTTAAATGACAGATAGAGAATGACGTGAATGACTTAAAACTGTGACACAGATGTCACGCGATATTCCCATTCGGCGAGTTGATTGCTAGGTCGTCTCCATGTCGATAGGGCTCCGTTACTGCGAGCACTATTCTACCATTCAGTTGATAGAACGGACCTATCATCCTGCTTCCATATACGTATACATGTACATAAGCTTACCTCCCCTCCCCTCCCCGCCCCCGCCCCTCTTGGACCCCTCACTGAATGTGCAATCGAGATGATGCACAAGGCCATTCCAGCTTAGAGCCAGACAACGCCTCAGCTTCGATATGCAAAGCGGCCAGTGACTCGAGTACGTATGTACATATGGAATTCGCCCTAAAGTGCCGTCGAGCTTTCAAGAAATCTTACTGTCCAAAATCCGAAACAGAACAGATTGTAACGATTATAACGGTTATATAGCTAATATAATTTATAAACTCGATGAGAGGTCATTGTAATCTTAATGAAAGATATATATATAACCCGATTCGCTCAAGCATCAGGCAGTATAAATCGATAATAGTAACAGTAATCATAAAAGTCCGTCCGAAATTAGTCTAAGTGAGAAGTCGGTCCAACGATCCAATTAATAACATTTATCAGACTTGTGATCGGCCAAACACCATATAATAAAAGGGATAAGGACTGTGATATAAGGGAGGACTACGACTGGATGTATTAAGACGATACGTAAAATAAAAGAAGACTGTTACATTTATACTACGACTGGATGTATCAAGACGATATGTAAAATAAAAGAAGATTGTTACAAGATGCGAAAATATTTCTTGGCAAGTACAAGACGTTTCGGAACTATGGGAATTGGTCGTGTTAAGGGGCCAATTAAAAGTTTGTGGAAAATTCCGGACTATGTATCGTTCGCTGGTTTACTTGTTCGAAGCGGGTTTTAAGAGAAAATTAGTTTTGTTTATTATTTTGATTATTTGATGAGATTATTATATGAATAATTTTCAAGTAAATTTCGTCTCAAACAGCTAACAAGAAAATTATTTGTGCAATAGGTAAAATAATTCTTTCTTTGTATTTATATAAGGAATAAAAGGTTAAATAATTCCTTTAATATTTGATATAATTTAATTTGCAAATAAATATTTCAACACAAGATACAATCAACTGTTTGAAAGTTAACCATTTTCTTCTGACTAAAAATTAATTTCAGGATTTAGTTGAAATTACCGAATATTTATCCGAATAATAGTTTATTTGGAAATATTATCTTTTATGTGTTATTAGAATAAAAAGTACCCATGTCTGCTTCTAACTGAAAGTCAAAATTTTGTAAAATAGATTTTTTCTTATTAATTCCAGTTAAAATCACACACACACAAATTATCATCGTTATGTCAAAATTACAACTTATTTCTAAGAAAAAAGGTGGATCGAAATGTATGTCGGTATTTTTTCACTGGCAGAATGAAATTAGCAACTACAGAAATGCCAATCTAACAATCTCGTTATCACTTAACACCTATCTTCGTATTGTTCTTTCTTATCTCTATGTCTTACTTCATTTCTGAATTACTTTTTCCTGTTCGCTTTTAAGTGGGGACAAATGGAAATAGGACATAAATCAAGCAGGCCGAGTAATGTTAAATGTGAATTTCTGGGCCCTTATTGTAGTCCCATAATAAATTACGCTCTTCCATTATCTTAATTATGATTGTCCAGGTGTAGCATAATTAATGATGAATTTTTGGTAGCATCAAAAGAACGTTCCCCAACCCCTCGGAAGTAATATACATTAAAAACTTTTCCACCTACTGACAAGTAGCTGAGGGATATTCTTTACAATTCCATTACGTTATTGTATAGATGGGAAACGACTTCTGCCTGGTTCTCAGCTTTTTGCGCCAGCTTTTTACCCCTTGGCCTATTGTTCTTTTTTACGGCGCTTGCAAGTGGTCGCCCATAAAACGATTCCTCCCTTCGCGTACTTACAATGCCTACATATACATGTCTCTCTGTGTGCTCACGTTAAAAACGCTCGTAACATAATGAACGATATCGATATTGTCACCGGAGACTGGGAAAACGTTTAGCAATACGAGGAAGCATTAAAAATTTAAAGAGCCTTAGGGGTTTTTAAACGAAATTGTCTCCGGCTCACATTCATTATGTATCTCTTTACGTAACTGAATCCACATTGCCATGGCATTTAAGCCAGGGCTAATTCTCTGATCATGGATTTAGGCAAAACCTCTACCACAGGTTTAATAATAGGTATTATCCTTCTCTACTGGCTCGTATAGGTAAATAACTGGCGTTGTATTTAAATTTACGTGCTTATAGAAGCGCAGTTTCCCACCCCTGTTAATTAATAATGCATTTATAAAGCGGCAGACAGTTATTAAGAAGGGTAATTTGCATAAATAAGAGCGTTAACTCAATTTTTATTGTGTTTATGCCCCGTTTTCTAAGCTTTAGCGATTTTGCATTAAAAAATGTAGGAATTCCTTTCTAAAAATATTAACAGCCGGTTTGTCTGCTGAAAGCTTCCTCTCCGATATATTCATATTGTTAATATCTTAATGGTAATAAAAATGTTGGCAATGTTCGGATAGTCGGGTTTCTACAATACAAACTTGAAAATTCGCTATTTCCTAAGGGCCTTTACTTCTGTTCAGGTTAATCGAAAATGGAGGAACTACATTTCCAAGTTACTCGAAGAAATGCTAAATGTCACGTTGACGTATGTTTAAGTGGTTCATTCGTGTCGTGAAAACTTTCATTGGAAGTTCGAAGATTCCATACACGTCGAAATTGCTACAAAGATCCATCGTCCCGAAGTTTACATAAGTATCGCAGTTACCATTCAAAGAACTATGGGCGAAGTTCTGAAGGACTAAATGGAGAGAAGTAGAGAACCGGGGACGCAGTTTCGTTGATAGGTATGTATGTGCGAAGGGCATATACAGCTAAAGGAAACGAGTCTACTCCACAAAATGTCATGAATTCAATGTCAAGATTACAATACTGTTCCACGTTTCCACGTGAAATTTCAGCGTCGTGAACGTGACTATAGAGACAGCATTTATGTTTAGATTTCTGCATAAACAGTACGCATAAACAACGTGTAGCAATTTTTATGACAAATATACATATAAAATTTTTAGTCATTTCTTAAACAATCGTCGTAATCTTTTTTTGTTTAAGATACGTTAGAACGTTAGAGTTACAGTGGATTATAATTGAAATATCATTTAATGAAATTCTGTTAAAGAATAAAAGCTACACTAATCATTATTTTATTTACAAGGAACGTCAAGAAGTCAATAGAATATTCAAAGTCGGTGACAAAGTAGGATAATTCATTCTTCATTCAACTTATTCAAATCAACTTATTCGAAAAGGTAACGGAAAATGACATAGCCTACACAATAGAATTGAATATCCAGAAACTATGAATATTCCTAGTTTACCTATGAATTCGTAAAGCTTCTAGAAGAAATTGCTTGTAATGTGTCATTAGAAATTTCTTATTATCATGGTAACGATAAAAACTATGCCAGCAGTATCCTTTAAAAATGTAATACTTTTATTGCTTTGACTCATTTTTATAATTGTAAAAATGCATTGTGCATACAAGAACATGAACAATATGTACAGTAGGGACGAGCGACCACAGGCTGACAACCAGTAATTCATTTTCTGAAAGAGCAAGCAACGTTAGTTGGGCATAGGTTGCACGATAATACCATTAGTCGGTCTTTAACTTCGTTTAACAACTCATCGCGACAATGAATTTTTTATTAATGAGAAAATTGAGGTCCTAACTTTTCAAGGGCATGCTGCAGCATTAAATGTTACACGATTCAAAGGCCAAAATTATCTGTCCTCCGCTTTAACAACATTATCTATTCTGTTCCACCCTTTCTTCGTCTTCCATTAAAAGGTAATTTCCGTCGATCGAAAGTGAAGCACCTGAATGAAATATAGATGAACGGATTAGTAGGAGTTGTTGTAAAAGAAGTTATTGTAGATGTTTTATGATTTACAGAAATGTGAGATTTTACCCGTGCGGAAATGTTAGCTGAGAGATTTTCAATTTAAAAATTTAGCATTTCGTGTATACCACTTTATTATTTTGTTAAATATGCAAATAAACAAAATTGAAGTAATACGCGAGTTGTTAAATTAACACTGCTTGCGTGTGTCCCGAGTTCATTGGGAATAGAAGTCGAAAGGAAAGTTCCATACGATACGATTAATTAATGTCATCGCGGACGTTTATTTATTTCATATTTTGAAACCATTCTCAATGTCAATACCAATGAAGCAGGTAAAAGCGGAAGTTAACGATAAACAAGCCCTGCAAGTGCATATTTTAAACATGAATAGCTACGAAATGTTGAGTTATCTGACAAATAAAACAAAACAACACGAGAATTATATTATGTAAATGTACGAATATTATGTTCCTGCTTTTACTTGAATGTGTGTGTAAACATAAATGGAAGGCATTGATGAAATGTGGGTTCATTTTAGTCGCAGTTATCGCCAGTGAAGCAGTTTCAGCTGGTCATTGTACCTTCAAAGTGCCCCGGGTTTGACTACAACTACCCTGTTCTAGCAGCAATATAATGCAATACGGAGAACAATAGCTACGGGAACGTTCGAAAATGTTAGACATGACACACCGGCTCGATGATTCAATTAACATATAACCCCCGGCAAATCGTCCTTGCTCGTCTTGAGCTATTAAAAATT
Source organism: Hedychridium roseum (assembly GCA_963989215.1). NCBI lineage: Eukaryota > Metazoa > Arthropoda > Insecta > Hymenoptera > Chrysididae > Hedychridium > Hedychridium roseum. The sequence continues at coordinate 2,047,891 of OZ022312.1, read as the reverse complement.
CATCGATTATTTGCGTATTTTCCAACAGACTATCAAGTAAAAATAATCAATAGTATTAAGAATAACCCCGTTTTATTAGACATACCCAGTCTTTTATACATACAAGGAATGAAAAATTTAGATATACAAGGAAAATTGATTTAATTTGTAAATGTACGTTTTTCGTTGGGGATTTTCAGTCCAAATGGATATCACACATGCTTATTTATACCATACATGTGTGTCACACACGTACATGTTTTTCGACACGTGCATCGGCCATACTCTGCACTTCCTATTTTTGTACCCAGTCAAAATAAACAACAACAAACCTGTCTTATGCAGAAATCTTATCGCTCTTTCGTGACACATTAGTTCATAGTACGCATTTTCCCATCTTCCGTTAGTTATTGTATATGATTTTTTCGGTTGTAAACTATAATCCATTGCAATAAAATCTATTATCGGACTTTGAGATGTCAATTCGCACGATATTTCGTAAACTCAGTGTATACCGTTACTTTGTTATTACTCGAGGAAAGGGGAAAAATGGAAAACTTTCGAGCGATTTCACAAGGCAGTGTTTATGGGACAAACAACGCGGATCACATGATGCTTTCGCAAGCGGACAGTTATTTTTATTCGTCTATTTAAAATCCATGCGTTTTTGTATTCAGCTATCGACTGACGTCGAATTCTTTTACATCCACAATGCTTTCCACTCGCCTTCCACTCGTTTATTTCTGATTTTTCAGTCTCGTCGATCTGTATATTGTTTTACGCAAGAATGAATGAACGAGTAATCGAGGAAGTTATTGCATTCTGGAGATTGCACCTGTTACAAGTATATTATATTTACGCCTGCATTCCGCAGTGTTGTTTAAATCACTTATCTTAAATCTCTAAATACTTTTAATTGAAATATTCTTATATTCTTTGTTAAATATGTAATAACTTATATAAGTATTTGTGATGACAATAAACTGAACTCCGTGAAAAATGAAATGAAACTTTTTGAGAAAAGATTATTAATGAAAAAATCTACGATTGTATCTTTTATAATTAAATAGTGTGTAATTTACACCGGGTATATTTTGATCTGTACCTCTTTAGTAAATTTCGTCGAGTATAATTCATTATATTATAATATACCACGCATTTTTTCCAAATTACTAACAATAAGTTAGAGAGAATTAAGTTGAAAGCTTTTTTTTACAAAACATTTCATTATACGATTCATTATAATCAAAAGGATCGAATATTCAAAAAGCGATTCCGGAATAAACGGGAGATGGTTTTCACGAAATTTCTCAAAAATGTCATTTTTTAAACTTCTTTCTTATTATTCTCCATTTAGCTGTTTAACGAATGTCGGTGGAAAAAATTTGTCAAGCGAATGGCATGCGTAGGCATAGGCACAGTCAGAAATAACCTTACAATATCTTATTTCAGGAGTTTCATCGGTCTTTTCGTTCCCTCCGAATCCCAATGGGCAGAAAGACTGTCGGATGACGTTTACAAACTGTTGTCGTTTCTCCTCGTTATCCCCATTGAATAGTAGTAACTTCCCTTCACCCGTGAAAGGGTTGTCCCTGTTTTCAACTTAAGAATATCTCAAGGGGACACTTCGATTTTTACGATGCACATAAGTGTCGACTCAAGCTATTTCTTGAAACAATAAAAGCAAAGGTAAAGGCCATTGCTAAATTGAAGCAGTAAATTTGAAGCAAAAGGGGTTTGTTTATTACCAAATGTTTATTATCATTGGTGATTTTCTTTTAAAATATATGGATGAAAACTAAACGAAAAGCATTATTTAAAAATTTTAGATAGCGTTGCAATAATTAACTATCATTTTCTACTAAAATCGAATTATCATTGAAAAATGCTTAATTTACATTTCTTTTTAGGGAATAATATTTGTGTAGAATTTAAATTGTTGCTCCAGTCTATACGATTATTATGTTATGGTAAATTATAATTATACAATATAACTATGATTACATTATTTTCCACCTATAACGTAAGACAAATACATGATCGAGGTAATTTAGTAAAAACTAAAAAATCAAATTTCAGAAAAACTGCAATTCCTTATCAAACCCAAAGTTAATTTTTGTATCATTCTGTTCTTCATTTATCACACTCTTTAAGAAGTGTATTTTACATTACCTTGCAAATAAATTGTATTTCATTGAAATTCAACAGCGTGCACGCCTCTTGCATAACCACAAAATTTTCGATTAATACGAGATATCTTTAATGTACAAACCGGCACACTTTTCGACATTTTTGATCATTTCATATTACTCGTTCTTTTTCTTTGATTCCTGTTTAATGTGCTTGAATTTTCCTCTTGGGTCCTTTCATCGGCCAATGCGGTTCCATCGATTCTCCCTGCTTTCCTGGAGATTCGGGAAAATAGCCGGTGACTTCTTCTTCTTCTTTTTTCCATCGATCGACACTGCCCGTAGTAGATTCTAGGGCCACGGGAAGCCACGGGAAGCCACGGGAAGCCACGGGAAATCTCCAATAGTATTGCGACCACGAGTTCTCCCACGAAATCCAATGACAATTGGCGCCCACTCGTAAAAGTGCAACCGTCGGATTTTCCTTATCCGCCGACATACCAGCTTCATCCAAGTAAAAATGGGAAAATCCACCTGCCAATACGTACCAGCGAATTGGACAATTTTATTACATTCCTTTAGCAACAATACAGGTGTTCTACCTTCCGTTTTCTGAAACACCTGCCGTAACGTTATAGAACGATAAATCTTGATCATTAGTAACTTTTGGCCGACCATTTGGACTATTGTTAAGAAAGTCGCATACTCAACAAATGTAAATATAGGTAACGCAAATAATTATGAGCTGTACGAACAGCTTTATCGTGTGGTTCTCAATTCAACGCACAAGTTTCTACCATAACACCTGTCAATATTCAAAGCCCTGTAACTCTATTCGAGCGATAACGCGCGAAGCCATAGTCAAGTAAATGTGGATTTAGTCGTTCCTTACACATTCGTTGAGTTTCCTCATTTTCTCAGCTGCGCTTTCCGTTTTGTCTTTCAATCTTCCCTTCTCTCTCCGTCGCCCCCCCCCTCTCTCTCTTTCTCTGGCTTTCATTTCCCTATTTCCACCCACACAAAATCCTCTTTTTTAGTTTTATATTGGTAACAGGCGATTTTCACGTTTGTTATCAATGAGTTTGTTTATGTTTCCATGACGTTTAAATAGATTGTATTTCCAGAAATTTAGAGACAGCTGTGGTTAATACTTTCAACAAATCACGTATTAATGGGCGTTGCATAAAAAGATTTTCAATAAAAAATGTAACGAAATTTACAACTTTTTCAGATAATAAAAATCTAAAAAGCATAATAATCTATAAAAGTAATGTCTATATGCATGAATTTAGTTCTGTTGTGTACTGGTGGCGCTTTTTATCTTGCATAACGAGTTTTCGCGAAGGTCTCAAGCGCCTGAATTACTTTTTACATTTCCGTAATAGTATCATACAATCAGATTGAGAAATTTTTTATATCCCATCTCACAAATTAACACCTTCGTCAACCGAACTGTGTTCTTTAATCGATGAAATTGCATTAGCCGAATAAAAGTGGTATCCACTGGAAGAAGAATTGGTGATGAAGAATTCATGTCTTTGGGGATTTTTCGCTTCCCCTTCTTATTAGATTACCCTGATTACCATTTCCCATTTGAATAAAATTTTCAGTGAAACTGTTTTTGCTGACGCAGTAATTCCTGCGATCGAAATTAAAGATGTGCCGTGTGATTTCAGATTTGGACTTAAGTACTGACTGCGAAATCGTTAAATGGCTAAGGATAGAAATATTTTTGCCTGCAAAATGAATTTCAGCATTTTAGAGAGAAACGAAGACTAAGACTATTAAAAATCAGGTAATTATTACGAAGTAAGATTATAACGAGAACTAAAGGAGAGATTCTGGGGTAGTTTTATGAAAAGTTTCTTTGTTTTTTCATATTCTATTTGTATATAATTACGGATAAGGTTTTGAATAGAGCTTTCCATTATGCCCTGTGTACTGGAAAATTTGTGGTGTAGCAACTAATTAGGTCCAGCTGGGTCGGAAGAAAAAGAGAATCTTCTTTTTGTGTAGTCATTAGCAAGGTGGTTTACTACTCGTATCCCAGTTTCTTGTGCCTTTAAGTTCTTTGAATAATTCTCTTTTCTTCAAGTATTTTGTTGCGTATTTCCTGTTCTCTCGAGTAGTCGAGTCTATCTTTTCGTATATTTCAATTTTTATGAAATTTTTACAGTCATAATAGAATACGATGAAATATGTTGTTTGTGTTTTCTACCCGTTGTGGAGGTGCTTCAAATTTGTTTATTAAATAATTATGAGTTAGTCTGGAGTGCTGTATTTTTATTCTAGTCATTACACTGCATACCAAGAGAAATTCTCATATAATTGAAGAACACAGCCAATTTTTATGCGTAGCTCAGCTGTTGGGAACAGATTTTAAATTTTGAATAAAGCTTCATTTCCAGCAGCGATATGTTTAAGGAATTTTCTACCTTCTGGCAAAAAGTAAAACCGTTCTACCGATGCCCCACTTTCGACATTCTTCAACAATCTATGTTATGTGTTACAAAATGAAAAATTCAAGAACTAATTAGATCATTGCGCTACGAAAAGATTTTTATGAACTTTTTATAAAACGAACTCATATCTTCCCTAGAAATATCATCACATAGCAATCCTAATAAATTATACCTGAGGGTTACTTAGTTCTTCAGTTTTTTACCACATAACACTAATGACAAAAATATTATTTAACACAGTTGAGCTGTTTTTGAAAATATAATCACTTTTAATAAGTTTTATTCAATAGTTATGAACCACACTCTTCCTTCATAATTCATAATTTTAACAGCCCGCAGTATAAACTCTCCACACACCGTTCTCATACAGCCAACCCACTTGCTTGAACGAATGATCAATTTATTAAATGATCGCAATTACGTGCGTAGTCGTAATACTGATCGTAATTCACATGCCATATTGTTACGGGGGTTTTTCCAATTCTTTAACCGTGTTAGACAAAAACCGTTTTATAGGAATTCGTGTTATACGGGGTATACCTGTACAGCGCACAATAAAATCGAGAATAACATACACCAATGACATAGTAATTTTTTATTTTGATTGCAAGTATTTCCATGCAATTAATTTTAACTACTGTCTTGTTGGAATACCGTGTTACACGGGGTACACCTGAATTGCGCGCAATGAAAACGAGGATTGAACGAGGCGTAATATCCTTATTGTACGCGCTATTTTTTTTGCGATTCGTCTGATGCGTCATGGAAGCAGGTCAGTTGCTCGGCTGATTTCTTTTGTCTCTGAAGTTTGACGGACAATTCGCCACCCACACTAAAGTCTCACTTACCGGTTGATCTCTGAAATAAATAAAACCGTTCCTTCGTACGTTACGAGTCAAGAACTTGACGCAAAATGTATTAAAATTGTGTAATTTCCGTAGTATACATCGCATTTATTCTTAGGATAAATTCCATTCAAAATTAATGTCTTTAATGTGTTTGAATATAATTGTGACGAATTCAAAGTCATGCACTACATTGTTCCTAATTAATTATACAACAAAATTTGACAACTCAAATAAATAAATACTATGTTTTCGAAACAATGACTTCGTAAATCCCCGGGACAATAAAAGTACAGAGCGATAACTTCTCAAGTTCTGTGTTGTCTGAATATTAATGCGAGTCATTCTATGAATATAGGTTTACTATGTCGTTTATTCCACGTGGAAGAAACCCAAGGTTTAAAATTACGCGCGCCGTTGGCAAGAGTGAATTATCATCCTCTTGGCGTACAATTAAGCGTACTAGTTTAATATTCCTTGAGGAATATACGGCGCACGAGAATGTTCTTTTAAAGTACTCCGTCTTTGACTGTGCCTTCCTGGCACGTATTTATGAGGCGTATGACAAGTTCATTGCCAGAGGTGATAATGTTTGGCAACTTAAAGCGTTACGAGCCATCTATTTGGAAATAAATTAAAATCTCGGTTGACTCTGGCCTGCTTGAACTTCGGGCAGAGTGCCACGAGCTCTTATCTAATCTAAAGATTTCTCGGCAATGTGTATCCGACAACTCGTACACGGGCAAACAGGATGGGTACAATTAATGAAATTTGTACTAGGTTACATAGAGGTATAAATTTTTCTCTAAAAGACAACGTAAAATATTGCGTTTAAATTTCGTATTTTACCCAAAGGAATTGTAGCGCATGAAACTGGAGGAATTATGAAGAAAATTTCGTCATAAAGCAAAGACTCCGTTGTAAGAATTTACATTGTAATTGTTATACGATTAAAATGAAAGTTAACCGTGAAACGAAATTTTCCTTTCTTATTTAATGAAATAAAAATAAAAATTCCGCAATGCATCTACGTATTTTGCTAATACAATGTTATAGAATCTGTTTAGAATCGCACAGATTAATGGGCAAATTTTAGTGGAAAGCTGATCAACACTTCCGGCTGTGCGTATTCATAGTTAATGTTAATTAAACATCGGCAAATATTCATTACTCCACGGAATTCCGGTTAGAATATGGATAATTTGATATTATACTGCTGAGAAACAAACGTGACTTCTGACCGGAGAAAACTAATTACATGAATCATTATGGTCGTATTTTTAAATAAATAAAACAGTTGCACATCATGTTAGCAGATTCTTTTCGCAATTTTGTCTTCAGAGATTGTTTAATACATCAATGTGTACGGAGTCATTGTGATTAATTGTTGCGACAAAAATGAAAATTACAAGTCAAACAAAAATGGTAAACACTGGCAGAGTCGCATATGTATAGCTTTGTTTACCGGAAAAATATGAACAGGACAAAAAACGCTGGAATGAAACAGAAGAAAGAGGAAATAGAACAAAAGAACAGCTGAACCAATGGAGGATAATACAAATTGATGCTAGTACTAGTAAAATAAATAAAAAATTGAAAAGCAATTTCACATAACTGCGTCGCAGTTAGTCAATTAGAAGAATACACAATTTATCAGACAATTCAGACATATCAGACAATTTCTGAATGCACTTTGAAATTTCTGTCCGAATTTTTCCGGCCCACGTTACGTTACATCCATCCAAACCCCCTCCCCCCTCTGTCAAGCATTTCCTTTTCTCGGACTTCTGCCTTCCCACCTCTGACTTACATTTTACGCGGCAATATGCATCATGCACCGCCCCGGAATAAATCCTGGGGACCCACTCGCGGAGAAGAATCTGCAAATGAATGAATTTTTCAGCTTGTGTACACAGGCAGAACGAATTGCAAAACGTCCCGGCGGAGGGTAGGTATACGTGCCGGGTAGATAAAGGTTCTTATTTCCGTAGGAAGGAAGCGAGGTGCAATAACGGCGCGGTATAAAGGCGCGGCGGACAGTGGATTGAGGGGCGGGAGGGGCGGAAAGGGGGGAGGGGGAGGGGAGGGGGAGGGGGGAGGGGGGTTTAGATAAAACGTTACGCAGGGCGCCTCGCACGAGGCACGTATGTTTGCACCGACCGAAAGGCTATATTGGGCCTGACAAACAGCAGACAAGTCGAGTCGAAAGCCGACGGCGGAGGGTCGATTCCGCGAGCGAGCGGAAGGTAATCGAATCGCGCAAATCGCCAAACAATCGTAAATCTTTCGGTAAACACGGACTTTAATACGCCTGTGCCCGCGACCGACCGTTGTAAAACCACACGACTCCCTTGCCGTCTGACTTCTGCATCTACTATGATGCGCCTTGTGCATATGTATATGTATATGTATACATGTCACCGCGAAAGCACGAAAATTCGTAAATAAATTCGCGTTTCACGGGGTTTTACGTACTACCTCCCTATGGCGAATTTATCATCTTTCGGGTTTTTACAGTATCGTGTTACACTGACTCAAAAAAATCTTCGTACACTAGTTTCTTTACATTTCTAAACACTTCTTCTCTACTGTGTCAACGGTTTCTTTGAAACGAATACGTCAATTTTTTTAGTGATAAGGGTTGTACCGTTTTCATAGTTATCACAAAAAAAACATTGTATGCAAATATAAATATATATAGTTTATATTTAGTTATAAGTATACATATATGTATATAGTTAGAAAGTAATAATAAGGTTATTTAAAAATTCTGGCCAAGCGTATGGTAAGTGTATTCACTCGGTGTATATGTATATGTCTGTAATTCCGCGCAATTATCTGCTCAATAATTATCTAGGGTAAAAGCACCGGTTATTGACAGGGACATCAGTTATTGACACTCTCACGAAGAAATCATCGAAATAGGGCAACTGCGGGTCCTTTATCATTTTCATTTTACATACTACAGATAAACTCTTTTGATACAATTATTTTCTATTATGATCGCAAGTATTCCCATGTAATTATTTTCGACTAGTTGATGTTACAAACGACCTATTTGATTAACGTAGCGGAGAATTTTCTTTTCATTTACGAAAATGTGGGTAGTTTAATTGCATCTGTATAGGGTGTCAATTATAAGTGAATTTTTTACCTTCCAAAAATGATTCTTTACCAGCGATTTGTCATGTTTTTAAGAACTTTGATTTATGCAATAGAAAGATTAAGAACTTTACAATTTACGAAGCACTTTGGGAGAGGCGAAAAGTAAGTATTTAAAAAAGATATACGAAAAGTAAGTTATTTTTTCTCATAAGGGTGTCAACTAGTGGAGCTTTTACCCTAATCACGTTTGTCACAATCTTAGGTAATTATAGTTTTCCCCATCTTACAATTAGAGCGAATCATTGTTTGATTGCAACACTGGCAATGTAAAACATTGTAAATGGACTATCTTGCGAACTATGACTCAAGACAAATCAAATAATCATAATCATAATAGTCAATCATAATAAAGATTATGTAATCTTTATTGACGATGTCTTCAGTCATATTCTTTTTAATACACAAATGATAAGTGTATGATTAATCCAAGTTTTTTAACAATCTAAATAGTTTCTCTATATGTGTATATTTTACGTGTTTACAAGCCCGAACAACAATTTATGCGTGATTTGTAATCAACATTTTTTAAGTAATCGTAAAGGCAACAACTGCTGGTAGTGCAGTTAAAATCAAACTCACTAAAATCAAAATCAAACTTTTGGAATGGAAAGAAAATATTGGCACATCTGTACCGATACTTAAATCCAAGAGGATATAGGTTTCTTCTGTCTGCTATGTTAGATGTGTAAAGTGGTACGAGTACACTAGATTGTTATCTTTGATGTTCAGAGAGGAAAAGATGCGCGACCAAGATATCATTTGCACAGTCTTGGTGATTAAAAAAAATTACTTACAAATAAGAATGATACTGTATTAAATTTTCATTAACAAATTTAATATATTTTAGCTACCAACCAACTTGTGTTCTTTGTTTTTCAGTTTTTTCATTATTATTAAATAGTGACTATTCTACGAAAATACTTGTTTAGTTTTACAAAGTTGGCTATGTTATATACATTACTGTATTCATGATTTTTATATATTTTACAGTTTGCTGACTTCGTTCAGGCTCAGCATTTTCAGTAAGAAATTTTGCAGATTCTGCATTTCATATTAGGTGCCTCTATATTTGTATGGAAATTTTATCGTAGACTTTGTCTCTGACATCGTGAACTCCGCTGTGTGATGCATATTGTCACGGGGTATTACAAATTGCTTATTTACAGAGATGAGCAGAATTTTATTTGTACAATGGATAAAGAAAAAACAAATTTCATTTGCTATATCGACAGCTCACATCACTCTTACTTTGTGCGATACTTCCATTCAGTATTCGACTAATATCATTCAATCAACAATTTATTCGAATAAATAGATCGAATAGTTTGTTAGGAATAACGAATAATTATTATCCAGCCGAAACATTCGACTAATAAAATTTTCTTCGGCTAATTACCTCAGATAAATATGTATTCGAAACAATTTGAGTAATGCCTAATTCTGCTGAATTACCGCATTTGTTGTCTAATTCCATCTCTAGAATCGATATTAGCATTTCTTCAGCTTCAGAGCGTGAACATGAAATTCTCTGTGAAATTTGACAAATCGTCAGCTACAACCAATGAAATACTTTGACATGCTTACAGGAATAAAGCAATAATTAGGCAGAGGTGGTTCGACTGACACAAACGTTTCAAGAGAGCCAGATTGTCTTTGGAGGACAACCAAGAGCATGCTCATTGTTCGTCTCAACGTTTAACGGATTCTGCACGGAGAATTCGTCCTACAAAGAGAGAGTGCCAATGCCGATTTCTACTGCGATGTTCAGAGGCATCTGAGGGAAGGTTCACATTCAGCGCGCAGGATCTCAATTATCCTTGCGAAGGCAATTCTCCGCGCCATCGTGACAATCTCTCAACTCACTCATTATTCAAAACATGTTAGTTTTCTGACTGCGCAGATGTAATCATCATTCCTCACCCCTTCTATTCGCCGAATTGTACCCCCTATGACTTCTTCCTTTTAACTAAAGTGAAATTGCAGCTGACGAGTTGCCGTTTTTACGCAGTCAAGTGGATCCAACGCGAATTGCAGACGGTATTTCGCTCACAATCAGTAAAAGGAACCGAATTTCCAGAGGGGATTATTTTTAAGGGAATACCGGCCAAATTTAATTGACCTATGTCCAGTTTTTTTATAGGCCCAGTGTCAAAACTTCTCTATCGATCCACGTACGTTGCCAATCTATGATATTAGATGAAATTAATCAAAGGTTCAATGTTACGTTTTTTACAAGAGAAATTTGCTACTATTTTTTCATGAACCCATCAGAATGCTGTCTTAAACCCACTCTAACCCACTGGTAGAATTGTTAATATTTGTGTACATGTGTTTGTTTTTCTTAATTCAAGAACATTGCGGTGCGCAATATTTTCGCATTGGTCCTTAGAGAAACAGTAGTTGTCCTCGACTTTTATGGGCCCCGAGGCCCCTATCTCTTCATGTATTCCCCAAGTACGTCTGTCTCTGTGTACTGATCATTTTGCCTTGTTTGTCTGTTACTTTGTATTGTACAATTCTTCGTTTTAACTCAATTTTCGCATTGTTACTGAAATTTATTCTGATTGACTGGAAACATTTTAGAAAAAAATGGAAAGATTTTATGTACGTACACCTAGCGAGTAAGTTAATGTTTAAGTACATTTGATCAAACATATTATACATGATTCGAACAACATGAAGTGTGTGTGTTTATTTTAGGTATCCAATATCAGAGTAATAGGTACATACAATAGTTTCTAAGTCTAATCGATTTGATTTCCTCCGCGTGATATTACACATGGTAAAACTAAATTTACGAATACTTTTACATTTCTCTAAAGTAAATTTCGTTTCTTTAACTAAAGAACTAAACTTTCTTTAACTAAAATCTGTGAGTAAATTTAATTTCAGCTCTACACGCTTGCTTAGAATATTTAAAGATATCTTTTAACGACGGCCAGTCGTTTGTGAATGTAGCGTGCAACGTTGTTTACAGCAGATTCGCATGACAGTCACATCAAAGGCAGAAGTTACTTCAGGACAGTCGTTACAATTTTCCAGTCTACCCATTAACCCACTTTTAACACTGGAAGGCTAGCAATGTTTATATTTCGCTTGTGAAAATATTAGTTCGGAACTCGTCCATGTGAAAATATTATTTGAAATTAACATTTCGTGCGAGTCAATGTTTTTACGGTAACAGAAAGATATTTCTGTATGCATAGGATCGTTGTATAATCTTACAGACAAAACTTTCCCACGGAAGTGTCACCGAAATCCTATGTTTTGATTTATATCCCTTACATCCCTTAAAACCTTTCTGTGTGCAGAAATGTGCGATATTTATGCTTCTCGGAACGTAGTTGGGTTCAGAAGGATAAAAATAAGTAAATTCACTGAGGGTAATAGAAAGGGACTCGAGATAAATGAATAATTGACTTAAATAAATACTTGTCATAAAAATAAAAGGCTGTCTGTACACTTTTGTTGATTTATTTTTTGGAGACTTTTTTTAATCATGTTTCTTACTACTAATATCAGTACTTTTTCTAATCATTAATGTGTCCAATTATTATTAGTGTGTAAGCTTGCGAAATAAAGTCCTGAAGGGGGAGCCTAAAAAAGAGAGCAAGTAGTGGACGATAGAGGTCGTATAGGAAGAGTCGCATGTAAGAGGTACGCGCAGTGACTGCAAGGAGAAATAAAATTTTATTCTAATAAATACGGTGTTAACGGTCTTCTATTTTGCACGGTAGCCTTACAAGTGTAATAGTATAATTTGTTATTTTTTACCCAATCATTTTGTAGGGGATAAATTACACTTATAAGCAATCTTTTTTATTCCGATAGTGTGCTTGGCAGATTTCTTGTTTTTAAATATAATATTTAGCTTTCAAGAAATTATGCAAGTGCATGAAAATGTAAAAATATGCCGCAGAAGAGCGTAACCGCGATTTGAATATTTCTCAAATGAATATTTACAAATAAATTCATCATTTACGTGAAACGCTTTGAAAGAAAAGAACCAATGAGAAAATTAGACATTTGATATCCTTAGTTTAGAAAACATGTGCTTATTCCTGATGAGAAATACACGAATACACGAATGAATACGGATATGCGCATTCTACATACGTAGAACGATAATGATTATGACTGTCTTAAGTATTAATTAGCGCGGGATTAACTAGCGACGTGCGGGCGCAACCAACTGCGAATTTTCGAGACGATAATCCGAAGCGAAAGGTAATCCAACTTAGCTAATCCCCGCCGGAAGTACGTGCACTAAAAATCGTAGCATTTGTGTAATACAGTCACTGAAGCTAATCAGAACGGACGGTTTTTTTACGATTTCCCCTTATCTTTTTCCACAGATAATCCAGACTGCAATATAACGGTGTTAATAACCGTAAAAGGACAATTAAACGATGTAAATGGTTATGAGAAATTTAAAATAGATACGGAGGCTCACTACAATTTACTGTGCTAAAATAATGCGAAGAGTAATATGTACCGTTCTAAAAATGATTAATATCTTTTACGTTGGTCTTCTACTTTAATAATGAAATGGTAATTTTAAACGATTACTGGCTTATTTTTAAATACTTGTACGTTGACTTCTATTGGTAAAATAAAATTGTAATATTACGTTTACTTTCTGTGCAAAGAAAAGAAAACAATTTTCGTATTAAGAGAGCATGCAGTGAACTGCAAAACATAGCTATTGCTTTAACTACACCATAGCCAATTATTCAATCTTTTCTATCGTTCAATTATTTCTTAGATATTTATATGTTTTTCAAAGATGTTATTAATTAGATTTTCATTGAATTCTTAGTTTTCCTAATCGATAATTTTGCTATTATTGATTCTATAATTTTTACGCAATTCTTGCTATTAATAACATTATAACGACTACATTGGTACATTCGTTAGAAACGATTGTAACATTAATGACGGTTCGATGAATTTCATTATTACATTCTTTAATCTCGCAATCAATTTAAATACTTCCAATTAAAGTCGTAAATAACGTTCGCTTCATTAGGCGAAGGCTAAGAAATTCTGTAATTACTAATTGCCAATTACATGGTATTCTCCTCTAATGAATCAGAAACTCAGTAACTCGTAATTATTAATTACTAATGAATTTCACAGAAGCTCAGTAATTCGTAATTATTAATTACATAATTTCTTTCCTACTGTGCCGAATATGTATGTAGGCCGGAATGCTTCGAGCAATCGTAAACATTTTAAATGTTCATGAAAAGATTAAATTATTTTAATTCGTGAACAAATTCGAGACTTATCATTTGCGATAGAATTCAAAGAGGTGGAATTAGAGGGAACTTGATGATTTTTTTTAATATTCAGCAGAACAAGGAGAGTTTAATTTGCCCCATTTTTTAGCATCTTACAATCTGTCATTTCTTCTTGTTTTGTTATTTCATTAAAATCCATCTATACTTGTAATTTTTCCAGTTTTAATTCTATGCAAAGATGTAAATTAGGAAGTCTGGAAAGTTTTTGTGGATATTACAAATGACCTCTGCTAAAATTTGCTAGCAGATTTGGATTCAACGTAACAAGATACAGAAGCATACGTGTAAACATAACTGAATTTCCTCGCGAGACCCCTAAAATCCCTCGTAATTCTGTACCCTTCAATTAATTCCTAGTCGGACCCGTAAATAGTAGGACAAAACTTGAGAAACAAGCAATACCGAATATACACGTAGATCAACTGAACGCCCAAAATCCGATTTGTATTCAACACAACGAGAATTGGTACATCGTGAAAGAGTGCGAGATATTTCCAACATAGCTGCGGAAGTAGAATGATAGTTTTGACTGCGAGAAATGCATTTATTCGGGAAACGTGCTTATCAGTGTCGACAGATTTATTTTCCTTTTCGTTGGATCTCCACCCATGCCACTTAATACAAGCATTGTTTCGAAACAAAACGAAGCAGTAGTCCGACGTCGATCTCTCTTATTACTCGGTCATTCCCTAAATGGAGTTTGCACTTTACATCGATTCTCTCTACCCCCGAGCGAAAAACCTCTTCCCGGATCTTTTCGAGCTCGCAAATTCAATCGGTAAGATCAATACACTGCTGTCTCTGGTCTTTCCCTTTGCCTTTACATCGCTAAGGGCGACATTCCTTGGTTTCTCTATTATTGCAGATTTCGTACAAAACATTATTAGGGGGCGACAGTAGTTATTGAATATACCTAGGGCAAGAGCACCAGTAGTTGAAATCCTTAAGGGAAAATAATGGACCATTATTCGTGTATTTTATAAAACATCTTATTCTCGTCCCTCTCAAAGTAATTTATAGATTCTATGATTCTTAATCTTTCATATGTCAAAGTTCTTAAAAACGTCACAAGTTATTAGGAAAAAATGATTTTTTTGACGGTAAAAAATTCACCACTAACCTACACTCTGTACAAGCGTCATTAAACTGCATGTACTTTATTAAATAAAAGGAAAATTCGCCGCTAGGTCAATCAAGCAACTCACTTATCACGTCAACTAGTCGAAAATAATTGCACGAATGTAACGTAACTGCATGAAAAAGGCTCCCCCGTGTTATGAGTAAAAATAAAAATGCTTTGATTACTTTTTTGCGAGAATTTCAACAACTGCTGTCCCTGCCAAAACCCACTCTAACCTACCCTAACAATCGTTATGATTATTTTTACGTATTTTACCAATTTTTTTACTTCACTTTTTATATTCAGTCACGATTTGCTGTTACGTCAATCAAGCAACTCACTTATCACATCAACTAGTCGAAAATAATGGAACGAATGTAACATAATTGCATGAAAAAGAGTCCTCTGTGTTACGAGTAAAAATGAACATGGTTTGATTACATTTTTGCGACGATCTCAACAACTTCTAACCCACTCTAACCTACCCTAAGAATCGTCATGATTATTTTTACGTACTTTCTCGATTTTTTTACGCCATTTACTTCATGTTACATTCAATCACGATTTGCCGTTATGTCCTCTACTGTCGGCAATGATTTATTGTAGATGAAATTGAAAAATGAGTTAGTGGCAGAAGAAGTGGACGGGGCGGTTGCTTAATCGTTTCCTCACTTCAGATATAAATACAGATTGCAGGCGTACATCGCGCGATGTTTGAAGTAAATTTATTTGAACCGGATGCAAACGATAATCCCGCTGCACAAACGAAATTCTGCTTTCGTATTAATGCAGTTTACTTTTCGTCTAGTTTAATGGCTGCAGCTGCCCATTATTATGTTTTCCAATCGGTATATTTATTGATTTGTTACCACATATCTAGTTTGATACAGCAACTGTTTATTTCGAAACTGGAGTAAGTCCAATTTTCTTCTCTCGAGATATCAAAAGGTTTGAATTTACGAAGAAATTTAAATAAGCGAGAGTACTATAGTTTCGCCTTTCGAAATCTCTTACAAAGTTCCATAATTAATAGAATCTATCGTATTCCTTACAGAAAACAATAAAGGTTTTTCATTCCCCTTAAAATATTTCCCATGCGAAATTTCATCCTGCTTTTCTGCTTGACAACGAAAAAGAAAGCGAATCTTGTCAAAGATAAAGAGATTCATTTGACTATTTCGGTCTTGACCATTTAAAAGCGAAATTCATGGAACTCTTGATAATGATTAATCACCGCTGATATTTAGTACACAATAGCCTCGTGTAATAATCCCTATAATGATATGAATGAATTAAATGTTAATTCCAGGCAAAATAATGAGCTCGCCGGGGGGATCGCAAAATCGATAATAATAATCACGATAGCTGTTGGCAATGCATTCTTTGTTCATTTTTCAGAGCGAGTTAAAGAAACCAGAGTGACGAGGGGTCCCGTCCCCGTAGGAGGGATTTCCCGTAAAATTTCTTTGTGCTCACATGCTTCTGTATTTTTTTACGTAAAAAATCCTCCAAATCCGCTTTCGTCAGACTTTAGCGAAAGATCCCTTACCCCTTTCATCCTTCTTTACAGGATTAATAGTGAAAGACTTTGAAGGATCAGAATGAAAATAATTGAAATAGAAAAACGGAACAAAGATAAAATTGATGTTAAATTTAATAAAAAAAGAATACCACATCAAAGACAAATCAAATTTGTCGTTTTGCAAAGTAAAAAAACACTTAAAACAACTTGTGTCTCTTTCTAATTCCTATTTTAACCTTTCAATTTCTTAAATCGCGATATTAACAATGATATTGTTAAGACATTATTACGGCACGAGGAACATGTAAAATATAATTTTCATACCGAATTATTGTGAAGAGATTTTGTTTTAATCGTTATGTACATGAAAATATGAACATTGCATGGAACGCATACACATAAACTCTGAAATACATTGCTCGGATTACACGTTGAAGATATTGAAATTGTTGAAATTGTTGAAAATTGTTGAAATACATGTTCGGATAATAGAATGTTCCGGGAATGGGCGTTCGAATAATCGAAGTTCTATTGCAATATGTACATCAAAACCGTGAAAGACCTTGTCATTAGGATGGTGCAATTTTCTATGAACTATATAACCTTGCTGGAACCTACAGCACAGATGTACAAAAGACATATTGTCGATACGTAGCGCTGGAGTAGATTAAATGGAATCATAAAAGAATAAAACAATAGCAAGCGGGAAATGAGGACAGATGTAATATCCATCTGGAAAAGCAGGAGTACCTACATAACGAAAAAAAATGCGAAAACGTTTCAAAGAGCTTGTCGTTGCCAGATACTATGGACATTAATAACGCAGAGTAATGAACAAATGATTCGTATTTTCATATAATTGTTACATTCTAGACGTAATTTTGCAAATGTAGAAAAAGGACCTATTTATTGCTACATATATATTTATGCTATATCTAATTATTTATCGAATTGATACGTTAAATAAACGTTTCTTTTGACTGCGGCATATCATCGTCCATGTTTTGTACTTTGACTAACCAAACCTTACAATTCTCTGTTTATTTTCGAGGTTAATATTCATTAGTTGAACATTCGAGTAAGTTTCCGCTTTACATCATACGATGTTTTTAATGGAACAATATAAAAGTTTTTCTTGTTGGAGTTTCTCTTGGTTTACTGAGCTAAAATTTCCAAGTAACAACGTTACGACCGAATGTACAATATCGCGAAGTTTGAAAAAATTTTTGATTCCGTAGTCCAAAGGATTCTTCGTTGGAGAAATTCAGATAACTTTCTGCGACTGGCACGCCATGTGTCCCTCGGCGAAAGGATATTTTCTAGCGGTTCGCAAAACTTTCTACGGCACGTAAGCCCGTCCTGTCCTCGGAAATATGAGAAAATAAGAAAAGGGAGAATTCTCCTGAAGGGAATGAGCCAACGATCGCCCTTGGAATTTCTTAACTGATTTACCTGAAAGTTCCGAATTAAAATGCAACTGGTACCACTGCCTCGGTACTTTTATCTTCAAAATTATACACAAAAATATGAATTCTTTATAATCCTGCTTCGTTAAGGAATATCTCTGACTCAGAGATATTTCTGCCCTCTTTCATCGCGCAAGTATCCAATGAATTGTTGAAACTTTTTCTTAGGAAATCGCAAAAAAGTGCCCAAACAAGAAAATGTATGACTGATTAAATACAGTCGTTCCTTAGTGTCGCATTTTATACCTCGTTTGCAACTTAAATCTAGAAAAATAATCGTCGTTGGCTCACCAATCGAATGACTTCAGGATTCACAAGCTATTTCACACGTTATGCACAGTTGCACATGGTACATCTGAAAAATTGCGTCAAATGAGGAGAAATAAAGGTAGATTTTAGTGATATTACCGAATGTTCCGACGATTTTCCTTCGAGTGTTCACTTTCGTCCAGGCTTTTTCCGTTAATTGATTTAACCGTAAGTACCACTAGAAGGCCCTTTGCCCGCCGTCTCCGCGGGTTTAACCGAATCTCTTGATCCAGGCGTAAAACGAATTACGAGGCACGTCGCTATAATGCCAATCGTTCGGTTCGTTACATCCGTCGACTACATCTGCGCGCCTTCCTTACAATTTTTCTCGACTTTCTGTTTGTGCCGCACATATCGCTACATTTCACCGCGAAATCCATCCTCAGCCCGTTAATTGCAAGTAGTATTAATCATCTTAACGGCTGTCGATGTTTACATCTCCGTTTCTTTCACGTAAACTTTCTCAGTTTTCTCAGTTTTTCCCCCCGAGAATCGACTTCGAGCCACTACCCTTGCCGACTTTTTTACGTTCTTACTCCTTAGGTGGATTCTTTCACTTAGTTTTTCTCGAGCGAAAGCAATTATATTCTATCCAACACTATGGAATTTTAGATATGTATGTCGTTTTTTGGGTTTTCGACCATTTTACGCACTATGTGGAATTGAAACTCTTAAAAATACGTATACGTACGTGTGCTGTCATAAATTTTGGACGAGCCCACAAGTTGTACACATGTACATGAATTACGTCTTTCTTGATTTTAATTCCCATGATATTACACGTGAATCGACGAAAATAAAATACCTACGAGTAGACGCAATTAATCCTTCAGGACTTAAGAATTTTTTAGTTATTTTATAACGATTTTTAAAATCGAATTCCGAGTTTCCAGTTCTTCCCGATTCCGAGTTTCAACGTCCCTCTGACTCTCTATCGATCGTACGACGATGTTTACTCGCTTACATGTATACGGAGACGCATGTGTTTAGCCTAAGGGATATGCTCGGTGCTATACTTTACACTTTCGAAGTGTTGATTGGGTTGTTTGGAAAGTTCGTAGGCTTTTTAACAAGTCTCGGTATTCACGTCCTTGGCGAGTAGAGATTAAGAGATTATTTATTACGAACTTATGGCAAACAATGAAACGCTCCTTTGGGACAAATAGTGCTCCCAAGTGGATCAATTAAATGCAGCAGTTAAAGAGAAACGTCTGGAATTGGGAAACAGAAAAGTTGTTGTAATTTATTGTTCACAACAGACATTCACTACACTAGCAATTATCAAACACCGCTTAGAGGAATTATTGTCAAGAGAGATGAAGAGTAACCGAAACAAACGGTGCATAGAATATTCAATAAAATGCCTTTGAATTTTCCTCAAATTTCGCAACGAACTTTTAGAACAGTCCAGTATTTTCCGCATTGGAATTATTGTCGAGAAAGATGAAAAGTAACCGAAACAAACGGTACATAGAATATTCAATAAAATGCCTCTGAATTTTCCTCTTTCGTTACGAACTTTTCGAACGATCCAATATTTTCCGAATTGCCCACATGATACACACACAGACAAAAAGTTGTGTAAGGGTAATTGTAAGGGTTTATCAGATGGTAATTGTATGGATTTGTTGATTATGGAAAGTACGATTAAATAATAATCGAATCATTTTATCCCCGTCTTGTCGTTAAAAGTACTTCTTTTTGATTGTTCATTAAAACTTCATTAGACTCTTCATTAAAGTATTTGAAGTCAGTTGGGCAACCAAACGTAAACCGATACCACAATGATTTTTTTTAAAGAGCTGCTTATTCCAAATGCTATTTATTTAATGAAAACAAAATCCATTGGACTTCTCCCATCGTGTTTGGGCGTAAAGCAATAAAAATGATGTTTTTTCATTTTGGGTAAGGACCACTTAGGGCTCGGGATTGGATAGGTTCGCTCGCCCCTGAAGTTTGATGAAACAAAATTTTTCCGATCTTGAACTCGCCGGTAAATTGTTCACGTAGATTCAACGTTGTTAAGAAAAGTCGAATTCGATTGGGATTTCCGAATTTTCTTCGAGCTATCTGGACAACTGCAACGACATTCCGTCCAATTGATTTTCGATATCTTGTGCTCTCCAAACCAGAAATTTCGTATTATATATTCGACGTGCGGGAAAGTGTAAATATATACCCCCCGAATGTTTTATCCCTTTCTCCCCAGATTAACATAATTTATTACTCCATGCTAAAACGTAGAAAAATATCGCGACAGGAGAGAAATAATCGAAAAAATATGAACGGGAAAGAAGATTTATGAATTTATCGATTAGATTTCTACACAGAGGAGCAGGTTTAAATTTTTAAACTAACTCACTTAACTGTGTGTGTCGTAACATTTCTTCGGCTACTCGTTTTCTTACTTCAAGAACTAATTTCTTATTTTATAAGGTTAAATTATCGACAAAACGAAGGCCATTGTTTATTATCGATATAATATGTACTTATGTTGAATTGAAAAAATGTCACCCTATAAATGAACAATTCTGATATGAATAAATTAGACTTTTTACTCGCATCGTTTTAAATGACGAAAGCAGTGCAGAGTGACACGTCACATTAACGTTACGAATCTGATTGTGAATCTCCGATCGGAAACAGAGGGGAAGGAATGCCAAAGACGCTACGGCACTTCCAATACTATAGCTCAGGGCCAATGAAATTCCTCTTGTCTGAATGTTCTCCAAGAATTTGACGGCAGTATCTCCGAACACTGTCCAACTAAATTCCTAAGCGTAGTTACACCTACACAAATAGTACACGTGCACTATTACGTACTATTCCTACAATGAAGCATACTATATCGATATACGAAAGAAAAAAAGGAATTTATGAGCAATAATGAATATACGTATGTGCACCTATTTTCGAAGGAAATTCATCAATGATTATTGCATATATTGCGTTTTGGATTTTATAAAATGGTCCAAGATTGACGTACCTATTTAAAACGCACATAACTTTCCGAATGGTTGGTTTTTTGTGCAGTCTCTTTCTAAAGCTATGTACATTTTGTAGTTTTTTGCCGCTAAGAATGAAAAATGATGTCTCATAAGTGGCTGCCATTTTCCCGACGGACATTTCTTGCTATTTCAGCTGGATTTTTCGTTACCAAGCTTAGTGTTTTTCGTGTTAAACCTCGATGTTCGGCCCTAGTATCAACCGTGAACCGCTGTGAATTTATTGATTTATTAGCATATATTCGTTCCTTAAGATAAGCCCACAAAAAGAAATCTGGGGCCGTTAAATACGGTGACAGAAAAAATTCAGAATTTCCTGAAATAATTCTGTCACCGAAAATTCACTATGCACTATTCTCACATGGAAATACTAAGCTTCTAATGGTACTCCCCTTAGGCGGTGTACTCACGTGAAAATATCGACAAAATTTCTTTGAGTGGCGTTAACTCATCTCTTCATCGCATAGTAAATTTGGATAATTTTCACTGTAAGTTGACGTTATAATTTCCCAAAGATTTTTCAAAGTCTAAAATTAGAAGAGAAGGGGAAATATTTAAGAGGAAAAACTTAGGAATTTTCAAAGTTCCTGTGTCAACCTCGTACCACCCTGTACATTGATAAAATATCGTGTATATTTCGCAGCTCGTTTGGTGAAGCAGCGTTCGAAGTTTGCAAAAGTTTAGCACATCTTATAATTGTCTTTTTTCACTGTTCTCTTCCTAATTTTAAACGTTCTGTATTTGCGCCGTTCGCAAGTCATGATTTCTTTCGTTTCTTTTTTGCTGTATATTTTGTGCATTACTGTTACTTAATTTTGTATCAAAGGATTTTCCCGTTGAGATTGTATTAATAAATAATAATAATAATAACATCGTCCTGCGTATGATCGTGCGACGTTTCTTCGACGTGAGGGACGTTAAATATCGACCGAGCTACTTGCAGGGAATCCTGATGTTTTCCTCAGTGTATCTCTCAGAAGGCTAACCACGAAAGCGATTTTCCTTTCACACTGAATATTCAATTCCAGCAGTGTAATAAGCAACGCCCGCCATGCATGTAGCGGATTCACTTGAGTCCACGTGTTTCAAACGTTTCATAAATGTACGGCTAAGCCGGAATTAGTTGACACACAGTTTCACTCTGTTTTTACCTACCTTTTCGACGAAATGAAAATTTTATTAGTAGATGCTCCGGGAAAATTCTTAAGCAACCTTTTTCATGTGGTATCTTTTAGAAAAATCTTCTTATTCCAATGAAGGAATTTCTTTGAGGCATAATTTTTTTGTGCCAATTTGCCCCTCTGACCAAGTAACTACAGTCTGGATGATAAAATATGTCAAATAAACTAAACAGCATGAAACCGAGATACTGTGAACTATTATTGTTTGTCCGCATAGCTAATAACGGTATTGACTTTGTAATGCAATGACTACAATATAAAGAAATACAAAATGATAAGAAATATAGTCACTAAAATATAATATTAAGAATTTGTACGTGAAATGTAACTAAAAAACTTCTATGCACATTTTTATCAAACCAGAAATTTGTTTTCACAAGTTTTCAATTTTACTAAAAGAAAATATATTAAGTTAACTCGCGGCCTTGCATGCACACGAATGAAAAATTGTTAATTTTGGTTGAAAATACTGTTTGGTATTTCCCAATCTCTAGATCATTAAATTTGTCTGTTGTAAATATCATTGTATATATATCATACGTTTTTCATGTTTCCAGCAATCAGAAAATTTGTGTTTGATTAGCTGTTACAATTAGAAAAAACGACTTGCAAGGTTATTATTACTTAGCTGTAGAGAAGATTTGTAGTAATATTGCAGAAAATGTGGTTTAAATGTCGGGACTGCAGAAGACATTGATCACTGAGAATGAAATATCAATACCCTATACGTTACATAGTAAGCGATTAACAGTAAAATCATGCAATAAAAATAGTTACTCGATTTGTCAGATTGATAATGCAGGTGTTGTGGCCAACTGGTGGCGGTAAAGTTGAAGTGTTAATATTTGTGCCAGCTGCAGCTGCAGCTACACCTTAATGGATTACAAGAGTTCGAAACAGAGAAAATGTTCTTTCGAGAAATTCTAACAAGAATGAGTAACAAAGAAATCCGAAACATTTACCGACACTTTTACATACGATAACCAACATTTTGCAAAGAAAACTTTTAAATATTTAGAAGATGTAACCTGTGGAATTTCCGATATTTTTTCTGGTACAACTTCTAAATACTTACAGAGATGTGTTGTAGATAAATGTATTTCTTGTGTAACTCTCGAAAATCATGTAAAAAAAAATTGGTGAAGTACTGTAAAGTGACTGAGTGAATTTATTTCTAATTATCGATACGGAATTACTCCCTTAATATTCCCAGATTAGATGGTAGAAAGGTGTTTTGAAGGTTCTCTCAAAAACTCAATTATTTAAAAGTGTGCTACTTGGAAAGACGAACTTCCGAGAAACAGCGGTTTAAGTTTGGTTTTTTAATTTAGTATATACTATTAAACTTTGATTACATGACATATAAATGTATAACTACAGAAATAGTATAAATATAAAGATAAATATGAGATAGTAAACTATTGAAACATTATTGAAGTAACTTCGGATATAAATTGAAATAATAATAATTTTCTGCACTCTGGACTGTATCTTAATTCTCAGCATTTGTGCATAAATCGTATCCGTAAAATATTCAACTATAATACTCAATTATAAAATGAACTTTAAAAAAATGTCAAAGTCCTCGTTAAAAGCTGATATTGATTTAAAAGTATTCTGCCTACGTAACTTAATATTTCGGCGTACTTTAATCAGGTTAAATTAATAATTACAACAGTACTCCCTGCTAGTTAAGAAACTAACATCTTGCCTAAACAAACTACTATTAAAGTTCCGTATTATGTAAATTCTTACGGAACTAAAACGAAAGATGTTTCGTTACAGCTTGAACCCAATATGAGAAAATAGAAAAAATAACTTTATATTAGTGCTGTTTCATAGACACTCAGAGCGAGATATTTAGATATTCTTGTAATGTTCCATTAATTTTTCGTTAAGTCTGCGGTGTCATAAAACCCAACAACTGTAAAATGAAAACTTAAAGCGTTACTGAAATTCACCTGAATTCGTTTTTCAGCCCTCGCGCCACTCGGTCGAATTTTTCCCACTGCGTCTAATTAAGGGTTGGAAATATAACTGGTTATATCTGTATATTCTGCATCGTTTTCGAAAAGTGATAATTAAATTTAAAGAACGTAATGACGACAAACAGTGTCGGAATAACAAAATTTCCCTCACGATATGACGTTTATCGAAGTTCGCATTGGAAATCAATAAGGCTAAATTAGCCTTTTTTGCGGTATTAAAAACATGCGACAAAAAGAAAAAGAGAGAGGCGAAGAGTTAAAAAGTTAATCAAGCACGTAATTAGTGAAATTATAATATGCACGTTGACGGATAATGGATTGAATACAAAAATTTGATGACACATTAATCCTTTTTGTGCAAGTAAATTTTTTATGCACGCATTATTCGAAAGTATGAGTGTATCATTTTGTAACGAACTTGATCATTTTCAAAGCAGTATGAAATAATCATCCATTTTGTACTTTTTATTTCACTCAGTTGTTGCACGTGAATATTGATTTAATGGCCATGTTTTATCGGAGAGACTGTTTTCGAAATGTTATAAGTATTAATTTTTTAAAATACGCAAATACGCGAAATTTAATGTCAGCAGAAGAAAAGAATGAATGCGCGTAAATGCTTCGAATTCATTGTCCGTAATTGTTATATGGACTTTTACCTCGTGTGACGTATAAATTATATTTTGTCAGAGAATCGTAGTAAATTCGCAGCTGACGACATCGGGGAAAAAATTGTGCTTTAGCAATTCACATTTTACGACACTGGATTAATAGTTCATTTGATAAATCGCCATTTCGTGGATATAAATGATCATATTTATTAGGCTTGCATAAATGTCCACAGACTATTTGAATAATTAACCGAGATAATTAACAGAGAATGGATTTAAATCATTCACAAATAGAGAGAATTTTGAATTTATGTACAGGGCAACGACATCAGAGTGCCCGGAGCGGAGCTTGCTAAAAATCCAACCATAATTCCCTTTTAGTGACATTATACAGCGATAAAGTAATTTCACCATAAAGGCTGGAAAATGAATTAACGTCGTAACTAAACTGCACCGACCAATAGTTAGTATCTTCAACAAGAGTTCTAATATCGTAAAACAGAAATACTGCAGAAGAATTGTAGATTTAACGTTTTATGGAAGATTTTACACTCGGTCGTCTATCTAATTACCATTACTTATCAATTGAAATATCACCAAAAAATAAATAACTAACCCTTTTAATGTCTATGAGCACGTATGACTATTTCGCAAAATCATGAAAAATCATGTAAGAAATCTGATTTTTTAATGCACAGCTCCAATAGCTTTATTTACTGAAATATTTAATGTTTATTGTGTAAGAACTAGAAGTGAAGAATCAAAAACTGTTCTTAATGTGATAAACAATTACCTAGTAAATATTCACATTTTTATTTTTTATTACAGTTTAAGTTCTCTAGAGTAAAACATAGTTCCCATTCGTAAAACGTTGCAATTTATTGAGAAATAATGAAATATGAACGATGTATCAGTTTATGAACGAAAAATTACTCTGCATAACCATTTCCATCATGTTCATAAATTTTGTTTTACTGTATGCAATGTTTTTAATTGTTGGTAGATTTGCATGTTTATAACACATTTAGCAATATGGAATGTGCTAATGAATATGCAAAAAGGAACCTTCATAAACCTGAAATACATGCAAAGTCATTAGAAATTTTCTATTCCTCTACAAGAGCATGTAAATTACTAGATTATTCTACCTTCACCTATGAACTTTGGCTAGCTATTAAAATGTTAAATCTATCTCTGTTAGGTACCTTTGATGCAGCTAATGATACAGCAGAAGTGAATTTCCAAAATCTACCTGTTTGCAATCACCCTTTCCTTTGATATGGATTTTTTCCGGTTTGTAATTCAATAGAAGATAATTAAAAATCCCCCAATTAATGGTTTACTATACAATACTTTTTATCACTACAATCACGACCAATCATACAGCAAAATCGAATTTCCAAATTCTACCTGTTTGCAATCACCCTTTCCTGTGATATGGATTTTTTCCGACTTGTAATTCAATAGAAGATAATTAAAAATCCCCCGATGAATGGTTTACTGTACAATACATTTTATCACTACAATCACGCTTTTGTTTTTTTACACAATATTACACACAACCTTCTGACGTACAATAGTTTGTACGTAGGAATGCATCCAGCGAGTGTGAGAGAGTGTGAGAATAGCACGATTCAGGAAACAAATAAAAGGTGTGTGTATATGAGTGTTTACATACATAGGAATTTCACAATCGTCGTGTCACCCTTTAGGATGAAATTCGAAAAGTTACTATCCCATCGGACTGGCAGTAATAATGTTATCGATAGTCTGAAACCACTCGATAACCGGATTATTGCCGCATGTAACAAAGTTCCGAATACAGTAGGAATTATTGAACGTCTTCGACAGCCGCTGAAACGTGTATTGTGCCAGAAGGGAATCATTTTCAGCGATTTCTTTAAGTAAGTCTTAATCATTCCTACAATACTACATCATAAATAAAAAATATTTATATCTCGGAAAAGAAGACTTTCTGGACCTCTATATATGTGCCTTTTTTTCATCCTTAATAAAAGTAAAATACGGTACCAAAGTTTGACCAACCATTCCGTTTTACCTTATCCTGCATAACATACATTGTTGTATGTGTGAGCCGTTTATTTTGAAAATAGTATAAATATATGGAATAGTATTTTTCTTATTTCGAGATATTCAAAGCTTTACGCCAATTTCTAACTGTAGCTACCGCATTATTGATTTTCGTAAAATTGGATTTATACTTAAATTTAATTTCAAGAGGTATCACACTATCCTTGAAAAACATGTTACATAATTTTGTAATTAATATTACATCTAATGTAAACAAGAAGTTTTTATTATCCGCTACTAAAATAATAACGATGATAATGACGATGATGATGATAATAATAATAATAATATGCCTGGGTGCCGATATTAACATCATTTTTCACGCTGGTCGGTTTTTGATGAAAAAGTTTTATATCTTAATCAAAGTACTTTTATGTTATGTAACAAATAGAAGCTTTTCTCGAAAGTCGAAACCTGTAAATCACTTTGTACCTTTACCTTTTTCATCAAGTTGATTTCCTCATTTTTACACCTGACTTGTCGATTAATCGAAACCTATTGCGTAACTCGGGCAAGGCGAGTTCGATTCCTAATCAATCTTTTTCTTTCCCCCGTTGTTCGCCACCTGGCTCCACTCGCAAACTTATTGTACTTGTAATGTTTTTAATTAATAACGAATAAATGAGAATCAATTTAAGTCGTACTCCGCATTTTCATGGAAAATCTGATGTATCAATCAACATTAATTCAAGAATGTCAATTCTAAGAATATTCAATACCGACCTATTCATATCTTCTACAGTCTTAAATTATGATTTGACTTATGAACAGATTTCGATTGACAGTTATTAGTGGTAAGGTATTTGTTATACGATTAAGAAACTATGTAGATCGATTAGGGGTACAAATTATGGTCAAGAATTTTAGTGATTAAAAGGTTTTTATTCGTTCAGGTGAACTATAGATTCAATCGAGTTGATGACATTCATTTTTATCTGTTCCTTTGTTTGTAATCGCAGCACGCAAAAACAATTCAACCGATTATCAATCCAGTGGGTCATATACATATATGCAGAAAATTTCCATTCAAATTTTAGGTTGTATAAGAATGAAAAAAAAAAACAATAAATATAATACTTAAGTAAAAGTACGAAAGTGTTATTCGATCTTCGAATAACCGTTTATAAAACTATAACTAGTGAAAACTATCTATAAAACTCATCGTATGAACTGTATATGTAAATAAAAAAATGCTGGCACATGCTCAGGTTGACATTTATTAATTTATAATCAGCTAACTTGCTAAAAGCTTATTATAACCAGACACAAAATTCAACACCTTCAGCTACAGGAACTAAAAAGCCAAATTTTTAGAGGACATAAAAAGTGTTTCTAATCACTAGATTGCGGATGTTTATGCAAACGCACAATTTTTATAGAAGGATGATAAAGTTGTTGCACCTGCATAAAGTTTGATTACGTTGTTCATAGATTGTGAAAATATATTTTTTATTTTGCATAATGCATCTGTTTTGCATATACTGCATATTCTATGCATATGTAACAGCATATTTAACTTGTTTATATCTTTTCTCGGATGTGTAAAGCAACAAATGACAATATAGCAGTATAACTTTTTAGTGAAGTGAATTAAGGCACAATACTGACGCAAATTAGAATATTCCTCAGTTACATCTTGCGTCGCAGAATAATCATTTTACCGCGTATTTCATGTATATTTACTTGCATATTTCTTGCATATTCCAACATATTTTACGTGCACAAACATCTGCAATCTACTAATAACACAGACCTTCGAATGGAAACTGCGGATACAACTTCAATAAGCAATCTTTATTGACTTTTAAATGATGATTGTATACCGACCATTAGTTTTCTGCTGTTAAATTTGAGGATTTTGCACGATTGATCAATAAATTTATAGAAAAACCGTAGAATTTGTTCCACTTACCAAGGAGAACTTAATGGGGAAAACGTGTATTGCTTTATCAATCTATGAAACCTTGAAAAATATGAGACATATTTTTTGGTTTTCCTAATGCATGGAACATTCCTTTAACACTTACAATTAACATTGACAATCTCCTCAGCGAATATTTCTGTTACTAATTGAAAAAGTATAAAACTGCAACACACACACGTTTCTAAACGAAATTGTCCTTTTGAAAATCGTTGCAGCACTATTCGTTGCAACACTTTGCGCTTCTTTCCCTTGGCAAAAAATACCGTTCGTTGCGCCCTTCCGTGAAAAACCTTTGTTCCCCGGAAACAAAGGAAAAAACCCGACGCATCCGTTTTTAATTCGCTCGCAGCAGTCGATGTTTAGTAAACGCGCGTTGATGGTCGTTTTGCCTTTGATTACAACGCTCCATATTTTACGGTGGCGATTACAAAAGCGCCGGGAATTTTAACGTCGAACGAGGCGGGTTCGTTGGCTAACAGAATCCTCGTGAACGGGCCAAACGCACGGCCATTCGATACGCAAACGCGAATCCAATCCCTCCGGCTGTTCTTTTTTTTTTGCAAATACCCTTATGCGCGTATCGTGCGCATATTAATTAACGGCCACGATATCGGAGTGCATCGTTGCTGAAGGCGTAGAAGCATAGAGACGCAGGGACGAAGAGAGGAAGAGCGAGCGGGACGAACGGAAGGTCTTATCGATTGCAAAAGAGGAAGTTCTCTTGCCTCAGCGTCATTTCAGCCGGCCCGTTTATGCTCTCGACTTCTCTCACGTCTCACGCGGCCCTTTTTCACCGCGTATTAACCTTATCTGCGCTACCACCAGACGCTCCGTCGTCCTGCCATTTTAAATACGTATACCGCGAGGATCGTAAAAGATGCCGCGCCGAGGAAAAGGACGACGCTTTTCCGAGAGAGCTTTTCACGGTTCAACGGTAAATCTATCCAACACGTATGACCGGTAAGAGACGTCGCGGATATGTCCTTTTACGTGGAGCGAAGAAAAAAAAACTCAGACCAGTCCGAGGAAATGACGATGCTAAGCTCAGGACGATTACGGTACTTCCCTTCAAATCGGTTCCTAATCGCGCAAGTTTTCCAACGGCGGAAGACCCGGAAACTCGTAAAAATGAGGCAGTTAAGTTTATAGAAAATAATTCAGTATGCTTGAAATTGACACCTAAACTAACAATTTTTAGGCACGGCATTATTAACATGTTTTGTAGAGGGTGAAAAACTGTATCGATTAATGTATCGAAAGTTAAAGTTTTACTTTAAAAAAAGTGCAATTACATCTTGCAACTGCACTCATAGACAGTGATGCGTAAAAATTTCAGAGGAATATGTATGCGTTTAATACCATTTAATGAAATTACTTGAAAACTCCGTGAAATTACATTACAGGAGATTTAAACGAACCTGTCTCCAAGAAAATGGTCATCTTCGAGTCAAGTTCTTGCCTTGAAGTACAAATAAAATTCTGTCGCAGTTGAGGAAACGTTAACCCGTTACACCGGAGTCAGAAGTTGACAATAACGACAAGACAATTGCGGTAGCTCGGGAAGGGTAAGCCTTATGGCGAAAAGTTTCGGTCATAAGGGAGACAAGTAAGTGCAGTAAATGGATAAAGTGAATTATTCGATCCGTTTGACTCACGTGTGCTGTCATAGCGGATGCCATTAAGCTCCTCGAAGCAGGGACGAGAGGCAAGGGTCCCAGGGGGAGTGTAGGGCCAGCAAAGTAACGAGTCCCAGGTATACTGGCAACCTTTCTCTTGCCGATTGCCAAGACTCGCAGAATCCTCCTCCCGGCGTCTGTGGCAGTCGATTTCCTCGGCGGTTAGGGACTCGTTCAGCTCGTTAATATACTTCAAAACGTTTTGCACGTGGTTCTCCTGCAGCATCTCGCTGCCATTCGCCGGAGATCGTGCCATCCTCGCCGGCAGATTCCCTGGAAAATAAGGACGAAGGAATGAGACGTCGAGCGAGATATCGCTGATTTCTCAGCGGAGATATCTCCGTCCGTCCGAGAGGACTCATTCTCGCCGCAAGAGGCGAAGAGGGACGGAAAATGCTCGGCAAAAAGACAGCCCCCGCGGAGATACAAAGGATCACGGCCGGAGAAACGAAGAGAGCCCGGGGAAAACAGAAAAGAGAGACGCGCGAGAGAGATAAAAAAAGAGTCATTTCGTCCAGAGTCGTTTTCGTTAATTTTAATATCCGCGCCAGGATCTCCGAACGACGCGAAAATGAATTCTTAACAACGTTCTGCCTTATCCTTACCGTCGTGGCCACCCGAAATGTCCTCTTCCTCGTCTATTCTTTCTTCCCCCTTGTAGTTCTCCGGCACGCAGAGCTCTCTTGACAGTTAGAGGGTGACCGCCCGGGGGAAATTGATCGACACTCAAAGGGAGATTCTCCCTGAGTTAGGCGCGAGAAGAGGATCACTACGACACGTGCTCAATCTTAACGAGCCACCACGGAAACCGGGCCACCTGCCTTTACCGTCCGCCTCGCCAAACCAACGATTATTTTTCCAGTTGTTGACGTGAAAGGAAACCCACCGGATGCCGGTGGTTTACCTCGGAAACTTGCACTTCCCCCGTTTCCATTCGATTCTCCGGCAGATCAAGTTCTTTTCCTTCTTTTCTGATAACCCCCTCTCGCTCTCACTTTCCCCTCGCACGAGAGTCCTTCTAATCCTTTGTGAAGAGCACTCCTTCCGTACACGAAAATCCCCCGGAACGTATGTACGTGTAATCTCCTGTATAAGGATTCTCCCCGGTGAATCCCCCTCCCTTTTGATCTGCCTTTCTGATCTAAACCAGCTCTTCCCTCATAAACGCTGTAATCCCGGCCGATCTCATTAAGAGGTTGTTCAGAGCAATGTAGGACTATTGCCGAGAATTTCCGATTGCCCCTCGGTGGAATATTCTAACGTTTCTTCCCGCGGAATTTTCAACACTTTACATGCTCCACGTGATGCTTCGAATTCTTTCTTCTCTTCTAATCTCCCTTCTCTCGAGTACTTCCAAGCGGTAATTCAGCGGAACTTTATGAATTCTCATTCACTTTAATACCCATCGACGTCCTTATGTGTTTCCATTGAATCTCGTTTTTCAAGCCCGTTGAACAACTTCCCGGCTTGATTAAATTTTCACCTTATATCGTGACCTTACATTGGTCTATATCGTACAATTGCAAGCTTACATTTATATTTTCTTTTCTCATTTTTCAATGTTTCGTTGGAACAATGAATTATCATTGACGTTAATTACATACAGTTCTGTACAGAAACTTTTTACGACATGGTTAATTACGAAATTGCTTGGACACTGGACACTGAGAGTTTTCGAATCTCCTGTGTTCGTTGCGTAAACAATGTTCTATGTTAATCCGACGAGTATTATGAATACATCGGAGCGAGAATCTGTCGAATCGGTCAACCAAAACGATTGATTATCGGCCCGACACCGACAGCACGCGCTCGTCTCGCCTACGTCTAATTATCACACGGATTTTCAAAGCCACCGTGAAGGAAGGATTCCCAGGCACGTTACGTCACTTGAAGCGCTGATTAGGACGAGAGTAGCTCGTTAATTATTATAACGACATATTCACTGATAAACTGATCCCTCGAACGAATCCATTAACCGCACTTAAGAACTCCAGACGGCAATATTACTTTTTATACATGAAATATCAGGACGATGAAAATGTAATTTTTCACAGGAACCTCTTCGTCAGCGTCGATTCGATCTTCCAGCACTTGCCATTAAAATTTCAACGTTTTTTCCAGAGGTTAATTGATTCGCTGGGCGATTAATTGATGTATTCACATCGTGAAGCTCAGCCTAAGCGGTTCATTAAAGTGCCAACTGAAACTCACATACAACATAAATTTACATTGTCGCCTGGTTGCCTACTAATTCGCCTAAACTAACGCCGCCGAAACGGCCAAGCTTTCAGCGTTAGGAAGTTTCTAACGAGTCCGACAAGTTCGGTCCCTCGATCACTTGGAACGGATTTCACTGTATTACGCCTCGGTAGCTTCATCGGCACATCCTTCCCCTCAACTCAGGACCTTTTCCTTTTCAACAGATTTCTAATCCGTCATCGCCGATAATCCGATGAATGTCGAATCCACAGGATCGACTTACCGTCATTCACAAGCACATTTAGTCGTCCAATTTGTCCATGAATTCTCACAGAAATGTTACGCGAATGGCACACGGTTGAGGATTTCAAGAAAGAAAAATGAATTCTACGATAGTAAGAATAATTTCGGTTCTGGTTTTAATATTCGTATTTGAATATTAATTAATAAACACAAAATAAACACACATTGAATTTGGAATGACGTTACCCGGGCTTGTTGATCGTAGTTTGCGACTGCAGACAGAACGGTTATCGGATAACACACTATCACATTTGTAACGGTTAAAAACGGACGACGAGACGTCGAGGAAGCAAGGCTGGAAATATTTTATTCCCAGTAGAAGATACACGCAGAGAAAGACATCGGCAACGGTCCCTCGTTAACGCAAGTCAAAGTTTCAGCGATTCGTCTCAATCGTATTTTTGTCAAAGACGTTCTTCAGGAAGTGCACCGTCGCGTCGGGCCGTCAGTGAAATTAATTATACGCGCTATAACGGCTTTTCAAACTTCCCCCGCGGGATGTATGTATTTTTCTTGTCACCCGAACACGTAAACTTTAGTCCTTCAAACACGATGCACAGATTTCACAGGGGGAATTTGTCTCGAACACGGACACGAGATTTCCAAAATTATCACACTTCTAGACTCCTTCAAAACGGTTTTTCGAAACGTACCACTTTTTTATATTGATGATACTTCAAGCACGATACGAAGATTTTAGCAGGGGACGATGTTTCGGGGATAGAAATAAAGTTTACGAAATTATCATACTTCTACGCTCCTTCAAAACGCATTCTTAAATCGTACCACTTTTTTATATTAATGATATTTCAAGCACGATGCACAGATTTTAATGGAAGAACTTGCCTCGAAGACAAACACGAACATCCAAAAATTATCATACTTCTAGACTCCTTCAAAACAGTTCTTAAAAATCTACCACTTTCTTATATCGATGATATTTCACTTATGGACACACCACAAACACGTAAACAAAAGCACAACTTACGTATGTTACGATATTATTCACTCGACAGATTTTTAACTATTTTATAGACTCGACATTTTTAACTATTTTCTCGAAAAACTTTGCCGACACTTTGGAAATTGCAAAATTGCAACGCATGTATGGTGCTTCTAGCGAAAAACGAAGAATTGACCGATCGATGAGCAAATCTCGTGCTTGATTTCGTTTGATCGATCATCAAGACCTGTTCCGTTGTGTTGAGAGTACGTCGTTAAACTAACGGCGGAACGTCGTTGACGAAATGAGAATAGTCGAGCGTAGCGAAACCGGCCGGTGTTGGCACGCGACTGACGATGCGCACGTGTTCTCTCTCGACGATCGAGATAGACCGAACCACCTCCACCTTTCCACCTCCAACTGGACCGAGCACTGCGCTCTTATCGCAAACCATCTCCTAGCTGCATCCATTTATTGCTCGAGTGCTCGCATAGTGTCAAATCAATCGTTTCTCTCCACCTCAGCACCTAAGCATTTGCCCATTGCTTGAAAAAATTTTCCTCCTTACGCTGGGACAATGAAAAATGAAAAAATCTCATTGAAAATCTTCCTGAGGGCATTTTACGTGGTCGATCAAGTCCCGGAAGAGGTGCAAACAAGAGAAAATATGCTGTTTTACGTATGCACGGAATACGCAATGTATTTGTGCATGTGTCGTTTAAATGAAATTTGCGAAACGTGGAGCTAAAATTCATAAAAATATAGGTTTATGCCTTTTTTTGTATGACCAATAAGAATACGAATGAAATGCACATTTTTTTATCGGTCCACTTCATTGTTAAAGGATTAATGCCGGTTTCTTACAGGAAATAATACAAAGATTTTTTGAAAAATCTATTATTGTATGTGTAAAATGCAGGAAAAATCTAGTACTCGATCGAAATATTTCATTCTTCGCCTTAAACTGTGTCATCGTAGGGATTAATTCTAAAGAATGCCAACTAATTAATGTGCAAAAGTTTAAGTTGAGAAATAACGTATGTGTTAAAACTTGTAATAGGGAATTTGATGAATATTAGATTAAATTTTTGAAGAGTAAAGTGACAGGTATCGCAATAAAAGTCAAAAGATCTTCGGACCTGAAATTTATTCCCTTAAAAAACGTTGGGTGAAGTACATTGTTGCTAATGAATTTGATTCTGTTATTATCTCAATTGTGCGCATAATTTGTTTTATTTATACGACATTTCATATACAGCACGTTAATGGTACCTGAAATTGCAAAGACCGCGTAATTACCGATTTTGAGGAAAATTATGACCCGTAGTCATGTAATGCCTTTAAATACAGCTGCGCAAACGATTCGGAAGTACACGACAGCTTAATTACGTCTTGATTGAAAACCTTAAAGCTTAAACAGTTTGGTCAACCTATATAAGAGGCATTCAGGTTCATTACTGGAGTAATAAAATATTTCTGACGGGAACGTATATTAAAGTATTCGAGAAATTACCTTGTTTTTCCAATTACAAATTTTCGTTGAGTATGAAAAACGTGCAAACAGAAGCCTATAATAAAATAAAACTCTATGTTTAATAGCAAAATCTTTTGATATGTCATTCTTTTATATGTTAGATTATTTTTTTAAATAAGTATATTTCATAGTTTATATTGGAATGAGTGTCAGTTAAAAGGCTAATACAAAGAAAGACACACCGGATTTATCCACGGGATGGTCCATTTTATTATGTTATTATTACAGAAACGTTGCAAACATTGTACAGAGGGAGAATTCGTGTGATGATTTCCCCTTAACACGGACAATTACGGAAAACCCGGTACAAAGCGGTACATGTTAACAAATTTTTAAGTGCAATCACGATCATTGAATAAATCTATATATAGTTTTTTCAATCAAACGAGTTTGCTGTATCAGAACGTTTTCAGTTTCTGGTATTGTATCAGAAAATTTCTGTTACAGGCTATTACAACTGTGAATTCGATGAAAGAGTTTTGTCCATGACTTCTAGAATCTTTGCAAGGTATTTTGTTTTTTATTTTATTTGTTAGTTAAACGAAAGACTATTTAGCTAACAGGTCAATCGAGCTAACGCATGCGCGTAAAATCTGTCTTATTAAACTTGAAAGTCATTTTATGTGTTTAATAATTAGGAAAGCAAAATATTGTATTTGTTAGTCTTTGGATCATATACTTGTTTTTTATAGGATAGTTATATAGGATATTTATATAAATATTAATAGGTTTCTGTACTTTTTTATTATCATTAGTTTTCGGGACTGTGCTCATCAGTAGCATAATTTAGCGAAAACTGAGGAGAAGTGATGAAGATTAGGCAACAGGAAGGAACATAGACGCAATGGTAATGAGATATGGCGAGGACGGGTAGTTGGACTTTGATATGGATTTTCGCATGTACCTGCCGGCGATGAGAATAATGGACCGTCTGCCCTAGGAGTTACGTGCATTCGCAACAAGGAAGAGCATGCGCCATTATGCACACCATATACACCAGGAGTGGTGAAAAAGTCGATCACGAAGCGATTTTTCGTCGATCATAAACGACAGGAGACGATTTCAACACACAAATCCAATTGTTAGTCGTGACTCATGCAATCAAACGGTGTAATTAAATATTATTATTAAAATATCATATTGTTTTAATATCACCTAACCCATTGTCGGTTATTAATACACAAGACGCATGATTGAATGTGTAAAATGTTAAAATTTTAGTAGGTAGATCGATACATTTTTAAGAAAAATAGTCGATCATACACAGGATGAATCACCTAAGAATAGAAATTAAAATATCTCCGTTGATTTATTAAACAATGTAGAAATTTCTTTACGAAGCAGGTCCGAAAAAAGTTTAAATATTAACGGTCACCATTTTGAACATATTAACACTGTATTTTTGGAAATTTAACAATATCAAACAAATAAACATTGCATTTCCTGCGTTCGATAAATTATGCTTTCATAAGAATAACCCCCTCGTAGGTGATTTGAAGATCAACATATTATACATGTTTACATTTGTCTTTTTACTGCTTATACTGTTACGTTAATGAAAATACACTATCCAATTTAAAAAAGGTCGTTAACCTTGAAATTTAAAAATTGAAAAATACGATATTCAGGAAAAAGTCTTCTTGATTACATTAATTGTCCCTTTGAACCAAACATTTTTTCCCTTACACATTTTCTTGTATAACTAAAACCAACGGAGATATTTGAATTTCTATTCTTAGGTGACTCACCCTGTATATAATGAAGTTGGCTATTCCATGCTACCCCATTCGCCTTTTAGCTTTCCTTTACCTTCTCTTTTCCAATCTTCTTATAATCCAACTTACACTCTGTACTTTACTTATAATTTCTGCTTACACGCTATGTCAAATTGTCCATACGGGACCTTGTGTCCCTGGAATAAACTATTCTCTTTCTCTCCTCCCCTCTCTTTCTGTTTCTTCTCACCCTCTGCCTCTCCTTCCCTTCTCTCTCTCTCTCTCTCTCTCTCTCTCTCTCTCTCTCTCTCTCTCTCTCTCTCTCTGTTCAAACCCTTCCCAAGACGACCTATGACCTTTCTCCTGGAGAACAATGACCGTGACTTCGGCATATCTACATATGTATATATGTATCTATACGTATGTATCTGTCACCGAGATTCTGCCTGTCATTATTTCTGCGCTTCTCTCCTCTTTTGCTTATCCTTCATTGATTTCCCCTCTCCACGGAACGACTAACACCACAGACACCTGTTCGCTTTTTTACCAATGTGTCCCGCGGACAAATTTAATCAGCTAGTACAGGCACAAATGTGACTTCTGTGTCTGTAACGGAGCGTGTGGAAAATAATTTACACCTTTACGCTTGTCACTTTTTAAAGAATTTGTTCAGAGAAATGATTATTCTATATATGCGTGTATTTACACTTATTATTTATGATGATGTTTCCAGATTGATAATAATTGCACGAAATATCAATCAAATTCTACGTCGTCGGTGTTGTTCTGTTTCCAACTTGCAATTATGCAAGTAAAATGTAAAAAATGTCGCTGTTTATATTTTCATAGGAACGTTGAAAGTTCTTATTCGCAACAGCTACTACGGTTCTTCATTGCGAGGGAAACGTCGTGTAAACTTTCCGGACTGCTAATGAACTTTTGCCATTTTCTACCTGGCTACTATGGCTGAGTATGTGTATGTAAATATCAGTTAACTTTTTGCATAATAACAACGTTCTCAAAGGCAATTTAGATCGTTTAAAAATAATTCAGAGTCCACTCATAATGTACCCAAAGAATGTTATTGTACACGTGTCTTCGTTACGGAAAACGTGAAAATAATGATGTATTTAGAAATATATAGAAATGTGGCAGGAATATAGTTTTTTGACATAGTCATGAAATACTGTATTTAAATTTCACACAAGTTTGTAAAGCGTATTAAGCAGAACAAATTAAGAAGGTATTGGTACATGATCGTACGCATGAAAAACAAAATTTATGCACTGAAATAAATTTTCTTTCGGTTCATAATTGCTTCACTATTTTTTATTATGAAGTCTACTTAAAACACTTCGGGTCATACATAATATGTAATGAAATAATAAGTTAGTCAATGTGATTATATCTGTATAGTAAAAATACAAATATAAATAATATTGATGTTCTAATATTTGTCTTATATTTGTCTTATTGTTAGTCTATGAAATTATGTTATAATATAAGCTGTGTTTTAATAAATAAATTAGTGTGGTAATTTTTAACCCGAACGTTTCTTGTCACTTTTGAGTTTCTTCATTAAATTTTCGATTTCGTTTAACCGTAGTTGGAAAGAGGTGAACGGTTTAGAAAAACACAATAGGTGCTGCGTTTGTTACGCGACGAATGCTGCTTCACTACTAAATCTGCGTATCTGAAATTTTTTCCTACAATATCGCATGACCATTGTACGTCTGTATTGAACTCGATCAGAATTTGTCCTACCACCGTAGATTGACATTTTCCATTCTGTTCCTGTCTCGCTGTTTCTTTGGCTTTTCGTTTATTTCGTACAAACGTGCTTTTGTACGTCTAGTGATTTTCCCGACATTTCCCCTTTCGCGACAGGTCTTACGAACAAACTGGTTTTCGCCATCATTTTGTCGATTTTTCATCGTTTTATCCTACGTACTTTTACGGCTGGGAATTATTCAAGAACATGTAAATTCAAACAATCAGTATCTTCCATCGTGATAACCGGCCTTGGTATTCCTTTTTTGTATCTCATGTTTATCCCTGGCACACTTCGTGTTCT
Organism: Hedychridium roseum; assembly: GCA_963989215.1. Taxonomy (NCBI): domain Eukaryota; kingdom Metazoa; phylum Arthropoda; class Insecta; order Hymenoptera; family Chrysididae; genus Hedychridium; species Hedychridium roseum. The sequence continues at coordinate 2,008,347 of OZ022312.1, read as the reverse complement.
ACCATTTATTCTCTTCCCGTTATTTCTTATCTTTGGCGTGAAATTCAATTACACGAACGGCACCTGTAGGCGCCGGTACAGGTGGGTCTCCAGACGAAGGACAGTCAGGACTTTTTCTAAAGACTGCTAGATAACGTCCTTTTAGCTATACTGCATCACCTTACACGCGCCAACACGGCAAATTATGTGTACACTGGGTGACATCGAAGTTGGTGATCAAACTTTGATACCACGTTCTACTCTTATTAAAGATGAAAAAAGATTACATAAACATAGGCTCAAAAAGTCGTTCTATCCGAGATATAAACACTTTTTGTTCATAACGGAGTATTGTAGAAATGCTTAAAAATTACTTAAAGAAATGGCTGAAAATGTCTTTCTTTCGTCGTTTTCGTTTCGTTTCATCGAAATCTCACATTTTATTTGTGAGGATATCTTAAAAGTTTAATTTATAATAATAATGTTATTGTAGATAGTCTGGAAATATTGAAAACCCGGGTTATTGACACGTGTAACAAAATAAAAAGTATTTATGTTTTGAAAAGGAACACATTTTGGATCTGTGTCTATATGACCTTTTTTTTCATAGTCAGTAAGAGTAATATAGGGTACCAAAGCACAATCAACTATTTAGCAGTCACCCTGTATATTTAGACGTGTAATACAATCCAGTACCTGCGGGAAACATGACGATAATAATGGATGATAAAAAAAACATTTTACATGTCAGATAAATATAATTCATTTCTATATCAATTTTTCAGATGTCTACCATAGGTTCTTTTTTTACCACCACGAATCTTCTTTTACTGGTTTGAGATTATTATAACCGAAATACTGTGACAATTTTGACGGAATTTATTTCCGAGACTACAAACACGCATACATCTGTTTAATTTACTCTAAAATGACAAAGTACATTTACTGTATAATCTGCTGATTTAGTAGGAAATTTACAAAATGTTTAATATAACAAAATTACAACGAAGAGCAGTTTTTTGAATTCGTCGGTTTTAGTTCAATTTCAGGAATATTTTTACACTGTAACAGCTTTCAAAATAATTTATTATATTAATGAGTATATTAATGAGTATTGTTAACACATTTTCAACTGACAAACAGTGTATGTGCAATTTTGCACACAATACCACGAAGTTAGGGAAAAATCTAATTAAGAAATCGAACTAACTTAAATGAGAAACTCAAATAATGTGTATTAAACGTACGGCAATAGCCTACCGGTCAGATTAAACTGTGTCGTCCAATTCCCACGTCGTTAGTTTTTAACGTGTTGTAGATTACACGGATTTAAATGTATAATTCGTACATAAAGAAAACAAGTACTCACTTTATGCATATCACTACATCGCCATGCCACTAAATAATAAAATAATCATTTAAATAACCGAATTACGGCAAAAATGTAGTCCCAACAATGTTGAATGTCACGATAATAACATGTCAATATTATTGGGTGATAAAACTGCAGCGTTATTTCATTATATTGGGGTCATGTAGTAAATAAAGTAAGAAAAAAAATATGGAAAAAACTCGTTAATAAAGAAAACAAGCAGTTACATTCTGCATGTCAGTACATTGCCATGTCACTAAATAATAAAATAATCATTTAAATAACCGAAGTACGGCAAAAGTTTAGTGCCAATAATAATGAATGTCATAATAACAACGTGTCAGTATTATTTGGTGAAAAAACTGCAGCGTTATTTCATTATACCGGGATCACATTGTATAAATCCCTGTATAGGTGTATGCAGAGTCGGGAACCTTTCGTCGTGGAATTTATGAAGACTTTCACGAGGCAGTAAGCTCTCGGAAATGGCCTGTTCCCGCTTACGGAAGTTTTCGGAATCTTTGGGATTACCGATGATGGGTATCGCCGTAGGGGAGAGACACTCATGGGGAAGTTAATGACGGCAATCGAGTTGCACTTACGCGCTGCGAAGATTGAGTTATAAGGCCGGGGACTAATGCAAAGAGACTATAGGATCGCTCGTTTCTACGCACGTGCGTGTTCCGCCTCGCTCTAATGGCCGCTATAGTGCATAGGCATGTATTTATACCTACACACGTACTCTTATGCATAGGAGAATATGCAAGAGAAAAACGGGAGAAACGGTCGATCAGCACGTTCCATGCCCCGGGGTTAGACAGCCTGGCAGTCGCTAAATTCACGCAAACACCCACATTCCTTGTTCAATTCTTTTCTAATTCTTTACTAACCATCGATTAATGTACCGCTTTACGCGGTCTCATCGGTCAATAAAAGTTCTACGCGAATATGACGTTGTTTCAGGGTTCTCCTCATGTTCATCGTTTACGTTGATCGTCAGCTCTTTGTTTGGTTGGTATCTTACAACGTTACACATTTCACTCTTGTGACACAAGTGTTATTATTTTATAACACAAAGATCATTACGAGTATGCTAAAGATATGGAAAATTGTGCTGTTTATGGAAAAATTATGAGACCAACACAAGAATAAATTCATTACGTATGTTATTAGCGTAAAAAATTAATTACAGCAAATTTTCTGAACTGGTCTGTTTACGTTGTTTATTGAACAATTTAAAACTCCATTACCGTTAGAGGCTAAGGTCTACTTTGCCATTTTTACAAGCGGGAACGTTGATAAATTTTATTTTTTCAAGAATTTTTCTTTCGAAAATTTCAACTTCATTCTTCACAAATAACAATAATATAAAAAATCACGAACTAATGTAATTTGTACATGTACCTCTGTATTAAATCAGATATGACAACTGTTGGTTTTTTTTACGTTTTTGAAACTTTCGAAATCTTGTTTGTCATTAGAGACTTCGATTAATTTTGTTTATGCACAAAAGTACATAAGTTTCCTAACACTAAGTATGTAATTAATGATATTAATTAAGCATCATTATTAAAAAGTTGTTAAACTAATCGTATTCAGCTTGACACATTACCGTTTTAGCTGTAGGCTTAAAGTGCCTATAAATTCTACATAGAATAAAAAAAAGTGTGAATATTTGGCCGAGAAATCATTTTGTAGTAACGAAAATGACAAGCAAGTACACGATATCGAAAAAAAAAGAATTGTATTCACACGAATAAAACACAATTTTACACGAAGAAGAGTTTTATCAATTGTACAAAAATAGAGTCAGTGCCTCTGATAAAGATCGCAGAAAACAGCGGCGGTAAACAACCACCGTCATCGTTGTTGCTTTTTTGTTTGAAATACTTGATAATTATGTTGATATTGATAATTACGTCTTCAGCTGCTTACATTTCGCTTTATCGTGTATGACATAATTTCTCGTTGAATACACAGGTCTTTTTTCATCGTATTGCAAAATACTCTTTTTGAATGAATTTATAATTCCAAAATGTATGTAATAAGTAGACATATAAATGTATACGATTAAGAGAAATATTATACAAAGTGATGTTACAAACTTCACTCAAATATTCCCGGTTTTCTTCAGTGCGTGATACGTCTGTGAGAAATGAAATCTGCATTTCCACAGGCTGTAAACAGAGGAGCTGGAAATAGCATAACGACACTGTCACCACTGGCATTACGCATAATAACTTACCGTTATTGTTGGTCCGCCACGTTGTGTGAGAGAAACATGTAGTAACCACAGAAATGCGACCAAGTAAACTGACAATGAGTTAACATGTATTTCACAGATGATAGTCTAATTGTAGGGTAATCACGCTAACTGCTGTGTTGGTCGAAGAAGTTTCTTATTCATAAATCTTTTAGCCAAATTTTAGCAATTAATCGTAATGCAACGATCAAATGATACTAATAAACAATGTTGCAATGTTATCGATATTTTGAAAGCCGAGTACGTTGTTGATATTCATGATTGTTGATTATTAATTTTTAGAAATTCGTACTGTGAATAGCTTTAGAATAATTCTTTATTTTTGTAATGCTGGCTACGCTTGTTCTTCTAATGTAAGTGTATCCAGGTCTGACGTAATTTTATTCCGCCGGCTTTCCTTAATTAAATTGCATCTCGTCAAATTAAGAAAGCTCAGTTGTTACTTCTAAAAAAACCAACTGCTGTACGATGTAGGACGTTTGAAATTTTCACGAGTATCATTGTCATGTTTTTTCGGGCTAAGGAAAACAGATTGTGAGGTGTTAATAACAGACTCCGGTATGTCTACATGGAAATATAGCCGTACCTGGCCGTACCGAGCGGATCGTAACACATTGAGACCATGCAAACACGGAGCTAACTTTAACGCAACTCCTCGAATTCCGAAAACCATTTGCAACTTTACACATTAACATCTTCATCATTGTACGATGCGAAAATAACTTTGAAACAATGCGTACGAGACCCATAGAAATTTGGATATGACATTGACGTTTTGTTCGAATTCGAGTGGATGCAGAAGACTTCAAGGAAATTTTAAGAACCGTAAGTGTCGACAATGCGTGTGTTCGAAAAAAGAAACCTAGCATAAGTGTATGAACGTGTGTGTGTTGTTTAAAACATAATGTTAGACTCATCGTGTAAATTCATACAGGGTGACATTGAAACAGGTGATCGAAATCTTATACCGTATTCTACTCCTGCTAAAGATGAAAAAAGGTCCAGAATGTCCCCTTTTTCGAAATATAAACACTTTTTACTGACGATGGAGCATTGTAGGGATGTTTAAAACTTGCTTAAAGAAATGAAAAACAGTGAAACTTAAAAGCAATTTGTTATTAGTTCGTCAAAAATTGTGGACACTAAATTTTAGCGAAACTATTGCCCTACTATACCCTTACATCAGTGAAGGTGGTACTTAGAAAAAGAACGTTAATATTCCGTTAAGACACTTCGTTCTTTATTCTTTAAAATAATCCCTAATATTAACCAACATGTACCGTAATATTAATCTCATTTACAAAAGGTACATCAATTTCAGCTGCGACGTTTTTGTCGATATTTCAGGATTCTATACCTATACGAGGTGTTTCATGGACGTCCTGGGATCACTTAGAATGCAATTTCAACTGCCAATATCCTGAAGGACTTATTGTTGCCCATCCTAAGGGGTACATGTGTACAAAACATAGATTTCAATACAGATAAATTCCCAGTGTCTATACCACCTATCTAAATTCTGAAATCACTATGGCGACATCGGGAGTTTGTTTGCAACGAAATTTACGTTGTATATCGTAGTCGTCCTTGGGACGTAACAGTACACACGTTGAGCTGTTGTTTTTCATCTTTTTTGTGTCTCTGATCTCGAATGACCTTGAATCTTTATGAACATTGTATTTGTCGTCAGATGGGCCAGAATCGTAGGAGTTCCAAATTGGGCGGTTCCATTTAAAAAAGTTGGATTGACCTTCGTGCCCTTTTGGTGCCTGAACCTAGAAAAATACAACGCAATTAAAATACCTTCCCTCCGAAACCATACAACTATTCTCTCAAATATTTTTTTGTATCATCAATAATTATGGAGAAAATCAAGTATATTGATTAAAACGGAACACCCTGTATAATACATGCGCCCCTTACCATCGACAATTTAACAGTCCTTCGGGATAGTGATACAGTTCAAATTACATTTTAAGAGATGACAAGGCATCTGTGAAACGTCAAACAACAAACATGTAATGCTACAACGAAGTTTAAATGTAGTAAGACTAAGTAAATATTAATGTGACTAAGTTTATCTTTACACCGGCGCCAAGTATTATTGAACTATGTATATTGAAATATGTAAATATTTTAGAGGCGATACATCAAAGAGATTCTTCTTTCACAGTTAAACCGTTCATGCGAGTTTGAAACTACGAACATTACAAGGGAGAAAATGAGGTATTAATCTTCACTTAACTTCAAGCGGGTAGACAGGACAAAGGATGCAACTTTGCACGAAACGACATTACCGGAAGAGAATTTAATTATACCTCCAATAAGTTTTCATGGGAATATGTTTGCGTTAGCTACACGACTCTGTGGAAAAAGGAAAGTGCCACAAAATCTGCGGCTGATGTTGCGGTAATTCAACCCTTTCATAACAGAAGTTCCGTGACGCTAAGTAATTACACATAGGCAAAAACTGCTGATGAATATAGTTTGCAGAAATCCTAGCAGAAATACCGTAATGCGAAGTAATTACGTGCTGGCAACAAGTCATGGTGAATATATTTTGTAAAGAGTGTGACAATAGTAAAGGTTTTGTTGCTGAGGATTGTGTTGGTAAAAAATAATTCGAAAATTGAAACAAAAAGTGAAAATAACGAACATACGTACAAATTAGAAAAAAAAACGAAATATGTAGTCTAATGGAAATGAAAATTTAAAATAATCTTTCTGACACTTAATCTCTTTATCATGAACTAAAGAAAAGATAGTTCACCTGAAGTCAACGAAACGCGTCCTACATTAATTTACTTACTTTAATTTCTTTTCTTTTCTAAACTAGAGAAAGGCTGCAGAACAGGAAAAGTTAATTGTCCGCTAGACGCGAGTGAGATTGATGCAGGATACAATCTTTTATTTTTGCAATCCCTTGCGGTTAGCTTGATTAAAAAATGGGACCTGTCTGACGTTTACTTTTTATGCCACTGCAGTGTTCATCATGGGAGAAGACATACGGTGCACGAGCAGCGTACAAATATAAAAAGCAGAAGTAAGACACCAAAAAAAGAAAGATAGTATAAATTATTCAAAAGTAAGAGAAACTGAAGCTGTCTAGTAAATTTTTCAAATGAATCATATGTCTTTGTTAATTTTAATCAATAACTCCTCGATAAGAAAGTAAAGAAGATGCTTCCTTTATAAACAATTCAAATAGCAAAGGATGAGTCCAGACATACGTTACAATTAGTGTTCAAAGATTTTTGCGAGTTACGATATTTACTATGAAAACAGTAAGTAACTTCCTATTTTTGATGGAAATTCAATGAAGTATATAAATGAGCCATATTTTTTGTTCGGTCCAGCAAAATAATAAACCATGCACAATTTAATGCTGAAATATTAAGACTTCCTCTAAAATGTCGAATATCAAATAACTGAAATTTTCCATGTAAACGTTGTCGCTTTTATTACGAATTGTATTCGTCAGCTTCAATAATATCAATAATGACTGCCTATTTCATACTGTCACCGAAAATACAAAAATACCGAGATTTTCAGGCAAGGTATAGGCTATTCGGAAACATTTAACAAGCAATCAATGTATCCGAATTTTGTCACGTGGATTTTTGAAATATGTTACAATAATGAAAAAATTGAGATCTTTTAATATTTTTTGTCAGTTCTCAATCGTCAACGATCACCTAATTCTGTAAAGGACGTAAAATTTGCAAAAATGCTTTGTGGGGCTGTTGATTGGAAGTTTTAAAGAGTTTTCGTACAAGCGTTACTTTGCAAGAAAATAAAATCATTCCTTGCATCTCCAAAAGCTACATAAAATAAACTTTCTGCTGGAGAAAGATCTTCAGTAAGACAAATTTTCTCATTAATATTGGCTTATGATGAATCTATTTGCCAGGTGTAACCCACTTCCTCATTAACTTCAGTAAATATCTTTAGCATGCAGTGAATTAGCTTGCGCGTTTGATTCAATTCAACAAAAGGCTCGGTCTGTCAGAAAACCACTGATCAATTTTTTATTAAATCATAAATTTTCTATCAGAGGTTCAACCTTTAACGTTGCGGTGTTTCAATTTTTCTCCGCGGTTCGTGATTATTTCGTCGGCCAATTTCGTCCAACTACATTATTCAACCCCATATATTCTATTATTTAGAGGGAAGTTTGTATCGAATATTTGTATAGCGCAATTTTATTTTTACGTATGTACATGAAATTTGACGAATCTTCATGATATTTGGTTCCGAATTTCTGTGCTAACAGTGTTTACATTTGATTCTGACTGTGTTGAAATTACCGCATTATTAATTATAGATGTTATAGGTTTTCGAAAAGCATTCCGGAAATTTTGGTATTTCTCATTTCAAAGTGTTGCAAGTAAAACATGAAAAACGAAGTTAAAAGGTTTAAAAACCGGTAGCTATACTTATGTATGTATATGAATGTAGTATTTGAAATATTCCTTCACGACGAAGAAACAATAACGTGACTTAAAACATCGATTATTTTCTTTAATTTACAGAAATTTGTTAATAAAATTAATTCTTGTTTCTGGTCTCTGTAATATAACCGCTGAAGAGTTATCTTATGTATTTCTCAACGATGAATGTTGAAATTAGTTTTATTTGTAAATCTCTATGAAGTCGTGAATTTCTCACAAACCAGGTTGCATTAACTACCTGACGAAGGATCTTATTTTGGAATATTTGGAGTTTCTTCATCTCGTGTTTCGATTATACTGAATTCAGTGATTACCTGATTACTTTTTTTATCTCAATAGTTATCTCATTTAGCTGGTAACTGAATGGTAGACGAATTTTTTTTCATATTTATATTACGCGTTAATAGGCTGGAAATATTTTCCAGTACTGACACATTATATTTGTGCAGAATGTGCAGTTGGTGAGAAATCGCTCTTGCCAGGTTCCCCTGGCTAAAAGTTTTTCTCATTAAGACTCGAGAGTAGATCTCCTCGTGAGCCGGAAGTAATCTTCAGTGGTTGTGGATATTTGTTCCGATGTTCTCTTGCAAGTATCGCTGAGTCTGCTCAATCTTACCAGTGTTTCTCTTTGCGTTGGCACTGTCGTTTTGTAAACCTTCCCAGCTGGCTGACCTTTGGAACATCGCTAACTGCTAACTGGTGTGGATTACACGCCGAGTTCTACGGGTTTTCAAACGATCATTCAACTCTTTCGTGAGGATAAAGTCTATTATGCCAGTTTCATTAACCATACTCCGTAATTTTTATAACGTTTAATTGAATAATTCATTTTCTTATGATTTCACAATCTTAAGCTTCCAGGATGAATTAAGGTTCAATAATAAGAAGGATTATTACGTTCTACTATGTGTCATGGACTTTCGTTCTTTGGAAAAAGTGGAAAACGTTCAAGGACCCAGGTATTCCTTATGACGAAATGAACAGGGTTGCAAATAATGTTCATCAAGTTTGTCGAGGGAAATTGCTGTTCTATGCCGGCTACGAAACGTAGTTCGAAGTTGACGAACAAATAACTTTATTCAATAACTCTTAATATACAGAGATGCTATACAATAATATCTTTGTATGTGTACCATCTATCATTCTATTTGTATCTTCCATCTTTGCAATTACATCTCTTTGTTGATTATATCTTTGTATGTTTGAGAGAATTATCAATTTTTTTGGGGGGTGGCAAGCCTGTTGAATATCTACATCAATAGACAGTTTAGCATTTATAAAGAGAATAGGTAACACAAATGGACTGTCAATGAGCGACGACTTTGTTTGCAAAGGTTTAAGCGACCATTTGATTGAATTGATGGAATTAAAGGATCGCCAAGAGCTAATTCTATTTTCCAAATGGATGTTTGTCACGCTAATGGTAATTATTAAAAACAGTAAGGGTAAGATTCACCATCACGCAATATGGCGAAAAATATTGAAAATTTACTACGAACACAGTTTTCTCTTCGGAAAAAAATTTTAATAATGTTCTCTAGGGTTGGCATCCACCGTTTACATGGAGTTGTATTTTATTGAGTTTTGCATGATACATCTTTGACTGTTCCTTTCACGCAAAGAGAACGTTATGACCGCAGGAAATTTGAAAATCAATATTCTGTTCCATATCAATATTTCATTTTAAAATGTCAGTTGTACAAAATGTCTTTTTATACTCTTTTACATTGAAACGTCGCATCTGTGCATTCAATTCGTTGTATTCGAATGTTATCTCAGTCAATTTAATTGTAGAAAAATTAGCTTATAGTCACAAGTAACTTGTAAAAGGTATTTCCTAACCCGAGAGTTCTGATTTTACTGAAAATTCGTGAATATGTAGTACACTTTGAGGATTTGATGAATATTTTTCTTTATCCTCTGGAGAGCACTATTCGAGAATTAAAACATTTCCGTATAACAATGCATACGTAACAGTTGCATTCATATTTATTTTAATATTAACCGGAGGAATGAAAAATTATCAATAATCCTTTTACTTGATTGTTGATTTTGATGCTGAAAATATCAAATTTTTTCAGTGTCAGGAGAGAAATTCTTTTTGTAACTTGAACAATTTCTCTTGCCAACCCACGTGTAATAATACTTTTCCCTTTGTTTTTATAAGTTCTATTAACTGGTTAAATTCGTACGTACAATTTCTTGTCGTTCAATCATACTGCAATACCAAAACATTGCTGATCAACTTTCTTTAAAGCGGGCTACAATTAAAAACTCAATAATTCCTATGGGCCGCAACCTCAAGAAAGCTAATTTATTAATGTAAAAATTGCTAATTTATAGGCTGAACTTTTCTGTTTTCGACATAGATAACGATAATGGAGGAGAAAAAATAGGGGAGAGTATTTTTAGGAGAGTTTAAACTTTTAGAGGAATTTGTGAGAAGAATAACGGTTGATAACCCGTGACTTACTGTTGTTAATAAATTATACACTGTTGTACACCCGACGGTTTTTTCCCGTAATCCTCTAAGCTAGTAAAATTTGATTAGATTACAACGTCAATGAAGATCTTGAAATATCCACAGTCGTATCAGTAAAATCGTTATCAAATTTTTCAGTTCACCGATTAAAGAAGACACCTTTTTCCGTTAGTAATTGAATTATTCCAGCAATAATCGTATGACTCGCGTACATCCTTGTAAAACCAATGCTTTAGTCCAATGTAGCTGACTGGATATTCATTTCTCGTGTCACCGCAATTTTTCCATTTCCACATTTCCCCGAGGTACAGCCGTACGTAGACGGTTTTCCCTCGTTTTGCCAACAGTACATTGTCCTCTGTTATTAACTTCGTAATACCTATTTGCTATTCTATTTCTGCAGAAATACCCGCGGATGTCCGCTCTCTTTCACCGCAGAAACAATGCGGTGTTTTCTCGTTAGAATGTTATCGGAAAAATGGAGAATCCCGCGTATTATAAAGGCAAAGGGAGAAAACCCAGCAGTAAGCAATCTCCTTTACAATTCTGCCTTTGCCTTTATCGCCTTGCTTCAGATGCATCTTTATTAAAAGACAACCACGCACCAATCGATTCTCTTCCCCTCTGTAACTACTTCGCATTTCATTTTCGCCCTGCTATCACGCGATTTTTCATATTCGACAAAACCGTATAAACTCTTTCTCAGTATTGTACACGTGAATATTGTTTTAGTGTAATAGTTTCAGTCGTATGTTCTAACACAGTAGAATTACAGTGAACATTATTTGCGAAAAGAAACTTGACGTGAAACAGCAGACAAAATCTAATTACTTCCTTCTCACGTGAATTCTTCTGTTTTTGTTTCCACGTCCAATATATCCACCTATCATACGTGAAATTAATTCGTAAATGGCCATTTTTCACGAGCACCTGTCCTTTTGGTGCAGCGTGTTTTTAAACCAGTTTTGTTTCCCTCACTGACATCCGCTGTCCAGTTCTTCCTTTTTTCGGTAAAAACAAGCAGGTTTGACAAAGAATTCTGAGCTGCGTGGGAATTTCCCGACCCACGTAAAATCGCGTGAGAGTGCGTTTCTTTTGTCAACCGACAACAGGAAACCACCTACGAGCGTTACAATGTACTTGCGTGTCTAAATCCCCTGCAGTTGCCAGTTTTTACCGAGCTTTCATTTCGCCACGTTTTTTATTCTTTCACAGTTTCCATGCTTACTCCGTAGGTCAGCGTTTAAACGTATCTTCTTTTTCCGCATACGGGTATTACCACCTACTTGCGTGTGTAAAACTCCTACTGTCATTAGCTTTTACCACATTTTTCGGGTTTTCGTTTTTCATATGAATTTTTAGTATTTTTCTCATTGATGTAGAGGTATTATTCCTAATGATTTATAAGCATCCGTAGTGATTAAAAGAATTAAAATGGTTAAATTTCAATAAAATATCGACATCACAAGATTAAATTAAAATTTTTCCCGACTGCACGTTTTTTGACTTTTCCGTTTTCATATGAATTTTTAGTATTTTTCGCATTTATCTGGAGGTATTATTCCTAATGATTTATAAGCATTCGTAGTGATTAAAAGCATTAAAATGATGAATTCTACCACAAAATGTCCATATCACAAGATTAAATTAACATTTTTCCCGAGTGCATTAATGGGCCACATACAAGTATTATCTAAAAGTCTTTTGGAAGGAATTCTTATTTTTGTACTGAATCCACCGTGAACGTAAATGGTCACCCTACATTTATCATTTTCTCGTGAGATTATGTCTACATGTATCTAGATACGTAGGTATATTCAGGGATATACAGCAATGCCTTTGCTTATTCTCTTGGGACACGGGTTTTGGGGATCTGTCATCTGTCATGCTCTCGCAAACATCACTCTGTGAATTTTCTAGCGCATATCACTGATCTAACACCCCAACGTTATGATTTGAACGTAGAACATTATACGCATACAAAAAGAAATTTCTTATCGCTGATAAGAGACGGGAATTACTAGAAGTTTTGTGCCAAAAAGCTCTTTTCTTCATTTTTTACGACTTCGTATTTCATTTAATAATGCGAATTTCTTTTTTTGATTGCCACTCCGATTTTATTTACTTATTTCAGTTAGCTTATGAATGTTGCTTATGACGAAATAGTGCAATATTGTCGATGAACGATGCGACAATAAAAGGAAATGGTGCTTGACAGAGTTTCAGGTAAAATTAAAAATGAAATCCCTGAAAAGCACAGATTGACATTTTCAATCAACGTTTTTTTTTATGGGATCACATGATCGTAGACGATATTACAATTCCTAAGTACCATATAAATTCTTTATCATTGGATACCGACACCCAAAAATGGTTTACCTACGAGCATTAGTCATGGGCGAGGTTTTAAATGGCCTAAGTGAGCGTGACTATAATGTGATTCTTTAACGACCTTTACACACGATCAACCAGATTGACAATCATTGAAAATCTAACGACCTCGACAGTCCTACAATATCGTACGATTCCTCAGTTATTTTGACTTAAGTGGTCTAAAAGTGCAATAAAATAAGTTAACGTAGTACACGTTTAATTATGATTGTTAATTACCTTCAACTAATGGTCCAATATTAATTTCATAAGTGAGGTGAACGTCTAGAAAAATCGCAAATAAGACATTTTTTTATTCTTCACGAATTAACACATCGAACACTTATGATAAGGTTGTGTTCAAGGTAAATGGCACAGGTGCAGATGTGTTAAATCTCCTTGCAGATATAGAACCGAGTAAGAAGATATCTTTTGTGAAAAGCGAGGAAAGACTGTTTGGACCAGAAGAAAAAGGATTTTCAATTATCGCATTGGTTAAAGTCACTGTTTGAGCGATACACAGGAACTGGTGGGTGACAGAAGTGTGCAGGAATCTTGCACAATGCGTGTCGACTGATTCAAATGAATTCGAACGATCGCTGACGTAAGAAAAGCAAGAAAAGCGAAAGTCAATTGTAGAAATGTAGAAAAACAGTAGATCAGATCCTTTTTCTTACACGACAGACTATAGTTCCAGTAATGGACGCGAAAAACAATGGCATAAAGAAGTGGTAGATACTAAAAAAACGCTGAAATTTTTATTTCACATGGACAAATAAAAAACAACAAACTACAAAATAAACTTTACGAAGCGTAAGAAATTTATTAAACATTTTTGTAATTTACTTGAATGAGTCATTCGTAGCTATCACGAAACCGTGACTGATGAAAATCATTCATTTGCGTTTCGGTTGTTTGGAAAAATATTGCGTAAAAAAAGAAAATGAGTCGTCGCAGAAGGTCGCGTAAAAGAATGATTAAGTGTAAATTGGAAATATGTACAGAGTCTTAAATGATGCTACTTATCATGAGTTTCTGCTTCAGGAGTCAGTAAACTCATAATTCCTTTCTAGAATCCGACTTACGAGGTGTTCCTAAATTAGAGCTAAATTACCTACAGTTTTAGTTCCATATTTTTTTATTAAAAGATGGAATCACTGTCGCTGAGATTCTTCTGAGAAGCTGAAGGTTGATAATTATTAATTAAATTCAGAAAGAGACGTTGATTTTCAACCACGAAAATGTCAACACCTCGGCATATCGCTTACTTGCCATTGATAGTTAATTAATGGTCTGAATTTTATGGTCTGAAATGGTCTGCATTTCGTTAATGGTTGGAAAATCGTTCATGGAAAATCGTAAATGGTCGTTAATGGTCTGAAATTTCTAAAGAGATCGAAGAAAATTGTCGGTCAATGTGAGTGATATATTCAGCTTCGTTAAAGTTATCAAGAACCCCTCATGGCCAACGAATTTCCCTCCAAGCCTTGAGAAAAGGTAGGTCTTAACTTATTTAAGCTCGAGAGAAAGTGGTTTATCACCATTGCAGACTGTTTCTCTGGATATTTTGAAATTGCCACTCTCAAGGGTCTACTGCGTCCGAGATTCTGAAGAAATATAAGTCAACAGTTCGTCGACGCGGTATTCTTGTGGCATTGCGATCTGATATTGGAACTTAATCTGGCCTTATTGAAAATTTCCCCAATTCTAAAGCTTTCGTAAATAATAAAGTTAGTTAATAAATAAACCTTTATTTCTGTCTCGAATTATTCTACTAAACTTATCAATTTCTTATCAAACGTATGCGTTCAAACCGTTTATGTCTGAAAAGCAAATGAGTTGCTAAATTACCATGTAATTTGCGTTTGCTTTAATCACTTTGTTTACACAAATTCACAGGGTCTATTCCCTAGTGTGATATTGAAATACTTTCAATATTTTGGAGGACGCAACTCGGGAAAGTTGAGATTCGTCATTTCCACTCGAGAAATTAATAATAATTTGAAATACTTTCAATGCATTAAAATGAACTGAAAAAATTCTCTGATAGATGAAATTATATTATATCTAACAATAAGTTGACGAAGCTCCGACGTCATCGAGCGAAATCTTCTAAGCTTATTACGCATTTATTAGTAAGAAGTATTCCCACAGTAACAGGGAACACAGCACGGAAGATATCGATCGATACTACCAATCCTTCCGATCGGCTGCATTCGGCTTTACTCGTAATTAAATTATCTCATCTCAGGGTGAAATCAGCCACGTAAAAAGCAATACTGTCCCTGCGCACGGTAGATCTGCGACCGGCGTGAAATAATTATTAGAAAGACTCACCTCAATCTAACGCTGAGTAGCCGAACTATAGAATTTTCTCTAACGCAAAATACATGTAAAAATACTGCCACGCAGTGCGATATTAACATAAAAAAATATTTCGTAAGTAGAGTCATTACCATTTTGTTGAATCGACGTAAATTTTCGAATAAAAGGTTTTGTTTAGAAGGAAATGTGGGAAATCCTGCCAATGGAGAGAAATGATAATACAATAATTGGGATAATGGTTTTCTTTTGGTACACTTTATCATGGTAAGCCTTTTCCGCTTAATGATTGTCCGTTCCAGCAGATCGAAGTAATGACGCACGTTGGCCTGGTTACCGGTACGTTTATCGCCACCTATTCACTCTTGTTCGTCGATGTGTCCGCTTACCTACCTACATACATACATATAATCATTGATCCATGTACTTGCCTCACGGACAGTCCTTCAGTGTCAATTAAAACCCGCCATTCACTCAAGATCCCATCAATTTTCCAACTTTTCCCTATATCACACGCTAATGTCCGTAATAATTGTATTAATCTACGGTAAACTCCCCGGCTTTGCCCAGGCTTTTATATTTAAAACATTGCAATTCGTCGAAATGCCAGAATGAAATTATAAATCGTATATTTATAATAAAAGATTTAATAAATGTAAAATTTTATAAAGATAAGGTAACATAAAAATATAAATGTCACATGGTAATACATTATTTAATTGATCATTAGTATTGCGAGATTTATAGTCCTGTTTTCGGTGCAAACCTTAAAATTTCTCGATGTGTCAGAAATGCCTGTATTTAACGTGAATACGAAATAAATAATTAAACATCACACACTTACTTGCAGTAAGAAATATATGCTCGTGAATTTTAATGAAGTTTTAATACAATTTGTAGTTTCGTATAGTCATGGAAAATACCACGTGATTTACTTGAACCGATGTGTCCCGTTGATTCTCCTCGGACGTGAGAAAAAAATCACCCATAATTCGATCGATCATTTATCCGAAAAAACTGTGCCCTTAGTTCGCTCATTTAAAAATGATAGAATTTGCATTTATTAGCAATACTTTGCATTTTCATGCCCGAAGCTTTCCAGTCTCCGTCTGATTTATATGTCTGGTAGGGTACCACCTTTGGATTCCCTCGTCAACTTGGACAGATCGTTGTTATCAGAAATCTCCCCATAATGAATATTTCATGACCACCTTAAAAACAGTGACGGACCAAATTGATCGTAAAACAATGCACGAAACGTTTTTGCATCCAAGATCATTGTGCTTTGTCTCGTTCAACAAATTCGTATTGCATCAGAAAGTAGACATTTTTAAGAACTACAACTGTCGTGAAATAATATAATTTTTTAAGCAAACTTCAATTTTTGCAGTATTTTTGTAGTTGTGCTGCAAATATTTATTCTATTTACGTATGTTTTAAGAAATATTCTTAAACAAGGGGCTAAACAATCATTGCTGGACGTTACGATTAACAAGTTTTCTATCAACAGAGTGTTTCATTCATTGAAATTGCGTAAAAGTCTCTTCAAGATACTGCAAACGAGGAAGTTGTTGTAATTTACTTTTAATAAACCGCCAAATCGCGATTTTTCGCTCATGTCATGATTTTCCGGCATTTTCACCTGTCACGCGATATTTTTCAGATTATTATAAAATTATACATACCTATAGGGTGTTTCACCTAATTTGAGCAGTTGAAATATCCCTGTTGCCTTTGAATGAGGTTTTGCAATTGGATTAATACAAAATATATTTTAAGTGATATTTAATTTTTCATAATAGAAATTACATGATTTTTACTTTGATTTTGATTGATGATTTTTACTTACTTTTTATTTTATTTTAGTTAAATTCGTCTAAAAGCAATTTGTATAACCATATTACATATTGATAAATTAGTAGAAACATTGCCAACATTTGCTAACCTTTGATTTTCTCGAAACAAGAGAAAATGGACTTATATCACTTTCAAAATAAACGGCCCATATGATCACCAAAAAAACTGTTTCCTGAAGGTCATTTTTCGGATATTTCAATGTCTATCGCAGTGTATATAATTCTGTATATATCATGTAATTTTGCTTAGCTCGTTTCTAATACGTACACGAGCATACGTATTACGTTTGTAAGTACATAGCCAAGTACGTACAAGTCAACCATCTCTGTGAATTTTCGAGGAATATTCGATTAATAGGATTACTGCTTCCTGCCTAACACGCTTACCGGACCCCTCGGTTAGACTGTTTACTTTATGGACACAGTCTACTACGTTCGGTTCGACAAACTTATGGGTAGTAAATCCTAACAACGTTCTTCTGCTAATTAGCAGCACTCGTTCGTTGATTATCCCAATTATACCCGCCTGTTAACACAGTTTCTCCGTTCTATTGTTCTGCTTTCATTCCATTGATCATACAAAATGACAAGGTTAAGGACACGATAGGAGACAGACATAGAAAATAATTAACACCTTCTCCTTATTTTTAATAGCTGTAGCGAATAACGAAAATTTTTTATTAGTTAAACGTGGAGCCCTTAAAATACCTTGTAAACATCTTAAAAATAAGAGCTACACTTTTCCTTCGAATTAAGAATTTTAATAACCCGCAGTAGACATTTTTCGCGCACCGTTTTGATACAGTAAATCCGCTTGCTTGGGTGAAAGATATAAATTTTTCTGACGAACGCGCTTGCTCTTGAAAATTCCTATTACCCGTCGTGTTATACGGATGTTGCCTGTATTTCATTTTATCATAAATACGATTTCAAAAGAATTACGTGTAATTTATTCATACACGTGATTTATGAGTTCAAATGGGAGAATAATGTAAGACATTATGCCGCAGCAAGTGACAATATTAAAATTGCGTAAATTTGTCCGATTACTTGAAGGGTAAAGATACATTTGAAAGCGAGGCGTCTATCAAAACTGTTATTAATCGTAATACAAAAAGTTCCTAAGCGAACTACATCGAAGCTAACAAGACCATGATTAAGCGAATCAATTTGTTAGAAATATATAAAAGCTTAAAATTTTTTGAAAGACTGGCTGTTCTATATACATGAAGCTAATATTAAAAAGAAAGACGAAAGAAATGTATCGAATCTGTAGAAAGTCGAGGTTGAAGTAAGACGCGTCGAAAAGAAATTCCTTCCTGACACGCAATATTTTTCTCGTGGCAACTGAGATAGCGACGAATGAGATCCCGCCGCGGTTCTGGTAATACTTTATCGGAAAATTATGTTAGTCGAGAAAACTACGATCGTAGTGAGCGAAGACCTTTTATATGCAAAATTCATGCGGCACGAAGAAGCATATAGATCGAAGGAGATAGAGGTAAGTGGGTAGGTGATGTTTTATTGAAGACCTTCACTGTTTGTCAGAAAATGACGACAACGTTGTCGAAGGGAATAGAAGTCTACCGTTAGTTATAAGCTCACATCTTTCAACTTGTCGTGTACAGAGCTTCTTTTTTAAGCTGTAATCTTCATTAGAAAAAACATAGCGTACTACATAGAAGTGCGAACTAACTTTATTTCAATGATATATTTAAAAGACTAATCGTGGGAGAAGAATATTATGGTAAAACGAAGAAATAATATTGTGGGAGATTATGGAATACGTATTGTACTTGTTGAAAATTTCAAATAAATTTAATAAACTTAACTCTTTCTACATAGACATTGGCCCTAAAAATAAGTTGAACGAGAATATTTACGAATTTAGTGTAACGAATTTACGGTTTAGTGTAATACAGAAAAAGTAAAATACGAAATAGCACAAAGAATGGTATTGTTTAACGGAGAACATAATTGAAATATAATTCTCCCAGCATCTATGGTAAACGACATGGTTTCTTCCATATATCAAAACTCTGTTAAAAGTTTAAATTGAATTCATGCAGTAAAAATGTAGAAAAATAACACACGTGAATAATGACAATTTTACAGATACATTTATTTCATTTTGTTTTAAGGCAATGTACTTAGAGTGGGAAAGTTCCTAAATTCTCTTTGTAAAAAATGAAATATTTCTTCATGCGTCTATGTTCTCGCAAACGTTTCTACAAAAACAACATTGACGGACACTTCGATTTTCCGAAACAAATTTTTACTAACATTGCTTGACAATACAGTAACGTAATTCGGCAAGTTTTTAGCACATGTCCTTTTTTGAAACTTCAGTGATTCGTGACACGCTACATTTTACTCGTGAATGTAAAAAACGCGAATGCGGGAAAACCGGGAAAGACGATGGAATCATTTGTCAATGCTGGTTTGTTTCCCTCGGTCAATTTTCTCTCGAGCTCGCGGCACGCCAGTATAATGCCTTTTTTTTTTGTTTTTCTCGTAAATCGAACGACACTGGAGACGGCGAATTGGGTACCGCCTTATCCGTCGTCCCTGAAAAATGACGTCGTTGTACGGGAGTATTGAAACACATTTTATTATTCGTGTTAAACTTCCAGTGAAATATTTCAATAGCAGGGAGGAAAGGAAAGGGACCACTCGCGTGAAAAAGTATAGGATACCACCCCGCGTGTGAGAAATATGTAGGTATCTGTCTGTAAATCATGAATAAAATATATACATACGTGTTAGAATCCTTGGAATCTGAAATTTATAGGACAAATTCAGGTACCCTTTAATGCGGTAATAGTCCGGTCGAAATAATTCAAGAACGAATTGTCGAATCTTTGCCACGTAAATGATGTTTAACTGATACGCAGTTAAGGGGTCTATGTGATGAAGAAAATATATTTTACACCCCCCCCCCCCCCAGGGGATGTCATTAATTACATAGTTGAACGACCGATTAAATTAAAGCCCTTTCCGAACCATTTCATTTATAATGCAACATCGTAAATGGTACTAAAAAATGAATTACACTACAGAGATTTAACGAGCAGTCGCGAATTTCCCCTTCTCTTAATTCTCTTATCATACAATATAATTTATTGACGGATATTTCAAAAGCTTATAACGGTCAGAGGATTTTATCGATAGTAATGGAAGAACACCTATTTTGCAAAGTGCTCTTAATTTGGGAAAATGGAAGTTTGGCCTGACAAACGTGTCGCGACTTTATTTGAAGTTATTTAGCAGCCAGCAACAGTGCCGTAGTATAAAATATCGTCCGGTGTCAACGCGGTTCAGTATTTTGCTAGGATTCAATCGTAAATTTTGTGAAGCGAAATATAGTTTTGTCATACGTGAAAAATGCGTATTTTCAAGTTCGCCAACTCTAAGTAACATCTATTCATATAAATTGTTAAATATGCACAGACTTAATTGTTTTTGGTCTTACTGCTATAAAAAATGTATGAAAAAAAAGTTCTGCAATTTGCTAACATGGAAATGTATCCAAAAATTGTTTTATGTAAAGAATGAAAATGAATGTATTAGTAAGTATGTAAAAAACGAAGGTTCTTTATGTTAAAATGCAACGAATAACCAAGCTTTTATTAGACATTAAATGCATATGCTACAGTGTACTTGAAAATCTTTCGAAAATTGGTCAACTTTTCCTATCGACTTTTCTGGTACGTTTTGAATAATACATTTTCAGAAATGTCAATTGCCTGATTGTCAGTGTAACGTATTATAAAGACATACATACATCGCGACACTATTGTTTCAAGCGTCAGCCGTAAGAAAAGTGTGTAAAAAGAAAGTCGTGGAAAAACTGTAACTACCCCTCGAATTGCTCCCCGTTCAGAAATTCTTCCCCACGTACATCGCCGGCGGTAAACGAATAAGAGCATTTCAGGAGATAACACTGAAGGTTCTTAAGACAGCCAATAAAAAAAAAACGATCGCCCATGTTTTTATGCTTGTTAAATATAGGACCGATGTTACCGAGTAAAACTTCATCTGCCGGATGGATAATTAAATATAAATCATATGGTATGATAAAAATTAGATCTTATTTATTGTAGGATATCGAGGTAGTAAATATCGAATAAAATAATTGAAGTTCTGTCATGTTACTATACCCATACTGTTGTTTCATCTGTCAAAATTTAGAAGGGCAATAAATAATAACGCCTTCTCAGGGAAATATTGGGTTATGTAAATGTATACAAGTGAACTGCGGTGCAGTATTTTCTCACCTTGAAGGTTCATGAATTTATTCAACGAGAAGAATGAAAACATAAACGTGAAACACTTACTACGTGTATAGTTAATGTTTTAATTATGGCGTACATTGTCGGTAATCATATTATCAAGACTCAATGAACTAAAGCTAGCAATAGACATTTTTTGTGCAGAAATCGACATAGAAAAGATAATTAACATTTTCTATTCTCATTGTGCTTCTTTAAACTGACTTCCAGGCATTCGTTAGTAACAGCTGCCAGTGTTTATATGTATAAAATAAGTTGACCAATAGTTGAGTGTTGAAGAAAAAGAATTTAAATAATGCGAATAAAAAAACACTTGAAATTAATTAAAGGAATATTTATTAATTATAAAAGAGTCAGATACCGAACAACTTATGTATACATACATATATGTGTAAAGTACAATTACGTGTGTAGATTTACATATGTATCTTTGAAATATTTTATAAATTTCAAGCGTCAGCCTTAAAAATGGCCTTAGTTTTGTTCTTAATTTTCAATAAGGGAAAAGGGTTTTATTTGTCGTTTGCCTGTTTGAGAAAGGCCAAATAATAAATAATGACACATTCTGAGGTTTAATGTTGACTAATGCAAGAACGAAAGGGTTTAAAAAGTCACTTCGAATTTCACAAGACGCGTATAATAAAACAAGATGGCGGAGCGTCGACAGTTTGCAAATGGCCTTCAACAGTCTACTTTCGGAACTCGCTAACTGATGATGAAAATTCGCGAGTATAAGCTTCCCTTGGCTGGCAGGAACTTTCATATCGCCACGCCTCGTATTCTGCACGTACGATACATACATATGTATTTGGCTGGCAAGAAATTATGCAGTGGTTGATGAGCATAATTACGTTACTACAGGGAGGCTGGAGAAGCCAGTAAACCGCAAACGAGAATAAGCTTCCTCCGCTCTTCCGGTTCGTCAATTTATTAACACCGACTGGAACGCTAGCATATTTTATTTTGCTAGCATACCATTACTTTTTTACTGTTTTTTAATCTTCAGTTTTACCCTTACGTTTCTACGTTCCTCGTAGTTTCATGGAAATCGGAAAATCTACTTTCCATGCTTTTCATGCACTTGCTTGTTTGTAATATTTCAGATAAAATTGACATTCATTTGTAATTATTGCAGTAATTACTGTACCGTTAGGTGATACGTTATCAAACAGAAGAAATTGTATTAGCGCTTATTAATTTTATTATATTACGAGGTATTAAAAGGTTTACATTTCAATTTACCCAAACTTATTAATGAACGTGTATGCTATGGTTTCACATTTTTGTTTATTATAAATCGTTTAATTTGTGAATTGATGAACAATTTATGGACAATTTATAAACAAAAATAATAAGATCGCTAAACCGACATGGACTTGTACCACTTTCAAAAGCAAAGATATTAACAAACCATGTTGTAAACATTATCTATATTATGATTATAGTTAAGTAAATCTATGTTTTTACAGTAATAACAGAATATATAAGATAATATATAGCACGAGTATTATATAACTTTTTTTAGAATATAACCATATATACATTAAATAATATATTTGGTTAATAATATTTAATACTTATTTATTTTTATTGGATTGCGGAGATATTTTGAAATACAATGATTACATTGTAATCATAGAATGATAGAGCTTTCTCCACTTTCAAAATAAATATGTTTTCAGTTTCTTTTAACAACTGTAGTTCTTTTGGCACTAATACAAATAATTTTCTGTAATCGATTGTAAATCTTTTATAAACGAAACATTACCTCAATTTCTAATCATTGTAAAAGTATTACCAACTTTCTCGAAATTGGGCTTACACCACATTCAAAATGATTCAATTTCAAGCTTGTTATTATTTGTTATTATGTATACGTTTTTTATAAGGCAAGGTATTTCAATGACTCTCTCCCGAAATACTTGTAATTTAAAATCTTATATTACGTCGCCAAATTCATATTTTATTCTTGATTTTTGTTATGTCAATGAAGAAATGAAAAAGCTTATGAAAGCAATATTTACTTTAAAGAAAGCAGTATTTTTAAATAATCCATGCATATTATATACTTCGTCTAAAAAACGTACCATTATTACAATATAAAATTCCGTTTACAGTATGTGATGATTATGAAATCTGATAATGAAACGGATACGCGGCTCAGTATGAGAACCTGAAGTTATCCGACCAGTCATAATTAAAAAGATCGTCCAGTTCAATTTTACTCTCCGGGACTCTGACCACAGAGCAACGTCAAAAGATCACGATTTTATTAGCGATTTCTATATTGAAGGGAATGTCTATATTGAATCTAGTAAATAGATCTATATTGAATCCCGTAAATAGATAAATAAATAGAACTGAACTGAAACTAAAACAGAAACGGAACGGAGAACTGAACCGAACGTCTAACAATAAGAGGTCCTTAGCATCCTACATTCTTCTTTTTGGTCTAATGCTTGTGTACATTTCAATTACTCTACAGGACCATTATCTTTTCTCCGGGAATAGTATTTTTGCACGAGTCGAAGATATCAATATCCGGAACATTAGACTGGCGATTCCTTGGGCTTCACGGGAAAGCAGTTTGAAAGCAAATATCGATTTCTTAGGGCGGTGCTGATTGCTTCGCCGCGACCTCGACTTCGACGACAATCGCAAATGCGATTTTCTCCGAAAGGGGGGAGGGGCAAATGGAAAAAGGCTCCCCTGACCTTCCAGTCAGACGAATTCTAACCCTCTGTTGCACTTAACGAGGCACAAAGCGGCGGATTTACGCTCGTTTTCACATTCATAAGTCAAGAAAAGTCCAACAATATTTCAAGAAGCTCGGATACTAAGAAACCTTGTCGTCCGAAATTTTTATTCATGCGCGAAGACTGCTTTCCTGTCAACGGCAACTTGATTATTTGCGAAAAATCACGTTCTTCCCCCGAATCGTTAATAGAGTCGTTTGGTAGACTTCTCGGACTTCTTGGTAGAAATTCGTGGCCGAAAACAACACAGTTTAATTGTAGAACGAAACTCGTAGCACACGGCAGAAAGTAAAGAAAGTGTGTATATTAAACTTGGGCACTTAATTGTAAGGTCATTAGAACTTTTAAAATATGCATAGGTATCTTTTCGTTTTCGTCATTAAGAAAAATTGAGAATGATACTGTTTTGGCAACGTTTTTTATGAAATTTAGCTATCTAGGTTATTCGTCTTTTTGCAAAATTCTGTTGTAATGTTCCTCGTTCTAATTGTAATTAAACATCTTTAAATAGTAATCCTGCAAAAGTAGGCAAAATTACTGCTTCAGTCTGTAGTCTCTTCAAATGTGATGATTGGAAATGGTTTAGCTCAAATCTCTTGACGGATTAAAGCTTAATGGAGCACGTCGTTATAAATTATATGATTGAAGAATGTATATCTTCAGTAAAATATCCTTTTAAACGAGACATTTTCATATATTTTGTTATGTTTATGTACACAAATATTAAAAGACTTCATTTTACGCATCTAGCGACATCGTCTCAAAAGAAGTAACTTTTGTTCCTCGTATGAAGGCTGACAATGTATTCGAAATATCAGTTTTTTCAGAAAACGTATACAAAATAGCCTTAAGTGAATCTGATTTGACGTCGCTCAAGCCAATATCACTGTGTGCACTGAAGAATTGAAGTGCTTTAAAAAATGAATTTTTCATAACAAACACACGTAAATTTACTATCAAATGTCATCCCTGAGCCACCAATGGAAGCTATTTTATAGTTATGATCTGACTAAAAGTACGATGTGTCAGTGAACATACGGCAATTACCTTTCTTTTAATGTTATACTCATAGTGATTCTTGTTATTGGGTCGGTTAATATCTTCTCGTCGTTAAGAAGTAATCTACCATGGAACCGTGTACCAGCGAAAACCGAGCACGTCGAAAAGATAATAGAAGCCTTGCGTTCATGGAGAAAACATAAGGGAGGAATGGTATCTTGGTGAGGATCTTTATAACTGGAACGTCCAGCGAAATAGTTCGCAATTTGATTGCCCATCTAGTTGCGCATTACGTAGAGCATAACTCGCGCAATATTATTTATTGGACCTCGGTGTTCCGGCTCGGACGTAAACCTAGCGCGAAAGGTCAAAGTATAATCGTAGAATCTCTCCCGAAGGACCGGCAAAGAACCCCGACACGATGCCATTTACGCCATACCAGACCTTATTTAACCGAATTTATTCTATGCCCTAACGTCCCCGAATTCGCTTAACCGTGTACTTCACAATTAGTGTAATCGATAACAAGTTAAACTTATGGAGGATATATTTGGTACTTGATGGTATCATGATTGATCCAAGGTAAAAAATAATGAAAAACATGCTTCGATTAAAACAATATATATGTAGTATATTGTAAACTAACCTTTACTAAATTACAATGCTGTTCTGTCGTCTCTGAGTTAGAGTGGGTTAGAGTAAATTAGAGACTGGATTTCGGCCCTTGATACATGCTATAATACATTGCCATTAGTTCGTTAAAAAATCTCATACCCATTCACATACCCACGTTACGCAGCGTAATATATATTTATTCGTACAAAATTCTGGAAGCACCGAAAAAAAATTTCACTGTCTCTCCAGGTATTTTACCGACACCCACACACAGTTAGCATTGCATCGATATTGATATTTTTCATACAGAGAGAATAATTCTGTTTCGAATTACTTATTAAAATTTTTGTTGTTCAAGTGAAAAAAAATCCGTCGAGTAGAGTGGATACAAAAAAGAGCTTTTAAGCGATCTATTTAAATAATTATGAATGACCACAAACGGATTTTCCATGAGGGGAAACTAAACTTTCTTCTGACAGTGCTTTTCGCATTAAACCCGTTTCGACGTTACAGTATGCATTTTTAAATTTCCCTTTTTCAGTGAGAAATTTATTAAAGTGCGACCTGAAAGTTACAGCAGCAATATTATCTGCAGAAAGTTTTTCTTCGGAGATATCTCGTTCCCGCGTATCGCGTTGTGATTTAAACTTCGTTAAAAAACGATTACCCACTGCAAGAGTCAGCCTACCCTTCATTTTCTGTTTAATTGTGAAATTTTATCGTTTCTCACAAGTCCTAATGGCCGTATTTCTTGGTTTCCACTTAGCAGAAATCTTTGAGACACAGAATCATGTAAATTTTTATTCTTCGGTACTCGCAAGTTTTTTCTATTGGTAGAAATGTCTGAAGTACTGAATAATTGCGAATAATTTTTCATAACATCTATCGCACTTTTATGTGCCAGTAATCGTAGCTTTCTCGACTCAAAAATTTTTACATTGATACCTTTAGTGCAGTAAAACGCATTGTGAATGGAGTTAAATAAGATAACTCGGCTTCTGAAAATGACTTTTAAATAATGAAAAACGAAGTTAACATGAAAGAAGTCCTCTGAACAAACAAACGTATATACCTAAGACAATAGCAAATATAGCTGGCAAAAGTGCATAGTTGTACCTCATGACTAACTAGATCAAGCAACGTATGTTTTCATTCAATTAAAACTTTGTTGTCTTTATATGCATAGATTTTACATTTCAAAGATTTGCAATTAATCCACTGAAACTCATCCTAATCCATTCGGATTGTTAAAACTACGAAGGGATTTAATATTTTTTAACTTTGAAAAGTTTAAAAATATTTTCATTTAGTACTGCTTTTTGCAAAATTTACCTATTTTATCTGCAGTTTAGAATTTCAGCTTTAAGCTTATTTTATGCCTTAAAGACTTTAAACATAAGAAGGGAATAAAAACAGACACCATTTTTATACAAAAGATTTATTGTTTATTACACTTTTTTTACTTTCTGTTATATCTGATTTGATATATCATAGTTTCTGTTATTGTTGATAAAAAGTTATTTGTTTTAGTTTTACAGTTTATGTATGTAAGTTTAAAACTACCAGGAAGCTACTAAGAAGGTATATTTATTTACTTTGTAAAGGCACGAGTAAAGATTATTATTATTGTTACTACTGTTTCTTAAATTTACCTATCTCATTAGTTATTTTTGATCTTCTATACCCTAATTCTTGTTAAGAAAGTTCGATCACTGATGGGAGAAACTACTTCCTTTAATTTTTATAGTTGGAGTGAACTTGCGAATCGATCGTACCTTAAATTTCATAGTAAGTTCGAATTTTGCCTAAAAAGTACATGAAAACATGAGTATGACTATTTCGAACAGAAACTTCTAAGAACTCTTCTAATTTTTATTTCATTAGAAATATTCTTTTTCTGTCACCAGTGCTTTCGAAGATATTTATTTTTAAAGATTTATTAACTCCGGGAAATAACAATTAGATATTGACATTTTGTATTTTATTTAAACAAGTATCAAAAACATTTATGCGAATTTCCCATTACGATTTCCACTGATTCGCAGAATATCAAATACAGTCCAATGTGTATAGGAAAACTGAGTATGCATTGTTTAATTGAATAATGTTCATAAATTTTTTAATTTATTTACGTACAAACTCTTATCAAGTGATGTGTTATCATCGATTTCATAATGCATACTTTTTGATACAAGTATTTTTATGCAAATAATAGTTCCATATGTCAATTCTTTCTCTTCTACAACAAAAAAACGATAGTTCTTATAACAGGTTTGTACATGTTTACACTCAAGACGTGTTACACAAAAATTTCTTCCATACATAATGTTTCAGCCTAATTGCAGGAAACGAGATCAATATAAGGAATGGACATGTAAATGCAGTAAAATGTATGTATGTATATGAGATACACATTGCGCTCTTCATAAAATATTGTGCAATTTGTATAAGAATCAATGAAAGCACTGACAAAAACTCAATTTCTAGAGTTTCAGTTACTTATCAAGTTACAAATAATTTAATTCTATTGCTCTTTTACCAAGAATCAATGTTTAGAAAAGTGATTAGCATCAAATTTTATATACAGAAGAGTGTATTCGCATATCATTCATTTACATTAGTAACATTAGTAACTATCAATCTTAAATCCTTTTATCACTCTACATTCGAGCACCATGCATGATGTTAAGATTAATTTTGGGATTATTTCTCTCATAAGCTGAATAAAACTAAACAATAACTGGATGCAAATATGTACACAAAAAATAAGAACACGCTGTAAACTAAGCATATTTAATAAGTTGAATTTGCAACGAACACTCTACTTTCGCTAATATAACATAAATCCATGTTAATATATTGTTGATTACGATACATATTTCTAATCGTATTTTTTAAAACGGCAAAAATAACACATCTAATACTAGTAATGTTAACTGAGATCTCTATAGAGTACATTCTTTAGCACTGTAATAACGTTATATAACAATGCATTGAATTTTTCGATACAAGGACGTGAGAAGCGTTTCAATAGATATCAATTTGATATAATATTGTAATCATAATGCGTCGTTTCATATGTATATTATTTACACGAGAGTCGATGTAACGATATACATATATTCATTACTTACGATAGTTCAAATCCTTGGGAATACTAATCTTCCCGTAACGATACACTTTTCGCATTCGCATATTTATATGCGATAGGCGCAGACTATTCTAACTCATAGCAAGTGGTATTCTAATTGTAGAATGTACGTACAATTGACCTAATAAAAATATTCTAGAAGCAAGTAATCGTATTATTCCTTGTTATCAGATTCGCTGCGTTATCACTAGAATTTTGTTAGAATTACGCATTACGAAAAAAGTAACATACATTCCTGTGGGACTTGTAAGAACTAGTATAAAAAAATATACCATCTGAAAGTATTATACAGAGGTTTACAAATATGATTACGCCTGTAGTTACAAATATTACTATTTCCCCCAAGGATGGTAAAGTATATGTTAACGACTGTACAGTTTAATTGTCAGTCCTAAATGTACAGCAGTCAATCGACGAATATTGTCACCATAATCTACTATGGCTTATTTTCATCATCGCCCGAATCAGTTTCAACATCATTGTCGCATATCTGGATTGTGTCTGAGTTACTTGCACCTAGAAAATAATGCATTTTATAATACTATGACGAAAATAACAAAATTATCAAATAAGGCACAATCCTAGTACATCTGTATGACATTAAATAAAAGTAGGACATCACATAGAAATATAGCAGCGAATATGTAAACCAAGTTTTCTTTAGGTGATTGTGTTTTTAACAGAAATATGTTTTGAACGGGAGAATGCAATTAACCATAATGTTGTTCTTTAAATTTTTGAAGCCTAATTTACCAAAAAATTAAGTACTGACAATCCTCCTGTAACATGGAATTCTTAGAACACACATTCTATATAATACGGTAGAAAAATTGCATAAAACCCTTCGACAATAAGTTTACTTTAGTACTGAATAAATTCTAAATAAAATGATTTCCTATAACACAATTAACCATGTCATAGGAGGGTTGGCTGTAAATGTAACACTCACATTACACTAAAGAAATGTAATATTTATCATATTCTTGCTATTTTACCCATATGAATTATTGGAAAAGAAAAAACAGTCGTTACATATTTATGAGAAAGAGATTTGCTTGAACATGTAGAATTATTTCATAATGTGTGTTGTTACTTTCAACATCAAAATTGACAGTTATAATAATACTGTGTTATTATATGATCCACATGCAATTAAATGACACACTTCACTATGACATATACACTAAAAAA
The DNA here is from genome assembly GCA_963989215.1 of Hedychridium roseum. NCBI lineage: Eukaryota > Metazoa > Arthropoda > Insecta > Hymenoptera > Chrysididae > Hedychridium > Hedychridium roseum. The sequence continues at coordinate 1,978,248 of OZ022312.1, read as the reverse complement.
TTCACATTAAATATAGTAAACACGGGCTATTATGGCAATACAGGATCTAAAAGCTGTGACACATTCCACATATTATTAAAGGCAAGCTTCATCAGTTTCCTATCTGGGTCGTAACTGATATTGTTGAAACAATAAACAGTTTTCTCTGCATACTCATGTTACATTGTCCTATAGATAGAGGAACAAAGAAACACGAAAGGTTTGAAGGACTAGGGGCAACATATAAAACAAAATCAAAAATCCAATAAAGCTGACAGACATGAAAGGAACGAATAAGCTGAAGAATTTAAATAATGGAATAATGGAATCAAACTTGAAAAACATACAAGAAAATGGAAAAAGAATTAATGTTTAATCAATTTAATTGTGTTTTGAAAAAAATATACTTGTTGTTTGAGTACAATAACCTTGAACTAAGAGAAATTACTACATGATGTCGCATGGATCTTTAATTAATAACAATCCAAACCGAAATCTTTATGCATAAGTATTATATAGATACAAATCAAATTTAATGGCACAGCTGTAGTTAAAGTAAAATTTTACTGAACACTGTTCAGTAAATTTGATAACAACGACAATCATAATCAAATGTCACGATTTCTAAGCACAAATGTTTAAATGTCTGTATTTCTGTACTGACATATAATTAAATTGATTATGACATTAAATGAAATGTTATGAAATCATGAAAATAAATTATGTACCAGGTATACAGCACACTATCAGATGGGGCCCAATGTTGTTCTATAAACGTGTTGATTCAGCTTGCCCGTTATTCTTAGTATCTAGACATTTGTCTGTAAGAAAGATGTTTCCATATTAAAGATAATTTTCCGCGTTAAAAGTTTCACTTTCTTCAGATGCTTTCCATGTCAATTTCAGCTTTAAGTTGATATGTTGCACAGGATGTACCATGCATTTTATAATGCGATCAATTTCCTTATGTTGGCAAGGATACAGTAGTAATTTTGTTACAATATGGAATATATGAAATGGTCAGCTCGGATTACTTCGGCAGACGTGAAAAATACATACTGCCAAAGTTTAGTATTCACAAAATGCACTATGGTTATGTATATTTCAGAAACCATGCATTTTTTACACTCCTAAGTAAAAACGATGTTGGGAACAGCAAAACGGAGAAACTTGGGGAACCATAATAATTGATTTCTAATGAAAATAGTGGGAAAAACCTATAATCCATAAAGGATATACGTCACCTCCTGAATAGACAAAATATACTGTCCAGCCTGGACTTGGTTTTACAGGAGGACCAAGTAGAGAATTTATCAAATTAAAGATTAAAAATGACAAATTAAAAAATAATGTTAAGAAAAAACAGTATAATAGATAAATATCTGAAATAAGTGAGATACTCTTTCATACATAATTCTAAACACCTATTTCACCCTGCAATGTTAATTTCAAATGTGCAAACAATGTATGCAGTGTAAGCTATAGTATGTAATGGAGTGCTACAATACTATATGTGTGCTATACACATCATAATATAATTAGTATTACTAGTATTTCTGGAATGAATAAATTCACAAAACGACGTTTTGCACGATATGGAATATGATAAATACATAAAATTCCGCGATAATATATAATTGCTGTTAAAAACTTATGAATTTATCAAATAAAACATGTATTGCGACGTTTATGTATATACTTAACATCAAGCCGTATTAGTGATAATTTTAGTATAAACATGCATGTAAGCAGTATAGCTACTGAAATGCAGAATAATGAAGATCGTAATATTTTCACTTACCCGTGAGGGTGATGTCAACCAGCGCTTTATCCCTTTCTATATAAAGTGCTGTCAGGAAGAAAAATAAACTGCCGAGGACCTCGACGAAAACGGTCAGAAACAAGGCATATTGTAAACTTCGAAACTCTACTATTGGATCCTGCATTACATATAGGTCTTGTTTCTGTTGTCCTCCGATAGTTATGTCAGGTAGAATGACACTTTTCAATGATTCAGAGAGCTGTTAACATTACAAAAGGAAATGTATTGTCTGCAATATTTATTTATGCATAATTAATATGGAAGAAATACTCACGACGCCGATAAGGTAAGGACTTCCTGCATCCCCGAATGCGTGAGCAAATAATATTTGAAATGCTTCTGCTGAAGATCTTCTGGTTGGTATTACAACATACTGTAAAAATAATGTCTTAATGGTATTTTTATGAACATTTTATTTTTCAAACCGAAAATTGCAATACATTATTAGAACATGCTGACCCTCTAAACTTTCTTGCATTAATGTTAGCAAATTTAATAAATAGTGTGCATACTTAATCCAAATTATTGTACATCTAGATTTATACTCACCAATAACATGTCGGCTACTATTGACCAATTTAAGTTCAATGATAATTGGCCAAAAAATATTAATATATAACACAAAGTAGAATTTGTATTAGCAGTTACAGTAGCTAAAAATAATAAGGGTGTGCTTATTAAAAGACCCCCTGCACATATTAATGGATCGGCTTGATGCCAGTATACTCTCAATTTCTGGGCTAAAATCGAGCCCAAAGGCACACCCACTATTCCTGATAGCATTCCTATTAACCCAAATTTGTATGCCACACTGAAATAACATACATTAAAAAATAAATGAATTATTACAACCTAGATGTACGTAACAATATTGCTAAAAATGAAGAATCATACTCATTTGGATCAACATCTACAGTGTTGGGTTGGAGCTTAAATCCTAATTGTAAGAATGTTGGAGCCCACCAAGATAATGCCCCAGCTACAAACGCCACACATGTGAATCCAGCAGTTGATAACATAAAGCTTGTGCTGAAATATCAACATGAAAGAATTACAAACAGGATTTCATGCGAAGTGCTCTGTAATTCAGATAAGAATTAGTACCTATACAATTTGGTATGTAATGTAATTAGTTGCTCAATAAATGCTGAATTACTGATGGTAAAATATATCTACTCACTTTCTCAGCAGTGCTTTGATGTCATTAAACCAGGAAGTACTGGAGATATGTGCACCACCTTCCTTTTCACCTCTAACTGGATCCCTTACTAGAAAAAGTAGTAGAACTATTGCAATTAAACCTAATGCAGGGGTAATACGCAAACCCCACTGCCATACACCAGTTGCTTTGGCTGTTTCTCCTCCAATTATGTATCCTAAGCCACTAAACATAATAATGATGTTTCAATAATAATCTTAAAAAGTCATATTATTAATCTGTTTCATAGCAAAACCATATGTTACATTACCTTCCAACTGGAATAGCAAAGTAAAACAATGCAAGCATTTTGGAACGGACATCTTTTACAAAAAGATCACTTATTATCGTTGGTGCAATGGTAGAATAACTTGCTTCTCCTATACCAACAAGTGCCCTAAATAAAAGGAACCAGCCAAATGTCTGAAATAAGTTTAAGGATGATAAGTATACCATATAATATCATTAATACTTTCTCTAGAAATAAACTACTATTACCTGCGCTTCAAAAATTCAGATAAACTTTCAAGTTTCATAAGATACTGATTTTGTACTATAAAATTTATTTTAGAAATATCTCATAATAGCCCTAGCAAAGCGTTGTCATGACTTGCACTGAAGATTTTATATTAAAAGTTTAAATACATTTTTATATTACTTATATTTTTAATATAATGCCTAACAAATTACTAAAATGCATATAGAAATCATTGCTTATGCAACGATTATTCTACAGTAAAATGTTTACCTTCATATAAGAACCAATAAAAGTTGTTAGGCACCAAAGGAATACACCACTGCTCATTAAAATTTTTCTATTGTAACGATCTCCAAGATATCCAAACAATGGAGCAAATATCATGTAGCTCAGTATAAATGCTGTCTGGAGCAGCCCAGACATGTCATTACCAATTTTGAATTCATCTTTTATGTCGGATAGAATACCTGGGAAAGATTATTTATTGGATAGTAATGAAATTTATAAATAATCAGTGTTTTGAAAGTTAGGTAAAATGTAATAGTAAGATAAGGGGAATGAGAAGCGAGAAGCTTTAAAAATCGTGGATGCAATAGTTCTTATATTATTATGTAAGAATAAATCATGAAAAACTTACCAGCAACTGTAAATCTATCCATATAATTTATGAGATTCACAAAACATAGCACTGATACCGTTACCCATTCGTTTTTACTAATTAATCTGATATCGGACGACATTGTACGTTTAATTCTTTCGTTCTCGTTTACATTGTTCACTTCATTCTGTTGAGTTTCGGTGGAGCTGTTTTGATCAGCGTTTACTATCATGTACTGATAAGAGCCATTTGCCCGATTAGGCGGGTTTCTTCTATCGACCATCTTTCAAATAGATTTCCCAACGCAACAGCTGACTTTTGTATCGGCAGAATTTATTGCACCAAAATTTTGATAACCGTACATTATGACATAACCTTATAAAGCCATGACCTTAAACCATTTAAACTGCTTGGACTTTGCCTGCACGAAATGAAGTATACAAGTGAGATATATTACCGTTCCGCCAATAAAACAAATATGTGCAACAATGAGACTAAATTAAAGAGCTTGATATTAATTTTCAAGGTCGGGTATATGATGACAACACCAAACACGATAAAATGTCCGCCCCTAACCTTTCACTGCGAATCATAAGGAAGATTTTAATTTGTAACTTATTTTCACATTCCTGTGTACACATCTGTATACAGATAAAAAATTCACTGATATTAACTAACCAAGTTTTTAATATTCACCACTCCGACTCTTCCTTTAAATGCAGCAAATAATACTTATTCGCGTTCAAATTGAACGATACACATAGCCGAGGTCAGCGGACCAATTGTTGTAAACATTGAGCCAAATTTTCTTTCACCTGGTGTAGCTTTCGGTAAATTGCGGAAATCCGCGGGAAAATATTACAGTGCGATTCACTTCTGACGTTTCGAGAGGCCTGGTGGCCGTAGATGCATACCAAATTTTTATCATTACCGCAAATCGCATACATTATAGCGATAAATACACGACAATCTGAAGTACTTCGTTAAGATATCAGTTCAATTAAGGTAATTTACCTTATTAATCAGTGAAACTCCTGCAGTAAGTAACTAAAAATACGTATAACAGATCTGATAAAATCTCTTCATATATTTAACTTTTGAAAGAAATTAGACATTCTAATCTGGTATACTTTTACAAATTTTGGGAAAAATTGCAATACATTTACTTTCATTATGCAGATGTAAATGACAATCTAGGTTATGTTTACTTTCCTGTCAAGTGCATTTTGTTTTTATCTCATTATCAAGTGTTGTTATTCGCATAGTCTCAACACATTTATGTAACTGATGTATTTATTAAAGTAATATAATAATATTGCTGTGTTTCAACATTATAAATTTACAGTTGGAAACAATCATTACGTGCAATGGACATGTACCCATTAGAAAAAGTGGAGTTACAGACAGATGTGTATATGGTGTGCTTACAACATGCTTTATCAACAGAAAATTTTGAAGTCATGGGTTTACTCATTGGAAATGTGAGGTCATAAGCCAAATAATTATTTATTAACATAATAATCTTTACCATGGTATATATAACATTTGCAGTTTGAAAATGGGGTTGCAAAAATATCAGCAGTTATCATCCTACGACGCTCAGACAAGAAGAAAGATAGAGTTGAAATTTCTTCGGAGCAGCTACTAAAAGCTGTGGCAGAAGCTGAACGATTAACAATAGAACTGAAACGTCCTATGCAGGTTCTTGGGTGGTATCATTCTCACCCACACATTACAGTATGTCCATCACATGTTGGTAAATAGCCTTATAATGTTAAATGTTTGAACATATGTACAAATATCAGTATATATATACCTTCAGCCAGATTTCTTGCAAAATTGTTTCATGCTTAAGACAAACCACAGTTTCAATATGATTGTATTAACAGTTCAATTGTAATCAATACCATAAATATATGTTTCAATCATTAATTAAATAGAAGATCCTTAATAATATTTAAATATTATTTTTGCAAGGTCTTTTAAATCCATAAATAGTACTCTAATATGTACTCTAATATGACAAGTCCTGCTTACGTGTTCATAAAAAATGTGGATATTATTTTGTAAAATTGTGTTAGTGATTCCTTTTGTTTTCCCAAAACATACTAATAGTACATGTGTAAAGAGACTATCAAGTGATTTGATCACTATTATATTGAAATATTTTTGTTTTAGATGTGAGAACTCAAGCTACTTATCAAACAATGGATCATGGTTTTGTTGGTTTAATATTTTCAGTATTTTCTGAAGGAAAGGAATCAAAGGTGAGATATGTTCTCATAGAAATAACATTTGTTATACTTATAAGAATTATATTATAATGGGTTTGATACTATAATTTTTTCCCCATTGACATTTTTAGGAACAAGAAATATATTTAACCTGCTTCCAGTCTCATAATGGAGAAGCTACAGAAATTCCATTAGAAATCACATATACACCAAATATTTCTGATAAGTGTTTAAAGGTAAAATTTTTAATGTACATGTCAATGGAAGTTGATTAAAATTAAATAAGTTGCTATGAGATTAATATGAAGACAGAAATTCATAGATTTATGATTTCGCTACACGATGCCTTTATTTGAAAGTAGCCTTTATACTGTTGATATTTTTGTTAGACAATGACCGAGTTACCGAAGATATTAGTACAAGAGGAAGAAGATATGGCAGAAGCATGTAAAGAGCATCCAGATATTCTTGCTTCTATTCACAACAGTGCAGGTAAATGTTGCTTTTTACATCACTGCTTATGATACTCTTTTAAGAGTTCATTTTTACCCATAATGTTTGAAACACCCACATTATTTTCATAAGAATGATTTCATACTTTACAGTTCGAACGCAAGCGTTGGTTCATATAACAGATGTTGTTATAAGGCCTTTGGTTCTTATGTTTGAGAAGAGGATAAGTTTAAACAAATTACGCGCAGAATATCTCCAAAAACAACTTCAAGAACTACAGAAGCTATGTAATGGTTAAAATTAAATTATATTATTATTGTTTTATAGAAAACTACATGTCTAATGTAATAACCCTTATAACCGAAGCACGTAAGGCTGAACGACTTAAACTTATAAATATTTTTATAAGTAGTCAAACGCATTTAAAAAATTGTGGACTAATGAACTACTTTTCCAAGCGCTAACTTTGAAAAGTTTCAAACGATATAAATGCGACAGTATTAAAATACAAATATCTTTATTAATACTTGATTCTAATATAATTACATTCTTCTTAGTGTATTGTACTAATAGTTAATTTATAAACTTCATGCAAAAATTTGGATACTACCTGGTTTCTGAATTTTTCGTGATTTTATTAACCATTAACTACTATGTTTAACATGTAAAACAGGTGATAATAAAATAGACACAATTATTTTCTGTGATTTAAGTTTATTCCATTACTTTTTTCCTATTATTTTCTATGAATATATGTGTAATTTATTTACAAACAAGTTTATCTTTATGTGGACAATTAATTTCTTGTTACATTGTGAAATATGTGAAAAATTTCGCCAACGAATTGTAACGCCAACATTATACATAATGCAATAAAGGTTGTTCGTCGAATAAGTTCATTGCATATAGAATGAAATGGACATAGAATATTTCACAGATAAAGAAAATGAATTTGATGCGTATGGTTGGAAAGATTAACATCATTTCGCAACACGAATGTCCGGATTTAATTAAAAATGACTAGTATTTGTTTGAATGCACACATTCTCTCTTTCTCTCTCTCTTTCTTTCTGTCATTTATTTGTATCAACATTCCGTATCTTTATGGTACTATATAAACAGAATGAACTTTACATATACACATCACGGTATTCACACTCGCAGCTCTAAAGTATGTTTCAATGTTTTACTTTAACCAGTAGGATTGTCGACTGACGAATAGTTAAAACATACTTTAATATCGCTAAAATACAAACGCGAACACAGACTGAGTTCGAGTTAGGAAATAACAAGATAATCATAAAATTAAAAAGCCTTACAGAAGGATATTTTTACCTGAGGTGTGCATATAGTACTTCTTAAAATGTGCATTGAAGGATAATGAAAATAGAAATAAATAATACTGTATATCTTCGTACTATTAATATTTGAAACAAATTATACTGGATTATCAGTTAATTTACATAATTATCGTAGGTACCTTGCATCCGATGCTCTTTCACTGCACATTTCAATTAAGTAATAATACAAATAAAAGAACCTTTAAGTTACTTTTATTTTATCCCTCGCGAACAAAGGCCTGCCAAATAGTTTGACCGTTCTATATATACACTACTAGAATAACAGTGTATTTAAACAGACTTAAAAGTATTTAGAACACGGATTCTGCAGAACGAGAAAGATGTATAGGATGAGAAGGACTACGTGCTAACCTTTTGCGAGGCAGCTTTTCCAGTGTAGTTAAGAGCTTTGCAAAGTCAGGTCGATTTTCAGCATGGTAAGACCAGCAAAGCATGAGGATATCCTAAAAACATTTTTACGTTACAGCTATGCTATTTCCTGAAGTACAGAAATATGCATTTTCGTTCATACCTTAACATCACGGGAAGCTTGTAAATTAGCTAAAGTCTGCTTCATCCCTTTTCCAACCTGCCAAATAATGGCTTCCGGTGGTTGTCCTTTAAATGGCCACTCTCCGCAAAGAAGTTCGTACCAGACAGTTCTGAGGAAAATGATCACTTTTACATTTTCAAAGGTATATTGTTAGACAGTTTTTGTGCAAGTAGACCACTTCGTTTCCACCAACCCAAATGCGTAAACGTCAGAAGCAGCTGTAAATGGTAATTCCTCCTGATCCCGGTTTTGTTGTGGTCTCAGTCGTCGAACAATTTCCGGAGCCAAGTAACATAACCAGCCGGGTGGTATGCTGAGTCCATTGCCCTTCCTATATGCCCAAAAAATGGAACGTTTTTTATAATAATGTCACCTTTCGATGAAATCAGTAACTGCCCAAAGAACTTACCTATTGCCATAACAAAGCTTGGTAACACTGAATAGTCCAAAATCTGTTATTACAACTTTGCCATTTTCTAAAAATATGTTTTTGCTCTTGAGATCCTTATGAACTATCCCACGAGCATGAAGATAACCCATTCCCTGTACAACAAATCAGAGTATATCGGTAAGATTGATAGTTGTGTCAATCTTATAGAATATTTATAGTATGAAAAATTATGTTTATACGCATCTACCTGAGAGATTTGTTGAGCGATAATAGTGGTTTTGTTCATATTAAATTTATCTTTACGAAGATGAATATGAGTATAGAGAGTCATGCCTTTGCTCATACTAGTCACTATCGCCAAACGGGGAGGTTTCATGCAAGCTCCCATAAACAACACTAGATTCTCATGTCTAGTCTTTCGGAATGTAGCCACCTGTAAATATAAAGTGTTTCAACATCCATACTAAATTAATGTTTCTTTTAAATTATTATAAATTGATTGATTCATATCTCCTGATATGAACTATCTAACATGAGCGTATTATATAACGATACTAAACAAACACGTGCGGCTAAGTACCTCCAACTTGAATGCTTCTAACGTTTTATCGTCATCGAGATAATAATCCATATTTAAAACTTTAATTGCAACATCTCCGTGCCAATTTCCCCTATACACTGTGCCAAATCTGCCAGTACCTATTGGTTCACCGATTTTTAGTTCATCATATGGAATGTCCCACTCACGCATAGATAACTGCAATTATAATTTCCAATGATTTTTAATTACACCATGTACCACCATTTCGATTTAAGAAAATCCTAACTGTTATTAATAACAACTATCTTACATATGTTATTACTTTTTTTGGAACTATTATACATACGCTGTTTTGTCGTGGCCATCGACTATCACCCGGTTCGCCATCAGATACTTGGGAGTCCTGAGAATCTACTCTCACTGGAGTTCTTTCTGAGTCAGTACTAACGCTACCAGATCCCGATACACTTACTGTTTTTTCGCTATCACTGGATGCTGTTGTGCCTTCAAGTCTATGCGTTTCCAGTGTCACACCTTTTTCGTTGAGTACAACATCTAGATGAAATTTTCCTTTAAACATTTATACTGATATAATGTTGCACAGGTAAATTATGAAGCAGTACCTGGAAAGTGGAATTGTTGCTTCGCAGGTGCCTGCGGCGTCTGGCTAGTATTGGCAGGTAACAAAGCTGGACTAGAAGGCGTTGAGCTGTTACAGCTCGATGTATTTGAACTAGAATCGGCACCCTGATAAATAAAGAGAACTATTGTAGTAGTATTTTAATAGTGTAATGTATTTATGGAAAATTTTCACCTGTTAAGTTTTTAATTAAGTTACACGGTGTGATGATTACAGCTACGAAATGTGCAGCATTTTTGAATGTTCTACATACCTGGAAAGGTGGGTTCATAGAAGAATGTGGATGCGATCTTTTTCGGTCTCTTCGATTGAGAGATGTCAATAAATTAGAATTATGATGATTTGGAGACGTTAGATTCGGTTTATTTAATATCGGGGAAACGTTTACCATACCTGGAACAGTCCCATCGTATTATTTCTATCAACAGTAACAATGTAAAATTATGATTACAAACTCTGTTAACTTTTTATAATATTGCGATTAACAACGTACCATCACCCTGCACAGATCTTTTAAATTCGTCAAAGAGTTCTTGAGGTAATCCACACGACGGTGGTACTTTGGATTCACAATCTCTGTGACATTTATATTTACATTCTTTGCACTTCAAGCCAGTTCCAATAAACATTTGTTTATCGCAGTAATCACATGTCGTCATCATTTTGAAAGTCTTGGTAAAACGATGAGCAATAATATGGCCCATACCACGAGTTACGGTGGGTGTACGAGGTGATTTTGGCACTTGAAGACTCGTTACTGGAACCAAAGAGGTATCAAAATAATTATCTACGAAACATAAACGATAATAATAATACATAATCGTCGAAATCTTATTTGTAATACAGTAGCGGAGAAGTAATTTGCACATTTTTTAATGAGATATGAGTATATCAAAATATTCATGCAACTACCTTACCGCTGGTGTTAGAGAAAATATTCTAAGAATTACCTGTTCCCTTAAAACTGTTATCGTCGCTATCTGCACTGGAATACGGCGGTGATTTAATAGGACTATTACTGTTTGGCAAGAGGGTATCTCCGGTGATGTCCGCGGTACTTCTGCAAGATCCTGGTTCAGTGGGCAGTCGAGTTCTTCGTCCACCATGTCCACTATGATCATTACTACTACTATAACGGAAAGATGTTTAATCATTTAGACATAATACACAATAATAAGAAAGTGTACATTTTTTACAGTCCTAGCATTGGAACTAGTAATAAAATAACTAGATTAGGGTGTTTAAGTATAGACATGACTTATTATATTACATATGCCGAATCTTACATCAAATATTGATTATCGAAAAATAAGTATGGGAATTATTTAATTTTTCAATATGCCATTTAAAACTGATATACCGTTAAATATATTTTATAGACGAACTGGGATTCATGACACTTATATATGTATCGTTCACACAAATATTTAGTTTATCGATGAAGCGACAGTTTAACGATAAAAGAAAGTATTCTGCTTTACCTGGCAGGTGGTTCACCATTCTCAAGTCGATTAGCCAGCTGTGATTCATGAGATTTTGACTTTGTTAATGGAAAAACTTCTGTCTGTGATGAAGTGTTTTGCAAGCCAGTTTGATGTTTCTTACAAGAAGGTGGAGTCGTTGGAAATTTAACACCTGTTTGTAGAAATGAAATATTTGTCATGTCATGATGTAAGCAAGATTTAATAAAAATTAGTCTTATACAGAAATAATTATGTCCTAGCATTTGCTGAGTAAACAATTGGATTTAATATCATGAATAATATAATGTTCATTACAACTTACCATGTCCTTGTCTTGATGATAAAGGAGTAGAAGGCGGACTAGTTGAAGATAAGGATGTTACGGAAGAGGCTTGAAGTAGTATGTCACTATTAAGACTGTTATTATTATTATGATATGGAATGCTGTCTTCTGAAGGAACAGAACACCTTGTGTTACGAGAACGAACTGGCCTCGGAGATGGACCACCGCGTAAATGGTGTCTGTCCCATGAATCCCAGTATAAATTCATGTCACTATTATCCATTTCTCCTCTCAATAGAACATCTGAACAAGAATATAATATGAAATACGCAACATATTATTATTTGTAGATGCCAATGAATTTCTTTGCAACACTTACCCATATATCGTCGTAAATTGTGCAATGCTCTGCAAAGTCTGCGAAGTTCTTCTTCATGTTTGACATTATTTTCACCTAACATACTACCCAATTCATGTTCGGATTTTTCTTTAAGAGCCTCAAGAGAATTTGCTTTAGAACAGACCATCTGAAATATTACAAATGCAAGTATACAGAATTGTATACAATTCTCATCTTGTATAGTTGAATTGTGCACATATGCTCATGAGTTCGGTGAATTGCATGAAATGCAATACCCTGATATCATGTCACATAATCTAATGAGGTCATACATCTTCCACATTTCTGGCATTCTGTTGTATAAACATTTTCTGTAATTGTGTGAAATATTTAACATACCTGAATAGACTCCTGTGTAAGACCAACCACTCGTAACCATTGTTGCAAAGATGGATACTGTCTCATCTCTGCAGGTAGTGCTTCAACAGCAAGCTTTGCTTTGGTTACCAGTTGCTTGGAATATAATTTTATAAGCTTTCCCTAAAACACGTTTGAAATAAGTTTCAGTTACATTTCCAATCAGTGTCACATAGACAAAGCAATATTAGCATGCCATTGCTAGTTCTTGCTAGTTTAGAATTGGATATTAAAGATATATTTTATTTTAGTATATTTGTGAATGACCAGTTTCACTGAATAAATATTCTGGTTAAAATAAGCTTGTTATTATTAATAACTGGTCATTATATTAAATTCTTACGGAAATATATATTTTTTTGACTATGGATTAAATATTCCTTCAAAGTATTTCATGAAAGTGTGTTGTTCCAAATTGAATAACAAGTTGATACTATGAAAAAACACTGAGATAAAATAAAATGAATGATGAATATAATGATAAATATAATTTTACTCTTAAAGTTAATGAAATTGTTGTATGCTGTATGGAAATAGTATTAAATTCAGATACATGTTTAAGAAAGTTGCTGATATCAGTAACAGCCATTGTATTACACATAGATCACATACAGTTACTTCTGTTTTACTTTATAATTCTTATGAAATGGAACAACTAATATGCCAATTTGCGCATTATTTAGCATAATTATGAAATGTACATTCAGTATATACTTCAATCATATTTGCATATTCATTAAAAACATTGAAATATATCAAAAACAATGAAAATTAAAAATAAACAATTTAAACAAGAAACCTTACACTTATTAAAAGAATAAAAAGCAATATAATGACATTATAGCGAAATATTGGCAATATATAAGATACAAGAAAGAATTATTGTAACCAAAGCAAAAATTTTTCTCACTAAAGAAATATAAAACTTGAATGACATACTGAATATATTATAGCTTTTGTGTAGCAAAAGTATAAGATTTAATGGACATTATCTGTCCTACAAACATGACAAGAACTATGGAAACATAATGTATTGTTAAGTCATATGCCCAAAAAAGTATCCTAATTTTGAGGCATAGTAAAAAGTATTCAATATCGAATTATCAAAAAAAATATAACAAACAAATATATCAATTTTGACAGTAAGAGCAAATGTTGAATCACTAACAGAAAGTATTAATACGTCTCTTTGCAATCAGATAGTTTACTATACATTCTAACAAAACTATACATTCCATTTAGAAAAGTGTCACATTTTCATAAACCCTATATAATCTAGTTGATTTTGTGCAACAATGTTGACCTTATGATGATTCTTGCAAATTTCCTGTGAAGGTTACTGTCTGTGAATTCTGACCCTTTTCTCGCGAGCGTGCGCTATGGCTAATACTGTGTGTAACCCTTTTTTCACAAAGATACAAACAGGTAAATCATAAAAATGGGGAACATCAAATGATTCTATAGTAGGTGAAAACGGGGAAAGGAAATTTATGTGAAGGTTCGCGGTGATTAGGAGTAGGGACACGAGGAGCAAGTGGCGCATAACGGAGGACACGGAATTGAAAGGCAGGGAGGCGAGGACATATCGAGAGTACGGATAAATTTCGTGGCATTACTTCGAGAGTTCGTATTTCTTGTTGCGTGAGCTCCGCGCTGGTAGAGCATTGCGTTCTGAGGCCCTCAAGTCGATCGGCGGAGATGTCAATCATGGATTGCACGACGTCCAAGGCTCGTCGGATCTCTTGTTCCGCATCCTCGCTGTCCGCCATCCCTCGCACGGCGAACAGCTGGCCTTTCCTGTGCTTTTCCTCACACAGGTCCAACAGTCCCCTACTTCATAGACATTATTGTCACCTGCGCGAAGTCTCCGGTCGATCGTTGCGTTATCACTGACTTCCCGTGTAACCAAACCACTTATCAACATTGACAACCATCTTGGCCGCCTATCAGTGACGTCAATCACTACCCGGCGATCTGGGAGCGTACCATTTCTATCCAGTCCTGTCCTTTCCGCGCGTTCCAAAACTCATCCATTTTTACTTCGCAGATCGAAGATAGCATCTTGTCATTACCAATGCCCTACTATCAACAATCAGGTACAATTATTGCACATACCGTTCGCAGATAATTGTTACACATTAATTTTAAACCGGACGGTATCTTCGATTGCACCGCTTAATTCTACTATATTTTTTACTAAAGAGAAAGGTAATTTGTCTAATTGCACATCTAATACTGTCACATAATGTTTAACATATGCGAAATTCTAAGCGAAGTGTGTACATGTATTGATATCGTCTCTGTGTACATGTGTGTGCGCATACGTATGTGTTGGATTAATTGATTTTTATAGATTTCAGAACAGACCAGTAATGTAACCTGTCGTACGATTTCTTTCCGTTGCAGTATCCACCTTAATTTGATTGTGCGGTCAGATGCGGTTTTATACCTGAAAAGTTGGTACCTGTCGGTGCATTCGATGGATGACTAATGGGCAATTGTAACTTCCACTGACATGTATTCGACTGTCCAAATTTTTTATCGTGCTTTCCAATCGTGGTGTTTATCAAAGTGATCGCGTTATATGGTAACGTCAACAAAAGTCATAAAAAATGGTAAATATAGAGACTATAGAAAGAAATTATCCACTACACTGGCTAGTATGGAACAACAGCTATACGGAACTTGATAAACTGTTATCCACAAGTCAGGTTTGTAAATAAAAATTCTTTCTCTATCTAACGGTAACCGGCAATTTTGTTATAATGTGAATACACATTATCCAAAAGGTTTGCACATTATTACTAATGTTGTAACATGATATTTCATTGTGCTTTGATAAGAAATCTTATGTTATTTTCTTTCTGTAGGATATGTGACTTATCCAAAAAATTATCTTACTTACTCTTATTTAATCATCGTATTTTTTCGGAAAAATAAACAGGGAAACTTTGCAGCATTTAACAGTGTTACCTAAGCTTCATTTTTTAACAACCAGCATACGTTAATTATTCTTTGAGTGACCTGATTTGTATGAATTTTTATTTCTATGCAATTTTGATTAACAATAGCAAAATCTGGAATTGATATAAAATAAGTAATTTAGGAAAGAGAAATCTGTCAGAAGCCTCATAGAAGAATGAAGCCATACAGATAATCTGGCTTTCAATTTGATATTATATTCCTGCCATATATACATATTACTTAAACTGATGATATTCAAGCTTCTATTTCTTAATCGCAATAATTTATGTTTTTACAGCATGATATAGAAAAACGTGATAATAGAGGCAGAACTCCACTGATGTTGGCTGTGACTTTGGGTCATATAGATTCAACTATTGTTTTGTTGCAACATGAGGCTAATGTTAACACTGAAAATACACAAGGCTGGAGTGGTAATTACGATATCATGAATATCACATATTGAATAAAGGTTTTGCTTTGATATTACATACCTTTATTTAGAATGTCATAATTAATATTTACAATATATCTATAATATATCGTAATTTAATAATGTAGACTAATTACATGTATTATATAGTATGTTTATAGAGATAATCAGGTGGATTAAAGAAATTCATGCACTTACTAATTGTAAATTAAAGGATTTGTAATATAGTAGAGACATTAAAGTATGTCTAAATTAATGATTATTCATATTTTATAGTGGTTCAAGAAGCTGTTGGCACTGGAAACCCTGAACTTTTACAGATTGTTCTGGCCCGTAGGAACTACCAAAAGTATTGTAATCGAGTTGTTGGTATTCCTGAATTACTTCATAGACTTAAACAGGTACATATAAAATCAACATGAAATAATATTCATTAGTTTAAATGTAGTCTATATCTAAAACGTGAAGCTACATTTTCTAATAAATTGTTGGTAAAGATTTGTCGAGTATACATACACTTGACGACATTATAAACTAGTTTTTGTTGTGTTTGTATTCATAAACATCACCAATGTCATGGCTTGTTATCATCTCCAAGTGAGGCTCTTGTTTTTGTATTTTTGTCATTCTGTTGATATATCGACATACAGTAATCGAGAGTACACCGATACGGTTCTCGTATTTGGTGCGTCTACCAGCAATGTATCTATGAACGAAATAATTTTATTTCAATGTTCATCCTGTATTATCTAATGTAATGGAATCGAACAGTAATACGAACCGCATAACGATATGTGTCAGACATAGACGTCAGTGACATCACATGTAAGTGAACCCGTACTCGATGAATTCTTCACATTGAGTTATTCGAAAACGAAACTCCGTATGCTCCATAAGCTCCGTTCATGCAGATTTACCCCCCTTTTGGCTTGTACCACTAGTTTGGAAATCCACTATACATACTTATGCAATAACAACATTCAGAATATATGTACTCTTATGTATTTCATTTCTAGGCACCTGACTTTTATGTAGAAATGAAATGGGAATTTACCAGTTGGGGTAAGTATTCAAATGCACATTTTACAAATTATCTTGTTGTCGTTTAAAGTTCACGTGAGCCATTTCTTTAACAGTTCCTCTAGCAACACGGATGTGCCCCAGTGATACGTATAAAGTTTATAAACAAGGCAGTAATGTACGGATTGATACCACTTTACTAGGTTTTGATCATCAAAATGGATCGTCGAGTGGAAATCGTAGCTATGTGTTTAAAGGTCAAAGTAAGTTCATTTAGATGGTTACTTCAAAAAACAAGTTTATTAATACTACAATATGTCGTTTAAATGGAAGAAAATATTAAAGTATATCTTAAATTCTTATTCGTTTTCTTTTTCTTCGTACTTAATCTTTCATTTATGTTGAATTCAAGCTGCAATGATACCTGTGACAATTAAATGTGAACGCAGTTATGTATTCAGTATGGTTGGACGACAGTCAGGTGATAAAAATTATTCTCAGGCTGTTTAGAACACCTTAAGTAGGCCAGAGTACTGTGTACATGCTTTAAATGTTTCACTTTCATAACTACTATATAGGCAAAAATTGATCAGAGATTGTGTATACTAGCTTATACTTTAACTCTGCTCTTATGTTAAATAAGGTAACTGTGTTGGTTTGTTATTTCAGAACATATACCAGGTGTTTTAGGGATGCCGTGTCACTCCTTAGAATGCAAAAAAAACTGCCACTAACGCAGCGGGCCAGTGTTGTGCCGATCATAAGGGGCATATAAATGTATATAGTGTGTCGTTCAGCAGCGTTGTTTGGTACACCACTGGAAATCAATCGAACGAGGATATTTTCCGTCACTCAAGTCTATTGCAGATAAACACCATGATCGCTATGATGACAGGAAAACAATGAGGGTAGACGGTATACATCGGAAGCATGATTATATGCGTTATACATACGTATGTCCCTTACGATCGACAATCCACCAGTCCGCCACGGTAATGGCATCTCAAAGTGCTTATTAGAAGGCGGGGGTGGGGGTAGGGTATGAGGCACACTGCCCGCGAAAGATCTGTTGTTATAAATTATGATTAGTCGATTCAGTGAGTAAGATATGGGGTTTGGAATACAAATATGTACAGTTACCTTATGTAAAATTCAAATATCAGAAGTACACAAGTTTACGGTAGCAGTATTATATTAGAAATATATGTTACCTTTATTGTCATTACACGTATAATGATGTAAGTATGCTATACCAAACAGTAAAACAGTATTTAATGCTAATGTAGAGTATCATTCCAGTACAGCGGCATTTAACGAATACAATTATATTACAGCTGTGTAATAAAAATGCCTATAATCTAATGCTATAATGTATGAAAATTTATTTGAAACGTATCGTTTGTCAAAAGAATTTCGTGAAAGTAACCGATAAAACTACAGTTTCTTTTGTTACTTTCCTTAAAAGTGACTTTCTGATTTACAAATTGCAGATGACGGAGCCACAATGATGGAAGTTGACCATGAGTCAAGAAAAGTGTACGTGGAGCATATCAAATTAACTGGGGATAATGAGCAACTGATAGAACCATCTGAGGAGGGCATTACAGCACGTCTTACAAATCCCATAGTTACAACTTATATAGATACCGATAAAATCAGTTTTGAACGGTGAGAATGATTGAATTATTTTACAAATATTGTACCATTATTATTGAAATTAATGCAATTATTGTATCGTTGTTGTTTTACAAACTAGAAATAGAGCAGGCTTATGGGGGTGGCGAACTGATCGAAGCGAAATCGTAAATGGCCATGATTGTAAAGTATTTAGTGCTAGCAATGTCGAGATAATAACTAAAACACGGTTGGAACATCTGTCAGAAGCTGACAAGGCAAGAGCTCGTATGCCACGTACTCCGCTTCAAACGTTCCTTGGAATCACCGAGCAGCAGCACGAAAACTGTAGTGCTACTACCAGTGTAATTATTGATTTTTTTTTGTAAATTATAAATAATGTTATGTTTGTGGGAGCAACACTATTTAAATATGTATACGTATCTACGTGTATCAGGTGGAGTATAGCCAAGTTACAAATCCATCAAACATCACCCCTGAAGAATATTTTGATTCAGATATAGATTTACATGGGAGAGATATAGGTAGACCAAAGGAAATAACAACAAAGATACAGAAATTTAAGGTACTGATATACTGGTATTACAAAACCTTTTTGTTTTTGGTAATAGTAATTAAATTTTCCTGCATGTTGCAAAATAGTGTATATAAGAAGTTATTGTACGTTTGTAAGCCATGCAGAAAATGAGTGTTTTTGATATACCTGTTCCAAAAATTGTGAAAAATCTTACTTTTAAATCCACCGTGGATTAACTTTCCCGCCTTAATTTATTTGGAAAATATATAAAATACATAACAGAATCTTCTCTTCACAGGCAACTTTGTGGCTTAGTGAAGAATATCCTTTAAGTCTCCAGGAACAGATAATGCCGATTTTAGATTTAATGGCAATAACCAGCACTCGTTTTGCAAAGTTAAAAGATTTCATCCAAATGCAATTGCCAGCTGGTTTTCCCGTTAAGATTGGTAAGCACTAACTTGAAATCATTTGCTGCAACATTAGTAAATCATATGCACCAACACTGACAAAACACAACTTTCTACAGAAATCCCACTGTTTCATATATATAACGCAAGAATAACATTCGGAAATATATTTGCTATGGATCAAGATGTTCCTTACGTAGGTCATTTACAGGAACCTAATCGGATAACATGCATCGTAGACGATATTTGTTTTGAGGCGCCAAACGGTTACGTAAAACTTGGTAATTTCAATTATATTACAATACAATGTAATTGTAAACATTTGGTTTATTCTAAATCAATTATCACTGTAATTACAGGTGCTGAAGTTCGTACACAGTTCAGTATTGAAGAAGAAGATGATTTACTTCAGTTTGCCATTCAACAAAGCCTCCTTGAAGCTGGTAGCGAAAGAGATGAGGTATTTATTTATTAATTTTACACTTTTCATCATTATTTGACATTTTGATGGCTTCAAAATTTCAATCAAATATTACATTTAAATACTATTTTGAGAAGGTTGACATATGGGAGGCATTAAGAGCACAAAAGCCATCTCGGCCGACAACGCCCAATATGAGTACAGAAGAAGAAAGGCAACTTCAGAGGTATAGCATTTAACGAATTATTTCATCATTATTTGATTATTGTTTTATTCGTAATTTCTTTATGCCACATTTTGCATGTTTGCGTGCATGTCAATTCGTAATCAGACAGGTGGGTGGTTTATTACAGATATGATTATTAACAGATAGACCGGAAAAACTGCTTTACTCAAAGTTTCAATATAAGCTCGGTTTCATACACCCTACATTCTTGTACTGATTCAAAAGAAAGCTGTTCTATATTTGTTATTTTGTTACGTATAGAGCTATACAAGCTAGTCTGGTGCTGTATCAAGAAACTGCTTCGGGATGTAGAGAAGGAAGAAATAACGTGGCAGGAAACAATGATGAAGAGGATACTGAATCTCTCGAAGAAACAGCAGAACAATTGAAATTGGCATTGAAGCTTTCGGAACAGCAGCAAATGGAAGAAGAACAACGTCGTCTATTGGAAGAAGAAACATTCCGTCAAGTATTGGAGCTTTCTCTGACCGATAAATGAACTTCCGATAATTTGTCATCCGACAAATTTATTCGCAATACCTCCAGGACTTTAGGAAAATCTTCCAGTTTCAGTGATAGCCTACGGGACTGTCTTGTGAGATATTTATTTCTTATGCTTATTATACAAACGGTCTTGAAGGTGGTTATGTTTTCTGAGAAATGTTTGTTATAACGGCTAGATTGCGAATCGGAAGGTGGAAATGATATCCTGTTAATTAAGTAAACAAGTGATTTATATTGCGTTATTTATTTCTTAGTAACATTTTATATGAATCGAAGTTTAATCGGGCGTGTGGGGAGAATGATCGACGATAGATACCACTGTGAAGTCTTGAAAATTACAGATAACTAAAAATTAAATTTACATGACTAGATATTAAACACAAATACACACAAAGTAAACAATCAACAAGGTGGTATCTATAAAAAATCCTATTAATTGAAAGTACGTATTGTAAGTTGCGAATGTCGAGATTTGAAATAAAATGCTTGTAATTCTCAAGCCTTCAAAAGTTATTTTATTTACCCTTCGTCCTAATAACTTTATTAATAACTACATTATACGATGTGAAAATGCTAGATTATAACTGCAATAAGACCAAAAAATTGAAGAGAAAGATATATTTTGCCAAACTTGACCTTGTTTATATATTTATTGAAATACTTTTGGTAAGTGAAACAGAAGAATTATTAAAGTTCAGGCAAAATGCATGCTTTTACAGTTTAACTCCATGCATTACAGAAGCAATAAAAATACAATTAATATTATGTTTACCATCTTATAATTCAAGGATTATTAGAGTATAATTCTTATATAATACTGTATGTAATTATACTTTTTGCGTACCTGATTTCCCTGACAATATACTTTTAAGAGTGTTCACATATGGTAGAGAGACATATAGTTATACTATTTCCGCATATTTTAACTATACATATACGATCATACGTAATTAAGGAATAAAGCAATAAAAAACAATATGTATTTGTTATTATTCAATACATCGGTACATAGTAAAATCTGTATTACTATAAATTTATCAATCTAAAAACATATTTATCAAAATCTATACAGGAAGTGTACATAATCAAATATATATAAGCCATTTTATCTTTTTACGAATGTGTACGTGTATGAATGAAAAAGAGTAGAATGGAAATTTTACACTGATTTTTAATAATGAAGATTCATTTACACTGTCACTGTGTTATTCAAATTCAGATTGTGCCCTGAAAAAATTTCATAGTATTAAAGTTATTGGTAATACAACACAAAACATATTACTAGCTATAAAAAGTAATTGGGGTAGGCTGTTCTTATCAGTTTTCTATACCTTTTAAACATAGCATTTAGGATACTTGCACTCTGGGCAAAACGTTGTTCATTTTTGTGAGCTTGCTGATGCCATTTTTTGCGAATATTATTCCAGCCTGCTCTATGTTCCTTCAGTAAAGTTTCTCGCGTTTTGAGACACTGGCCGTCCTGAAATGAAATATGCAGATACATATGTATTTATAGAATTTGCAAATATTATAATTATAACCATTAGACACTTGTTAAAACCAGTGATGTTTTCATTCATCATTACACTGTGCAAGATGCAAAGTAAAACTGCTTACGTAATCCAAGTTAAGCTCTTCTTTTTCCACGGGTATTGGGGATGGTATACGATTTTTAGGTATAGCTTCTTCACTTGGTAAAGGTGGTGGTAAACAATATACATCACGAGGTTCACCATTAGCATCAAGAAGGCTGTTCGCGACATTAATCTCATGTACTATTTCTGGACTTGGACTGCGTATCCTATGTGATATGAAATGTAATAGGACTAAGAATATAATAATATTTGTACCAGCTGTATAAATAAGTATAGCAAAAATGAGTCAAGCTCAACATTTTAAATCAGTGATATAAAGAGATTAAATTTTTTGATAAATTCTTGAATAAATAGGCTAGCAATAGAATCTTTTAAGTGATTTCAGGTGTCATGACAATGAATGTCTAGTAAGGAATATTTCATTTGTACATGTAAATGAAACTGTGATATGAAAATCAAAGTAAACCTGTGTAATAATTTGCTGAAGTTTTGCAAATCGAATCTAAAGATCGTTCAATATTGTTGTTCACTTGTATATACAGATGTCTTGAGAACATGTTCACAAATGTATACACAAATATTATCCTGAATACACTTGTCATGAGCTGGATGCAGATGCAATTCCACTCGTTTTTGGTCTCATGGCAAATACTCAACTAGTTAAGTAAGACTATGCTATACAATTTTTTGTATCATACCGAAAACTAGCTATTTATATCAATTGTAATCTGTGCTAATGAATTGTGTGTGTTGCAGTGTTCAGTCTACAAGTACTTTAAGTAGAACTCTATGCAATAACAGAATATAGTTATTAAAGTAAGCTCACTTAGCAACAGAATTAGGATTCCGTGGTTGGTTTGCCATCCATGCACGACAAATAGGGTACAGTGGAGTGTCTTCCTCGAATTGGGCTAGGTCAACACTTCGGTCAAAGAGTTTCATTACATAGGTATGGTGATATGCAGCATCCATTTGTACTTGTCTACGTCTTCTCATTTTTCGTTGTTGCTGCAGACTCAATGATTTCATACGAAACATATCCCTAATAACATAATATTATTAGCATTATTATTCTGAAATAATTAAAATATATCTAAGTATGTTTGGCATATTACATTCTTTTCATTTGATGTTTGTAGTCTTGATTAGAGCTTTCTTCACTTGATTCAGCAGATGATCCACTGTCACTGTGTTGTAATAACTCTCTAAGTGCACCCTTTAAACGATCCCTTGCAACAAGGACATCACTGTCTCCTGTATTAAATGGATATGTATATATATAAAAGCTAACATTATATATTTTAACTATAGATTTATGCAAGTGAGATATTATATGCTAAATATTTTAAGCACATAAAGATTAATCAAGGTCAAAAATACTTTTAAAAAATTAATTGATGAAAGTAATAAATGCTGTTAACTATTACCTATCTCATCCTTTATTTCTACTTTAACACGACTTGGCATTATGGGCTGATTCTGAATATTCCTTTTTTTACCCATCTGAAAAAAAATGTCTTAATGTTAATTTGACCTTGCATAGTAATTATGAAGCATTTCATAGAAAAGAAAATTGAAACTTTCATAAAAAGTTGCCTACTTAAAAAGAATAAATGAAAGAACATTGACTTTTATTTAAATAAATTAATGAAGTCCAACGCGCATATTGTGCTAATGTTTAAAATGAAACTAAAAACCAAAATATTCGCTAACTACAAATTAAAAATATAAGGGCTGTAACAATAGTGTGTGACACATTATCATATATACATTTTTAAACGACATTGTGTAAGCAAGCTTTAATATTCTGCATGAAATCTTATACAACGATTGTCATGAATTTCATACATATTTGTTTCGCGGAGTAATATAATTACCTTTTTCAAGTTAAACGTCACGTGTCTTAAAACAGAAGTCTTTGCACTTTATATCTTACAAAAGTTGTTAAGAGAGACACAGATGACTTTTGTTGAATATTAAATGTGATAGAAATTATTATTTGACCTCATCAATGATATGGGTGTTGCATCCAAACAGAATTAATTATCCTTTTCAGTTAATTAAACAGACGCGTGTGTATTGTACGTATATTATGTGAACGAACATTTATGAATGCATATAAACCTTGAACAAGTTCAGTTCCATCAGTTTATTGCTCAAAATAGAATACAAAATCGATACAATTTTACAGGTTAGCTTGTTAGATCCGCCATTTTTGAAATATTTGCGCCACTGTGTTGTACACAATAGTGCTGATTGGTTAACCATAGAAATGTCACAGGTCAGTCTGAAATAGAAGCACGCATCTGCGCATGTATTGGCCATGGATTAACAGTGGTATCGCCTACCATTGGTCAATATGTAGTGCCATTTAACCTTTGAACAATATGAAGAAAGTGGAGGAAATATTCAAATGTATGCGTAAAACTTCACAAACAAATTTTTATCATTGAATCGCGGCAATTAAATTTAAAATCATTCAACCTTAAGCATGGATACGTAAATGTGAGTGATAACGTAGATGTCTTGTAAAATTTCATCGGTTACAGCAAAACACCTTAACTACTAACAAGTGCGTTTTTTCATAAAATATCATATGTGCTTTTTGGAAAATGTAAGTCAAATTTTCTTAAATTTTTTAGTTTGCAGGATAATCCTAAACATTTCTTCACCATGTTTTGGATGCTGCATGTGTGCACGTTTTTCACACTTGCAACCCCAGCATTGCTAGTTTCTACTTACAAATGTTATGAAGATCGTGTAAGTTATCAATGTAGATTGGGGCCAATAACACCTTATCGATATGTTGCGAATATTGATGATTCAGAACTTCATTTTCCAGGTACATGCAACAAAATCTGATATTATTTTCCATTACATCTTTCTAATTATTATAATGTATAGAAATTATGCTTATTACATATCCATATTTCTAGAATATACTATTGTAACACAAAGTTTAATGTTATCAGTTATTTTATTTCAGGATGCACTGAAAAGAAAATTTGGTTGGTATTACGACATGGTACTCGCAACCCTAGCAAGAAATATATTCCACTCATGACGACAGACCTTCCAAAACTACAACAAATAATATTAGATAATTATGCAAAGAACAAGACAAGATTACGGGCTAGCCACATAGCACGATTATCACAATGGAATTTCAATATATCTTTAAATAAAGCTTCAAAACTGGTAAAAGAAGGTGAAGAAGAAATGATTGACCTTGGGGAAAGATATCAAGCTCGTTTTCCATCTCTTATGCCAGAGACATATAGTAATCAAACTTACAAAGTAATATAATAATAATATATATAACAAAAATTTTTGTAATATCAAGTTTGTACATAATATAGCGTATGCAGGAAGGATTAAAATAAAATAGATATACTACGATGCTTTCAGTTTAGATATACTGCAACTCAACGAACAGAAGAAAGTGCTAAACATTTTGCTGTTGGACTGTTTGGCTGGCGTAATAGTAAAAATGTACATTTTCCTGAACCATTACGCGAAGATCTTGTGTTGAGAGTATGACATTTCATTTGTGCAAGATACTTGAATGTATACTTATTTTCATGGAAATAATAAGCTTAATTTATTACAATTGCAGTACTATAAACAATGTAAGCGCTGGCGCAAAGAAGTTGATAAGAACCCAAATGCAATCAAGGAAAAAAATGATTTTGTGAACAGTAAAGTTGTTACCAAAATGCTCAAGGCTGTTTCAAAACGTCTTGGATGTCAAATTGACTATGGTAAATATATTACTGTTAGCATGGATGTAAGGATTAAGCTTGCTTTGAAATTGGCAACAAGTTTTCTATAACACGTGCTTTACAGAAACTGCTCACTTAATGTGGGTCATGTGTGCTTTTGAAACATCTTGGGATAAAGATAATAACTCCCCTTGGTGTCATATGTTCTCTTTAGATGATTTTAAGGTACATGAGTTAAATTTTGTCAGGCACATATATATTAAAATATTATTGCTCTACAGATAACGAACCTCTCTCTTAGGTTTTGGAATTCGCAGAAGATCTGGAATATTACTGGATAGATGGATATGGATACCAACTAACTTATGAACAAGCATGCCCTGCACTGATCGATATGTTTAAATTTTTCGAGTATGTATTATGCGAATACCATCAAATTCTATGAACTTTAACATTATTGCTTATGTATATCACAATAAACAATTTTTCTTGAAGATCGGACGATCCCCAGAAAGTCACAGCGTATTTCACCCATTCTGGTGCAATTTTGAAGTTATTATCTTTATTAGGAATTGCCAAAGATCCAGATCCTTTAAAGCATATTTCATACGCATCTTATGGGAGCACCAGGCTGTGGAGAACAAGTATTATTGATTCGTTCGCAAGTAACATTGCATTTGTTCTGTACGAGTAAGTATGGTTTTCCAGAAAGCATAGAAATTATATTTTTATTATCATAAAAGATAAGATAAATCGTGAACCAGCAAAGCATCCATACAAAAAAAGCGTGTTATCGTTCTTTTGTGTGACCACACTATTGTAGAAATCTTGTAGAAATATTGTAGAAATAAGAATATTGTAGAAAGAGGGTATTGTAGAATTTGTTGCTTTTTCAATGTTCCGATTGAAATCAATGAACGTAAAATGTACACTTTAGCCATTAAAATTAATGAATAATTTTATAAAATTCCGTATAATTCAATTTTATGTACTATCTTTTATTTTCAGGTGTGAGTTTGATGAACCAAGAATTCTTGTGATGCACCAGGAACGAGTTGTCCAACTGTCAGGATGTCCTATAGATATGATATGCCCTATGTCTGTGATGAAATCAATATATCCCGATAAAGATGAAGAATGTCCATTTGATGCTATGTGTTCCTTATGAACATATGCATGATTATTAAAACGAAAGTGAATATTTATTTTGGTTATTGAGGTAATAGTCTTTTAAGCAAGAGTACCACACCGCGGACGATTGGACTCCCATCATACTTATGCGAGTTTGGATCAGTCAAAAATGATTGTATTTAAAAGCATTTACATAAACAAATGGCCATCATAAGGTCAACTTCCTTTACAAGAGTATATTCTTCTCCACTTTGACGTACCGATTTATATTTTATCAACTTAAAAGTATCCATTACACTGATAATGCGGGGTGCTTAGAAAAAGTCCATGTGCTACTCTGAGATTAATTATAATTGAAATAAAATATTTTGCTGACTCTATTGTAAGTATACATAATTCTATTTTAAATAGAAACTGTGTAATTAAATTTACTTAAGAGTATAACATTTCTCAGGTGATATAGCAAATTTTATTGTACGTGAATTAATAGAAACGAAGCGAACTGTGTTATTTATTTACTCCATTACTACAAATTACGATTAAATTTCAGTAAAATACAATGATCTTAGGACACATTTTAATGTTCTCTTAACGGTACATAAAAATGTAGAATTTTTCTTTCTGAAGCTATATAAATATGAATATTTTTGGACAGGTCTTTTCACATGCGCGATAAACAATGTTTAAAAACAAACATTTAGCCGAATGATATAGAATTCCTATGCCATTTACGTAGGTAATTCACCGTCCAAGATAAAAATTTTTTATTTTCTCAAGTTATAGAGAGGAAAATTTGTCGCGCATTTTTATAAGCCTCAATATACTTGTGCACTGCTGTAGATGTTTTACATGGTATAGATGTTTACGATCAAATTTAATTAATTACGTATTATGTTATGAATCGTCTTTGTTAAAATCGTTAGAAAAAGATTGGTCTGATTGTGTAATATCTGAAAAACATCAAACAAACATTTCGATGAAAATTTTAGTTTTAATTTTAACAAAGAATATTAAGAAAATCTATTTGTCGATTCATATTTTCATAATATACCAATAATATTCGATGTACAATGAAAAGTAGATAAAGTTACATGAACAAAGTGTGCACGTGCCTGTTAGTTGAATTATTTTTAAAATAAAAAATTTGGCGCAGCATATTATATATTAATTGTTAATCAAAGAGTTAACAATATACACTTTGCTGGAAGTTATATTCTATCGATGCATGTACGCCCAAAAGAAACCCATTAACCACATATTAAAGTACACTAATAACGTTTAATGATTATGATGATGATAATAATAATAATAATAATAATTATACAGCGATATTTTGGATTTTATTTTGACATTACTTATTTGAACACTATACTAATATTGAATGTTTGTACGACAGAATAAGCGTTCCGTCCCAGAGAAATAAAACTTTTTATTGGCGGATCTGGAATTAGTGAACACGCTACGAAAACTGTAAATTTGTGTATTTGGATTCGAAAAATTTATTTTTGGTGAATACAGTCCTTTCTTCAGAGCCACGCGCATGTTTCAAAATAACACCTTCTGTGTAGCATCCTGCTGAGTTGCATTAAAATACTTTATATCACTGATAGAAACAAAATTTGACAAAAAATGTACATGTATTAAGTGTAAATATAAATTTTAATTTTTGACATAAATGTTCCGACCAGATGTAAATGTGTCATTAGTCGTGATGTATTTTCGTCTACTATTTCTTGTTGGCGATTCAAGGATCTTAAATAAAGTAACTGTGTAACACATTTAAATGCTCTTTTCATTAATCGTAAATTGAAACCTGGACCTAAGAAAAATTCCACTTGTAGTTTTTTTTCGACAGATTTTATCGTGTATTGTCTTCAGTTTAGTTGTTACTTGAGTGCTTCCTACGTTATAACCCAAAAACGCACATGCGGTTGGTAAACTTGCTGCGTATATTTCTTTTCTTTATTTTCTTTATATTTTTTTTATCTATATATTCTATATTATATCTATATATTATATCTATATATTCTATTCTTTTCTTTATAAGAACAATCTTTTCTCTGCATACTTGTTACTAACTATTTTCAAAATATTTATAATATATTCATACTAATATAATATTTACTGAGTAAACTTAATTTTTTAAATCTTGCAAGATCAGTCAAGGTAACTCACCAGTACTTTTTAAAATCTACGCAGAAACTTAAATGGATTTTAGGATCGTATTCTGCGCAAAGTCAACTACAGTTTCTAGGATTAAAAGTTCATGTCATTTGCAATCTCTCTCTCTCTTTTTTGCGTTTGAGAGCACCTAAAAGAAAAAGGAAGCACATTAAAGTTCAACGCAGAGATAGGGATTTTAAATGACGTCCTAACACTCTATTATCGAGTGATATTGAAATTTCGCCAGTTTTCACAGTTAGCAATTGGTGAGGGCGATTAAAATTATAGAGACTTCTAATAGGTAAGAAAAGTAAATTGGCCCTCTGAAAAGAGGATTTAAAGCTATAACGATCGCGGCCGAGCGTTATCTCGGTCACGTACTAGGAGGAAGTTTAATTAATGGCCGAATAATTTGCAATCGATTTCCGATTAGGAAAAATAGAGTGTCGAGCCGCGGAGTGATTTGCAGCCGGTCCCACAGCGGGACGGCATAGCTCCGATAAAATAAATTGTTGTTCTCTCCTGAGAATCGATGCGCAGGACGGCGAGTACCGTAGCACTCGGAACAATATCGTTAGTAGGTTCGAGGAGATTCAAGCCCATCGCAGGGAGCATCTTCGCAACCGGCACAGCCGAAATTTATGATACCCCGCGCATTTATATTCCCGTGCCTCCCATAAATTCTACTTTACGCGCATGTAAGTGCCCCCACTTTTGTTCATAGATTCCTATGGCTGTCAGATTTATGTCCCGGCATGTGCGAGCATTCAATGCCTGCCGGAGACACCTCGGGACAAACCGTCTCTGTATTTATTTTATAAACCGGAATTTCAACGCACCCGGATAATGCGATAAACGGAAATGTCGCTCAATTTATGCGTAACAGTTGTAATCGCGATCTTTCGATAGTCCCAATGCCAACCATAAAAATACAATTTGTTAATATAATATGCTTCATTGTTTGGAAAGTTATTCATTTCTATTAATCAACCATTTTTGTTATAATTTTAAAACAAATACAAGTTTATTAAGTCAGTATATCGTCATATCTATATTTCAGATAATCCTTAATGCTTACAAGAAACTGAAGAAACAGTATGTTAAATTGCCTAATACATTTAGCCGTAGGAAATATTAGAACAAGAGTTAATCTGCCACAGAAAGTTTCGTCAAACTGTTAAGAATCGTATTCGTTTATCTTCCTGAAAACAAAAAGTTAACAAGACTGGGAAACAGAGTGGGTCAGTAGAGTGTATTAATTACGTTAATCCCGCGAAAAGCGTGAACAGCTGACGAATGCGGAATAATTCAATTTTGTTCTACCGGCACCATTCATTTACGGATCAATTCAAGATCCGGAAAGCGGCAGGATAAACTCAACTTCGTCGAAATAGTGAAACCATTGAAACCAATAGTGAAACCAAGCAACCGGGAATGTCGATAGGAATGTCATCATTATAAGTTGGTGTAAATTAATTTGGCATTTTCAAATTTCCACTCGATTCCGACCCCTGGTGACCCGCAGTATTCCATTTATTATCAGCACTATGGAAACCTCTTTCAATTACACCACGAAACCTACAGAATTTGGAAAATGAAATTCGGCGTACCAAGAGGAATGAATTGTCACGTAATTAATTTGACCTATTTTTGAGAATCGATAACAGTTTCGATAGACGTTTCGTTTTTAACTTCTTCACTTTTAACTTTCTTTACACTTCTTCTACAACAAACCAGCATCGATTTGTAGAGCATTGAAAACTATGAAACACGTGTATCTTTGTTTTTCTAACAAATAGTTGAAAAGGCTGAAAGACCCTGTTAACGTCTACTGCTCAAAATCTTTTTATAATTTGTGTTGCACAGGCAAACAATGCAAATGAGAGTTATTTAGCAATAATATTAAATTTTATAATGGTCTGTTTTTCGAAAAAAAATTCATACATATATTTTACAATTATTAGTTTGAACAGTAAAAAGAAGATAATGGCCGGCCAATTTTTATGGTATTTTCATACTTTTAACGATTTGTTATAAGAAATAGAAAAATGTGCATTTCATAGTTTCAAATGCTCTAGAAATTAATGCCGACTTCAAGGAAAACGGGATTACTCGTCTTGGTAATGTTGCCTTGTGAGAATCCGTAGAAGCGGTCACGTATATACAATTTCACTTAAATTTCAGCAATATTTCATCGATGAATTGTTTCCCGGGTCTTGCGAAGTTCCGAGGTAGCATCATATTTTTAGGCTGTTGTAAAGGTTCCTTGAGTAAGGGGTAGACACAGATATACTACAGAAAAGGGATGGTGAAAGGACAACGCGCGTGGCGCAAATGTCCGAACGAAAAATATCTCTTCTGTCGTAACATATGAAACTAAATTTATTAGAATTTATATTTAATCATTAATACGAAGAAGAATTTTTATGAATAGCAGACAGTCAGGGTATTGCATGCACTTTCTTGAATTTTCTCGGCCAGAGTAAACACATCAATAAAAGCTAAGAACACCCTATCTTTTTTCCACGCGATAGACTGATGCCGGTAATGGCAGTGCAAAAAATACATTGCTCTTATGTACATTTGACAGATTGGTTAAAGAAATAAAAGAATCGGGTAAAAGTATAATAAAAACTCATGAAAACGCAGAAACTGGTTCCTTAAATTCGCGTAAAAAGACATTCCACTTCTAATTTTTCATTTTACACAAACAAACAAAAATACAAAGAAAAAACCACAAATCACGGGATAAATTTTATGAAACATAACGCATTCATCAAACGTTTTCGTAATTTTCTTGAATGAGTCGTTCTCTGCTCTCATCGTCGGTGAGGAAAATCATTCGTTTGCGTTTCTTCGTTTTGAAAAAAGTCGCGTAAAAAAGAAAACGGGTCTGCGGAAAACATGGCGTAAAAAAGGATTGGGTGTAAATCCTTCATCGTGCTCATACCCTAATTGAAAGTACGTACCTATTCCCGAGTTTAAACTGCCAGTTGTATTCACATCACCAATTATATCTCTTCGCTGTACGATAAAATCTTCCATTAACCATTAAAAGAACGTTTTTATAAGTTTTTAAACTTCCCGTCTCCGCCTCATTCTTTCTCAGGTAATGCAGTTTAAGCAAAAATTATTGATCAGTCTGAAAATTTCGGCGTGTTAAGAGTAATGTTTTAACGTTGCAAGATTGTGCCCGACCTCGTCACTATTTATATTTACACGATAATATTATATATTACATTACATATTATAATCTAAATGAATTTTAAGTCGTCGTTGCCTTCCCAGCAGGGTGAATGGAAATTTGTGTTATGTTACCGTCGTTAGGAATAGTCTTGAGTTAGCAGATGCGCAATATTTCAAAATTTCTCATCACTAAACGCAGGATATTGAATAGTCGTCGGACAATGAGCAATAGTTAATTGGATACTGATGGAGTATGGCTGGTTTAAAGCCGCAGCGCGTAGACTTCGGCCTGCACAACTGGCGGAAACAACTCTCGGCAACAACCGGAAGCTCCCGTTGGGTCAGCACAAGTTTCGACAGACGACAGCTTGGGGAAAAATGGCCTGGAGCTAGGGGCGCGACGAGCGGGATAGTAAGTTGCGATTATAATAATTCGCCTGGCTGCGTCCAATTCCAATCTGGTGGCGCAGCAACCGAAATGTCGACGGTTTTGCCGGGTGTTAGCTGCAAAACCGTCCGCTTCGTTAACCGATCCCCGCCGGATGAACCGTTGCTCCTCCTATCGTTCCAATCTTTAACCGAAAACTCAATTTTCCCCGAACCCATCATGAGGGGCACTAACGTTAACCGATCTTCCTTATTCCTTAAATAGGAAAAATTGACGATCGTTACAAAAAAGATCGCTTTGTCGCGTTTGAATTTTGAACTCCCCACGGTATTATTAGGAAGAGCTTTGCAGTCGAAAGATGTAAAACCATTTATGTCGTTCTGGGGCTAACCACCGAGAATTTAATGAATGAGATTTCTTAAAGAGGATTATTCTATCTGCAGCGCAGAAGTAAGTCATTAAGAACTGTTTTCTACAAAAAGGTAAGGACGTTCGTCAGTCGGTGGAAAATTTGACTTATCACAGCAATTATAATGACTACGTTAAATTGCGCTGAATGCTGCGATACGCTGGTAAATTAATTTACACAAATTATTAATCAGAAGTAAAACGATCTGTTACTGCTGCATTATAACTTTATCAATTACACTATCTATATGGAAAGGTAATTGAATATTGTGACATAGGATAAAAGCAGCAGTAGTTAACACCTTTGAGAGAAAAAATAACTTATTTTTTGTATGTTTCTTTTAATATTTCCTTCTCGCCTCTCTGAAAGTGATTTACAGATTCTACAGTTCTTCACTTTCATTGCATGTTTCAAATTTCTTAAAAACATAATAAGTTGTCCGGAAAATGTAAAATAATTACACGAAGAAAGGTTCTCTGTAGCATGAGTGAAAATTAAAATGCACCAGCACCTCGAGTTCTATTTTTATTGCTTTCCCTGAGGGTGTCAACAACTGGTGCCCCCGTCAATAACCAGTGTTTCTACTTTACTACGCACAGTACAATTACTATGACCATTTTATTTTACATAACCGAGTGTTACTAAAAATAGACGTACTTTCATGTTCGATTTTTTGGCCATTGCGATTGAACAGTTTCACGTGTATAGAACAATTGAATTACCTCATCTGTTAGGTATCTTGTTAAAATCGGTGGCGGACAAAGAATTGCCAAAAAATAATGGATATGTGAATAGATATGTGTAGCGTAGGAAGAGCCCATTAGGACAGAAAAGTGCGTTGGTAAAAGCAATGCGCACTCGTGGGGACAAACGACCGTCGAGTGTGAAACTTTAATGTTTAATGGCACCACGGCTTAATGCGCAGAAAGCCCAGCGCTATAAAGTAGGACGTGGGTTTTACATTAGTATACCTTTTTGACGGGACTTGTAATTTCGTTGAAGGGTCGACCCCGTTTCCACGATGACGAGAAAATCTAGGCCGACGGCGCTACGTTATCTGGCAATTAGGTAGATGAGTTCCTTCCTCAGAAAATCGAGACGGATTCTTCCTTCCTATCCATCTTCGTCCAAAATAATTTCTTAATATGCCCCACGGTTTACACCTAATTTATATGCACGCAAGTATGATTTTTAAAGATGAAAGATGAAAGATAAAAGATTTTAAAAATCTTTAATCATCTACCGAGGGCATCAAAATGACTTGTTTACCGTTTCTTGTAATCATTATTCATTTTCAGTACATCTTGTTTCCTAACATTTTTCACGACTTTTTCTAAAATATGTAAATAATTAATTCTGCAAAATGTTCCGCAACATTCTGTCTTTTCTTTTCTTAACTGACTTGCTAATTTAAAAAACAAGCCAATTTGACTCCTTCTGGTAGAAGTCAAAGTCGTCGGTTGTCCTAGTGTTAAAAACACCTCCCCCCCCTGAATAATAACGTATTTCATACGTTCACTTTATTCGTGAACATGTGTATCGAAGTTAACGATTTGCTGCTTTCTTCCTGACGATTTCATCATTAATACACGTCCTAAGTATGTAAGTAAGAAATGTACCTCAGGTTTCGAGATGACGGGTATTTATTACATTCAGTTAATTATGTTTATACATGCAATGCCGTCGTAAAGGCTTTGCTCCTCTTGTGAGATTTACTTTTCCCTAAGTGGCAGAGACGATTGCAACGAGCAGCACGTTCCTTATACAGACTGCTGTAAGCTGCCTTCAGCATTTAATCGCTCTATGAAATACGCCGCCCTTATTCCATCTTTCATACATTCTGCATATATGCATTGTACACGTACCCCACTTCCGTCCGGTTCGCTACTAGTAGACAAAGGTTAATTTCTATCACTTCCGAGGATTACATCTTGGAACTTGATTAACCCTTCCTTTAAAACTAACAGTCCCCCGAAAATAACCGAAATATGTGAGAAAGATTTACGCTTTTTAACATTTTCAGCGAAGAAAAAGATAATCGATTTTCATGCTGTTTTTTTAATTCACTTTTTTCACTGATTCTTTTTTATTGCTTTATATTCTCATTCTTAGTCCCACTTAAAGAGCTTCACGTATTATCTTCCTGATCCGGGAATACATCTTAATTCTACGCGAAGGAATGCATATAAATGTAAACACAACTCAATTTTCCCCAATAAGACATTGCGCTAAAAAATGGCCTGATTAAAACTTATTATTAAAAATATAACAACGTGGCCCATCCACTTTTGGACTATGTTGTGACTCATGCGTTATTAATTTTTTGCCAGTTTTCTCAACGTAAATAAATGCAGTTTTACATGACACGTCGGTAATATTTATCTTTTTTCGACTTACATATTTCAGATTTTTATCTTGAATAGAAGTTGTAATGTTTCTTATCCTGCAATACGTGGCCTTGTTAATAAAAGTAATCAAAAAATTTTCTCTGTCAAGCTATACTATATTATAGATGAGTTCTTTAAATTTTGAATTTGATGTAAAAATGGACCACTGATTGTCCTTTTTCCCATACTGCAGCCGAATAGCAGGAAAATCACTGGTGCAGTGGATTACAATGAATGATTCACTATTATTTTCGTATTTAATCGCACCATTCGTTGTAATCCACTGCGGTAGTGGTTTCATCGATATTATACACATAGGTCTAGTCAATGACATTGTTGTCAAAATAAAAGGTCACTAACCAGACGTTGACATTACTGTTAATACTTTCTTATTGGCTGTAAGAATTTTTTCTTACATTCCAAATTTAGAAACCCTTAATCAAAGACAGAAAGCATCAAATAATACAGTCTACTTTGACTATTTTTATTTACGGACAATTTCCTAATTACATACGTATCGGAATTTTGGGTAAACACATGAATAAAAAAACTCAATGTTGCTTTCGAATTCGATTAAATTTATCTAGCAATAACTGCAAGATTTCAAAGCGTTATGTACATACTAGTTTATAACCCGTTGAAAAATCAACGGTGCAAGATATCATACGTGTTTGTATACCTTTTACGGCAAGAACTGATTGCCTAAGAAATTTCAGATTCCAAAGTCTTATGGCTTTCGAAATATTTTTCATCGACCAGAGAATCCCAACTAACAATTATCATGTACAGTGCGATTCGTGAGAAACCTGTAAAAAGTGCACACGAATCTTTCGTGCGCAAACTCCTCCAGGGGTGATTCAAAAGCAAAATGGTTTTTTGAAACAATGGAAAAAAAAAGAAAACTATCTTATTCCCGGAGATACGTAAGTCCGAGAGGGACGGAAATCTTCGGTTGAGAAGCGTGCAGGATCGTGGCGGTAAATCTTGGGCGGAGAGGAGGGTATAGTAGGGGCAAACGTGAGTTAGGAGAAACGTTAAAAGAGGTAGAGCAGGTGCGCGTGGAATACGTGCGGACGGCATTGACGCGAGCTGCAGCTACGTGACGGCGTTGACAGAACCGAGAGATGCAGCCGCGTGTCGAAGGGAAAGGGACGGGACCTCGATGAGAAGAGGGATGAGAAGAGGGATGAGAAGGGGATGAGAAGAGGATGAGGCCAGCCTAGCGCCCCTTGTCATGCAACCAACGTGTTTAACTTTAGTGAGCCGTGTAACCATATTGCCCGGATCTATGTGCAGCCGTGCACTTGTGTAGCCCTGCAACCCTCTAACCCCGGAGCCCAGCACCTACGAGGAGACGATATTCCACGAAATATCCGGGATAATGGAGCGTGAGTGCATACGCGTAAGTGCATACGCGCGAGTGCATACGCGCGCCCGTCGAACCGTGTGAGTTGCGCATCAGTCACGCTTACTTCCTGCAAAACTTTCAAAGATATTAGCCCCCCACGAGGCATTCTCTTTCGAAGGAAGTCCATCGGCTCGACCATCGACTCGATCATTGGTTCATTGACGTTTCTCATGAACAGACAGCAAAGCCATCCTACCAGGCTGATGCAAATTTTGGCTACAACATTGCCCATTTATACGAATTTTTTATGTTTTCTACTTACTTCTTATTGTTGAATAAAATTTACTTCGTTCAACTCGAGACGCGTCGACCAGACGGAAGATTTTCGTGCGTGTGCTGATGTATGCCACTGGAATGAGAAAATATGGAGGAGCAAATTCAGCCTAAGTAACAGTTTCACGCACCCCGCGCAATATCAATCGACTTATAAAGGGAGATTTAACTTTCCGCTGCATTTACGCTAAGCCGTTTCATCAGGATCTACGAGCATTCGTGGTATTTTTCAGCGTGTAAATTTTCATACGTTTTCGTGCTGGATACTCTGGCCGAGAACGGTCCCCTCAATTGATGCCCTTTGTACCGGCGATCAGCTGTATGTAATATTCATACACATCAACGCGAAATTCCAACAGCTTTTCTCATACACTTTGCCCCAATGATCATAGGATGTGCTATACATTGCAAATTGCTGTACATACAAACGTTACGTAATATACAGTTTTATGGATGAACCGATTATTCTACACTCAGCAGAGAGCGCTTTAAACCGGTTACATTACTGACCGCAATCTATTGACCAACTTTAAAAAAGGACATTCAGATGTTGCATAATTCCTACGACTTGTGCGTTATTTATTATTTGAACTGCTTAACCTATCAGAGAACTCATTGATTTTTGCCAACAATGCTTATTCTTGATTCATTTACAATATTGTAAGGTATAACTAAATTACCAAAATTTTGTGTATACTTTTTTTATTCGTTGCATTATCGCGAATATGCTCTATATGAAGAAAAGAATAATTGAAATAGGTAGATATGGTAAAAAGCGGTGCCAATTTTGTTTTTTCTTTTCCAAACTTAAAGAAAATCTAACTAATTCATCGAACGTAACGTTGTAATATTTTAGCCCTGTAAAATTTTTTAAAATTATTATCTTACACAAAATGATGTACTCTTCAGCCGTCATTTTTATTTCTATTTATCTCACCGTTTATTATAATCATAGTCCAATGATTTTTCTTACGTGCTTTCTTCAAGTTCCAGACCAATAAAGAATGTTAAGAACATGTGAGAAACAGTAAAGGGCCCATTACTAACAACCTTTGTGTTTTTGGAGAGTTCGGTATACCATGTAAAGCACATTAATTTTGAATTCGGTATGGACGTGGCGCACAAGTTTTGCTTTGTTTGACACAAGCCAGTCGACATACCGTGTGCAGACATGCATAGGATAGTTAGCTTTAACACCTGTAGATCTCACGTGTTTCGCATATTCCTTAGATAACCTTACGTTAGCTTTGCAGCAAATTGCTAATAATTGCTTTACCTTAGTTGATTAAAAGATTTATTTGTTAGTTCATTATCTACAGTTGATTTGGATCTCTTTTATTTATTATTGAGCTATTCGTTTAGTATTTACTACACAGTTACGAGAAATTCCATACCCTCATCGCTCACTCGTGTTGTATAATAATTATTTCCTAATTTCAACTACTATGATCGTCCCCTGAACTTTACTACCCAACTATGTCCTCTGTCTTCATTTTCCATCACAACATGTAATAATGTACGTTAATGAAATTCCAATTTGAAAATAGTCAAATAGGTCAAAGCAGTTTTAATTATTACCCAAGATCATCCTGTAAATTATGCTTATGGCAATATTCAATATCTTCAATAGGAATTCACACCCAGATTTGAAGTATTCTTCTGTATTTTCTTGTCGATTTCCATTCATTTGTTGTTGGACGATACAATTAGTAGCTGTATAATAAAAAAAATACATAAATAAGTTACAGAGTTAATTTTCGTTGTGGATTTTGATCCATATCTTTCATAAATGTTTTGGAATCGTTTTGAGGATAATATTAAATAAAGTGTATTATTCGTTTCATTAATTACCGTAACTTACAAGTATTTAATGATCAACAAGCAAATAATACAATGAACCTTCGTGCGTGTAATTTCTATACACGTATGTTTATTAAAACTAATTTTTTGAAGTAGGGTAGAGGACGGAATGATGTATATTTTACTATATAACACGGAAGTACAGGAAGTTCAGTAGTTCACTGGAAATACTTGCCATTTTCCACTACAGTGTACAAACTATCGAAAAAACTATAAAACAAAATAGGAAACTGAGCGGTATAGATATTATCGAAAATTCTGTGTACAGTTAATTTGTAAATTCTCGCGACTATTACGTAGCGTGTATCTCGATATTTTCTATTTATCCCGTTGACACGTTTAACTTCGTCTCACTATATTTTTCGGGTGTGAAAGCCGTGAAATTTTATCTCGTGATATACAACTTGGAGGAAGTGGAGAGGGCGTTTTCCTATTTGTCGTTGGAGCATTCGTCGCGAAAAAGTGTTGCGGTTCAACGATGAATCATCCGTATGCACAAACCGCGCATTCTCCGCCGACTGTTTAGCCATTTGCTCCTCGTGTATCATCCGCTGTAATCATATCCCTTACTTATTCTGCCATTTTCTAGGAACACGAGTGGTAGTCAGACTTTTATAATTTCAGTTTAGTCGTAACGCAATGACACAAAGTTTCGTATTATTTAGTACAGGTAACCCTCGTATAACACGGTTGTTTCGTTCCTAAAAATTGTCGTGTTACGCGAATCCGTGTTGTACGAAACAACGAACTAGTGCAAAAAAGAGAGTGTGGTTCCAAAAATTAGAGAAACATACTATTATATTTTTATAATTCAAGGAAATATCATTATTAAAGCAATTTACACCGAAAGTATGACGTATTAATATGTGTTAAATAATGTCAAGTTAAATAAAAGCAATTCAATAAAAAGCTCTTATTACGCTCAGTGCTGTTTAGGGATTTCACTAATTCTCAAACCGTGTTAGAACGAAACCGTGTTATGGGAGTGGATTATCTGTATGTGTATTATCTTTAGTTAAGTATCCCTACTTATTACGTGTATTACCCTTAGTTAAATTTAACTCATCATCATGTTGATAACAGGGTGAAGTAAGTCTGTAACTTCAGTTAAACGATAGTTGTAGTAGCTCGAAAAATGTTATTCTCCGTTTTTCTACTGTTCTGTCGTGGGCTGACTATAAACCAACTTTTCTACTTCCTTACTTTTGTCTGCTTACTTAGCCATTTTTCTCCTTAGTAGTGCAGTATAATTGTACGGTGCAAATGTAAGGCAACCGTATTACAAAGATTAGGTCAGCGAAGATTATGTCAGCATTGATAAAATAGCATTAATGCAATGAAATATATATTGTTAGATAAATTAATTTAACAGAAAATTAAGACAGAATTTGGATTTCTCTGTCGCGATTCTGTTTCCCAAATGTGCCTTAATAGTATAGCGCGAATAATCGTCAAAATTTTGCTTCTAATTGATGAATTTAATAAAAGTAATGTGTTCCTTTTTTGTAACAATAACGTTTATATTACTCTTTCTACATACATTATCGAAATATGTTTTCTGCGTTTTATTTTATCACGTTGGTGTATATGAAACGTCGGATTTTTGAAGAAAGATTCAAACAGAATTTTTCTACAAAAATTATTCATTTAATTAAAATAATCTCTCCTTATATCAATGCACTTTTGGCCAACAATTTTTTTAGAAAGAAATCCCATTTTGTTCATTAAAAATGTATGCAAATGTCATCTTTTCGAAAGCTTTCTATTAGTATTATGAGTTATTTCATTCATTTATTAATACGAAAGAATTAAAAAAGGATCAAAGCAAAAATTGCAATACTTAACAATAAATTCGGTCGCTTGAATTATTCAATAAAATGAGGAATGAAAAACAATTGCCTGTGAAATATCAAATGAAATCTTAAAAAAATAATGCGCAGAAGAAGTCAGCCAACATTTGTATCCAGGTAAAATTCGACATTTAATGTAGATCAACGTAATATCAATATTGGTTTTATGGTTTTTTGAAGAATTGACTGACCGAAGAGTCATTGATGTAAAATAGTGTGCTCGAAAATGGTGAATGCAGAAAGAAAGAATGCAGCACGTAGCCATGCAAATATCGCTCACATTTTTTTCTTTCGCACATCACGTATTCGGCTTTGGTAAAGTGCGTACTTAGGCAATTTTCCGCTGGGCTAACGCCATCAGAAGAATTCGGATTAAATGCGGGGTAAAACACTAGAAGAATTTTCATTCAAGCACTTTCATTTACTTTGGACATAACGATTTTCGCAGTGCAACCGTTTTAATGGAATAAATTCGTTTAACTGATCCTCCTTTTGGGGTCAAAGACTTTGTATTTGCACAATTTTTAATTACAGCTGTGTAATAACACCGTTTGCCATAAAAATGTCTTTCTAAATTTAAAGAACATCAAAGATGAATTGAACACTGGCCAAAGTAAGGGCTTTTTTTATTATAGAAATTATTATAAAAATATTATGGGAATTTGCGTTTAAGTTTACGGTTAAGTTTTTGTTAAGGTTAAGTTTCTTTCGAAATGTTAGGAATATGATGAAAGCACT
The DNA here is from genome assembly GCA_963989215.1 of Hedychridium roseum. Lineage (NCBI taxonomy): Eukaryota > Metazoa > Arthropoda > Insecta > Hymenoptera > Chrysididae > Hedychridium > Hedychridium roseum. Next base: position 1,936,278 of record OZ022312.1, on the reverse strand, counting down.
GGTCCTTCGTTGCTAAATGATTCCATTAAGACGGTGCTCGGAGAAGATAAATTTACAAATTGAAAGATACGGAGCCTAGGATTCACCAAAGAGGATTGCATAGATATGCAAATGCATTTACTTCGGCAACTGCGACTGCTCTCGACTAATTTCTTTCACGTTTATGCCAGAAAACATTTATACATAAACTGTCAGTTATCCGATTTTACAGAAAATTTATGTTTTCACCATCGACATTTGGGTTAACCGTTTACGTTCTTTTACTATGTATTATGTACATTTGAAATTACAGGATAAACTTGTATTCCCGAATTTGACGAAGCCGAAGCTTATCTTAATCTTCGAATTATTCATCGAAAGTCTGGAGGAGCACCTGTTTATTTTTCTAACACATTAAAAATCAAAATGAGAATCTCGAGGTTGCCTGAAATAATATAATTCTGATACGTACTATAATTGAAATACAATTCTGTTAAAGACTGGACAACTGTCGTCTTTCACCGTTCACCAATCGCCTGGAAATTTTCTTTGCGTCTGACTGTAATGACCTGCAACGAGTTTTCTTTTATCTTTTTATTAACATGCTATCTATGAGATAATGGAGGTTCGGATAAACGTGTTTCTACTGTATTATCGGGTTTTGTTTATTCGGCTAAATATACGCAAGCAGTAGGCGCCGTTGTGAGAGAAAATGACAATGAAAATGAAACACAACGAATGATTTACAGAATCCCTTTCCTTCGTGTCTCGCGGCTAGGGTAAATGGATAGATATGCAAATGCGCCGAGGTCCTTTGTGACCTTTTCGTTTTTGCACAAGCTCACACTTCCTGTAACGCCCTTGTCCCTACATGTATTACGTCGACCTAAAACTTCAAAAAGTATTAGTCATTCCGATCAAATTTTATGACGTCAGTCGCTAAATTTTAAATCCAACGGGCGAATATTTCCGACAAATTTGAATAATGCAACTGAAATCGTTGGCAAAAATACTTTTTTGAGGAAAATCTTCTAAGGTCTCCACGAGAAGTTTTAATTTTTTAACTGTATTACAATGTACGAAAATAATGAAAAATTCATAGAAAACTCGACTTCGGAGGGTGAACAATTGGTGCATGGATAAAGATGTAATTTTTTTAATAGCAGGCTTCACGCATAAAGTACGTAAAATGGGGAACAGAATGTTTCATGAATGTTTTGTCGAAAATAATAAACGTAACAAAGAAGAACCGTTACGTTTGTAGAAAATAGTAGTAGTACCTATTGCTAGTATTAACTGGGCAACTTGTGGCAGAGCTGTAATTTTATACTTTGACAGATTTTTACTAAAATCTAATTTATCGTGTACCTAGTGAAGAATATAGTCCTCCGGTTGACGAACAAATAGCTTCTTTTAATTTATAACTTTCAATGCACGAAAATAGTTCCGTACACGTGATACTACATTAAAGTTCCGTTATATTTAAAACAATACGGAAATTAGAACCTTACAGCGACAAGAATCTCTGTCCGTGTTCCAATTGATTTTTGGGATATACAGTTCCCTTGCCCCATTTAATGTAAACAAAATTCAAGTACATAGTTCCAGTGATTTTTGGGAAAATAGCTTGGAAGACTTTACTTAAATTATTCTGCATACATTTGCAGTCAGAAGCAGTGGGAGTAGTACGAACAGGAAATTCAGGAAAGGGAGAGTTTTTATGTGCAGCTGCAGTGAATTTTCGTCATTTAAGAATCGTAGTAAACCGATGACGCAGAAAATGCTACGATCCTATTGTACAACTGACGGTTTTGATGACCGCAGATATTGAGGTGGGCAAAGGAAGGTCTTCAAGTTTACTTAGGACAGGGTAGGCATCGAACAAACTATTTAATTGCCAGCGGACGCAGAATAAAAAGTGCCAAGAACTTTTTAATCACGATTCCCAGTGCGCCGTAGGTTCACGTCTGTCTGTCTTTGACGATTTTTACTTGGCATTGACTGCTTCTATAATTACTCGAGAAAAACGTCGCTGATTGGTTGGTTCTGCTTATTGTTAAGGCCAGTCACAGAGGAAAATTTCAATCCGCTTGGGAAAGTCCTATCAGTGGTCAGCACAATAAATTCACTGAACATCCGCAGAGATTTCTCGGTCTATCGCGCTGTTACGTCGTCGATTGGGAAGGAAGTTTTAGTTCTCAAACTTTTATACGCTTCACCAATGCTGACAATAAGTTTATTGAAATTAAAGACGGGCTTTACGACTGAGAATAAGAGTAGAAAAAAGATGTAGGAATGATGTCTTGACTTGACTAAGGCTAAAAAAAGATTGACTTTTTTCGTTTTTACTAACTAAGAGCCTATCGCATAGCACAGCTCTTATCGTATTGCACAGACAGTCTCTGTTCTCAGCATTCTTCGCTTCCGGTCCATCTCCCGCTTGGGAACCATTAACAGAAACGTTTCCCAGAACTCATCTGCATTTCTTTTTAAAGTCTACCTCATATACATAGATACAGGACTTAATTAAAAATAATATTATAGTTTTGGGACTGTGATAAGTACAACGATGTGTACGTCTAAATGTATATGTGCTTTTCACACAAATATCTCGTTGTATGTCAGCGCGTCAGCATTTTCTATGCATTTTACATGACGAAACAAAAGAAATACGATTTCACAGATAGGTATTAAATTTAGAAGATATACATAGACTTGCGTTAGCTGTTTGACACTACGTAAATAAATTGCAATATTATTATACATGTAATTCTTCGCTACTCTAAATAACACTGATTCTCCCTTTCTCCGCTGCTGCGTAAATAATATTATTCTTACGTTCATTCAATACTTTGCACACGCTCATATACCTAATACACTAAACATTCTTCATCGTTCTGTGATATACTATCATTCTAAAGCCAATCAATAGGGATAAAAAGGACTGCTCGTTAATTTGTCACAAAATCAACATAATTTCCTCTGGTTTACTAATTTCCTACTAATTATACGAAATAATGAGCTGTAAGACGATGATTTGTACTTAACAAAGGGCTCAAGGGTTTTGTTACGTTGCGTTTGTTCCACCACAAAAATGTCAATGTGAAGGCAGACAATGGAGAGGTGAATGATCAGGTTCAGTATTAATGCAATAACCTCGGTACATCGTTAGTGAATTGCAAATATAGATATAATTTAAAGTTTTGTCCGAGACTACATTTCATCGGTTTTAGACCCGATAAGTCTGTGAAAATTGTACATAATCTTACAAAGTTTACGAGTTCAAAGGAGGATTAAAGGAGTTTTCTATTGTAAGCAGATCATACCATCAATATAACGATATAAGAAGGATAGTTTATTAGGGTGGCTTATTCTTACAGGTAAATAGGAGAAGCCATTGTGCTTATGAGAAAATAACTCCATTCTCTCGTCTTCCCTGCTTTGCGATTTTTACGTGAAAGAACTTTTCGTAATTGGCAAACTTTTGACGCTAAAGGTTTCGTGTTAAAGAGAGTATTATAATAGCAGAGGTAAGTTTTACCCATTGTAGACGAATCTTGGCAGGGATTTTTTCGGCAATTTTTTACGTAATAGCTTTCCTACTTATCTCTAATGCTTTTGAAAGAAGTTACCTCGTTGACGCTACTTATATCGTAACCACTTACCTGTAAATCAAAAACCTCTATCAAGTGAAACATTAAAAGCAGACGTATATTACTTAAGTCTTCTACAAATATTAACATCTCGTTGTCACATTTGTCTTACGTGCCACTTGGACAGAATATGATAACTCAAATTTCTACCACAATTCTACCGCATCCTTAGATAAGTGTAAAATCTCGTTAAAGGCCATACTTTTCTGTGAGGCGTTCGAATTCGCTGGACGATCAAACTACCGAATTGAATGAATTATGTATCGCATAATTATCGCGCTGCGCGAATCGTTGAAATTTTTTGAAGAGCTGGGTAATCACAGCGGCCGAGTAGGTATCAATGTAGAGTGGTGCTTTAGCTACTGCGCACGTTCAGCCGCTTTGTGAGCTACTTTTCCGCGCGCGGACTGCATGAGAATGAATGTGTACGAAATAAAGCAGCACCCTCTCCATGTACTTTTTAGCTTTGATTAAACGTGCACACGTGCACACCTGCATACCTGCGTACTCGCCTACGTGCGTCTCTACAATGGTCTAATATTTACCTCCAGATATCCCCGATCATGCCACTCCGTCTTACTTTTCTTCCATTTTGTCAATGCAATTCGACAAGCAAACAGTATACACAGGCTGACCCATTACAAATTTGCCACGCGGTTGTACCTCAAATTATTCGTCGTACTAAAATACGTTTCAAGTAAAACTTACTCTGTTCCAAGGGGAACTTCTTATGACAGATACATAGATTTTCTAGGTGGACGTGTAATTAAGATGTCAAGGTAACCTTTGATTTTTGTAAATGGAATAGTATCTTCTTTTTAATTAAACCTGTAGCTTTTTTCAAGAGAAATTCCATGATCCACTGATGCAAATGAGGTAGTATCTTTTTATTGATTAAACCTGTAGCTCTTTTCGAGAGAAATTCACTGACCCACGATACGTTCGTCTCCCAAAGTGATTTAAGGTCACCCGCGATCGTTTAAAGTTTTCTTCCGCTGAGCGGCGACAGTTTTACCCTGAAACATTTTTGTCGAATGACGAATAATTCGAGAGACAGTTCCGTGGCAAGATTATAACGAGTCAGCTTGTATATACTGAATGGAATCGTTTGTTACACGAGAGAGCGTGACATTGCGTGAGCGTCGGTGCATTCTGCGAATTCAATGGCTGATGAGCCTCGATCGGTCGTTGGGAGCTTCGCGAAATCGGAAAATAGAGAAAGGCTTTTCGTCGGGAGAAAAGAGGAAAAACTAAAAAACTCCGGTAGTATCGCTCGTCTAAAGTCTCGCCGCCGGAGAATTATAGCAACGACATCCCGCGGTGTACATCGATCGTTTTAAGTAGACTCGAGATTTATCGTACGGCACGGCTGCAGTTTATACCACCTTCGCCAAACATGATTCTACTGGCCAATGAGGACGACATATTCAATATATACAATGGACCGTTACGCATTATTAATTAGAAAAGTAAGCCTTGCGACAGAGAAATTGAAATCACATGTCTAGTTGTAAAAGTTTCTTACGCGGGGTGATTCTAAAGGGTTTGCAAAATTCACAGTCTCATTCTACGTATAAAAAGTACCAATAATAAACAATTCCTAGCGAACGTTTCATTGTTAATCGTACGTACATCGTTTGAATACGTTTGCGTTTCAATACAACTGATAGATTTATAGTTCTATTACAGACAATTTCTAGACAGTCCTCATAGACTGATATTGCGAGTACGCATATTGGTCTACGTTATGAATGGGAGATCAAAGTTGTTAATACTGTTCTTTCATATTCCTGAACCTGTATGAATTTACCATTTTTTTTCATTGACTTTCCTAATAACTGAAAGTTTCTGCATTTATGAAACAAAACCTTTGTGCACGTATGTTCATTAGTATTTTTCCTTTAATTTTCATGCGTAGAATACACCTGTGGAATTTTCACATTCCTTTAAAAACGTCCTGTATATTTATAGTCAATGGTTTGTAACAATCCCTAAATGTGTAGCACAGAAATAACAGGGCAGACTCGTTAAGAAAAACAATTGCGACATCAAGGAGCTTGGAGGAAATTTTAAGAAGTAAGCTTCTTTTATTTTACAACACAAGTACAGCTGGTATTAATACTTATATTTTCTTATTTTTCCATTCCATCTCATTTTCTTCCTTTTCTTTTGAACCCAGAGGCTCGGAGCACGGATAGCTAATGCTGGTTTTGCACTTGGCACTCTCGAAATTTACCTCAAGATTTATATTTACATACACATTTACATATGTATAGACACAACTTACGAATACTTAGGCATAGATTCACTCAAAAAACTCCCCATACACTTGGCTATAATTTTTAAATGAACTTGTTAGTAAATTATAATATGCTTATCATTATTTTCTGAGGGATAATAATCTATGAAGATGTTTCAAACAAGAAGACAACACGGCAGAGAAGAAAAGTGTGTACAACTTAAAGAAAGGATTTTCATGAACGTGCCTCGATACTGTGCAATTTTTGATTGATACATTTTTTACTACACTACGTACATATTTAATAACTAAGATAAATAAAGTAACGTACTCCTCTGCCGCAACACTACGGGTTATTAAATACACATCGTATTGGAAACTTCCCCGTTGATAAAAAAAACTAAACCTTACGTTAGCACTTGTGGTTTATTTAAAAGAACTGCGGAAATCCTTGGGTTACACTGGTTCAGCGGTTACGGTACATTTGCCGCATGACAAAGGAAAAACAAAAGATTAGACTTGTATTCCCGCGAGAAAGTATTATCGACGTATAAATGTGAGGTATCGTATAAACCGGCCATGAGAATGTACTCTGCCGTGCGATCGAGTCAACATAAATGGCTTGCATTGAAGAACTGGCAGGGTTCTAGGCGTTAGAGATAAACCGTTGGAGAGTCGAGTCCGCCTTCATTGTGGAAGGATCGGCCATACCTATGCAAATGCCCCATCGCGCTTCCTTTTGTGTCTCTTTCCTTTTCCTTTTTCCCCTTTTCCTCCTCACCCACTGCCTCTGTTTCTTTCCTTTTGTTTTTTCCTCCCCCCATGAACAGACACGAGGAGACGCGCAGACGCGCATTCAAGTCGCACGTTACACAATACGGACCGCATAGTTTATTTGGCGGTAGCTCGGCGCTTACAGCGCCGACAGGTCCGCGAAAGAGGATCGCACGAGGAGTACGCAGAGAGAATACAGCCAGACCGAGAGCGCCATCGTAATTTACTCTTTATAGCCGGACTTTGCTAAATCCCTTGGAGCAGCGGCTCGTGCAGGGCCACACGTCTACCGTCTACCGTCTACCGTCTAACGGATAGACAGACTGATACTTCTCTTTCGTCGCATACATCGGCTTATCTCCCATTGCGCACGCACCAACTTCCTTTCGTTAATTCGCCGTTCCTACCGTTTAATACCCTCAAATAAACCTTTGTGTCTTTTAATCACTTTAACTAAATGCAACGAAGAAATATTGATGTATAGTTATATAAACGCGAATGTTGATGCTATGCTATAAGAAGTATTACTAAATTCCTTTTTTTTAATTCGCCCTCCCTACCGTTTAATGCCCTCAAATAAACCTTTGTGTCTTTTAATCACTTTAACTAAATGCAACGAAGAAATATTGATGAATAGTTATATAAACGCGAATGTTGATGCTATGCTACAAAGGGTATTAGTAAATTCCTTTTTTTTAATTCGCCGTCCCTACCGGTTAATGCCCGCAAATAAACCTTTATGTCTTTCAATAAAATGACGTATTTCAGTTAATATAGCCATAAAATATTGATGAATAGTTCTATGAATCTCAATATTTATATCACTATAAGCGTGTCAATCCAAACTTAACTTGATTATTTTTATTACTCGATGATAAAGAATACACGTAGCTTAAGGCGTATTGTACATGGTACTTTAAAAATAATTCGTTGGTAGTTGACCCAAAATATTATGGAATAACTTCCATTGCAGTAGAGATTGTAAAAATATTTTGCCAATTTCTGTAACGTCTGTATTGGAATGATTTATTCGTGTTTGAATTGCTTGTAATATTGATAATACTTTCAGTATTATCGGTAATCAATTAACCACGTTTGAAAAGAGCTAAATTATTCGCCACGACGATTGATAAAATTTTAAAAAGAAAAAGTATGTCACGGTATGCACCAGTAAACTTTGGTTGTTGATCGAAGGTAACCATTCATATTTCATTCAACGAGTTTCCGGTGGAGTTGTTTGGAATCGAGGTTGATTCAAGATTAAGAGCAATGAAACATCTAAACCGTATATTTGAATCCTGAGGTAATCGATGGAAAGGTACAATTGGTAGTGGTCCAGGTAGAATAGGAACGCGCCAATTAACAATAATCGTATGCATCATATGTCTATATAGGTACTACTCCGACTTGATCAAGCACGTTTCAATTTATGCATATTATTCGAGAGAAACCGAGTATAATTGTTTACCACAAAAGACGTTGATTATACGAGTCTGGATTATATGAATACCATTATACGAATTTATAAGATTATCGATAAACAGTATCGAGTCCTTTACATAATTTCATTGACAAATAGATTTTTACAGCTCTTACATGCACTATAATTATGCTCAAATAAGTAAATAGGAAGGATATTGTCTTTTTCTTCATTTAAGATTACGCTGTTATCATATGTTATAATGTAACATTTGTGTTGAATATTCGTTACTTCTAAACCTCTAATTATACCAGTAGTTCAAATTGTTTGTCAATTCTCTCTGACCTGCAGTACAATAAAAACAGTTGATTAATATTTCTTTACTCACTGCCATAATTACGTTAACGCAACGGCGACATTAAAGGACGATGAATTCCCGACAGTTAATAGAGTAGGTCATAAAATTCGAAATAATAGTTTTTGCGAAAACATATTATGAACAATCAATGTTTGGTTAAACTATTAAACATGTTTCTTAAAACTATGAAAGTCAAACGGTGCATTTTTCTTTGTTGGTGCGAGCTAACGCTGTTTTTTCCATGAGTTTTTAGTCTTTTATAATACGACATTTTTTAGGTACGTAACCAGTGTATTACACGGGGATTGCCTTACTGTCCCAACAGTTGGCTGGCCAGTGAACTTCTTCGAAACGTAGTTGTCGATCGATTTCGCGAGGGTGAGTGGGAGTTTAAGAGCAAAGTCTTTTCAAAGTCACGCTCTTACGTCGTTCTTCGAACTTGGGTATAAGCCATATCTTTCCAAGTCTCGTCTGGTCCTCTCATTTTTCGACTATTCCCTGCGAACTAAACTGTCCTTCATGTACTTTCATACCATTTCCCCTGTCAGTCTTTTGTTTATTATTGTCTTCTTTTGTATCAACCTACTAAACTAATGTTCGTTAGATATAACTAATGTCATTGCCCTATTTTATTTATTTCGTGCCCAGCAATCGTCGATTTCTTACTAAAACGTTATAACTTGTAAGTTAATGGGTTATTCGGAAAATTTGTAGCGAAATGCGCGGAAAATTTAAAGGCATTCGATTGAATAATGTATACACCGTTTGTTTAGATGATTTTTTTATTAAATCATTCCACTTTTGAAAAGGTTTTCCTCTATCTCGGAAATGATTCCCTCCAAATAGGTTTTTTGCAAGCTTCGAGTAGAGTGAAGCTCTATGCTAAGAAGTAAATAATAATCGGTCTGTGCTGTTCGGTGAATATGGTGGATGTGATAGAATCGTTTCAGGCAAGGTTTAAAAATTTTTATTCTATCTTTATCAATACACACGATCTGAAGTTATCTTCCCGAAAAACAGGGACTTTCCAATAATTATCGTGATGACAATATCAGATGGCACAAGTTATATTTAATCATTCAAATATAACATTCAATTGCTTCGCTTTATTATGAAATTAGTACGATATAAATGGGGGATTAACAATACACTGTCGCGTCGATTAATCCATATTTATTAATCGTTTAATGAATTACAGACCTACACGTGTCCGGCATTACCCGAATCGCACGAGTAACGTAATAATTTAGTAGTTATTGTGTCATTATTAAAGGTGAAAGATCGTTTCAAATAAATGTGGACATCGCGTGTATTGGATTCCCGGGTAACACGAAACTCGGTGAAAAGATAGGAGAGCGCACAGCGTAATTTTCCTTTGAATATTACGAGAATTTCGTGATACGAAGGGCTAGTTCAGAAAGGAAACTACGAAGCCTCTTCAAAGCGATAGATTAAGAATGTCAATGAATGTCAATCCGCTAGGATATTCACTCTCTCGCTTTCTAAATTCCCTAATTATGATTAATTGTTTATCGGGAGGGGCGTAATGCCCATATTCCGGAGCGGTTAATGCATCTAATGCAAGGCCGGCAGGACAGTACACTGATCGATATCGAATCCTGTGTAGTGTTCGTGATCGTTCCAGCGATATCGAATATACCTATGTATAGGTACAATACTGTCCTTCTCATCGCTGTTTTCAGTGTAAAGTAATCTCAGGGTAAATTATCTCAGGCAAGCTCACATAGAAGATCTTCTACTTGCAACTTTGACCCTTATTTCGAAGTATTAGGATTAAAAGGATTAGGATTCGAAGTATTAGGATAAAAGGATCGCTTGGTTTTTAATTTCTCAGCAAATGTTTATTGTGTATGATGCTTTTTCACATCTACATTCGCTTCAACGGATAATTGAAATGAAACATGTCCTGCTTACAGAAAAAAATTTATGTGAAAATGAAAGTTTTACGTTTCCCATCTGTGTTTAGGGTTCATATTTCGTTTGTAATAAATCTTGTAATATTATAGGTATAGATACTACAATAACTTTATAATAATTGTAATAAGCATACGTTGGCTTACTATCAAGACACAACTTGCGCACAAGGTAGATACTAACTAAATAATGGTTATACTATCTGTCTTGCGTTAGTTTGCTGGAAACGTTATTTATAACTTTCAAATCACGTATGTGTGAATCTGTGTTAGTCAAAAGCTTACTGTAATCAATTAGAAAAGACTTTTTATCAATTTTTAGAAATACAAGTGAACGACTCAAAGTCTTCTTTCTTTTCTTCATTAGAAGCGACACTATTGACAAAGTAAATACCGTTTTAAGGCAGAAATCTATGTAACTAAGGCGGTTTATTTTGTTAATGCGAAAAATTGTAAACAATGGAAGAAAATAAAGGATTGGATTGTCCGATTGAGACCTAACAAAGTTCATCGATATAATTATCATTTACATCTGTTCATCAACATTGATTTTAAATACCCCGTTCATTGTAGAACAACTTTCGACGGTAACATTCGATCTTCACGATTTTACTAATAAATAAATCCGTCTCAACTTTCTGCAAAACATTCCTGAGAAATTGCCGGCCTATACTTGCATATGCATCAGTTAAGAGCGTGCCTCTTCGTCTTTTCGACTTTGACTATTCGCGCTTCCGGTTAATGACGTACTTGAGGCATTTAATTGGGGAATTATCTAGTACTCATACCCTTTCCTGTTCTATTCTCAGGGTACTCCATATAAGCCACTTGAAACTGCTTCCTAACAATATTCCCTCTGAGGCTGCAAGAATAGTGCTACGACGAACAAACAAATTGAAAAGAAAACAGACAAATTTCTAAGAGCAAGGAATGTATTTTTTTGTCTATCTCTGCCGCTTTCTATCTTGGATTTTTCGTCCCAATAATAAACTGTATATGGCATTTTGTTACCGCCATAAACTACTTCTCGAACATCCGGTCTGACACTGTAGCAACTCTTACTACTGTTTTACCCTGTCAGTAAAGGCTCAAACAATTTTCCCTTGTCGTCACTTCATTTCCCCTTTTTTATGATTTTTTTTCGGTTACTGCTTTCTCACTTTTTCCTATTGTCTATTCTAATTTCTGTTTGGGATCACTACTACTTTTGTTGGTTAGTATTGTCTTATCCCTATTGCGATTTTCATTTTAATGAAACTATTTTAATGATGTTCTCATAAGACTAATAAATCCTCTTTATTCTCTTCTTTCTTTCTTTCTTTCTTGCTTTCTGTTTTAACGCGCAATCCGCTTAGGAGATAATGAGAAAGCGATAAAAATCACCAGTTAGCGTTATTTTAACAGAAATATTTCAACCACCTGTGGATATTTTATTATACTGATTCTATTCCGGAAATACTTCAGAAACTGAGTTCGCGTAGAAAGTAAATAAAGTTGTCCATGTGTAATGAAAGACTGAATAAATCAAGTGTTATTGGTCTCATGGATAAATATTTTATTATTTTAAATAGCTTGTGCATTGGAAAATCATTTCATCCTGAATCAACTGAAATCAACCGAATAAATCAAGCGAATAAATCAACCTTAATAATAGAATGGAATAATGGAACAGAATAATAATAGAATGATAATAGGATAATAATAGGATAGGCTAGAATCGTGATCTTATATACAGGAGACAATCAGCCACCGTATATATGTACACATGCTCGAAGCAACAATGATGGAGTTTATCGGATTACACGCTTCCAACTGCCATTGTATCCCTGACAGTGCGTCGGCACTTCAAACACCATCCACCCTCGCTGTAGAACGATCAAACGGATATTTTAGGAAAGACATCAAACATCATTACTCGCCACCTCTGTAAAGGACTTCCTTTCACAGCAACGGACAATCCCTTTCAACGAATTTCAACAAAGATAAACACTCCAAATGATTTTCATTCGTCGAATAGAAGCGAATACATTTCATGGAAAGCGATCCGGGTGTATCGTATGACAAATAAAAAGTGTATCTAAAATTTCATATAAACAGTGTATTACAGCGTAGACACTTGACACCAGACACCAGATACATATGTTTAATGTACATTGACGACATTAGAGCTTTTAAACATTGCGTTATTTGTATCTAAAGGAAATTACATTTCAAGCGAAATTGATGTCAAAACATGAAGATCGTATTAAGTATGATTTAAGTATAATTTATTCATGCAAGTACGTATAATTGTCAGAAGTATAAAAGTATAATACGCATATATATAATATGCATTGACGACATTAGAGATTTGAAACATTGCGTTATTTGTATCTAAAGGAAATTACATTTAAAGCGAAATTAATGTCAAAACATGAAGATTGTATTAAGTATGATTTAAGTATAATTTCTTTACGCAAGTACGTATAATGGTCAGAAGTATAAAAGTATAATACGCACATATATTATATGCATTGATGACATTAGAGATTTGAAACATTGCGTTATTTGTATCTAAAGGAAATTACATTTAAAGCGAAATTGACGTTGAAACGTAAAGGATAGGTTGATACCGATTAATGTCCGGGGTTGGCGGCAAAGCAAAATTGTTTGGGAGGTTCTGCTTTTGTGTCGAGTGACACTCGAAGCAGGTGGGATAGGTGGATCGCGGTGCATCGCGGTACGTCGCGGTGACGGGCCGATTGTGTGGTTTCCTATGGTAAACGTCGCGGGCGTGCCTACTATCCTATCGCACAACCTACAGTCCGTATCATAACGTGTCACAGCCACTTCAGACGTAAATTCCCCAGGAAAACAAAGCGAAATAATGAAGAGTGATTTCGTTGTAACGTGTTACTAAACGTCACACGAAAAATTCTGTGATAAAATGTACCCAGTAATAGTCGAAAAATACAGACAAGCACGTACACGTCGATAGAAATTCAGACTTAAAGTCAGGGCGTTTTGGAATATATGGTTATTTTTCCAATGATTAATCTATTCGTGCAAAAGGGTTGCACGTGTTATGATTCACCCTGTATAGGTAGCCTGTATGTACGTTTCGCCCACGTCAGTCGACATACGTATGTATACACGTACATGTAGGTAGACGATCACACAATACGTGTCTGTATAGCTGTTCTACACGCACAAGTGTGTGGGTATGCGTTAAACTGCCGTTAGCCGGACGGTTTTGGATCACAAGCTTAGTGCAGACAAAGTTCCTGGCTCATCGATCCCCCTTTCAAACACCTTTGTCATCTACCTCCATGGAATCCGTTCACAGGTTGCGGCTTACTACATTCTGCGCGACATACCTCATTCCGTCTGAATATTCTTTATTCGTTCTTTCCTACGCACGATCCTGTGCGGTAAGCTGGCTTACGGGTTAACTTAAATTAATAACGTTTCAAGAAATAACCGAAATATCGTTACTTTAAAGACTAAATATATTTCTTTGTATTAAGAATAAAGAAAAAAGTCGCATAAGTACAATATTGACAGATTTTCAATGCTACAGAATGGAGCAATTTTTCGAATACTCTTCTGTTAACGAAACGAAAAAATGTTGGTCGAAAATAGCATTATTAAGTGATTGATAATCCGTATTGCTTTTGTCAGAATGAAATTTCTTTGATCGTTTTTTAAGCTCCCATTATTTACGTAAATTCCAGCAATTTATGCAAGTTTACGTAGCAGGCTGGCTTGGAGGAATTTACCTCGAGGAGTCTTGTCAGTAAAAGTCAAGTTAGCCAATGTTATTTCACGAAATTATTAATATACTTTGATAATTCTATACTAATTCTTATTCTATAATAATACTTTGTATAATAATACTTTGATAATTGAGTGGCTGAAGAGCGATTAAACCGTTTAAAAGTAAATATCGCCCCGCCGAGAAGATACTTTGCGGACAGGTAATCCGATCAATAGTTACGTTGTGTATGCATATTCATAATACTCACGGAAATTCATGGGAAACGAAAAGGCGTCGCCTATGTTGGACGTAGATAATGCACAACGAGTAAACCGACCGAATGTAGCCCGGAGGAAACGTTTTGGCATGATCGCCTCGAGTGGTTAAAACGGATTTTCACGCTCGGTGGGGCAATCATCCAACGATTCGCGACGAGCGTAAGCGTGTAATTCGGAGGGATACCGCAATGGCTTGTGCGCCCTACGCGATACACCTATCTATATTAATATATAGATGTGCATATGCATGTACTCAGTAATCCGTCTGGGATGCGTGGGAATTATACCGTCCTATAAGTTTAATGTATTTTCAATGATTCCCCTCAATACTTACGGATTTCCACCGATATCCTCTTTATCCGAAATTATCTCGTTGTAGCCTGAGGAGAAGTAGTGTCGTCGAAAAAATGGCAGATGTTATCAAGCTTTTGGCTTCCATTTGCTTTTATTCGCATCTTCGTTTCTGTATTTACAAACGATCGTTAAGAATGATAGCTATAAATGTACTTAATATTCTTGAGACATTTAAATTTCTTTACTCATATTCAGTATGAGTATAGTGATTACAGGAAAATAAATGATAATTAATGTTGCCTGTTGGAGCTATTATGCATTTAGGCCGGTTTTTCGACCACCTATTCGCTGTACATCTTTTTCACATTATCATTAGTGTAAGTAAGCATACAGGCACATATGCGGCACACACACACACACACACACAGAATATACCCACACGCGCATACAAAACACACTCATCCGCAAGTGGGCAAATATCCGCGCTCTCGAAAAACCATCCGTGCGTAATTGCCTCTATACCTGTAAGTACTCAACATTAAAATCAATCAATTAAATGTACTCGGGTAAAGCACTCTTTATTAATTGTTCAATATCAAAATTAGTTGGCTTTCCTTTATTAACTGCATTGTTTTTTGTATAAGAATAATATTTTATCGTGACACGAGAAAAACAATATTTATGATGATACTCGAATATCGGTTGTCAGTAATGCCAAAATTTCAGACTTATCATCTAACAAGTAATTTAAACGTACAGTTAATGGTTATTTGTCTTTTACGTTGCTACAAAATCCATATTCGTTACTCTTCTTTTGTAACAATCCCTGAATATTTGCTTGGATTACAGCACCACTGTGTTGGAATAACCGCAAAGAGCAATGAACTGTTATTTCATTAATTTCAAATTTAAAAAATGTAACGAGCATTTTCGAGTTATGCGAGTATTCTTATTCTTCTTTTGACAGGTAGAATTACTCCTTTGAAAGGTTCTGTCACAAAGGACGACGGCAAAGGAATCATAAGTTTCTCTCTTCTGATGAAACGCGCGACGACGTGAATGTGAGTTTAATCCTTGCTCGTCGGCTGTAAAATGAAATCTTCGTCTTTGATAAATGGTGCAGCACCGAAAAGTGCGCCCATGACGAGCCCTTTTGATGAGTCCATGTGCAAGACTTAATTGTAATTATATTCGCCAGCGGCGTGCTGACATACTCGGCAAATGAATTTCATTCATTTCGAAATTGTTTCTCCCCGTAAGATCCTCGGCAGATTATGCTCAGTTATTAAAGGAAAAACATGGGCAGCTGAAGCTGCAGGAAGAGGAAAACACAGTGTAGGGAAAAGAATACATAACACTGGCAACTACTTTTTCCATTCTTTTGTACCTTTCTTCAATGTTATTCTAGTGCCTTTTCTCTTTACGTTTTCATGTTTTTATGTTTTATACGGTATACGTGACACTGACAGCTTCTTTTTTCTTCATTTCTTTGCCAAGCTTTTTCCATACTTTTGTACGTCTGTTCCGTATTGTTCTCTTGCTTTTTTCCTTGTCTTTACGTCTTTGTATTTTATACAGCAAAGAACACATTACACTGGCAACTACTTTTTCCATTCTTTTGTACCTTTCTTCAATGTTATTCTCCTGCCTTTTCTCTTTATGCTTTTATGTTTTTATGTTTTATACGGTATACGTGACACTGACAACTTCTTTTTTCTTAATTTCTTTGCCAAGCTTTTTCCATTATTTCGTAGCTTTGTTCAACGCTTCTCACTTGCTTTTTTTATTTATGTCTTTATATCTTTATCTCTTTTTCTCTTTATGTCTTTGTGTTAGACAGTATCCTTAGTTTGAGCATTAGTTCTTTTACTTTCTCCGGTGGTTCACTTCGATAAAAATCATTCCTCCTGTTTTCTCTTTTTTTTCATCATTTCTACGAAACCATTTTCTCATTTTACTTGGGCCCCACGTACATTTCTTTTCTCTTCACTGGCTCTTCGGCCGTTCCTACGGTGTCTCGTTAGATTTCCTCTTCTTTTCGCCGTCGGCTTGCGACAAATTGCTGTAAGGCGATAAAGTTGTAGTCCCTCGACGTAATGCGTGCCGACGTGCAATCACGAAAGTGTGCCTACTCTCCAGCAATTCCTCCATTCTTCCGTCCACTCTGCCCACTTTTGCTTCTTTCTTCTATCGTAATCCGAAACTCCATTTTTTCTCGGCTCTATCTTTCTTTTAAAATTCAACCGTAATTATCCTATTACGAATAAAAATGCTGAGATGCTCAATAAGAACGTATGTACACAGTTTATCGGTGAAATTAGCAATACGAGCCTCTTCCTATTTCTACCGTTGCCGATGCATAGCTATTCGCACCGTTTATTCAGATTATTGGAAGTCGTTGTTCGTCGCGACTCACACAAGAGTTTCTATACATAGACGTGTATATGTGACGCTTAACGATAATCAAGATTGTGCAAAGAAAACAAGAGGAAAGCAGAAATGCTGGGATATAGGTGCTTTTTCCAGTATGCGCAACGGGACACGAAGGGAATCTGCGGTCGCTGACCTCTTTTCTAATACGTCAGCTGACATCTAGGCTTATATCTTTCCACTTCCTGTCACTTGGTTCCTGCTTGCACGGCACGGCACGGCACGGTACGGCATGGTACGGCAACTCCGGGGAATACTCCGGGAAAAACCTTGTCGTCCTCGTTCTCTCGCCAGCGTTAAACCCATTACCCCGCGGCGATTTTCCCGAGGATTCAAGGTCAGAAAAAGTTTCGTAGACCGTCCAACGAAAGTCCAGACGTAATCCATAAGATCTCTCCTAGACACTTTTTACTTACTTCTACACTTTTATAGCTCCCAAATTACGAAACATCTTAGTCAATAATGTTTTTTCACGATGAAAATGAAGCCCGATTTTTCGTTAATAAGTTGAATTTTGAATGAACACCTCGTTGGTGTGGTATTTGTTGGTTTATTAAAATGTTTTCAGTACTGTTGCGATACCCAGAAAGCGGGTGTGTGTATATGTGTATGTGTATCAGAATTGGTTCGGTAGTAACACTAAAACTAAAGCTAAACCTTAACTAAACCTCAACTAAACCGAAGTACGTGTAGGTTAAACTAAAATTAGCTCATTGCAAACTGAAAACTAACTATTAACCGACTGAGGATTTTGAGTTTGCAGTCTCACAGGAGAATTTGGTACGTTTCAGGAAAGTAATGGTGAAGGGCAGTTATGGTGATCGTTGTACAATATATGGAAAGGATGGGCCTTACCGTGGCTACTGTTTCGGTTTATAACAACAGTAATAATAAAATAAGAATAATCATAATAATAACGTTAGTCTCAATATAATAATGCTAATAATAACAGTGGTAATTATAGAAGGGTTGCGTCCCTCGAATGTAACGGCCATAATGACGATAAAGATCAACTTTACTGGCTAAACAGAATTCTACAAGGAAATATTGAAACTGCTGTAAGTTTCCCACAGACGATGTGATTTTTCGATCGATGCACTGATTAATGTCCATTTTATTTCGATTTTATTCAAATACAATTGCATAATGTAACAGTTTCCTCTCTGATTCCTCTATGAATGTTATTTCAAGCGCGTATCTACTCATTGCAGATGTTCCAATTGGACTAACATTTCTTTACGTTCGTTAATGTTGGAATAACAAAGGAATTTCTATCCTTTACGTGGGATGTGTGAGCACTGTTGCATTCATAGAATCGAAATGGATGTACGATTGGCTTATAATTTCCTCGTGCGATCAAATGGGATCTGCGATGGATTCCCTGTGTCTTTTTGCCATCGGTTTAACGGACTTCGGTGGGAGTTCTCTTTCTACATTGCATCTTGTATGTAAATTCCGATGGAGTTTAAAGAGATTAAGTCCATGTTCATCGGAAATCGGGATTTTAACTCATTAGTGTCGTGTTCAATTGAGACGCTATTTCGCTACCGTTAAATGTATTTATTATTTTCTTGGTTTGTCGAAAAAAATTTCTGATTGGATATCAAGCAAATACCGTTTACATTGTAAAGATAACTACTGTTACGGCTCGCAGGTATTTTGATAAGGTTGATTTTCGGTAATAACGTGTCTATGCGACGCTCCCCTGGGATGAAGCTTAATTAGTAGCATTGAGAGAATTTCTTTAAGGATGCGGTTTTAAACAAAACGGAAGGAGTAGGATCTGACTACAGTTATTTATTTATTATAGCATACGTGGGTAGATTAGCCAGTTTTACTCGTAGTTGAACGGTTAACACACAGTTGCAATTAATAAAATGCAAGCCTGTAAAAAATACCCTTATGATATTCTATAAGTTTCCTATGTTGTGATATATCGATTTTCTCGAAGAGTAAAAAATGAATAGAATAAAAAATGTATCATCTAGTATTAGACTAATGTCAATAGGCAGCAAGCGTATCACTGCTGATAATTAATTATAATTGATAATCGTACTATGAATTTCAGATGTCCGCCATTGGCGGTAGAAATTAATCTGCTTCGTATTATATGAAAAGCTTTTTCTTTCGTCCCTACTGGAGTTAGTACGACCGAGAAAGGAATGATTTACCGAAAAATACGTACAACGGACGGTGGCTGAGGAATGATTAGTAAAGTATTCCTTCCATAGGTTTTTATTATAGCCGCAAAAGATACAAGCAGACGGCCGGTAACGTTCATCCAATCCCGTCCTTTGATCCTCGCTTTACATTTTAATGACCTATCGTCTGGCACGTTTTAACTTGACGGTCGAGCCACCACACCCAAACCACTCGTCTGCTCACCTCACAGATCAATGTATGCACATTGTACGTAGACACGAATACGTGTGTGTATATGTGTGTGTGTACGAAGAATCCTTCAACACGAGCTTAACCGATATTTCCAGAATTTCGTCATCGTCAAAACTTTGCTCTGTCGGTAAAGCAAAACCTAATGCATCTCGTGGGTACCAGTTCATCCGGATCTCAATTATTTACAGCGGAAAGAATATATCGTATTCATTTGATAGAAATATGTATCATGTTTTAATTGTGCAGAGTTATTTGCATATCCATGCATTTATTCTAACCGAGAGACGTAATAAAGGAGATCCTCTAAATCATTCGGCTGTGTTTCATTTTCTCCCTAGCGACGCGTACTTGTTATGTTCATTGACCCGAGGAAAAAGTATTAAAACATTGCATAGATGGTCTAGACGCTTGGTAACATTACATAACTTTTAATGTCCATTCTGCTAGCCAAAAACAATACGTGGTATATTGATAAGGCGATAAAAGGAAGCTGATTACATTTGAACGAAAGTAGCGTAACGTATTTTGGGAAGGGTAGAAAACAGTAATTATCCAGTGTTTGCGCAATTACGTTGCTCTTAGTACAGTATACAATGTAACAAAAAATGCAAATGTATTATTTGCAGCAATTCCGGTTTCCCGTTTTTAATTTTACAATAACCTGTACAACCTGGGATAACAAGAGACGTATAAAATTACAGAATTATCCGGGTTTTCCAAAGGTTCGAAGCAGTGTCGGAATATCTAAATGAAATCTGACATCTAAATAATCCAGACATGAAATCTAAATAAACGACAACCTACTTTACGTTTAGCCAGAAAGCGTCATTTGCCAGTTCCGCTATAGTAAGTAAATAGTTGAAGATTTAGTTGCATGTTCTGTGCTTAGTTTCGTGTAGGAATTAGACGGTAACTCCTCGATTGTCGTACGCTAGCGAGCTACGTGGGTCTTAATTAGTTGGTCGGTTCCAGCACGTCGGGGAGACCATTTGCCCAGTCGGTCACTCGGACAAACTTTAAACTTCTCTATTTGGGAAACCTTCCTTTTCAGGATCTCCTTTCCGCTTGCATAAAATATGCCATCAATCGTGATGTGCTCAAAAAAGTCGAAGAAATGCTGGTCCATGAAAAGACAAAAGACAAAAAGAATTTCGGTCAATGTTATAAGTCATAATTATTATTGGGAGCAGTGATCTTTTGGTTAGATGAAATGACAGAATAGGAATTTCGTTATCTGAATCAACAAGGAGACTTCAATGTTCGGATAAGGATATTTTTGACAGTTGAATGAATAGTTGAATTGCATTGGACTTTATACATGTATTTTAAAGAAAATTTTAAGAATGATCAACATGAATAGCTTATTTAAAAATTTGGTTGTTATTGTAAATGACATAAATTTTGTAACATTTTTAATTGCAGGAGTCCTTTATATGTATAGCACGTTAGTTAGGTTTCGAAAAAATGCACATTTTTTCGGGATTAATACAGAATTAATACAGAAAGCAAGAGTAAGTTTCCAACAACTAACAAAAACATACTGTGTTACTTTCGTAGGTAACAGAAACCCTGTTTAATAGTTTCACTAAATATTAAATCTTGTTTCAAACCGTTTTGCCCCGTTGTGTGATGCTCAGGCAAATAAAGTGACTTTCAAGTTTCATTCGACCGATTTTACGCGCACGAACTGGCCGCGATTGGCCCATTAACGGAATAGTCCTACACTTAATTAACGGATGAAATAAAAAGTAAAATAGCTTGCAAAGATCTTGAAAGTAAGAAACTCGTACTCTTAATTCGTATTCACAAGTTAAACAGCCTGCGGTACAAAATTTCCACATACTGTTCCGATACAGGAAACCCACTTGTTTTAACAAAAGATATCAATTTATTTAATGTTCAGGCTTGCACTTGAAAATCCTTATCACGTGCTCTATTACCAGGGGGGGTTTCCTAATTCTTTAATCGTGTTAGGACTAAGCCGTGATATACAAATGCCGTGCCATACGGGGAATACCTGTACGTGAAGTTACATTCTTTTTCCGTCTCAAATAAACGGAGCCCCTTTTTCAATGATACGGCTACTTGGAAGTTTAAAATTAATTTCAACAGGTGCAGGGGCGAGTAAGGAAGTATAAATAATAATAGGAAACGGGGGTTTGTCAAAAGGAGACACTCATTGTCAGTTCTTTTACTGAAATGTTCTTTTCTTAAGTTTCATTTTTTCTGAGTATTCTTTTAATAAAACGTTCGTGTACTTGGGCGTTCGGGCGATGAAGGTTCTACTGTACTATAAAACTAAAGTCACGGAGACAGATGTAAAGGTGGATATTTAGACGCACGCAGAGTATTAATTTCATTCATGTAAAGTGAAGTTTTCTGCATGATTGTAAACAGGCGAGCGATCAATGCCGTTGGATGTTTTGTCCATGAGAAATCAAGCCATTCTGTTGAATCACATCGAAACGAAGTGATAAACCGTTGTACCATTGAACCTACTCAAATTTGAGTGATTCAAATTCAGAACCGTAGCATTTTTCGAATAAATGTCCGAACCGGGAAATGTATCTCGTGCACAGTCGGGCATGGATTAGTAGATAAAATATTGTTTGGACCATCGCACGAAAAGTGGCATCGTTTAAACGAGCTGCAATCGATATAACGCTTTACACAGGAATATAAGTTAAACGGATTCACGTTGCTGTTACAATAAACGATATAACACAAGGGAATATAAGGACGCACGAATACTTGAATGCAGTTTTTTTCTGAACTCCTGAGAGTTGGGTCGAACGACTTTGGGAATTTACTTCACTGGAGAAGTTGAATGCCATCAAAAAATTGCAACAATATCGGGTACCCGGGAAAACTGTTAATTTATAGGGTGAACTTTTTTATTTTCGATATAAGTAACAATGAATATGTTTTTAGCCACAGAAATCGCGATTCATTTTTAAAGGAGAATATATGTTAATAGGTAATATTAGGTTAATATAAGGTAATTAATAATAAATGTATATTTATTTGTCTTATCTGAACAAAGATTGTTGAGCTTAGCTGAATAGGCGGTTGACAAAACAATCAGTCGATTAGTCATCTCTGAAGAAAGTCTGATTGTGTTCCTTAATAAATCCATTTCGTTCGTACGTTAGTTAGTTGGCTCAGTTGCTCAACAAATTCATCCTGGCAAGGAGAACCAAATTTTTCTTCTCTTGTCACTATTAAGAAGATTTCTGTGCAAACCACTCTATCCACGACTCTCTTTTATATCTATGTGGGATTCCCTCTTAGACTGGTCTTACGAAAGGATATCTCGTTGATGAGGAATTGATTATGAGAACGACCACCGTCATAACCAGAAAACAATATATTTTAACAATGAATACAGATCTTAATAGCTCCTCGCTCTTTAGCTGCTGGACGCTGACTGCCTGTCCAACCTTTCTTTTCCGTACCCTTAACTTTATCGTAAACTTAATACTACTGCTTATTTTATCGGTCGATCGCCTCTGCCTCACACTGTATACACTCATTCGTATCACTTCTCACATTCGTCCACGCACGCTTGTATCATTTCTCACATCTATTCACTGTACGTGATGAAAAATTACGCTCGTCAAAAAATGGGCTCTTCAAATGCAGTCCTGAATTAGTCATTTAATTGCATTTATTTGTCTTGAGACGATGATTATTGCTAATCGTTGGTCACGATCCATGCTTTTACCGTAATGTTGGATTATTCACGAATAAGCGAATTAATGTCAAATAATGGGAAAATGATTTTTAATATAATCATCATAATAAATATATACGTGAATATGTGAAAAATGTGCAAACGTTATTACAAATATCGAATCTGTAGTTTTGGTAATTTCGATGACTTTATATTGTAGACCTTTTTGTAACCATAAAATTTACGATTCTACCAGATAGTTATCCGCATACGCGTACTTTAAATTCTTCAGTTTGTCGTGACGAAATTTTAAAATTACTTTTAAAACAAGTTTTACGGTTTCTCCGAAGTTTTTAATTGAACACTTTGTTAGTTCGTTTAAAGTTATACGGCATAATGAGTAACCACGAGTGCGTACAATTTTTAATTGTTTCTATTAGATTTACGTACAATTGAGTCTCAAAAATATTCGACCTGTTTTACAGCACGAAATTTTAAACTCCAAGTAGACTTTGGCTTTTTATTTTTACTCCAACTAGCATATGCCGTTATTTTTTTATTTTCCTAAGTCGTTTCACGTGACACAAATAACGGTAAAATGAGATATTACACTTTTTCCTTGTAATATGGAGCTCGCAGTGAAATAGAATGGTTTTATTTGACTTACACGTGCTACTCTCTAACACCGTGAAATTAAAAATTGCACCCCGTAAAGTATAGATTTCCGTTCGAATATTAACTTTTCTTTGCTTCCTGCGCGAAATGAAACAAAATGTCTATGTTTAAGCAATGTTCTGGAGTATAACAGCGATGAAAAATGCTATAGAAAATAAGTGGAGTGGCAAAATATCGTGAACATTGTGTCGACGTTCACGTGGTGAATTTTATTTTTTATTTTATAACACTCATTTCGGTATTTCTACTGCAAAATGGAATTTGAACTAATCAAATTCTCCCTTGGCTAATTTTCATTAAATGCAGTAATTGTACCAAAATTAAATTACATCTAATTTTCACTATTTAATATAATATGCACAGAATGATCTTTCTCCATCATCATCATCATCATCATTATCATTGTCATCATCGTCATTCCATTACTTGTATTCATACAGTCTACCATCTTCGCTGCACTCTTCAATTATTAGATTGTCTGATTTTATCACATTTGTACCAAAATAGAGGAAGCTTTCTTATTACAACAAATTCTCCGATTTCAAATTCAAGTTTAAATACTTATCGTACGTTTAAAAATAACTTTGGTAAAAAGCAGGTCTCCGTCACATTAATTGTATTATTTCATTAATTAAATGCTCTGATTTTCAAGTATCATAGTTACTCTAATTAGCGTTTCTCATTTCCCAGGCAATTGGCATAGCTCGATGGTTTCCTCGTTGCTACGATGGAATACAAAACACCGGTGAAATTATGGATTGGAATACAAAATAGCAGTGAAATCTCCGTTGAATGCCGGAAGTATAGAAATAAAAAATGATAAATAGAAGGTAAATGTCATTATGACCGACCAATCGTCCACGCTTTTCATTCTAATTACCTTCATTTCCATACTTCTGTTGTGTCCAGTTCAGACGTAAAACTGTTGAACACTGCACGATGAAATTACTCATTTGTCATATCTGGAATTCAAAAAACTTTCTCGTTCTGTCATAGAGAGATGTAACGTAAAAGTTAGTAAAAAATTTCTTTGCTCTTTGCCAGTGGTATCTGTGTGTTCACCATTTTGAGTCGTTTGTAATATGTTGTACTTTAATTGCATTATATTGAAAATTGAATAAAACAAGTAAAGCGACATAAAATTCGAAAAGTCCCCATACGATTTTCTTGCCAACCTTTACAAATAAAGTGTACAATAAAAATGAATAAATTGTTACAAAATAGTTATTATTTATATAATTTATATTAAATATTATTTCAATTAGTGTGATATATTGGGATACTTTGTACTTTAGTAGAAAGACAATCTCTATTTAACAAAATTTGTACAAATGCAAATTTCGACGTGATTTAGACGACTGTGAAAATAACGTACGCCCTAGCAATAACACTAATTGTAAGATAGATTTGTGGAAAGCTTTTAAAGGTTTCCATATTTGTACAGTAAGGATTACTGAATTTTGCTTATTAACTTGCTGCTGTATAAAGACGGTGAATCTAAATGTGACTTATTGTTAGGAAATTCGTAGCAATCGTAGCAGAATTCTTAGCAATTCCTGGCAATCTGACGGGAATTTACGTCGCTCTTCTATGGTGATTTAGAATTAGTTTTTCGTTAACTTATTATCCTCGGAGCTTCACGCGTGTACGGATTTCAGCATGATTTAACAGTAGTAAGTTTACGCGCGAACTTCCACAGATACTTCGATACGTTCATCGTTCCATTTTCTTCGCTCTGCTTCTTCTTCTTCCTCGCTTTCTCGCCAATTCTCTATCATTTTCTCATCTGTTTATTTTGTATTTCAATTGTTCACTCACTACACCTATGTACATTTTCGCATTCGACATAAAGCAATTCTCTTACAGCTGGATGGACGTTTCGTGATCATTTTTTATTACGAAAAGGCGGTAAATGTTACATTGACATGTGTCCCCTTTATGTCGTGGTAAATTAGAATAAAATGAAGTCGAGAATACTGACTGCAATGAAATATATCGTTGGCTTGCCATTGTAATATTTCCAATTTTTTCCGGTTAACATCCTCGATAATATTTCAGTGGAAATGTTCATTTTGATCAGGGAAGGTAGCAATGAAACTCCAGCGAATCGAATTACAATTACTCCGCTGCGGCCAATGTACAGTTAGAAAAATCCTTAAACATGACATCATGATTAAAATATGTATCTCCTTAAGTACATATTTGACTGGAATATTTAATTAATGATTAAATAGAGCGAAACTTGCGACTGCTTCTAGATTTGTATAAATCAAAGAGTGCAGTTCCTACCATTAAAGATAATTATTAAATAATTCGTTGCCCTATCCCATTTATCAATTTGGAATAATTAAAAAAGGTTTTAAGAAATCGCAATATACCAGGATATGTATATCTGAATACATTTTATTGAACAGAGTTTTATTGCTGTCAAGGTTATAGCATTTACAACGAGCAACGTGTAACGTTGAAGTTTGTCAACTTTTCAAAAACTTACGTTCTAACTGTAAACGTCTAGGTTTCTTTGCCACTTTGAGTTATGAAAGAGAGGGTTGTCGATAAGGACCTTTCCCGATCTACGGCCACGTCAATATCCGACGTAAATGAAGCTTAAATGTAAGTGGCTTTTCGTGTAGTCGTCTATTTGAACTTTCCCATTTGGTGACGTTTTTTACCAGCAATAAGCACTTTTACAATAGAACTGTACTCGACGATTAGCCTTACGTACAAGTTTCCACGAAAATTCATGTCTTTGTTGGTTAATTAAATTAAAATCCTTTTCTTCTCTTTAATATGTCTTTTCGACAAAGTTGCGGTACCATCATAGTCGCATAATGATAAACAAATAAAGTGAGACTGTAACAAAATTAAATATTTACCGGCGGTTGTGCGATGAAAATGTGCGAATATTGTGCTACTGAAAAATAATTTTGTAACATAAGCTCAAGTATTCAGCAGAAATCTGTTACTTAAATGACGTGTTTTTGACAAAGGATTCGACAAATTTGGCACAAAATTCAATGCAAAAACGATCATTTTGAAATTTATTGTTTGTTGTTAGTTTGAGCTATGTTTTTATGTGAAAATATGTGATTTGCTGAATTTAATGTCATCGTTTTATTGGTTACATTAAATTAATGATATAAGCTCCACAAAATTAATGAAGGTACGCATAAGTACACGCAAAACATTGTATTTTTTGCTTTAAACATTATAGATGGTAATTTCAGACGGTTCGTTCTGTACATCTGTTTGCGTTCTGAAATTAATTGATTACTTTTTTTCCAATTACTCGTGTGTTACTTGTATTAACGTGTTTGTTTGCACACGCTCGCTTTTTAAAATTCTCCGAATTGGCAGAATCATTGCAAATAAGGATATCAGTAATTAATGTTTTTATCCATAAAATGTTTTAGTTTTTTTTATCATTTCCGCGTAAACGTTTTTCAAGTCCTGTGAATTACTTGTCCATTGCAACATTGAAAGTCCTTCATGAAATTCCTCCTCATGAAGCTCAAAGACATCTTTCTCGAAGCAAAGTCTACGAGAAAAAATTTAAAAAATGAAAGAGAAAATGAAGAGACGATTTTCTTATGTTAGAAACCGATGCAGTAATCAAAAAGGGAAAATTGTCAGCGAAGATATTTGACTTCTTATTTTGTCGGTACATCGGAGAAATATAGAAAGAGATATATAAATAAGAATCTTTCCGTCTTTTCCGTATTATTTGAAAAAATCTTGCAAAACCTTTACCAATAATAATTTTTCACATTTCTTCGAAGCTCATATTCAAGAAAATCGTTTCTTAAAATCATGCGAATACGTTGGATCGGTTACCAATTATCGCGATAAAATTGAAAATCATTTCCTTTTATTTCTTCCATTTTGCTTTTCCCTTTTTTTCCCGTTTTATGGAGATTCTCTTTGCGCTCATCGTCGTAATAATTTCCGGGTCAATCCCGTATTACACGGTGGATTACGAAGCGATTATTCTTTTAATTCTCATCTTTCTTACTACGAAACCGAGTCGTGTGTCAATACGTAAAAATGGGATTCTACCGATACTCGTTGATTCGAGTCCACCGCAGCTAAAAAAAAAATTCAATCAACTCTCCAGCAACTCAATCAATTTCCATAGGACAAAATAGCAGCATCAAACGATGGCTTAGCTGTTCTGCCTGCTATATGGAAGCGCAGTTTTATGTGCACAAATGATTGGGCTTTATCAATGTGCCTCATACAAACCAGTTCAAAAATAGATAAAGCAATATTTTTGAACATAAAGTATTTTCGCACGTTCTATTATCGTCAGAGCTATGAAACCCGTAAATTCAAAATGACACAATAAACGTAAAACCTCAGGTTTCGCGGATTACAGTTATGAGTTTCTAAATACTTTATCATTGCATATTCATGAAATTATCGTTATTATTACATGTGAAACATTGTAAACTCCGTACAAATGAAAATAGGATCTGACGAAATAATCCGAAGATTAAGGGAAATTGAAACAGTCAAATCGGAAATACAGGGTGAGACACCTGAGAATAGAAATTAATATTATTAGAGAATAGAATTAATGAGAATAGAAAATAATATACTTCACCGTTGGTTTTAATGACACAAGAAAATGTGTATGAGAAAAAATGTTTGGTTCAAAACGGCAATTAATGTAACGGAGAAGACTTTTTCCTGAAGGTTGTATTTTCTGAAATTTTAAGGTTATCGACTTTTTTTAAATTTGATGGTGTATATTTATTAGCGTAACATTATAGCCTGTAAAAAAACAAATTTAACCATGTATAATATGTTCATAGTCTTCAAATGATCTTCGAGGGGGTTATTCTTATAAAAACATAATTTATCGAACGCAGGAAATGCAATGTTTATTTATTTTATATTGTTAAATTGACAAAAATACAGTGTTAAAGAATGTGTTCACAATGGTGACCGTTAATATTTAAACATTTATCGAACCTGTTTCGTAAAGAATTTAGCACATTGTTTAATAAACCAATGGATATATTTTAACTTCTATTCTCAGGTGACTCACCCTGTATAGGATGACAATAATTTTTAAGTACAGTAATCTCCCTTTTGTCCGATTTTCCTTTTTCACCGAGCATATTTTTATTAATATTTTTGCCGCAAATCAATTGTCCGTTGGCAATTGTAGGTAAAAGTATAGTGCACTGTACTCGGGGACAATGTATCGCTTTGTCCAGAGAGTAAAGATTACAAAAGAATAAGTCAGTCGGAAGGAAAGGAAGCTCTTGAAACTGCGATGAGATATATCGAACAGCAAAACGATTCATCTGCCAGCTGATGTTATCTTTATGAAAAGTGGGATCATTTTACTTCGAAACAAGAATTCAAACAAATGAAATATACTGATTTCTTTAACCATACTAATAAATGTTTAATAAATATTTATGTACGAAATATATATACAGTTTTTAATCCGATATACAACCTATAAATGTTATTTTGTATGTTTCTTAGGATTAACCAACCTAAAGTCCAGTCCCATAAAGGCCGGTTCATCGCGAATCTGCGATAATTGAATGACTTTCTTTATGTGAATGCTAAGAATAAGTGAGCTATAAGAGTGTTTAGAAAGTGCACGTGAGGATTATTAGTGCACACGTGACATAATGCAGATACGTCGTAGATTTGTGCGAATGCATGTGAAAATGAATGAGAGATTACAAGTGTATTAATGAATGCTAGAAAAAAGTGAAAATGTAACGAGTGCGTCAGAAATGAACGGAACGTGGAAGTGTAAAGAAGCGAGTAAAAATAAAGAATTATGCCGATCAATTCTAATTGATTCGCTACATCCACCATTAATTTTTTCACCATCTTTTCCTAGTATCCTTATAAAATTGTGTTACAAAGAAACGTTTGGAAAACCGTTCACATTGTGCGTGAACACAACTATAGGAATTCGTTGCTATTTATATTATATATCTTATTAGTATTAGATCTTGTTATTACATATTATTATTTCTTCATTTCCTTTGTCCTTTTCAGTTTTCTTTTTGTAATCTCTGTATAAAGGTGCTTACCGCCAATAAATAAATAAATACAATATTATTACATTACGTATGCAAAATTCATCTCCCTGACATCTGTTACGTCCCACGGACGCAACCCCTCTACAACTATTATTATTATTATTATTATTATTATTATTATTATTATTATTATTATTATTATTACGACTACATAGAGAGGACTACCGAAACCCATAAGGCCCATCCCCACCACTTCCAACCACCACCACAACCATCTCCCACCCTCACTTTTCCAAAGAGTCCCGAGTTTTCCTTCGGGACTACAATCGTAAACACCCTCAGTCTTCATTTAGTCATCTCTTAGTCTTTACTTAGTCTTAGTTAGTTGTAGGTTAGTTGTTAGTAAGTTTTAGTTTAGTTAGGTTAATCAGAACACACTCTTCATTCATCCGCTACAGTTCACTAACCATCCGCTCTCTGGCCATTCCAAGCTACCAAGATTAATAAACAATCTAAACGTTACCAACAAATACGAGTTGAGCAACCATCTATTTTCCAACAACTCCTACTACTACGATCCAAGTCGTAACACATCTCATCCACGTTTTTATCACGTGTTATTGAATCAAAAAAGCAATTCTTCAATACTTTTAGCCAGTGTACTTGTGTCCTCTGTTTTGCTTTGGAGAAAAAAGCAAGGTTTTCGTAGAAAAAAAGAAAACGATGACGTTACATAACACGTCGTTTCACAATCATTTTCTCAAATTGTTCACTTCTTCGCTCTGCGTTTAAAAAACTATCTTTCTTCTCCTTGATTTCTTAATTCTTATCTAAAAAACCGTGAGATTCTTATACAATTTCATGCGCTACAATATTGATTTTAGTTTCTTTGCTTTGAGTCACGATTGAAAGAGGAGTTGTACGTCGGCTTTGATTCGACGAAAACACCGCGGAATGCCGTATTCCTTGGAATCAGGCAAACAGAATTAATGAAAGAAACCTCGTGGTATTCTGTTCGTTGTTGGGAACGAAGCATTTGTACCGGCGATTGGTCTGTCTTTGATTATCAACGTCTTTTTTTGCACATAGCGCAGGCGAATTTGACTGGCGGATAACCGCGGCAGTTTCCGCAGTGGAAGCTTAATGACGCTAAGGGATGCGCCCGGCAAAGCCTCTCTTTGACGTTAATTAAGGGGCATTAAGAGACTTCCAGTAGACGACGGTCGTCAGACCTTTAATATCTGTCGGTCGAGCTGCCAACCCGTAGAACCGGCCATTCTCCTCCCGGTAACCGACCCAGATTCTACGTACTTTCGCTATTCATAACACCGCGTACCCAGCTCTATTCCTCCGTCATCTTTCGCCATTTACACCAAGTACCCCTTTAAAGGAGAACACCGTCGAGAACAGACACGAGGAAGTGTAATATGTAAAGAGCAACTGGTTGAATAATAAGTCGAGACCAAGGAAAATCCGTTCTTTCAACGAGGACGAAATTTATCCACGCGCCCTTTGAAACAACTTTCCTGTCCTCCAAGTGTTAACACAGTTGTAAGAGTGCGATAAAATTTCGTGTTATCCCACAGGAAGTCATGTCCAGTAACAACGGATCTCTTCTCCACTAGTCTTGAAAATTTCAATAAATGCCTAAAAATGTATTTCTCTGTCTAAGCACCGCACATGATATTGTATTGTATAGTATTGTACATATTATCTTGTAATATAAAAAGGAGTATCCCGTTAATAACTATATGAATAAATAAATAAGAATGATATTGGGTTTTTCGGAAAGTTCGTAGGGAAATTTTAAAGAAAAATCATAGACAGTTTATTGAACGGTCAGTAAACGTAAACCGTTACCAGATATTGTACATTTTCGCTAATGTAACCACTGAATGCGTATTACAGTGTTATTTATTCCCAATTACTGTTAGTAGAGATTAAGAAACACAAGAGAGGGTATACGATCACAGGTGAATGTAAATTTAACATTCTTAAACGAACGCTTTCTTGAACTTTTATCGATGACTTCAACAAAGATGTATATTCAGCCGTGTCAATGGTTTACGTTCGTTGTAAAATCCACTTGTACCGTGACAGACAGTGTCTAAATTGGACAGTTTTCCACTTGACCGCTATACGCTGAGGTCTTCGGCAAAGTACTCAGCGGAAGATCGGTGATTTCATTATGAGTCCAGCAAGAACCAGCGTCTAAGACAGAGCCTGCTCGGTTGCCCTATTGGTGAGTTCACGAAGAGACACAAGACGAAACGCGGGCGAAACTTGTAGCTTTATGGCTCCTCTGACAATGGCGGAAGTGTGCGCTTTCAACAACGCAACCAACCAACGTGCAACCAACCAACAACAGTTTAGATAGTATATTATTGATCGAGCAATTACGATTGGTACGGTCTTCCACGTGATTCCGGCGTGACATCCTATATAGCTGGAAAATGACGAACGGCTAATTTCGTTGAATGGTTTCTCGGTCAGCAATAAAAGATGCAATCGCCTGGTTCCACGCTGCCAGTCTTATGATTGCACGGTATAAAGGAAGCGATGCAATGCTTCCGCCGGGCAAACTTTTCTCGTTATAGAGATACATCGAGATAGTTAATGCATCGAAGCCATGTTTACTGGGTACGTTCGAACGACGAAACCGGTGAAAATCTTGCGATTTCGCGTAGACTCGATCGATCTTCGACAAGGAGCGGGACGACTGATTGTAAGTAAAAGAAAAAGGGCTTTGCCAAGGGAGGACGCACATTGTGAAGTATTACGGAGTCAGTGCGACGAAAAATATCGCAGCAAGCTATGACGCACGGAGAATCGACTTAAGAAGGACCAAGGGGTAAAGATTAATCACTTCGCGAGCGGTGACGCGATTACCAGTAAATTCCATCTTCTCCACATTTCTTTCCTTTCGTAAGGAAGCAGAGGAAGGAGAAGAAGAGGAAGAAGTGGAGAATCCGCAAACTCGATTGAAGTGGCCATTAAAGCCGTCGAATTAACTGCCTAGACTCGGTTGTTCCGAGACTTTCTCAATAGTCTCTTATTGTTAGCATCCGAAGATGTCAGGGCGCTCGGCCAGATCGCATCATTGTTTCTGCATCAATGACTTCACCCAATAAACCGACACACATAATTCCTCAGAAATATTGACAATAATTATAGCGATACTTTCAATCGACACTGATAATTCAGGGGTATCGTGTTAATGGAGAACTAACGATAAGCGAGTAATTACAGATTTTTCGAAAACCAGGAAAAATGTGGTGCTAGGTACTCCTTTCGAGAGATATTTGCCCATTGCGTGTTTTCATTATTTATTTATCATGAAAAACAGATGAAGTAATAAGAATATGCGTAGGTACTTTTATGTCAACATAAGAAAATTTACAAAAAATTTATTTGTACAATTAATTTGTTCATTTTTTCATTTCCTTTTTTGTCCTGACCTTATTTTTGTTCTCAAGCACTTATTTTTTTCGTGCAATATGGGCTTTATGAATTTAGCAAGCCATTGTGTGTTTACAACTATTTAATAATAATAATAATAGGGAGTTGTAAAGGAGTTGCGTTCCTGGAATGTAGCAATTACTTTACTTTCAACGAGGGTAATATTTCTCCTTCAACCTGACGTTAATCTATAAACTGTCGAAAACCTGTGACGCGTTAACTTCGTTGTTTTTGTTGAAAAATAGTTCGGTGAAGGGTCACTATGTCAAAGATTTGTTACAACAAAATCTTGATAGACAATACGAAAAGATAATGTCAATTTCTTTGTAAAATATCACCCCTTCCTTTTATCGTAAAAAATACATTAATGACAACATACACATGATAATTTTATGCTAATTTTATCATAATTTTATGTCCGATGAAATAGAAAACTGTTGTATTCGGTGCCTACTACGTATAGCCTACTACGTAGCTAAATAATAAAGAAAAGGATATTATTTCTGTAAAGCATTCATAAAATTTACACGTTGGAAACACAGCGATAGGTTTGAACGGTATAAATCGCGTAAAAGAATTTGAATAAAGTCAATAACGATAGTGTAATACGTAGATGAATAAAAATGTGTGAAGAAGGAGCAAATTGCACGTACGATACAACGTAACTTAGAGCTTCACAGATCGTACATGCTTCCCATTTAAAAGATTCAATTCAGCGAATATTCGTTAAAAATGAACGAGATGAGGTTTTTTCTTCTAACGACAGGAAAAAGTTCTTTTGCCACGTTTGCGCTTTAAGCTTTTTACACGAATTCTGTGAGCAGGACGGATGAATAACTCGCTGTAGAAAGACTCAGTTGAGATCGACAGGATGTTTCCTGAAAGCTCCTAATTAACGTAAAAATCTGGGGACAGGGAAACGCGTGGAAATAGCGCTGAAACGAACTTTCACGTCTTTGCACTTACTGTCCTCATGGTTCTACGAATCGTCAAGATTCAACGTTGATGGCTCAATTTTTTTTCTTATCATCATTTAGTCGTCTCACATAAATAGAACGACTTAACTTATGCGTCATTCGAAGGACCAAATACCTACATCTTTTCCGCATTGCCATACATTGAATGGAACGTAAACGGTACCGTAGGCTTATTTTATAACTTTATAACGATTGCCTAATTAAGAAGAATTTTGTATTGCAGGGAAGGTCTTTAGTATAAGGCCCATGAAAGAGAAAAAAGGGAATAATCATTAAAATGAGCGAATCATCGATTGTAAAATTATTGTGTTGCTATAGCTGTTTAATTATTTCACTTAATAGTGATGGATAATTTATCATAGAAATTATTTAACTAACAGAATTAATACTAATAAAGTGAATTGAGGCAGGCTACAAGAACAAATTAAAGTGTGTACTTAAAACGATCATTTTCCTGTATATTTCTTGGATATTTCGAAATATTTCTATTACTAAATCTATTTACATTTATTACATTTATTACAAAATGAATGATTGAAATGCGCCAGGATAGATTTAACTTCGATTCGCTGGTTTGAAATTTTGTAAAATTTTTTAAATATTTGTCCTTACGATCGTACTCTTTTTAATAACTAAAAATAAGTAAACATTCTTCGTAGAAGAAGTGCACTAATTTTCGATACACTAATCTAAAATTTTCTAAAGCTTTGTAAACATTTGTCCTTATGATCGTACATGTTTTAATAACTTTAAGTTTTTCTGGTTATGTAATAGTAATTTCGAAGAATTTCTACCGTTATATAGTGATTATTATACAGGTTTCCTGTCATCGTCGCTGGTTTCTGGGGAAAAATGTAATACCATATTGTCTGCCTTCGAAGAAGATACGCAGCAGTTACCTTCTGTCCACAAGGTGAAAATACATGGCATAGAATGATTTCACGGAGAACTCGTCGACGTTGGCTGCTCGCGGCACAAAGTTGTCTTTTTCTTATTCTTACTGGCTCTCTTGGCGTAGAAATTATTTTGCTTTCAACGTAATTGCGAATTGCTTTCAATCTGCACAAGTACTTCTACGTCAATGCGGTCCTGCGGACTTGCGAGAGCATTGTTCTACAAACCACTCTAAGCCCATTTAGGTTTACGTCGACACACAGATTACGTTAAAAGAGCGAGCAATACAAGTCTCTACCGAGAAATCAACGTTTTTTTGCATTAAATAAACATTGTCCCGAGAACTTCCCCGTAATTTCGTAAAAGAAAAATGCTTCTTTGAAGGCTTCATGCCAAACTGTTTTTCCAGGTAAAACCCGAATTGTTTTTAAAGTAAGTGCTTGTATGCAAACTAAAGTACAACATTCTAATCTTCCTAGTTTTCATTTGGTTCGTGTTTCATAAATTAAATGAAAAAATCAATAGACAAAACGTCTAATCGAGCATTGAATAATATTACAACGAACATATATTATTTGAAAATAATTTGTCAATTAATTTAGCCGTTACGTGAAACCGTGAGATGGAGAATACGTGTTATAATTTTTGTTCTTAATTTTATCATCATGGATATACATTTACGTTTAATAATTAGTTGAGCAGATTTCGGTTACATGATAACAACGATCTTCTATATTTAGCGTATTATTTTTTAATGTACCAAGTTTGAAGCATCGTCGAAAAATGCTTGGTTCGCACCTCAAGTTTTCCGCTGAAAGGCCGGAAGGGAGGGGGTGCTTTGAAGAGGTCGGTCGAGATGATAACTTCTTATAGAAGCAGGGAATTATCCTGCGTCGGAAGGAGAAGGAAGTGATCAACGGCGCGGTATGCGAAGAGGACGTTAGGGGTTGTGGGCGAGACAGCAGGAGGATGTTTTCAGGGCAGCACAATAGGCAGGCACAAAAGGATCGGGGTAAACCGACCCTTTGCCGCTCTACAGACGTCATAATTTTCCCTGGGCTTTGCCGGCCAATGGCGGCTCGAGTTTTCCTCTTTTCAGCTCTCCCTCAAATTCAGCGCTGCCTCTTTATTTCACCGCTCATCCCACACGTCCGCGAGAAAAACAAGGTAATCGAGAAGCTCGCTCTTCCGCTCTTTGCATCCCGGAATTCCGAAAAACTTGCTCACAGTTACGGCGATGCCGATGTGTCTCGTGAAAGTGGATGGTTATGGATTTTTCCTGCTTCCAAGGACGATCGACAGGGTCTCGATGTCACATGTGTCGAAAACTATTTTTCACCACTTAAAATTTGTAATCTTCCAATGCGAATATCATGATGTGAAATACGTAATGGAATTAAAATAACTCGGCAATGGGGTTATCTTAGAATCATTATTCTAATAGTAAAAGATCGATTTATTCCTTCGATTGGTTCTAAAGTTCTTAAAAATGTAATAAGTTGCAGCGAAAAAATAATTTTTCAAGGTAAAGAAATTCAGCAGTAGTTTACACCATATACAAGCGTTATTCAACTATACGCATTTTCATAAATAAAAATAGAATTCGTCACTACGTTTGCTAAGCAACTCATTTATAACATCAACTATTCGAAAATAATTGCACGAATGTAAAATAATTCCATGATAAATAATTCTAATCGAAATGGAAGATGATTGCATGAAAAAAGATCCTGTGTAGTAGCAGTGAAAATTGAAATGTTACAGTGCATCAAGTTACCATATTTTTTTCCCTATACTGCACATTGTGGATGTTTAATAGGCGAAACTAACTTTAAAATGAATTAGCGTATCCTCTAGCGCCCAAAAATTTAGAAAAACAATCTAACATACGGATAATTAAATTTATAACGAAATTCTCACAAGTATTACAAGGAACGTTGTAGAAATGTGTTTATTAAAATTTGTTCTTTTACATTTCCGCCTGTAATAATCTGTAGGCTCTGTAATCAATATAGAAAAATATTCCCTTGATCCATCTCCCTTGATAATTTCCGTAGTCATTACATCTCGATGAAAACGTTCACCTTGTCCAAGGTTTTCGGGAAAAAAGTCAGAACTGCACAATGTACGGTCAAAGGTTTTGAACAAAACGGACAAAAACTGCGTATACGTAAATAAAGTATGCAATTTTTCGCGAACTAACAATACCGGGAAAAACAGATTTCACGTCCAAAATTCGCGTCAAAATTACATTATGTGCATCGTGTACACTTAAAAAAATGTCGTTGATGTTCACTGTTATCGTTCCTTTATTTTACCCGTCCTTGAATCAACAACAATATCATTGAACAATATCAAGCAAACAACAGTCGCTTAAACGAGAAACGCAAAACAGAACGGCTGGCATATGCCGTTGAAATTTATTTGATTGTAGATATGATCAGCCTGAATTCAATCTTTTCGATAAGAATTTCAGAGTTTGCATAGCAGGTGTGCTTCAACGCGAACTACGTTAATCGAATGATATTGGGAAGAAGGCATCGGAGGGATGAGAATGGGATTCAGAGAGGAAGAAATTCAGACGTCGAAGGGAAGATCTAGAAGGATCCAGAATCACCTTGTACCCCATATTCTTTATTTGATCGTTCCTCACACGTGTTATAAAAAACACACTAATGAGTTTTTTAAGGAATACGCATTGCGGCGCAAACAGATGTAACTCCGCGGAATTTTAGTCAGAGTGAATACCTGTGAACGGTCCGTTTTTTTGGGAATATTTGGAAGACGATATTGATCGGGGATGGGGTAATGCCATTTTCGTTTGTCCGATAGGGATGATGGGGCGGAGTTGTTGGTAATGGGACGACGTCATTCTACAAAACGGCTCGGAAAATTGAGTCCTGCTTCCAGTTCCTACTTATCAGGTGAATTTTGATCGACGCCCGCGGCTGTCGAATCGTTATCGTTACGTAGAAACCGCCGGTCAATTCACTCGGAACAGATTGGATTGTTCGCTGCTCGGCTAAAGCGTACGTTTTTCCACTGGTACTCGTTCTTTGTCTTTGGAGCAGATCGCTTTTCACTCTTTCTCTCTCTGTCCCTCACCTACCTCTCTCACTTTTATCACGTATACACACACGCACACATAGTCGTACTCACTTCCACAGCGCACATTAGGAAGGGTAATGTGGTGAGAAAATTGCACGGGAAAGCACATTCCTACAAACGTTACGTATAAAACAATACAGAATTTAGACGAAGCGTTAAACATTTGCTAACACTCCAAATTAAGGCAATTCGGAAAGCGATGCTCTTGAGGCCTGGTTAAAAATAAATTATCATACGATGATTGAGCTTTTGTCATTTTTGTAAATAGTGATCATAATTTTTTTAACATTGTACCCTAATACTTTCATATGCGAAATTTTCCGAAGAGTCGATCTACAGATGAGCTTTTTTGTAAGATAGCGAACAAAAAACATTAGGAAAAGTTTATTTGACACTTAGAACTAGAACGGCCGTGAAAATTCGTAACATTGCAGACCGTTAAAACCTCACGTGAGTCACGTGTTTTTTAGTTTCTTTTAGTAAATATTTTAAAGCGATGAAAAACTTAATGAAATTTCAGCCCTCATGATTTTGCTTCTCTGTCTGTCTGTCTATCCGTCTCTCTCTCTCCCCTCCGCCTTTTCCACCCTCCCTCACGCTCTCCCTCTCTCTCTCTTTTCTTCTCCATGTGTCTATTCCCCTCGAAAACCTCTCTCTTCTACTATTCTGTGATCATCTTTCTTGACCACCACAATGATCACATTAGAAGACACAAGGTAACTGTACTAAAAATTGCATAATTTAAATAATGATCACTTTGACTTCTCGTAATTATTTTAGGTGCACATTTTTTTAGTATAAGTAACGCGCGGAAGTGAATGAAATTTTCTGACAACCTAGTATGACAAATTATATAAAAAAAGTGAAAAAAATGGTAAAAAATGGACCCTGTAAGAGTTACAATATCAGTAACAATATCAGTAGTGTCATCAGTAATGTAGTAACAATATCGATAATGTCTCGTTTTGCTCTTTCATTACTTTGATTGGCATAATCACATTGAGGCACTTTCTTGTATACCCGTTCCGTGTTTCAGCCAATTTGGAGAAAAAATGTAAAAATTATAACAACCATTAAAACTTGTCTCTGATCTTCCGGTCACAGTTAATGAGAAATTAATGAGACCTTATATTTCGAAGCAGGTCAATTAACTATGCATGTAAATGAGTAATTAAAATGCAAAGTACCACGGTGATTGACAAAATGATTCAGAAAATCCGCAGCATATTCATTTTGAGTTGCGGGTTAACGAAGAAGGTGCGTTAAATTCAGCGCTCTCTCAAAGGTATAAGCGTTAACTGTGACTTTGCCGAGAGAAAAAAGAACGATTTTGGCCAGCGGCCCGAGAATATCGGAATGGCGGATCGACGGTCAGAGCGGAGAAAAGGCCAAGAAGAGTAAGGAAAACGGGGAGAAAGGGGAGAAGAGACGAAAAGAGAAACGAAGAGAGGGGAAGGGATGAGCAGGGGACGAGGCGATGGAGGAGAAGGGGGGGTGGGGGATTTTACACAGGTGGATGAAAAGCAGTCCGTAGCGCGTACACGAGACCTCCGGGTTAGTCACATATTTGCCGACGTACCGGTGGCTAAAAGC
Source organism: Hedychridium roseum (assembly GCA_963989215.1). Classification (NCBI taxonomy): domain Eukaryota; kingdom Metazoa; phylum Arthropoda; class Insecta; order Hymenoptera; family Chrysididae; genus Hedychridium; species Hedychridium roseum. Next base: position 1,896,396 of record OZ022312.1, on the reverse strand, counting down.
TTTTCACTCGCAACCCTATTTTCCAGCGGTAAATCGAATTTCGTTTACCGTTCTTATGCGAAACAACCATCCAATAACGAGATACAAGCGATCGCTTAGTGCAACGCGGCTGCGCGGATTAAACGTAGTTAAAGGCATGAAAAAAATAAGATACATCGTTATCGGCCCTCGTCAAATCTGCAGGACGTGTCAATGAGTAATTGATATTTTTAATGGTACTGCCAACCCATAACGAACGCGTTTGAAAGGAACGCGTGGCCAAACGCGTTCATTAAAACGAACAAATGAAAGCCAACGTACGAAACGTAACAAAGTAGCCGGTACAATTAATTCTACAAGTCAAACACGTGTCCACGAAGATTTCGAGTTTCGTAATATTTTCAGCATGACGCTAATTCTTTCGTGAAACAGAGAAAAAAAGACGTGCGCGATATTACTCGTAAGCACAGAATGGCGAAGTTTTAAATTATCAGGTTAAATGGATATTGGGACAGGTAACAAGAAATACCTGTGAATGAATAAAATTCTTGCGTTCGTCGACTCTTACGGAATTGTCTTTCTACTCAGACGCGTAAAATCGCGTGGAAAATCTTTTTCGACACATTAACGTACAACTCAGTGACGTATATTTTCGGGATTGAAATTCCGGCTGGACAAATTGTCAGCGTTTACGTGCTATCGAGTAAACCGTACGAGCCTAGAGGCTAATATTTTTGATAAATACGAAGCTAAAGGGCACACAGAATGGGACGATGGTGAATGAAAAGCGGCCAATGCACCAGAGGTCCGCGCCATTCTCACTTTGGATCATTTCCATTTGAAAAAACATGTAGGGTTCGTTCTTGTTATTCCCAGCGAGCGGGGAATCGCAAATAAACTCGACGTTTCCACGGATCGTTGTGATCGACCGGCTGAAATTGAAAATAACGAAAATAACGAAAAATAAATAAAGAGTCATGAAAAAGAAGGAAGAAAGTAATTCCCCGTCGGAAAGAAAGCGATGCGATTCAGGCAATTATTTCTGCGAAAGGGACGGATGACGTTATTAAATTGTCTGATTTTTCATCTCCCGCTGGCAACGCACAACGGACACGACGGACCTAAAGGGGGAGAGTCTGATCAACTGGGAGATGGATTATGCCAATACAGAGAAAAACGGCGAATTAACACTTCCTCCCTCATTCCCGGACACAGATTTTCTCGATTTTTTCCTTTACGAATCATCGTCTGCCTCACATATTTTTATTAGTTACATGAAATATCGGACGTTTTTTATCCTCAAACGGTAGCAATAATTTTCTTCGATATTTTCTTCTCAAAACTTCCAATATTACACACATTTGGTGAGTTGGTAGATAATCGTTGTACTGTTTTAAAATTATTTCATGAAAAAGTCAAATGTTGCACCAAATGTGCATGAGAGTTGATGAAAAGATTTTCATATTTCTAAACAAATTTTTTAGTGGTTTTCATTAGTAACACATATACATGCATATGTATATGTATACACGCGTTTATTTACCTGTCGACATTCTTAAAATGATTTACACTTTTTACACACAGGTTTGCTCATTGCCATATGAAATTTTTCTCTGTAAACGTCCGTTTTTCCTTAAGCCATTCTTATCCCCTTTGATGTCTTAACTAGATTTCCACACACTTTTCTTCGCCTTCTCTTTAGCTCTTTTATGCATACCCTGTTTGGAATTTTCGCTTCCCCGGTCTCCGTGCATTTTTGCCCATTCTTTGAAAGTTTTTGTCCTTATAATTTCTCCTTGCTCTCTTTTCCAGTCGGTCGTGCGTTTCTCGCTGCTGGGCGAAACTTTTAGCCCGTGAATGCATAAATGCGCCGTGCGCAGAGGGTTCCAGCGTGGCGCATTGTGTACACACATATATCTTGGAACATAACCGGCCGGGGATGAAACGCCTCTGTGCGGCCAACATCGAACCTGAGGAACTGAGATTCCCCGGTCTCTTCCGTGGGGTGTTTACAGGAGATAGGGGTATCAGCGGACATTAACTGCTGCGGCGTACCGCCTACACCGGCCTCGCGGCTGGATATTAATTTTCCAGACGCGTCTAATCTCGCATAATGTGCACGTGATTAAATAGCGGCGTACCTCCTTTGCCGCTCCACTGCGATACGTCTACCTATCTACATGTCTACCTACACGTACCAACGGTTTTCTCCGGTTCTATTGACCATCATTATTTGCTATTTATAACGTGTCAGCTTTGGCAAGGCAATGTTTCAAATGACCGAATCGAGGTTAATCAGGATGGCTGAGACGAGATAGAGTATTTCTAACGAAAGGTAGATGATAGGTACGTATGAGAGAGATATATAGATAGAAATATATCATTAAACCATGGGGTATGACCCCAACTGGTCTATAGAAACTAGATACAGACGACTTGAGATATACTCAATGTGTATGAAGTAATGTGGAGAAGAAGAATAATAATGAATAGTAACGATGAATAATAATAATGAATAATAGTGAATAGTAATAGAGACACTTGCAACAAAAGTAGAGTATAGAGAAAGAGTATTATGAGAATTATGTAGTGATCAGAGAGAGAGAGAGAGAGAGAGAGACAGAGAAAAAATCATTTATTCTAAGAACGGAGGTCCCATTTGGACAAAGATGAATATAATATAGTAAAAATTAGTAATAAGATAGTAGTAGTAGTAGCATCAATAAAAATAAAAGTAGTAATAAAAGCAGTAATAGTAGTTATAAACGTGATGATAAAGGTAATAGTAATAGCAGAAGAAAGTAGTTGTCGTAGTAATAATAGTAATTAAAAAGAGAAGAATTAGAAAGAACGATTGTAAAAATAAATATATCAGAAGATTTTCAAAACCCGTTCTTTTTTATTACCATTTCCCGATGAATTACCACATTTGCTTCTTCTTTTCTTAAAGATTAATTCTTTTCATCGTGGCTATCAATATGCGACTCGAAAAAATCCTTTCTTTATTTCCTAATGTATTCTAAACCTTATGAAGTTTAATTCCGTGTGCCGATCAAAAGAATATGAATTCTATCTCTTGTTTTCGACACTGCGAAGGTGTGGCTAATCCATTAACACGTCTGTTGTTGAATTTTCCTCAGAAGATGCAAATTTTCGAATTTATCTTATTTATTTCATCGTGACGATACATCGTCAAGTATATTAATATTTATTATAATAATAATACTCTAACGATTGTACAAGAAATAGTTAGTGCTTATAGATTGGTATTGTTTGTTCATAGGAACACGAAACTGTAGATTGCAGATCAGATACTTGTTAGAATTAAATACGTTTAAAGTATATCGCATGTATCCGATTGCTGACATTTGATGCTTTGGCTTGCGCTTTATATTTTTCATCATTGTTCATCCTTTATGTGCATATACCCATCTAATATTGTTAACTGTACTTATTGTTAGACGTAAACCGTTTACTGTGGATAAATTCCATAATATGGACGAGATATCAAAGCTTTGAAAATCATCACTTCGCACGTTTCGTTTTGATAGTATTATAAACATAAGTAAACTGCCGCATAATATTTTCCATCACTGTAGCGTACCGTGGAATATCCTATATAACTGTTCGAGCATCAATTTCATGAAGCAGATTTAACCTTACATAATTTTGTCTGAAAATCTGTAAAATTAAACCAGTTATACACATTACTTGTATCAAATGAAAATAGCCCATGAAATTATTCGTTTTTTTACGTATCGGTTAATTACATTACAGCTTGTTTAACGATTCATTAATTAATAACTCATTACGGTATTCACTTTGCTGCCGATATTGCCTACAGGATATTACATTTCTTCCCCCTCTAAATCGAATGATTTATTGTAACCTGTATTTTGGAAGTGTTTAATTTTAATAACAAGTATATAATTCCACGTCATCCGAGGGTAGAACTGAAAAAAACAGGAAAAGAGTTGAATGAATGTTTGTACAGGACAATAAAGTAGGTACTAATTATCGACAAGATTAAAATGATCGCTAAATATGAAACTGACTTCAAAAAAATGATAATTTGAAAAAAAATTCTTTTTAATGTTTTATACCTTCGCCTATATTAAAATAAAAATCTTAAACGAGTTTGCTTTAACGATAGAAAATTTAACGAAAATTGCGTTGTCAAGTGTCTATACGTATATACATATATATATGTACGTATGACATATACAGGTCATTTCCAAAGTGAAAAATACATCTTACAATGATTTATTTATTGTAATGACGGGAAGAATACGCTGGAAACTGTACTGTGCGATAATGTTGGCTAAGCGAAGGGCAATTGAAAGAAGACGACTGAGAAAATATAAGGCGATTTTGGAGACAAGCGTAAAATGAAATGGTTTAACCGTGGAATTCCGGTCACAAGGTGGGAATATTTATCCGGATAATCGTGAAAAACCAGTGTTCCCGGAGAATCCGTGAAGCCGCGCGTCGGGGAGAAAAATTCCTTCTTGGCCTCAAGTGGATTGAACGGGGAGGCAAGTTCCTCGTAATTTAGCGAGCTTGTGAATATCGACAGGCTCTCCTTCTCCTTCTGATTCTCCTTCTCCGGCTACTACCTACGCCCTACTCTTATCCCCCAAGCTCCGACCTGTCTCTGCGGCTCGCGTAAACTTCGCGGGTGTCGACTCCTGTCGTATTTGACACAAATCCGAACGGACGACCAGTCGGAAAGCTTTTCCGGATATACATATACCTATATGTCGAATGAACGTTAAAATCCAGGCTTTCACCTTCCCGCTAACCATATAAATCCTTCCTACCATGTTTCTTCTTAACGTCCTTCAGTTTAATCATTGCAATACATGCATTTCATTCATTGGCAAGTCTCTTCTTCAATTGGTCGTTCAAAGTCGTTAATATTCGTATGTGAAAGGAGAAAGAAGTAATATTGCTATTGGTGTTGATAATAATTTGATTTCAGAAGGACTGCTGATAAGAAGGGTTTTAGGATTATTATGAAAGAAGCGGGCATCGATTTATTTTAAGAACATTTAACTTTATGCTATAAATAGTTATATTACATACTTCCTAGTGCGTTGTATTTTAAAATTTGTAAATCAAAAATGTGCTAAGGATATGAGATATGGCATACGCGTGTTTGTACCAGTTGCACATGTACTCTTCTATTTCGAAAAAGTTGTTGAGCTTTGAAGAATGAACATTACGTTATAATGCATTCAAAACGTGTTGTTTCTCCTCTCTGTAATTTGATATTTGGGCAAATAAAGGCTTAAGGCTTTTTTATCCTTTTCAATAGCTGCAGTCTTTTGTGCTTACCAAGACAAGCCTCGACCATACTGCTTTCCAATCTCAGCTGTTCCGAAGATAAGGGAAGGTTTAATTATTAATTTCAAGTTTTCTTTTCTTTCCTTTTAACTTTCCACATAAATATTACGTTGGAATTTTCCGATTTCAAACGTACCTACTAACAAGTACTACGACAATTAATTGACAAAAACATATGGCAATGTTTTCGAATTATTGCACAAATGTAAAAAATGTCAATATTCCAATGACGAAGAAAAATGTAATTTTCAAACTTGCGACTTATTTTCATCCCGTTTTATTTTATTCACGGTCTAAATATTATATTGGAATTTTCCGATTTTACATACACTACGAGGTACCGAGATAATTAATTGAATGAAAGTTAATACACTTCGGAGAATAACGTTGACAGTAACAGTAAAAATATTCTATATAACTGAGGTGTCTTTCGAGCAATCACAGTGAGCAACGTTATTGGTATGCTGCTCCATAAAGAATTTTCAATTTCAACGACGAGAATAGGAGCACGATGGAAACCGAGTTGGCGAATATAAGCCAAGGTGCGGACTATATTCATACATGTTTTCACGTACAGAGATGAACCGAGACTTCAACTTGAACCGGTGAATTTTTAATACGGTAGGTCACGAAATATTTCTACGTAAAAATTTTTACGAAGTTTTATTTATGCTTATACTTATGTATGAAAGTGTAAGTCAAGATTTTCATTAAAATGTGCAATTACATTCCTGGAAAGAAAGTGCGAACTTTTTCGACAATGTGAAACAATTTATCATATGAAACATCTGAAAGAAATAAAATTTGAATTGTAAGATTTTTTTCATAAGAATTTCAATCCTTTTGTAATGTCCTTTTGCGGTATTTTGCAATGTAAGCATTTCAGTTTCTCTAAATAGAAAATAATTTGTTTGTCCTACAATTTCAGTCGTTACTTTTTATCAATAAATTAATCTGTTGTTAAATGAGTAAATTTCTACGTGTTTTGTTCATGTCAATACCTAGATTAATTAAAGAAACTTTTCTACTATAGTAAGGTTTCGAGACAGAAAAAGAATGTGGAAAATTGTCCGGGAGGTCTTGAGGGTTTCCACGGAAGCCGACCTAAAATTCGGATATTTTTCGATTCTCCCGATGTGCTCGATGATGCGTATTTGGAAGACTGAGTCCCGGAGCTTCCCGGTGGTCTCCCATAAATCTTCATTCCGGTTGTCGCTACGAAAAAAAAAATTTCCACTCGAAAGAAATCCCCGATATAACTCTTTTCTCGAGACATGCGACTTTGAACGACTCTCAAATTTCACGAGAATGTACATGTATGGCTTTAAATTCGTTTTAAAAACGTTACTTACTTTGTAAAAAACGAATTTATATATCCCTTTCATATGCTTCTGGTAAATTAAAATGAAGGAAGTAGATTTAATAAGAATTATAGGATATTTTTAAAATTTTCAGAGTGGTTTCTTTAATTTTTCAGAACGACTCTTTAGTTTCTCAAGAATATACATGTATGGCTTTAAATTCGTTTTAAAAACGTTACTTACTTTGTAAAAAACGAATTTATATATCCCTTTCATATGCTTCTGGTATATTAAAATGAAGGAAGTAAATTTATTAAGAATCTTAGGGCATTTTCTAAATTTTTAGAGTGGTTTTCTTAATTTTTCAGAATTTCTCGGTAAAACCCCTGAGGCACCTATATGTGCATCCTGCTTACATCTTACTTTTTTCTTTTTTTTCGATTTTTCGTGGATTGTATCACGTTTTCAATATTTTTTTATCATCTTTTTTGTACAAGAAATTAAAAAGCAGGACTATCTAAAAATGATCGTTTCCGAGATCGGATGTAATATTTTTCTTTTATATTTTTCATGGTATATAATGTTTTTCTAATATTAGTAGATTTTTAGATTGTGCGGGAATAATCGTCCAAATTTTACAGGAGATAGAATTGTATGAAAAACATTTACAAAATTGTTCAAAATAATATTCAAAAGACAAATCACGAAAAAGATATTGTAAAATTGTAAAACTGTAATGGAAGTGTTGCTTTGTTAATTACAGAAATATAACTGTACGATGATAATGAAAATATGTAAAACGTAAAGTACTAATAAACAGAGAAATACTTGTTTATATTCAACCGACAGTAGTTTGTAACGCGTCGAAAATGATTTCCTTTTGCTCATTACGTTGATTTTTTTAATAAATGGTTGAAGAAGATGTAATACCGTTTTAAATTTTACAGGCTCGAATGTTCTACGAAAGTCAACACAATAAAATTGAACGAAATAAAACAATAAAAAGAGAAATGTTATAGATGAAATTATTTGGTATTATTTTTCCATTTTCTCTCAAAACATACAATTTTTTTAATTAAAAAACAAGTTTTTCGCGAAACTGAGTAATATCTCTTTAAAGTATTTTTCGGTAAGACAGTTTAGTGAAGCTTTAACAAATACTTCAGTTCTGAAAACTGAGACTGAAGAAAAACGAAGAATTACGTATTTCATAATTTGGAAAATGCCAGCGCCGTAGGAATTGGTATCGGTTTCAACAGGAAACAAGTTTTCGCCGTCGCGTTATTTCCTTGTACGTAGGCAAATTGGCGCACAGGGTATCGTCATTGAAAATGTCGGAACTCATTATTATTCGCCTTAGCGGAGAATTGGTTAGAGTGGGTACGGGGAGGAATCGAGTCGAATGGAATGTGCGGATCGACGTCGACATGGAAAAAAAAACGAAGAGACCATCGTAGCAATACTGTCCTTAGTTCCTTACCTATCGGCAGACTGCCTGTGTATGAATATTAATCCATATGGGAATAGCGAAGGTGCTGTCGTTTCTTTGTCGTGATTAATTTTCACGATGCGTATAATCTCGGTGGCAGTTCTCAAGCGGATTTCATCCCCCCCCCCCCTCACCCCTCCTTTCCACGACGCCTCACTACCACCGCACTTCTCCGTTTCTTTCCCGAGAGACGGTTCCTCCTATAGATAAAAAAACAAGGTGTACATTCGCGTTGCCTTTTCGTCCTTCTTTTTTTTCCCCTCATTTTCCTAACCTTCCATCGTTGATCCGTCTCGAGGCGGTGTTGTCGAGGGCAACTCATTTTTACCCGGGAATTTAATTATCCTGATGTTCATACTAATATCGCAGCGTTAAACTTGTTTTTCTGATAAAGTGGTACCACGTGTTCGTATCATTTACTAAATATTCGTGCATTTAGAGGAACTGTTTAATTGAATTTGATACGTAATATTAACACGAAATAATGTTTCGTAGAATACGAATAATTTAACATATTTACTCGGGTATAGTGAGCCAATCAATGAAACAATTACTGACGAAGCAACGGGGCAACGAAATGTAACGAATAACTAATGCTAAAATATTACAACAAATAAATGTAAATAATGCTAGAATGTTACTATAAATAAATATACGTGTATTTAATATTACCTGATGTTCCTTTAGTAATGTGAGACTGGCGAACATTTTCATCAACAATTTGATTCGCATTAAATTTGATTCTATTGAATTTTTCGAAGTAATGTGAATATTTTAGCGATAATGCGTGTATTGTTAAGATTGTATTCTATGAAGAAAAATTTACCAACAGGACCAGGAGTATTAGCTTTGTAAAATTTACTCGCACATTTCTTTTCTCTAGAATGACAGAGCAGAAAAAAACGCGCAACGAAATTTTCCAACAGAGATATCCTTTCATTTCCAAGTGAATAATAATTCCCCAAATGAATCATACTTTATTCCAAATTATGGACGTAATATGTAAAGAGAAACAAGAGAAATACTCGCCTTTTACAACTATAAATATAAGTGTATAAATGTACAATAGGCTGGTTTCATTTCCAAACCGAAGTGAATAATATTTCACCAAATGAATCATACTTTATTCCAAATTATTCACGTAATATGTAAAGAGAAAGAAGAAAAATACTCGCCTTTTACAACTATAAATAAGTGTATAAATGTACAATAGGCCGGTTTCTTGTATTTGCTGTTATGTAAGCGACGTAATTCGTACGGATCATACAGTAATTACTACTTATTTCGTCATCAGTATTCTTGATGTACCATAATCACCAACAAGCATGCTTGTGATATTCGCGCTAATGAGGCAATATAATGAGAGAAAAATAATGAGGCAAAAATCACAGTAACTAATAACTACCAATAATATTTATTGCATAGACTGCTTATTAAGTAGCGTGCTTGTAATATTCATAATAATTGCGGAACATTAAAATTCTACAAAAGTCCGATTATGATTTTGTTAAAAGAAAAAATAGCAAAATATATCATTTCAAGAACGATTGACTTAACTCTTAAATTATTTCATTATTTATTGAAGAATGGATTCCGCAAAAAGTCGAACTATAAATTGGACATGGTCACTTGTGGTAACAATAGTGCTGTCCCCATTATATGCTATGTTTTCTTCTGACGGCACTCGTGCACGATGAAAGCTAAAAATTGGATCAGCGTTGCGACGTGTGAATAGACGTAAAAGACTTTTTGAAATAATTTTGAAAAATCATTCGACGCTGAAGTTTTATGTCCGCAAGCCTCACACATACCGCGTCGTATTATTCTCCCCGCTCGGAATATCCAAAACAAAACACGTAATCGTCTTTTATTTTTCCTCGTACAATCTGAGTTGACAGATTTTTTGTGCTTTTCGAAATTCTATACTCTATTGCCAGTATGGGTAAAATGTTGATGCTCATTCTGTTTGAAGGATACAAATTTTAATATTTTTTAAAAAGTGTATCTTTGTTGTTTCGTAGACTAACTTCAAACGTGATTGCCTGAGTCTTGATGAAAATCATGCAATGTATTTCCAAATTTTTATGTTACATAAATACAATTTGGCATATTTGTACAGTCAGTTAAGGAAGTGTTAGAGTCGTTTCTTCGAATGCACTTTCACGAACAGAATTGGAAATAAGCTGTTTTAGAAATACACATGTTTTTCTTAGCGTGATATCTTTCAAGGACTTTTAAGTAGTCTAACGTAATTTCTGTGTGTTGAGTATACTTATTGATATGCAGTGCATGGGACAAGACCTGTTTTCAGGCACGAATAGATAAAAGAATATTTCTACACGTATTTGCCAATTTCGAGAAAACACTTTATTGTTACATACAAATGGTAATCAGTTTTCTTCCAAATTAATCTTTGGTATCACACGATAACTTTCAGAAATGCATCATCATACGCGCATTTTTGGATTATAATAATTTAAGGAAATCCATAATACAAGTTCTTTCTGCAGACTAATAAAAAAAAAGTGGGTGAACAAAGAAAATCTGCGTTCGTATATTCGTAAGTAAGCCGCGACGAGAAAATTACGAGATAACCTTGAATGCAAATGCCCAGCCATCAATCAGTGAGAACATCTTTGTTTAATGGTACTTAGCGAACATACACAGCTCGTGTCTTGTTACTGCTAATTTCCCAGGAGTGTATGAAATTACTTACGATCACGTTGGACGTATAATAAGTCACCGGGGAATAATCTTCTATCTCTTCGTACTTATTATATGAATAGTGTGCATCGCTTATGTCGCGGAGCAATTCATGGCCGGTTCCATTGTCGGATATCCGAGTAGAAATTTACACGTAGAGGATTCCTTTTCTGATAACTATCACTATTGCCGTCCGCCAATACTTTGCTCGAATTATGGGTGCTCCCGAGCGAACGGTTATTGCCCGCACTCACTATCGCTATACAAGAGGAATTTAACCGATCTACTGAACATTATTATACGACCAGACCTTTCCGCATATTCACGAAGAATTCATTATAATTTTCACATTCCGGCGCCTTTCCTGCTCTCACATTCTCTTTCTATTTTTCACTTTTTCTACTATTTTATTTCTTTACGTGTCAAATAAGACAATTATACAGTTACTGACCATCCATTTGCTACAGCACAGATTTCGGAAAATAAGTATACCAAATACAGATGTGCGAAATTAAAGGGTTGCGAGGGATATTAATTAGAATATTTATTCGTATCATTACGTCGATCAAAGTTAACAGAAATTGCTGAAATAGAATGTCTATGATTTCTACAACTTTAAGCACGGAATCCGAAACTCCGTGAAATTGAGAGGTTCAGTAAATTTAGTGTTAATATACCAGAAATGTACATATAGTTTCTGATTTCATTTAGTTCTGAAGCTTCTTCTCTTGCTGATCAAAGCGTGTCGAGTGCAAGCAATTGCATAGGTTTGAATATTTTCAAATGAATGCATATTTCATACACTGTAGTTTGTGTCCGATGGAATCTGGATCAACGTATCAATGGTACTGTAACGAAATTACGAGGGTTCTTGAAAAATGAGCAATACCAAACAGAGAGTGTAGAGATTTCTTTTTAGAAATTATGGGCTCTAACAATAACCCTTACAAAATAGAAATACCTTACACGGCGAAGCATTAAATTATCGTTGCGCGTACTGAATGCCTTTTTGTTTTCCAGACTTTAAATCACGAATGTCATCTGTTACATAATGTAAGTGTAAAAATTGAAAAAGTCAAAAACATACAGACGAAAGGATTAATAAGGGCTTTTGATTTTGTTCATCTTTCAAGAGTGTAAAAACTTTTAGTTAGCTTTATTTTTACCACCAGAGTGATGTTTTTTGCTTTGTAGTCCACGTAATTCTAATCTGTTCATTTAACATACTTTAGAGAAATGTAAATTCCTGAGTTTGGCAAAAGATCAATCGATTTTCCTGATTTCATTTGCAAAAAACGATAGCTCGCATCTCACAGTACACTCTATATCTTTTATATCTGCAGTGTATACAAAACTATAAGTAAGGCACTTTAAATTCTGACCTTGGGATTGATTTCCGCAGATACGCAAGTCGACCGCAAGGAAAACTCACGACTTGCGGGCTCGGCGGTAACGTTTTTTTAGCCGACGTTAAACTCGTGCCTATCGTCCTCGGAGTATTCGAAAACATTTGCAAGAACTTGGAAGAAACTTGTCGACCAGCCGAGGCACGAAAGACTCGATCTTTGGCGGTTCTTTGCCGAAAGTTTCGCCGATATCGCATCAATTTAGCGAGACGCCAGCCAATAATCTCCGAGTGTAGACTTAACATGCATGATAGAAGGGACGGTATCAAGTCAGTTCGCATAGGTATGCATGGCATATATATATGTGTACAGGTATATGTGTGTGTGTGTGTGTGTGGCTGTGGGTACACCGCGTCGCACTTACGGCGTTTGCCCGGTTGTCATGGTAACCCGACGGCGACGACGACGACGACGGCAACGGCAACCAACGCCACCGACCACCCAGTCTACCAATGTGGATGGACTCAGTGCACGCGCGAACGTCAATTCGAACGTTTGCGTTCGTCCTCAGCCACGATATATCAATACATACTCGACTCGCCTGTCAATTGTGTCATTCAACTGGAGAAGCACGTGTGCCAATAGACTTTATACAATCACGGATCATGAAGTGACTACGTTTCTCCTCCGACATCGAAACAGGTGAGTCCGAACGATCAACGCGCGCTACTTATCGTCATTTTACTCATTCCTATCGGAGTTGCAAATCTTATCTAATACTCAGCGTATGTATATCGACGGTGCAGCGGTGTGTGTGTCTGTGTGTGCGTGTATTTCTTGGACGTACCGGGTCACTGCTAATATACCGTGTACCGTGCTTTCAACGTTTTTGCAAATTTTGTAAAATGTAGTCGATACATTTGGTAATGGGTCGAACTGTGCCAAAGATGAGACAATCACCGTGTCCCGTGTAAATCGTGAAGATATAGGTTAATTATTTAAACGCAATCAAGGGATTCAATTTTAATTATGTTTAAGAGACAATACAAACTCGTTTTCACGAAAAATATTGTTTTCATGAAATTTGGTGGCCCATTCTTTCTTGTTTTAGTGCAGCGTTGTATCTGTTTGAGCTCTTAAATCTTGTAGATACTGTAGCACAATGAATGGTTTATAGAGTTGGCACGAACATCATATTGTTCTCCATACTGGTGCACTCGGAGAGATCAGGTTGACTTGTATTAAGAATTCTACCTCGTACAAGTTCTTATCGTGTCGCAATCCTCATTTAACTTTCTTCGTATATTATAGATCGTACGAAACGATAACGTTAATCATCGATTTCAATACTGAATACTGACGATAACATTGAGAACTACTTTACCCTTATATCGTGTAAGTTTACTTTATTACTGTAAAACAAGCTTTTTCACATTGTTCCCTAGCATGAAACATTTTCTTTTTTTCGCTACGTTTGAATTAACCGCGCTTTTGAAGGTCATTATGAAAACTTTAATACCTAAACATACACGTGCGATTTGGCAGACCCAAGTAATAGCCAAACTGTTTCTTGCTGGATCTTTGCTTTCGATAAAATCAAATACTCAAGGATCCAAAAGTTGGGAGAACGGAAACCTTAGTATTTTTGCCCCATGTGCGACTTTTCATTTGCTTACAACGTAACGCGATTTTCGTTTTAAGTCCTCAAGTATAAATCTAGTCGGTTACAACACCTGCGTCGCCGGCAGAGAATTCCATGTGTGCGCTTACGGGTTAAAGGTATAACATGCATCGCATTCGTTTCCATAATCGTTTTATCCTTTTTTTCCATCGACCCACCGTTTCGAGCGCTGTTTTCCTCTTGAAACGATGAATAGTAAAATGACAAAGGAATGGTACACCCTTTCGAGTAGCCTAGTTAGAGGACCGTAGGAAAAAGACGAAAAGATGGCGTTTCTCGCTTTGTGCCGACTGAAAAGCCGGCGTAAGGAAAGTAGTATAAATGTCGTATACGCCGGCGTTCCAGCGTTCCTTTTGTTTCTCTCGTTTCTTCCGTCGCATAACGACGAGTGAGGACCAAAGGGGAAAAAACCATCGATGCACCGGGGAAATGCGCAATTTGTTCCGGGGAAAAAGTCCGTAGTACCTAGTGCCGCGAGTTGTTGTCATTTGTTTGGTCGCTTCCCCCTCCCCCACCCCTTGTTGCGTTTGATCGCCGATAATAGCTGCTCGTTGTCGCATTTGTCCATTCCAAAATCATTTCCACCGTATTTATTAATTATTATAAATCTGCATATATCTACGGAACGAAATACAGTTACACGTACCGCGCGTGTTTCATTCTTTGTTCCGACGAATTTATATTAATAACGTGAGCTTCCTGCTTCGAACGTTAGCGATGCGCGGGAGAAAAGCTTTAAGCAGGATCTGGCTTGCGGCCAATTTACCGCTGATCATGCTTCGTACACGTTTCGCTGGAAAAAAAGAAACGGAGATCATGAATAATTCCATTGGGGTGCAATCGGTTTGTGAAAATGTGCCCCCTGCCCCCTCTCTCGATGTTCTAATAAACCGATGTGACTTTTTTGTAGCGCCATTCACCGAGCTTTGAACTTGCCCATTTTTTAAATTAATCTTATTGTGTCTCATGTGTCTCACTTTCTGCCAACTTTACGGCGTAGCAAGGATTATTTATGTATTTTATGTATTATTTACATGATTTTCTTTTACTTTCAACATAGAGTTAATGATTTATTTGCTTTCTGTCGATTAGATTGTTGGATTCAGGTTGAAAACATTACGGCTTCTTATCTAGCATGAAGAGCCCTTCATTTTCCTTTCCCTACAATTAGCCGTCGGTACCGATGGGGTTTCAGGAGAATCCCCTTAAGACAGGGAGATTTCGCGGGACCTAGCCGCCAAGTCCCTTCGGTTTAACTTGCGAAACATAATTAAAGTGTCGCCAAGTTTTCCATTTTCTGCTAATTCTACCTTTTATCAACCACAATGTTTCGCTTAAACACGTTTCAAACAGTAATAAAACTTTTCTCTCTTAGAACCGTATAAAAAATGTCTGCATTAAATAATACCGACAATGATTAATATTTAGAGTGTAATCAGAAATAGGGTTTAAGACTTTAAGAGTGTATAACACCGCATAATTGCAATATCGGCATTTTAATGTTTCGTAAAAGCAAGTGTTTGTCGGTCGAAGATTTCATCGAAACAAAGTAATAAATTTGCAGGAATACTTACACAATTCTACGTAAATTCAAAGGTCTTGTAAAGAATGCTTTCGTTTTCTTTCGTTCTCTTGTTAATGAAAAGCACCCACTCTAACCTACTGTGACCCCGTCAACTATTAATCTTAATTATTAATGAACCGCTTACAACTTATCGCGAGTAATTTGGCAAACACCGTCAGGGGAATATGTACATACGTGGAGCGAGGAATGGATAATGAATAAATAACGTGCAGCGCGTTTGCAGTGAATAACAAGCACGAAAGGATAGAGTGATTTTGTTTCGAAAGGGAAGGGCGGGTACGTTAGTTTGCGTGCGTAGGCCCTCGATGTGATTTCAGAACAAGAGAAGAGCCGCGAAACAACAGCTTTCTAATGTACGCTTCGCAATGCGTATGCAAACCCATCGTCCTGCCAACTCTCTTTATTCTCCATGCACATGTCATTTTCTCCGCTGCTCTTGTAAATCACGCAGATGCAAACTTCCTATGACACGTTTCGCGCAATACGTCATATCACTGCTAACGAAATGTTGCAAGCGTTAAAATTGGTTAACGCAGCTGAACTTCAGTAGCATCTGTTAATAACGGTACAATTTAAAAAATTGCAATTTCTTTGATCCTCTCCATAAATATCACATATTTCGTTTTTTAGAGGATTTCATAAGCTTCGGTATAATATTTCGCACGGAATGCAATTTTGTTTTCATCCGGGGGAACGAATAAATTTATACATATGAAAAATCTCATTGGAAACGAGCAAAATATATCGTTTAATTTACCTATATTACAGTGAGTTTTAGGTATATTTAAAGCTTACGGACTTGACTGAATACGATATATTAACTTTGTGAAATATGTGTCGGTGAATGATTAACAAGGGAGGAAGAATGAATTTGCGCGAATGAAGTGTATGTGAAAAAAGTCAGGAGAATCGTCGTCCCCTCGACTTATTCTATAATGGCCGCCATTGTTGTATATCGCTGAAATAAAAGTCGTAAAGATAAAGAAGGATTAGAGGGCCGAAGGATTTGTGTGCTTTCCCTCTAACGAGACGCGCCCGTAAATTTCGATCTCGTCTTACTGCGACTATTTAATATTCGTTTGTTCCTGTATTCTTTGGTTCCGCGCCATTGTGCACTTAACGAAAAGTCAGGGAAAGTTGAAATAATTGGCTCGCCGTTGCTCTTCCGATGCATCGATAAGAAAACTTTGAAAAGACGTGTATTTATTCGTTGGTCGCTTCATTACCATTTTTCTCATGGAAGTACACAACGAACGAAAGGAACGAAAGGAAAATAGAATTAGCGGCCAAGAAAATCCCATTAACATCTTTAAATACGTTTCCATTTATATGAGGATTCCATGTATTTACATAAAAACAAGTTAACAAAAGTTTAACCTCCCTTTCTCATTGGCCTCCTTGGATGTACCGCTAAAGAGAGTGTTATAACTTTTCATTCTGCGTGCCACGAAAGCGGAAATACCCGACCTCAAACTGACTTGAAGTTGAACGTTGCGAGTTCTTGTCTCGTGGCCGAAGCCGAATAATATTATCGGTGGCGCTCGGGGAAAAACCCCGTCTTCCTTGCCACGCGAGACGATGTAATTTTTCCAATGAGAGGCATTGAAAAAACCGAGCCTTCCGCTTCCATCTTACCACTCTCCACTTTCCACATTCAACCGTCGTGCTTCTGCGAAAAAGAGGAACGAGATGACCCTAAAAAACATCATTTTTACTAAGGTTTCTCGTTCTCCCAACGCTGCCGGAGCGTCTTCAGCCCCAACTTTGCCCCCCCCCCCCACCCCCCTTCACCTTTCTCCTTTAATATCTCTACTCGAGCCAATCCGGGGAAACGGGAATCACTCTCCCTTTTCAAAGCCCTCACGTATTTTCCACTCGCACAGAAAACGAGATTGCATAATTTTCGGGAACGACGATCTCCTTATATCTCGGTGGGCCGGCCTGCTCTACCGGAAGAAAAATATCTTGTTTTCTACCGTAAACATACCTACAGTGACTCTAATTAATATTCGGACACCATGTTTTAGTTGAATAACATTTTCGAAATTTTCAAACGTTACAAAATTACAATGAATTTTTTAAAGTGCACTTTTTTCAACTTTTTTCAATTTTTTGAGATCTTCAGGGCATGCATAACACAATGTACTCTACACAAAGTATATTTCAGATTTTTGTAACAGGGGCTATAAAAAAAGTTGAAAAAGTGCACTTTAGAAAATTCATTGTAATTTTGTAACTTTTGAAGATTTCGAAAATTGCTGAAATAGGTCAACTAGTAAACTGTTTAAAGTAACATCACTAAAAATTGTTTTCCGATATATTCATTCCTTAAAGAGTTATTCAACTAAAACATGATGTCCGAATTTTAATAAGAGTCACTGTATGTCATAAGTTGGAGGAATATTTTGGCATTTTCACCTGTGAACATTGTCCGGGAAATTTACACCAGTTATGTAGCGCTGTAAGTCAATTATATTTTACTTTCGAATAATTAAACCATTGTATGTTTTTGAATTAACAGATATTTAAAAATACGTATTTTTATCGTTCCGAGCTCGCCACTCTTTCATGCTTTACAGATCACGCGTAAATGCAATCTATTTTTCAACTTTCATCGAAATATCGGCACGTGTTTACAAAATAACTCTCCGCGCTGTTTCGGAAAAATGTTTGTTCGTATCCAACCCATCCCCAATGTTTTCCCGATAAACAACGTTGCAAAATGTACGCACAGTCCGCGTCCCCCCCCATTTTTTTTACAAACGCTTTAGTTGGTTCTCAGGATGGTGTTTCAATCAATGAAATAAGTGGATACGCTACTACACGTAATGTACCATAATTTCTTATTTTTATAAAAGCTTAAGAATATTTTTCAATAGATCAAAAATCATGCATTAGAGTATTGGTTATGATGCGTATGTTTATTAAGCTATCAATAACATCTGAGAAATGTGACGTTTAGTAAACGTGAGCGATATGTAATTTTTTGTGTTATTGACAGAAAGTTTTTCTCCTAAGCTTCTTAAAAATAATGTTCTCGATTTCCGGGTTGGACCGCTTAAGAATGATCCGAGAAATCGGCGTAAAAGAGCGACGTTGGCGTTTGAAAATGGCACGTAATCAGTAGGTTTGCGATGTATCTAGAGTGCCGAAGGCTTTAGGAAGAGGGTACGGCTTGATTTCATATAAAATCGGGGAAAATTCGCGACGTCATCAGTGGGAAGCAGAGGTCAGGGGTTCCGCTTGAAATTCCGTGAGAGTTCGGCCGATGGGTACGATAAAACGTCGTTACGGCGTTGCTCGGAGGACACCCTTTCCCTCGTTTTCCTCGCGCCAGCCGTAAGATTCGAGGATCCCCGCCTCAAACGACAGCGTAAATAGTAGCCGCGCCCTGTCGCACCTTGTCGCAATAAACATTTCTCTCGGTGGGAACGAGTCGAAGGAATAGAACGAGCCGAAGAAATGCCGAAGGTTCTTGCCATTCGTTCGGGCCGTTCGCCGGCGATGGAGACGTTCGGTAATACCGGCAAACGCCTCGATCGAACCTCACCTGCCGAATATCTACACTCTCAACCCCCCACGGTGAAATACTTTCGATGCTGCTCTTTTTCTGCTTTACTGTAGTAGTAAGCATTCGCAAGAAATAGTAGTTTAACTCATTAATACATTCATAGCCAATGTTTTTTGACGCTGTTCTTTTTCTGCTTTACTATAACACTAATCATTCGTAGGAAACAGTAATTTACCTCATTAATACGTTGACATAGTCAATATTTTTCAACGCTGTTCTTTTTCTGCTTTACTATAACAATAATCATTCGTAGGAAATAGTAATTTACCTAATTAATACCTTGAGACAGTCAATACTTTTCGACGTTGCTCTTTTTTATGCTTTACTATAAAAGCAAGCACTCTTAAGAAATTGTAATTTAGCTCATTAGTACATCGAGGCAGTCAATATTTTTGGCACGATTTAGTTTTAACGGAATTTAGTACTAGGTTTTATTTCCGGCCATACATTTAATTTCTTCTTTCCTTTAATCCTTAGAAGCTATCATAAAAAATGCATTTAACCATATATAAACCAATAAGAAAATTAAATACAAGAAGAAGTTTATATTATTGTTTAATATTAAATAAATCATTCTGAAAATTATTAATATTCAAAAAATCAATGTTACCAGTCGTCAAGTTTGCGAAAAACTTTAAACAAAATTCACTTAAAGTGTAATTTTTTCCACGATAGCCTTTAAGGGTTAAAATATTGCATTCGTTTGGACTTATGCTGTCTCATTTAAACTTTTTGTATGCAATTTATCCATATCACTAAAAATTTGCGTTTTTTCCCTTGCATTAAGTTCTAGTGTTTTTGATATATACTTCCTTGAAAATATTACGAAACCAAAGATGTGTCTATCAAAGCACTGTCTGTCTGAATCTGTCTGAAAATGAAAGTCTGGAATCACATAGAATTTAAATAAACGCATAAACACTTCCTGTCACACATTTTATCGAATATACAAACAATGCTATACCAAACGCTCCATCATATTTGCGCCGCTTACAAATCAATGTTGTGATAACCATAATGACAAAAAACAATGAGAGTAGGCAATAGGCACACCGAGAATTTTTCTGTATTGAAATATATCTGATAATAACGTTTTACACGGTTAGTGTAGTCTCTCGTTCAGTATATGTTAAGTCACCAGTTAAACTGATATGTAAAGAAATGTAAACAAAAGTTAAGAACTGAAAGTAAAACTGTTACGTGGCTCAATGGGGAAATCCGATGTTGTCCCATCAGTAATAAGCTAAATCGTCGAGTAAACAGATATATTCGTTTATACCTCAATTCCGTTGCATTATCCGAGGCAGCTTTTAAGGTTAATACCAGCTCAATTGCGATCAGGACTTCCTCGTCCATGTTCCATTGTTCACAAATGAGAATTGAACTGAATTGTGTAAATACCGCCGCTCTTCTCTAAGAGAATTAAATTGAAACTGAAACGGAAACTGAATGGAGGATTGAACAGACCCGTAAAAGAACCTATATGCATAGATGTTTACCATCGACAATCCAACAGTTCGACAAGATAGTTGCAGGCCAAGTTGTAGCCTGAGATAGTCCGGATTAACTTTAATAGGAGAAAGAAAAGAAAATGGAATTTTCTAATGCGTCAGTTTCGCTTCTGCAAAGCTTTATTCCTTTCGTTATTTTTACTCATGCACCCAGATCAATACATAATGATTAAAAAAGCGACGTCTAGCTATTTGTCTATGGTCACCGTTTCACGGAATGTTCAAATTTACAAACCTGGTGTCGGATTTAATTCGAATATTAAAACGAAGTGAAACTCGAAGAATCACGAAGAAGAAATTATACATAGATTCTAGGTCGTTGAATATACACGAATAGTTTTGTTAAAGCACTTAAGGATAGCCATCAGGAAATAACGATCGGAAATTTCACACGTAAAATATGCTATTATACCCAATTATACGGAAAAAGTTGGCTTCCTGAATTCTTCTTCAAACATATCGAGTTGGTCGAGTTTTCTTCGAGTGGCATATAATTGGGAAGAATGTTATGTCCAAACTACGGGCATTGCAAGTTCCCTTGTTTCTCGTTCTTCACGTACCGGGAGCGTTTGTAAAAGTCGAAACGGACGGAAACTTTTGACTTGTCCGGAGCAAAAGAGATTCAAGCCAGATACCTACACGCTTACTTGGATGTCAATAGGATTGAATTCCTTTAAATTGCGCCAAACGTGTACTCGTTATACTTCGATTATACATAAATGTAAGAGAGAAGATAAAGGCACTGATATTCATGGAAAAGGACCAGTAGAAATCTATTTTACAATAGTTTTATTATTTTAATTAAGTAGATACGTACCCTATCAAATGATTATTTCTTACTTACGAATATATTTCCTCATATGCTACTGAATTACAGGTATATCATGTATGACGATAGTTACGTTAAAATTAGGAAATAATGCTGGTAAGCTTCTAAAAAATGACAAAAATACACTATTTTACTTACATAGCTATGAGAAACATGTTTAACAGTTTCACTAAATATTAATTGCAATCAACCAAATAAAATGACTTTTTTAATTCAGTTCTTACAAAATGTTACATTTAATTAACGGATGAAATAAAAAGCAAAACATCTTGCAAAACTCTTGAAAATAACGAACCACACTTTTCCTTCGAATTCGCAATTTTGACAGTCTGCAATGTAAACTTTCCGCGCGTCATTTTCATACAGTAAATCTATTTGTTTCAACGAAAGTTATCAGTTTACTCAATGATCGTGCTTGTACTTGAAAATCCTTATCACGTACCGCGTTATTAATGAATGTTCCAGTTCTCTGATTGTGTTAGGGCGAAACCGTGTTATACGGGGGTTTCCCCAACTCTCTGAACGTGTTATACAGGTAATACTTGTAGCAGCAACTAAATGCCCCATTTACTCGAGTTTCAATGTTTTTAAGTAAATCTTTGTGGCCTGCCTTTTATCGTGATTTACCAAACGTAATGGCGTAATGAGTTCCGCGTTGGTTAGTCTGCGCAACTCGTAAATTTCCCGGCTACTAACGACGTAATGTAAATAAAGAATCGTTTACGTTTATGTTGCTTTATTGGTGCGACTGTTTTATTTGGCGAGTGTGTCTCTCTCCACCGGTGGGATTCAACATTCGTGCATTATTGCAAGCCTCGTTACGCTTATTCTGCCCTGGAGCCCTGTTAAGCAAAATTGGAATATTTACAAAACCAGTTGTAGCCATTGCTGAAAATAATCGGTAAATTGAATTTTATTCATAGATGAATCGCAAAGTGAAAATTCACGCAATGTACAGAACGGTTATTCTCTCTTAATTTCATTCTCCTACGACCCCCAATTCATAAAAATTTGCAACGTTGACAATGTCGAGAATTGTGTGCAACTGTGGAATAATGGTAAGTCATGGCTATAAAAAATGTTCAATAAAATTACATAGTCTATTTGTTTACATAATATTAAGTCTAATGTACAAGGCCTAATAAGGTCGAAAGAAACAAGTAAATTTTTGGACATAATAGATCATCGATAAGGAAAGGATTACATATTGTTGATGATTGAAAAACTTTAATGATCAAATTTGTTAATATCACGTAATCACATAAAAATTTCTCCAACGTTTTAGTTGTACCTTTTGAGATTATCAGTGGAATCAAACTGAAGAATTGACCGAAGGAATTATAAGAAAACTTACGACACTCGAAGGAGCTTATATTTTCACATATCGCGGAAAAAATTTCGCTAATTTTACCTTCTTTCCGACCGGTTTATGACAAGATACAAAATTTCTCCTTCCTTCATTAATATTCAATGAACGCATGGAATTCAAAATATTTGAAAGAAAATTTATCGCGTAATTCCAGGGATCTAACAAATTTCGCAATATAAAAAAAATATGACTGAAGTAGTGTAGACACATTGAGCATGTTGTCAAGATTGATCCAATTTGTCGGGAAAACCCCCTCAAGTTCCTTCTAATGGAGATTCTTCAAATTTCAATGACACATAATACGAATAAGAACAAAACGGTTGGATGGAAGGGTACATAAACATGGTAGACATGAAGATATCGATCGAAGCGTTCGTTTTACAGGCGGGATTGATCGTTAAGGGGGCGTCGAAACCTTAGAAGGTTGCATGTGCATTGACTCTCCTGCACGTTCCTACGTAGGCATTAAAAGGCAAACGGTGTGTCACTATTCGTCGTAACATTGAACGTCGAGAATGACATTAATTTCCGGTCTTACGTCTACTCCAAGGAGAAACCTATCTTTTACAGCCATTCTCAGCGTTCTGGTTCTATTGGAATTACCCGCAGACATAGACGAAACAGCAGTAGATGCAATTTCTTTGGAGCAAAAGACGTTTGCCTTTAAATATGTCTCCCTATGCGTCCCATGAGATATTAAAGGTAGATTTGTACCATTCCGGAGAAGGATGTCGACACGTTTAAGAGAAGGTGTAAGCCGATTAAACCGTTAGCAAGACTACGAATGGGTTCGGAGGTTAGGAAGGTCAGGAAGGTGAGGAAAGTGAGGAAGCGGCAACGATTCGCGGACGACTCGACGCTACGAGCGTAATAGTTATTGCTACGCTTATAGTTATCGACCGTTGTACATTGTACAGAGTTACCGAGTCCCCCAGCGATTCCCAGCCTAGAAATACTCTCCGACTCCTTCCATTTTCACCTGACGATATAGCCACGACCGTCACATTCCGTCTGCTTTCCACTTTCACCAGGGAAAATTCGTTTTCCTACTTATCTATTGTCAATGGTAAATGCTACAGCCAATCCTCCTATAACGCGATTAATTCCTACCGCATTATAAGAAACTCAGAATTAGTGTACATAGAAATCAGGCTGATTCGTTCTATGTTGTACAAAATTGCGTTCAACTATTTACTTCTGTACGGCATATTTGTGCAATTAAGCTAATTGAGGTGTTACACAGAGAAATAATGTTATTTCATTATTCGGTACTTGATATTGTGTTCTTATTTTTCTGTTAGTATCATCAAAAATTTGAAGAAATATTAAGGCTTCTCATACGAAAATTCCAATGTTGAACTTTACTTTTTAAGTCTAATATTTTCTCTTGATTTTTCTTAGCGTTACATAATCGTAATCGTAATTTAATGACTGTAATATTAAGGTTTCTCATACGAAAATGTCACTTTTGAGCTTTACTTTTTAAGCCTAACATTGAACGACTGTAAGCGAGCGACAAAAATTTGGACAATTTGAAGACTCAGGCACTCTCGCCGATTAAAACTTAGCGCGGAGAGTTTATGGGGTCGGCGATTTTTCACGTAGTCATGGGTTTAAAGGTTAGTCCTAATGGTCCTAATGGCGGTGGACCGATCAGTTGGAGCATAATTCAGCTCCGATGATCGTCCCGCTCGTCCCGGTCGTTAATGTCTTGCGAGCCGCGGTCTCGTTAATTCTCCGGTTGGGGCCTTACACGGCGGATTCGGTCCACGAGTGAAGTGTCGGGAGAGAGCAGGGGAGAGCGCGAGAGAAGCCGGGAGAATCGGAGGAGAAGAGGAGAGATAGTCACTATCAATTTTCCTCTAATGGGAGTGCAACGGCGTAACGAGGTCGTAGGAGAGGACCGGCAGAGTGTCGGCAACGATCGCACTCGCGCGGTAACGAACTCACGACACATTGTGTCCCCGACATTAATGACGTAACGAGAGAATCGACGTCCATAGATTTTCCACGATCGACCTGTGCCATCTAAAACCTACGAAATATCACGTTTTCCACATTTTCCACTTTGTACACTCTTAGCGCAGACAGAGCAACAGGTTCCTCTCGTCCTTTCTTTGTCGCAATTTTAGACTGTATCAAGTAAACCATTAACCTTCGAGAAGAAGTCTATGTATTAAACTGATGTGTCGTAAAGGACAATTCAAGATCTAAAGTGTAAAAATGGAATAGCTTTATTTCACAAATGTTGGAAATGATGATCTTTGTAATTTACGTATAATATGTATCTATATATATGTAAAATTGTTCCTTAATACGATGTGCTTAGAAAATAAATAAGACATATTTTTGCTAAATAGAGAACGCGCAGTTTTCCATTTATTTTAAAAGACTAATGTAGGGAAGCTTCAGTAGCATTCCTATCGTGTGTAAAGCAATAGGGGATTTGTAGTGAATAGCTCGGAACTGTATGCATAAAACAAAAAAAATGAATGCATACACGTACGTACGTATTCGAATAGTAACAATTTTTTCGTATCGATCCTTCTATAGAATTACGAATCTTTATAAAGAAAAACTAAAAATTCACGAATCTGTCCTGTGCAATACCGCGTCCTCTGACGCAAGTGAAAACGATTTTTAAAAAAGATAAATCAATTGTTTTGTTGACCCATAGATGTGTACGATTTTTGGGAATATCGGTGAAAAGAAACAAGCTCGGAGTGATGTGCTTTAAAAGCATGTGAACATTTTTTCGCAGAATTCAGTTTCAGAAGCATCTGATTTTTGTACTCATAGAATATCAAGGCTATAAAAAAGTTGAAAATATATTGCACGTTGTATCCCTTGAAACTATACACATATTTTAGTCTTCGTGTGATGTGCACTTGAAGCTTTCTACACATCTAGAACTAGTAAAATTGTTTTTAAATCTTAGAATTTCACAACAGTAAGGTAGGGGATTGTAGGTTAATCAATCCGCAAGTTAAGATGACAGTCGTCAAAATTAGAAGGTGACCTAACGTTCTCTTTTAACTATTCAGCAGAAAAAGAGATTCTTGTTTAAAATTGTTGTCTTACGAAATTGATATATCTTAGTAAGTCTGGTATTGTTTTGTAATTCTATTGTTCGACATAGCTTAATATCGCCGATAAATGTCTACGATTTCATTCATCATACAGAAAAGATTATTTCTGGACATTTTATGTATTTATTTAAGAAAAATGTCCAGTTTCCTCCCTCCCTAATTTGTCAGCCATGTCAACAGGTCTTGCGTTTTCGAAATATACGTTTAATTCGATTTCTTTACTTAACGCATAATTTCGTTCATGTTGAAAATTAAGAAGAATTCGTAATTATTGTATCGTCCTGCGTAACGCCCATGTGCGTTGACAAAGGAGTTATTGTATCGCGATGTACTCCCTTGTATCAAAATTTTCATTAACATTAACTTGCGTTTAAACAAACATGCGTAGGATCTGGAAAGTTGTATTATTACCAGATTTACAAGAATTATAAGAATACTTCAATAATGTTTACAAGAATAGCTGTAATGTTGTATCTCAAAACGATTATTTTTAACATACTATATTTATTTTATACTATGTATTGATTATTCATCTCCAAAATACCGATCTACAGCTCAATCTTGATGATTTTTTAAAAATTACATATAAAACGCTGAGCTTTTATTATACCTCTCTATTCTTCCATAAAAATGAAAAGACATTTATGCTTGCAAGAAAAATGCCATGGCATATTTTGCAGAAAACTCTTTGCTGCGAGAACGTGTTGCCAAGGAAATGCTAAAAACTGTTGGTTTATATAATTGTCTTCCTATCCAACCTGTTGTGGAGACGTTAATTCAATTTTGTCGCACGTGCAGCTCATCTGTGCGCA
The DNA here is from genome assembly GCA_963989215.1 of Hedychridium roseum. Classification (NCBI taxonomy): domain Eukaryota; kingdom Metazoa; phylum Arthropoda; class Insecta; order Hymenoptera; family Chrysididae; genus Hedychridium; species Hedychridium roseum. The sequence goes on along the minus strand of OZ022312.1, from coordinate 1,869,785 downwards.
CTCGCAAAATTCTACCACTTATTTTCACACACGTGGCCAACTCACATTTTCTCTGGACATGACACCCGAACCGCTGCTATTTTAAAACTCAGAAATCGTTTGGATTTTACAACAACAGTTATCATTACAATACGGATCAGCGAAATACATTATTTGTTAGGTAAAAGGATTATCCCATATATACTGGAACAATATTCTGGTCCCTTTTACCTTCCAATTAATGTATCTGGCTGATCAGTGGCTTCTATTAAGCAAAAACCATGACAATTATTATGTATTATCGTAAATTCCTGTCATAGTCATTGAACAATTCCCCTGATGGGTAATGCTATTCTGGCTTGTTTCAAAATTTCTGCTCCCACTTCCCTTCACATTCCCTATTATAGTCAGAAGTTTAATTTAATTTCTCGGTTTGCTACTACGGTTAGTTGACAGTTGGAATTAAATAGGAATTTGCGATGACATGTACATTTGTTGAGTTCCCCCCGTAGGAGCGAGCCAACGGTCGCGCGTACGTGTTAGCATCACTGTATATTACGTACAAGATTATTTTTTCACAGCACGAAATAACGCTGGCCAGTAACGTTTGGAGTCTCGCGCCGGGAATATTCTACTTTTTTTTCCACTGGAATTAAGGAAAATTTACTGTGACACTTTCGACCAAGAATTATCTCGGTAAAAAGTTGTTACTTTTACTGCACCTTCGCAGTCGTATAGCACTGAACGTTTATTCGTGCAATAGGTAAATTTATTCGCCGTAATAATATGAATTCCATGTCGCGAAATAAACTTGTTAGCCGTTTTTCGGTCTTTAACGTAAATACGTATATATTCAAACGACACGGATAATCTTCGTATTGCGTTTTACCGGTACAACTGCCACGACGCGAAAAGCTTCTTAAAATCTCGGAAGATGTAAGCCATGCACAAATCTCATTAGCGACATTTCATCTTTTACATGCTAACAATTTCTCTTGTGACGTTTCACCTCGTGCGAATTTTTAACAAACACAAAGACGATACTTTCCACAGATTACGAGAAGTAACAGACTGCCTGAATAAAGATGTCGCGTACCGATGATAAACTGTTTTCTAAGTACCGAGAATTTTTGCAGGAAGTTGCTGACTTGGGCATTTCGTTCGTTATGCACAGAGTGTACTTAAGAACTTACAAACCACTCCTCACGAGAATCACGATCAAGTATTGTACAAATTCTAGAAGAAATCGGTCAAGTTTGTACATGGTAAAAACTCGCAAACGTAAATAAGAAAATATTATTCTTCCGGGTTAACTTTTGTTGAATTAGAAATCCAATGGGAATTCATTAGACACACGCGGCATGTTGCCTCATCTAAACGATACTTTTCCCAAGCGGTTTTTATGTGTCATTTTGAGCAAAAATTGTAACAGGTACAAATTACGAGTTGATGAGATTGAGAGGTTGTTGACTTGTGAAACAAGAAGCGTATCGCATATGTTTAATTGTTCTTTTCTTAGTTTCTAAATGTAGACTTGAAAATAGTATAAGTTTCAAGTGTGAAACTCTGGTAGTTGTGTTAGATCCAGTTCACTTAGTTTCGCTACTCGTTAAGTGTTGTTGCAAGGTTTTTTATTGTTAGTAAACGATCAATACAAGAAGCTGTTTATGAGAGAAAGATACGTAGAAAACAATTAGGGTCTAAAGAGTAACTTGGAAGAAGAACAGTAGAGATGTGAAGGGGGGAGTGGATGTGGATCCTTGAGTATAAGTGCGCGGTGCTTTTAAAATTAACGTGCTTTAGGTTTGTTCTCTAACAAGTTACACAGGTAGTAATGCATTGTTATAGATATATACATATATATACTTATTATATACAGGGTAATGGCTTTAAACAATATTTTAAGTGCTATTGATGCGTATTGATGTGTTATTGGTATTATTATTATATCAGGAAACATCATGATATAAGTATCCTGTATTTATAAAATTTAATGCAACAACTACTTATCATTCAAAAGGCCTTCATTGAATTTTTCAATATTCTAAACAAAGCCAAATATATTTATAATAATGTTACGAGCCAAACCGTGATTTTATATCAATGCTTTAAATATTAGGATAAACTCTTCGTTCTTGAGATATTTGTTAATTCATTCAATTGTGGGAGATAGCATTGTCATAGCCGGAGAGCAACTTTGTGTCTGTATATTAAAACTGGTTTGGATGTAACGTTGAAATTAAACTAAAACTTGAAACTCAAGTAAACGTAAATTAAACTGAAACTAGCTCATAGCTAACTAAAAATTAATTGTAACTGAGGGTGGAAGGTAATAGTGGTGGTGATTAGATGTGGAGGGGATGGGACTTATGGATTTGGGCAGTCGTTGTCTTTATCTGTACATTCAATTAAGAATAGTAATATAATAATAATCATAACAGTAGTTTTAGAGGGGTTATAATACAAATAAGTATAAATTTATTACATTTGTCAGTAATTTGTTAATTATCCACTTTAGATAATTCTATTTCCTGTAGATACTGTAAAGAGTGTTCCTTCTCAAGGGGATCTAATAGCCGAACAAAAATCCAACGAATATATGCCTGATAAGGACTATTAATAAGTTGTAAGACGACTAGGATAAAGGTTTAGACACATATTGTTGTAAACAAAAGGGACAATTTCAATAACTGTCAATAATATGTGCTCTGTTTATAGTGGTACAGGTAAGAGAGCTAAAAGCAGGGGTACGAAAACAGATAAAACTCTGGGTTTTAGGTTTTAGCTGTGTTCGACTGGCGTTTCGCGCCATCAATAGCTTACTGTACAATCGGGGAAAAGCGCTTTTTAACAATTATTTTTCTCCTCACTGACACGTGACATTTCGTATATAATGTCAGTATATCATGTCCGTAGCGATGGAGAATTAGTCATCCGCAGTTATACGTTTGCCATGTTCTACCGAGGGTGAAAAATATAAGAAAAGAAGTTTGCTTACTATTAAAATTTAGTCTACCTTGCATGGCCTGCTTGGGAATATTTGAATAGCTTACTCCACAGTGGGCTTTCTTACACTTGACGGCACTAAAGTCACGAAAAGTTCATTACCCAAACTAGTTCTACTGGAAAAACCGCTTACTTGGTATAATTCAAAGGTGCATACTACGATTTATCTCGCAAGCGTAATTCGGAATATATTTTCATAATTTGTTATTTGGAAGTCATTAAAATCGTGTTACGGGTTTCGGGAATAACTGTAACAATGATTTCAGAACAATTGGCGCTATTGCAGAGCTTTCCGCTGGAATAAATAATATTGTAGATAATGTACGGACTTGGGATGATGCGCAATGTTCATCTGTATAATATTGTAATTATTTGTCCGTTCAATTGTCAAAAAATGTATTGCGGTATACAATAGATTTTGCATTTATTTGTCATTCAGTCATGTGTAGATTTTATAACATCTCTTTTCATTGTAAGTACATTGATTTGTCGGAAGAATTGGACTTATTTACCGCAAGTCTTTAAAGTGGAATTCTTTCGCCCGCTAAAGATCCACAGATACTGAAGTATATGGTGAATAATCCAGGAACTTTAGATTCTCGCGAAATAAAAACGATATTGTAGGAAGTACTTAAAAATACATCGGCAAATGTACTCGTATTCTCAGTATATGTCACACATGAGGCGAATGATGTTGCCAAACATATTATTAACAAATTAACAAAAATAATAATTACTGTAGTTTCCGGAAAAAAAATTTCTGATCTTTAATGGTAAAATGTTCCCGAGAGTTTCATACTTTCAACAGTTCCATTAAGAATTTTATTGTTGAAGAATTTGATGTTAGAGCACATATTGTAATTGATTTATAACTATTTATACGCAACAGTTTATAATTATTTTATTTAAATCGTATCTACTTTTTTTTAACTAATATTAAGACGAACAGTTGGAAATGCCGTTTCGTTCCTAATTGCCCGTATATTACGATATTAATTTATTTTTCTTGGGGTTATATAATCCTCAATTAATTTAATGAACCGTCAGAGGATCCTCGCTGCAAAGTACATTATGCAGTAAAGTTATTTAATACTTAATAAAAAAACATTTTGCATCAAAGAGAAAATGTCATGATATTAGGGAAAGATTTTCAAGAAGATTACTTGTATTTCGTGTAAAAAGATACATGGAATTGCGTTATTAAGAGGTTTGTTCGAAATTTAACCTATTTAGCCAACGTATGGAGGAATTTTCGAAAGACCCTGCATTACTAGTAGTTATAAGTGAGTATTAATAATTGATCAGTAATCCTCTTTTGATGTGGTAGAAATTGCGAACAATAATGTGTGGTTTCGGTTTGCGGTCAATCTGTTGGTTAACTCTGTTTTACTGTTGGCTATTGAGAAGGTACATGTTACAATTACGATTGGTCGATTCTCCGAAATAAAGGGGGTACAATTTAGTTTGAACAAACAATGAGAAAAAGTCTACGTTGAGACTTACATGTTTATTGTACATATGAAATAGTGGAATACAATAAACTTATTTTCTATTCTTCGCGACAGTCATTTCAGAATAATTTCATATCTTTACTTCAGTAATAAATCTGTTAGTCAATTTAGAAGACACTCCACCTTCTTTTAAATTTCCGATAATACTCGTTTTTCTCTAGCAAAGAGTATTTCTTTAACACGAAAACTATCCCAGTTTCCTTAATAATTGCGTATTACAAGTATCTATATCAATCTGTGGTGGCTAGTGAACTGGAGTATCTCAAAAGCATAATCAAGCCTCGGAAGGTAGCCATTGTTAACCCATAGCATGAACCAATTTTGAAGCGTAAACAGTGTTAGGGTAACATATAACTCGTTATTCCTACGGATAACCGGGCTTTCGGACAACTAATATTCGGGTAATCGAAGTTTCCGTTGATCGACCTCCGAGTACATCCAACCGCGTAATTATTCGCAGAAAATAACGATACTGCCACGTACGTACCCGTGTGTATACCTGTAACTGTAGTCCCACAAATTTTTGGAGAACAAACAGTTAGTTTTTCTCGTGGACCAATTTTTGCGGTGAAAGTAGTGCGTGTCTGGACCGGCGACTAACAATACGCAAATCGATATGAAATCCTTAGAACGAAGATAGCAGTACAGCTGGGAAAACGTGCAAAGAAGGGGAATTGTGGAACTGTAGGTTATGGGGGGGGGGGGTGGAGAGAAAGGGCGTCGGAAAACGGGAGAATCCCATTTCGCCATCCCTTTCACCATAAGTAAGTCTTCCCAGCGGCTCGTGGTTCGTTGGGTGTCTGGTCTTTACCGCCTACGCCGACCCCGCAGGCATGCATCTCCCCATAAATAATCGCCTCGCGTCAGCCCAAGTGAAAGAAGAAGCACCCTGGAAAAACTCGTTTTCGCCCTTGGACCGGCGATTCTGCAAAACTTATGGACCGTCAGATCGACCGACGCTACGATCCAATCAATTGCCCATCCTGTTCCAATGTACATACACACACACACACACAGAGACACACACATTTGTACGTGTATATATATATAGATGTGCATGTGCGACGATCTACATTACGATAACTCCAATTTATCGCTTTATGTAAAGCAACCGGCGATATGTCTCGTTTAATCAATTTTTATGGTTATACAATGGAAATACCGTTAATATCGCGATAGCAAATTTCGATTTATCGTACGGCGACTTACTTATGAGTTAACCGAAATAACTTTCCCATCCGATAACCGCTGACTTATAATGGCCCCCCCCCCTTTTTTTTCCAAGGCCACTTTGCGGCATTCTAACGCACGAATTATTTATCGACCGAACGTTTCGCGTTCCGACATAAAAATGTAATAGAGATGTTGGCGATGTTGCCATTGAAATCCACTTAACGGTATCATTAATTATGAGCATGAAATATGTGAAGCGATTATTCGTTTGCTTGGAGGCAAGGAGAAGCATCGTCCAACTAATACTTGAGGCTCAAGCGTTCGGTGTAGCCAAGTCAGCAGCAATTTTCATCGGAATAATTAATCCCCTCTTTTTCCACCATCTTTCATCTCATACATTCGTCATTTTGCTCTGCCTTTAACTCGAATCTTCCAACAATTTCACGTCCCGCCTTTCTTTTTGTTTCTCAGAACTTACCTTCGTTCCCTCATTACTTACTCCTTTCTCGGTATAAAAACAGATATTGACTATCCAGCATCGAACGGATTGAACGTACCATAGAGAAAAAATATTCTGCCCTTTTTTAAACGCAGTAGTCTGCTTTATTACTTAGCATTGTGCACGTCGAGTCTCGGGAATGCCAAAGACCATTCTGCAGGGGAATCCCATTTTCATGTGAATGCGGCCCGCGGATAACGTCTGTTACTCGACAATACTGTGAAACTCGATGTGAAAGAAATCAGTAAATATTTTTCATAGAAAAAACATCCCCTTGCAATGAGATCAATCCGACTCCGATGAATGCATGCACTTCATATACTGCGTCTAGGTTTTTTTCTACGTTTCATATCAACGTTAATAAATCAACTAATGTAAAATTAACTGTGACGTTAACTTTGTAATCAGTGTTGTCTTTATCTAACTTTAAGTAAAACTAATAATATCTGCAGTGAAATGATCAAAGTTTTAACGCATCTTCGGGAAATTTTGACGTAGATTTTATTTGAAAATTTTAATTTCCAAAGTGTTTGAATATTTTTGTGACGATCTTTTCTTTCATTTATCATTTGTTGTAATATAGTCCATGTAAATTATTTAAGTAATCATATGTTATTGTCAGCTTTAATGAATGAATCATTTCTAAAAAAAATGACAAAACCGATCCCTTTATAAATAATTGAGATGTCACGTGATGAATACAGACATACAGTATCTCAGTGTCCGAATATTTTTGTGAGACTCTGTACTCTATCGTATCGCAGTATGTAGAATGTGGTTTATTTATTGCAATATCGATCGACAGAAATATTCGATTATCCAAATTTGAATTATCGTGTGGAGGAACTTATTGTACGTTACATTAATACTGTTTACACTTTGAAAGTGGTGTGTACCGTGTGTAAACAATAGTTATCGTCCGACTTTGATCATGCTATTCATTCAAATGTTCAAGTTTAGTACCTTCCAAGGATTAAAATAAATATTTCTAATGCAGTTATAAATGCATCTAAATTATGAGTACTGATAAAAAAACATTACCTTGCCGTTAAAGAAAAGGTTAAATATTATTGAAAGTTTCAAAGAAGCTGAGCGAAAAGATGTAATACTGTAGAGTAATTATTAATGAAACATAATGAAGACAAAGTACTGGAGTTAAATAAAACGTAAGTGATGAAAATAGATCTAGTCCCTGGAAGTACATGAATTAGCAAATGGAGCAACATTTGACGAGACTGTTCTGAATTATTGCTTTTGCAATCGTGTTTTCATTTATACACCTAATAAATATGTAGGGCAAAATGGTGTACCTCGGTCTTAATGTCCTTTTTTCATTCTCATCAATTTCATATTATGTTTTCAGTGATGAGCAATTATCTGAAAATCTTCGCGCGAACCTGGAAGTGACGTTTCTTCTCTATAATTAATTCCACTGCATCGTGATTAATGTTATTCCTTAGAAGACGTTACAAGTTTGAAGAATGAGCGAATTATGGAATCAGCACAAAACATAACTGAAATAAATGGTAAATTTGTCCAACGTCGAGTTAACTGCCAGAAGAAACGATCTTCGGTAAAGTTAATGAAAATAATAAGTTAAAACACATGCAAGTATCCCTCCTCGGTTTACTAGATTTGCGTGTAACATGCAAAATTTCGGGGACATAAATGTTCCGACAGATATAAGTCAAAACTTACAGTAAATACAGAATATAGAGAACGGGATCTTGAAAGATAGGAAAAGAAACGAAACGCAAGAATGTTTAATATCTGCTTAAAGTGGGTTTGAATGCAGTTGAAACAGTTGAACGGAGAATTCGACATTTGTCTTGATAGCTTTCGAGCGGGGAGTTTCGCCGGGTCGCGGCACATCGGCAGGCGATGTTGCACAATTAATTAGAGTGGAATGAAATTTAATTAAATGAAGCTAATTAAACGAATTGCGGAAAACGTCTCTGTGCGAGCTCAACCGGACAAAGGCTGGGAGGAGTTGAGAGGTCCTGGTGCGGGGAATGCGGGGAGAAATGGTCAGAAGAGGACCGCTCGTATTGGCGTAGCAGCTTAAATAATTAATCGGTAGTGCCTTCTCCATGGCTGCTTGATCCAACTGGAGTTCTCAGCCACCCGAAGCCGAATTCACAGACCTCCGGGTAATTTCATTCGACTCTCGATTATGCGTACGGCGTTTCTGTCCTCTACGTGTATGCAATTCCTACTAATTTCCACGGATAGTCCGAGCTTTGTGAAACTTTATGCCAATGCCTGCACCGTTCTCTCTATTTAGTCCCTCTCGGAATCCACGAATAATGAAATATTTTCCGCATGAAACCACGCGTTTTTCCAGCCGCTCTCGGAACTCTCTCATTACGTCACGAAAGAAGAAGTTAGGTTGACTCTTAGCGATAATATCGACCAGCAGCGAGTCCTTTTGTGCCAACGAGATGTTACGAAACTTCCTTACAACTTTGTTCGTATGTGCTGTTAAAATTAGACTAACCTAGTCTGCGAGTTCATATCGCTTGGATTACCTACCTTGAGTTATCGTAAAATTCTGTACATTTTAGGCCAACTGTACATTGGACCAGACAAGACATGGATCACACAAAACATTTTATTCAAATGTTTCTTTTAATTCGAATTCTTTTAAATCAGTCCGCGTAATAAAATAAGATAGAGAAAGTAAAGCTTTTGTCCGATTATGATCAAAAACGTGTCAACCGGTTTCCCTACTTGGCTATTTTTTTACATTTTACCACCGTCAAGTATTTATTTGTTTATTTATTTTTGTCGAGTAATTTGTATACATTGATCGGTTAGGGAGCTTGACAAGTTTAGTAGCAGTCTGCTTCACATTTGATAACCTTATTTTATTGTATTAAACGTGATGAAGCTTTTTTCAAAATAAAGCAAATCATTTGAACAAAATGTTTTGTCTGACCCGTGACTTATGTTGTTCAGGATGTGCTCAATCTTGCACGATCATTTCTGATAACTAATCCAATAACTTGAGACTCTTTCGTCGAGTCACGTCTCCGTTTCAATTTTAGCACGTCTCTTCAGTTTCTTCGTTTACACGTCAGTTTAACCAATGACTTAACTGAAATTGACACGAAACGGAGAAGCGATCTCACCGTGTAAAAGACCTTTAATGCCTCGTTTGACCGAGTCCTGTGTCACGGCAAAAGACAAACGTATCCAAAGTTCCCTCTAAGCTGCGCGACTGCGCACTAATTTTTTGAAAGTCGCGCAGCCGTTTTTTTTATTGTGCGCACAATGGGCTTGTTCACCATTTTTTTATTTCATTTTATAAAAGAATTGCATCTAAAAATGGCAAACATCCAAACTTCACAAAAAAAGAGTAAAATTTAGAGCACCAAAAAAAATGTTGACTTCAAACACTGGCACAGGATTCCCCCCCCCCCAACTTGCACACTTTTACAAACGTTTTGAACATTTTTGCTCCCATATATTTTTGTACCGCGCAGTCAGCAAAAAAATTAGAGGGAACATTGAACGTATCGATCTTGCGTCGATCGTGTTTAATTTATAAGCGTTACGTTGTAAAAGATATCGGATGGTTATTCTGGACGAAACAGATACCTTAATTATATGCACGACTTATTTTTTGAATAATACAATAAATAGGAGAAATTCTACGAATTTTACCTAAGTAATTTGAGGTTTTAGTAACCGTTTGTGGTTTGTTCACACTGTTATACCGCGGGACGTTTCTCGTAAGTTGTCTGGTTTTTATGAAGATTCTAAAAGGCTTTTGGTATTCATAGGAATTTGATAAACTTCTTTCTCAGGGGCTGTTCTTATAAATTTCATGCCGTTCGTTGGTTGTTAACGATGCGAGAGAGTTTCACACGTGTATTGTGTGTAATGCTTAGGAACGAATTTATCGAGATTCTTATTTGCAAACGTTTCTCACAAATGTAGCTGTACCAGGAAATTTGATGAGACGTCATTTTCTACAGGCATAATGGATGTCCCTAGAAACGAGAAGTTGCCCACAAAAAAGGGGGAAATAAATCCCAGTCGAGTGTCGTGCTGACCACATCACCTTCTCGTGAACCGCTGGTCAAGAAAAGGGACTTTTCTTCCGAGTTTCTTACTCCCTGCCCACGACACGATCTTAAAGTAACAATCAAATACTTTTATAATGAGCGAAATTGAATATACAGAATGAATTTCAAGTTTTAACAAAATATTCCCATAAAAATTCGGGACACAATTGAGTTCTTTTTATAACAATATTGCTTGTCTGAGCGGGGAATATGAGCGTAAGGTTGGACGTTGACATGGGTTCCAAGTAAAGTCGTCGCTGTGTAAAGACGTAATAACCGAGTAGAGGAAAGCACGAGGATTTGGCCCGGGGTAGCGAGTGCGCGAGCCAAAAGACGAGGGAAAAGCGCGAGGTGCAAATTCGGTGTGGTAGATCCCAGCGGGAGCAGTGAGCCAAGCCAGGCAAACTTGTCCAAGCTGGAATAACCAACCCTTAAGAACCGTCCTGCCGACGAGGATTACACGCTACGAGGAACGGAAGGGAAGAAGCTACCTTCAGCTTCCTCCCGGCGATATACCCTGTTCCTCGAAAATTTCTCGTATTTCCATGAGCTTCCCTACGTTGCCCGTCTCGCGTTGAGAAGCTTTCCCAAAGTCAAAGTTCCGATGGAAAATTCGAAACCCCTGGCCCTTCCTCTCCTTTAACTCGGCGCGACGATCTTCCTGCCTCCGAAGAATCCGAGAACTCGAAACGTGCGACTGAAAGATTCACGCCCGGAACGTATTTCCCATGGATTCGAGGCGGACAGAGCTGGCTAGCATTTCGATTACCATACGTATACAGGCTCGGGGCATTTCAATGGCGTCACCTAAGCATCTCCGTTATTTATGGGCACATGAAAATATTCCGTAGGACGAATTTACAGCACTCGAAGCGTAACGATAGGAAACATTATTTCTCAAGTTTTTAAGGTCTTACAAGATTTTTTAAGTAGAACATATATTATTTTTTCTAATTCTTATACGGTATAAAGTGTCAAACTCAACATTTTGTAATAAAGCGTTTCTGACGAAACTTCACACAACATTTTGTTTTCTTATTTCCACTTGTATAATATGCTCCCACAGTTTGGCCGGTAAACCCTGGGACACCTTGTATACACGAAACGCGATTAGGTGCTTAAAGAATGTCGAAACATGCTTTACCTATAAATTGTAAGGCAAAATTATAAGACTGGCCGATTAAATTTGAAAATTCTCTGTGTAGAGATGGGATTTATCAATCGCTAATACTCTTACGAAGGAATTTTCATACGAAGAACTTTTCATTGCGTGTTAGTTGGAATCATTACTTTCTTCAAATGATGAAGCAAACACTAATAAACATTGATGAATGTTACGACTTGGATCGTAGTGGTAGGAGTTGTTGGAAAATGGTTACTCGAAAGTCGTACTTGTAGATGATGTTTAAAATGTTTATTGAACTTTGTAACGTGCAATGACCAGAGAGCGGATGGTTGGTGAAACTGTGATGTGTGTATCGAGAGTGAGTTCTGATTAAACTAAACTAAACTAAAACTTACTAACTACTAACCTACGACTAACTAAGACTAACTGAAAACTAAGTGAAGACTAAGTGAAGACTGATGGTGTTGAGGTTTGTAGTCCCGAAGGAAAACTCGGGACTCTTCGGAAAAGTGAGGGTGGGAGGTAGTGTGGTGGTGGTTGGATATGGTGGGGATGGGCCTTATGGGTTTCGGTAGTTCTCTCTGTGTAGTAGTAATAATAATAATAATAATAATAATAATAATAATAATTATCATAGAGGGGTTGCGTCCGTGGGACGTAACATGAATATAATTTTTGGGCACAAACCGAAATTTGCTACACATAACGGTGTCAACAAAAATTGCTGGCTGGTGTGGGATTTATTCATTGTTGTGCCAATATAAAAAGTTGAAAAATACTTGTTTATTGCGTAGAATAAATTAAAAAGCATACTCCTTATGGATTAATTGAGTTACGTTGGATGTGTGTTTGGTACAGGCAAAGATCCACTTAGTAGCCGAAGGAATGACGAGAAGAGAATAGTTTTTGAATAAAATATGTCGCGGGTGAGCTTGGGAGGAGTCGCAGACAGTTAGGTAGAGGTTCTCATCTTCGACAGCGATGGAAAGTGGCCAAACGAGATTGCCTGCTGATGAAAACTCGTGAATTAACGATCTCCCCGATAAAAGCAGCGTCCTGCGTTCCGGCATAAAAGGGATTCACCTCTTCCCCCGAGTTTTTTGCTCGCGGCCACTGGACCAAACGATCCGAAAGAAAAAGACTCTGGCCGCAGCAACCCCCTTCCTTCCCCTCACCAACAGCTTGTTTGTTTATTTTCCGTCGGCAATTTTCTGCACTTGATTCTTCCTATCGTACTTACGTAAATTACGCGAGATGTTGAATTATAGGAACATCAGGTTCGACGTATCGAGTTGTATTTATTTAATGGAAAACCGACAAAGTGCACGGTGCTTGTAACAGTGATTATCGAAACATACAAGAAAGGTGGACTTTAAATAATGCAATGTTACGGTAAGTTTGGGAAAGGAAAACATTTGTTAACAGAGGCACAGTGGAACGAACAAAAAACCAATGACGTTTCAATCCCATCGAATTTTCGCACCGTTAAAAAAAGGTTCGTGGAACAAAGATTCTTTCAAATATAAATGAAATTCGAAACTGTTAGCTCGTTCCTCATACTTTTCCACTCTAACCCAAATCTAGCATGAGAATAATAACGAACCGAGCACTTTTTTAAAGTGAGAAAACCCAAACGACGTTGTTTGTTGTTTCGGCATGGAAAGCGAAGATCCGTGAAATTTCGAGCTTTATCCCCGCGAGCATTCTCCCCTCGCTATCCATTTTCGCTGGTCGTTTCAATCGGAACTTCTCTCTTTAATAAGTCCCGACTCGTCGAAGGAACTCTTTCACGTTCCGGTTTCAAGTGGCAGACACCGTCATAATCCCTCTCTTCGACGAGCGGCTTCGAGAATGGAGAGACAGAGGGACTGAGAGAGAAGTAATCTGGCTTCGACGGTTGCTGCTGCCTCTCCCTTTGAAGTTAGCACCTTCCCGGTGATAGGGGAACGACCCGACCGACAGACAGGGACGAAGGCTGGGGGTGTACGTGCCGATGGTGCGCAACTCGTGAACCTCCTTCTTGCTTCTGACCTCGTAATTGCAAAACCCACGGACTCATCAGTTCGGATACTCAACTACATGTCGAGGCTTACCGAGTTTTTCCACCGCGAATTTCAAGCCCGCTTTTGTCCTTGCCTAATAACTGGACTGCTGATACTTATGCAAATGCATATTCATAGAGGAAAGCTAAAGACGTGGAACTTGCGTACAAGTTTTGTACGTTCCTCGTGCATCCTGAGAATGTATTCTTTTTGTTCTCCACATCTTGCGTAATACACAGGTTTTGCACGATTGCAGAAGATTTAGCTTGTTTATTTTGAGAGACGTATACAGCGAAATATCACAGTATATCATGGTATAACATTTTAGTGGAGTGAATTGAGGCACCACTGGTACAAATTGAAATGTATAAAATCATCGTTTTCTAGTACGTTTCGTGCATATTCTGCATGTTTCGTGCATGTTTACTTGCATATTCCTTGCATATTTCGACATGTTTTACTTGTATAAATATCGGCAATCTATTAATAAAACATTCCAAAGGTAAAGGAAAATATAGAATTAAACTGTCTCGCTATAAGTATCGCCGTGGAAATTGATTTTCAATACTTGACAGAATATTTGACATAAGAGCAAGGTTTCCCCGTCGCCCCACGATATATTCTGACGGCAATTTTTTCATCTCTTATCATCAAAAAATAATCTTTACATAATTTTATTTATTTATAGGTACGTACGAATATTATCATCTACTCGCTATAATTAAAAAATTCTTTATATAATTCACGCTACGTAGGGTACGACTTTTAAATAATATTTACGTGTAGTGCGTGTAGTACATGTAATAATTATATCATAATAACACGTTATACATGTGTTACGTGTAATTAACCAAAAAAGAAAACCGCTAGATAACGAAGAACGTCGTGAGAGAATGAATAAAATATCGTTGACATATTGTTTAATGAACATTTAGTGAATCCGTTTATTATTTACCGTATCATAAATTTATGTTTATATACTGTTTTTGTTAAAATACGTATCCATGTACATACATTGGTGGTAGAGTTAAGAAAAGTATCTACTCGTTGAATTACTCGTTTACCAAACTTTTCCGCAATACCGAAGAGTATTTTTGGAAAGAGATATCGTGAAGTTGTGATATTTTTTGGAGCTAATCGAAAACGAAAGCGAAAGCAGTGAGAGTTGACGGTAGAATGGAGAGTGATCCTGTCCCAAGTGACCACTTTCATGGCCAGTTGAAAGGAGGCAAGGACCACTTCCACTTTTCGACCTTCTTCTCCAACTCGTTACTGTCAGGTCAAAGACTTGCGAATCCTTTTAACGATGCACCTTCGGTCGAAGAGTCTCCTGGAAGACGGCCAGTATCTGCTTCCGCTCGTACCACTGAAATGAGAAACTGATCCCGTTCAAAGAAATCCGATGATGAATTCGCTAAATGCATCCGATACTCTTAGCGCAAATATTTCAAATTGAACGGCGTAGAGAGGACAAGACGAAAGATGGACATTTTTGTATGTCATGAATTTACAGTGTGTCGAAAATTAGAATACGTGTATTTTTCTTTTATTGTTGTAATAAATGATTTGGAGAACGGGATACTTGCCACGTGAAAGTTCGTCGGTCAAATTCTTGCACCTGCAATGAAACGAAACATTTTTGTTGTACGGGTAAAAGTTTTATGCCAAAGTAATAGTTTTAAACGTGAAATTATACAGTGAGAAGCACATATTTTTTAATATATAACACAGGAAAGGCAGTTTTACAAAAACAAATTAAACAAAATGTTTCAAGTCGTCACGTGAGACGACTCTTGACACTTGATTGTAAATAAATTCTATCTAAATCATTTACCAGAAAATAGGAAATACGTTTTATAAATTAATGAAGTTAAAGTAGGATTGGCCCTCGAGGTGTTTCTTCGTAAGAGGACGAAATTTCCAGCTAAATTTTTGCAGCGCGTCAAGGAGATCGAATAGGTGAAAAAACTTCCTCTGAAGATACGTCTGAAAATGCTTTATTAAAAAGTTTTAAGGTGATTCTCGTTTAATATCAGTTGCGACGAGAGTTGCGAAGTTTTTCGCCTGTTTCTGCCACACTGGCTTCTATTTGTCCATCTAATGCCCAGCAGATCCGTTTAAACTCTTTTCACGTATGTATTTCGAATTTTTGCGAATGTGTCTATATACATATAGTAGATAAACATGATCTACAATCTATGATAAAGAATCTACTATGTAAATTCTACCCTCGGAACACTGTTTCTTTCGTAAACAAAAATCCACTGATCTGGCAAGCCGAGCAATTGTTAACTAACATTTTTTATTGGTTCATAATCGTTGTTTCAGTATTAGAGATAATTCTAAGGAAATTTAATTGCAATAAGTATAGCAATGCATAGTGTAACCATAAAATTCAACAGGTCCGAGCGTGGATGTTGGAAATTTCTTTGCATCATTATTATGAATGCAAAGATTAGAATTTTATTTGCCGTAGTGTGTTACTAAAAATAAGGTTACGTATTTTATGCTACGCACATTTTATGCCACAGACTGATAGATTAATCTAAATGTTTAATCGTTACTTACAAAACACGTAGTAGATCAGAACAATTGGTTTCTAGGCTTCGGAATACCTCCCATAGGATTTAGAAAATTATCACGATTATTGTTACATAATGTTAATAAAACCAATTATAAATATGAAGATAACTGAAATAACTTTAATGCTCTAGAACGAAAATTCTCGTTTTCACAATTCGCGAGTAATGATAGACAGTGCATCGTCCTATAAACATAGGCATTATTTTAATTTGCCCAACCACACAACAGTACAGACGTAGAGTGTAGAAAGCACAGAAAAGCAAACGTAGTAAGTGTATAATCGCTTTTGAGACCGAGAATTGGTCGATAAGAAGGTATGTATTCGAGAAGTCATGTTTGATTACGAAAGGGATAGTTAGTAAATCGAGCGTAAAGGTTGCATTTACGCTCGTAAATGGTTTATCCAGAAGGTCCTTTTGCTTCTTTATGGAGCTGTCCCTGGATAAGGTGTACTTGGAAGGTCGCCAAATCTCGATTTCCTGGCCGTAATCCGGCGGGCCAGTCGCGATATCTCCAAACGACCGAGCCCGAAAAACGGACGCGTTCGACACACCGGAAATTCGTGGCTGATGCGACTACCTTCTCCGTACCAATAGAAAACCATTCTTCTGCTAGGGGGAATTTCCTCCGTCGCCGACGTCTGGAAACGTCCAATGAGATGAAAACGTGACGGGAAGGTTTTCGATAGCGCGGCTTTTCTTTGCCGCCTTTCCAAAGAAAATAAATAAGATACACTCCTCTACGTTGACGTAAGCCTGAAAAAGCGTAAATATTTACCAAGCCGAGACAGAGCGGCATCGATTGAGACGCCCTTTAAAAGTCATCGCTCTCAGCACATTGTACCATCGATATCTGTAATCCTTATTGGAGATTATTCATCGGAAGAATATAAAGTAATGTAAAAACTCGATTATCCGGAATAATTGTGTTCGGGATGGCCCGATAATCGAGTTATAATCGAACGATAATCGGTTGACTCACATTAAAACAACGTTCCATGTTAAAGATTATAATTTATTACATATTACACGTATTACGTACACATGTTTTAAATATCTTTGTTCTCCCAATTATCCCAATCTTCATTGCTCCCTTTGTCATAGATCTCTAACCCTTCCAATAATTTCTTCACAATTTATGTTGTTTGCTTCATCATTTTCGAGCCATTTTGTTACATCACTTTCATCATTTGTATATCCTGGTATTTGATTGAAACTTAATTAGAATGATATATTAACGATATTCTGGCTTACGTCTGATAATGAGAGACGTACATTCACAATATTTACCTGGGTAACCGATCTTCGGATAATCCAGTTTCAACTGTACCCGATTTTATGATAAAACTCCTGGACTTAAATTTAAACCGGCGAAAATTGTACGCAACATTTATTGCGGGCATGTCCTATTTTCCTTGTCCGTGGAAACTCACAGATAATAAAGAAACTCGAAGAGGATGATATGCAGAAAGAAAAGTGGCCGGTGTCGCTGGGACTGACAGTTATGTCGAGTGTACCCACCAAAGTATATGATAATCCTAGATGCTCGAGAGATCGGCGTACAGAG
Organism: Hedychridium roseum; assembly: GCA_963989215.1. Taxonomy (NCBI): domain Eukaryota; kingdom Metazoa; phylum Arthropoda; class Insecta; order Hymenoptera; family Chrysididae; genus Hedychridium; species Hedychridium roseum. The sequence goes on along the minus strand of OZ022312.1, from coordinate 1,852,230 downwards.
CCGTCTGGGATCTTTTGCCAGGCATACGAGAATGACTGCGATATATTAAAGTAACCTTTCCTATAGCAGTACTTTACATCGGAGAGTATCTCTGTGCCACGACTCTTCAGGCTGCCTTCAAAATTCCCCACATAGAATTCCTACCTTCTACATGCCACTCTCATTATTCAATACAGAAAGCATATTTATTTTCTTACCGTACTGCTCTTCCTATCCTTCGAAATGATACGTAATTACATGTATTTCCTTCTTTGACTTGGAGATAAATTTATGTCGATCATATTATCAGTATTTCATCAAAGACGAAAAAAGAGAAAGGTATTAAAAAATGATCATTTGCCAGGAGATGTTTATTTTATGTTTATTTATGTTTATTTAGTGTTTATCATGTTCAATTGTTATTTCTAATAGTTTAATAGTCTAATAGTTTATTAAGTGTATTTATTATGTTTATTTAGTTCTGGATTGACGCAAGGGTCTTGGAGAAAATATTACCTCAATCCTCGGAATTTGTTTGACTTATGTAGTTCTTCTCAAAAGTATATTTCTACCGGTACTTATTACTTGATGGTGTAATTATAAACAGTGGCCAGTTTTTGTTTCTCTTCTGCTACGTATGACACACATTGGCACACTTGTGATTCGAATCTAAGTAAGGCACACTTCCGCCAGAAGGGCTACTCTATCCCCAATACTCACGCCAACGTGCTACCCTCGCTTTCTGAATCTGTCGAGATTTCCTCTGGTATAAGAATCTCCGGTTTCTTTAGAGCTATCAAACCTAACCAGAGTTCAGGAAAACATGACCTAAACCATATCAGCAAGTAGGCATAATACAAAACAATGCACTGTACGCCTTATATCCAGAAATTTTGCAAAGTCAAAGTGAAAGAAAAGTTTTCATAATTTCAATCCCCAACAACTCGTTACGGTTTTAAGCCGTAACGGCTGATTTTCTTAACTCGTAAAGATTTCTCTTACAATATACATCGCGAATATTCACGAGTGCGAACATTCGTGAATGAAGCAGAGTGAAGTGCAGTCGAACTGGCCACTCGTATAACTTGTATACTCAGGCTCGTGCTTGTCCTTTTCTCGTCGATCGCTGGTAAATTTGAGCTCCGGGCAAAGAAAGAACTGTACTTGTTGAAAAGCTTCCGGGCGGCGTGTATTTTCTGTCGCCATATTCCGCCGGTTGGTACAAGTTGTCAGTCGCTTGTCGAACATCGCAAGTAACATGAAAGAAAGGGAATTATGCGAAACGTACAATCATGAAGTTAGCCGAACGTAATAGCTTACAACTGCGGAGAAGTACATTCGTGCAGTAATATCACAGAGAATCGAATTCGTGAGAATTTGCAACGTGTAGACTTCATTTCGAGCTCCGTTGTTACATCTAATTCTAATGACAATATTGTGACAAAACAAGATGTCTTTTGCCGTTAAAACATCTAACAAAGAATCGCTAATTTCAAGAATTTCAATAAAGGTTCATGCCATACAATTGGCGCTAGAATCACTGAAGAATATGAAATATTCCATACTCCGGGAAGTATATTTTGTGCAATAAGGTTTACCCTATGAAGTGTACTCTTACGGCGATTGTATTTGAAGCCTATGGTACAGATGAATTGGAAAGTTTTTCCATTGTACCAGAGAGCTGACTGGGTGGTACGATTTGAGGCTGGCTGGATGAAGAAAGTTCTGCTTTGACAAGTGGCCCAGTTCGTCAGGTGACTGGTGTCACGCTCGATGATCCACTCTCCCGTGCACGTGCGCCTACATGCAAGCGTATGCATATAAGCACTCTCCGCGGTACATAATGCAGTATGCAAATTTCCCAGACCACCACCCTCCGCTCTCCTTCCACGTTATTAACTCGGCCTAAGCTTCGCGACCCACTTTTTGCACGGTCGAACAAAAGAGCCGTTCAGACTATTAAGATGCCGTCGCCTCGGAACTTACTCTTTCAACGTTTCTCACCTCCTATCCCTTTGCCCCGCAATCACTTTGTCCTGCGCTTAGTCCTTTGCTCCTTTCATTTTCATACACTTACCTCATGCAACATCTAAAACACTTCCACTTGGCCACGACCTCAGGCACTTTTTCTCGAAATTTCTCTCTCAACTTCCATCTTATCCTCCGTAGCGTGACAGTCTCTTTCCGGGGTTATCGAATTTCTACTCTCAGCATAATTTAGAGATGGCGTGTACTTGTGTTAAATTCGCTCGTTAGTTTCCATAACAGGACCTATTAAAAGGTTGCATATTTAGATGCCGCAATGAAGTTCGACAATTTAGCTAATTTAGTTAATTTCAGTGGGGATCTAAGGAAATGCAAAATTAGTGAGTGTACGTGGAAGACAATGCTGGGCTTAAAATTCCATGCTACTTTGCGTCTCCGTTTGGATCGCAATGCTATTTGTTCTACCTTTTCGAACGAGCAGATCCAAGAGACCCTTGGCCCGTTTTTCTTTTGCCCGATAGCTCATCCACGTCCCTTTCTCCTGCCGTGCCATAAAGCCACGACGAAAGTCTCGGTACATAGACCTGAGCCACGCTTGTCCCACTCTCATATCGCCATCGTCTTTCCACTTTATTTTCGGCTTCTTCTCTTGTAGCCGCCGTTTCTCTTCCTTATCTCGCTCCTCTTCTTCAGCCTCCCTCGTCGTTTCATTCGTCCTGCTCTTTCTGCCCCATTGTTATGTGGAAATAAAAGCGAGAGCCTTTCGAAACACTCTTCGAGAGAAATATGTATACCGCCGCCACTCGTCGCAGTTTTATACCCCTATCGCCGAGATAATATCTTTGCGCTCTGACATTGCCAACATTTACCCCGTCTGTAGGGTTTAATCGTTACAATCCTTCGTCCCGACACATTTATTCTGCTCACATAAAATCTTTATGCCAAACGCTCATGTACATTATATCAAACTTGAGCAATTACCGCACAATTCTAGATATGAACGAAAATTTAATTTCCTACTTATTTCATGTTTTTTTGTCTTCTAAATTTACTTCTCTTCCTTAGACATTATTTTTCGTTCTTTCCTACTCCTGTTCTTAACGTTCTAATTCCTTAATTTGAACTTTCTGAATTATAGATGTCATGGCTCAAAGTTTCGTCTAATAAATTACGTAGAAATATGAAGATAAGTCTATATAGCCCTAAATTTTTTAAAATAATTACTTTCGGAAGGTTTACAGTTCGTTTAGAAATAATTGTGAATTTGATTACAGGTACGTCGGTACGTTTACAGCGGTCTTCGATGATTTATTAAACTCGGACGTAAAGCAGCCGAAAGGTTGTCATTGCACAGGTTAGTTATTTTCGAAATAGCATTCAGAAAAAACGATACTCACACGTGAACTCGTATTGGTTATATCATTGTACTGTGAGTAAAAAAAGTATTCGCCCACCCCGTGTTCTGGTATAACTTTACTTGAAGAAAGAAGATTTTGTTGAAACGTTTTTAAATTGTGCTGCTTTAAGCAAGGTTATTCCAAAAAAAGCGAGTATACAGATACTTTTTTTACCTACTATTCATCGCACAATTAAATGAGCCGTTCAGTGCAAAAATTGATTACCTCCATAAAACAAAAAGTTGAGAAATGCGATGAAATAATGTACATTGTACCATAACTTATTATTCAATGGCCAAAAAGACTTTGCCGTTTAATGGTGTTAATCTTTATTATTCAGGAAAGTTATTATAAATGTAAAAAGTTATGACTATACCAAGTGCTTTGACACTTAAATTTAAGATTTTTCAAAAAGTGGAGTTAATCGATGTGTGCACTGAACGTCTCAAATATCGGTCTATGAGTTCTTTCACAAATGAGTAATATGCTAATTTTCTTTTGCTCTGCTAATATACATTAATGATATATTATAAATTATACTATTACTTCACCTTCGAATACGCGAGAAAATGTTGACCACATTTCAGCATATTTATGATGAGTATGCGAAAAATGTCATAACGTTCAATTAAATTTGTACAGTATATCCTTTTTCCCGTAAACAAGGTATTATTTATAACAGGACTAATATTGGTAAGACATGTGTATTTATAGGAAAATTCAATGGTATCATTTTTCGTTGGCGAACAGAAAAGTCTATCTATTCTTCTGCAAGGATTACATGCTTTAAAATCGTTTACTACTCGTCGAGCTTTCCCCTCTTTTACCAAATTCCTCTCTACTTGGCCTAATTTCATTTCTCAAGCTCTCCTGCTGGTACCGATGTCGATAAAACCGCACGTACTCTTTTTATCTGGTTTCATTTCCTTCGCATTTGTCGGCCTTCTCCCGGTTCGCTTCCCCGTCCGACCATGACTCTCGATTGTTTATCTACTTTAGAGAGCTGAACACAGGAGAGGAAAATAAACAATTACCTTTCTCATTCCATTGACTTCAAGACCGCGAAGTGTTGTTTTCATATTTTTTATCATTTATTACTTCTTAACATTGGTGCTGAAAAATAGGAGAAATTATTTCCGTGTTAACTTATACTTATATTAGACTTAGGGAAGAGATCTAAAAGACCTCAAGTACTGTAACCATTTAGTTTTATTACTCTATTAAAAGAGGAACAGTGCTATGGGAATATCGCAAAAACACAGAGATAATTGATGTTACTGTATGTAACTACGACATTGAAAAATGTTTAATTGTACGTTGGCAAATTTACGTGTTAAAAACGTGTCATGCATTTACAAGAAAAAGTATACAATAATACATGATAATACAATAATACAATAATACAATAATACAATAATACATATACAAGAAAAAGTATAGGAGTACAAGAAAAAGTATAGGTACTTTGCATATATTGAGAAAACCATATTTTCGGTACACTTTTCACAATGATTCGACAATTTTTAATATTATGTACGAATAGTATGTGATTTTCTTTAGTCTAGGTATGAAGTTCCGAATAGATGTACACACATTTTTCTACAATCGCAGTTTTATCTTACGAGTAAAAACAGCAATTGTTTCACTGTCGCCAGTTTTGAAAAAAATATTTTTGTTCTTTTCTTGTTTCCTGTTTTAGTACACGTTTATCGCGCTATGAAGAGTTACAAACACTTCTCAGTCGGCATAAAGAATATGTACTCTGATATCGGGGTTTACTATGATTATTCGTAATTATTTCAGATAGTTTAAAATTAAACGAAAGTTGAGTAAACCAGAAACGTGAGAGTAATTAGTGTTTCCAACAGAGTTAGATTTTGTTGAAGAGAATGGGCTTCAAGATCTCGAGTGATTTCATTATACATGCTATAAAGTTAAGTATATCGTAGATTAATATGTTTGAAATTATAGGAGAGAGGGGAAAATTTTCTCATAATTATGGGTAAGTTAGAATAATGTGGCTTCTTTAGTTTTCGGACAGTAAAATATATAGAATGCAAAGAGATGATATAAAATGGTCGATCGGAAAGCTTATTTTTTTGAGACTACTTTTTTAAGGTAATCTCTCTGTTTTAAGTTATAATTTTTAAAGTACCATGTATAAATCATTGCAACAAGTCGACATGTATAAGTGTATGAGAAACTGTATGCTGGTCTGCGGTTCTTCAGCAAAGTACTCGAAACTTAAATTTTTCAAACTTGCTACCATGTAATCAATACGTTCGACTGATAAAGTAGATGACACAAGATATCTCGTCTTCCAGCCTAGATGTAATAAAATTGTAAAATGTATTAGAAATTTTTGTAATTTTAGGTATTTTAAAAATTGTTGTCCTGATCCTGAGTCTCATGAATGTATAATTTATATATTTGCAGAATTACTAATGCGTGTACATAAGATTATCCACTGCTTTTATTGTGTTATGTAAATGCATACATATATACAACTTGCTGTATTGTATGTGTACATGGTGGAGGAAAATTGTCACGATAGGTTGACCATATCCACCTGGGAAAATTCAGGCAGATGCCATTTGTCTAAGCAAATGTCGAATTTAAACAAAAGAGCGATAATCAGACACCATGGAAACCCATTTGCTTAAACGGGTAGTATTTGCATTTGATTAGCTCAATACAATCAAACTGTTTCATATTATGAATACACATATGTACGTTTCGCCACACGTATGCATTTAATATTACGTAATATCGCAATTGTATTATGCAATACATATCCATGAATTCGGTCAACAGAAAATAGTAGACGATCAGTGGAAGTGAAAATTTGTGAAATTTTTATTGTCGATCTATGAAGCAGTTGGGCATCCAACTTCTGGCAGCTTATTTAGTTTCGGCCAGTCTAATCGACCAAGGAAACTGCTTCCGCAATAGTCAACAATTCCCGAAGGATTCGTTCCATCCGTTTGAAACCTCTGTAGTGGCCTCAAGGAATTCTACCTTGAATTTCCGACGTCTTTAAAGAGTAATTTAGGAATTACAAACTAGTAAAAAAAGAAGCATTCAAGGATTTTAACGAAATTGGATTAGTCAATGTGAATGTAAGACAAAATTAAAGAGAAAATTCGATTTATGCGTGAAACGGTGAAAATGGTCGTTTGGGATTTTGCTTGATCATTTTTCCTGGCTCTGGCGGTAGTCATAGTGATGACTGTGAGCTTAGCATTCGTCGATTCGAAGCGACGGGCCAACTTCTCATGTCAGTCACTCGCGTCTCGATCTATTCCTCGATCTAGCGGCTGCCTCAAGGTTCCCCGCTTTTTTATGGAGATTCGTTTCACGGGAAAAGTCGACATAGGGGGTCGAGAAATTCGTAGGTCGATCTATCGGCACCATTCGTCAGATCGACAGCCCAACGACACATACCCCCTCACAAACACACACACACACACATACACACACACACGCGTGCGCACGTGTTTTTCTTCATGTTCCCCACGTTCCCCGCGTGCGAGGTCTTAGGAAAATCGTTTGGAAGGGGCCGAGAGTGTGAGAACCGAAATGGATTTTCCCAAGGATATCCGGTGCATCGGAAATCTGCGGATGCCAGTGCGCCGAGCAAACCCCGAAATAATATAAATCGTCGCGACGCCGGACGATCAAACTTTCGGGGAATCCACCCTGGGATTTCCTAGCGGCACAGCATTCTCGCCAATATAAAACCCGCTGCCAACGAGTACCTAACCTATGTAACGTACTTCCAAATGGAAGACATTCGTTTTATACTTATTTACGTAACCTATCTCTTTCCATCCGATTCTCTTATACTATAAATCTGCAAATAACAAATTATACGACGTAGCGTGTAAATAAAAGAAAACAAAATACACGAGCAATATAGAGATGTGCGTATAAATTAACGACGTTAAAAATCAGGAATTAAATGTTAAAATTCCACGAAAATTGAGACAAAGTTTCCGTAAGTAATTAGCTCGTTATAACAAGGGTAAAAGATGATACCCTCAAGGGGAAGAATAACTTATTATATATTTTTTAATATTCCCTCGTTATTTCTCTCACAGTGATTTAAAAATTCTACGGTCCTTAATCTCTCTATTTCATTATTGAAAGTACGTAAAAATGTATAAAGTTGCTGTGAAAAGAAATCACTTTTTAAAGGCAAAGAAATTCACTAGCAGCTGACAACTCACACGAACGTCCTTAAATTACAGCATTTTCTTAAATATAAAGTGAATTTGCCACTGCGTTAATCAAGTAACTCATGTATAGCATCAACTAGTTAGAAATAATTGCACGAATGTAAAAAAATTGTATGAAAAAGGTCCTCTGTAGTATCAGTGAAAATTAAAATACTACAAAGCATTGAGTTGTCCTACTTTTAATTACTTTTTGTGAGGGTTTCAATAATTGGTGCCCCCGTCAATAACCGGTGCTTTTTACTGTTACACAATAAAATTGGATTACATGAAATAACATTTCTGGGTGGAGGATTTGTATTTTATTCTTATTTCAACCGAATTTATACACCATACATTTTAATGAGTGATATTTTTCTAAAGTCTAAACGAGTACTTTTTCGGTTGAGCAATGACAATATCTATCTTTACTAACAGTTATTATCACACGTGCGATATATAAAGGTGAAAAAATTACGAAAATCGATCAATTTCCGATCATCACGAGTTACTAAACTCGAACCCATCTTTGATCAAATTTTCGTTGCGAAAAAGGCTATGGTCACAATTATTCGTTAAGCTTTTTAAGTAAAACCTTACATGCTAATTTATATAAAACAAAGGCTTACATGATCGCGAATTCATGATCAGGAAAATATTTAAACGGTCGAACAACACAGTGCTACAATCTAATAATACAATTTTTCCTTCCATCCTGGTCTTTTTCCGCCAGAGTATAAAAAATTACGTAATTACGATGATTAACAATTTTCCTTCACCGTTAACAAGCATGTTCGTTCTACCGGAAAACTGGTGTCCACAGAAATTCTCACTGTATGACATATACACGCTCTTTTGACTTTGGCCCGTAATTTTTCCTTTTTCCTTTCATTTTCAAATATTCTCTTCTTCCCTGCGTTAATTTACAGTTCTTTACAGTTACGCTCATGGTTTTATAATGACATTTGATTACGCCTTTAGCTATCCACGTACCTTTGCCATTTTCCATTGTACATCACATTAGCGCATAATAACTGTACAAATTTTTTTCCCCTCTGAGGGTACAAAGCGATAGTCCTTATGATTGTACGTCCCTTCTACCCGGAATATCTTCAGGCATACAATTACTGTTACACCCACTCGACGTTTTTCATTCATCGCCAGATGATGAGGATCACAAACTGTACATCCACATGTTGCAAAACTTTCGACATTTTTAACCAAGTATCTTTGGTATGCCATTTTTTGCCATTAGAGAGGGCCGGTTTTATTAGCGTTTAATTAAATACAGAATAATTTAAGATTTTACTTTTTTCCCTATAATATTCGTACTAACTTGCTTTTAAACGTACTAACCCACTCTAACCCACTGCGCAAATTAACTGTCTAAAAACTGTTTCATTATTAATGCATTATTCTTAAATACTTGTATATAACCAACTTTTCTTGAATATCTGAAATCTGAAGCATTATTATTACCCATATTGGGTAATAAATTCATGTCATGATGATCGCTCGTATGTTAAAAGTCTTGATTTTGCGTAACATCTTTACTAAAAATTTTCTATTTATTTATAAGAATACACGTTTTCTGTAACATGTTTATGACGGTATGAAATTGAGGTACGTTGTTATGATTGACATTGGCACGCACTACGGACCAGAAAATCAAGCAACATGGAAATGCCATTAAGACTTTCATGCAATGAAATTGTTGTTTTGAAGAGACAAGATGGGCATTTTTTTCAAGTTTACATAAAGTTCAATTTTTTGCGAGTAATACGCTGACAGTACACCTATGTTTCAATAGCGGAGGAATTCTATCGTAGGAATCTGAATTGGCGTGAAAAATAAGATAAAATAGATCGGGGACAATAGAAACATTTTGAGATTGAAATCTTGTAGAAGCTATATTGTAATATCTATTTAAATGCAATTTACATCATAAGATGCAAAATTTTATTGCTAACAGTGTTATAAAATGTTCAACTGGTGTAACGTATTTATAAAAAAGTTATTTAAGATAGACGGAGAAACTATAACAATTTCTAACAGTTTTGTGTCAGAGTTGTTTAGAAAAGTTGTTTAGAAAATTCGGGGCAATTCGTCGTCTTTCATATTGTTTTGGTAACAAATGACAACTGAATTGGTCGTGTAAATACCTCTGCTTTTCCCCAAGAGAAGTGAATTGAAACTAAGTAAGACGAAACTGAACGGAGAGTTGTATTGACCGTATAAAAGGTCCTTTAATACTCGTTTTCTGACGATTCTACGTCTCCTTATATCTTACAATTAGCTGCTACTGACATTTAATCCACGGTTCGATTACCCATGATCGTTCGACACCCCCTATTCACACCATAGACGCATTCACACAATAAAAAACAGGTATACACACTTCTCACTCATTTGTACACTACGCATATAACATAGTTCTTAAAGATTAGCGTGTCTATTAGTGTTTTGATTAAATGTGTCTTGAAGCTGAGTTAAATTATAATCATATCTGTATTTCACAATCTCCAATGAAGGGGACATTAATTTTCTAATTGTAAGTGAACGCCACTGTGCTGATTGTGAGTAGAGGCCTAGCATATAATTCCAATAGGTAAATCCTACAGTATAAGTGGTAATATTCGTTGGAAATTGCATTGGAAGAATGCGCCAGACAAAAATGATCCTGGATGAATCTTTCCGTTTGGTCAATATCCGCTTTTTCTCTACTTTCCGCTCTTCGTAATTGCTGTTTACTCAATGCGACGTAATTGCTTTCAACAGGAATTTCATTTTCTTGCTGACTACATGTAATACATTGACTATCCGGACGTTTTTCACGTTTTTTACGTTTTCTACACGATCGTCGTATTAACAACGTATCTCGGAAAAGTAATTACAGTTATTCCTCTTTTATTCATTTATGTTATTTGTGCAATATATCAATGTCTACATGAACAACATAGAGCTGTGCTGTCATTTTAAAATGTATTTTGGGGTGGAGGGTTACGAATACTTATGTGACTCACTGTACGTAAGTATATACGGACCTCACGACATGTAACTTATGGTAAAATGCAAAAGAAGTAGTGCGACAACGCAACATGACACAGAGAAATATGAAATAGTGAATGGAATAGACACAAATCAAAAGGTACCTGCACCTTGTTCTAGATGGAAAAATATTATACGCGAAGGTACAGAAAAATTCAACCTTGTTGTATGCCATATTATCTGTTTTACATAATGTTCATTATGTGAGCTCGGTACGTAATTCGTTCTGTGAAATAAAAAGAGATCATAGTGTTCCAGTGACCTCATCATTGTATTAAAATTCACGTAGGGTGGTAACAGAGGACAGCAATAAATTATAATTGAAAATCACATGTGATAGAACGATATTTTTAATATTTCTGTACGTTTCGTGGGATTTCATGCCTAGTGCTAGTCTAATGCCTTTATAATTATAATTCGAAGGAAATAGGAAAAGGATGCTTTAAAAGATTTGTATTACAGGAGTCAGTGTTGAATTCTTTGAAGCATAATTACGTAGATTTCAGACACGTCACGTATAAAGATCAAATACTTGGGGTCTTAGCTGCAATAAAATAGATCTTAGTCACATCCACTACGAACTGCTAAACTTTTTTAACATTCAAACATTTTTAACATTAACAGAAACAAGAAGTTCCTTCAAACTTGACAAGTATTTAATATTTATAACCATTCTTTTTTGGGATCAAAAGCGTCCCAGAGAAACCCTGGAAATATTTTTAGAAGCGAAGATTGTATTGTAAAATTTGTTAGAGTGGGTTTGCACTTAATTGGGTTTACAAAATAGTCATAATGCAATAAATTATTTACATTGATTCTTGTCGAGAAACCGTTCTGTTCTTCAGGTTATATGTATAGGTGTGTAGAGTTCAAGTACAGAGATAACTTATTTACAAACTGTTTTATCGGCTGTACTTACTTTATACATAAATAATTTGTCAACTATAATATTCTGATATAATTCGCCAAATATATTTGCTATCTTTATTAACGTATAATTAGGCCTGTTTTTTGTGTCGCAAAAATTGTGGTTAGGGTCTATGTAGACAGGTTTCTAACATACAGGAAATGGTACTTCTGTTTACAAATTGGTTGAATTAGCAGAAATTTACGTCAGTTTTCGACCAGATCCCGCTTCACAGTTAAATCTAATATTTTGGTCGGTCACATCTCTCTATATGACTACAAAATCGAAATAGAGATATTTAGATCTATGGAAATCTCGCTTGGGAATAAAATAACGTTGAAACAAGAAAAAAAAAGTGGTCCACGGATGGATTAACGATGTTGTTACCACATGTAACTACGTCAGTACAACGTGCCAAGTATCTTCAATATGTGCTCTTTAGATTGACATAATTACGGAAAAAGACGTTAGAGATGAATCTGGTTCGATATTTGCACGCTATTTTCTTCTCTGTAATCGGATTTATCAGTTGAAAACTAATCAAACTGGAAAAATTCGGAAATTTACTTCTCCAAAAATAGCATCAAACATCGCGTTATTCGATTATTTTGCATTTGTATTATACCAACAAGAATATTAATATATTATAGGTTGTTTATTATAGGTGGTATTATAAGTTGTATTAATGTATTAGAAGTTGTTGAATAATAGGGTGTTTCAATCTTCTTAGAGTATCGTGATTATTTATTTACAGGTATTTCCCGTACAACAGGGTATTCATACAACATGGTTTCGTTTTAACATATTTCAAGAATTGGGAAACCTTTCTTTCGGCACGTGATAAGGATTTTTAAGTGCAAGCGTGATCATTGAATAAATTGATATCTTTTATTCCGGCAAGTAGGTGTGTTGTATCTGTGCCAAATTTCAGTTTGTTTGCTGAATTAAACTTGAAAGAGATATTATTTACCTACGCATCGCACAAAGTTGCAAAACGGCTTGACACATCAGTTAATATTTAGTGAAACTGTTAAACATGTTCGTGATAACTATGAAAGTAAAGTAGTGTATTTCTGTTAGTTGTTGAAACGTAAACCTGTTTTTGGCACTGTTACTTAAACCTCTATAACACAACATTTTTTTAATCTAACAACCGTGTTATACGAGAAACACGTGTATTTGTTAGAAAGTGGAAAGGACGGGGAATTAGCGATGGGTCATACAAGTCGTACGGTAATACATTCTTGAAATTGATGTAAGTCGACATTTTGTCCAAGTAAGATTTTTCAAAATAAAATCCAGGTTTTTCGTAACGTTTATTTGCAGATAATTCGATAAGGAAAATATTTCGATTAATAAACTTTATACGTCCTGCTATTTTGATTAAGTGCATGATTGCGTACAATCGTTAGTTTACATCTTTAAAAAATATTTATGTTAATAAGGAGTGCAACTTTTACGGAAGATCGCCTTTTGTTTTTTTGTTTATTGTTTAAAATTTCATTAATCGTTATAGCATTTCACCTTATAACTTTTGACCGTCGGCACGTGAAACATTCCTTTTCCCCTAATTTAATGCATTTAGTGTTAAATGATTTACATATTATTGTATACCTTACGTAATGTTTGTTTAGTTTGATGTGTAATATCTTTTACACATTTTCCATGTAGTGCTGGTAGTTTCAGATCTTGCGATGTAATAGAAATTGAAATTTTTTGATGGCTTTTCTCTTTCTACAATTTCTGATACTACGACGTTATCTTCCCCTGCCACACTACACATGATGGGCTTTTACAAACGAACATGATATTCAAAATTGTTAAAATTCATTTCGCTCGACGTTAATTCCACAATGGAAAGTCTTTTCGAGGATGCTTTAACATTTTATGTTCTTCGTGCTAACATATTGTGTGCGATGTGAAAATAAATGTTCTGAGTGGATGTGTCATAAAAGATTGATTGCGAAGATTTATGTATAATTGAGGCAACGGAGATACTGTATAGAGTTTAAAATATATTTTTACTCTGGAATAAAGTTGTCAGAGTCGACCGAAGTCGAGAGAACCGTCACAGTGGTCGTTCAGAATAAAGAGTAGAGCTGTAATAGTGTTCAGCTGAAAAACCATTGTATCGTAACTAATGTATCGTAACTAATGAACTTTTTGCACTCAAATACCTCAACTCTGAAGGTACAGGTAACCCCTGTTTAACACAGAACTCCTATAACACGGTTTCGCTCTAACACGGTTCTAAGAATTGTGGAAAACTCTCGTATAACACGGTATTAAATTCACCCAAACGTAAAAATAATTTTTTGCCACCAAATATAATTTCTTTACTTCAACCGTTAGATCAGGAAATTGCAGGTACATTTAAGACTAATTACACCATAAAATCATTACCATGGGTTTTGAATAAAATCGACCATGAGTCTATAGAAGTCATGGAAACATGGAAACTTTTTACAAGTTTTGACTGTATTAATTTCCTAAATGTATCCATCAATGAAACAAAACCGACAAGATTATGTGCTGCATAGAAAAATATATGTTCGGAGTCAATTCAAAGTGAAAATGTAATCGAGCCAGCAAAAAAAATGGATGCAATCGTAAAACTTGCTAAGTCCCTAGAATGGGAAGGTTTTGAAGATATGACTGAATACTCACTTCGAATACTAAATAATACTTATTACTTTTTACAATCCTTTTAGCATTTGTAAAAAGTATTGCAGTATACCTTTCATGGGTAAAGAAATTTGATTTTACCATGCGATCGCGAATCCAATTGATATCTGTAAAGTAATTTGAATTTTACTCCAAATGAAAAAACTGGACAATATGTTCGGACAGGAAAATTGCAGCTGCTGGCGACCTATTGCGGTACTCGTAATTGAAAACCAGGGCCCCATATTGGTGATTGCTTTAAAAAGAATCATACTTTACATTACTATAAAAATTTAAGTGAAAATAATCTGTTATTTGTTGATATTGATATACCCCACGTATATTTGATCTGTATGTTATCGTATAGCGGTATGTCTTCTTATGTAAATTTCCTTCGAGCGTTTGGTATTTAGTGCCATCCCTTAGAATGCAACTTATAAGATTGTGATGTCCTGGTGCATTATTATTATAGGTTGCCGATTGTAAGAGACACATCTGTATACAACATTTAGATATTGACAAGCTCCCAGTGACTATCGCCTATCGGGACTGTGACAACAGGAACACAATTAGGGCAGACAATGGGCACCGGAAGTTTACATCGATATTTATGTTGTGTACACACTTGTGCCCCTTACGATCCACAAACCATTAATTGACAGCTTAAGGTTTATTCTAAGTGGTAGCACGGCGGTCATCAAATATTTGGTATACTGCATATCTGTATATTCACTGAATCTGATCGATCCTACGAATTTGTTTTTCTTAAACAGATTTCGCAATTGTTTTTCCCACTGCTTAATTACTTATCTAATTTTATGGCTCATTAGCTCGGTTTTTACCGCTTCATTAATTTATTATTTCTATTTCACCGGTTTTTAAGTAAAATCTTTGTTTGTTTTATTTGATTTATTTAATGAAAAAAGATCCATTGTGTTCAATGCATTTCTCCCGATCACTTCTAGACGGTTAATTCCATGTTTGAAGCAGTAGCAGCTTTCAGAATTTATTGTAAGTTTTAACAGACTCTTCATTTTGAAGCAGTATTGTTCAATATGAAGTAGTTTAATGAGAAGAAAGTTTTGCGCGCATCGAAGGATTCTGTCGGTTAGTGGAACGAAATCGATTGTATACTGAGTGATTGAATGTTTGACCTCTTAAACATAACTCGCAACAGAAGAGGATTAACGTTTCGATGTAGACAAAATCTAAAGTTTCATGTTCAGCGAATGACCAATCAGTGTGTTACCTGCATGTTTTGTGACGCTTGTTTTACGTTTGCCAAGGGACGGACAAGCGAAAAGCGTGAGAAGAAACATAGCGCGTCCAAGTACGAGCTATAATGCGATAAATGCATCGTACAGTGAGGTGGATCGATGCGAATTGCATTGGCCAGGCAACTAATCGAGTTACTGACGCTCGAGAAATCTAGAATTTTGCACGAGCCGGAAGTCCGCATTGCGCCCCGTAACGTCGCTTTCTAGATGATTATATACGGCCGGCACGTGCATCCGCGTTCAACAACAGCCACGCGGAGACAGTTCGAAACTCCATCTTTTTCCGTCAACAAACTTTCGAGGGACCAGAGACCGGCTTCCTACGGCAATTTTCCCATCCGTCCAACGAGTTTTCACCAACGACTGTCGTCCTCTATAGATCCTCATCGAGTCGATCGGACGTACACCGCACCCACCTGCTGTCCAAAACTCACTCTCTACCTGTGCATATACCGCACTATCTACAAGCACTCGACACGTAAACTACGTCATTACCGTACTTACGTTAAGTCTAATGATGGCGTACGCTAAATTTAAGAAATACCATTAATTAAGTCACCTCCGTGACAATGGATTCATTCTTATTCATTAAATTTTGTTCATTTTATTCATTAAATTTTAAAAATAACAAGGTTTAAGTAACCCCCATCGTAATGAATGCATTTTACTTGAAATTCGTATCATTGCTTGGATTTATTTAATGTTTCTTTCTTTCAATACCACGATGCTGCGAAGTTTCTTCACAAAAATATTTTAACGTAAAATACCTCTACAGGAAGCAAGACATTGCCAACTTTTGATTCCGCTTAAAAATGGCATTTTAAAAAAGTAAACATTCGTAAATTACATCGCGCCGTTATCGCTAACAAAAATTTTCTTCTCGTATTGAGACTCGAAGAAACAAGTGGTGTTTTGAAAACCTTGCTTCGCTTAAGCTATATGTTCATTTGGGTGTTTACGGTATACGGAACACTATAGCGCGGACTGTGGTTACGCTTTTTCGTTAAGAGCGACAGGGGAGAATTTGATGTAACGGTAGAGCATTTTTGACCTGTGCTATCTGACGCGTAACACGTACACACAGAGATGCATACGTATCCACGTGTAAATTTGTGTAGCTGTGTACGCATGCGCATAGAAACAGTGATACGACCTTGTTGGGTTTGGGGGGATGATGTCGAACGTGCGGGCGAAATGCAAATCCTCTCGTCGTGCGGACTGTCCTCAATGGTGCTCGTTTGTATAGCCTCGCGTTCGGACGTACATGTGGCTATATCTAGTCGGACTGCGAAGGAGAGAGGAATACGTCGTAGCTCGACCGTACAGGGAGCATATATTTACGCACGTTCCTCGTCTAAACCATATGCCGTTCCATCGACTCGACTACCTACGTTAATTCGCCTATGTTGCGCCGTATGATCCCACTATTTGCGGAACCCCGCATTTACATAAGTACATAAACGACGTCACTAATCGATGCTGCGTTGAATTTGACGAGGTTCGCTGGCCGGACATGCCGTCGGTCCTTCTGTCAAAGAAATACAGCAAAGAAAATGCCATGATCAACTACGCATCACGGTCAATAGTTACCCGAGGTTACGAATATTCTTAATTGAATATACAATAATTCGCAGGAATGTTAATTATTTTAAATTCAATACGATGCAAGTTAATACTAACATCGTATTATAATAGTTAGAACTCTTCTTCTTTAATACCTTCTCTAACTTAATAATTATATTGTAATACTCGTAATAAAAACATGTATAACTATAAAGCAATAGTATTATAATAATCTGTTTATGCCCGCGACAATATGGCGAGGAAATGAACCAAACATTAAAAATGTACAAAGTTAAAAAGAAGTGAAATACAAAAGTGAAAACGAACAACGTCGAAGTATTACAATCTGCATAGTAAATAAAGCTGAGCAGACATAAAAATTGATTAAACATGTAAAATATATACTTGCACTAAACGTATTTGAAATTCTGTGGCTTCATGTTGATAAATTCCACTATTACTATGCAATTGATAGTAAATTGTCAGTTGGAATTCTCTCACCAGTCAACAATACCTCGTGTCTGGAAGTTTTCCCGAAGGGGTGTACTAGCCCCCCCCCCCCCAATTTTACTTTTTTTCCAAGAAAGCCGCTGTTTGGTTTGGGTGGTTGTAAAAACAATATCCCTAAAAAATTGATACAAGCATATACGATATCTTGCATCGTTGATTTTTTTACATTTTCTAAAAACCCACATGACTATGGACTGCTGAAATAGTAAGAGCAACCATTGTCTAGCTATAATGCAACCTGTGAACATTCATAGAACCCATGTCATCTCATAAACCTTGCAGTAAGTAGTATAAGCATTAAATAGTAATAAATCGTTAAAAGCGTTAAACGTTCCTAAAATAACATAGGGATATTTCACTGGGCTTTGATTGGCGAGACATAATATTTATGCTTCATGATTTCTGTATCCATTCAGTGTTCGAATGCTCTAGAACTAACGGACGTTTGGGATACTGGTGAAGTAATAAGTTTAACAAATTTATCATTTATAATCTTATGTTTATTTCTAACAAGGAAAAACCCCTTCGCAATGAAGGAGTAAAAAAACCTTGTTGTTAATTCAGTCTTTCTTATAGACAATGTCTATATTCCTACAGAACCTATCTGTAGGTGGAGCTTAACTCCATTTAATAATCATTCTTACAAATCGTGTCTGTAAGCGGACTTAATCCATTTGTTGATTATTATTATTACAGATCTTGTCTGTATGTGGAGATTACCTCCATTTGGTTACCAGGCCGTGCGTACGATCTTCTGGCTTTTCTTACAGAATATATCTGTAAGTGGAGGTCACCTCCCTTGGTTTACCAGGCCGCACGCACGATCTTCTGGATTTTCTTACAGCTTTGGTTACCAGGCCGTGCGTATGATCTTCTGGCTTTTCTTACAGAATATATCTGTAAGTGGAGATCACCTCCCTTGGTTTACCAGGCCATACGCACGATCTTCTGGGTTTTCTTACAGCCTATATCTGTAAGTGGAGATTATCTCCATTTATTTACCAGGTCGTACTTACGATCTTCTGGACTCTCTGTTCCCTCAGGCTTCCTTCCGGAACTTGTATATAGTTGCCTCCTTGGGCCGAGCTGTGTCCTTTCGACAGTCAGCTTTCTTACGAACTGAATGTCCTTTCGACAGTCAGCTTCGTTACTTACTGAATGTCCTTTCGACAGTCAGATTTCTAACGAACTTACTGAATGTCCTCTCGACAGTCAGATTTCTAACGAACTGAATATCCTGTGATGCTTAGCCTTCCTTCAGGACTCTGTGCCTGGGAATTTCCCTTCATGGTGGGGATAGCTGAGCATCACAGGAGTTGGAGGTGGACGACGTTTACCAGTAGGCTAGTACGAGGGTTTGTTTGTCGCGTACTTTCACCCAGGTATCTCTATGAATTGTCCTACACATGGTCCACAAATGTATCGAATATACAATTTATGGGCATGCCAGGACCTTTTTAAGTGCTTTTTATGGCACGTCCAGCGGAGTTCCCAAGTCGTAAATACCTAAGACACCGTGGACGTAAACCATGTGTCGTTCAGCCTTTAACCATTTACCCTGTTTCCTCCGCCAATTCAATACATATATGCGCTTATACTCAAAATGAAAAACTAAACTTAACATTCAGAGTCATCGTTTGGTATTTCTTGCAAAAACATGTCCGTAGTTTTTAATACGAACTGTTGGCCGCTATATCGAAGGGAGTCAATTTACCGGGAACAGATACGTTAATTAGGGTCCAATATCGGAGCGTATTGGATGCGTAAAATTTCACGGGTAATAACGCAAGTGCTAAAAACTCGGGCTAGGCCACACTTTAGTGGGCCATTTACATTGAGGGTACGTAGATTAATACGCGTATATCGTATTACGCCATTGTCAGATTATATGCCTGCAGTATCGTACATTTTAACACCGTGTTCGTATATACGTATAATGTACGTATTAAATTGATGCAGAGATTTTGAGGGATTTTTAAAGAGAAATTCCAACAGTACTTTTTCCTCCCTTCACGTTTTTTCCAAAACAAATTGCACGCTTAAATATCTCGTGAATCTTAGAGGCAAGTTTTGTGTGTTAAACTCTTGACAGACAACTTATTTTTTGTCTTCTACTTTCCTTTCGCATCTTTTAACACACTCTTTACTGTATCCTTTAATAATTAAGCCAAATGTAATGTCGTGTCAATTTTACATTAATATTCCAAATTGCTGTATTATTTCTCATTTGCGATGCCCATAAACACGTTAGTTGGCTTTCTTTTAAATTTGTTACTAAATGTTAAATAGTGTAACAAAAAATCTTGGTAAAATATCTTATCATTTGGTTAGAAGAATGATGCATCGAATGACACGTAACGTCAAATTTAACATTGTCCCAAATAATTTACATATTGTCAAGTGTGATACCTCAGAACAGAGTCGCATGAAATTGGAACAGTACAGTGTTTCTTCTCGTTTTCGTTTTACAGTATATAACTCAATGATGGTATAACTCCGAACACAGGTATACAATAATGATAAGTAATTTTTCTCGAATAACTACCCACTTCTGAGGTGAATATACAAGAATGATGACCGTGGATAACGTGCATGAATCGACGATGGAGTATAGTCGAAAGATAGCATAATCTATAGTCAAGTGCGAACCGCACAGTGAATGAAATTTCCGGGAACGATCGCTTTTACCGCAAAAAGCTGAAAGACACGATTTAGATCCGAATTGCTGGAGGCAGGTCGGTTGAACCTCGACTAACCAGGGAATCTGTCGAATGACTGACCCAAGCACACAACCCTTCCACCTGTAAACGATATCTCCTTTAACTCCTGCCAATTTTTGTCCATCAAATGTTGTACGATACGTCAGTAAAATAGTCTGTTGTAAGCTGCGTTGAGAGGACATTTGTACACGTACATTTTTCAAAAACTATTTGAGCCTTGCTTGTTCGATGAAATTGTACATAGAAAACGTTTCTATTGTATCGTATTTTCGATACAGTATACCTTCTGACACATTCGTAATTAGTGTTTCTTCGATTATTCTTTTGTAGAATTATGACCTTACTATTTTCTTTATCGTGATGGAGTAAAATTGCGATTCTTCTTTTCACTCGTTTTAGGTAACTTAGGAAATGACAACCTAAAGACTGGGGCTGTATATCAACAAGTGAGAATTATGAAAGTGTAAAGCAAAGTAAAGCAGAGTAAAGTGTAAAACAGAGGAAACCCTAAAAATTACTATTAAAGAAATAAAGTGTAAATAAATCATAGTTTGCCGTGATACTGAGAAAAGTGTCCATGTTACGCTGTTATGAACTGCTTTTAATGATCTATGTTTTTCTTCCTTATCTTTATAACGTTGTCCTAAAATAATACTTATTACAGAGATGAGTAAAATACCGGCGATTATGTCGCCCTATTGTGATAGTAAAAACGCAGGATTATACATTTATAAGTTACGTGTGTATGAAAATGGAATAAAGAAGTAGAAAACTATACACAGTGAACAATATTTATAATTAACTGAATTGCTTGTTTGGTTGCTTAATAACGACACACTTAACAATTAATAATAGTCCCTCATTCAAAATAAATGGCTCAATTAGTTACATAACCAGTTTACATTATAATTTTTTGTTTTAAAACAAACTCAGGCAGAATCTAACATTTTATGAACTCAAACCCAAATATGCAAGTATCCCTGTAAGATGTAGGGAAAGCAAGGACATATCGTTATGTCGCTATCAGAAATCAAATTTCTCGTGAGATTCCTCTGGAAAAGCATCTGCGTAAAAATCACACTATGTTTCAGATATTTCATTTGGGCACTTCCGATCGGAAAAGCATTTCGAACATACATATGCGGTGTAGATATCTTACACGATTCATGAGTCAGATTTCATGAGAGAATTTCTAGTTTAATTCACAGCACAACATCAGTAAAGCATTTTCGATGCCTTATAAATGTCAAGAAGTTAGTTGCGTTAAAAAACTTTGTAATGCCTCTTAAATATCGACGACCGTCTTTTCCGTCAATTGCTGTGACCTGGGTAATACTCCGTTACTTTCGACATAAAACAGATAGCATCATTTAAGTGTTTACTTACGTCGCACATTATACACAGTCTCGTGAAATATTTTTTAACGGTGGTTGGCCCCCGTAAAGCCTCTTTTTCATCGATCATTTCTTTTGCGATAAAAAGGACAGAATAAAAGAATAAAATAAGGTGTTAGGTCGTTATTTCTGGCAAGGAGATTTACGAGCACATAAGTCCCAGTGTTACTTAGGACGTACGCGAGGATTTCTTGTCGCAGGTGACACTGGCTTTTCCATAGAACTTTATAAATGAAAGACAAGGCACTTACTCGCGGCTATTTTCATTAGAAAAGCTCTCTGAGACGCCATTATTTACTTCAGGAACGTCTCTTGAAACACGTGGGTGGACAATACGAGCGAATTTTGAAGCACACTTTTCTTTCGAAAATTATTTTTTACGAAAATTTATATACCAACGAAAATTTTAATATTCTATTACATTTCGTGTATATTTCGATGAATATTGTCCATATTATTTCTGATGTTTCTTTATTTACATGCCTTATTATTTTCTTTATTGACATCTCTCGAATATCTCATTTCTTATTCTGCTCGCTAACTTCAATACTTTTCGAAAAGACATGAAAATATAGCAAACGTGGATGATAGTTTTGCCGATTAGTTTTTTTAACACTACTCGGATTTAAAGAATTAGTTGTATAAGTACTAGCACAAATGTTCTTCATCGTCATTTGTACGAGATTTTAAGAATAATTAAATCTGAGGTAAAATGACGGTAAAGTATTGAAAATGTAAACTGTATATTTCGTTCGTCGAGAGAACATAACTGTCATAGTCTCAATTTCCGTTCGATCTGGGCACCGATGCTCCTATTGGATGACCTTCGACTCCACCAACCGTTTCCTACGCGTCAGCAGACGTTTTCATATTCACATCATAATATTCTCTAAACTATATTCTATGAGTCGATGAGATGATAGAGTGTAAATTGTAGTTATTCCCGAGTTCGTGGTGAGAACCCTCACCACGACCGAGAACATTTGATTTTGCGTAAAACAGTCATGTTATCTCGATGAACGGAGTGTATACAGTGTATATTGAATTACAAGACTAAATACACGTGCTATATATGTCTATACAAGTCTTAATACTTCCTTGTCTCACACTCGGCTCTCGCAAGTTTCGTGATACGATTCTGTCTGTATAGAACAATACGTCCCTATGTACACTTCCATATTCGTTCAATTATACCATCGATGTATCTCATACACATACACACACTCCTGTCATTGATTATCCTACGTGTATAAGTCACATTAACAATCTTTTTGGCCTTTTGAATACTCTTTGGGATCTGTTCGAAACCTGCACCCACTCGAAACTAACAATAAGAAACCTTTTCTTGTTTTCATTAGATATTTACTCGCGATGCTTATTCTTACACCTCGCATTTGGGTTAAGTATATCGATTCGAGCAAAAAAAGCAAAGAACCGAATGGCAGAAAAAAGCTAACTATTATTCGAACGTCACGTAGAGCAGCTCTAACTAGAAATGCTGCTTTTTGTCGTCCGATTTCCCATGATTGCCGCCAGTGGCCTTTTCTATCGGAAGATAAGGGGTTCGGAAAAAGCGGGTTATTAATCGCAGGAAATTACACTCCCGCGGTGTGGCGATGGGTAATAGCGAACCTCATCGTCTGAGCACCTTCGTCGCAACTTTCAAGAGAAAATGTAAGGAAGAAAATGGCATTAGCGGGAATGCAGAGGAGAGAAAAAAGGCGATCACGCGAGAAAGGCAGAACCGGGGTGAGCGAGAATGGCAAACGGATATAGTATGTTCCGTGAGGTCAACTACGAGGGAAGTAGATGAAGAGACGTGGACAAGCTATAGTTAACCACACGTACACATATAGCCAAGGAATCCCAGGAGAGCGAACACTCGGCAAAGGAAAGGGGAAGAAAGCAGAGGGGAGGCACACTACCCCCCCCCTCCCCCCGGTTCTGTTCCTTCCGGGTAACCCGCGATTTTTTTCTTTCAGCGGCGTCCTTTTGCCGGTAGAAAGGAGAAAGAATTTTCAGCGCAGAGGTTAAGAGGGTAGAAAGTAGGAGGTGGTTCACTTCTTCACGGACGACGAAGCCTGATTGGATTATTTGCTTACTACCCTCCGGCATGGCGGCCTTAGTCTTACCTGAGCTACGTGTCTACGTATATACATGCACGTGTATATCGTTCGGCCAGAAGAGCAGCAATTCCTCCTTCCCGTGGAATTTGGAATTTCAACGATAACGGCCCCGTGGGCACCGGAGTTATATTGACGAAAGCTCCAGCGAAAATGGCCCTAATCTCCGCCGAACATCCACCGCGTCAGAGTAGGCACAGCTCAAACGAAAATTCCCATCTAGAATTCATCCGTTTCTCCTCACACTCATATTCCTCCTGTGATTTCTTCTCGTATTACACAGCAGACGCTCCAATGGTTTCCCTAAATTGAAAACTCTTCGACCGACGTGTTTCCGCTTCGCTAACCGAACGCGAAGGAAATTGCCCGAGAGACTACGATGCCTTTATCGCAATATCATTTTGTCGCGACAAACATGTTCATTGTTTTCTCACAAGTATTTAAAAGTACATCTCGAAGGCTAACATACGCTTAACGCGTGGAAAAGTATGCTGAAGATTTTCAAATGCGACGAGTATACTTTTAAAATATTCAATATATTTCATCTATGATGCCAAACTGAAATTCTCATTCAGTAGCTGGTGGTTTTACAAGAATTTCGTACAGGATTTTATGGAAAATGAGTCGAAATGTTTCTTGTACGACGGGGAATTGTTGCGCGAAAACTTTTAAAATCCATCTGAAATTCTTCAGGAAATTTTGAAAAATGTTTTAACGCTCTGCTCCTCCTGTAAAACGTCAAATATTTTTTGAAAATATATTTTACACAGTGTCAGCTGTGTTGTCCACAGACAATTGAAGAAGTATTTTAACCATCGCCGTGGATTTATGTGTAACGTTTTTTCTTTGTGTTACATTTGCAATTCCCACGACGTATTTTAGTAATGCACATTTCCTCGAACGTGCCACGGCATAAATTAATGAATTAATGACAGAGCGTTGGCGATGATCAGAACGATTTCCATTATTTTTCAATGAAATGTGCGTCCCTTAACGCGATCCGACTCCCTACGGTACTATCCGCGATGATTTACTCTCTGCATTAGCAATGTAAGCATTAACGGAATCCAATAGTAAAACGGCCACTGCCAAATATCTCCCACCCATCGTCGTCGTTTTCGTCCGTCGTCGTCCGCGGACGATAAATCAATTATGATAATCGCCCGGCAATAAATCGCTTATTACTTTAACGAATCGTTATTGTGCAATGCCGGCGTCGCACTGTGTATCCGTTATGAAACGGAAAGAGGAAATTAAACCAACACCCGGTGCGGTTTTCCCAAATGGAAATGCATTCGTTCGAATGTTCATTACTTTCGATAAAGGGTCGTGATTCAAATAAAAATAGTCATCGGTTGAATTGATATCGGATCGCCGGACTATTTTTCAAATAAAAATTCTATGTACCTTTTCCGGGGAGATTTTACCACTAATCCGATAAGCATTTACGACTTTAGCCGCATGTCGCTCAACGTAATTGATTTCCAACTGACGCGCCTGGTTTTTTCATTACTTCATTCGCGTCTTTAGAAGCTCGTCGGGCATACTTTTCTCCCTAGTGGTCATCTCAGTCTTCCTATAATCCGTAGGTGGATAATGGCAAATAAATCCCCTTTTATTCTTTCCCTCAGAAAATTCATCTCGCACGTTTGCCTAACAGCTTACTAGACTATGTCATTATCGTACAACCAAACAAGCAATTCAGTTAATAATATGTATTGTTCACCATGCATAATTCTCCACTTATGCCTGTGATTTCAAAATACTTCATATCGTATTTTTTATTAACGTTTCCACGCTCAGTCGACATAATCGCACGTATATTTGATCAATTCCAAATTGATTATGATCCAAGTTAGCGAAGGTTTTGCCGGTGGTCCAGTCAACCATGAATCGTGAGTAATGCATCTGAACCTATGTAATTGATCATTATCCATTCAATTTACACGAGCACGGAATTGTATCGAATATACGTAAAAAACAGGGGTAAAATGGAAACGGTCTGCTGTAAACGAAAATGTATTTTTTCGAGGTACTTAACCGTAGAAAAGCAGTATCGATTATTAGTTAGTTCGATACGTGGCGGATACGTACGATTATGGTGGGTGTGTGAGTAACTCGGATGGAAATTGCCGTGACAAGGTTAAAATTAAATGGGCGACGTAGGAATATTCGCGATTCGCCGTAAACAGCGTATAACATGGTTCTCTCGGTTGTTGTCTCGTCTACACCATTGGAGTTTTGCTTTTCCACCAATCTCGGAAGTTGGAGAAGTGAATCTTTTATTTGGCCTCGGTCGGGCGGAAAAATTTGCGCGAGAAAGGGGCCGCGAGGGGTGGGCACATTAAAAGGCAACACGGGGGATGAAATGTTGCGCGGAAAAGCCGGCCCTGTTTCCCATCCTCACTCCGAATACTTGGGATTTGTTTCTTCTTAACGGTTCTCTCCGATCGGGCCAACTCCTGGGGTCGACCGGGCTAGCCGGACAAATGAATCGAGAAGATGGGAGGAGACGAAGCTGCAGGTTCGAACAAAAGCACGGGACACGATGCGACGGAGATGTAAAATTTAATTTCGTCGACGTCGTGCCGGGCAGGGCAAAAAACGAGGAAAACGGGGCCGCTCCGGAATGATATAGGACGGGAAAAATCTTTTATTTCAGTCTACGGATAAACCTGTCCCTGGCACTCTCTCGTTTGCTCCACGAGCCGTGACCAAGACGGCGCCGATTTAACGACGAGGAAAAGAATTTCATCCAAACTTTTCTTCCTATGAAATTATCACCCTGCCTAGAATTGACAATGTGCCCTTTTTCAATGCGTTTCTTTAGCAATTCTTAACGATAGCAAATACGATAAACTCAAAAAAGGCAAACGAGATCCAACAAACTACCCGGTTTAGATAAACGAAGAATTTTATTAATTCCAATGAATCTAAAATCAGTTGCAGTGTCGAATCATTCTAGCTTTTCTTGAAAACAGTAAGGTGTGGGATACGAAGAGGAAAACAAATTTTTTAACACGTAATACACCTACGGTCTAAAATCGAAACGTAGAAATCGTTTTACATGAGTCATAACGAAGTGTATGGTCTGTTATTGAAAAGAAATCATTTTATTGCCATGCCATCAAAAGGCATTAGCGCAAACAATGATTAGCAAAAAATACAATTATTTACTGCAAAACTTAATGTGGTTGCCTTTATAGCATACTGTATTAACAACATAAAATATAATTAATTTAAATTATAATTACATTATACATCATTATTTATATAATTTAAAATATAATTAAAGAAAAGGTCGTAAGAAACTGCATAAGAAACAGAGTATGCTGTTGAGTTTTATTCCAGAAATTTTTGGTAATCATTTACCATGTTTTACACTGCAAACCTCAATTTTAATCTACTTCATATTTGACCGTCTTAACACATTTCGCGCCGCATGTACTACCTCCGAAATTTGCTTAACCGTCAGCGATAATTCTTAAACTTCGATATAAAATTGCATTTTAACATAACGGAAATTTAACTGAAATTTTAACATGCAACATGTTACCCTACGATTACCTGAAATATTAATATTTCTATTTTTTTAATGTTTTTACTAATAGCGTTTGTCGCAATATAGAAACACAAAAATCAATAGTTTAAAAGATGTGCATTTTACATTTTATTGCAAAAAATGAAAGATTAGTTCGACTAAAAAATACTATATTACATTTAAACTATGTTATATATTATAGTTACTATTTAAACAAAGTGTGGTATTGATGAAGGCAATCAGCCCATACATTCGGCATTTGCACTTGTGACACTTGTGAAAATATTAATACGGTATCTAATAAAAGTGTACAAAATAATATACTTTCACGTGATCATCGCGAAATATAAATAATAAGTTACAATACGTTGCGTATGTCCATTATCTTATTATATGCCTTTACAAAATGAATTTCGACGATTCGCTAAATATCAAGCTGTATACCATTGTGATATTACACGTGTCAAGTGACGTGTGTTTAAGGTTGAAAAAGTGTAGCAATTTTTTGGCTAACACGAGAACTCCTTTTCTGCAGTTGAGCGTTCACGGTTCATGACTAAAAGCTCGGAAATTTCGAGCGGCCTTCGTAACCGCTTATTAAAGACAATGAGGGAGCACCGAGCGGAGAATGATGAAGAGGATAAAGAGCGGAACGAGTGCCGTCGACTATTTTAGAGTGCCTTCAAAACTACGAAACTTCCCCGATTTTTATGAGCCCGTAAAGCGAGATGCGCATACGTATATCGTTCTTCTTTCTCCTTATTTCAAGCTGGCCCGACGCATACGGAAGAGTTATTAAAAAACTGCCGAGAGACAGCGCGTTACCCGGACGGCTTTCAAATGTGACTCAGGTAAAAAAGGAAGAGTCAAAGACAAGCTCTTCGAAGCCCCTTTCGAAGGGTAATAGTCCGTTTGAAAATACTTTCTGGAGAAAAAGGACTTTCTTTGCTTTAATTAACCATGCATCAGGTTATTCGTGTATGCTCTCTACTGATTACACATATAAAACTAGTGAATATTGCGATTAGAAAATTGTCGATAAATTAGACGCCATTATAGATGATCTCACAATCTGACCCTCTTTCTGTTGAAGCAAAAATGACCAAATATGAAACTGATTGTCGATACGTGAACGTTTATGGATAATGAATGTAGTTATTGGAAATGCGTACAATATCGTGAATTCTGTAACGACGAGCGCTCTTTATATTGTAAGCGCAGGTGTTGCGGTAATTCGAAAAGTAAGGTTAATTTGTCAGTTAAAATAATGTTAGAAATGACGACGTGTCTGTGCTTAACGTTTCTAATTAAATCTTTAAAATTAAAAAATAACGTTTTAATCGAGCACTTTTCTATTAGATTTTTTTATATAGATTCAATCCTGTTTCTTGTTTTCTCATAAATGCTATTCAGAAGATATTTTCTACGTTTACATTGAGAAATTATGAACTATGCTCGTATTTTTGTTATTGTAATGCTCGTTTTATCGTGTGTCATTCATTTGCGGTATTACGCTATTTAGTTTACGTAAATACGTTCATGTGTACGATATTGGTCCATAGAAATGACCGTTTATGTTATTTACACTTATGTATTCAAAGTAATTCATTAACAAACCCAAGGAAGGCATGACGACCTTTGGTAATTATTGACAGACTGACCTCAATGAAATTATAACGTTTCATTACTAAATTATACGCACATACATGTCGTGATATTTTCAAATTTAAACGCAAAGACCTAAGAAAGTTAGATGCTACATATATAAATGTATTATTTTGAAAATTCCATCTTCTAAATCATTTCAGTTGAATAATTTTAAGCATGTCGTGAAAACTTCTGAAAGGTATAAAAACAAATAAAAATTCTTTAACGATTTTTCCTGGCCCAACAGTCAACGAAAGCTTAATGTTATCGATTTCTGTATAACAGAATATCATAAGACCATTGCCGTTTGATATTTTGTTTGAATTCGACATGTGCACCGAAGAGTGACAATTACATCAATTCTCGTTAACGTGATTTGCGGGCGGACTTCCTATATCCCTCGATAAAATTAACAGTGGTGCTCTCTAACGATTACAGTGGCGGATAGACTGCGTCCTTCGTAATCGCATGTTCAAACCCTTTTTTTATGATATTCCATCCGTTGAACGTCTCTGAGCCAGAACTTCTCTTACGTCTAAAGTGCATGTCAAATTTCGAAGCACAAGAAATCGTGCTACATGCATGGACAATACATATTCCTTTAATGTAATTTCAAAATTTCGTTTGCCGGCACAAAACTCAGGAATAATAACTGGAAAATGACCTCTAGGACTGAAGATTGTCTAAAATGTACGAAAGGAAGAACATTTCTGTTTCTTACAATGAACTAATTTAATCGAAGTCTTTTACTTCTCTTTTTATTATAGTATTATGGCCCCAGCATTAAAGTCATTATAATTCTTATAACCGCCAAAATATTACGATCATTTAAATCTTTGTGCATGGCTGATAAGAAATTCGATCCTAGTAAAAGCCATGTTCGTTGTTCATGCGTACATTTCGTGGGAGATCCGTATTGAACAATTTTTTTGGACTAAAATGCGATCTACTATTTGCCTTAGTTGAATTTTCCCAAAAATCTCGTGGAATGGCTTACGTACTATCGATTTCACGGCGAAAAATTAGCGCGTTGCGGTGCTTGTGATATTCCATTGTACGTGCCGCGTTACTAACACGCGGGGTGCGTTATACACAGGTAAAGTCGCATACCACGAGGTAGACGATATTTCATTAGCGAAACCGTCAGGCAAATGCTTTTATTAAAAAGTGCGAGGGGAAAAAGTGGGAGTGAGTGGTGGAAGAGCAGATAAAGGCGAGCGAAACGAACTGCGCGTGTCGGGATTTATGCGGGGGGAAAAATTCGGAAAAATTCCTAATATCGTCCCGCTATTCTCGGCATTCCCGCCAGTTCGGATTTTCCGCGCTGCTTCCGTAGACCCATTTTTTCCTTAATGAGAATGCGCACGTACGTACGCATTATACCGTCGATCGATGACGCCATGTCGCCATTCTTTTCCCTTCCAACAGCGAAAAAAGTCCTCCTAATTCCGTTTATTAGAAAATTCTTTCGTGGTGTGCCAGGATTATCCTATTGATAGTTTGAATGTAAAAAAATAAAAAAGGTCGGCATGTCATTCGTTCTGACGAATTCAATGCTTTCATATATTTGTTAATCGTTATCACTTTCGCCTATTACATTTTGATTTCTGTAGCAACAATATTAGGTGTATAAGATGCACGGACACTTAGAAGACGAACGCCCAAGGGTAACAACATACTGTATTCCTGGTATTTCATTAAGAATTAAGAGCACGTTCCAAATTCCTAGAATATTACAATCCTTATGATGCAAGAGCTACATTTTATAGATCTATTTATTAGAACGATAATTGTTAATATCATCAGGTTCCATTTATTATCGTTCCAATAAATGCGTTGTACCGTTTTATTGTAAAATAATAACCATTTTCAGCAACGTTTTTCTTAAGTACCAATTTATACTAATTAATTATATTGTGCTAGCATCAACGTTATTTAAGATATAGAAAAGAACGATAAATTACCTGATGAAATATCTACACGAATATAGAAACATATTACGTCACGACAGGACTGTCACTAGTACGTAACAAGAATATGTTGAACTTCCTAGTTGAATTTCCTAGTTGCTATTAGTTAAAATTAAATTATTTTTGTATGAAAGACAAAGAATGCATTTAACATGTCTTAGGACTTAACGATATGTAAAATGTTAAGAACCGTAAAGTTTTTTATCCAGGAAACGCGAGCTCTTTGAACGGTTTACAAATACACAATCCGCTCTGTTTAGAATTAACACGTGAACTTATAAGATTCAATTCACTGCATTATCAAATCAACTTCTAATATCAAATTGACCATTCATATTAAAGTAGTAATACGCTTAACGTTAAAATGTCTTCACTTCGAACATGTTCATCATTATTATAATGGAACATATTGTAAATATTGTTAGATGGTAAAGGTTTTCAAATAAGATATTATTGCACATTGAGTTAAACAAGTTCTAATTATTATTAATAACCCTATAAAGTGCAATTAAAAAATTCACGTAACATTAATAATTCACATAGAAATAGAAAAAAATGTAGAAATTACTTAATCAATGGATGAAATGTGTTACTTTTTTTTAGAATTAAATGACCACAAAACATCTGTTTAAAGAGTGAAATGTTGAGAAGGGAGCTCGTTAAAAGCGATAATAGTGCGGTTACCAATTCTCACAAATTAGAGTGTAAGCGATAATTCGATACATGAGATGAACATTGCGATTGCATTAATTCTGTTTACGCGTTAATTGTTGGGTGTCCCTTTTTAATGCGGTACGTGGTTAAGGGGCGCATATAAAATGTTTCGGCCAAAACTCGACCAATTATCCGGAATACATTGGAATTTATCTGTGGACGACAGCCCTTGCCTCCGTTATTGTTATCTATTTTTCTGGACCAACACGCGCGAGTACACAAATTCATACAGACACACATACACACACACACACACATACACGTGAGCGCACCTATCGAGAGGGACATACCTAGGGAAATATTAGCGCGGAATCGTCTATAAACGGAAACGGTGGTGACCGTTTGGACGAGCTCGATTTTGCGGATAATCGCAACACGGATTATCGTTAATTATTCACCGTTAGATCGCAAATCACAAATGGCACATCGGACGAGATATTCCGGGTCCGCGCGTCCGAAATAATTGGATTATTGCTTTATACGTAAGTAATCGGATTATTAAATAATGCCCGTTACACGTTCACTGCAGGGATCCCTAATTAATTGGTCAACGTTAATACGCCATAATTATAATGTAACAACAAAATCCTCTACCAAAGCCTTGCTAACGACGAATCTATCTCCATAATCGTGCCATTATTTTATCGTACTTTGCCTTAATATCGTGCCAATTGCGTGGGTTTTCTTTATGCAGTTATTCATTTTGGAAACTCCTGTGTGAACGATCCAGTTTTTTTGCACATATTTCAAGTAAGCTTTCACGTTCAAATTATTTTCATTAAATGATTCTACAAAGCTCACGCTGGAAATGATTCTCATAAGTAATAAGTCAAAAGAAAAGAAATAAAGCGAATAAGGTGTTGACAGTAGTCGTATTGCATTAAGATAAATAATCTCAAGTCAGAAGTAAGGAGTTTGTTTTTTTCAATGGCCAATGAGACTTATGTTAGCATAAAACCTATCCCCTCCACATTCATTTAAAACCATAACTACCTTTCATCCTTACCAGAAAGTGTTTCACCTTTTTCTGCACGATTTCAAGCTCGGAAATCTCAATTGAGTTTTAGCCTTAGTCTTAGTCTTAGACCTATTATTAATATTTGTCTTTAAGTGTTAGTGAGAACCGAACGAAATTGATATTCTTACGCAACCGCAGGAATGATATTGAGAAATATTAAACCAAATAGGGTATCTGTTACAAAATTGACCCGTTAATCAAGAATCACGATTTCGTCTGGGATATTGTTAAAACGGTTAAAACATTTTCACGCACCATCTTGCGACGTTCTAAAGAGACTCACTCGAACTTTTAGCCGATGATCGTTGCTGTAAATTTTTTCCCGCAGCTTCATTTACGAGCACCCAGTCGTCCCCGTAATTTTCTTCAAACTGCTTCGAATTCCCTCAGCCAGCCGCCACCATGTTCTCCCTTCTCTCCTCCCGGAAACATTTAAATCTCGAACACCTTTCCCTTCGGAGCTTTTGCTCGGCATGCTAATGATGCTAAATATTCTCACCTGTAAATATATTGGCACGGCTCGTGCAAAGCATTTTACGTGCATTAATGCTTCTACGTAATAGTTTCCCTGTGAGCTTTAATTTAATACATCATACAATGTAATGACACATCGCTACTGTATCCTCGTTAATGCAGCACGATTTAATGATTTCCGTAGGGAACTTTGAAGGCTGTGCAGGATCGATAGAAATTTAAAATGTAAAATCGCAAAACTTGACGTGGATTTTGCGTTCATATCTTGCGAAACTGTTAATACTGACTGTTAATTACCTTAAGATCTGCCCAGCGCCGTATATCTCTGCACTGATTAGAACAATCCGACGTTGTGCGAGCGGTTACTGAACTCATTGAGATACGTACATACATATATACATCCTTCGAGTGGCTGTTTACCGCTCTAATAGAACGTCGCCGTTATTCACAATCATTTCCCCTTGCTTCTCCGCTGCATCGTCAGTGATGATGATTCAAACAACCTGTTGACCACTGCTATTCTACACCAGTCCCCCTTTCAACTGCATTTGTAACAATCTTGTTCTACTTAGCCGTTAAATATTTCTATAATCACCAAAGTATAGTAGTAAAAGTAATTTCAGTTGCACAATTTCATGAAAACATCTCGAAATTTTCCATCGATTATAAAGTATTGTCTTTCTCCGTCTTAAACTTTCTTCTCTCCTTCAACGATTATCGCTGATATTATTTATAGATTCGAAATATTAAATCTCGTTAGAACAGCTAATTTATCTGCTCGAATAACTACATCTGAAAATCTGGCAGTGCAGAATACTATTACTATTTGGACAGTTGCTTAAGTTAGAACTCCACTACTTTAGTGAGATAATAAACTTTAGTTAGATCTCTTTCAGTCTTGCTGGAACGATTCATATAGCTGTAAAATTACATATCATTACAGAAATATGTACTTTGCACACAGAAGGACGTAATACATTTGATATACTCATAAATTCATCTATTATGCACGTCAAAAGGAACATTTTTGCGCGATAGCCGCAGTGCTTTTCACTGACAAAGGAAACGTCCTGGATAGCAAATTATGATTTTAATTAAATTCGTGCATATGCAAAGCACATTGAGAGCAAATAGCATTTTTTTGTGGAAAAACACTTATCGGAAAAACCACCTGACAGTTTTTTTTACATACCCAGTGAACCACGACAGGTGGAGCTTTTTCTTCTATTCATTTTTACCTCGTGATTTTTTAAAACCGTACAGGTATTTTATAAAAACACGTTGTTCGGTCAACAACGATTGACGAGTGATGTTTAAAAAAATGAAAAAGTCCCAAACTGAGGAATGTTTTACTGCCTAAAGGAATTTTTCCGCAGGAAAAAGTCTGTACTGGTAACTCGCAGTGTATAATTGTAATGCTATACACATCCACCGAGTTTGCTTACAATTAGAATTTGCTACATGAGAGCTTCCCCTGTGAAAGGATTTATATTACATATATAGTTTTCTAACGATAAAGTCTCAGTTATTTCTATATTTGATAATTATTCATTAAATTAGAAATATTCGTTTATAAAACCTATAATTTGTGGGAATAAGCTAATTTTCGCTATATAATATTGATAACAGTGCAATTATCTTTGAATTATCCATGCCCATGGTAGTTTCGTTGTGTCATTGAAATACAATATATTACCGCGATTATGAATAATTGACACTCACATGTCCGACATTGGCACGATATTACGCATATTTTAAACATATTTGTGTTGAAAATTACTAAATGAAGTAATATTTAAAACGTGAAAAATACCATTGGATTTCGTGTGGATATTTTCCCTTTTCTCCAAGCGTATCTATGAAGTATTCGCATGTCTTGCACGAACAGAAAAATTCGGGAAGGGTACGAATTTCGACAGATAGATAGATAACATATAAAGAGACTTTCCTTTCTGTCATTTCACGGCGAAGAGTGCAACTGCATCGGAAGGTGCAGCTGTCGGGAACACTTTAGAGGCAGATTCGATAAAGTTTTTCAAAGAAAAGAGGCAATGACGGGGAGAGGAGACAAAGTAGGTTTCAAGAAAATAGGGGTAGGGGGGAAAACATTGCCACGTGGTACCTTTGAAGGAGCCAGATATAAAAGTGAGGTAGGTCATAGCCTGGGAAAAGTACTGCATCGTAACGTCCGAACTCGGGGAACGGTCCAACTGCGACTCGACGAATACGTTCCTTCCTTCCGTTATTACTAACGAAAATCCCGGGGAACTTTTCGATTCGTCGAATATACGCAGGAATATGAGGCTTCTTAAGGAAACGAATACATTTTGTTTTAAGGACATTTTATTCGATTGCAATACCGCTTTTATCGAGGGATCGATATTCGCAATGAAAAGAAATTCGCGGAGGGAAAAGCAGTTTACTAAAGTCGCAAGGATTAACTAAGGGTAATTGTGTACTTGAATTCCATTTTCTGGCAAATACCGATGTAATAAGCAGTGCAGTGCAATGCAGTAATAAGCACCATTAATTGATTTCTCATTTTCTGTCTGAATAGCACGAGCGGACAAGCTTGTACGATCATTTTTTTTTTGTTATTCCTTAACTGCATTGCTAAAAAAGAACTTGTTGGAGAATTATTCGATCATTACACGATTCCTAAGTGAAAAATTAATAATGAATTAATGAAATAAATGATCAAAATCATGTGACGTTCCAACTTATGTAGATCTTACTCTTTGAATAACATAGAGATAGTATTAAATATTACTGGAAAACACGAACAAATTTTGTAGTACGTAAGATCTATAAAACTTTGTTTCATGAAAAACAGACCATTTACAAAATACACGACTTATCCAAGGTATATCTTTACAATTTGTAAGCATATATGTAAAAATGCTCTAATATATTCAATTCACAACATTTTCCCACGGCACGAGTATGAGTTAACAAGGCTCAATAATAAATATAAAGTCAAGACAAAATGATGAAAACATATCAAGTGTAATATTAGAGAAAAGTACACAATGTGCATAAAATAATAAAGAGAATTATAATCCAGAGCGGTTGATAGATTTTTTTTAGGTGATTTTTTCGGAATATCGGCCGCGTAGTAAAAGTAAGCGGTACTATGCAAACGATGTTACCGATACTGCGTAGTAGGCGGAATCGAACGATCGTATGACTTGGCCACGTTTGGCTTTGAAGCATTGCTCAATCGAATACTCGTCGCTACGAAGTTCCAGGTAGATTAGCATAGGCCGACTAACGCACGAACGGCTCGTATCACCAACGAAATCGATTTCATTACCGTCGAATGATCGAATGCAAATTCGTCCGCTCAGCTTTCCCTTGGCCGCGCGCATCTGTCACTAACTCCGCTCCGTTTTCCAGACCTCAAATCGACTTTCCACGCAATTCCAACTGCTAGTGGTACGTCATCGGATACTCCCGAAACGGCTTTGTGACGCGTGTAATTTCGCCGGCCGTCGAAACAATTCCCCTCGACGCCGACAGAACCAGTCGCCAGAGAAGGGAACAGATCAGACGAGAATTAAAACAGAACGGAAACTCTAACGATATTTCTTTCGCAAGAATCCATTATAACTCCTCATGAAATGTAACATTTTTAACATTCGTTGTAAGTAACGTGAACTTAAATCGGCCATTGTTTTTTCAAGAGAAAACATCTTTCACAGCTCACAAAGGGCCAACAGAGTAGTAACATAATGTCATCTTTTTTCCTTTTATTTGCTTTTTACCCTTCAAAAGCGACAGGTGATTAATGATCTGTGTATCTACTCTATTTCTGTACGTCTATGTTTCAGATAGAAGGTCATTTTAGACTGAATTTCACTTATTTTGATTATTTGAGATTTAACTGATTTTAATTAGTTGAGTGGTAGATCTCCTGAAAATAAATATGATTACTCTGTTAATCCAGGGTCAAACAACAATCAATAATATACCGTTTAGTTTTGAAATTACGCATGTTATAACTTTGGTATGCACTACTGGCGCGAAGATTAGAGAAATATGTAAATTTTTACTGGCTCAAAGCTTACAGCCTTTCGTTACACGTTCAGCTTTCGTTATTCTATATCAACCGCAACTGGACATCCTGTTTCGTTTTCCAATTAAATTCAAAATATATATACGTAAACGTAGGGTTATAATGGATTCACTCTTTGCGGTTTAAATTCCATTCGATATTCTGTTTTAGCTGGAAGAAATCAATGGATTCACATATCTGCATGTTGTATAGACTCTCTTGTTATTCGAACTTTAACAGGTCTAAATTATGTACGAATGAATGCTGACCAATATAATTAGTCCTGTACTGCAAATGTACACGAGTTATTAATATTTTGTAACCATTATGCGCTTGCCTTTAACCCTTATCACGTTGTGAGCTGCATGCACGTCAAAAATATTCAGCACCGAAGGAATTAAATAAAGGTATAAGAAAAAAAAATTGTGCCCGGTCATACAGGAACTCACAAAATAGGACAATTTAATCGAATTGAAATCTCAATCGGTTTAGGAAAATTGTTAGGTATACTATACAAGTACGATTGGTCTAACAGTTCACATTATGTCTGCTATGTAGTATAAAGGATGCAACTAGAGGTACACTGACCCAGGCAGAGAAATAAGTGTTTTTTATCCCAATCAGGAATTCCCTTGTCGTCTATTTGTCGTCTTTCTGATCTTTTTGACACCAAGTGAATTTTTGCGTACGGCAAAAAAACAGCCGAGCGACAGTTTTATCGATCAGAATGGAATCCATTCCGATAGACCCATCTCGCTCGCTGTAGCCCTTCCGCGAGAGGAGCAGAGATGTGACACGAGTCCCCAAACGATTCAACTATTGAAACATTCAACCAACTTAAATTTTGTCTTGTCTCGGTCTGATTTCTTTCTCATGAATTCAATGAAATTATATTTGCTCTCAATTATTCGTGAAATCCAAAAATGTTTGTCGTAATGTTCGATTATATGAAATTTTATGCATCAAAGATATCGGTGTCTTCCTTCATCATACATGACACAATCATTTGTGAGAATAGTTCTAAAATTTCCTTGTATGATTTATAAAAAATGACTCGCAACTCAATAAGAGATTAGAAGATTGTAGCATAAAAATGATTGAATACACGGGTGTTAAAAAAAGCATTCTGCATTTACAAGGTACACGATATTCAGTAAAAAAATATTGGTAAATGTAGGTCGAAAACCCATTCGTTTCTGAGATATGAACACTTTAGTATGTTAGTATCATGTCTACCTTATTGACTTCTACGTGTTGCATGCGACCCGAAAAGAGCCAATCTTGCCAAATCTTGCCAAATATTTACCTCGATATTTACAGAAGGTTTTCCACGTGCCCTCTTTCATTTTCTACGTAAACTTTCGGGTCGCGTGCGACACATAGAAGCCAATAAATCAATCATAATACTAACATACTAAACTGTTTACACGTATCTCAGGAACCCTTAAGCTTCCGACCTATGTACGTTTACTAAGGTTTCTTTTACTCATGTCAGTATGACGTATACTATCGACAACGTGGATATTGAATCTTTCTTTTTAACGCACTGCAAAATCTTTGACGATATTTTTTAGACCGGCAAAAAGTTGTGATTGCTAAACATGTAAACACATCAGGCAGATTGCATACAACCTACATACGTGTCGTTGTCTCTTGTTTCTTGCGGCAAAAGTTGATGAGGGAAACATTGCATGCCTCGGTGAATGAAAAGAACTATCATCTAAATCAGAAGTCGCAAACTGACGGCCCACAGCATTGATGGTTTCTTTTCTAAAAATCAATTTGGTTATATATGCATATGTCTTAACACATTGTTGACGGGTCACAAATCAACTCGTGTTTGCACTTGCTGAAAATTTGAATGAGTTCGTTTAAATTTTAAACTTTATTTAGATTGTTTCATTTTCAAACTCAATTGCGAAAAAATAGCTGGTGACAAGGGAAAGTGTCTGCGTAAAATAGCCGGTCAATAATGTGTTAATATCCGCGATTTCTTCACACTAGCTAGCCCTATCTGTACACCCAAGTCTTTTTTACACGGGAGATACGTTCCTCAGAAATTCGTGTAGAAAGAAAACGTGTAAAAAAAGATAAGTTTCCTA
The DNA here is from genome assembly GCA_963989215.1 of Hedychridium roseum. Lineage (NCBI taxonomy): Eukaryota > Metazoa > Arthropoda > Insecta > Hymenoptera > Chrysididae > Hedychridium > Hedychridium roseum. The sequence continues at coordinate 1,812,928 of OZ022312.1, read as the reverse complement.
TGGTAAAACTGGGGATACGTTCCACGTTATTCGAAAACTGCGTAAGATGAAATAAAGAACTATATTTAGTTTAAAAACCATGTAAAAAAATGCTGAAAGCTGTAAAAGTTATACAGCGCCACGGATTATGATCATTAGGTCTATGCTCACGCTTACACTATGATCATGCTTACACTTCTTAGGGTTAGAAATGTTCAAATATAATTGATAGCACTATGTATGGCTGATGACACGAACAATTGAGTAAATATTGTGAGCTAATAAACTTAATCAATTTTATAATGCAATGTATTATGTAAATGTCATACGTAATGTGTAGGTAAGAGTTATCGAATAAGGGGATTACTCAGTAACTACTACATTATAGTAGTACTGCCTAATTTTCGAAGTGTGATAAAAACGTGATTTTTTCTTATTCATTAGTACCAAAGACTGCAGTTTGTACTAGACCGCTCATGGTCACGTATGTACATAATTATAAGACAATGGCTGTAAAATCATGTTAGATCAAATAAAGTTTTCAAAAAAGGAAGACCTTTTCGAACCGTGTAACTTCAAATTCGCGTAGAAAAAAGCATGTAAAAAAGACTTGGTAAAATGAGCATCGGGGAGGCGCGAAGATACGTCTTCTTATTTGGAACACAGTACACAACAGGCACGTACCTGTCGCTGTGACGTAGCAAGCGTCTAACCGGTCATAACTTGTTCGTTATGTCATGCCCGGTGGGGATGGGGTTCCACAAGGGAAATTGTATTATACATAGAGATTGCCCGAGATATATGTATGTACGTATGTAGGTTTATTAGAGAACAGAGTTTTCGGAGCAGCGTACAAAACTAAGATTCGGATCGGAGTAGTGAGGTTCAGTAACACAAGGACACAACCTCGGTATGGTGACCTAAGTGACCACATACTGTCTTATGGATTTTCATAAAAATCGTTTTGTGGAGTTTTTCCAGACAAACCCGGTCTTTATTTGATAGACAAAAATGAGACAAATCGAGGCTGGAAAAACAATGTTAAAAGTCAGTCCTGCATTCTACAGTGTTTACAAAAAGTTTTGAGGCTGAATTTCCTGTAGAAAAACTAGTAACTTGATTCATGCGTTAAAGGCGAGATTAAGTATAAGCCATCGGTTAAACATGTAATTATTTTTCATTGGTATTTTTCATTTTTGCAAAACGTTTGCTGAATTCTTCATCGATTCGAAAGCCTCCGAAGCCGATCTTCCACGTTTAAAATAAAAAGCCACTTCGAGCCCTTTGCTCCATTTTAAAGATCCTGACAAGGTTAACAATTACAAAAATGTTAAACTTGCATCTACAATTACACACGAAACAGAACTGAACAAAAAATAGTGATTTTGTTTTGCCAACGGTTTACCTTAAATAATCCCGCCTTTCACGGGTAAATCGCGTTACTATCTTTCTAAAAAAATAACTCTGAAAACTTGTACATAGTATATAGCCCAAGTGGTTTGCACGATAACAAACATCCGGAGTCGAGGCATCACAATTAATCGCTTCCGACCTTCGCGGTAGATTGACGTTAGCGGAAAATCGAACCTTTTTTAACCTTTCAAAGTATGTAACTTATTTCGTGAACGAAAAGTCTTAAATATTTTTACCTCTGTAGATGAAAATTCCAACACTACTTTCAAACGAATTTTAGTTATTATTAAAGTATTTCTAATATTTACGGATTTTTTAATATGTATGTTGAATAAGAAAAAGTGTTTTGAATGTTAAGAAATCGTTTAGAAACAGTTGTATTCACTCTAATCCACTTTTTAACATGTTGCTATTATAGTAATACCTGTTTATGTATTAACTGAACATTATTTTGTATTATTTATTTGCGTGTTTCGGTGTAGAACACTGCGTGCAAGAAACGTTGTACAAAAGATGTTAGTACTGTGGAAATAAGAGAGAAGTATGTATCTATTCTTTGATGTAAATGTGAACTGTGTATGGTATATGTGTATGGAACATAACCGATTGACCCTGGTTATGCACGAGTGTCAAAAAGATAGAGTCGTGGGTTGAATGTATGTAATTTTAAATAAGACGTGAAGAGTATCAAATAAAACGTAGACGAGTTTCGAGACGAATTCAAAGACGTGGCAGTGCAGGCAATTAAGACGAACTGTGTACTATTCATGTCATTTTTGTGTTCAATATATCACATTTTCTACCAGCTATTTTGCCAAACTTATTATTCAATTGAATTGCACCTATATCCCTACAGTACACATCCACAGACGTATAAAGAAGTAATCAATAACAGTTTATTTAGCTGCGAAGCTGCAAAAAAATACAACCTACGTCACATATTTCTTATGAAGTAACGAAGAAAGAAAGGTTCCAACAGCAAAGTGAATGAATCAGAGACATCTGTCACCATGAGATATAGATGCTGCAATAAAGTTTTCAACACTGAACAAGAACAGTTTGCGGAAACTTACTACGGTTTTTCGTCGAGAGTAATTTAGAAATTACTTCATGATTTGGTCGCGAAATATGAAATAAAATGGTCCATGTCGTGGAATGAAAACGATTTAGCTGGAAAAGGTTGGTTTTTATCATTTATGAGCAGACAACGAGAATTATCAATATCTGCTTTGTTAGCTAGCTTTTCTGGGGCGGCGAGTTTTAGTATTGTTCTTCAATAATTTCAAGAAAGTTGTATCCAAAGATTGCTTTGAGGCCAACGATATAGTATACAATGTTTACAAGACCGGAGTGAATACCTGTGAATATCGTCCAAAGACCAAGTAGAATAGTTATCAAAAGAGGAATCAAACAAGTTGGAGATTTTACATCGGGTGAACGCGGAACTACTCACAATTACAACGGCAATAAATGCTATCGGGAACACTATTACTCCTACATTCATTTGCGGCGCCTTTGGTACGAAAATCATTTTGCAAGAAATGACCAACTAGGGTTCGCTAGAGCAGGCAATGCTTGTGGATAAGTGCAGGAAAAGGAGTTTCTGCAACTTGTGAAAAACTTCTATAGATACACCAATTTATTAGGCAGTTATGAAGTATTACTGTTGCGCGATAAACACTCTTCAGGTATGTTAGTACAATCTTTGAATTCCTGCCAAGAAAGTGGCATTGCGGTTCTTTCTCTTCCACCTAACTGCTCTCATAAAATTCAACCTCTAAATCTTTCCGTGTAGGGACCGTTTGAAAAAAGGTGTAAACTCTGCTGCCGGCAATTGGAACAAAAATAACCTAGTTAAAACCATGACCAGATGCAATATACCAAAAGTTGTGCGAGCAGCTTTGCCGTTGGTGTTTACATGAAATAACAAATAAACTGGATTTTGTGCTAGTAATACTTGTCAATAGAAACGAGTTTACTCAGATAGATTTTGCATCACCATACGTAAGAAAAAGATCTATGCTTGTTTATCCTTTAAATGCAAAGATTTTGTCTGTGAATGCTGTAGGTCATGTCAATTTTCCGTCGTCTACTAGCACTAAGAAAGAAAACGAACAAATGACATATACTCCGAATATTAGTACTACCACAAAAGCAATAGTAAGCACTTTAATAAATGTCTTTTTTACTAGACATCTTACGACGAGTACCTCACTTTCCTGCTAGGGAAGAAAAACTAATAGAAAAAAGAAAGAAAAAATAAAAAGCTATGAAAATTGAATATAACGGAAAACAAAAGAAGTTTAAAGAAGTCTCAGGAGAAAATAAAAAAAGTGAATCTAATAAGAATGCAGTGAAAAAAACTAATTTACAGGAGCAGTCATGTTAAGAATTTTCATTGAACAGGCGATTTCCAAATTTCCAAATTAGTTCATTAAATATCTAACAAGTAATAATACTTTTTTCATATTATTATCTTTGGTACAATTGTCTCCTATCACTGTTACAACTGCCCGGCAGTCATGACAATTCCATTTCTTCGTCTAACATTAAACGGCAATGATTTTTCTTTAAATACGTTATGCCGATTGGATATTTCGCCACATTGTTGGCAACAAAATTTTATGTCTTATGATACAAACTGGTTTTAACCCTTCAAAGCTATCGTAAGAGATTCATTTAACATTTGTAAACCAAGAAGAAAAACAAGTGCAATAACAAGTTTTATTACTATTTAATATTAAACAAATAATAAGGAAAATACTCTAAAAATGAATGTTACCAGGCGTCAAGTTTGTGGAGAACATTGAAACGAAATTCGTTCAGGGTTCAATTTCACCCATAACAGCATTTAAGGGTTAAATAGGTATTATAATACAGCTCTTACGAGGGTTCAAACGCAAAGTTTTTATGTTGTCCCCGGCCTACTGCACTATGAAAAACGTTGCTCCTTTATTTTAATGACTTAAATATCACTAAGAACGTTATATTTATGGGACTAAGGAAACTTCTGTTGCGTAGAGCAAATATAGCATCCTTCGGCGCCTATCCCGTTTCTACGAAGGTTATTGGGAGAAAAATGTTCACGACGTATTATCTCTGACAGGCAACTTCTTCCGTCAAAGCCGAGACAGTTCATAGTGCCCCGTCATTTCTCACTCGGAGAAAATTGAACGATAAACGACGACAATGGTTCTCTTTACCTATTTACTCGTTCATGCATCAAACATGCCTCAGACGAAAAATTATGGTGGGAAAATTATCAAAAGAACGCTAAAGAGGGTCGACGCAAGAGCTGAAAAAAATGGTAGATAATTCAAGATTAAAGAAAGAAAGCGTAATCTGTAGATTTATCAAAGGTAATTTCTATTTTTCGTAAATCACAAGTGAGAAGAAAAAACGGTCAAATATGAAGAATTTGCAGAAGTGATATAAAAGGGAGGAGGATAAATAAAACGGAAAACGGACTGCATAAAAAGGAATGAACGAAAGAAAAAGTAATGTGAACCGAGAAAGAAAGAGGTATGGCGGAACAAAAAAAAGGAAAAATCGTAATGAATAACGATGAAACGGAGAAAACGAATTCAGTTTATAAATATAAACCGACCAAACAATTCCAGCTGCTCTCGGTTGGCTTTATTGAACGGCCGAGAATACCGTGATGAATTCTGTCCGCACGTTTTCTTCCGGCTTCTATTTGTGGACTCTCTACATTTCTTTCCGTCCCTGCACCCACGAGATTCTATCATCTCACTTTTTATACGATTCAACGTGATGTACACAGAAGGTGCACGTTTGTCAAAAAACGAACGTCTCAGTACATATATGTATAAATATACCTATAATTTTAGCACCACTGATCGAAACTACTTTCAGTTCTTATCTCGAATAAATGAATGTTGCGTTAAAGGCAGTTAAACGTAATTGAGCAAGAATTAGGGGAAGCCTAAAGGGCTCTTTTGAGAATGTACCTCCTACTCATATCTTCGTAAGTATCCACGACGTATAATGATAAATAAAATGCGAACTTCGAATGACTAAAACAAGACGAGGAGATAAAAAAATTACTGCGATAGGTAATAAGAATGTGGACTGAAAAACATCCCTCCTCGTTCTGTTGTTTTTCATTATACATAATTAATTGTATTTTAGAACCTCATCACTGTTTGTTATGGATTATTGTCTAAACGAGAAGGTTCAGCTATTGTGCTTTGGAGAAAATCCGTTTCTAAATTCGGTCAAACTTTCACAAAAAGTTTCATAAAAGATTCTTTTAGTTGGTACTCCGGTTAATAGTGAATATTTTTGCGTAATTTAAAGCGCCGGTGAATCCGGACAATTTATTGTGCATTGACCAGAATACATTTTTCGTCGAGTCGCTGAAAAATTTTCTACTGACAGAACTTTTTCCGATAGAATGCGAAGAGACGAGAGCGCAGTTGACGATGTTCAAATAATAATTAACGTGCAGCACGATGAGTTTTCATACTCCTGGGTATGATAATCGGCTCGATACGGGAAAGTTTCACGAATGAAATTGTTCCCCGCGGAGTTTTCAGCCAGCTGGAATTCTCCATTGGTAACTTTGAACTTCCCGTTGTCTACGTTTCCCAGAGAAGCAGTCTCAGGATTGTTACGCCAAGCAGATATCGTAAATATATTGTTGCCTGATAAGTCAGCCTCCGCTTACGTAATATCATGGCTTTTTCTACAGTCTCTTGAATTATTTGCGCAAATCTGTAAAATGATAAAGTGTATTATAAAATCATTACAATATAAATAAGTATAACATATTAAGATTTAAATTAAGTCTATTTCCCAATTTTTAGTTAGCTTACTACAAATTGTCATATATATTAATGTATATAGATCTAATATATAATTGTTTATTAACATGTGTTTATAATGTAATCATTTATAATGTATCATTTATAATCATTTATAATATTTCATTATCATCATTATAATCATTATAATGATTATAATTATATTATAATCATTATATTATTATAATCATTATATTATATTATAATCATTATAATCATTTATAAATCATTTATAATGTAATCATGTTCCTTTTGCAAAAATAATAAGTATACACTTACATCAAATAATTAGAAAATATTTAAGTTGTCTCTGATTTTATTGTAATATTTGTCGGGGATAGCTTTGAAAAAATTAATTGAACCCATATTACTTGTATAATATGTAAATAGATCTATTATGTTACAAATGCGAAGGAAGTGTAAAATGAACACAATAGCCAACTAAAATTGATGAATTTATATCTTATCGTTACTCTATTATTTAAATGAAGAGAAATGTATGAGATAGCAAATCTGATAAGGATAAACCTTTTTGAAAATAACGCGAAAATACCGCGTAATTTAATTGTACATACCATTTTCATACAATATAATACACTGTACAACAAAATCAATTTTGTTTCAATTTTCCAAGCTGGTAAAGTATCTGGTTCGTTAGTCCTTGCTACAACATGTTTCATCTTGTATGCAGGTTTTTCGCATTGAGTGACGGTGGGCAGATTTATATTTCGCTGTACTGTGTTGCATCTGTGAATAATTTGTAGCATTTGTCGGTGGGACAAGAGGTCGCATGTTTGCGTGAAATCGATTATTGCTTCACGAACATTTCAATTATCGAAAAGGCTAGCGCTGTCGATGCTCGTTTGGACACCATTTCGCTCTTTTCATTCCCGTTCGTGCGGAAAAGAAATTACTGCAAAAGAGAAACCGGGTGACTTCGGAGATCCCTGCAGCTACGTGCTAATTAAAACTTAAGTCCATCGATTAGACATTCTTATGCCAAGCGAATGAAAGAAAGAGCACAAAAACCAAATAGAGAGAAAATATGAAGTATCTGTGCATGAAATTTTCAACGTTATCGAAAAATTGTTTTAACTTTTATTCCCTCTGTTTTTCGACTATTTAATTTTAATGATCATACGATTTATACAAACTCAAATTGGGAAACAATGGGGCCAACACAGTAACATGTAGTACACATAACGTTTTCACTAAAAATTACATTTGGCCAGGTTCATAAAAAGTTAAGTATTTAAAAAAAGGAGAGCGACTGTTAAATCGTCCTGACCACGAAATTTAAAAAATTCTCGAAACGTATAATTTATTGCTTGAAAAAATCGCTAGAAGAATTACGCGAGTACTTATTTTCAATAACAAACAATTTTTTAAAAAATAATGACCATTTAATTTTCCTCTTAAAAGTCGGACCTCTTTTATGCATTAACCCGATAAATTCAGTAAAAATGCAATAAAAATGTCAGAGGACACGTAACTGTGAAATATATAAAAATATTCACCTGTTGTGCATGGTCTTTTGTATTAAAAATTGTATTACCTATTGTATTTTATCAGTTGTTTTATCGAAAATAAGAGATGAGTTTGTATCATTAAAGACCGACATTATTAACTTATTCGTTAAGTAATTATAACTAAATTGTAGTATTAAAGACGTTCTAAAAAAATAATCCACAACATTGTTCGAATAGATCATAGTCAGTCACATACATAAGTAAAATCATTGTAAGATGAACCTAATTATAATCAAAAGAACAACAAACAAAAAACATAAATCAAGGAAATGAGATGAGCCGTTAACGAAATAAGTCGTTAACAAATCTGAATTTATTACATTGAGTCTGGGGGGTAAATTCACGGCATTTCTCTCGGTATAATCGACGCTTCCCCACTTGGCACTGAAATAAAAGAGGAAGAAGGAAGGAAGTAAGGGAGAAACGGATTATCGAACTTTCAGAGTCTCGGATAGTGGGTAATGAATTTTTTTCGACTAGACTTATTCCGGCATTGCTGGTAAATCGACGTTAGTGAAATAAGAGAGGAAGAAGCGAAAAACCGAAGGGTACAACGGCGCGCAGGCAGAATTCTTCCCGATAACGACCGCAATTTCGGTCTGATAAAGGAAATCGACGAAGCCCGTGCTTTATCTCCTTGCCTTTCGCTTTTCCGTAATCAGTGTTTGTCAAGCTGTCGCCACCGGAGAACCGTCGAACGTGCCGATCGAAAAACTGCCGGAATAAAGCGACCATTTTTTCAATGCTCAGTGTTTGGTTTAATAATAGCGCGTAAGGTGAAAATTAAGAGTCGATTGCTTAAGATGTTCGTACTGATTACAGAAAGCAGCGATCAATCGTAATGATCAAATCTCTTATTCAATATCGATATTAATATTGAAAAACATACCGGTTTGTTTCGACAAAATTGACAATTTTTCATTAATCTTGAGGTTTAAGCAAATACTGAAAATGACTTCGAACAACTAATTTGCCTTTTATGTACCGTATGTCTGTATAGGATAAAGATACACAGAACGGTAGTATATAGATATATATATATAGGGTGAAAAGCGTAGAGACTCTTGAGAAAAGTGCTGACTTCCGCTAGCTTCACACAGACAATGGATTAGAGTGGCTGACGTGTTAATTGATATCAATTAGCGGCCATCACGATTAATCACTGCCGGAAGTCCAGCGAGAATTCGCATATCTTGCGGAGCTATTCTCATCCGTTGCATGTCAATACGATCAACAATGTTATAATTTCCTGAAATTTGAACAGGATATTTCGAAGCTTCGCTTTGGAGCATATCTAATTCGATTGCTTCGTATTATTTGTCCTGAGAAATATTAAAAAGCTCCTCGGCTATTCTGCCCTTTGTCCCTGTACGAAGATCCCATAGAAATATCTCTCTTTTCGTCCGAGAGGGTAAATGGAAGATGTAGCCGTCGCACAGAAGAACGTCATTTGGCCTTTTTTACCTCGCTGAGCGCGAATGTCGGGGAATTAATGTTTTCTGTCGAAATGAAGTAACGCGGTGGGTTCATTGAAGAGAGCCGAGTTCTTTGTAATAGTGCGTCTAGGCCGGTCTAGTAGCCGCCTACGGTACAATGTACACGCTCGGTCCATTACAGAGGCCGTGGAAAAAGGTGAGTAATTAACGGGCGTGCGTTCGACTCGGCGAAAGTAATCGGGAGAAGGAAGGGCCGATCTATGGAAGCGAAGCACCCGTAAATTCCCATTCGACTCTTACCAGTAGCAGGGAGACACCTACGATATACATGGGATCTCTCAACGTGCCGGCGTATATGTGTATGCAGCTCGACCATTGATGCGCGTATACCAGCCATTTCGTGTCCTCTCCAATCGTAGAAAAAGCACCGATGGATAGCCGGCAATCGATCGCCGATGAAAGCACTCAGAACGATGGGACGCGTAAATTTCGTATGAACACCGTATGAGCCGTCTCTGCCTCGTCACCCTGCCATTCATCTACAGAAAAATTCCCCCGGTCAAAGGTATCCCAATTAAAATACTTATCATACCTATCAACTTCGTCGACGCCACTCCAATCGCGTCCGTTATACGCTATCCTAGTCAAAGGTTGTTTTCGCATATTCCACTTTGCAAGTTATTCGACCGATGTATTTCGAATTTACGTCCAGGACACATGAAGCATAACATATTCTTCAACGTTGAAGTTGCCTTAATTTTTACCTAAATAACGCTCTGCGCGACATTTTTAAAATGTCGCTATCAATTTGCAAAGATATAAAGTTCTCGGTAAACATTCATTACATCGAACCATTTTTTCTCTTTTCTAAATTGTATCATAATTTAATTGTAAACCACTTCTAATTTTTCGATTATCATGACACTGCAGAAATAAAATAGTCTCATTAATTTGACTACCTAACGACCGAAATCATATAAAAACTGCCATGCAGCTTTATATTTTTACCATCGTCATTTGCGCTTGTATTCGTCGACAAGAAAACTAACATTTCCCGGGTTTAATGAGAATTTCGGATGGAGAGCAACCGACCAAGGATGGCCAAGACCACTCTGCACTGGTCGACAGTGGCGGATGTGAGGGGCAGGGGGGTACAGTTAATTAACGTGATTATACTCGAGGCGTGAAGGGTCGATCGGAGAGATCAAGGCGTTTCCGCGTGGTGACCCGCCGAAGTGATAACAGACATTCTGGGCTACATACATATATACGTAGTTTAACCATTATGGCAATTAACCGCCACTGATATCTCACACTTGCATGACCCGCCAGGCTAATTTGAAAATAATTGATGATTCGATTCAGGAAAATAACTCGACAAAGAGAAATTAATCCTGGACAAATTCTTTGTTTACATAGACAAATAATGTACAAATCATGTACCGTGTTATTCAAAGCTGAATAATGTGAAAACGTGTTGCTCGTTTTCTAGAAAAGTAGTTCTCAACCGTTTACGTTTCACGTACCCCTTGTGTAGGTAGATAAAACTATAGTTACAGTATAACACGGTTTTGAAATTTTCTTGATTTTTGAATTTTCATGGCGTACCCCCAAAAGTTTTATCAGGTACCCCACGTTAAGAACCGTTGTTCTAGAAAATTACTCAAGTTACCCTAGATAGTACTATCTCACCTGCGTGATGAAGTAATATGTTAGCCTATTTTTCTCAATTGTTAGATGTCTTTAATATATCCAGTCTGTAGTATTGTAAAAAAACTGTGTTGGAAATTTATGACTATAAAGAACGTAGTTAAGAAAATTTGTTAAAACTACCTCTAATAATCGTACTTAACATTTCCATTTTAATTAGTCTAAAGAATTCTTAAGCCAGGGGTCTCAATAAACGATGGTTTTTCTTCATCTCTATTTCTAAAACTTTTCTTCTACCAATGGTGTATCAATTATATGACAATTATATTAAATGGAAACTAATAAAATTAGTAAATTTAGGTGCCTACACCGAAACCTACATATGTAATTAATAGCTTTCCCTCCTCTGGAAAGTTGTGCATACAACGAACTAGCGTGTAGTGTTTGACAGTAGGAAAGTATCACGCTAATAATTACTCACTTTCCCAGCACTGAGCGAAACGAGTGATTTATGATTTTCATGTGACCTTTCATGCAGTGATTAATAGGACTTTGATGTTAATTTATATCTAGTTGGTAGGTTTGTTGTTGCGCGCAAATATCGAGGTGGCAGGTTGAATCGACGCGTTCCTCATCCACCTCCTCGCTGAAGCAGAGACAGGTAATTAACACGAGCAGGTATGCGTGAGGTGTCGAGATAACGTGATCGGCGGTGAGAAGCAAACGCCTGTAGATTTCGATCCAACCGTCCGCATTAATGACCACACGACACTGTAGAGTCCTTCTTCATTGCGAATTCGCCAGCCACCCTTTTCCCCTTTCTAATTTATCTCATTCCTCGTCTCGCCTCCTTTCAACGTGGCTCATTGCTCGTTTTCATCGATTCGTCCAATCTTTTTTCCGGCCTTCCGTCAATTTTTCTGCTGTCTGCAAGTTCCACTTACATTCCGATCCCATCCACACCCTGCGTTCTTTCTCTGCTCTCTCGCAATAGCTATTTTTTTCCTTATATTTCATCGTGATTAATAATTGTCAATTAGTGTTGAGATGAACGACAGTTTTAGGAGACCTTAATTGTGTAGTTGGAGTAAACACTGATGGGGACATTGTGCTGTTTGCAAAACTAATTATTTTTACCTATACCTCTTTACTTTTTTACCTACATTACTTCTAATTAGTTCAGTCATTTGAAAGGTGTAGGTTTCTACCAAAAAAATTTTGAGAAACTTTTCAAAATGCCTTTATTTAACTTTGTATTCGAACATTTTTTTCGGCAGTAGCCGCTAATATCCGTGCGAAGTTTTCCCTCGTTTTCGTCGTGAACCCCGTGACGTTACAACCAGGCGTTAGGTTGCTCGCCACGAAATTACCCGTCTCTCGAACTTTTCAGCGAGTAGTTTGGCGCCTGGCGCTCTACCAACATCTATTTACTGGCCCGAACGTTCAAAATTCAAGGCTAAAATCGAAAGACTGTTCACGATGCCTTAGCTGACTCAGTTCTCATTTTATTGGGGCAACCGATAGAGTCGAGGTTCACCCAATAAGGGGAGGAAAAACGACGAAAAAATAGCCCCTCCGGAATTTCGTTACATCGACGGTCAAGAATAATAAAAAAAGAGTTCTTTATTCCCCCGGATCCCGGTTAACCTTAAAATCGGTCACCCTAAGATTTGCATTGCCAATCGTCGGCGATTATTCGACACGGAAGACTTTTGATAAAGTTAACCGTAAATTCGTTTACAAAGGAGTTGCTTCAAAAAAGAATGTCCCTAAGCCGGTGAATCTCGCCGGGAAGAAGGCCCAGTGTTTTTCATCTCGGTAACTTTTTCCCTTGTTTCCTTGTTCCCTTCGATTTTCTTTAGAATAAATTCATGAAATAAGACCCAAAGACTGTATTTTCCTCCTAATAGTGCACTGCTAAATTATCGGCGAAATGAGTGGACAGCGCAAAAATCGAAGATAGCGGAAAACGAAGATAACTAATCCCGTGAATTCGTATAGTTAATAAAGTCGCAAGTCTCGTTCCTCACCACCGTGTTCGATTGGGACTACCCATTGGTGGGTCTTTAGCTTTTCCTATCGCTGTGGATGTTAGTCAGAGTTGATCCATGATATTGCCGTCAGTTATGCTCTGTTCAACGAAAGACTGTACTCAGTACACGAAAGAGTGGTCTCGGTTTCGTTCGTTCTATGTATCCGTGCTTCTATTGGCTGTTCTTCCACTTGACGAGACCCGTTCCTACATACAACTGGATGACGTTATATTCACACCGTAACAATACCTGGACACGTGTATTACATATATTATATATACTCTGAGTTGATGGCGTAAGCGACCGGCTGGGAGATTGATAGTGAAGTACACTTTCTCGCTGAACAACCTACAGAGACGAAGCCCTACCTCTGGGTTCACCTTAAACTTTCCAGGAATCCGCCGATAAAGTAGCGATCAGAGAATCAATAGCCACTCGGTTGTACAATAGCCAGTTTTCCGTGGCCAATGAACAAGGCGGTTACCTTTTGATGTGAGCTACGAGAAACCACTTAGGTACTCTTCTTTCCTCACACATCTTTTTATAGATCGTCAGCGGCATCGGGATCGTTGTGTCTCGCATTAGGGTCAGCGATGTATGTACCCTTCACCTGGGGTGTCTGGAGACGCGATTGTGGAAGAACCGTCGAGTACCTCGGAGAATGGGGAGGATAAGGTTTGAAGAGAATCCTGAAAACCAAGCTCACCGAGCTTGGTTTCCTCTCATGGTTTGTCCAGAGTCGCAAAAACTGCACAGAATTTGGCACACAGAATTTTATACATCTTGCACGAGGGACACTTCTTCTCAGTCGTCACCTATGCAGCTGCTAGATGGCTTCATATACTCAATGAAAGAAACCCAGAAAATGCTGAACGTACCTAAAGAGATGTATTGCTTGCCGGCATGAAGGCGCAAACACTTGTGACTCACAACCTAATCGGTTGGAGAAGGAAATGGTGAAATCGTAACGAGCGATCGCAGCCGAGATACGCCATCACCATTTTATTGGTCTTTTTGGAAAATATACGTTAGGTTGTCGCTTTCTGGTTATCTTGTTATCTCGTTAGACCGGTTACGGTCGTTATCCTTAACTCTCGCTGTGTCGATCGTTCGCTCAGAATTTTTCAGTGAAATTCGTGCCGAGGACTTTCCGCCTCATCAAAGGTCCCACTACAGGCAAAATACGTAAACATGTATATCCGTGTATATATCTTCATACGTTTACCTATATGCGTGGTATGTACACCATTTCATAAATATGAGCATATATTCTTCAAACGAGAACGATTCGCCATGAAAGAATTAGAAAAGTAAATTAGTAAAACCTGTGTTTCTTTGGTTCATGAAATTAATAAAATGTCTATAGAATTATTACACTTACAATTCCATTATTCCGCCCATCAAAATCAATCAATTATAGTAACCTAACTCCCTAAATCCTGTCGTGAGATTTTATCATCAAAACAGTGTGAGGTAAATTTATCCAATGAATTCTTGATCAACTGCAGTATTATAGATAGTATGTTTCGTGACGTATGAAGAGTACGTGTCGTTCGTTGAGATCTTGAGAGAAGTTTTCGAGGGGACTATTTGTGAGGAATTTGTAGGAAGAATAATTATTGTTATTGCGTTATATTGTTGTTGGTTATTAAAAAATAAGCCCCTACATTATTTTTACAAGAACCAAACATTCACCGCGCACAAAAGAGAGTGTCTATGACAAAAACCGGACATTGAAGAGCAACGCTCACACGGCATTTATAAGCCCCAAAATTCCTCGAAAAAGCACCTCGAAACAAAAGGCGACAGTATTCTATGCTTTCATTGTGTTCAACTTCACCGTATTTTGTTTTAGGAATTTCTTGGAACCTTTTGAAAGTATGCAGAGTGCATAAACTCTTATCGCACATTTCGGCTTAAGTTTACACTATCCTATCAAGTGCTTGTTAAGTCACCTTACGCCCTAATGTCATCGAATCTGAACGGTTAGCATTCTTGACTTACGTGGAAGCGTACATTACACTTCCTTACATATTTTGTAAACTCCTGTAAGAGAAGTTCAGAACTGTGCAACGAACGCCTTGCACAGCACTCGAAATGCCAGACATACACCAGATATAAACGAAGACGTTTAACCGACAACGAAGGTCTCGGAGGTCTGGACTATGACAACGAGGAAAATATTATACGTTCCGCCATTCTCGTTACGACTATTCGACGAATAGTACAGTTTTCGAATATCTCTTCTGCCAAATAAATAAAAAACAAAATAAGAAATTTCATACACTACGCAGGCTACGTAAAAAGTTAGTTATATGGAAAGACTGTTCTTATTGATCCATAAGTAACTATTAACGACAGCAAATTCTTATACAACATATATCTAGATACGGGGAAAAAGATTATTTAACCTTATGAAAAGATGTCGGTACAAAAAACTGCAGAGATAATATTTGTTTAATTTATGTCTATACCTTTCTGTACTGACATGATAGGTTCATTTTTTGCCAACGATTTATAAAAGGGTCTCACTTTTCATAGAAACTATAACTGTAAAACTATACATTTTGTTAACTATAATGATTTGCAATGTCAATGAAAATTCGTAGATCCTGGACAACAGTAGATTGTGGCGCAGTAATCGTGAATTTTGCATCCGTTAGTATCGAGTGATAATAAAAATGTTGATGCACGATGGTGTATACGAGTTGACTTTAACGGATCGAATGTCTTATCGGATTTTCCCCCGGGGACAATCCTTCTAGCGGGAAAGAATGTAAAAGCCAACGTATTCCCGCACTTTATGATAAGTGTTTGCGATCTGCAGGCTGGTGCTAACGCGAGTACGACTTGACGATCTATCGCGCCGACGGTTTTTATGCAGTTCTTCTCTCCATATACCGTTTATCGTTTATCCAGAACTTTATGATTTTTCGGCCAGCCAGTGGGTTTATGAAACTCTACAAAGTCTCTATTGAACCTCTCTCAATTTTGCAAGTCCAATACCCCCTGGAATTTCCAATGAAGAGAATCGTATTTCTTGCACCGTGAAATCCCATTCAACAGGATAAATACCCCTGCAGCTATGAACGGCAAATTTCGATAATTAACAACACGATAATTAACGTTCCTTTTTCTGTAATATCTATCTTATTCCGGTATTGTAATTATAAACGTTCATTTGACATATACATATGTACAGATAATTATCAGCCTAAAGTGTAATACTGTTAAATTAATCCAATTTCTTTGTTTGCTTTTCCATTGATCGTTGTGCACGAATAACGGATGGAAACCTTTTTTATAAGTCAGTTACATAAACTGAACGTATTTCTTTTAAAAAGTAATGCTGTTTAGATCGTTTTATGTAAATAATTATTTGTACCTTTGTGGTGTAATACTTGGATTACATATCCGTAGACATGTGCAAACACATTATAAAAACGTATTTAATAAACTAAATTGAACTTAATAGCTAACTTTATCCATTGCAAATTCTACCGATATTCCACATATCAATTATAAAAGGCCAAATTCTGACTTATTATGCAGTTATATCGGTTAGAGCTGCGCTTACGATGTAAGAGATGCCGTAAAACCGACGTATGTTTTTTTAAACGTACACGCAATAAAAATGCATCTACTCGAACGGCATTGAAGGCTCTTGGGAGTGCAGTTCGTGATAAACTGCATTGGACCCTGGTCGCTTCACATCCCCTCTTCTCCTCTGGAGGACAGAAACTTTCGGACGGGGAGCTAGTATAAAACTCGATCATCGGCTGCTTGCGTTTACCATCGTACTTCGGCCTTTTTCGATAAACCAACCCCCTCGGTATCTAACTATAACCGCATAGAAATCTCAGCGACTTCTATATGGCACTAGCTATTTTTATTCCTGTCTAGTCGTTTTAATGTTGCTTACTTTTTAAAACAGTAGCTAGTATTTAGTGAATCTGTTAAACATGTTTCTGGTAGTTGTGAAAGTAAAATAGAGTATTTCTGTTAATTGTTGAAACCTAATATTGCTTTTTGAATTAGTCAGTCCCATACAAAACGTTTCTGTGTAAAAACGGCATTTTGTCAGAACATAATTAATGTATAAACGTCGACAAATGATTAACTTACAATTAGTAATATACTCAATTTGGTAGCTTCAGATGATTGGTTTCATCTATTCATTATGATCCTAATCAATGCTATTATTAGGTTTTCGTAATCGACACCGCAGCTTCACGTTTAACATTTCATTACAATGTTTCAAATATATTGTTGTTTAATGATGTCAATGCCATTTTAGTAACGTAAAATTAATTAGCCTACACTACCTTTCCTAAATATAAACAATTATTGTGGCTGTACAACATCTACACAGGACAATTGAATTGGATAGAAATGAAGTACGTAATTATGCAAATGTTAATTGCTCGTATATACATACACAGCGACTAAATTGTCTGGTTCCTGATTTGGAAAGTGCAATCTGCGAGGCTAAAAGACTCTCCCACACGGGCAGGTTTTTTTACTGTGATGATATACGCCTATACGCATGTGTGTGTGCGCACTTATATTGAAAACATAGTGAAAAAAGAAGGCGCGGCGATTAGGCGGTTAAAAAACTAACTGTACGCTAAAAGTATTACGACTACTACTACGTCTAAATATCGGAATTTCCATTAAAAAAGAATTAAATATTGAATTGATAGTTCGTTACTTTTAAACTCGCCATAATAAATTACAGTTTGCATATTTTCACGTTATATATGTTGTAACTGTACATTGTTGTAATTGTACACTTAAACTATTACGACTACTACTACGTCTAAAATGTCAGAATTTTGATTAAAAAAGAATTAAATATTGAATTGATAGTTTGTTACTGTTAAATTCACTGTAATAAGCTACGGTTTGCATATTTTCACGTTATATATGTTTGAACAATTGGTATGAAAATTCCATAAACCCTCGTCACGATATCTATCTATAGAAAATAGTGTGAGATAATTTGAATATGCAACCAAAGGCGACTAAATTAATATGTATTACATGGGTCAAATTCTGCGGCTACTTATTAATGCTACAGGCATGGCGATCATAACATAATATTATGCAGGAGCATAGCAGAATAATTAACACAACGAGAGGCATACAAGACAGTTAATTAACCGAACGAAAAGCAACTGCTGCTGTGGAAATATATATTGATACTCCGAGGCAGCATTTTTCCTGTATATCCGCAACGAGCCGAACTAACAGTAAAATTAGCAAATACTTGCTTGTATTCATTCCAGTAAGTAAATACAATACGATATTCCGCGGTGCAGTTCGGGGAAAAATTTGTTCCCTAGCTCCGATCGAGCGTAATTGGAAGGTACGATCGAACAGGAAATATTGAGAATTCGTCCTCGGAGTCCACGCATAAATTCCCAAACGACTCGTTCCACTCTCGCTATTTCCATTTTGTCAATATCTTCCAGCCGAAATCTACGTCCGCATTGTACATTTGGAAAAGGAAAATTTTAACGGCAGTGCGGCATAAATTGGACCGACGGACCATTTTGAAAATCGATTCTCACCCGTGAAACGGCACGCCCCGTGTGTCCCATAGAACCTAATAGAAACTGGAGGAAATGAAAGTCTGTTCGTCGTGTTTGCTGAGAGCAGATAGAAGAAATCGACCACCTTCAACCGACTCGACCTCACCCGCTTTATAATATCAATAGTAAAACGCAATGCAGATTGAGATAGTTAAAAGCTTCTCACTGATTTCAGAGAAGAAATTAAATATCATGGAACGATAATTATCAGGTTCGTAATTACTGTTACTAAGATGGGTAATGTAAGTAGCTTCTTTCGCGAAGTTAAAGATTCACATCATAAATATTAGTATTGTTTGATAAATAATTCTTCCAACTCGAGTAATCTATTTGGACACTCACTGGCATAAATCGAGGCTATTTAATACACGGTTCTAATTTTCTGTTTCTTTTACTTTGAGTAATATTGGGGTCACATTTACAGCGATCGATGTATGAGTTTGAATTAATATATTAATACCTGACGTGTTTAATACCGCATACTAACACCTGCAGTTTTTACCGAAGATTACATTTGCACCGATAACCTGTTTGTAAAGGAAAAATCTACCAAAACTAACGTTTATTCTCAAAACCAAAGAGCTCTTGAAACGCAGAATTTATTCCCAAATAGGTCATTGGGAAAAGTATATATTTTAATCGAGCAAAACCTTGTTGAAAAAATGACTAGTTGACCTTCTTCCTAAACATATAACGTATCCTATGCACTAATATGATAACTCGATTACTTCAAAAGTGTGATTTTCAAATTCATAAAATTCATAAAATACATAATTCATAAAATTACGCCTAAATAGCGGTGTATAAAATAAATAGATAAATTACTTTGTGTTAGTTTTTCAATCGAAAAGACCTAACAAAGACGGAGTCAGTGGCGAACTATTAGAGACCCTTAATGGTGGTCCATAATCTTCATGGAAGCATTTCTAAGAAAAACCGCTTTTGTCAGTAGCCGCAGAAACATCACCTACCAATTCTTTGTCTTCTTTCTTCTTCATAGGTATAAAAACAGAAGCACTCTTGTAATGAAACATTACATTTTACGTTCCCATCTGGTAAAGAGCGCAAGACAATACGTTTGCGGATTGTTCTTATACATGTGATATTGTTGGTGCACAAGTACAAGTGAGCCAACTGGTAAGAGTAAAGTAAAGAGAGCGTAATCACGACGCTTTGTGAAATATTTAAATGCATTAAGAAAACAAAAAGGCATTGTTGAATCGTCGATATGAAAACTTTACGAAATACCGGTATATTTTCGTTTTGTAGCCGAAAACTTATTGCTTGTGCCCGTTCAAAGTAAGTTTAGGAAACGAATACAAAATGTAAAAATCTTTCAGTGCTGCGTAATTATTAGCAATTAGAATATTTCGATTGAAACTGTTTGATATATCTTTTTATATGTAAATTATCAGTTGTCATAATTAATGCAAATGCCTTGACTTGGAGTGTCTATACATACGAAAAATATTTAATATGTAGGCAAAATTTTCAAACTTTAATTTTGCAAAATGAAAAAGTAGAATGGAGAAGATTGGAAGTAATACTTAGGTTTTGAATGTTATTTTCCACTTAACCTAATTTTCAAGTAAATGTAAATAGTAGTTTGGAGCCTAAAAGAAACATGTACATACGTCAGCAAATAAAAATATAATACATACGATAGGTAGATAATATGACCTTTGTTCATTACAGTTTCATTCATTTTCAATCAGTTTCAATCATTACAGTTAATGAAATAATGTCCCTTATTTACGTACTTCAGGTAAATATTCAATATTATAGCAGTTTTATACGGAGAGTTATTATTCACTATTACGATACGTCGTGTTTATATTTTTCGATACATTTTTCTGGATAAAGAATTCTTTCATATATTATTTTATTTGAACATCTATGAAGAGAAATTTTTGTTATACTTTTTCCATACATTTGTTATTTCTTATTTGGAATATCCATTTTAGCCAGGCCTGCGGCCATAAAGCGGTACAGCGGTATAAAGTCGGCACATACACGTGTCTCGAACTATCGTCCGGGGATTTTACCGATTCATTTCCACGGGTAATCGTTTTCATTGCACAGGGAAATAAATCAACAGCATCTGCAAACGATAGTCGTGGTACTCGCGTTGTACCATACGTGTGTCAATGTATTACTTTTTGCACTAGTTTCCTTAACATTTCTGTAGATATTCCCGACTGTTCTACCTACACAGGGGCTTTACGTTTATGTAAGCGTCCTCCCGAGACACAAGCTCTTCCTTACGATAACACCGTATTCTACACAATTTCTTGCAAAAACTTATCTTCGCGTGTAACGCGGGTCAATTAGCCAGTGAGAGCTGGGAAAATGTAAATTTCACGCTGGGTTATCGTCGTTATCACGAAAACTACAGCCAACTAGTCTGATGGCTGCAGAAAGGCATTGGATCTCATGTTATTCAAATTCGGGGATAAATCAAACCTCCGATCCGGCTTTTACACCGGGAGCCATACGTACATGTACATTGGATATGTGCAGAAATATACCGCAGAAGATCGTTTACGCTCTTTATGTACCGGCGTATGTATTTTCATACGCATATACCGGAGTCAATATGTACACATAGAATGTACCTACTATGGCACACGTGTTTATTTCGCAGACCTGAAAAATCGTGGCCGTTAGTAACCGTCGGTATAAGGCGAATGTGCATAAGCAATAATGTCTTTAGAAGCACGGACAAATATATGGCTATAGTATATGTATGGTATACGTGTATGTGTATATTAACCTATGTATCAGGCAAGTGTATGGGTGTAGGCATATAGATATGTCGACACCTCGACACCGCGCTACACAAATAACAAATGTGTGATTTAATGGTGCCGGGCTGTTTATCATGGTACGTACCACTGAAATGCATTAGCATTTCGAATTATGATCTAGGGAAATCACTTTACGTCATTCTTTTCCGCTGTAGAAACGTGAAGAATATCTATCTCTATTTCCATGCGCACAAAACAGTGGACTACAGTACACAAATAAGGTATACGAGTATCTAAACTGATTAATTTACGAATGGCTTTGATACTATAAAAAAAGCATTTTTACAAGTGTCTATGCACAGCAAACATTGCTAGCTTCATTGTGCGGTATATTATAAATATTACTAATGCAAGATACTAAAAGATTCATAAACAAAAATATTTCTACCGCATTTAAAGCTTATACTTGAGTCTATCCAATTAAAATTCAGTATTTTAAGTTGAAATACTAACGGGTTAAAAGTGCACATTAAATACCTGTTCAAGATTATATGTTACGTTAAAAGTACTCACGTTACAGAATTAAGTACATTTAGGAAGTTCTCTATATCTTCATATTTTGTGAAACACGTATACGCCCCGGGCAAACTCTGTCAAAAGCATAACATTGTCAGCCGTTTGTTTTCATATATCTCTTACAGGAATTCGCTAAAATCTGTTAAAAAACAATATCTATAATATTTCGTATACGATATTCGTTACAACACATTGTAAATAAATGAAAAACACATGTCCTTTGTCTGGACGTATTTGTAGATAATATAATATAAGATAATATACAGGATAATAAATAGAATAATATAATATATTTCCGTAATTTGTGATATACATATACGTTCAACTAAGGATGCGTTTTTTTCGTTTGTTTACAATCTATTGTAAGGAATATCGTATACTGTATTGATCACAATTAAAATTATTTAAACATCCTATTTCGATAAAACATATGTTGAATTCAAATTTAAAATATCTGTAAGCGATTATATTCATCCATGATTACGTGCATGTACCATTTATTTTGAATTCTAAAAGCTATTTCCTGCGCTGCTGGCCGAATGCCGCAATTTCAGAAGCCTTGATAGTTCTACATCTCTCCAACTGATTTTCCTGTTTGGGTTTTTGTTCTAACGCAATGTTAATATCCGAAAAACGCAAAATAGTTAAAACGAATAAGTACGTGAAAGGTAAATGATAAATACATCTCGTATCCATGTATCAACATAAACGCATTTATTCGTCAGACATGTTCGCAAAAGTTTTTTATGGTTAAGTATATACAATATAACAGTAGAACATGCTCGCCCATATTAGCAATTACTGTGGTGAACCGCCTAATTGGTTTGCATGAAAGCGCACATCCGTGACAGAATGGTTCGGAAATTACACGTATTACGTTAAATAACATAAAGCTTATAATAACATTCGCCTCTAGACTGATAATCCGTTGTAGCGCCCTCGAGTCCTCACTAAATGCAAATTCACTAAAATTGACGTACAAGGTCCTGCCGCTCCACCGTAAATCTTCCAAATATTCCAGTTAGAATACAAATTGAACTTACAAGGAAAGTACCCGAGGTGTACCTCACCGATTTTTTTCCTTTTCAGATATGTTGTAGTACATCAAAAACTATTAGACACGTATTTTTTTGTACGTGCCCATAAGTCAGTTGAAGGGGTGAAAACTGCCCCTAAAGAGCACCGCCAAAAACCATTTTTTGCTGTTTTCTTCACAACTAGGTACAATTTTTCAAAAAACCACTGGGAGATTATTACACATTAGTAGACAATACTATACATAATATTTTGACAAATGGGGGTCACAACCCTTATTTTTATTTGAGGAAAAACGTAATGTTTCCGAGCATTTTTTGTGTAAAACTTCGAGATTTACACCAATTACAATGAAAATTATACAGTTATAAAGAAAATAAGAAATAGCAGTTGACCACTTTCGGCGTTTTTAAAAACAACAACCTTTTAGGGGGTAAATTACCCTTAAATTACATTATCGTATTTATTCATGGACAAAAAAATTTTAGCTAATTCTTTGAGAAATTTGGTTCTCAATAAAACCGTTTATCACTAATTCAATAGTACAACCAAAAACGCGGTGATTTTTACCCTTTTAAGGGTGGTTAACTACCCCTCGTACATAGTCAGTTACCAACTTACCTTACACAGTGATTGTTTGAACTTCCGTATTCCGCGACAGAATTTCAGATCGAGATTTCCAAGTCTATTTGTTATAAATTGTAGAAAATCTCCGAATTTGAGGTAAAAATTCTCTAGTTTTAGGCGTAATATTACGCGGGATCGCCATTTTTCAATTTTCCTGGTTATTAATGATATACGTTATCTTATAAGTTTCTAATAAGTATATTTGGTTCCAAATAAATTTCTTATTATAATTTTTAATGTTTAATGTTTATGCAGTAATCTCGATAGTTGTTGGTTTTTATAATTCGTAGAATAGTGGTAATCGTGAAAAAAATGGTTCAAACATAAAGACTTCTTACACGATGAGCATCTTACAATTGCAACATTAAAACATCCTTCAATATCGCACTCAACATGGTATTTATCTCCGAAACTAAAATCAACGGGATTGTCGAACATATCTGGTTTATCATCAATGTAACCGGTTTTATACCTTGAGTATTTAAATAAATTTACGTATCTTGGAGAAGATAGCTGATTATGGAGTAAAGATTGCAGTTTGATAATGTTATTCCTGAAGTGCAAATTTAAATTTTCATTCATTAATATTACGCTGTCCGAAAAGTGTTTTACATAATTTTTCCATATTCTGAAGCCATTCACATCTAACGGTTGAATTTTACCATTTGTGCCTTTCGGAATTATTTTCAAGTTAATATGTTTATTAAGCGGTGTTGCTTCCCTCACAACGTCAGGATAATGTCCACTCCACAAATCAATTAACAAAACGTTTGAAGAACTAACATTTGGTAAATATACGTTTTCCAACCAAGTTTTAAAATGATCTGAAAATAATATATAGTACCTAAATAATGTCAAGAGAGATTATTGCCAAATGTTGGAAAAACAAATTATACCTGAAGTAAGTTTTCCTGGTTTCGAAGCCGTAATATAAACGTTAGAGGCCGTAAATAAACTTGCTTCTACTATAGGTCCAAATTCTCCTGTTTTTTCCTTCATTACAATGAACAGCGGTGAAACAAGTTTTTCATCTGCTGATATTGTCAGTTAAATAGTATAACTGTGGGTCGTGGAGCTGACTGATTGTACCATACATTGAATTTGTTGTTCTTCTTCCACGGCCAAAGTTCGACCAGTATGCATTTCTACCTCAAATTCGGAAATTATCTACAATTTATAACAAATACACTTGAAAATCTCGATTTGAAATTCTGTCGCGGAATACGGAAGTCCAAACAATCACTGTGTAAGGTAAGTTCGTAACTGACTATGTACGAGGGGTAGTTAACCACCCTTAAAAGGGTAAAAATCACCACGTTTTTGGTTGTACTATTGAATTAGTGATAAACGGTTTTATTGAGAACCAAATTTCTCAAAGAATTAGCTAAAATTTTTTTTTCCATGAATGAATACGATAATGTAAGTTAAGGGTAATTTACTCCCTAAAAGGTGGTTGTTTTTAAAAACGCCGAAAGTGGTCATTTGCTATTTCTTATTTTCTTTATAACTGTATAATTTTCATTGTAATTGGTGTAAATCTCGAAGTTTTACACAAAAATATGTTCCGAAACATTACGTTTTTCCTCAAATAAAAATAAGGGTTGCGACCCCCATTTGTCAAAATATTATGTATAGTATTGTCTACTAATGTGTAATAATCTCCCAGTGGTTTTTTGAAAATATTGTACCTAGTTGTGAAGAAAACAGCAAAAAATGGTTTTTGGCAGTGCTCTTTAGGGACAGTTTTCACCCCTTAAACTGGCTTATGGGCACGTACAAAAAAATACGTGTCTAATAGTTTTTGATGTACTACAACATATCCCAAAAGGAAAAAAGTCGGTAAGGTACACCTCAGGTACTTTCCTTGTTAGTTATCATTAGTCAAGGACGGTTGAAATTTGTAAAAATCACGGAAAAACTAATCAGCTGATTATCGTTTACATTAATTTTAGAAAATACCAACGTATAGCAAAAGCAAAAAACCTAAAATCATGTGCAAATGTAAAATTATCTATATTTTGTGTATGTTTACACTTCAAAGAGATATGTACGTAAGAAAATCAATTATAGCTATATTATTTATACAAGCCGTTATACAGGCACCAAGATAGAAGGAAAATGAAAATAAATGATAGAAGGAAAATGAAAATTCCAATATACTAATAAGTGATGTGTACAATCTGAACGTTCAAAGCAGCAATATTAGCGATAGTTAACGATAGTTAATTAACGATAGTAATATTAACAATAGTTTCACATGAAATGGAAAATAAGAAATTAGGTTAATCATATCAATCGTTTTTAAGAATTAACAAAAATGTATGATTAAATGACATAATACTAATGAGATAATTTCCGCAATTATTAAAATCTTTTTATCAAGAATTAGGTATTATGAATTTTTTTACACGTTCAAAAACGGTAGTAATTCTTAGGTAAGATAGTATCATAGAATTTAAAGGTTAAACTCTGTACTTAAATTGTTACGTCTTATGGGGTTGTCAAGGTGTTTTATACTCCGTCTGGCAAGTTGATTTTCCATCTGCCTTTTCTGAGAATGTATCTTAATCTGTATGTAAGGATAGTAACGTGAGTGGAAAGAAGTTTTAAACAGCGTGTAACTAGCATCTTTGGTTGGTGGAATCCATGATAATTCATTTAAATGAAGACACGAGGATCGCTGTGGAAAATACTCTTGAAATATTCCGTGGGTGATTTACATATTTCCAGCTTGTTCTTATACGACCTCTCTGCACACCACGTGATATTCTTGAGGGATTTCCGCTTCCGGATTCTCTATCCAGCTCTCTTTGACTCTCTTTCAGGCAAGCGGGATTCCTGGCTAGATTCAATATTTTCCTAGCGAGTTTACACTATCAACCTTCCGCTTGTTTACAAGCAACGGGGTGGTTGCCCATTCACAGAAGACTCCTCCAGGGAACTGGATACTCATAGTACAGCCTTCACGTTTACACTAAAGCATGATCTGCTTCTCGTCCGTCGTTAAATTAACGTCAGCTATCGTTTACCCAGTACACGAGGAAAAAAGTTCGAAGAGTATGCATATGTTTACAATTTGTTTTCAAAACGATGCATAGTACGTAGAGAGAGAAGCAAAAAGTCAACGGAACTTATAGACTTTTCGATACCACGCAATTTATCCTGAATAAAAGCTAAAGGGACAATAATTATTGTTACTCGATATCATGATACACATTGTATTAAAAACTAAAAGCTCTTTATCATTTCCATACGAATGAGCGTAAAATACGTTTGAATCTACAGCTATTTAATCATTTGTTTAACTGCGTTTGCGATATGTTCAGTTCATCGAAAATTTGTCCAAATAAAGGATTATTGGATTCCTTTAAGGTTTCCTGAGCGGGTCAGTTATTCTTTATTTACGTCGGCCGATAGGAAATCTGGCAGTTAAAACTTGGCTGACCGTACCGTATTGTGCAATCCAGGCGATAAAACGTCGAAAGCTAACGAGTGCGTCCCACTGTCTCCATGTACTCCCCGTGTATTGTTGCCACATTACCGCGGTCTGCAACCGTAACTTACGCGACTGTCCCCGAATTCTCGAGTACAAGACTGTACTTCGCTTACTAGGTGATATAACGGCAACGGAAATTGGAGAAATGTGCTGGAACCTGTGGATGGTTTATTCAAACTCCTACCTCTTTTGCGAAACGACAATAGGATCTATCTACGAGATCTACGAGATCAAACGATACATTAACGGAGTTTAGTGATATTCTTACCGCAACACCAGTCATCCATTCAACAGCGACAATTTTACTTTTTGTGTTTAATTGTATGGGTGAGTAAATGTTCATTAGATAGCCTTCAATTTAATAAACATCCAAATGATTGCTCAGTACTGTCTATATGTGTACGTTAATATTTTTTTAGATATATTTTACAATCACACATATGCACATATTGTGTAGTATCAGACATATGCAAGAAATAACCATTGGTGTATTATAATTAAATAAATATTGGTGTCCGCTACAATGTTTCCTACCACATTCAATAAAAATAACAGCATTCTGCTAATATAATACTCAAAAATCACTATCTTAAAATAGCGAGATGATTACCCCTCTTACACACATTTTTAAATTGTTGCTGATTTTACGGTAAATATGATATATCAACAAATGGGGAAGGGGGGGGGGGAATACCGAGAAACGCTTTCTTATAAGGTATCGATATTCTACCAATACTCCATTTGTTAGCCAACGTGTTGGCTATATCCTGTGTCACCGTAAACACAGCTTCAGAAATAACACGACGCTTTTAACCTAGGGCAATATTTAGATATCAAACAAGTCATTTATCGCTACTAATTTTCTTCGAATTATTTATACGCAGTACTAACACGCCGACTTGACCCTTCCCCAGTGATATAAAAAAAAAGGAATCGATTTAAAAGAATGTATATTTTTGATATTTTAAATTGCTACTATTGGTCATAAAAAATACATGAATGTATATTTTATACATATCGGCTGTCTTTATAATTGCTTACTTTCTTTCCGCCTTTAAGAAAAGTATGTCTTGCGTTTGCCTATTGTATTGAAAAAGACTTAGGCGCACTTGATAAACCTAATTCCTATTGCTAAAGCCCAAACCGTTTCTTCTACTCGCGTTCCAGTATTTTTCCAATCAACATTTCCGTATAATGTGAAATTTATTAGACCATTATTTCGTCGTTCGAAACAGATTGCGAAATAACGCTCGATTATTTTTGTATAAGCGATTCATCGACAATTACGGCCCTTTGTAATAAACCCTCTGCAGCGTTATAAGCAATTTTCCCAGTGACTTTTAATTAATTAAACTGCGGTTCCTGCCCGACCGAGCAATTACGAAAAGTTGCAGTTGCGGGACGACAAAGGATGACCATCGTATACCCGTGTCCGATCAATGATCCTACACGACCCTCCTTTTTCCTGGCTTTTTGTTGGACAATTAGTCGGTAGCCCGGAGCTTGGCTTAACCGTCTGCCTCTTTTACATTGTCAAAGATCATCGAGTACTTTGGTTTCTCACAAACTTTTTTTATAAGGTTCTATATGAAAAGAAAACTAGAAGCACTATACGATGCTAAATACAACGCACTTCATTGATATACACGAAGAAATGTATAAGCTATAAAATATTTATTTTGTAATTTTGACACATACATTCAGTGAGAATAGGTAAATCAATGATATCGAGGTATAGAGTTCTTTTTGGGGAAATGCATAATAATGGCCATGGCAATTTTGCAGTCTAACGAGAATTATAATTTCGCGATGCACATGGCATATCACGAGTGGCACGTGCGTTATTAGTAATTATATAGGTTCTATCAGAATCGGTATTGTTCCCGAGCGATCCGACTCGATAATTTATGCAAGCCCAGCCCGGTTCATGAGTGGACCGTGACCTGTCGCAAGAATCGACAATGCGTAATTTAACGGGCCTTGCGCAACAATGTATGCTGGTTTCTCGGTTCAATTGCGTTACGAGCAACCCACACGTATCGCGTTTCAATAACAATCGCATTTATTCCATTCTTTCGCGATGCTACCGCAAAATTATCTGGCCTTTTCATTATCGCGAGAACTTCATGTGATTTACACGTGCAGAATGAAGCAAAGAAAAAAATGAAATAATACTTGAGTGAAACCCTTTTCACCGTATGATACTCATTAGCAACGTAAGCAATGACAAATAATTCTTTCCTGTGAAGTATATTCAGAGTTCCGAGTTACCTAATTAATTTTACGGTTGGTAACATTTGCCGTTTCAAATGTAATATTAAAGATTACAGTGGCAAGTGCATAATCCTGCTTGAAATGGAGTATTTCGTAATAAATGCTCTCTGCACAAATTCAATATTCACTCGGCAAATCTGCTTCTAAATACTTAGGGTTTTTCAAAGAAATTTCAAGAAGACTTTCATAATCGGTTTTCATAATCGGAATTAACGTGTGCTTTAAGCAAGTATTACGAGGATTTACACGGCGAAATTTGCCTATGATAATATTCATGAGTATTAGCAGCATGTAATAATATTGTGAAAGAATGTGTTGCGGAAACCGATATAACGAAATAATTTCACATCTGTGCTGACCAATGTTCGATATAAAGAGTTTATAGCGAGAAGAAAGTAATTACTCGATTGTTTCGTGCGAATGACATTCGAAAATGTCAATTCAATACCTAACTGTTTCTGTGTGAAAAGCAACGTGAAACGTGCATATCTAAAAAATATAAGAAATTAAGTAAAATTAATATTCAATTAAAAATCAATTAAAATAATGCGTGTTTCGACAAGTATTGAAGATTTCAAGTATGGAATTCATTATTAAACAATATTTTTATACTAAACTAATGATTTTAATTCTTAACATACTGACTTTATAGTATCTGGGCACCGAGAAAATGACATTTAAATTGAATTAACAGCAAGGTGTCGCCGAAAACGCAAATGTGATTTGTAGTCGACGTTACCGACCAGGTCTTCCGCGTGTTCACCTTGATCCAGATTTCAAAATATCAAGGGTCCCTTGACAGGAAATCGATATAACGTCGCTGATAATTAATGAGCCAATTGTATGCAATCCGTATCCACGTAACGCCTAATAATTAATGATGCTGTATTTATAATTCTCCTTGGCGGTGCATCCGTATTATTTATTGCCCAAGGTCTTTCATTGTCCCAGCAGACGGTTCTGTCACCATCAAAGAAAAACGTCTCGTCACATGACAAGGATGACACTCCAAAGTCCATAACTTTCGAAGAAGCTGAGCATATAATTAAAGGTTCCTCGAAAATTAGAAAAGACATATCATTTGATCGTCTACGTACTTTAAAAGGAACTTTTCAATATCACGACAAAAATGTGTACGATATATACAAAATAATGTACAAAATAATATACAATATGTACAAAAACTTGTAAAATATGTACAAAAAATGTGCTAACAATAAGTAAAAATTTCAATTGAAAAGTACAAGTATATTAAAGCAATACTAGTTGTAATTCAAAGCTATCTTCTTGTCATTATAGTAAACTTATCTCTGGTTCTGAGGCATTTATATACTTCTCCTTGTTTTTAGTCAATCTTTTTGTTTCTGAATCTGCTTCTGAAGTACCGTTATGAAAAGTTTTTAACCCATACGCCTTGCGGAAGAAAATCAACGAAAGGTTATTTACGCATTATTATACTATAAGTTGGATTTGATATTCGACTAATATTCTAACGAGGAATGTGTCGTAACATCACGTATGTACATACATGCGCATAAAAAACATGTAGAGTATGTATTTTTCGTTCATTCTACGCAATTACGCTTTTCCTGTGCTTAAAGTTCACTTATATTCCTTTCCATAATCCGTCGATTACGTTGATAACTACTAATAAAAATATCGAAAATTATGACCTATATGCGATTCCGAATACTTACAAAATCGATCATTCGTAGCTTAAAACGTGTGCACACTTGATAATAAGGTGGTAACAGTATAATGTCTCGTCGTAAAGGCATTACCGAGGCCACGCAATTACGATTTCAAGAAGCGCTTCCCCGATTTCTACGAATACGAACCAGAGTGGACATTTGATTAATTATGCGCTGACAAGTAGACGGGTCCTCGGGCACGTCAATGCTTCATTAAACAGTGGCCGAGCAGTGAACTTTCCTCGGTTTCCTTCGAGCGATTAACGAGAACCGCACGCACGCCTTGCCAAACTATCGTTCCGCCACACCCCTGCTCCCCTCTTCCCTTGCCCTTCCCCTCTCTATACACACGTTACGTTACCTGCGAACGAGCATTAATTTAACTGCGGTCCAACGTGCACCATTTCTGCTCGGGCGAGATGCATTTTCGGCAACTGTCACTCGCTCTTGACCGAGTCGCCGCAGAGGGTTTATCTGCATTTTCGCCAAACAACTCGGCCACCCTCCACAATTAAAAACACTTCACACCCAATCTACACGTTGATCAAAACCAATTTTATCTTCTTTTTCGGATAAAACGTAAGATTTTATATCCAATACTCTTAATGAATGATCAAAATGTACAAAAGTAGCGGTGATAGAATTCGGTTAAGAACGGAAGTTTGAGTAACTCGGGACAATCATTTTTGAAATATATTTGAAATATCATTTGAAATAAATCAGTTTTTTATGCACATTAATGTTAGATACTACAACTAAAACTAGATCCAACCTACTCAGGCACTGCTCTATTTGTGTTTTATACATAACACTTCACTCCCATTCTGCACATTAAACAAAAACAATTTTATCTGTTTTTGGGGATAAGATTTTGTATCCAATACTCTTAATGAATGATCAAAATATCCAAAAGTAGCGGTGATAGAATTCGGTTAAGAACGGATATTTCAGTAACTCGAAACTAGATCCAAACTATTCAGTCATTGCTCTAATTGTGTTTTACAGATTAAAAAAAAATCGTATCTTCATTCAGTTACATGTAACATGCAAAAATGTGTCTGGTAGTATTTAATAATTTATAGATACAATATTGACGATGGTTTTTTCGAAGATGTTTTAATGATCGATGTTAATTGTACATGATAGTCGATTTTAGTAACAATATGTGGTATTTATTGTTTTTAATGAGTCGTTGGATCATTTTAGATAAAATCATTAAACGATAAGTTTAAAAATTTAAGGTTATTGTACCATTGTCTGTGAAAATGAATATTTCGTTTAGAAGCATTAAGCATCATCATTATTGTCGACTGTTGAATTATGCGCCCGAAAGTGGAGCTAAAATCATTAACTGAGAGATTGTGAACCTAAAACTGCTATGTAAATATAACTTTAAAGTAAAACCGAAACGTCATCGACATTTCTTTATTATACCCGTTTATTATGTGGCATAGAGTTAACTATGTAGAGGTACAATGTAACATTAGCACGCGTAAAGGAGAGTACCCTTTAATCGGAAACATTTGGGAAACTAACGCCGGTTGGCACGTTGTTACGCAGTCGTGCTATCTGGCTATCAGCCTGCCAGTTACATTCCGCTGACAATCATACGCAATACGAATAACGGTAACGTGGCCGCTTCTGTCTCCATGATTATTCCACGGACAAGATAATATCTCGTATTAAACGATTCACCACGAACAAAGGCACAATCAACGTCGACGGTCGAGAAACTTTTTCCTCTGACTTTCGAACGATTAACGTTCATCGGCATTTTACTTGTCGTCCATATGTCCCTCGGGGGAGATTTTCAGCGGGCTTCCCTCTACGTGCGAATTTTCGGAACGTACGTTACCGCACGTTAATGGAATCGTCGTCGAAAATGCACCGTTCCCATTACGTGGCTATTGCACGTAGCATTACTTACGGCGAAACACGCGGGTCCTGCACGAATCCAACTCCCCTGTAGTACCTGTCAAAGGACGCGATTACTGTCCGGCGTAATTACGGACGGTTCTCCTTGATTCCTTCATTCTGCACACGCGCCATTGCACTTAGCGCATTTCCATAATCAACTACCACGTTTCCTAATGCGCTCGTGCAAAGAATCGCTCGAGAATACATCACGCCATTCCGTTACAGTCCGTGTCCCGTGAATTACCGCTGCACCGACTTCTCGAATAGAATGAATTATTAAGCCGTGCCATTCATTTCGCTGCGAATGATGCACGTAACGAGTTCATTTCCACCGAGGCCGTCGTGTACAAACTTATCCATTAACAAAGGAAATGACATTACTGCTGAATTATGTGACGTGTGTGAAACAAAAATTACCGCCATAAGATCAGTTCCTATTGCGTATTTATCTTGAATAATGTCCAGTATTAACCGTTTTCTTTTCTTAAACAGTCCCTTTTACCTTCCGCTTTTACTGAAAACAGATTTTTATCTTACCGTATGTACGTTTAAAAGCATTTGTCGATACAATAAGTAGTATAGATTTTTATTGTAAAGAGAACATTTTTACCGGTAAAGTTTGAAGAGGCGTTTCACCTTTTTTTTGTTCACTTATTCGCAAAAACGATGAAATACGTACTTCACTGTTTTCAAGGCCCTATCAATGAACTCAGGGTTGAATAAAAAAAGAATTCGGGGAAAATAATGTACGAGAAAAAGCACAGTAGAAATTCGATTACCCGAACTAATTGTATTTAGAAATGTTCGGATAATCGAACAACTCATACTAATTATAAATATATTACATATGAAACATTATCATTTTTTACGTAATAATTATGTGCATTACATATTTATTCACTTCTATTCTGCAAATCTTTTTTTTCTGTTAGGTATACACTATAAAGACCAACTGACCAAAATCTAAGCGATATTTAAACTTTTATCTATCAGACATATTCTACAATATTTACCCGGGTAACCAATGTTCGGATAATTGAGGTTTTACAATGCTTTCCTATGAAGGTAAAAGTCTTAAAGTGTAATGGTCTTTTTAAAGTAAGTCCTGCTTCAAAACTAATGGACCTGTTAACGCAGTATTGCAGCTAGATATGAGTGAAATAAATAAGCTATTTGAGTACAACGTACTTTCTTTCTTGTTCATGCCACTATCGC
Source organism: Hedychridium roseum (assembly GCA_963989215.1). Classification (NCBI taxonomy): domain Eukaryota; kingdom Metazoa; phylum Arthropoda; class Insecta; order Hymenoptera; family Chrysididae; genus Hedychridium; species Hedychridium roseum. The sequence continues at coordinate 1,778,890 of OZ022312.1, read as the reverse complement.
ATTAAATGTTAAAAATTTGCTTCTTCTGTAAAAAAGACAAAAAATGTCTGATTGTGACTACAGTCGTTATCATGGAAAATATATTAAACGCTATCTGCGCGACTTGTTTACATACGTATGTATGTGTATCGAGAACCATGCAATCGACATAAATATTTTCCGTAAAACATTCAATATTCTGTTGATTTTATTGACATTCATTAACAATTACAATTAACCCCATTCAGGCATTTCATAACGAATCTGTGTTAACGATGTACTTTTTGAGTATAACCCTTTGCAAGCCATAGAAAATTTTGCAGCGATTATTACCTGATCTTATGCAAAAACTAGATCTGTTAAATAACTGTAAAAACCACAACAGAGTTCATCCATACAGTAACAATACCTTCGACGAAAAATAGCCTATTTGTCATTTATCAAAAGTACTTTTATAAAATCGTTTAGATATTCTTTTAAAGTACGTTATTTGGTCCATCGCTTCCGAATTGCCGACAACTATAAAATACCTTATGTCTTAAAGACATTCTTCAATATAAATAAAAACGATGAAGATGCAAAGGAACAATGAACGAGAAGAGAAGAGAATTAACGGATGAAGAGACCCAAGCTGTACTTGAAGCGCAATTCGATAGAGAGGAAGAATTGAGCACTAGAGCGAGTTAAGGTGAAACGCATAGGTAGACAGAGAGCGGGAAATGGTGAGAGAATGAGAAGTTGCGGCCAAGGTCCAGCTGCACTGACCTCTTTGTCCTTCTATCACTGACGGTCTTTGTTAAGGGTTTACGTTTTGGAAAGGGCCATAGAATTGGCTTCTGAATTATTGGGAGCTCGGTCACTAAGCTCCGAGCACAAAACCGAGGGCATCCGCGGAAACCGGCGATCTAGGTTGCCTAAACGGCACCAAAGTACAGAGGGCCACTTCGTTATGTGAAACGCCAAACTCCCCGCTTACTCCCATCTACTTCTCCTAACGCCCTAGCATGGCTTTTCGGATAGATTGGACTGCAATAGTACTGGCACGGCTGAATATTCCAGCGATCTTCACGGCATATGTCTCTGTGTCTGCGCACTACAATACTCCGTTTACCAGGAAAGATCCCTTTGTTTGAAACATCGCTTGTACGGTACGCCCTAATTCGTTTCGACAAACTTTTACTATAATAGCATACTATCATTCACACTAACAATTAACAGAATCTCTTTTTTTTCACCGTTGATAACTCTGTCGGTAATGGGCGACTCTGCTGAATATTAAATTATTCTAAACACCTCGATGTATAATACATAAAATGCTAATCTGCAAACTAACTGTCAGCTGTTCCCGTTCCATATAAACAGACATTGTGTTCGGATTTCATCGAGGAAATAGGTCATTACGGCGAGGACGTACCTACAAATGTCAATTTCTTAATAGTAACGTACAACAGTGACGTGTGCTTGTTAATGGAGTTTGCAAAATACGGGAAATATTGCGTTATCAGTATTCCAACGAATGTCCCGGTTACATTTAAGGATACATATATTATAAGTACGTGTACATATGAATAGAGATGATGAGTTGTTGTTATTTGATGGGTGCAGATATGAAAATGGATGTGGAGACAGCTCTACTCGAAGGCTCGCCGACTCTGTCGACAATCTCCTCCTCGGATTACACGGATGTGACGTATCCAAGCACGGGCTCACCCTATTCGCCGGGCTCGCCGATCATCGTACCACTTGCCTATAATAAAAAGACACATGGCCACCAAGAAGTCACGCCAAAGCCTACGCCGAGGCATCCATTGCCGCCCAGGAAACCCAACTTCCGGATACGACCGCCCTATCTCATGATTTGCATTAGCATCATTGAGGTGAGATACATAGACGAAATTTTGATTTTTATTACCCACCAAAAATTAATCATCAACGGCCTAACGCAAAGTCGAGCGAGATTGTCGATCGCTTCGTATATTTGTCAGACAAGGGAAATCTATTCACTGCTTTTGTTTAAATGGGGGAGTACTGAAAGTAAATTAAGTAATGTCAGTTGCTAAAGTACAGTTTCTATGGTCAGTTTTAATTGTTTATATTCTAAACGATAATCGTGGTATTAATTCGCATGTTGCTCAACTTGTTTTTTAACTTCGGAAACGGTTGTTTGTCAATAGGGAATTTTTTATCCTACTTTTTCTCGTAATAAACATTCTTGCTTTATCGAATAATATTAAGCGGAACTTATTTTACGATGTGTAAGTGTTTGCCTCTCAATCTATCTGCGAGTTACAACCGATATTTATGAGTTACTCGTTGAAAATGTAACGTATTACTTATAATTTCAACATCTAATTAACGACCAATAATTCACCGGCAGTAAAACTGAAATGTAGAATGCCCATTTGTGCGCGTAAATGTATTAAGATCACACGGGCGTTTATTAAAATTTATTAAAATTCGGTAAAATGTGGTAAAATGAAATAACGGAGATAAGCTTTGCGCTTGAGAAGCCGTAAGCTACAGAAAGTCAAAAGCTTTCCTTCCACAGAATCAACATGTCACGAAGTAAAGACTCTCAGCAGAATTTTTTACCAATTACTCGCACGGATACACAGGAGTCGGTAGCGTAATCACAGTATTCCGCGGGAGATAAAAGCCGCAAGATTAAAAGGTGAACCGGGCGAAAGATTTTCCTTGGCAGAGCCGATTAGAGTGGCTATTGCTTGATAATAAGAATTTTGTGGGTAGCAACTTATGCAATTTCCACGATACTATTCCAAGCGCAGTAAAAAATATTAGCAACTCACGGCAAATGACAAACGTATCTATTTCAATGTCACGAACATCCACATAAAATACCGTCGATTACGCATATTTGTTCCAACTTCACTACCGTGTATGTCAGGTTTAATGATATTTAGATTTAATACATTATACATTTAGATTGAATCCGTACAATGCTGTTTTTCGGTCAATCTTTAAGTCAAAATTTATTACACGATATGCATACGAATATACAATAGGAATGTATACACAGGTTGCACAGCTTCAAAATTGATCGTGAATTAATATTTTTTACAATACCAGAAATTGCGAAATATCATGATTATAAAAAGCTTATGTTGTGCTTCATTCGGTAATATTTTTTCGCTTAATCCTTGCTGAAATATAAATGTCAACTTCGGGAAATTAAAGGGAAAAGTGTATTGTATATTGTGTATTTTTTGAAAGTTCAAACAGATTAAAATGCTATGCAAAGTAGTTGTGAGCTCAAATACATTTACACAATGCATTTAATGCTCGTTATTATCACACAAAATAAATACTTCAGTGACCTTCGGGTGCTATTAATACGTATTCATTTATTCATGTACGTTCATACAATAATCTTCCTTTCATTCTTACCATGAGGTTTACACGAGACATTGTTATTAGTAGCTACACGTGGAATAACATGGCAACCCTCGCGTTAATAATAAATCCGAAAGTGCAAAGAGCAAGGGAAAGGAAAATAGTTCGAAAACACCTCGGTCTTCGGTTAGTAATATCCTGGGCTGCGCAGGAAACCGTTGTCGAGAGGTAGAATGCAACCGGTAAAATGCATAAACTTAAAAGCACGGAAGTTAAATGCACTCCTAATTCGTGGAAGGAGCCGCGAACTCCGGCGCTATCTCCCTGATAGAGAAGAGCAGCGGGTCGGTGGAGGGGTGGGGGGTAGAAGAGGAAGAGAAAACGGAACAGAAAAGGAAGGAGGATTCAGTGGCGGATCGTGGGGGAAACGTGGGCGAAACGTGGGCGAAACGCTCTCCAGAGCAGCGGAAATAGACGTTGCGCGGCGAGGTAACGCAATAATAGTGCAAGGTGAAACTGCACTGCCGACGACGACGTGGCCCAATTCTCACAACGACCGTCGCTTCGCGCCAATTCCAAAGACATTCTTCCCGAGAAAGACAGAGCTAGGGGAAATATGTCGAGGGTAGCGCGAATTTTCAATTCCGTCCGCAGTCGCGTTTCAGGGAATCACTCGTCTCTGATAAACGACCCCCCCAATGTCATTTAAAATCGTTGTTTCTTACAAATATTCAGAAACTTTGACACCCCTTGCCCTGAAAATACCATTTCATCGTTCTTGCACCAAAAATATTGAGCAAATGAAAACATTTCAGCTGAAATTTTGTCAGTAGTGTTGTTTTCTGTGTACACGATTCAACATGTCTACGAACTCAAATTTGATTCAACGTCTACGTAAAAAAATATTCCATGAAATTTCAAACTATTAACCCTGTTACTGTAGTACATTTCAAAGTGATGATACTCGCACTGTTCGGAAGAAGTTACTTATTGTTCTATGCTGCTATACAGCGCTGACACCATGTGCCATGGAAAAACTCCTACGACATCAATGATCATAATATTTATACCTTTCTTTTTAGAAATTTAGTTGTAGTAACTTTTAATGCATGACTTTTAATGCATAATTGCAATTATTAACCCTTTCACAGTTTAGTCCATTAGAAGTACGAGTAAAACGCCAAATACTGCGCCAAATACCAAATACTTTATGCATCTGTATGAACAATTGTGCAAGTGATTTAGAACACAAAAAATATACACTTTTTTTATCTATGTATCTCACTTTATTACACTGTTAAAGAATCTAACATATTTGTTTTAACATATTCTGTACATCTATAACATTTCCAAACTTTTCTGCAGTTTTATACAATAGATAATTTAAAAATCAGTGATTGTATGATAAGTTTCGAAAGACGATAGTATTCGTGAACCAATCTATTAATTTGCTGCATTATCTTCAGTTTTGCCTTCTTGTCATTATAGATATGTATTATATACGTATTTGTATATTAATAGAAAATGTCTTTCAGTGAGCCGCAAAGGATCATTACAATCTATTTTAGTTTCAGGTTTATTATTTTCTTTTTTATATGTTTATTATATGTTTGTCCTAATAATTTTAAACAAAATTATGGCAATGGCGTTTCTGTTGTTGTTACAATTCTGTATAATTCTTATTTCTTTTGTTACTGTGTAATTCTGTTACATTTTGAAAAAGAACCTTTTCTTACCCCCCTTTTATCCTGTCATTTTAAAGGTATCAGTTAGTAACTGTCATTTTAAAGGTATCAGTTAGTAACTGTCTATGGTTAGAGGCAGACGTGTTTTATTTTACTCTTGGAATTTGTATTTATTTAACTGTCCTTTCGTTTACACTGCGTGAGTAAATCGAGTGGAGTTCCTCTGTCCTCTTTGTTATTGCTTCACACACTACCGTGTCTGACGTTAATGCGAAGAAAGCTTGTAATGCAGTGATGTGATTGAAAGGTGTAGTGTAGTGATTGCCAAACCGCTAGTCTGCGATTCGTGTGGAATTATGTCACATCCTGGCTCTTCGTGTTTGTCGGAAACCAACCATCCATAGATCCCTGGAGCCTTTGTTAATTTCGCCAACTTACAATTTCTAGGGAACTTTCTACCTCAGCGAACAATTTAGTGTCACTTCTTTTGGATCCGTCTCATTCAATGTTGAAAGGCGAGCTGTCTGTTATCAATGATAAGCTAAAAATCTCTATCTCAAGGATAAAGGAACTTCCCAACACGTTTAATTAAAAATCCAATGAATCCAACGTCTCAGATAGCTTGTCTAACAAATTTGAATTTCTGAACAGAAAGCTAAACAACTAACCACAACACTTTCTAGCCAAATAAACTTACTCATAGGGTTTCAAAAAAGGCAAAGGAAGGCGTTTAACATACTACTGTTTAATGTTAAGGGATCTTCTCCCTTTTCTGCGAATTCTGATCTAAACACGATCTTACATTTCTTGAATTCGATCAGTCCAGAATGTGTGACTGGTAAAACTAGACCTGTTATCCGTACCAAAGGATATTGTGAAGAAAAAGCGACATATTAAGAGTCTAGCAAGGTATCACCGGATCGATCCACCAGAAAACGAAATTATCGTCATCATTTACGAACACAATTGAGAAATTTCGCCGACGATTCGAAGAGCATCAAACATGACATATTTCTCGTACTAACATCATTAAGAAGGACATTTCTAGAGTAAACCCGCCGTTACCCACTCTAACCCACTCTAACGAAAATAAATGCCTTCCATCGTGCAATCACCTGTTCAATTTTCTCTTTTGATATAATCATTTTAACCGAAATATGGCTTAATGGTGAATTTTCTTCTGCTTAACTGATAATGAGATAAAATGAGTCAATGGGTAAAATATTCGCTGACTGGACAGAAACGAAGATACCAACAGTTACTTACATAGTGGTGGAGTTTCAAGAGCATTTCAAGACTTTATATCCTCTTTTATCATTCCTACATCTCTGTCAATGAAAAATCAAATCTTTGTTAACATCAAATGTGCATTATGTAACTATCTTTTAAGCACCATGCAGTTTTTCCCTGTATTTCATTCATTTTGTTACATACGTTTTAGTAATTCCCTACTTCAAGTTATGAATAGTTGTAAAATTTCTCGTGTTTACTTATTTGGAGATTTCAGTATTCCTCGTGTTAATCGGAATTCCAATATTCCTTAATAACCTCAACAAATGTCTAAATTTATGCAATCGTTTTCATTAGATCTAATATTTTTTGATGATGATAATTTGAAGATTAGTATTGCTGATGATAAGTTCTCCATTGTGCCACCTGTTATGATTTATACGGGTTTGAAGGTATTGCAATCAGGATAATTTTTTACAATAACGCGTCTGTGTGACATTCCTCTAGGTTGAGACTAAATTTAGTGGGATTGGGAGAATTTCTTTAAAGATTGAAGAGCGGGAATAGGCACGTGAGGTGCGGTTTTTAACAAAACGGAAGGTTCTCTCGCGGCGTACGCTTTTATTGAATTTTCTGATGTTTGTGTAAAGTTTTCTAATGTGTGCTTTCTTGCTGTCTCTGATTTTACGCTAACTATGAAAAGGCATTCTCCATCACTGGATTTCTCGAATTCCCCAGTACGCTATTTATTTCGAAACGCTTCGAATCAATTGGGAGCGTCCGGCGGTAATCAAATGTAAGAAAGAAAATTTGCGTTTTCGTTTCACTTTCCCCAGTGCGCAGCTGCTTCACCGCACTCCCAGTTCAGTAATGTTCCAACACAAATGTTAAAATTAATACTGCTGCAGCAAGAGAGTTAGGTACTCTAGTTAATTTTGTGCTTTACTTAGTTCATCAATACCACGGAGAAAATGCAGGAACATTCTGATATGGAAACGCTGCTACGAAAATTCTACCAAGAATGAGATCGAGATCCTATGAGGATCCTTTTTTATCATAAAAATTTCTCCTACCAGACGGCCCCCTTTATGATGCGTTTTATTACATTCATCCTGGTCCCGTATTTTCTCCATAAACAATTTACATTTTCGGTCAACCGTTTTCTTTCATCTGGCCGACACTCGCAGCCTTCAGTCCGGGATTTTTATGTCCGAATGCATATTTACGTCAGCTTTAACATGTACGGAAAAAAAGTATGTATTTCCATTTAAAAGAACATCGATGACCTTGATGTTTCGAAAAAAAATGACTTGAAATAGTACCAATAATTTGGAAACACCGAATATTTCTTAACAGAAAAACTTGGCAGTTGATCCTTTTTTTTGGTTCTCTGTTATCTCTTTTATGGTATAAAAAATAAGTTTATAAATATCAACACGTTATAAATATCAACACATTTGAAAAGCGTTCGTGGGTCATAGGTTCGCCACCACAGCAATAGACAAACCCTCTTACTCCGGGCAGATCTTTTATTTTGCGTTGACCGTCTTACATTACTACTGCTACTGCCCCTGAGCCTTGGAATATCGCGCTTTTTATAACAACGACTCCTCCGCAACCACCAATCGTGGAAGAGTCTTACCTTGGGGCCAGATGTGTAATAAAACGCACTTTCTCCAAATCCGCAAGAAAGTCTCTTCTGGTAAACAGAGGTTTTATTGTCAGTCATGTACCGGCCCTCTGATTGAATGTTTAGCAAACTGTAAAACTAAAAAGCCTGCCGCGCACATGGTGTTTACTGTAGGATTTTTAGGGTATCCAGGTGGCGTATCCAGGTCTACGCGTAAATTCCCTATCTCCCCTTCTTTTCAGGACACCCTCTTGAACTTAACGCTCAACAGTCATCCTCAACCATTCATTGGTCGCGCCCTTAGGTTGAAGCTACACGTCAGCCTGTCGCTGTCATAGAATGGATAAGAATGACTGTTGAGCGCTAGGTTCGAGAGTTTGTTCAGAGAAAAACCGAGCGAGTGAGAACGAACAAAGAATGAGCCTGGAATATATGTTACGGAGCGAATGGCCAGTCAGTAACGATCTACATCCTGCGAAAAACGGTCCACCCTAAATAAAGATCTGCCCGGAGTAAGAGGGTTTGTTCCATTGACTCCTCCCTGACTTCCATCACCACAAATTGGTTTCGTTTGCGGAGTAATCGGCGCAGACTTTGCATTCGGGTCTTTTTTGCGTGTTGTGAGTTGCCGAACGAGGACGCAGGAACATCTACTGAAGTTTGGACAAAGTACGCAGTGCAAAGAGTGCGGCGTGCGTTTGAGGCTAACGGTAGTGCTGAAATTAGCGCCGAACGTGCATTTTTCGAACAAAGACAATGTCTACACCGTCTGAACCGGTGATTCATGGGGTTGATGCGCGTATACCGGAATTCTCACCGAGCGACCCGGAACTATGGTTCGCTATGCGCGAACGCAGTTTCAAGTCGAGCGGGGTGGCAACCGAATCAACGAGACTCGGTTATGTTCTCGGGGCACTCAGCCCTCAATAGGCGACGGAAGTCCGCAACATCATCATGTCCCCGCCGGCCGAGTCGTACACGAAGCTCAAGACAGAGCTCATCAAACGAGTCGATTGCCCAACATGCAGGTCATTTTAGCCACCCGGGGGGACGTTGACCTTGACCGTGTGCCCCATTTGACGGATAACATCGCTTACACATTGGGCCCGCGCGCCGAGAAGCCGAGAACTTGTAACGGAACGATACGTTTGGCCGTCCGTTAAAGCTGACTGTCGAAGACAGGCCCGGAGCTGTGGGCAATACCAGCGATCGAGAAAAACCATACACGTTTCGGTGCCACTTGGAAGTTTCAATGTGCCGTCTCGAAGGTTCCAACACGTGCACATAGACATTGTGACTCTTCCCATTTCAGAAGACTGTAGATAGTGTCTAACACATGTGTGGACCACTTCGCGCGTTGGCCTAAGGCCTTGTCGATCAGCGACCAAGGGCAGACAATTCGAGCCTGTTTTACGTAGTCCACCCTGTATAGGACCGTCGTACAGGGGCGTATAAGTCGTACAAGAGGCACAGCTAGAAAACGTGGTTGAACTTGACGAGTCGGTATAAACGATATGAACAAAGGGTGGCCAAAACGTGGCGCATTGGCTGATTACTAGTGGCACATTATTAATTAATTTAACTGCGTGATTAACTTATCCCTTTTCCTCCCCTAAGCGAAGCAGATTTTATCCTAATCTCTGTTTATCAACCCCTAACCAAGAACGTAAGACGGTATAAAAAGTGCTCGAGTTATATGGCACATCTGAACTCGTCTGTAAGAAAATTGGCGCATGGTATGTGAAAGGTTAGCCACCCCTGATATAAACTGTTGTGGTAGTGTTGAGACTCGTGGATCATTCAAGAATTAAACTAGATCAGAGAGCAGAGCAGGAAAATTACAGTGAATTGTAACTTTTCTTATTCATATTCCTATTAAGGTATCGTAATAATTGTTATAGCTCATTGTACTCGGCAGAAATGTCGGTACGGTTATCATGTTTCGCATTAATAACAAACTGTAAGAAATCATCATTAAAAAAGAGATGTTTATGCATTGAATGATAAACGTAGTTAAAACAGTGCACAGCAAATCGAGAGCGAAGCTACATACATATATACATATATGTATATTGAATGTAAGAAAAGCGTGTTAGCAAGACGCGAGCAGTAGAAAATCATCTTTGGATTGGACTTATCTTTAAGTCCTTGGGGAGCAACATGGCACCTAATCGAAAAGTTGAAGAGAACTTGACACTCGGAGTTGTTTTATCTCCGGTCTAAACCCAAGTGCAACCTGGCCGCCGCTAGACGGTCCTTAACGCATCCCTCAACCGCGAGATTTAAGCACCCGCATAATTCCAAGCTTTCACGCGGAGTTTCAAAGTTTCGACACACCGCTTTGCTACTCGCAAATGCAAATATTTAATGAAATTTCCATGACACTTCGCATCAACACACTTCACAGAAACCCATGTAGCATCTGGCAAAAAACACGGCAGGGTCTTCCTTCCAATGAAATAATCATCATTATAATGCAATAACAGTCACCGATTACCTTCACCATTTACGCTTACGATTTTTTCTTAAAAACAATTTTATATTGTTCCTTGGTTTAGTGGGAGAAGAGGAATAAAGCTAATCTTATTATGGTACTTCATAGTGTTGCAAGTATATAACGCCAGTGGCTAGTAAAGTTCTTCGAAGATGAAATTATTTAGTGAAATAATAATGACCCTTCAAAGAAATGGCAAATATGTATCTACATTTGCTTTGATTGATTATGAAGCTATTAGTAGCCCGTATAAAGTTTCTGACGAAACTATAATTTATTATTGTGCGAAAATAATTTTAAGTCCGAGAAAAGTGTAGGAGAAAGTAAAAATGTGAAAAGTAAAAATCTTAAAGTATCCGGTTAAGGAATAGGGTATGAGGTGAACTGGGCGTGTATATATATATTTATAAATATGTGTACCTCATGAACGTGCAATAAGCAGCAACGAGGTAAATAGTTCGTGTCGTGGGAAATCTTTATAGAGGAACGCGACGCGGAATTTAACGATCAACCGAGGATGTTTTTCAAGGTGATAAAGATAAAAGTGTATTAAGAGGAGAACTAGCTCGGTGCCTCGCAAGGCTCGTAAAAACGTACGGACGTTGTTATACATGTGTCAACTCCCGGAACATAGTTGTGGAGGGAATTTCAAGGAATTACAAAAGGAAGGGAACGATGATTACCAGTAGCAGTTAGAAATAAGAACTACAAGTAATTATTTTATATTGAAATGATGAAAAATACACTTATAGACAGCCCTCCTCGAAGGCAATATGTATATATGTACCTTCAATTACCGACAATAAAATTGTATTAAGATTGACGGTATTCAAAGCTATTGTCAGAAGAAAACTGTAACTGCATTTTCCATAGATGTATAATACTTTCCGAGGGATAGTATCTTTCCATAAATATCCTCTGTTACGTTCTTATTAGTACGCCTTGAATGTAGATTTTTATGCTTCATAATTCTATAGTAAATATCTGTGGTTCTTTACAGCGAATCTTCAACATTTAGCCATCTCTTATAATTCGAAGTTTCCGTCTCCATTAACCGTATTCCGTTGTGTAAAAATCACGATAGTATAAAATGTACAAATATAAAATTTAGCGGTTAACACGTTTTTTAATTAAATGATTAATTAATATGGACACGACATACCTATCCTTTTATTTCACGGAACATACAGTGATTGTAGATTCTCGAAGAGCAGATTGAGTCAGGGACAATGAAGAAGTTGTAGTGGAAAGAAATAGCTACGTGAAGGGCCAAGTTTATTGGTGATCGAGCGATTAAAGGGCAGGCGGGGTAAGAGAATAAAATACTGCAGGTTGAAAGTTGGCACTTGTGTCGCAACAGATAACCGTCCATTGCCTCGGGGACGAGGCGACGTTACGACGATGGCTGGTCTACGATCCCCGTCAGAGAGTCCAGGGCTGGAGGTTCGCCTCGTATATGCTCCTGCACTCGAATGCACTTCACCTTGCACTCAACGTAGTGATTCAACTGGTCCTGGCCACTCCACTCGAGGTAAGCCAATCGACGAAAATGCCAGTGTTTAGTACCGGCAATCTCGGCATTTTTTTTATAAATCCACTAAAAATTCCAGCCTATACTGGAGTGCGCTGTTGAGCGATGTTATCGAACGATACGGTGTAGTTGAAATTAATCGGATTCAAATGTTTTCCTTTGTAAACGGTGTTTGGAATCCAGCGTTTCGATGTGTGTAATTAAAAAATAGGTTGTCCCAAAGCACGGAAAGAATGAAGTGTTTTTCAGCTCAAATAAAACGGAAATTTTAACAAAACTAATTCTGATTCGCGGACAGTCGTCTTAAAATCGTATATTTGAACACCTTTTTGATTGCTCATTAACTCTTGCTATATGAATTTAAACTGACTCTGGTTCGCCATCTTACGATCGACATACACCGTGTAGCAATAGCGTTACCCTAGACTTCCCGCGAATTTTAATCTTACATGTGCAAGATTATATTTTTAAACGTCGCGGTTCACTCGGAAACTAGTGTTAGATGACTGATTTTTCTAAAGACATTTCGTACTTTTCGAGAATTCGGTAAATTTAGAAATCCTTTGTGAAAGGAGTTGGTCTGATGTCAACGTTCAAGTCGATCTAATCAACTTTTCTCGAGAATTTGTGGGCCTACACACGTACTTTTGACACTCGAGCATACACGTAGCTTACAAATCCCTTTTTCCCAATATCCTTGGATTTCTAGAGATAATTATTGCATGTCTCGCAGATTTCTGGACAGACAGGCTTATAAAATAACCGAAACCGTGGCTGTATGCCATTAAAATGTCTCCGAGACGTAGCAGTGACGATTTTCACGTAAGCGTAGCTAATTTTTTACCTGAATCTAAACGTGTCATCAACCTTGAACTGGCCTCATTGACCTACGTCTTAGCGTCATCACCGTCATCACCGTCATCGTACGCGTTAAAAAACTGAGTGTCTGGTGTACGTGTGTATACCTTCTTTAAAATTGTTCATTAAGATGGTATTCAACGGTCCAGCCAGAGCTATGTAATTCCCTCCAACACATATGTACGTGTCTTGCCCTATTACCGCGTAATGAAAATTCCGCAAATTTAAATCTTATCGTACAAACGTTGATTCTACCAAGCACAAATGATTCATTCATACCACTACTCCTGTAGACAAGATAGTAAATCTTTTATAGTTTGTGATTATGTTGCTTTAAACATTTTTTAACGAGCCTACGAAAATATAAGTAATATTACATATAACGTTACTGTTGAGAAGTGCAAAACGTTATCACCTATGTATAAAAGAAAATTAGCAATCCCTATTCATATTTGCACTGTATCATAAAACCTTGACAAATAAATGTATTTACGTGTATCATTAACACACGTTTCTCTAATAAGAGAAATAAGTTGAAAAACATGAGTATTTTTAACTCGATTTTTGCGTAGAATTAGAATTTTTGCAACGACATTTTTATAAAGTATTCCTTCTTATTGTGATGAAATTTGCCTGGTTGGAACGAGTTGACCGTCCTCAGCCAGTTCTCCAACAAAATGGAGGAATTACCAAAAAGTAAAATTTGTTCTGTCAGGTAGAACAAGGGCGAATAAGTGTGGCGACTATCTATTTGGGCGGTGGTGTCTGCGGTGCCCTCGGAGCATCGCTTTTGCAACCCAGTCTTTATCTAGTCGGTGCCTCTGCGGGTGTTTATGCACTTCTCACCAGTCACCTGACACATCTCTACCTGGTACGTACTATAAAACACTTTACTTTTCGCTACGAAAATTCGCCTTGGGCCTGTTGTCTCTTCTCTGTTATCCTTACGCGAGACATTACGTTTAACATATTTCACTCTCATAACGAATCAATGCAGCATATGTACTTTATTAAACACTTAAAAATAGTAGTGATTAGATCTAATCCAGCAATTAAACTTACTTGAAAAGTTATAATATAATGTTAATTTATTACTTTAAAATGGTGTCATTCACGCGATGGCTGGCAATGTTTTCGTCGAAATTTCGGTGAACGCGAATGAGCTATAGAAGGTAGGGTTCGTTTTACAATGCGATTGTTGACAGTGCCACGGGGAGCTTCGTTACGCCGGATGGCGATTGGGCGCGGTTCTGCTGTTGGCCGGCGCGGATGTGGCCTCTTTGCCCATACCAGCGCTTCTAGGATACGGAAGAGTTGGCTGGGCCGCACACGTGGCTGGTGCCCTGGCGGGCCCACTTCTCGGCCTAGCCGTTTTCCCGAAGCAAAGCAAGAAGGACGCCCGTGGCCGCCGTTTCGTCAGATTCGTCCGTCTCCTCTCGGCAATCAGCGTACTGTTGCTGCTCGTAGGCGCGATCCTCGGCAACGTTTACCTCATCGCCCTGCCACAACTCCGGAAGCCCTCCTGACAAAGGATCGAGCTGCTCGTCAAGCTCTGCAGACGGTCCTTCCTCATCGTCAAGATACGAGAAGCCGCCAATCGAGTTTTCGAGTAGACCGAAATGCCGCATAGAACAAGAATCGACTCTCTTCGTTATGATCCGTCATAAACTCTCGTTAACGGGGACGTCGGTAAAGGATGTTTTCTCTCTACTCGATACTCGTGTCTCTATACAAGAGACACACCCCCGACCGATACGTATGTTAATCGATCGAAAAAACACGCAGAAGAGATGTGGGAAAAAAATAGTGGCCCATCCTTTTCAACGTACTACACAGAACGCCCTATAAATGGCACTTAGGCCAATTGTAAAAATGTTTTGTATCGCAAATAAAAACAAAGTTTTTAAAGTAGCCGCGAATCAGTAAGTATCGATTAAACAATTAACTCAAAAATTAGAAGCAATTAATTGACAAAGTTTCGTGCTGTAAGAGAATTTATGTCAACCCTGCGGATTTCTTCTAGAAGAATGTTTCTAATTATAAATCTTTACGTGGGGACTAAGTTCCCTCCTAATGCTTTCGTTTCTTCTTCTTTTTCTTGTATCACCTCATCAAAAAATACTTGATCCTTCTTCCAAAGGACGGAAAATAAATGTTATCCCTTTACAGAAACAATATGTTCGTACCAAATATACTTATGTCCGAATTAATTTGAAGTACATACGTACATGTATATGTGTTACATGAATTTTGGATAATTCTGGTTGTAAATCATGTTACGTCATGGTTGATGATGATCGTGATGACACACGAAATGATTTTTCAACAATAGAAGTCGTGTAATTAAAAAGTGAGAGCATTCAATTATTTCCGAAACGATTTAAGGAATACACACATAGAAAGATATATGTATATATATGCACCCATCCCTCCATTTACGCGGCAATTTTTAAACACGGTATTAATTTACGCGGTCAGATAGGTTTCGTTTTCTATTAAGTCGTGTCATAAGTAACTTCCGATGCATCTATGTAGAATCTATCGTAGTATCGGAAGTTACTTATGACTCGACCTAATATAATTTTTCGTGAAATTTATTACATATCAGAGTGACGGAAATTCTTACTTTAACGTAGCAATTTCATAACTCTGCCGAATCTCTCTCCTACCGCCGATGCTAAGGGCCTAAACAGGGCCTAAATGATGTCGAACTTACAAATATTTCAAGTGATGCAGATGATACGTTTGTGCCAATTAAAAGGAAAAGGTTGATTGTTTTGAATTACAGTAGCGATAGTGATGCCAAATTAAATTTTCTTTCGTTTTCTAAAACGTTGTTATATTTTTTTGTTAAGCTATGTGAAATAAATACGTGTTTCTAAAACTTATACTAGCTTTTATTTGCAATATTTTTTCATTTACACCGACAGACTCTATTTACTCGATTTTCATTCGCGTAAAACGAATCCACGTGGAATGGATACTCCGCGTAAATTGTGGGACAGGTGTGTATGTATATAAAATATATATAGTAGAATAACTATTGCAGTTATAAGAATTGTCGATGTAAAAACTGTTACTGCCATGCATTCACATTTTTTCCACGGATGAATGAATTTCTATAAAAAATCCTACATCACGGCCATTCTCCCAGCCGTCGTGAGCATTGCATATTATTCGTCAACGCCGAATTACAGTTACATGGTAATGTTTATACGATATACGTAGATACAATAACTATTCCAATGACCCCAGCGACCTCAAAACTTTTGCGCATATTCAAACAAAATTTCACCGATTGTAGAGAAAGGTTAGACGTAATACAAACGATTTCTTACAAGAGCGAACCCTCAATAACCAAATGTTTAGTGTGATAATAATGTTTGAGGCTAATGTCATAGCTCTTCGTATTTACATATGTACATACAGGTATATCGGCGATAAATATGAATTATTGCCAGACTGAGACGGCAAATCTTTTAGGAAGGAAATTATTATTTGTAACGCGCTCTTCCGAAGCTCTGATAATTGATTGACGAAATCGTAGCGAGTCTTTTGTTTTGTATTATTATCAGAGCAGATATTTCTCGGAAGATGTCAAATCTATATTCCTCCTAGGATTCGTCGGTTTTAATTCGTTTAAGATATCTTTTAGGAAATACGATACGGGATTTATGCCAAAGATAAATCAATGTGAGAATTCGAGTAAACAATACTTTTTCCATGCCGACAGTATAGGTTTTAAGTGCAAAAAGCAGATATTTCGATTTAGCATCAATCTACATTGTTGTCTGTTTTATGTGTATTTATGAAAAAGTGGAAACGTAAGCGCGCTAAAAGCCAAACACACAAAGTGGTATTAATTAACAACAGGTATTAATAAGCCCAGTATTATCTATGAATTCGAAAAATCTGCAATAAGCGTCTCCGAAGCTGTAATTTCTGCCGTTAGTGTCTGAAAGCTAGATACCTATTAAACTTTCATATGCGAATGTAAATAACTGGGGTACATCAAAATATAATTATTATTAAATTTTTACAACATCGATCATAATTCATTTAACCCTGTTTCTACCGATCAATCCGCACACGAAGTTGTTTAACAGTCCCGGACAATATTTCCCTCCACGCTTACGTTTAATATGGCACGCATTGTATCTATTCGATATAGGTCGGATTAAAAGTCAAAAGCGCGAATTCCGTAAATACTGATATTTTTCTTCAAAAAGTGCCAAATTCGCAATTAGGAAAAAAATTATCTTGAAAAGTGGTAAGGGATCAAATTCGTCGGAATCAAAATTGTCGTTATTACGAATTAATCGGTACAATATTATTTTGTACAAATAGCAATATTTATGTATTTTGTATTTATTCATTAAATTACAGCCTTTCGGCCAGGTAATTGAACTTGGTTTATATTATGTAAGTCTTAATCTCTCTTATCCGTCCATTCTCCCGAGGTTTTGTTGTTCCCCTACATTTTCTTTAAATTTTGAATATATCCGCCTTAGTGAGTTTGTTGCATCTGTATTTCCTTTTTCATCTAATACATATCCTAAATTCAGGTCAGTTCTTATAGTTTCACAATTATTCCTAAAGTTCTCTATCGTTTCTAGCTCCCGTTCGCAAAACCTATTGTACAATACATTTTTTCTTCTCATCTTGTAACCAGAACTTACTTTTATTTTCCATACTGCTGCATCTGGCGCTTGCTAGAATCTTTTGGCTCACTTTTATCCCTCCTCTTCTTACAATTAGACATTCAGTCAGCTCTCTTTGTATTAGATACTTATATTTACTATTATACCTAGGTTCCTTTATTCTATTACATTACAGTTGTCCTTGTATCTTTAATCATTGTAACATTTTGTAGGTTTATTCCACTATTCCTAATACGATATAGACCTACGTTACTATGCCCTACTATTCATAAATTCATCTCTCTATCTTTTTCGCACTTTCCCTCATTCCTATGTCCCAGTTTTTCCTCTAGGCATGCTTTCGCTTTCTTCCTATCCCCACTGTGCCTCAATTCTTCTTCGTACGCTAATACTCTCGCCCCAAGTTTTACGCTTAGTTGGTTTTTTGTCTCTTCCAGTAAGATATAGTCTGGTGTGCATCGATCCAGTCCTAAGATCCATTTCATGTAATTTGTCTCGATTCTCTCTATATACGCATGCTCTGTCCATCCAAAGATTTCCGGACCACAGGATATCATTCTTCTTTTGAAATTATCTTTAAATTTTTACTCAATTCTCGCAATACCTGCCTTATTATGACATTACTCTTTTTAACTAGACCTTTTAAGTGTTCTTCGTACCCTCCATTTTTTTTTAAATTGGAAGCCCAAATATTTATATTCTTTCACCTGTTCTATATTATTTTCTTTTTACATTTAATTTACCTTTGTTGTCCTACCTCCCCCTTTTCTGAACTTGACTATTTCGAATTTTTCCACAATTAGTTCTATCCTTATACTACTCATTTCTAATGCTTACCGTAATTCTTTTGTATCCACACTATGGAAAGCCGCTTTGAGGTCCACGAAAAATGCATATATTGCAGTTTGCCGTTTTTTTCTTCGTTTCTCTTTCTATCACGTGATTTAGAATGTATACATTGTCCATAGTGCTTTTTTTCTTTCTGAATGCTGCCAGATTATCTAGAATAATTTGCTTGTTCGCTATTTTTTCTGTCAATCGTTCATTCAACGTTGCCCCGTATAATTTATATGTGTGGCTCCTTCGTGCTCCCTTTTTTCATAATTGGGTGATTACCCCCTTCCTCCAGTTGTTTGGAATTCCTCCTTCCCTCCAGATTTCCTTTAATATTTTGAAGAGTGTCTGTTTTCTTTACCCTTCGATTAATTTCCGTGCTTCGCTCGGGATCCCATCCGCGCCAGCTGCCTTCTTCTTTTTCAATTTCTTGATTTGTTTTTCCTATTTCTTCCTCTTTAAGGTCCGGTTCTTTTTCTTTCTCGCTCTTCTCTTTTCTTTCCCTGTATTTTTCCGATCACTTATTTTCTTGTCCTTCTAGTACTTGGATAAAATGCTTCCCCCAATCGTTTATTGTAATTTCTTTGCATACTCCCGTTTTCTTCTTCCTCTCCTTATTCATGTATTTCCACACATCTGTTTCTAATTTTATGCTACTCATTTTATTTACTTGTTTTTCTCTATCTTTTTTCCTTTTCCTTACATAGGTGTTTAAAGAGTTATCACCTTTCGATATACTCACCTCTTGATCATTGTTTTTTGTGAAATATTTCTAACACTCCTTTCTAAATCTTCCCATTTCTGCGTCCATCCCCCCTTTTGATGCCTTAATACCCTTGTCTTCTCTTCATTTACTTCATCCATGGTTATTTATCCTTTCTGACCAATCCTCGCATTACAAAATCTCCAATTATTAGGTGTTCTTCTTCATTTTCTACTGTCATATACCTTAGGTCCTTTAATGTCTCCTTACCAACACTTGAATGTATCGTCCAAATGTCCCACCAAGTTTTTCTTACGCGTTTTCTATTCTCTACCTCCTCTACTTCCTCTCTTACTCCGGTTATTATTCCCCCCGTTGCATTATCTCTTTTCCTGGTCTTACGGGCATATTGATATTTCCATCTATAGCTCTCCAGTAATTTCTCTTTAATATTTTCCAACTGTTTTTCATCTGTCCATGTTTCCACTAGTTGATATAAATTACCGATAAATTCAAAATTTCGTATAAGGGATATTTCCTACAAATAGCAATATTTATGTAAATATTGATTGAATTCGCTGTCGCCGAAAATTGTCGGTTAAACATCTGATTGTGAGATATCTGTATTGGCTCATCGTGTGATTGGCTTAACAATAGTTTTTTAGTGGTTTCGACATATCCTTAACTTATCGAAAGTACCATCAACTAAATCTGTTTGAACGTGTCATGTAGGTAAGTCGACATAGTTGAAGAAACCTGCCGATAAAGCACTCTTATTCTCAACGGTACTGTAAGTTATTCATTTGAATTTTATACCTCATCTGCACCTTTATTTAATTCCCTGCGAATTCGAGTACGACAACGCTGTGCAATAAGTTTAAAATAAAATACATAAAATAATTAAAATAAAATACAAGTTTAAACTCCGGGAACATAATTCAAGTTGAATTGGTAAATATTTAAAGAGGACAAATTGGTATTTACACTATTTATTGCATTACCGATGTTTCACCTAACTTGAACGCTTGAAATATCTCTGTGGCGTCGATCATACGAAAAAATGTTTTGAGAAGAAATTGTTTCATTCAAAAGGGAAAATAATAATAATAATAATAATAAACGTCTTTATTGTACACATGTTCAGAAAGACACACAAGAGATACAAGCTTCATATAAAGAAAAGAAAACGGAAAAACGGAAAAAGAAAAATATTCTAATTATCAACAACAAATTATTTTAAGGTATTTTTTTCGAAATTTCAAGGACATCAATGTTTTTTTAAATTTATTTTAAACGGTTTATTTTTGACGGAGAACGATTGAATTTGTTCATTTTGAGATAACGTTAAACAAGAAAGTTTTTTAGTCCATATTGTTATTTTTATCCATGTTTTTTGCGTAAATACAGCAAAATGTTTATTTCAGAAGACGTTCGAAATTATTGCGAAACCATTTCTTTCCGAAATATCTTTTCGTATGATCGACGGCAACGAAGATATTTCAATTGCTCGAGATTGGTGATTCACATACTGTATATTACTCTAATATAAACTTAATTGCTTCGAAAGAATGTTGGGATTCAGTCTTTTCGTATGCTATGTATTGCAATGCGATAAGAAGTCTAAAGTGTAAAAAAACAAAAGAACAATCTTAGTTTCTTCAGTTTCCTGACGTCACTTCCTGCTTATTTTGACTTTTTTTGCCATTGTACCGTCAGCGTATAGAAAAAATATGAAAGACAATAATTCCAGAAATGCAGGATACAACATTTTTTTAGTCCATATTTAAGTAAATGCATCATGATGATTTTTCTAGATTTCCTTTAGATGCATCATGTAAAAACAATTACTAGCTAAATACATTGTTCCCAATGCTGACAGATATAATCCTTATAAACCGGAATCCATTACAAGTGAATATACGTGAAAACTTTAGACGGTTTACATGTTGCATCTCCTTATTTTACCTATATTATAATTTGTTGTATTATGTAGTCGTTTTTCCGTACACGTTAAGTTATTCCTGCACAAAAATATAATTTATTTCTTTCTATCATATTTACTATTATTATTATAGAAACATATTGGTCACAATATGTGTGTAAATAAATAGAGCGTGGTGTTTCGCCTGTATTTTTAACGAAATATTAAAATATCTATATCGATGGGAAAGGTACTTATGAAACAAACGCAAAGTACATAAATTGTACAGTCAGCCACCAGTCTGCCAGAAGCAATGTAAACAAACAGTTTTAATCCAGCTGTACTTGTAACAAGTGGGCATTCGTAGTGGACGTTTAACGAATATCTGATTAATTTCCTCGGAATGTAAAAAAAAGGAAAAAGAATTAATACAATTAAGATTTTGCAAATGTTTTCACCTTTTAATCGGTCAATTACAGAAATTCTGTGACAAAGTCTATGATCCAACGACAATTCTGACGAAGAAGTAACCCAGGCAAAAAATTAAATAAAACCATAATACAAATATTTTCTCTCCTTATCGGCAGTTAATCATATGGCAATGCCTACTGTATCTATCGATGGCTCATTTATCGTTTACACGAGGCGAACTGGCTGTGATTATGTTAGTGTTACCGTCAATACGCGATTATCCGCATGTACATATGAATTGTCGAATGCATAAATACACGATTATCTAGATAAATACGGATACATGTATAAGTACATATAACTGTGATTCGAGAAAACCCAACATCATCAGACCTGTTACCCCCATTGTGTATGAAAACAATCAATTATGTGCAATAAAAGCAAACGGGGCGTACATCGTTGCACTTTATTAAGCAGCATTATACCACACGCTCCCTATGTTCAATTAGCCCATAAAATCATTTCTCCATTCACATTTCTATCTTTGCATTATTCAGAGTTACAGCCGCAAACCAGTGGTAAATCTTTCTCTGTGCTGTAAGCATGTAAAAAACCTGATATCTGGGAATTCTAACTGTACTGTTATTCACTATTCCACTAACGTTAAAGCAAATTGTGTCTCATCAGGAAGAGGATAAAAAATTCGATAAAATAGTGTTTGAAATGTTTATAATAACAATCACAGATACGTAGAAATAGAAGTGTTGCTGTGCAGTTGTCAAAGAGAAAACTTCGAGTATCATGATGAAAAGCTTCTCTAATTACTTTCATTTGTGCCTCTGTTCAAATTAACCGATACATCGGTCGAATTATACCTTCTCTTATATATTGCTTATTCTTAATCCCTAAAACTACCCACAATTTGTATTTTATAACCACGTTGAGCATTCATTATACTCATTGTTCGTCAAGCATTTGTCAATGTTTTTCTCACAGACTTACAGAAAATTGCTGCGAAAGTTCCGCGAAAATAATTGTTTACCCATATTTGAACGGCAAGATTCTATGCAGTTGTTGCACCACGAAAGCGGCTCAAAGTTATAAGGTAAGGCTTTTCTCCCAATGAAATCATACAATTTTCTTTTATCTTTTCTCGCGAAGGTGTGACAGAAATGTTAAGCATACGTACGGCCAAAGAGAAAGAGTATAATTAGCATTGCGCCTCCCCGAATAACGCTGCACGAAAAATGCCTTCGTTTTAATTTTGTGTCCACGAATCGTTTGAGGAACTATTGAGATCGTTCTTAAAGATTTACGTTTAGCTTATCTATTAGCTTATATTATGAATAAAGAAATCAGTGCGCCATTTATACGTAACTTTTCACCAGAAAGTCACATCTTCCCAAAGTTTCATGAAATAATGATCCTCTATTTTTTTTTCAGAAACGATTCAATTCTTAGACTGTGTAATTCATAATTCCATCCGATCTTAATACAAGCTAATCGAAAAATCATGGAAACCGTAATTCAATACTTATATTAGTAGGAGCTACAAATGAACCTGAAGAAAATTAGTTGAATGTAATCTAACAAACTTTTGGAAATGAATGCAGATTCAGAATTACAAGATTTTTCGATTACAATGTATTTTTAGGAACGTATTATAAAAATTAGCTTAGTCAGCATTAAATTACAGAGAAACACGCTGAACACAATAAGAGACACCAATATAAGAAAACGAAAGTCAGGACGATGGCAACGTATTTTTTAAGAATAACGTATAAATACATTGTTCGGGTATTTGTCACCTACGTGACAATTTTTACCGACAATAAAGTTAATTCGCCATATTATTCCACTGAAACCTAAAGGAATTTTTTTACAGATAGTACGTGTATAAATACCTATACTTAATGTTAGATGTATGCAAGTGTATCATGTAATGATACATGTAAATCATGTACATCATGATACATGTAAAGACGTTGTTATTTCATAGACATTTTCATTCTGTATGATATTCTTTGATGTGTCGTTTAACATTTCGTATACATGGTGTTCCTTAAAAAAATGGGTATCTAAATTTTAGGGCAGATGGTACTTATCTAAACACTAATCTTATCTATGGTACTTATCTAAACTTATCTAAGCACATAAGTCGCAACAAAGATATGACCGAAAAGTTAATGACTTAAAAGTTAAAAAGACTTAATGAGATATGGACGATGATTGAAATAAAAGTTATTATGATAGCTGTCAGAACAGGTTTTTTTATGAACCTATTTAAAGGGCCCTGTCAATACGCATGTGCAAAGAAATGAATGCCATAAATCGTTGCTGAAGTTAATAGAAGTTTCATTCATGTGAAATTATTTGATAACAATTTAAAAATAAACATTAATATTTTATAACATTGTTTCAAGTAAATTTTACTCCACGTATTAACTTCCTTTCACTGAATTGGTTGTACTAAACGTCATCAATTCTAATTCTGTTCATGTCAAATTAAGCGAGAACATATTTCGAATAAGAGAAGTAATATTGATCTCCTCGACAAATCACAAGAGTTTTTACAAGAAATAAATTAAAAATAAATTTGGGAATAATATTGTCAAGAGGGATGATGGAACAGTAAGATTAATGGGGAGTTTGTTCAAGAATATCGGAAACAACAAACAGCCCGTTAAGTTGAAAAACGTTTACGCAGGTACGACGATGCGCGATTTAAAAAAGTAATTTGAACTCCGGCAAGGAATTTCTAGCTGCGCCGATTATCCTTCATCCTTTCGCGCTCTCTATCTTTTGCATTTACCCTTGGCCCGCGATAAATTGTGCAGATAAATCAAAATGGAACGGCAGCGTATACATGTATCTATACGTGTTGTGTAATGTGCAGAGAAAGAAAATTCTGGTTAAGGCGTGGAAGGAAGATAGCGCGTACGGCTGCTAACTTCCGACTTTATCTACTTACCAAGTGGCCCACGGAACGACTATGCTTCACAATTAAATGCTCATTCATCCCGCCGTCCTAGAAATCGTTCGTTCAAGAGAACCGATTACTTTTACGAAAAAATGGCGTGGTCAACTACTCGACGCTTATACGTTCTGACTCATTGTTCATTTCTTTTCCCATTATATTCCATAAATTCTTAAAGCTTTAATCGACCGAAAAAATGTTTACTATAACAATATCATCCAACTAATATTATCCACTATATTGCTATAATTTTTTTCTTTGAATATAGTTCCAGTTTGACAAATTCCAGTTTGGAATTTATAATTGTTGATGACTATGACTAAATTTGTCTAAAAAAATTCATATTTCTGAGTAGCATGAATTTATCCTAATTCGTTGCATCGTAAAGTAATTCCGAGAGTATTAGAAAAAGCAGAGTCATACACACGCTAAAAGAAGTACCATAAAAATTACACTTCCTTCAAGTTTTCAATGTACATATTATTTAACATTCGCTTCATAAATATCCCAAATATTTATGTCTATTACTTTTAGTATTACCCACAGTAGTAGCGATGGAAAAATCGTTAAAAGCCGCAGCAAGGTTATTATGCGAATTTCAAGTAATTGACTTGCTTTTACATTAGCAAAATGATAGTTGTATTACCGGTACTGACATTATCACCGCTTCATTTTCATACCGTTATATAATCCAGCTGGCCGGTTACTGTTAATACAAAAATGCAAAAATCGACTTCAACTGTATTTTCCACAAGGCTATGCTTGCAAGGCACTTTGAATGTACTTTACCAAAACGTCACCATGACACCCGACTGTAAGCACTCTAACAAAGCATTGACGTTTGACAATTTTTAGGATGAACTAATCAGAGTGCGTCTATTTATTAGTTTTTCAATCAACGTCCCCATATTATTTTCAATTGCGCTTAGTAATCTAACATTGTATTTTCGTTCATTAGCCATAGAAACCTACGTCTTAAGATAATACTTATTTTAATATGAAAATTAGCATACGAGTATGAAAAATCTGACGAATCATGGCGGATAAATTGAAACAGATGAACTAAGATAAATGCTTTCCTAAAATTAATTTCATGAGATATGGATTTTCACAGCACGTAATTTCAGAAAAAAAAACAATGAAATATATTTGTGCATGCATTCGCAAAGATTTGTTTCAAAAAGTGTATTAATAAGCAAATCCAACCTCCAACTTCATCCTAGAACTTGAAAAGAAAATCTTTTAACACATTCATCTATTTCTTTGACAACTAGATCATTCTTCAATGGTATATTTTTTACATTTTGAACATTGTGGTACATATACCGTTGAACCAAGCAGTTCTTGGATCGAAACATCGGATAGCAAGGTTCTTATTTTTCAATTCTCGTAAATAACAAATAACATGTTACCTACTATTGCTTTAAAAATATTAGAAAAGGGGATACGATTTCCTCGTATACGTTCGTAATTAACAATGGGCAAACAAATTTTCGGACCTTCACAAAAAGATCCGCAACCTAAATTTCTACGATAATCGATATTATATACATTAAATAAACAGTGAAGTTAAAAAGGACAGAACTATTTCGAAGAAATTCATTTCTCTTGTGCTCAAACGTAAAATTGCGAACATCGTGCGATCTACTTAATTGGTAAAAAGTTGAAAAGACATTTAAGGTGGAATTGGATTAAGCAACCTGTGTATGCCGGTGCAGTACTAGCATACTGAAGAAATAGATATTAGTGTCGGTCAAGGATTCCGTCTGGGAGGTTGGACCAAGTACCCTAATTGATGAGCCGTCGTTCAATGAGACCATTTGATGACAGATTAAACGGAAACCCTCTGTATAATGAGAAGGTGGGTCAATCAGCACTCGAGTTGTTTGCACTGGACGCCAATTTCCGTGCACCTACACTCGAGACAAGGACCCGAGAGTTCAGTTATAATTCTGCCTACGCGGTACATTCTACCATAGATATTGCAGCCTGCCAACTTGAGCAAACCACCGGTCGACGTCGGTATCTCGTTGACGGTCATCTTCGAGGAGCTGTCAGTCGTTTCCACGTTGTTAGTAGATCTATCTGACCCCGTGGAAATCTTACTCGACTCTCCTGATAACTCGAACCCTGTAACTGAAGCCGTCACCGTCGTAGCTGACGATTCATTACCAACCACCATCGTTTTGTCGTTCGTATCGGAGAAAAAAAGATCAAGGACGCTCTCCAAGGAAAATATAGAATCGTCCTGCTCGTTTTCCGTGGAGTTAGTTACCGTCGAACCATTCGACCAATCAGGTTCCATTTGCAATTCAAATGTCGTTTCCGATTGACGGTTCGCATGGAGCTCTGATGAGTTTTGCGTAAGCTTAGTCTTTGTCAGATATGGTTGATCGGTCGTGTTGGCAGGATTTGACGACGGGTAGGTTCCTTTTGTCGTGTATTCCATGCTCTCCGGATCAAGTACATGTACATGATCCGACGACTTATCGGTTGTCGCCATCGTAATAGTGTTAGGATCCACGCTATTATACGTTAATGGTAGTGGCTTCTTGAAAACTGTTTCCTGCGGTTGACTCTCCTCGCGTTCCATGCCTTCCGTTGAAGGTTCGCCAGTGTACGTCGTAACTCCCTGCGGCAAATAGGAACGTATCGACGTAGCAAGTTTCTTACGTGTCGAAGCTGTAATTGGACTTGTCGTCATTGTCGTTGTTGTTGTTGTTGTTGTTGTTGTTGTCATTGGTGTAGTTGTTGTTGTTAATCCAGCTGTTGTCATAGAGTGTTCCACCAAGTGCGGGAACATATCTTCAATTAAGGACGGCAGATCCGGCGCTGGTTCAGTTTTGATGACGTCGCGAAATGGATCTAACGATACGATTGGCTGACTTTCAGAGAGCAATGCCGCATCCGCACGATCTAACACCACTGTTGGAGACTCTTCAGTATCCACTAAAATGCAAAGTTTCCTCTCATGTAAAGCTAAAATATTTCGTGGATATTTTAATACAAAATTCACGATTCACGATTAGTAATTCACCATTCGCCCGTACGTTTCAACGTACCAGTATAGTATACGATTCAATACACAGTGTAAAAATTAAGTTCTCCGACTGATATTATTGTGGCTATACTATGAACGCTAATTAACGGGGATAAATGGTACTAATTGCAGAGTACATTTGTTTACATGATGTGCAAGTCTGAACTTGTTTGATTGATTCATTCGGGGATTAGAATTGTTTTGGCAAAGTTAGTTTTTTCGTCGTGTCAATGTTTTCAAAAGCGAACAAAGAACAGCGATTCAGTTTTATGTACAATTAAAATAGTAAAACAATTGTCTTTGAATAGCATAAAAGGGGTTGAAGGAAGGACAAAAGTCGTCACAATGTCCTTCAACTTTCAAAAGAGAAGAATCATTGAAAATAATGCAAAAATGTTTGACCGAACATCGAATTTTGTTTCTTCGGATATTAGAAAAGACGACAGGGATCAATAGAAAGATAGCACGTAAAATTTTAATCAAAAATTGAAAAACGAGAAAAGTATATCCTATACTATGTTTAAAATTACGATGAATGGGAGCAAATTCGAGGATGTTTCATCGACCCAACGGATTGTGACGAGAAATCTAAAAGACAATTTGGAAAGAAACGTTTTAAAGGGCATTCAGATCATTATACACGTATCAGCAATGTAAACATTATCCAGCGTGGGCAGGAACTGTATTAAATGTATGTGGTATTAATGATTACTTTTGATCGTTTTCGTGTCTCTTTTTATGGCCTCGGTCCAAGAACTTAATTCTCATACTGTGTACACGGCCCTTTATCCGGTTAGCGGTTAACCCTTTTGTAAGGATAGCAGGAACTGTTTTAGTTATTAGTAATTCCTTATTAGGACTTGCTGGGGTCGCCACTCGCAACAGGAACTGTCAATGTTACCAGGCGAAGAAAGTCATTTTATTTTTAGCATGTAATATCTGTGGTCAGGCTTATTCTCACACTCATAAAATCGCATACCACCTCTCTTTTTCTCCCTTTCGCACCACACTCTCTTTCTCTCTCGCACTCATAACCTATTTTCTTTCTTTCTCACACCCGCAACCAAATATTAATGAAAATAACCTCACATTTCTAACTCAGTAATTCTTAATTATTCAACATTAGTTAATAGGTATTCAATGTTTACAAAGTTATTTTGCTTACGGTGTACTCTATTCTTAAATATAAGGTCTGTATTATTCAACGTAAATCACAGTTTATCTCTTGAACCACCACCACAATTCAACCACCACCACACCACCCTCACTTTTTAGAAGCATCCCGAGTTCTTCTTCGGGACTGCAGAGCCAAAAACCCTCAATTTTTACTTAGCAGGTAGTAAGATGTTATCCAGATAGTTAATTTTAGTTAGTCAGTCTTATGTTTAATTAAGCTTTAGTCTAATTTTAATGTTACTCCGAACCTGTTTTAATACAAAGACACGACGCTACACTGCCTCAGGCAGTTTAATAAATTAACAAATATCACACCAACAAAGTGTCCGTGTTAATATTTAACTCATCAACATAGAATCACGATTCGGCTCGTAACATGCTGTAATGGAATAAAACGAAGAGTACCGCAAACAATCTTTCCGCAACATTTTTCTCCGACGGTGATCCTCCTGCAGCCTATTCTGAGGGGCGGACACTTTTCCGGCGTACAGACAACCTCCCCGTAATAACACATGCAGATGGTGCAAATGTCGCTGGTACTGGGCAAAATATCACCATGTCGATACTCTCGACTCTCCAGCAAACAATTACTAGGCAAATCTGTTAAATTATTAAACAATAACTATAAAACCGACATTCATATGAAAGAAATAACTAAAGATGTAAGAGGTACTGCGATTTTTTCTTTATATGTATATTTAGGTGTATCTTGGATTAATTTATTCGAATGCTCCGAAATACATCCAAGGATTTTAATAATAATAATAATAATAAACGACTTTATTGTGCACACATGCATGAAAATGATATAAAAAAAGAAAAGAAACGGATAGACAGTATAATGGGTGCAAATAGCGAGCCTCAGCTTTAGGCTGTTTTGATACCTAATCGAGATTATGTTCAAATTACAATAAAAAGACACAAGAAATATTAAGAAACGAAATATTTCCATCCATGGAAGTGTTAATTTTATGTCCTAAATTCTTCATTAATCGCTTAACTGCTAAGGAGCGCTTCCGCGCTCCTTTTGAGAGCGCTACGGCGCGCTCAGCAGTCAAACGATTAATATTCCCCACTATCTCTCGACTCGATTATATATTTCTAGGTAATATGAATTACTTGTGAGTAATCAATCGATGAAAGTGAAGACTGACAATGAGACTGATTTTAAGGTGAGCCCCAGCCCACGCGAGTTGTAGTTAACAGTACGAGTATTTAATTGAAATTTTTGATCACAGCTACTTGATGCCACTTATCATGTTCTGTTTCTTACGTATTTTTATTGTTTTCAATTTTTTAATTTGTCCGCTGCTTCACTACAAAACATTCAGAAGTTATGATATTAAAAATAAAAATCTTTCGGTTACTTCAAATTACACACATTAGTGCACGTAAAATGCTCGATGTATATTTTAATTATATTTAAGTATATTTTAATGAATAACATTTTTTGTATTTGTCTTTCACCTCCCCCTTAGGGTTTCTTCTATTCTAGTTTTTAACTTTTTTAATACATACTTCAAAATTCTTAAAAATGTAATAAGTTGTTAGGAAAAAATAATTTTTTTTAAAGACAAAGAATTCACCAGGAGTTGACATCCTATATACACGTCATTAAAATATACGCATTTTCTTAAATAAAAAGAGAATTCGGCACTAAGTTAATCAAGCAACTCATTTACAACATCAAGTAGTCGAAAATAATGACACAAATGTAAAATAATTTCATGAAGAAAGGTCCTCTGTAGTATCAGTGAGAATTAAAATGCTACAGCGCCTCCAGTTGTCCTATTTTTATTACTTTTTTGTGCGGGTCTCAACAACTGGTACCATTGTCAATAACCGGGGATTTTACGTTAGACAATTCAATATGCGTATGGTTGATGACATTCTATTATGGTTACTTAGATTTATAAGTAAACATACACTTACCATCATCTTTACGTTGAGGTTGAACGAGTGGTCCCGGGAGGATCGTAACGGCAGTTCCTATCTCCAGATTTAAATCGGTAGAATGGTAAGGCGTGTTAAAATACGGCGGCTCCCGTGGCACGAAACCGCCTAAGCGAACGAGAACAACTTTAACTTATATCAATACTGATTTATTATTTTTATCGTAAACCAAAGATGCAGTGAATATCTCGAAAAAATGATTTACGCACATACGTATATAAGTATCTTGGCGAATTCTTTACCAATATATTCCGATCGTATCAATTGATAACGAATAATCGTTCTATTCAGTTGTTCATAACTGATAAAATGGGTACCCTTAAGTAATTGTAGCCTTGGATTACCAGAATTTACTGAAAGATTGTAAATTAGATCAGTACGAAATACCTTCAGTTTCCACCGGAGGGCTAAACCTGTTCTCCTGGCTAACTACATCGTAAAATACGGGACTCTCCGTAGGTCGCAATTCGGCCGGAACGATCACCGACCCGGAAGGATAGGAAGGATATTTAGTCACCGCAGATGGCACGTCCTTGTCCTTTACGAGAGCATCCGCAGCTACGAACGGGATTATTCTGCATTCCCAAAGATTACGCCTTACCTTTAATATTTGGCCTAGCGATCATTTGAGCTTAAGAGTAATCATTACTAGACACTCTAAGACATGATACCATTGTATCATTTAGAAATGGTGGTGCAAACGGTACTGAACACATAAGATCAATAAACCATGTAGAATAAATACCGCATTCGACGTATACTTTTTGTACATTACATCTGACTATACAAATCAATTGTAATGCCATTTGCACGTTATTCTTCAAACTTAACCTTCATGTAATACATAAAAGTAGTATATGGCCACTAAAGCAAACTGAATTAGTACATCTTAAAAGGGCTTTTTATACTGGTCGGTTTATTTCTTTGTTTCAGTTAAGTTATCGATAGAAGTTATGTGAAAAAAACTGAAGTTTAAAACCACAACTAAAATTGATCGGTGGGTCGATGGTAGTGCTTCAAGTTATGAGTTATCAGTTAAATGATTGTATAAGAAGACATATCCGTTCATGCCAATTCAATGCCAGGTCAATTGTACATTCTGAAGCATTTTTTAAGGTTAATGCCAACGTAATTGCAAATTGATAATTCGCCGTTCATCTTCCTTTGGTCACAAAGTGGAACTAAACGAAACTCAACTGAATCGTGCTCTTTGAAACCACGCTCTTTTCCAAGAGAACGGAATTAAAAATGCAACAGAAACTACACGAAGAACTGAACCAACTGTGTAAAACGCCCTAAACAAATACCATCTGCCAAGACAAATAGCTTTGAAAACAGAAAAACGACTAACAGGTGCCATTGAAATTGGAGGCGATCATCTAGAAATGACGATATGATTGCATTTCATATTCATTTCAGCAGAGTAATTTTAACGACGAACGACTTCCATTGTATGTGAAAGAATTTTCGAACCAAGTTTTTTTACCTCTCGTAATTTGTATTAATATTTTTCTCTGAAATGAAAGCCTCTTCGGACCTAATTGAATGAATCCACTCGGACCGAGTTGTTTGCTATCTCACGCGTGATTTAGTCAAAATATTCCCATAACTCAATTCACTTAAGATAGTGACATTAATAAGCGATAAAAATGAAGGGCAAAAGGAAGCAGTAAGCTTAGCATAAAACATGGAATGTATATAACCTGACATTCGGTAAGGAGGGAGGTAAAGTCGGTTCACTGTAATCGTAGTCGTAGTCGTTGTCCTTTTGCCGATGAGTGATGTTTAGTATAGCCTCGACGTCCGGTGGAATGGACCTAATTGGATTTATCGTGACACCCGGTATGTGGTCCACCGAGACATTCGTCTTGACTGTCACGTTCATCACCAGCATGTCATCCGGCATGACTATCGTTGACGATGAACCGGTGACGCGTCCTTTCACGTTCGCTTCCGCTGCTGGAGACAGCACTGCTCCATCCTAGTAAATTATTATCTCCCAATAGACAAACCAGCACCTTCCAGACGATAGTCTTACGAACAATTTCTTCCACGTGTCCCAGCAGATTCTTTTTTAAACTATTCAAATTACTTCTCTACTTTCCAATGTATGTACATGTACGTTTAGAGCAAAACCAGGAAAGATTCCAATTATGTTACTATTAACTGAAATATGTCAAAATTCTTCCCATCAACATATGCGAACGGATTGCATATATTATTAAACGATCGAGAAACTAAGAAATAACCCTGCAGCACCTAGATATATTTGTCTGTGCTTCTTTAATTTTCGTATTTACTCTTGTCATTGTTATTTCTTGATTATATCGTTAAATAGTCCTGTGACATATATTTCGAACGAACCGTGGTGTTAATGGATTCGAGACCTTCATCCTTTTTCTCCAAGCTTAATCCTGTCGTAGCGGTGGTTGGCGAGATTTTACTATTCTCAGTGAGGTAAACTTTATCATCTTCCTTGTTCAATTCCTGTCGATGGCTGTCTTTTGAGTTATCCTCGTACAATTGTCCGAGAAACGAAGTTGTCATTTCATCCGAGGAGGTTGTTGTGTCGACGGTGCTATCCGTGAACATCTTCGTCAAATCTGTCATAGTCGTCTCGGTCACTGTATTCGTTTCTTCCGAAGTTGACGTCCACTCAAACTTTAACGACTCGAACGTGTCGATCGTGTCGACCTAATGAAAGATTCGATAGATATACAACTGTTCCATTTTATAATCAGTTACAAAAAATGATTTGATCACGTTTGTTTTGACAAAGAAAATCCTTAAAATAAGTCTTTCAGAAAACTTAAATCTTCAAATTTTGCTCATTATCTTTTAAAATTCTTCATCAGTTGAAACCATTTAAAATTTCAATTAAAAAACCCAGGAACTCTATTATATAACCGTTAATTGAAGCATTAAAATGTGGAATAATTTGGAAAAATCTGAAGTGAAGTACCTCACAGAGGAGTATTTCACAATGAGAGAGAATAATGCGTAATACAACTCGATTTAAATGTCAAATAATTTAAGTTGATAAAAAATGATGTATACATTTTTTCGTGACTTATGAATGTGCATTAAGCCGAATGTATTAAAAAGACTGTCACAAATGCATTATGAAAGAAAAACATTACAACGATCTTCTTAGAGCGAAATATCTGAAGGGATAAGAGACAAATGCAAACGAATGGATTTCATTGATCTGCTTTGCTTCGATTACGGAGATTTGTGAGCAACGAAGACATTACGGATGATCCTAAGTACCTCTTGATCGGGAGTCAATGTCGTGGCCGTCTCGAGCAGGATCTCATTGTCCATAAGCCCAGTCTCGAAGGTCGAGAGTGTGGACGTTGATTCGACATCGAGTCCGATGTCAGTGGAAAAGCCCTCCGTAGTGTCGATGGTACTCGCGTCGATATGGTCGTTCACCACTCGATGTCCTCGTCCTTCTACGGGCAGACTCGTCGTGTGCTCGATAGCAGGCTAGAGAGTCGATTGTTTTCTCTTCAGAAACGGGACAAAGGACACACCGAAACCACAGTCGGAAAGCACTCGTTGCTCGTTGCTCATTGCTCGTTCAAGCCATGTTACGAAGACTACGACTATGGTGGTTCTCCTTAAAGTGCTTTTGACATTACCCATTACTCAAGAATCACAATTGTCTCAAATTTTTGAAGGAATGATAAACGAGAAACGATAAAGAAATGATTAAAGAATGACGTGTTCCGTCTTATAAATATCGTGAAATTTCCATTTAGAAACACAAGGGTATTAAGACGTATGTTAAAAAAGAGGAGCGAGCAAAGAGTGTATTCCTTTCCGGATGCATTAATGAAATCGTTATATAAAGTAAAATTGACAGACGTACGAAGAGACTGGTCTCTTTGCGGAGCTTGGCATAATCCTTGCTGATGAAGGCATAAGAGGCGTAGTTCTGCTGGGTGGCCTTTACCTCGATGCTACCGCCTTGAACGTTTAATCTGTCAATTTCTTATGGCTATGGCGTTCAAGGTAGAACACCTAAGTGGTAATCAAGGGGTTGTGAGAGAGTCCAGGACGGGGGGTTCGCAGGGATTGGAACTTTTTTCGCTGTCTCCCTGCTCATTGAGAGAACGAGAGGAAACGAGTACGATTATCCTTGCCGTAGGTATTCCCGGAACAGAGACAACGCGTGATTTTATCTCACCGTTGTACGGTGACCGCTCTATGACTCGTTTTTAATTAACTAACTCATTATATTTCAACACACATTTCTTTTCTCCCCTTTGAAATTGGTTCCTATATGATTAAAGATTATTAATGATTAGCCGAAAAATAAGTTGTTTAAAATTTTATCTACCCGTAATTCTGAACGACGGTCGCCCGATTAATTTACTGACATTTAGTTTATCATTGAAAAAACGGCCACGTGATTTAGCTGAACGTTAGACAGAGATCTATAGATATAGCATGTCAAAGGGTTTTCCACTTAACGTAATATTAAATTAAAAATGCTGTCATACAAAGTTATAAGAAATTAATTAACGTTGATAATTAACGAGATTAATTAATTGACATTAACGTTAAACATTGTTATATCTACGAAGTAAACTGTATGACAAAAAGCTTATGCCACAGTAGTGATTACACTCGACAACATTAATTAATTATACAACTTATCGAAATGTAGCACAATCTACGCAAAATTCGTGAAATATTAACGTTTTTAACAGTGTAAAATTAACAATCATACCATTTAAATACGCAGATGATCTATCGACCATTCATCATTCCTTGCAATATTTTTTGACTACTTCGTAACGAAACAGTTTTAGCGGATACTCTCATAAATTTCTTTTCTGATTACCACCTGCAGAATATGATGGTACGGTTTGGCCAGAAAAAGGCAGATTTGGACAGATGCAATGACGACCCTCATGATGATAATGTTTCATGGAAAGACTCACTGCAATTATAGGTAGACGGACAGCAGTGGCCGTGACGAACGATTGGACTGCAACCTTGCAGCGGCGGTGCACATGCTAGTGGCACGCAACGTATTGCGCCCATGGCGCAGAAACAATTGTCGCAGGCGGCCTTCCACTTGATATCTCGCACCATCTCGCCCTCCTCGTAAACCCGTCCGTCCACGCGACACCCTGAATCACAATCGCCCGGGGATTCTATAATTATTACGAACGGAAGAACAAGCCACCGCCGTTAATGTCTAATGATTCTATTAAAATCACCAAAATTATCATTGGCTATCTCAAATAGTATTATACCTACCAACCTACATGGAATTGCGGTAAAGAGTTTCGTAAGAGCCCTCCATCCGTCTTTCCTACTCAGTGTTTAGTAAAATATATCATTGGAAAATACACATGCATTCGCTCTATTACTTCCTTCGTTATGTTAAATAGCTTCGTATCTCACTGATAATTAATTGTCATACATTGCGACGGTTTCACGATAAGCTGTCATTTCTTGTTAATTTACGCTCGTCACAGGCTCCAATAAATGACACATACACGTATTATTTCTTACTTTTGAAAATTACTGTAATGATACATGCATATGTAGATATACATGTACATGTAGATTCTGCAGTGCAAATTGTTTTATGACCGAAAAAAGCAGTACGATTTAGAAAACCTGACGTTGCCGCTGGAGACATACACGAATAAGAATGACAATGGACTTTTCCGCTTAAAAACTGTACGGTGTAATTATGCGAAGGGAAGAATATATGGCTATCTTTTCATGTACACGCAACGTCGCGGTGCGTCTTATATTATGGCATTTACACCGCAAAAGGTCCCGCAAATCCAATTTATCATACACATGCTGCTACAGTAAAATTACTCCAGGGATACCTTGTACGCTACCCAAACCACAAGGTCTGTCGGAAAGAAATTATGCTATTCTTTACCCCGCGACAAATAAGATAAAATAACCCGTTTCCTTGATGAAATACTACGTCGGAGTACCTGTACAGAGCGTTCTACGCAATTCATCCAAACGACCTCTTAAAAAGCAGTTGGGATATCACGAAAGTTATGAATGAAAATTGAATGGTTGGAAGTGATTTCTATTCATATCTCATTAATAACGAATCATCATTCATAGATGCAAGGACTATAATCTTTATAGCTTTTCATCATCCTTTGCAGGAAAATATTTGTGATAATTCTATGTGATAATTATATTATAAAAATGTAATGTTCGATACTAAAGCGACACACATTAAGGGTGTGTAATGTCTTTTAAATAACTTTATATTTTTTCTTTAAACCTACTATGATGGACATTCGATGAAGAATTCTTGAACAATGAGAATTTCGTGACTCGTTTAAGTTAAGGAAAATTTCAGGTGTTTAAGTAAAACTGTCGGGACAATTGCTTTAAGATAATAGGGACACGACACGACACGACACGACACGACACGACACGACACGACACGACACGACACGACACGACACGACACGACACGACACGACACGACACGACACGACACGACACGACACGACACGACACGACACGACACGACACGACACGACACGACACGACACGACACGACACGACACGACACGACACGACACGACACGGTTATTAATGGAAATCCATGCGGGCGGGCATAACGTTATGGCTTAAGAAGAATTGCCTTGATATTAATTATTTAATGATTTCACAGTCGGTCATACGAGCAACTAATGCAGACTGTTTAAGAGCAATCTCCATTCAACCACTGACGATTGAATCGAGCTTTAAACTCGGCTTAAATTTTAAGCGGACGCGTCGAAACGAACCGGAAAATGAACAGCTGGACATACCAAATGTCAAGATCTGTTCACCCATGAAATATCGTGACTGTCGTTTTACAGGATCGTACATTTTAACGATTGATTATGTTTTGCTTTCGACTACAAATGATTTACGGTGCAGCTAATCTTCCAAATAGATCAAACCCAAAATTTACGATGAAACGCGTGCTTGCTCTCACTGTGAACAATTCAATAGCTGAAAGTTTAGCTGACGTATAAAAATCTTGTCAATACGTAAAAACCAACATATACATAGATTGTATGTATGCTTTGCTTTTTCACACGAGAACATACACGATGGAATAAAACGTAAGAAGTGTGCAAATGAGAAAAAGTACAGAAATTGTCAGTTCTTCAGGGCGGTGCAAATATTACCTCACATAACATGGAATTAGTAGTCAAAATATTTCTCCTCATAACTGTATTTAAGAATTTATTCACATAATCTATATATAGCTAAATTAATGCCGATTTTCCTGAATATCTCTTAAATTATAGTTATGCTCCACACGTTCCACTGTAAATGCGTACAATAACAATCTTGTTATCGCAAATAGGACAGATGATATAAGAATATAGCGAATAACATTTGTGTTAAGCCGCTACACGTAACGTTAATTTATTTGCGACAACATTTTGAACTTTAATAACAAGAGAACGATATACTTGCCATAAACAGAAGAACATGTATGGTGTTTTAAGAGACTCACCGTTTCGTAGAAGTGGTAGCGCTGTCGGCGAATGTAGTTCTTGAAAAGAAAAGTAAAATTCCGTGTTGTCGGTTAGTTTGTTAGGGACATTTCCCTGACCGTCGACAATCGATAGGGCGTTGAGACTCACGCGTGCAATTGTAGGAAACCGGGCAGCAGGAATGCGGCGCGTAGAACGGGATACATCCCGGCAGGGGCAGCAAGCACTTTGGTCTAATGCACCTCCTCACGCCGGATATACAGTAGCAGTATTCACACCTACGCGAACTTATCATCGCCGATCCTGGACCATAGCGAACTCCTTCGTGCAGGCAACCTTCGAAATTCAATACTCACATCTTTCTCCGCCAATCGGCTCGGTAATATAAACTAAACCGCGGAAGTTATTAATCATACAATATTACTAAAATATTAATAACAGTACAGGTTAGTAATAATATAAGAATACAAGTGAGTCTAAGGGAATGGATAAGAATTTATTTCCCGGAACTCCAATCGGTTAAAGTACTGATGAATGAAACTCTATGCATAAACGGTGGAACCGTTCAAAAAGACATGTTTTTAATAAACCAAGTGTCTATCACGGACTCTCTTATGTTCCCATATTCCCCCCAGCAAGGGTATCTAAAAAGGTGAACCATGAAACGTGTAGTCCGGATCATAACAGTACCGTCTATGTGCGTATTATGGGTATTGGTATTAGCATCGACATTGACATTCACATCAACATCGACGTCGACGTCATCATCCTCCACTCTCGCTTCGATGTCTACGTTCGCCCTACGTAGCATATTTTCCATTTCATCTGCAAAACGCACTTCTAATGAAGCATATGATGAAAAGGTGAATAAAAAGTCAAGTACAGTGAACCCCCGTAGAACGCTAGGGATACGTTCCGCGTTATAGAAAACTCCGTTATACGCACCACATCTGTTATGTATGGACGACGGTGTGGTGCGACGGTTTTGCAGGAATTTTTTAAGGTAAACCTTTACAACTTTTACAACTATAACTTCTTTATGTATGCACGAACTTACATCTTACGTAAAGAGGTAAGTATCAGTATAGCGTTTCTAAATAAAAGATCAAGAAGTGTGTAAAACTGTTAAATTGATTTATTTATCGCGTTCTATGAGTACTGGTGGCAATTCTATCGTCGCGTTATACGGGGCATCGCTGTATAACAACAATGAAGTATCGGTACTAACGTGGTTCGGCGCATACGACGTCGGCGCAGCATGTATTATTATCGACAGGTGGGCGAACTCGACAACCCGGTGGTGGCGGGCTCGGCAGTCGCGGGCAAATCCGTAGCCTGCATCGCAATGCACCCTCGATGCAGCGACAGTGCAAGCAAGCCTCCGACGTCCTCA
Source organism: Hedychridium roseum (assembly GCA_963989215.1). Taxonomy (NCBI): domain Eukaryota; kingdom Metazoa; phylum Arthropoda; class Insecta; order Hymenoptera; family Chrysididae; genus Hedychridium; species Hedychridium roseum. The sequence goes on along the minus strand of OZ022312.1, from coordinate 1,739,564 downwards.
CTGGCATACCCTCCTGGTATCGTCGGCCCTCGTATCTGCATCCTGCCGGCATACCATATGCACCGTTACGTTAAATATCCTGTACTATTTCGCCATATATGTAGGTATATTACGCTACGTGTGCATTACTATTTATAAGCTATGAATATTTTATAGCTTCGATGTACAGGTATCCCGTACATCACAGCAGTTAGATTCGAATAAGAATTCGTCTTATACGGGGCGAAGAACCGGTATAAAAAAACGTAGTTACGTTTCGAAAAGTAAAGAGATTTATTTTTATAATCATCGGAAATTTCATTTTAACCGGAAATAGTAATAACCGAACAATGGTCCTACAAACTGTGATACGCATTACTTTTTGCTCATTTTTCTTTATAGTCTAGGTTGTTGCTTCGATTCAAGTCTGCTCTTCTTTCCTTTTTATAGAAATCTAATATCGTTGATCTTAGAGAACTGAAATTTCTTTTGAGCGGTGCATTTTTACAACCGCAATTGTCGAATCGTATTAGAACGAAACCGTGTTATGGGTACAGATGTGCCCCTTACAACCAGGAACCTACCAATCTGTCGGGATAATGAAGTTCAAATTGTACATTGACAATAAGAAGTGGCATGGCTTATATGAAACGCCTGTATAGTAAATTTCTAATAGCTACCCATTTTCCCATTTGAACGATGTTACAAGTTATCATATTCATAATAATAATAATGAAGGTATTTATAGTATTGAAATTTGTCCAAAGTATAAGTTGCAGAACTTTGAACGTAATAATGACATACAAATTTCATTTACTTTTTTCAGTTATTTTTTTATGCAGGATCAATTGTATTACTTGTACCACTAGATACATTAATGTCTGTATTTATCTGCCGTTATGTTGTCACCGTCCGATTTATTCATCCATTTGTAAACATAATTTACACATCGCCTTGGCATCAGTTTTATTACATAACAATCGTGGTTGCACGCGACAACCGACGTTCGTATTATCATAACGTAATAAGCATAATAGAAAACGGTCGCGACACCTACCCCCCCCCCCCCCCGCATATTTTATTCATTTTTCCATTTACAGTCATTCCCCGAATTACCTGGCAGTTGTTATACGTGATTTCAGTTTTAGACGGACAACAATTCCTCGATAAATTCCGCACTCTTTTATCGTTTTAGTTTTACGTTATATCATTACTATATTATACTATTCTGTTGTCTGTGTGGTTGATTTGTGGATGAATAATGAAAACATGTAATATTTTTGTAACAATTCTTATGGTTTGTACCTACATAATAAGGTACATATGCTTAACGAAGTACAAATGTAATTATATTTAGGTAAATTAAAAATAAAAAGAAGACAATGTCGAACCTATCCTCCGCGTCAATGGAGAAGAACGGAGTTAATCACAGTCAGTAATTGAACTTTCACCCACATTATACTTTATACTTTGATATTAGCGGACTTTTGACGCAGTAACGGTATACGCGTAACAGAATGTTTCCCTTCGTTTATATCGTTAAACTTTTATATGTATGTATATGCGGTCAAAAGTTGGAGCACGTCGTGTGAACAGACAGAACGTCGATTAATGAGGCTCAATTAGCGGATAATGAACATTTGCGAATGTTCTCCGGCGGGAAGGAAGAAAAGATGAGGGATCACGTTCATTAGTGAAAAGTTCTGCGAAGGACAGATCCAGCTGTTATTTCTAAGAGAACCGTTTACAAAGACTTAATTCACTCTATTTATTTATCCAGCAGACCGTTAAGCACCTCTCCCTTGTCTGACAAAAAATTACAGTGAAATCATTGCTCGCGAATGAATGGATCGTAAGTTGCAGCAGTTATGTTTCAAACATAGGTCAGCCAGTCCTTTAAACAATTTATTTCTAAGGGAAATATCAGGAAAACTCGAATTAGTTCACAATGACTACCTTAAATACCGCTAAGTATATGCAGAAGAAACTTGTCCGATATTAACGAACTTATGTTAAAAATTCGTTCATACGCAGAGCACAATCAATGTCTAATCATTTGTCAGTAATAAAATGTTCTAAATAGAATAAATTGACTGCCTGAATATTTTTTATTTGTACATTTCGAGTTTATGAATTTCTTCGTATTTAGCACATTACACAGATCAAAAGCGTGACGTGGATGAAGGATTAACGGAAAATAACTCACGCTAATAACTCACGCTAAAAACTAATCGGACGGTTACAGAATTTCCGGGAAATATTGCAGGAAAAATTTGTTGAGAGTTCATTACCTGACTTTTACGAGTCATTCTCTCATACCTTTGACAGAGCAGATTCCAGTTTCGTTGTAAGTTTCAAAACATCCAACTCAATACATGCAAAAATGCCATTTCCGTTCTTTCGTGCGTAAAATGTGCACCACCGTATTCCCTAATCCCCGCACATAAAAGCAAATGCGAACATATTTGGACAACTGTGCAATTTAGAGTAAAAAACATATCTGAATCGTAGCAAGATGGAACGGATATATTGTGCTATTTAACTTTGCGAATGTGTTTATCATTTTGCTATTCGCAAAGACTTATACATGTGTAAATGCCCCCAGTATAAGTTAATTGATTAATTAAACTTTAATAACTTGGCGAGCAAAGAAAAATTTCAATACACAATATTAATACATAATTTCAATACACAACCAAAGCTTTGTCTGTCATAATTCTTGTATTATTAATAGTTATTTTAGTAACGTTTTTATGAAGTTTTAAAATTAATCCATATAACTAATGTGCAGGACATCTTATACGCAGGCTTCTGAGTGATGAGAACTCAAATTACACCAGCAAGTTCGTAATGACGAACCGTGCAGGTCTTGAACGTTGATATGGAGCAATTTGTAGCGATATACGGCAAGCTACGGCGATGCAGAGCAATGCACTGTAACGCTCGAGCGATAAGAAGAAAGGGCTTGGAGCTTCGCTAGACGTACATATCTATGGCTGAAAGGAAACAATATGTACTCAAAACTACAAACAGGGATTACTTTGTTCTACGGAACTCCTCGCCGACGATGTTTCAAGCACTACTGGTCTATGACTTCACCAAACAAGTATTCAAAAATTTTGCTAAGTACACTTGACGTGGACCCTTTTTGCAGATTCACTGTAATTAACCGTTAACTAGTGTACATGGCTCAGATTGAAGTAACAAGAGCTATTATCGTTTCGTAACTTTTTTAGCCACCAACTACACATCAAATGCAATATGAGCAACAAATAACACAATATTTAACCCATCTCTGAAAGGCCCAGAATTCAGCTAATCAGAGCAGGGAAAACACTTTTCCAACTTTACAAGGAATTTGCCTAAATTGAACTCGATAGTAAATTTCCAAATCTCATACCATCCACATCAATTGCTCCTACTAATACGTTTGCATAATCGTTTCTGTTACTATTATATCGTTTCTATATGCTGTTACATTGTAATCTATTAGCTTTCATCGGTTAAATAAATAGCTGTGATTTTTTAATTATTACAGTATTGATGTTTTTACTAAAAATTAATTTGGCGGGTAGTTTTCTGTATTTCGTAGAATATCACAACGATAATGCCTGACGACTGGCAATCCTAAGAAGGTGCAAAGAACTTAGCTGTGCTACGAATAGAAGCTACGCACGTGAAACGTCATTGCGGTAACATAAGTTATACAAGCATTGACCGAACTTGACAGATTATTCGTACAAAAGAGTGCGGCACGCATTGTCCATTTTAAATCGTTGGTATTATTTTCAACATTATGGAAACAAGTGACGCTTAAAGCGAAAGAAACACCCGGCGCAGCTTTGAATTTTGAATGAATCCATTGACTTTCAAATGCATTTCTCCTGATAAACCAACTATTTCCAAATAATAATATATTGATCGAGCAACGTATCGCAAGCGGAAATGTTAGGCATGATTATCCATGTATGTATTATAATATATTATACTGTGTATCCTATCGCAGGAGTACTACCCTCTACTCTTTACTCAAATTCGTAAATCACTTAACACTACTGGAGTGCGAGAAAATTTTTTAACGAAATATGTTGCATTTAATGCTTTTGTAAGGTTGATTTTGAATGTGCGGCTCGTTCTTTCGTAACACTCACGGGTCGTAAAAAGTTTCATATTTAAATTTTAATCTAAACAATGTTTAGCCTCTCTCTTTCATATCGTGGAGCATACATAATTCTAGTATTTTTCCAGTATTCTTGGACACATTAAAAAAAGAATACGGTGAACACTTTCAGCAAACTATAATGGCGGTTGAAAAGTATTATCAAAGTAGATGAAACCCCAGTGAGATAGGAGTGGAGGGGGATAAAATGCTGCGTATGATTACACACAGGCATACCAAGGAAAAAATATATGTAACAATATTCCTACTACATACGAGAATTATTTGTTATACATAATACTTGTGAGAATTCCATAAACTACATTTATCTTAAATTGATGTGTGTCAAGTAATAATAGACTTTAAAACTACATTTAGCTTATGAAAGTTCATAAGCCGTCGGACATTTTCAGAGAAAAGAATCAAAAAACTAAAATTTTGTGGTTCACTCATTCTGATGGCGTATATCGACAAGTGTACGCCCTAATAAATTTTGAATAAATTGAGTTTATAAATTCAGCGAAATGCAATGCAGCTGAAATATTAACCTTTGATATTACGACCGCATCGAGTAATGTCAAATTTTGAAAAAACGAATTTTCAGGGTAACAAGGCCTTACCAAAATATGTGTAAAAAAAGCAATGAAAACGTAGCCATGACTATATTTCGGCTGAAAACTTTTGAGGATTCTTTTAATTCAGATTGTTTCTTTTGACCTTTTATAAACTCAAAAGAACTAGCTAACACAACAGCAAAGAACAAAAAGAACTTTTGGTACTTTGCTTGATCACTCAGTAAACTTACATCTTGCTCCTCTTGTTTTTGTAACACGAACAATTAGCTATATATACGGTGTATACATTTTCTTTTTTGTAACAACATCCGTCCCTCTTACTGCTAATAAATCTGTGGACTGTACACCACGCACATTCACTCAAATGAAGCCGAACAAATAATAAACCTAATAAAGTAAGGTTTTTCGATCACGACAGTAAAAAACCGATAATATTTATTACTTCTTTGTATTATTCATCTATCATCGAGAGTAATATTGTATAGTATTTATTGACGTTGTTGTTTGACGTATGACTCCATATTGTTTTTTTATTTTTATTTCTATTTTTACTTCACTTCGTATCTCAATTTTTCCTATTAATCTCCTATTAATCTCAATCCTATTATACTTGTTTCATAGTTTTATGTATTGCGATTATGTGCGCTTTAGAAGACCGATCTCTCTCTCTCCCTCGCCCCCTCTCTCTCTCTCAAAACAGATGTGTACGGATTGTGTCGTAATAAGCAGTACAACCGGTGGATGTTGATAAACGGACAAGGGGATTAAAGAAGTAGTTTATGCTGAAATTAGTGAAAACATGGAGTATCTAGAAGGAAAATATATTATATAGGCGTTCGAACCATTTAAGTTTCACAACACATTCGCATTCATTTACGCTTCTCTAATTTCTCGAGTACAACTTTGTATGCAATAGCAAGGATATTAATTTCAACAATTCGTGTAAATTGTACTTATTACTATCATAAATAAGTGCATTAACAGGAGCTATTGTAATTCACGTCGTTACCAGTGTTTACAAACACAAATACCGACAGACATAATAGCCTACAACGACGTGTGCCTAGAGGAGCACAGTCAACTGCACGCATACTCGACAGATATTCACTTTTCACGAAAACGAATCCTAGTATGAAAAATTTTATACTGCATTTTCGACTTATTTTTGTATGATGAATCACTCCCTTGTCGTTGCACTACCCATTACAATACACCCTGCATACAATTTTTGGTACGTATTTTTCGAATGTGCGATGACAATGCAATTACCGCGAATGTAACAGTTCAGATCAGTTTTGGGATTGCTAGAGAGTAATCGTAAGAGTAATCACATAATGTCTTTCAATGTGAAAATGGCGAAAGAGTTTGAAAAAGTAAATAAGTCATACAAAACTCTACGAAATTTTGCGTAGAACATAATAATACTAAAATTATTAGTTCCTCGAGAAAAACAAAACATCACTCGCGGTTCCAGACATAATATTCGAGAGTAGAACGGTGCCTATTATAGGAAGTAGTAACTGTATCCAGTTTAAATAAGGAATGTCCTTCATTTAAGCCATTGGTACAATATATTGTTTTTCAAGCCCCTCAAATCACTTGCATATCGTTTATAATATTATAATTGTCTACTTGGCAAATTATTATAAAATCAATTTATTAAATTTACGGCTGTTATCTCTCGAAATAATCCCCGTGGCCAATTAATCAAATTTTAATTTCCTTGACCATCTACTTTCCGGGGGATAATGATATATACTCCGGAACAGCTTCTGCGCATTATGTAATATAACCTTCCGTTGGCGGCAAATTAATAACTCAGTTTCCGCCTCCAGTTTCTAACCCTTTACGTTCTGCTTTTTTCAAAAATATCTAACTTGAGAAGGATACTTCACTCGATACTGATGAATATTACTGGATGAATGATCCAATAACGTGATCACATATTACAGATTATTGATCTAGTGACAGCCCATTTCAATTCGTATGCTTGTGGTATTACTTCAAAACATAAATAGATAGAATATCTGAAGAAAAAAGGGATGACGTTCATTTTACAGTTTACAATCATTGACATATCGATGCCTCCGAAAAGTTGGACAAAAAACTTACGATCGACTTAAAAGAAAAATTAACGGCTGTCCCAATTAAAACTTCGAACAACTACGAGTGAACGTTTTCAGGCATACTGAAAAAAATAGTAACATAGAACTGCCTTTAGTTAATACAGAATGGCCCAACAACATAAAACCTTTTGCGACTGTGACGTACATATACACGCGCAATAGGTCCGATTCTATGAAAGAATTCGAACGTGTCTTCTTGCTTCTCTTTTTTCTATTTTCACGATTGTCAAAAGGTAGCCCATAGTGAAGCGGTCCGCGATCGTTCTACGCCACTGTAAAGGCTCGGCGTTAGGTCACTACCGGCCACATCGTGCCCATCGTTCCGGCCGTACGACGTTTCTATAGACGTACATTGAGGTATGTATGAGTGTGCGGGAGCCCAAGCAGCGGCCGATGAATGGACCGAAACAGGTTCTGGATCTTATGCAATGATAAATGCCTGATTCCGTGGTATCGGCATCGGGATAGGCATCAGCTTCAACTGCACAGCTGGCAACCCGACAAGGGAACTTCTCCATCCAACACTTTAACACTACCACTTAATATTTATATTTTTCTTTTATAATCGCCAAACTAATCATCCTTAACATTCCGATTAACTTTTTTTCTCTTTCCATCGCTAATCACAGTCAATCAGTTTTTGCTTCTAATATGTCTTATTCTTCTTCTTTTACCAACGTCTATGGTATAGATATAATATATGGGTTTAGATATAAATAGCTATAGATATAAATCTCCGATCTTTCTATTAATACCATACTGTTACTATTAGTGACGCACTTAAGCTTGAGACGCTTGAAATAAGTAAGGGACCGGAAATGACGGTATTTCGCTCATATTTTTAGATTGTATAAATTCGTCATATCCAGAAGTTTATTGGTGAATTTTAATAGCCTTTTAAAGTTAACCATACTCCCTGATAAGTTATAAACTCGTCAGGTTATATCCGTTTTTATATCTGCCAATAAAGCAATCGTAATTACTTATTTGGAGACGTATTTGTATACCATGTCTATATTCCTCGATAGTAAAGTACAATAGCTTGTAAACTTGTGTCACTCGTAAAAAGAAGCAATCATTGAACAACATGGCTTTATATGCATGTGGACAAGCCTCAACAGTTATTGTCACTCTATGCCATTGTTGTACTCTCAACTTCGGAATATCGTTTGCAAATAAATTCTATGTACATGGACATTCAGAAGGAATTATACACGCTCAATTATTTTGTGTTAGTACATGCTTATGTGTCGGAATCCGGGTTACTGAATGGTCAAATAAAATTAATGCTATTCTAGGTCTGTCAAATTTGTTCGGCCTACTCTTCTAGGCTATCATCTGATTGTGAGCCCTTTGCTTTCTAACTTATGTTCTGAAACTTTGTACATTTGGAAATGCCACGATTTGCGATTTTCTTTTAAAAAAGCGTCATATCTTGTTACCCTCGATGAAACTGCTTTTTTCCAGCTGTTATCAGCTAGTGGGTGTGTCAATTACACAATCTTTTGTCCTGGAAGAACACGTTGAAAAATACCAAATACCAATTGAAGATAAAGAATTTTTAATCAACACGGTCTCTACTTAGAAAAATTGCCATAGCCATATGAATTTATAAGACGAACGTCATATAAACACGCGGAGTTGCGCGAGAGACCTGTTTTACGTCATCAGCGACCCCCGAACATTAACAAAGAATGTACATACTTTTTAAAAAGCACTCTTACCTTACTTATTAATCTTTGGCGAAGACAAAGTGAAAATTCTTTTCGTTGAACCGAGATACTCTTATTGCGTTATTTTATGCATATCTTATTATAAAAAATATGTATTGTTTATGACATATCTGGCATTGGTACTGAGACTTACGCATTTAGAATATTGATTCAGGATTCGGAATTTTTGTTTACATAATTATGGAGTTTCCTTATAAAGATTGAGTACAAGTTTTACATTTTTGCTTCTTTTCCCATTAGTCAAATCATACCTACTATAATACATGTCATGTGTAAGAAACAGTATCATAAAACTCGCAAAACCGACAGCAAGTTTAGCGTGTACGATGTAGAAAATTTATAGTGGATATTAATGTCTTCGTGGAAAGTAGTTTGGAAGTATGAGCTAACAAGTTCCTAAATACCAATAAACTGTTTCAATGATGTGAGATTGTTATGATAAAAGAGGATAAACTTTGAAGTCATGAGGATAAACTTTAGAAGTCGGTAAAGTTTAGAAAAAAAAATGAGCACCCTAAATACTAGCATGGAAGCACAGTCGGTGCTGAACAAAGCGGAAAGAAGTGCAGAAAATAAATAAATGCGATAAAGAAAACAGAGAGCAAGAGAATGAGGGAGCGAAACGTTAATTTTCACCATTCCCGGGTAACGGAGCGGTTAATACTACCTTTCATTCGCCGCTTTCCTTTTCCTCTCTTGCTTTCTTTCTTTCTTTCCTTCTTTCTTTCTTTCTTTCTGACGCGGCCTTCGACCTCGAGCAGACGTTCAAGTTGTAAGCTGAATTATTCATGCGGCGAATAATTAGGCGTTTTATGTCCGCGGTGAAGCCGAACGACCACGGTACGACTTCATTCACATTGTTCTTTGGTATTAATATCGAATAAACTCTGCAGACCTCTATCGTTTCAATAATAAAAGTGTAGCCAATATAATATTCCTCGGTTCTAATGACTCGAGATTAGCAAGCACCATGGCCAAAAAGGCATCCTTTAGCAGTGAACCCAATTATATGGTAGACATGCAATAACCAATGGAAACTAATGGAATAAGAGAATCGTAAGACATCAATCAACAGTTCATTATGGTAATGAATAAGGTTCTACCAAATATAATATAATTAATTATCGCTCGATTCTATCGTTCGTTTTTACATTTTTATTTTTTTGTAGCACATTTTTTCGAACTATTGTACATAGATCGTGATTAAATGAAAAAAACAAAATCACTTCGCATAAGCAGTTTTAATTACACGTTATATCTAAAGTAGACTCATATAAAGCTAAGTTTATAGACGATAATAAATTATTCAAAGTAGAATCATTCGTCCATTAACTTACTCAATTTAATCACGTGTTCGAGAAATGCATAGTAACTGTAACTCACATTGTAGCCGTCATACCCTTGCATATGCAGAGTAGAAAGAATATCATAATGAAACACTGACTAATAATACAATAACTATTAACATACACACGTCGAATAAATACGCAAAACTTATCAAATACTTAAAAGGCAAGAAAATGATTTCCCGTACGTAACAATCTAAAGAAGGACCAGCTCAAGTTATATGGCTTAATACCATTTGAAGGCGAAATATGAAATAAAATAAGCGGACCATAAAGTACGAAATATTATAAACATTAAATGCTGAATAAGGAAACAACCAACCATTATTCTCTATAGGTTTAGAAACCAAGGTAGATACTTAGAAAATATTTACATTTGTATGATAGAAAAATAAACGATAAGTGTTGGAAAATAAGAGACAAAGGTCTTATCTCATTTATACTTATAATACACTTATTGTTAACTTCACAACATGATTCCGAAATTAACACACAATCTCAAAATACCCTAGCGAAATGTGTCTTATATAAAAGCAGTTATTCAACAAGCTGCCCAGGAAATTCTATTTAAAAAGATCTATTGCCGACTTGAAAGAAAACAGCCAGCAAAAGCCTACCGAAGCACAACCTGACCCTTATATAAGCAAAACTTCTTAACTCGGTAAACTCGCTAACAGTAAATTCTGAAGGCCTATCATATCGTACAGTGTCTATCTGCATAATAAACATGAACAACAGAAAGTTCTTGTAAATCAACTAGGATCTTATCTCACACAATTCGAAAGAATGCTCAAGTAATTAAGAATTAAGACCCAGATGAAGCTTAATCTGCCAACAACAGTCATAAGTAAACTAAACAATTGCACATTACTACTTGGAGCGCTACCGGATTATTTACTTCGTAAAAATAAGTTTATAGCTTCCTTATATAGAAACAAAAATAATGTTATCATTGAAGAATTATCCTCGGTATAGCAAATTAGACCATGCATGGCAAAAACCACGTCGACGACGGACTACGTGGTAAATCATTGATTACCCTGAGATGTAATATTTGCCATTATCAGCAACCTAAATATCCGAGTTCACAAATAGAAGCAACAAGTGTGTGTAACAGCTGTTTACCGTTCACCGCGACATGGAATATCCGCGAATCAATATGAAACATTCTACCAAGTATTAGAAACTAACCACCATTATTGTAGGGTGTGATAAGAATGCCACTGAACCATTCGGACTCAGAAGTCACTCTAGAAAAAAGTCGAATTTTACCGGACGACGTAACTGCAAATAACTACATCCACATTTCTATGAGCAAAATTACTTACTAAATAACAGATGCACATAAAGTTTCAGCTTAATTAACTTTTTTACAGTTCGCGGAATGAGTGCAAATTATATCATGACCGAAACAAATCCTAATTTAAGACAACTTTCAAAACTATATTATACAAAGAATAAAAATTCTGTTATCCATAAAACAATTTCAATTAATCTTACTAGTTGTCTACTTTATAAATCACTCAATGTATAATTTCAATAAAGGCCCTATAATAAGCTTATGATTCTGCACGCATAGTAAACGTAAAGAATCGTCGACATATATCAAGAAATATAAATATATCAACATATGATACCGAATTCAAGACCTGATGCCTGAAAAATGAAAGATTGTGAACAGAAATGGAGATCGATAATTGGGGAAGATAAACATATCTTTAAGAGGCTAATTCCAAAAAGGGACAAAATTTTTCGAGTCTTCAACGTGTTATCAACCTAAACAAAGCTTATTTTAATTAGCAAGCAACAAGAAGCCCTTAAGACACTAAATTCTCGCAATACCAATTGAAAAAGTAGACGGTGAATAAATTAGATTCGGATACAGAAAACATTTTAATTACTAGTTTTCATTTACATTATCAATTCAAAACTACTTTTACTGTACTTACAAAGTCATACTAAAACATATACAGACAAAAAAAATTCAATTGTGGGGATAAAACAAAACACGAAATGCAAGCATAATGAAAGGCTTCTAATCAAAACTACTTTGCTAAGTAATTGATGCATCATGGTATGAAATTTTCAGATTAAAAAAGAAATCGCTTACTGACCTACGGTAAAATCCCAAAATAGAAGCTGTTCCGTAAGAGGTGTACACCTGGTCGAGTTAAAATGAAATAGACTTTATTCAATAACAATCATGAAATATACTTTGTTAATGTAGTATCATGAACAAAAACAGAATAATGAATTGAAAAACATTTATTAGACTAATACGAATCTTTATTTTGGCGTGGGGTTTACTTTTTACTTTTTTATTATATATCTTAAAAAAGGTCTTAGGAACATAAATAGTATATATCCTTGATAAACGACTTACGTGCTACATTTGCTGCCAAATGGACATATCAGATTCGCGCCAACATACAAAAATTATTCTCTAATTGCAGCACTAAATAATTTAGTTTAAAATATTACCGATTGATAATTTCTCCATCATGCTATATTTGTATGTGTGTACTCATCATATAATTTATTTATTTAAAACTCAAAATGAGTAGTTTAAAAATTTCAAATAAATAAAAGTTATGAAATACCCGTCTATCTCCGTAACTTATCATAGCACCAATAATTCTAAAAATATTTCTATAAGAAGAAGCAATGATTTTGTCTACGTAAAATATATCGGTCATTTTAAGCGATATTAAAGATTATTTCGTACAAAAGTTATACTGTGCCAAAGGAAATGTCACACAATGCAAATGATAGTTTGAAGATAATGCGTTCCTATATTTAATGGAATACTATATTTTTAACCCTAACGCGATAGTCATTGTTAAGACGTCTTCCTTGAGCCATGATAAAATATCGATGAAGGTTTCGAAAGTTCAAATATTTACGATTTTTATTTTAAAACAGATGTTAAAATCTGATTGAAATCTGGTCTGATCTAAATTTACATTCTTGGAATCATGAAATATTCATATGTTTTTTAATACTGTCTCCTTTTCTCGGATACCCATTATTTACAGTTTTACAAAAGAAAGAATCTAGCGGCGGTAAATCCGATAAGCGAGCTGACCATGAAATAGGATTTCGGCATCGTGTCAAAGGTCCGAAAAATCTAATCCCATGCACTTGTAGTACTACGCAGCGTATATGCTGCGCTGGAAATCTATCTTATTAAGAAGACACTCTTCGCCGAAGATACTGTGGAACACCTTCTAAGCATCCAACGCGTTCTTACTATCTATTTGCACACAATACCCACAATACATCTTAAGAAAGTCAATCCCTCTGGATGTAAGGAATATAGTATTTCGTATAAGAAATTATGATCACCTACGTTTGTATCCCCTATGTCTTCCCTTATAAAGAGGTACTACTATTATATTGTATCCGTATTGATTTAACTTTCTTTTTATAGGTATCTTAGGATTTCTATAGAAGATAGAATTATAGAATTATAGAATATAGAATTTTCTATAGGAAAATAAGTATCTTTTTATAGATAGCATCAAGCATTCTTCACTCTTTCATAGATTAATTATAATCTACATACGATACGAAAGTCAACAGTAATGGAAGTAATGTTACTTATCAATAGTTATTAAAAATTGTTGTTGTTTATAATCAAGAACAGCTTATTAGGCAACATAGTATGAGTTATTCCATTAATTTCATATCAATGTAATCAATTTGTTAGATTACAGAAGTCATACTACTCATATGTATTGAGGGTTAAAAATAGGATTAAAGACTCAAGTGAAGCTTCGAAAAATATTTAACCCCACTTCATTGTATATAATTGCTACTTATACGAATAAAAATGAATGAATTTCTACACAATTTAGAACCGACATAAACCGATAAAAACGTGCGCATAGTGTAATAGTGGTAATAGTGGTAATAGTATTAAAAAACTGCAATTGTAAATAGCGGAATAATGTAAAATCCTTAGAAGTACCAGAAAAGTAACTATATAATAACGGAATTTTCCGATAATAGAACAGCAACTCTAACCCACTCTCAACTGCATTTACTTAAATAGAGGTTTTTTAAATGTTTACAGATCTCACTCCTTTTTGCTGCTAAGTCACATAAGTTTTTGACATTTATAAAGCAGTACCCTACTCAGTTACTAGTCTTTGTTCCACGAGAGAACATAACTGCCGTGGTCTCGGTTCTCATTCGTTGCGTGCATCCGAACTCCTATTGAGAGTCGATTTCACGAGCCCCTTTTGACGCACAAATGGACGACACCATGGTTACACCGTAATATTCCCTGAACGTGTGTATGCTCAGTGTCAATGGTGTAGGAAACAGGGTGACAGTGTGGGAGTTGGAAATGTTACCGAGCTAATATAGTAGCATATATAGTATAATAACTATAAATAGTAACTATTGAGTAACGTTTATAGTATAGTAAGTGTAAATGTTTAGGCGGCACCTCGAGTCCGTTAAGTTATGCGCACAACAGTTATGCTCTCTCGTGAAACCAAGTATTGAACGTTGGAATTAATCAAAATATTTGTTAATATTTTATCAAGGTCAATTACTATTTTACCTTTATACAGGATGCTCAATTAATTCTGTTGACCTTAAATATATCCTTTATGGTCATTAATAGAAAGAAATGTTCCTAACGAAAGTTGTATGATTTCGGGGGAGACATAATATGGTAAGAGTAATTTGTTGCACATAGTGGTATAGAAATTATTTAGAGGTCAACTTTGTTTTTTCAAATGGAATGCCTACTTTTTTTTGTCATAATTTGATAAAACAGTAAATTATGAGAATAAAAGTGTCTCGTGTATATACATGTTCTTTAAGCTAGTACTTTCTGAGATATTGTATAATAAAGTATCACGACATAAGATACATTTCATTATACACACGATTACAAATATACATTCGTCTTATATTCCTTTTTAATTTAATATATGATTTAAGTTCCAGTTACTGGTGCTCTGTTACATATTTGACAAATTGACGAGTATACGTAAAGGAGAAAATTCAACCTTGCAAAAGGTGTAAGCCATTATTGAAATATTAGCGATTTTTCTTGCATTCTATTTTTTACTTTCGTTTCGCTACGAAACCAAGTCATCCAAACTCATCGAGTTCAGTCTGTCAAGTAAACGTCTGCGCACCAATACCGCGCCTTTTACTCTAGCAAATATATGAAACATCATAAATCCAAAACGAATGTGCAAAAAAGCTCAATGAAGTACCCATTATTGGTGATTGTGTATCTCAATATTTAAATTCTTCGAAGATCGAGAAGAGAGAAAAAACACATTTCCTCGTTGGCGCGTGCTTTTCTTAATAACATGTTAATGGCTGTATTGTATAAAAATTTACATCCAAGAAAAGTTCGCTGAAGGTCCGATCGATGCTCGCTATACCGTGAAACGTTCTTTAAATCAACTTTCCCGTGAACTTCCTACTCTGCTTTGCCCATGCTGAATCGTAAATCAGTCGATTGCTTTCAAATTTGTCACTAGTTCTAGTTATCACTTTAAAATACGATGTTTCCTTTGGCAATGCAACAACTTCTTAAAATAAACTAGTTAATTTTCATAAAAAATTATTATGTCACACAAATTGTATAAGAATATAATCGCGTTTCCTCTCCCTGTTATGTCATTTACTCGAGGCGGACAAGTAATCCATAATGAGAAGAATTGGAGAAAAATAATGATATTACTGCGTTTGGTCGTACGACATGTCTTTCAATGAAAGATTTAATAAAATCTTATAAAGTGGTGCAACTTAAACGTAAACCCAATAGGAACGGATTTCGTCCCGTTTGTCGGTACTCTGGCAAATATTGTACATATCTCAATGGCAGAATAACTCACGACGCCGGGCTGCTTCCCACGTTCCTTACGAGCCATGTTTGTTGACTCAGGTCAGTCTAGGGTCATTGAAATCATATGACGTCCATCCCTTCAGTATTTGTCGACAGTATTTGAAATGAGAATGTAAAGACAAACATTTTCCTCGGAACGAAAGAAGGACTGCATCACTAACACTTCAGTTATAATATTTTACGCTTATTATCATGCGATAGGGAAAAAGTTCACCTCCTTGACGGCTGACCTCCTCTATAACGCATCTACCACGCGCTTAATAAATGTATTATTAGAAATAAAATCGAAGAAAAATAGGAAGGATGCAATTATACAGGCTGTATTATAAATACTACAGCTATGTTTTTAAGATACGGCAAATAAACTTTTGTAATTGAGGTTAACCTAGGCCGAACCAGTCCGTGTGGATGTTTCATAATGTAACATTCCCTCGAGTCAATGTCAATGCAACAGGAATACAAAATTGATATCTAGTTAACTTTCGACGAATGCTGGATACATCTGCGTGGCCACCGGCCTCTACAGCGTACTACATTTTACTAACGCTCCTCTCTTTACTACCCTTTTTGTAGAAGCGTTCAACGAAATAAGGTGAGTTGTGCATTTAACAATAGCATAATTTCATATTTATTTGCAGTACCAATAGCTGTTTCATGCTACGACATTAATTAAAGTAAATCATGCTTTCTTCTTCGGCCTTATTTGTGGACTTCCGTAGATAAAGAATAATCGTTGAGCGTGATGTATCCATAATACTAGAAAAATTATAAAACATATCCGCAAAGTATAGTGATGCAAGGGAAATGCGAAATAGCACAATGAAGAAAATTATTATACCAAGCGCCAATTACGTCAATTACATTAACCGATGATATTTTTCTAAACGCACGTGTAATACTTAAGTCCATTGGAAGCAAAACTTTACTCGGACGAAAATGCATTTTAAACCATCAATAAAGTCGAAAACGTGCGTTTAAGCTTTTTACGTAAGCAGGTGAAGCTCCGGCCCAGTTTGTGTTAACATATATGATTTACGTTGTTTAATAGCACCGCAATATAGTGCGAAATGGAAAAATTGTTGAAAAACTGAACAGAAAACCACTTATTCGAGCTACAAGAGACTACAACAGGCCATTTACAATTGTAAATACAGCTGAAAAGTCGATTATCAATACATGAGTTACCGGGAAGATCGGTGATTCAAAAGGGGAACAAATAACACGTTTGCACGATAATCTGCCATTGTACATACCACATGCAAAAAATACTGTTATATTTCTATATCCTTAAATACAATGGACTTGACTAATAAATTTATTCTTAGTATCTACAACACAAATATTAACAGAAAAAAGGTGGTATTGTCATTAGAAAAA
Organism: Hedychridium roseum; assembly: GCA_963989215.1. Lineage (NCBI taxonomy): Eukaryota > Metazoa > Arthropoda > Insecta > Hymenoptera > Chrysididae > Hedychridium > Hedychridium roseum. The sequence continues at coordinate 1,722,391 of OZ022312.1, read as the reverse complement.
GAGTTAAATATTATAATTTGAATGTTTCAAATGAGATAAAGGGCCCTTTAATTTGCGAAAAAGAAAAGTCCTGCACATCCCCCGATGACTAATATTTAAAATAATGAACCAAAGATAGTAGAATTAAAAAAAAGGTAATAGACAAGATAATAACTGTTTCTAAAATTACCTAAAACTTACAAATGAAGTCAGATTACATCGGATTATACTGAAATGGTTACTTCTAAAACCAAATATTGTTATTATGTTTTGATGATCTGTTGAACGAAAGGAAAAATGATATTCTTGTGTTTCACTTTCTCGTACACACTATACATATGTATGTATACCCACTCTTATTTTGCGTCTTATTTTGCGTTATGTTATAACTGATTTTCACCTGTGTTTCCCGAGGTTGGATTATGTATAAATCGGTTTATCGGAAATTATTTCTCCCCCGCCCCCCCTTAGCTTATATAATCAACCTTGTATCATTATGCGGCCTTACCCGATATAATTGGATTTTGTGCTAATTAGTATCCTACTAAATTCTGATTAGCGGCACAACTATGACGTGTAATCGTTTAGCCAAACATTGCCAATTAAAAATAGGCAATAGCGAGGTGCGATTGCTTACACGACTTGTATTCGCAGAAAATCACTGTAGGTATTGAAAATCATTGAAAAAATTTAATGTTTATAAAAGCTTCTTCTTAGACCACACGTTTAATCCGGGACGATTCCATTTAATATATCTACACTATTTAATTGTATTGTGTATGTTTGATCAGAAATTGAAAGTTTTAAATAAGGATGTCCGTCGCATTTGATTTTTAGAATAATTTCAATTTTCCGTTCTATTTTTGGAAAATACTTCATCACTAACTCCTACTATCCCATGAAAATTGTCTGAAATTGTTTGTACTATTTCAATTGACATATTACGTGAATCTTACGCATGTAAATAAACTTTATTACAAAGCTTTCTATCCTAAGGTAGACTGGGGACAAATGTAACAAAGTACAGAAATAGTACTGCGACAATCACCGAAACGTAAACAGTCATGTGTCAATGTGACATAGCTTGCTTCTAACTGATCATAATTTGTTCATTGTTAGCTCCCTGGCTTTCACAGTAAGTGGATATTAGTAGGAGACCGAACCGCTTTTTAACCGTCCAACGTAAGTTATTTCTTGAATGAGAAATCTGAGATATTTTTAGTGTTACTATCTAATATTACTATTATTAAAGTACTTTAATGTTACTTTCAAAAGAGTTTTACTTATTATTAACGTTAACTTTTTAAATAGGTTTGGATTCTTTAATGGGTATATGTTACACAATCCAGCTGGGTAGGATTGTAATACTTCTGCCTGAGAATATTGTTTTTGTTTCTATTTAAAAGTGAAATTAAAGCAGAAGCAAAACATGTTTATTTAATATTACTTATATTAGTTGTATTTTTTTATTTTCTTCTATTTCTTCTATTTAGTAGTTTAGTATACATGCATAGTAGCATAGAAGTTTGGTGATAATAAATTATGGTGGTAAATAAATTGGGGACATCTGGGAAATCAGTCCGCCGACCAACTTTTCCCTCTTGTTGTACAACAATGGGTTGGACGGAATCCACAGAAAAATACTCTAATATGCAATGAGTGCGACAGTAGAAACAACCAATCATATTTATACGCATCGTAGACATCTAACACCAGAGTGACTTCAGCAGTGCACATATAAGAGTACATAAATTTTATGCGAGTAACATACGAAAAAGAGGGACAAAGATCATTATTTCTATGGTAAATAAATTTGGGGATATCTGGGAAATCAGTCCACCGCCCACCATTCCCAATGGATTCGAAGGCATCCACTGAAAAACACTCTAATATGCAATGAGTGCGACAGTAGAAACGACATAGTACTCAGGTAAGAAGTAAATTAGAGAAGAGAAAAGAAAGACTCATTGACGAGCAGCGAGAGATTGCGCGCTTTGTAAAGAGACTTTACGGAACACACAAGACGGCACTTGCTACTACTTTTTCCGCCGGTAGTACGTAGTGCCATTATTGTAAGTTCCCGGTAGAAGCAATTAGGCTGAACTTGGCATAGGCACTCCGTGGTTCGCGGAAATTACAACTTTATCCGCTAGTGCAATCGACGAAACAAAACCTCACGGCTTTTACATATATGCTTCTCTTAAATAACATTCTTTAGAAAACCTACTATTTATTGTGTCCCTTAGTACTCTCTATATACCGTACATTTGAGCTATCCTAATGAACGTAACGAGAGTCAAGAGATATCGCTTTCATTTATGACCACTAACAGTTTATCATGAACCTCAAATTCGAGTAAGTTTAACGTTGTTTTTGTAAAAATTATTATGATATAAAAACAGTGTTCATAGAATAAATTAAAATTGCAATCTGAAGATAGTAAATTTAGGCGGTATTGAAAGAAATGACCGGCATACTTTAAAGCTTTTAGTACGCAACAATGCAAACAAAAAAAGTTTGGCGATAAGTTTTTTCAACAAACTACTAGGTATTGATACACATATAATATGGAAATTTGGTAATAGTCTTGATGGTGCCTTCTACAGAGTAAAATAATATTGACCGTCCTTAACAGAGCAAGGTGAAAAAAGCTGATTCGTGGGCATTTGTGCAGCTTGATTAGCAGGTAATTACGGAAAGATCGCGTGCAGGACTTGCCCTGATTGTAACTACGGGCGCATTACTGACAAGAGAAAATTGATTAAAGTGAAAAAATGGTAACGAAGAATTTTTGAACAAATAGATGGAGGAAACTGCGACCAGGGATAGTATGAAAAAGTGAGAGAGAGAGAGAGAGTGAAAGACATAAGGAACCCTTAATTGACCTACAAAGTAGAGAGACACGTATTTAAACGACACATTTTTAACGTCGTTCAACGTCATGCAGCGTCATTCTTCGAGAAATCGTTCTAATACAATATAAGCAAATTTGCCAAATCAGCAGAAAAATAGACGACTCCATGGAATACATTGACCGTCTTTTCCCTGACAGGTCCTCTTCACGATATATGGGGAAAAAGATAGCAGATGTTGAACGGCACATGCTGTGTCATAATGGAAAAACGCGCATGTCTGAAAACGAATACAAGTACCTGAACCAAGAAAGCCAGAATTTCTAAAAAAGGAGGAATGTCACGAAATTTTTAACTAACAAGATAAAAGTAGGGAATGGTAGGCGCACAATGTTACAACTTTCGACTGCATCAGGAGTATTATATTAAAAACGAAAGGTTTATCGTAAGACTCACAATTCCTAGAAAGAAAATGGAGAAATGACTTTGTATCGCACAGCCATGCAATTACATATCGTAGAATTTTTCCGAAAGTGTCTATTAGATAATCGAGAAAACAATGAATAAATATAAAATATCATGGGAAAACAACGCAAGATTTGATCGTTATACATAATGTAATGTTATCTTTTTCATAAGAGATTCATTTGAAGAGGTAAGCGGTAGACGCAATGTCAAGGGCACGGCTCGACCTTGATCCAATTGAAGGTAACACCGAGGAAGTCTCACCTGGTTTAATCGGCCGAAGCTTTCCACCGACGCTCCATGGTTCTTGAAGAACAATCAGCAAGAGAAGCGCCAACGATTGTACTAACGGAGAGAGAGTCAAGGTCATCCTCTTGTCCCCGCTATGAGCTTTCCTCTTGGCCCTTAGAAAGTGAAAAGTAAAAAGCGAAAACCGAAGCGGACAGACGGGTAACGCCAGTTAGAACTGCTTAGGTACTCTTAGGCGCTTCGGTCTCTTACGTCCACCACCATCACCACCACCACGAACAACGCGATCGGAATGAATAGACGGAACAACGCGATCGGAATGAATAGACGGAACAACGCGGGCTGCACGAAGTAACTAACGACGAGAAGAGGAAAAGCAGGCTGAGCAGCAGGCTGACCGGGGGAGAGCACAGGACCAAATGAATCGAGTGAGTCAGGATCGACTGACAACCTCGTGCGGGCGTACGTACCAGTCAATGAGTGAGTGCTACTCACCCGTATACGAGCCCTCACTTTACCCAACCTCACTGCTTCTCTTCTTTTCTCTTCTCGTCTCTTCTCTTTGCCGCTTCTTCTCCTTTTCTTTCTCATTCTGCTCTCTTTCATCTCCTCTTTTTCTCTCCCACCCTCACCGTTACTTATCTTTTCTTCGCCCACACGAACTTTCCTCTCAAAGTATATCTTTCTTTCCTGTACAACCAGTTCCCTATTATCCCTTGACAAGAATCAACCGCGCTTCCCCATGCACAGTTTTCATTTCTTTTCCTCTTAAGCAATCGGACTAATAATGACAAGGACTCCTCGTTTGTTTATACTTGTCTGTGCTGTAAGTGAACATCGTTATCCCTAATACATTTCTTTGCCTCCTTCTGTTTTACGGAGATTCTTCGTTCTTGTAGCGTAGTTTCCCTGGTTATTGGTCCAAGGGATACGAAGAAACTGGGCCGATCCTACGTTTCCCTATTCAGGTCGTTTTTATCATTGCTCGGACAGTCCCTGTACTCGTTCGATTTTGCTTTCAAGCGTCTTCGGTTCTTCGGTACTTCTCTTTGTTAGCTTTTTCTCGACTGCTTCCACCCACGTGCGCGCGGAGCAGGAGTCAATGTTGGATACCCCGTCTCGTTTGCTCTCGCTTTGCTCTGTCTGGCTTCTCCTCACCTTGCCTCACCCCGCCTCACTTGATGTGATCCAAGCTGACCTCACCTCGGCTTACCGAGCCGGTCGGACCAACCGCCACACCTCCGATCTCCCACTGCTAACCGCTTTTATCTTATGCTTTTCTTCCCTCCTTTCAGTCTACTACCCTATTTGCATAAGGCCGCATCACTACTTTATTAAAGGCAAAGTATACTTCTATGCGGAAAATACAAAAAACCCTCACTCGGAAATTTTCAATCAGTCGAGAAGTAGTTGGGAAACTGACCGTGTCGACTTATATTCTAATACTTGCTAAGAGCTTTCCATTTTTTTGGCGTTTGGACAACGATTTTATGTGTACCGAGAGAAAAAGTACACCCAAGTATCGCATTAATTACATCGCAAAACAGACAAATTTCTCACAATGAACATTTTTTTATCCCCCGATAGATACAAATAGATACAAACAACTGTTACCCTTTTCACACGTATATATAGATACGTTTTATTTTATCTATTTATGTAATCATTTACTTCGTCGTGAAATGTCGCAGAAATTTATTTACTTCTGAACTAATCTTAATCAAACGATAATAGATGTAGCTTCATTCCTAATAATTATAACAATAAATACGATAATGAACACTGGAAAAAATCTATTTAAAAAACAATAACTTTAATCTCTTTATCTTTGATTTCATTGATTAGTTTATTTTAATTTGTCCGTAATATCCGCATTTCTATTATACTTATATTTCCTGTGTTTGTTATTTATTTATTCTACTTCTTTGTTGTAATGGTTATTTATTTTTTTAAAGTCGTTTGCAGTTGGTTTCCTTACATATCCGTTAATGAATTCGATTTCATGGTCTTCGTGCATTTCAACCACTGTTGTATATCTATTGTATTTGCCTAAGAGTTTTAAGAATTTCTTTTAAGTATCTTGAAATCTTTTTATAATTTATATTTAAAATATTATTGCAGCACGGCGTGTGTGTGCAATATTCTTGGTTTAATTATCATGTTAAAATTAGTGTCTTGTTATATTCATGAAGATCAGATTTCTTGTTAATTAATAGATCAAGTGTTCTCACGGTTTTCTGTGTTACATAATTTATATACCTAGTGAATGTATTGCTGCGACTTTCCGCCCAATACTAATCCAAGATATTTTATAGATTCTGACCAATTTATACATGTATCGTTATTTTTTATCTGCCACATAATTTTAAGTCTACATCTAACAAACAAAACGGCTCCAGTTTACCGACTATTAACGTCATATTTTCCACTGCAGTTTATAATCTATTTGTTATCACATTTGTCCGGTAGAAAAAACAATTAAATTCCTATCATCGGCGAATAGGATACGGTCAACATTTTTTCTTTTAGACATATACATGTGTGTTGTTTGTCTATACTCTATGAGATAGACACAGTCGGTTCTAAAATTGATCCTTAGAATATACTTGGAGATATAAATTTACATGCAACCGTTTCTTCATTGTTGGCAACATACAATTTCCTCACTTTTAGATTAGAATGGACGAATAATATTACATACGTTGAGACCATTTCGATATCCAATATGTAATATTACGCACGCCTGCAATTTTATTATTATACTTTCCAGTCGCATGATTCACGTTATGAACAATTTTAAACCCAAACTGTTCACCAATTATGTTTTTCTTTTTCATTATTTTAACAATTATAACAATATTTTTAATTACTCATTTAAGTGCTTTGCTTGAATAAGAGAGGAAACTGATTGGCCTATAATTATTCGGTGAATTTTTATTTCTGTTCGGTTTCTTTAGATTCGGTTTCATATACTCCCGGAGCCTTGTTATTCCTTAGGGTTCTTATTGTTTTAGAAATGTCTATGGATGTAGGAACTTTCTTCAGACTAAGAATTTCCTTTCCTTTAGCGAAATGTTCCGCAAGGGTAAAGTTCAAAAAGTCCCTGAACTTTTGATATTACACGCGAACGGCGTATTGCAGGTAGATTTGGTTGACACCACTGCGTTAGCAGTGACCTTGACGAGTAAGTGTCTGTTTGTTGCATCAATTGATCAAATTAACCATTGCCCTTTGCTACTTTGAATAGAACCTGGTTCTGTGTGTTCTGCGATTTTTTAGACGGCTGATTTTCAGAATTTCAAGTTTTGAGTAAAACTTGAAAAAATCTTCACCGAAACACATCAAATGATGCAACGGAGTCAAGAATCTATGGTGATCATTGCTTGGGCCGTACTTAGGGCTAAGAATGATTTAAACGATTTAAAAATGATTGAAAATCTTCGTTGAAGCTAATCTTTAGGACGATCAGGACAGTCATCAACGTCAACTGACAACGCTCACGTGACCAAAGTGAATGAGAAAATGGTGGCTTCTAATTACCGATCGACTGTCTATAACTCCGTGAAAATGTCAAGATTGAAATGCCTGAACCGTGGAATTGTGATTCCGCCATCGCGACAATCTGCCCACACACGCAGCGCTGCTGATGAAAAAGTTTTGCGCAAAAATATGAAATAGCTGTACTTCTCTAGCCTCTGTACTCTCCAGACCTGTATCCTGCGGACTTTTGTTATTTTCAAACTTTAAAACCGCGGTAAAATGACAAAGATTCGGCACGATATGTGAAATAAAAGAAAACATACAAAAAAAGATCCTATGTTCGTGCGATGACAAAAACGCGTTCCAGAACTGCTCCCAGAAGTAGAAAGTATGCCCAAAAAAATTGCTTGAAACCTTGGGAACTTTTTAAACAGACAACGCATGTGCTTTTGTGTTTAATTATCAGGTATTTCACGGACGCCGTGCTACTCCGTTGAATGCAATTTGAACTGTCATTATCCCGACAAAATGATAGGTTACCGATCATAAAGGCCATCGATGTATTTTATATGGTCAGTTCAATTCTCCGTTTCGTTACCGTTTAAGTCATCCGCTAAACTGATGTTTAAACGAAAAATTTAAAGGTTCGAACTGAAATTGAAAGGGATACAGAACAGACATATTCATTAAATCCTTTCCAAGACTTTGAGTAGAGAATAATGTCGAGGGATCACGATTTTATTAGCGATTACTTTGTAAGCTGTAGCAATTTGCCACGTCTATTGTGTAATAAAGTGCGTAATTTACTTAATTAAAATTTTAAAATAAAAAGAACGACTTTATCTTTTTATCTCTTAAAGTTAATACAAGCGCGAATCTGTTAAGCATTAGACACCGGGAATTGATCTGTTATCGAAATTTATATTACATACACAATCTGCCCCTTACGATCAGCAATTTTCCAAACGGTCGGAATAATGACAGTTCAAATTGCATTTTGGGGGGTGGCACAGTGTATGTGAATCACCTGATACTTCTTCAGTCGTAGTGCTTGGTTTAAAGTTAGTACTATAAACAGTAGCACCTTTTTCCGATTTTTACACCGCTTCGTTCAAAATTTTTTGAAGGGTGTTGCACTTTAATTGCAATTGCATTATTTTCCAGAGTCTTTCCTTCACACGTAATATTTGATTGTAATCCTCTTATAATTATCTTGAGTCGTTTCTCACCAGGTAGTATCTAAGTATAAAATCCTACATGTCTACTCTATTCATTTCATCCAGTAGTTTAGTGTAGCATTGTATCGATCTACTGTACAAGATTATAAGATTTGACTTACACCATATCTCGAAAAGTATTTTATGCGTAGGTTCCTTCAAACTTTTTGGTCTCACTGCCTCGTTTCTTACAAAGCTATATATCACGATAATTGAGGTCTTGATTTTTGCTATATTGTCTATCGTTATTACACACTATGCATAGTTTCAGTGGTATGTTCAAATATTATTCTGTTGTCACCTTCTGACTTTCGTCGCTTTAGTGTTATGCTTACACTTCGTTTTTGTTCTTCATTAATTTTTTGAAGTAGTAAACTCATATTTCTATTGATTATTTAACAACATTATAATTTTTAGTGGAAGCAACACACGGGTTTACTAATATCCACTTTTAATTTCACTAAGTAAGCGATTCACTTATTTTAAAACACATTCGATGCTGTTTATAAAGATTGTCCGTGTCGCTCAACATTTGATGGACATGCTTGCACATACAACACACAGTGTCTGATAATCTGACAATGAGTTATAAGTTATGGACGATTGTTCGAATCGTTGTATTGGACGAAACGAAATGTTCAGTGTCCACTTTGCGTCTCTGTTATGTACTTGGTTTAGTGTGTAAATTCACTCTGAAAGTTTTACCGTGCATTTACAATTACACTGCATAATTATTACCAGACTTAATTTTTTACTAAAATTTTGAAAGCATTTCAAAATAAACTAGTTTGATAAAAATGTTGTTTAAAAATGTTTGTCGTTGACAGCATCAAAAATCTCTTTAATTGAGAAATGTGCACTTTCCTAACATTCAGTACATTTGATTAAGGCACTGCAAATTTTTTACTCAATAAGACAAACAATGTTAAACAAATAAGATTTCTTTAGTATTAACATAAGGGGTCCACGACAATTAATTGATCAATTCACCATAATATATTGCAAGAATGTGCAAAAGAATGTGCTCATTACAATAGGTTTGCATGTTATTATGTAATTGCTCATTGGTAAATTAACGAAAGCTTAAAATAAGAATAATTTGTTCGAGACAATGGTGGACGGGTAATTCGGAGAAAGGACGACCTGTTCTAATTATTAGTTACGACTGAAACATAAGTTTGATGAATGCATTAAATATGCATTAAAAATGTACTAAATCTCATAGCGGACAAATCGATAATTCGAGTACGATCTTACGTCCATATAATGCGCAACGATGTGTGGACTTAACGATTTATCAATAACGATTTAATTGGGGACCGAAACCTTAACTTCCATTCCGACAACGTATTCCTCTCATGATTTGGTAACTAAGAAGAAAATGGTAAGGAGAAGTTATAGAAGTTATATGAGAAAAACTTTCAAAGAGGTTCCTGTATTTCGTCTGTTTTCTTTCTCTCGCTACATTGGTGATCCGATGGTTATTCTGCAGCCACTCTTTCATACGAATACATCTTCGATATGTATACATACACGGAAATGATGCCACGTAACTGATAGCACACCAATGACTGTACCGAGATTTATTTTTAATAATTCACATATCCTTTTCATCCAATTTCGACAAGATGAAATATGATTTATTTCCTTCTGTGATTTTTCAACAGCGAGTATGAGGATATGTCCAGCAGTCCACGACCAATAACACCTAACGTTAAATAAACTTTCGGGCAAAGTTCTCAAATTTCACCAAGTGGATGAAAACCATAAAATGATGTCAAGTAGATATTTCATACGATCTATTTAAAAATTACATTTGCCCAGAAGTTGCAAAGGAATAGATTTCTAGATTTTTAGACAGCGAACTGTTGAAAAATATTTTGGAACTTTGCATAATCAACAGATAAACACCCGCTTAAGACTGTTATATGTTACTAAAAAATAGTTGTTTGTTAGTTCAATGAATGAAAACAAAGAAGTTTGCTCTAACTTTGTATTATTCACAAAAAAAACCAATGCGAAACATCTCCCCTGTTAATGTCAAAGTAAAACACCGCGGGCAAGTCGCCATCTGAATTCCACAAAGTCAAATCCTGTACAATTCTTATAGATATAACATACTGTTATCGAATATGTACAGAAATTTAAAGAGTGTCTTATTAGTTTGTTAACCCCAAAAAATACTCGTTCTGATCATCCTCTCAGGAATTACACAGTTATCCAAGTTGGTTTTAAAACATCATTAACAATCCTTGACAACCGAATAGTGTTCAACAGACACATTTTTTAATTTACTTACATACAGAATGAAAAGTGTGTATTTCATTGTGAAATAAATGATTAATATAATGTTTTTTATTACATTGGCCTATTAATATAATAATAATAAATAATTACTATAATATTGATGGTTTTCAGTGATGTGTTTATTGGATACTACTGGACAGTTACGATACAAAATTATACTGGGTTGCTAGTGATTACATTAAAATTTACAACATACATTTAGTTTGACTTCTGACATACTTACCAATAAAATTAACTCAGAAAACATTAATGTTAATATTATATTACTGTTCAGTTGCATCAATATTGATAATGATGATAATAATAATAATAATAAAAGTCTTTCTTGTGCTGTTTCTTTATAAAGAACATGATATGCAATAGAGTGATAGCGAGAAAAGAAAGTTAACAATACAAATGGCAAGTTTCAGCGTAGAGTTGTTTTGATATCATTCATACCTAACTCATGAAGTTAATTACATTGTATGTAGTATGAAATCGTACATGTTTATGTCGTATGTAAGTATAGGACACAGTCCATATCTTCATATACTTTTATTTCGAAAGTTTACTTCATTTATAATGGGCGATTAACTTGTATTTGTAAACACAATTTTAATCACGTGTTATACCGTTTTCAACTTTCTAGAATACATGAATAATGAGAACCTGCGCCAAATTATACACGGAAAATAGATATATTTTATCGTGATTGCGAACGAGTTTGTAAGAAACGTACTTTAAAAAACCATGAATGTCGTGCTCGTGGGAAAAAAAATGAAACACTTTTCTGAGCAGCGTTCATATCATTTGCACATCATTACTGAATCCGGAATCTCTGAAAAATGATTATAATTTTCGTACAAAACATAGGATGACAATTTACGTCGAACTTATGTCTATTTCCCATTGAAATTAATCTTGGTTAATAGGAAGACTTGTTATTTACAGTTAAGCGGGTTATTCTTTATCACATTACAAAGTAATAGAATTTTAAATTATAAAACATAGTTACGATGAAACGTACTGTGCGATGTAATACGACGCAGAAGAATAATGAGTTTACATAATTATAACAATTTCTCACTATTAATATAAAGAACTAGAAAAAGGGATATCGCGTTATTATTTATACGATCACTAACTATGGTCGATATGAAATATGATTTACAGTAGTCTACAGGGAAAGTACTGAACGACGGCTCGAAAAATAACAATCGCGTTCTTATAATTAACAAATCGTAATGTAAATATACGAATGGACTACAACTTTATCGTTACTACGAATATAATGTAGTTGTACTGGCATGCTAATAACGATCGGGTCAAGGGAGAGTTTCCGAAAGTGGATGATCGGTTTCTTATTGAAACCTCATTGGTTCGTAGGTACGTCTACGGTTCGCAGCTAATTGTGATGTTGGGACGAGAGTGAAGAGATCGTGACATCGTACATGAGCCATTTATGGGTGTACAACCATCTGGCTGGCGCATTCACACGAAGATAGAGCCGTTTCGAACGAAAGCCGACCTCCCGTGAGTATCTAGTATTTTGTAACGAGAGGCAGAAGTGCATCATGTACAGCCATTGCCATTTAACCGATCGCCCACGGAGAGCAATTTTTTCCCTCCCATGTTTTTATCCACGGTCAATGGGACATTCTTATCCTGCCGTACGCACTGTCTGCCTACGTCCACCGTTATCTATTCTATTCCTAAAATTTACTCTTTTCCTAGTAATATCTACGCAATAATTTTTACTTACATACTTAACGATATTATTGAAACATTTTTACTGTAACTCCGTAAGCAGCAAGCAAGAAGTGATAATTCTGTTCAAGAGTAATGCAGACCGATTTATCGACAATGTGGTCAAGTTGAAGATTATTTTTTATTAATGTTTTTACTCCACCATTACATTCCGCTAATTCCTCTTCTGTATCATCTCCTGATTTTCACTTCATTCACTTACTCAACGTCTTTTAATGATGGGTGTTTACATTGTATAATTTCCCTTACATGGATACAAGAAAGATTGACAAGAACGTGCAAATGAAAGTTTGCAGATTATGCGACGCATCGAAGATACCATTAGTCTATATATTACCCAAGTTCACAATGATAACAGTTTAGAGTATAAAGTTAAAATGAATGCTTATAAATGTCAAAAGTAGACACTATGATACTTGTCACAAAAGCTATGCAAGTAAATAAGTTTAGAAACAAAAATTCATTTTACGAACTGACTCAGCCATTTCTATATTTTATGTCAATCGCAGTAACAATGACGTCGCTTTTCCTTATTTCTTTCTTTCTTGCTATGTCCCTAACTGCTCATCTCAATTCGTACCTTCAAATGAATTCTAACGTGTTAAATGACATTTCTCTCCTCTTTCACTTAACCAGTTTGAAAGTTAATCGCATCAGTAATCTTTTTCTGTGCTCTTCTCTCATTTCTTTTCATTCTCCTCTGACAATGTAATGTTCGATATTTTTCTAAATCCGTAACTTTAACAACGCCAGGGTCACAACGATAAAACCGTAAGATTCACTCTTTTTCTTTTTTACCGATTTAAAGTCCCTTTCATTCGTTTAACTACAAACCATTTATTTACTTCCCAACGTTTTCCAGTCCTTCCGTTTCCTTTCGCTTAGAGCGTTTTCTTTCAGAATCAGTTTGATTTATTGGAAGAAAAGGGCCAGATTCCCCTCTAATTCGTTCTCTACAGCGGCGTCTGTCTCTTGTTTCCGGAATTCCAAAGACGTGGGCAACTTTCGCAATCTCACCAATTCCCAGGCCGTCCTCCTTCTCTTCTTCACGCGATCTGCTTCTACACATCGCATCTGTCTGTCGGTCGGTCTACATACAGTGCACTCAATGAGATTGGTTGTTGGCTTGATTAATAAATCTATCTTAACGCGACGATGCATCGTCTTTGCAATAAAACAAGCCAAATGCTTATTATACCGTTGAGTTACTGGTTTGCCATAATTCGCGTTACTTCAGTATTTTAATTATTATTTCTTTGCATCCACCTGAAGAATATGTTCCTAGCAACTATAGAGAACTTTGCTTTAAACGTAATCACGTGTGTGGAAGTGGGGAGTGGGGGATGATTGTAGCCCGTCTTCCCGGTATATGCTTTACGTAGACAGTGGAAAGACGATACTAAGCAACTGACGTGTTGACAACTGGCTCACTTACAACTACTCATGTTTACTGAGAAACCGTGAAACACACTTTAACGAAAATGTACGGGAAATAATTGGCTCGAATTAACTATGCAGGGTGTTACGAGTCGAACCGTGATTTTATGTTGATGGGTTAAATATTGAGATAAACACTTTGTTGTTAAGAGATTTGTTGATTTATTATACTGATTATGGTAGCGTCATGATAGCCTGAAAGCAATTTAAGATTTTTGTATTGAAAATGGTTCGGTGTAACATTGAAATTAAAATAAAATTTAACTAAACTTAAGACTGACTAACTAAAATTAACAACTAAGTAAGAACTTACTATTAACACAAATGTTATAACACAAATGTAAAATATGAACGAAATAATTTTTAGTGTGAAGTTCTACAAGCTACTGCCGATTACTTTTCGTGATTACTTTCGGTCATTTCAAATAATGAAAATGATTAGAAGATGCAGATAAGATAATATCATTAAGTGGTTTGTCACTTGTATCTATGTCAGGGCCATTATTATTTCTTTCGTATAAAATTTCTTGCGTCACAATTGCAACTCGTAAGACCACCAAATTTTCAATTTTCTTTTCTCTCACCTTTGTTTACTGTGAATACTATTAACACATGTTCAACAGTTTCTGGGACATATTTGACAGCACTCCTGTACCTTCTCTATAATTTCCAATCCATTTCTTTATACAGAGCGGTTCACATAAAGTGTTACGAGCTGTTTTCTCCGAAATCACTGGAGATACATGCCTAATTTTTCTTATATAAAATGGGACAGCGGGGCTAACTATTTGATGTATAGAAGAATTTTCTACGCGGGCCCCTTATGGGTACAAAGGGAGCCTCCTTCATTTTTCTAAATGATGCGGGGTATATATTTTTCATATTCTGATAGTTCTCATCATAATTGTTTACTTTTACTTGGAACATTTTTTTGTGGAAACTAAGTGGAAACAAAACGAAATTATAACAAATAAAATTCTTATTTTTTCTATAGTTTCTTAATAAAGCATTTATAGACCCATATTTATTTAGCATTTTGTTCTTGTTTCTACTTATAGAACATGTTATAAAAATGTAGCCAGTGAAATGTAAAACGGCCTGTGTAGTTTCCGTTTACACATTCAATGCGGCAATTTTCTTTACATCGATGTACCATTGGCTTTTCTGAAGTAAAATTAGAAGAGCAGTTGAAAATAACATTCTATCCACGTGATTTAATATTTCGCAAAGTGGCATTACAAAGTAGGCATAATCCAAATTTGGCAAGGTTGCAAGAAAGAACCCTGAATGGTGAACAACGGTACAAATGTTAGTGAAGCTATGTGGCTAAAGAAGAAGTCGATCGTATTTCGATACGGGAAATCATCGGCTCACTACTTTCAGGGCGACTCTCAATCCATGTTTCATGAGACTCGCGTGGAACGATTCTACTGGGAGACGTACGCAGAAACGAGTCTGCCACGATGTCTACACATCACGCATTATGCAATACGAACTTAAAAAGACTAACGACATTTTCACGTCCCAGCAATGTTACACCTTTACATGTTTACGCATCAACGCCTTCACGCTACTCGTTCTTCACGTCCCTCGCTATTTACACTCCCACGAAAGCATATTCGTTTATGTTTACAGGCAATTTATTAGCATTATATATAGCTAATTATAGCCCATTGCTCACTTGCTGTACTTAATAATGATTTTTTCAAACGATCTCACAATAATCAATGTAAATGCGTACTCACTCGAATTTCACTATTCAATTTTCACAAATATTCGACGTGATCCCTTTTGGTTTCAGTATGCACACGTATCGTTCGTTTCAAATAAGTCCATCACAACTGAAAATTTATTATTTGTTCCTTGTTTAAACAATGGAACAATTAGAATTCTATGTTTTTTGTTTTTATAAAAAATCGTATGTTGTTAAAACATTACAAAATTATAACTGTAAATTCGAATACACAGACATATACACATATGATAACATGTATTATTTCGTATATACATATGTTATATCTGATGAATGTTATCGAAATCAAACACTTCCAAGATATCCAATTCTTAGTAGTCTCGTGACCAGGCGTCTTATAATTGCTGCACTTTCAAGACATAATTTAAATCACTTTTGCGGTTGAGAATTATCGGAACTCACGAGGTGTCCTTCCGGGTAATAAGCCGACGGTGTGCACCCGCGGTGATTTCCCCGAATCGTATGATTTTGATCGCCTACCTTGTCCCAGCCATTTATTTTTCGGCATTCACTTCCAAAGCAACGCCTTTTACTCTTGTTATGACTTTTTCTTTTTATTTTTCATCCGACGATTCAACAAGTTCAGCCATTATTCATAAATTTACTCTTACATGCCATCTTCTAGTATACCGGATGTTTCACGGACCAGCAGTGTCACTACCCTCATCGATTTCCTGTTATTCTAGCGATCGCGATGTGAATCTACAGTAGACTGAAGTTTGAACGAAAATATCCTCGCCCATTTTGAAAAATGTACCGATTTCCATCGCAATTTATGTGACATCAAGAAAATAATGAGAATAAAGGACCTTTTAAAAGCAAGGATAGACGCACTACCAGTTCACATCTTATTTGTGACCAATATAAGACGGACGGCACTAGAATTAACCTCAAAAAATAACAGGAAAAGGATATTTTTAAAAATTTGTTAATATTAATTAAACCACAAACTTTATTGCACAATAATTGCGATAGATTTCAATGAAATCGCAACCAAATCTTGATCTTTCGAAATTACTCTATTGTCAAAGTCTCGTATAGTATAATTGAAATTAGGGACATATGTGTTTCT
This sequence comes from Hedychridium roseum, assembly GCA_963989215.1. Taxonomy (NCBI): domain Eukaryota; kingdom Metazoa; phylum Arthropoda; class Insecta; order Hymenoptera; family Chrysididae; genus Hedychridium; species Hedychridium roseum. The sequence goes on along the minus strand of OZ022312.1, from coordinate 1,705,834 downwards.
ACCATTACTTAGCTGCAGTTAACTGATAACTGATCAAATAACTTGAGGTCCTCCCACCAAGTCGTGTATCCCTTTCACTACAAGTTCGGATCATCAGTTTTTTCGTTTACACATCAATTTGCCTGGTGGCTTAATTGAACTGAAAACAGAACGGAGATCTGAACTGACCGTGTAAAAGGCCCTTTAAACTGATGTGTAAACGAAAAAAACGAATGGTCCGAACTGTTATTGAAAGGGATACGTGGCTCGATACGGGAGCCTAAAGTTATCCGGTCAGTTATCAGTTAACTGATCATGTAGCTAGACATATTCTTTCATGCCTCAATTCAATTATACTCTTCGAGACTTTAATGTCGGAACATCACAATTTTATTAGCGACTTGCAATTGTTGTGCTATAATGCTTGTAGCTTAATTAAAATGTTCAAATAAAAAAAAATATTCGTTCCTTTTATTTCTCAAGATTAATGCCAGTGCCGCCCACGTTATTTTGGTCACAGATAAGAAGTGAACTAATCGTGTAAATACTTCCGCTTTTTTCGCTTATCGTTTAAACGTTAAGCGTCGGGTACTTGCGATATCGAAGTGTACATACATTAATGTGCCTATTACAATTGGCAACCTACCTCGTCAGCTCAAATTCCATCCTAGGAGGTGCCATGGGTCGGTCAGACACTTGGTACTACTTTTATCTTTAGAATTAACCCATCATATTTGAAACATGAAAGTAAATACAATCTATTCAGATATATTAGTCATAGTTGCGCAATTCTTTACAATCCTACCTATTATCTACCACCTACTAACAAAGAAAAACATTATCGAAGTAGAATTAAAACACACCCACCATCGCATGTGTCTTTTCGGCCAGATCGAACAAAGCACGTTCTTTTCTGTGAGAAAAATATATCGAATTTTCATTCACCATTTGAAAACACATTTTGCTAGTTTTCGAATGTGCATTGGTTTTTAATTGTTTTTGACCATTTTATTCCCATTCTACACCTATGTTTTATCCTGTTATCTTACCCTTTATTTTTCCTCTCATAACAGTAAACAAGAACGGCTTCCTCCCTTGTTTACTCTTTCTTTTTCATTTTAAATGAAAAGCTAGAGTATTGTATACCTTACATAAAAAGACACAATTTTATTTTGTAATGCGGGGTTTTAACAGCAACTTCATTCATTCATTTCATTCAGAATATTTAATTGTTATTCGCAAACATAACATTTTGTAAAATTTTAACAAAAATGTAAGTTTATTTGAAAAAAGGCAAATATTTTATATACAACTTAATTACGATAGTTATTGCAAATTTAACCAATGTATTATAAATTTTGTCTTTCCATGCCAAGTTTAATATAATTACAGTAAAACCCCCATATTAGCGGGCTCAGTATTTGCGGTTTTGGTTATCTGCGGTTTATCGCGACCCGAAAATATTAAATAGAAAATTCCTAAAATAAACGATTCATAAGATTCAGATTACGTCCCATTCTGAACAACATGATGAAACCTTCCTGCCCCGTGTAAAAGATAACTTTCATTGATTCACTACCACTTGAGATTTCCGATAAAACCTCAGAAAGAAAGAAAGAGAACACAAGTATAATAATGTAGGACGTATTTTTAACATTGGTAATATCTTATTATGCGTAATTTATCAGTTAAACTTTGTCGTAGGTATTTCATATATAAATGAAAAATGACTTATACAGAGCGACCCATTATAACCTTGCTACGTGGTTACCTCTGAAATTATTCATTATTCGAAAAAATGTTTCAAGAAAAACTTACTTCGTTCTGACGGGGATATTTACGATGAACTCACATTTTTTCTAGGTGGAAGTATGCCTCAGATTTCAACGTGATCTTTGTTTTAATTAATGAGATAGTATCTTTTCTTTCAGTTCAATGCATAGGCCTCTTCGAAATGAGTTCAATGACCTATGGTATATTAACCCGCCAAGGTCATTCAAGGACAGTTACAATCTTTCCTCAGTGAACGGTCACAAATGTTTCCTTATTTTTTATATTCCAAAGGATAACCTTAAGCAGCAATGGATTGGTTAATTCTGCTTCTGAATAATAGTCCCAGTGACGATAGTCATTAATGAGTCTGCGTCATGCTTACGACGGAAACGTCGAATTACTCCACTAAATATAGCTTTGTGACCATTCAACGAAGGAAGATTTTACACGATCCTAAAAGTCTTTGAATAAGCTTAGAAAACTAACATATCGTAGGTCAATAAACCCGTCCTGAAGAGGGCTATAAGTTTAGTTAAAAGTAAACATACTATCCCATTTAAAAAAAGAAAACAGCTCACCATGAATTGTCAGGCACACTTCCCCCGAGTAAAAATGTACAACGTATGTCCATCATACAATGGGGCCTTTGAAACAGAGTAAGTTTTACTCGAAGCATTATTTGGAAGAATGAATAATTTTATAGATAATCGCGTGGCAAAATTATAATGGGTCACTCTGCATATAGGGTTCGCTACTATCCGCATTTTTAAACATCTGCAGAAGGTTTTGAAACATATACCCCGCACATACGGCGGAACTACTTATTGCACTTTTAATTGCTTACACATGTTCAATTGTCAAAAAGATTGCTTTTTTCTATATTCCTATTCTGCTCTTCAGATTTGTACGATAAAAACATCTTGTTTATTGTGTCTTATTCCTCTATGGATAATCCTTTGCCGTAACCTGTTGTACATTTACATGAAAACTCCATTTTCCAACTCTCGCTTTTAACTTACTGATTACTGAAATGAATCTATGAGTGCTACATAATTACAATTTTTTATTGATTGACAACTATGGATTACCCTGACCAATAAGAAACTCGTGATTGTTAACCATCTGCTAGTATAATAATTTTATAAGACTAGATATAATTTTTGTCTGGCCGTATTTTTAAGATTATGGAAAGACAATTTTCGCCACAGCTCCCTACATTGTTCCACTTACCTAATTATGTATAACTCAATGACAAACAGATGCACGGAAACACGACACAAGCACAAAATAATGATGACGATATTCTGTTGACAATTGGTATAAAGCATTTATTCTATTATTAACACCCGTGTTACTAAATTATGGAAAATAATGCTGAATTTGGTGGTATATTTGTGAACACCATAAAATGAATTTTTAAAATGACGCAACTAGATGAACAACTTCTAAACGGGTGGAATATAACAACTATGTAGAATTAAAAGCAATAAAGATGAGGAGAGATATAAAGAATTGCGAATTTATATCGCAAGCAAGCTTTCAGCATTTTGGGGATTTTCCGTACAAATTTTTCGATAATAGCAGAATGGATATTTGTAAGTTCAAATATTGCGCATCTTAATGCATTTTATTAAAACATTACTAACAAAAAATAAACTGTATTAAGTGGAGCGAGACGATTTACAGGAAGTGTATAACTTTATTTCATTATGGCCTAATCTGAACCAAATATTCCACGCAATACATTACGCAATCCATTGCAATATAATGCGACATGAAATAAGGAACAGTTTTTAGCAAATACAGGACTGAAGGCGGAATGTGTGAAATTTAGAATACAATATTTGCACATATATGTATTTATTAAGTGAGTAACAACAGTGTTAACCCATTAGTTTTCCTTCCACTTCATAGTCTATTGAATTACCTGCCCTATACATGCGGTGATGTAACAATGTGACCATTCATATAACAAATCGTATAATAACCACCAAGATACGCTTCAACGTATCTGCGTGGCATCTCTTATTGTACAAATTTACTAACTTTACCTTAAACTTTATACATAATTGATCTAGTATTGAGAAATGCATTAAGATAAGCCACTTGATCGTCTACAAACAGTACAGTAGACATTACGAATAACTATCTTAAATCACTGCATATCTGCTTAAACCTTAAGTATATACTTCCACTTTGCCTGGATACTCATACTAAGTGTTTCACGGACATCATGCCCCCCTCAGAATGTAATTTGAACTGTCATTATTCTGACAAAGGAAGGTTACGGATTTTAAGAGGCCCATATGCATATAACATAGCTAAGTTACTGATGCTTATCGCATATGTTTGTCACACTCACGTCTACTTACAGATCAACGCCTGGATCGCTACGGTGGCAGCAACAATAGTGGTAGACGATAGACACAAGGGGTTTATCTATGTCAATGTTGTACTATATACTTACTTGTGTCCCTCATAAATGGCAACCTATCAACTAATTCGAGATAATGACAATTCAAACTGCATTCTAACGGTGACACGGCGTCGGTGAAACATCTGGTATATAAAACTTATCATTTTATCGCAAATCCATGCCCAAATTACTGAATATTGTCAGTTTCTCTCTTAGGGCGTTAAAAAGTCTTACTCTGACACATATTTATGCTGTTTTATCACACATGCATCACTGAATTTTACTTCAGCGTAGAATTTGATCGCCATGGACGACATTTTAAAAATGCATGATTTTGTTAAAAATAAAAATAACAGGTGTATCTATAGTATCAAACGCGTTTCTTTTGCACATCAAAGCCCACCAGAAAAATACTTCAGCAAGCACTTAACGGCGAACACGTCTAATAAACTGATTTCGCATTAAGACTACCTCAACTCCACACATCGCTAGAATAACGTTTTTGCGAGTCCATCTTCTTAATATAATCCGTTGCTTCAAGTTCCGACATATTTCCTCGTTCCATTACCACTTTGATAAGAATGTTATGAACGTCTCGCGCCATGTTCCGCGCATCGCTGTAACAAAGAAAGTAACTTGTTGAATAAGTTCCAAGATTTTCTAGTCACAATAACAGTATTTCAAACTGTATTCATAGTACAACTTATATGAACATTATCAGTGAAAAATGTCTTTCAAGTAGGAGAATTATAAAGCATAAGCCTATAAAAAGAAATAATGGTGAGTGTAAATTCTTGAAAACAGATTTGTGAAATGTTTACGTGCTATGCGATTAAATGATTTATAATCCTGTTTTTATACCAAACCATTTGTTATTCCGAAAAATTTATATTACGGCACAAATATTGCAAGGTCACTTGCTACATTTGACATGTTCAAATCAAGGAGAAAACTTATAACAAAACCAACAACTTATCTATACAGTACAAAAGAACACGACAAAATACTAACCCACAGATATATATATGTCCATTTTGCTCTCCAATAACTTTCCAAATTTCATCCTTATTCTTCTCAAGTAAATGAGTGACATATACTTTTTGTGGCTGTTCCCTGCTAAAAGCAGTGTGTAGCGTTAAAGTACCGCTCTTTACGAATTCTTCCAACTCTTCTTTATAAAGGTAATCTTCATTACACCTTCTACATCCGAAATACAGAATGGTCTCGCCTACTTCTTTACCTGTCAAAATTGTTTCATGAGAAACTTCTGCACATTACCAACCCCATCTTATGCATCCAATGAAGAAAGCACATTAATTCGATTTGCACAGATTATAACGAGAATACTTCTGTTACAAGATACTTGTGGAATAAAGTAAACATTCTTCTGTTGTATTATAATGATAATATATGAAGTTTTCTTACCTTCTTTCTTAGCTAAATCTCTTTCTTGGATAAAAGCCCTGAATGGTGCAATACCAGTTCCTGGACCGACCATTATGATTGGCGTCGATGTACGTGACGGTAAACGAAACTGGGATTTTCGTACAAATATTGGAACATAACACGGGGGGTTTGAAGGATGCTTTTCTTTCAACCAACTAGTCGTTACACCTTTGTTAATTCGACCCGTTGGTGTTTTATATTCCACGACTACTGCAGTGATGTGAATAGAGTTGGGGTGAAGCTGAAGCAAATAGACAATAATCAAGTTACATTATCGTTAACACTGGTTAACACGAATTTACTGCAGAACGAACGATGTATTGAACGTACTTTTGGCGAAGAAGATATGGAATAATAACGAGCTTGTAATCGTGGTAAGAGCTCGCAAAGATGGTCTAAAGCTGGCTTTAGGCTAGGAATATCGTCTAAGACGTGTACAATGTTCCGATTTGCCTGAACTATCCACTGTTGATAGGCAGCTTTACCTTCCGCAGTAGTCGATGCCATAAGCTTCAATTTCTCCTTATCTGCAGGATCACTAGTATATTCAGCCAATTCCTTAAGAATATGGGTTCGTGGATTACTGGTGATGTCTATATAATGCGTCAATGCAGTTCTGTATGTACATGGGCAAGGGAACGGATGCTTCTTTGATGATTCCTCTGGACAACATGGAAATTTATGGTTAATAATTGAGCGTAATGGTTACTGAAATATACAGTAGAATATTTTAATAAGTACCGTCGGTATTTGTAAGAGTAAAAACAGTATCTAGATTAGCACCACACTTTTCACCAATGGTATTTACTAATTCTGCATTGTTGACAGGATAAACCGCTAGATGGTCGCCGGATTCATAACGTATTTTAGAACCCTCAATGTTGAATTCAATATGCATACATGATCTGTCAGACGTAGGTCCATGTAGTTCGCGATTAACTTTAACTGGAGCCAAAAAGGGATTTTTCGCGTCATAAGGCCTAAAACAAAATCATGCTTTAGAAAAAACGTTACTTACCACCGCAAAATGGTTCGACAAATAAAGGAATATTATATATGATAGTTTAACAAATAAACATGAAACTTATATAGGGTGATCCAGTTATATCGACCCACTCGAATATCTTGATAAGTGTTGATGTTATTAAAAAATATGTCATACACGAGTTAAATGCATGTGAAATTTTCCTATGTGAACGCACAAAGGACGTAAACGTCAACTTTGTTTTTTTTAATGGAACTATACATTTTTTAAATACATTAGCCGATGCATTAGTTTACAAGATATTTGAATTGTAATAGTGAAAAAGTTCGGTGTAGCGTCACGTCTAATACATCGTGCTCGTATGTCATGTTAACAAATTTCTATGGAAATGGTACAAAGAGTTGGTGGATCATTTAGAGATCGAATATATTTTTGGATTGAGACTGCAGAACGTACTTTTGAACACCAACTTAAAAAAGTATGTGCTAATACGTGTACATAGTAATAATGCCACTACCTAATCTTAAAATTAAAATGCCTAGTAAACTAATCATTTTTTGCCATAAGTGGCTTAGTACTTTTTTATAGGGAATGATGTGTTTTATTGATCAGTACAGTTAAAAAATGTATAATTCCATTTAAAAAAAAACCCAAGTTTACCTTCATGTCTTCTACGCGTCCGCGTAGGAAAAACTTACATCGGATAATGTGCCCCTTGAAATCATTTAACTTTTGTTTAAGACATTTTTTAGTATCATCAGAAATTTCAAAAATATTCGAATGGGTCAATTTGAATAAGTTACGCTGTATGTATATTGATCTCAGAACAACTTACGGCCTTTGATTTTTCAATGAGTGAAGACGAGCCAATTCACCGGTGAAGATTCGGTCGGTTGGCATGTCAACATGTTCAGTGAGCTTGTACTGCCTGATACTGACATCTTCTCCAGCGCCTTCAATGCCAAAAAATTCACATACAGTTGGCCAAAATTTGTCCTTCCACGTAATGAAATCATCTTCAATGCTATAATAAAAAAAGTACATAAGAATGGCTTAGTATAAAGTGCATCAGATGAAAATTATCTAGGATATAAAAAAAACTTACTTTGCATCATCATCGCCTAAACCCAACTCAAATACACGAGTAGCACCCAGCTGCTCTAGTCTATGATCTACGTAAATACCAACTTCATTATAGTGTTCATAGGTTTTATTTCCAAGACCAAAAACCTAAAAGGCACAAAACAAATGGATTTTAAAGATGAACAATAAATATGATATATACTATCCACGATAATGTTTGTTAGAAAAGATGTGGATGCTGTATCTATCGTGCATGAAAATTGTTTCAGTTGTGAAAAATAATGACTAAAAGATATTTTTTCTTTTCATTAATATTTTCAAATGAAATAAAGACATTTATGTTTTGTTGGAATTATAATCCTTTTCATAAAATCCTTTAAATTCCACATTCATTAAACCCTTTTAAATAAATATGACATTTTTGTAACTCCAAAATATACAAGACGTAGTTCTGCCATTTACAAAAAAATTATGAATGGAAAGCTGTCCTATTATGTTCCACGTGAATCGTCTGAAGACTTTTAGATGCGATGAACTTTTCGCACTTGTCGAGAACAAATTTATTCAAATCGGACAATATTTTAAAGCTGCGAAAAAGTGAGACCAATGTTATTTATTTTCATTTATAAATGCAATAACTTTGCAATATTGACCGTGTTGTTGACGTTCGTTCCTTAACTATACGGAGATCTGTTGGGAATAAATCAATTTTCGAATGATATTGGGTTGTCCAGAAAGTTCGTCCCGTTTTCTATAGGTGGCATAAGGACACGTTGGAATATATCAAAATGATAAAAAACAAATGATATGTGTACATCTTCTAAAAGACGGTATTTCAGGAATATTTGGAAAAAATGTTGGTTACGATATGTTCATTTTTGTGAGTTTTATACGCCTTTGAATATGGAAGCAAATCAGGTGCATAATAGGCATCTAATGCTTTTCTTTTACCGAAAAGGAAAAAATGCCACACAAGTGGCAAACAAGATGTGCGCTGTTTACGGCGAAGATGCTGTAGCTGAAAGAACTGTGCGGAAGTGGTTTGCTAGGTTTAAAGCTGGTAATTTCAACCTTGAGGATCAAGAACGCGCGGGTAGGCCCTCCACCGCAGGGGAAGATTAGCTTAAAATACTGACCGAGAATAACCCTCGTTATACGACACGTAAATTAGTAGAAATGTTAGAAATATCAAAATCCAATTTATATGAAAATCCATTGAATGCATTGCGTTTCAATTTTCCTTCAAAATCGACACGAACTTTCCGGACAACCCAATACATAATACCCAACCTAGCCATATTTATGTTCAAACTATTGTCGTTCGCCATACAGTGGTATGCAAAAATTTCCATCCAAACAGGTTTTTCGCTTTATTTTCTGAAATCTATATTTAAAAGAAATTTAACTAATATCGAACAGAAGTGCGCGGTAAATACAAGAAGGTTGTATTACAAATGAACACTCTATGTTATTTCTTGTATAAGTATTAACGAAATTGTGAATATAATCTGTTCAAAAGTTTCCGGCCAGTTATATTTTTCCATTTACATAGTGTTGTTTATTAATATGAAGTCTGTTGTGCCTATACCCGTCGTATCTGAATGTTAACAAACCAGAGTCAGTTATTAATGCATCGTCAGAGTCGCAACACGGGTGAAAAACTGGCAAATCTTCGCGCGAGATGGCAGCATTATTATCTATCCTAAAATCCACGGTAAATGAAATTATTAAATGGTATCATACAGAAAGTACCGTTGGCTACGAACGCTCAAGAATTACATGAGGAAGGAATCGCTAATATTAGTCGCTGTACTGTAACACGACATCTACACGAAGAAGGTCTTTTTGGTCGACCAGATATAAATAAAACCCTCATTAATAAAAAAAATAAGAAGGCCTGTATAAGGTTTACAAAAGAGCATTTGAATTGGACAGTCGAAAATTGGAAAAACCTGGCATTTTCTGATGCATTAATATTTCATTTATTTGGAAGTGATGGGCGACAATATGTGAAACGCCTCGTTGGTTAAAGATATATTATAAAATACCAGATACCAACAGTAAAGCATGGAGAATTATGAACAATATAATGTACCGAAATATTTTAGACACACATTTATCGGGATATTCAAAAACAAAAATGCCAAGAAATTGAGTATTTCAACATAAGGACCCGAAGAAGGTCTCAGAGCTTGATCAATCGTGGTTATCTTTTAAATAAATGAAGGTTTTAGAGTAGCCAGCACAATCACCAAACCTAAAACGACGCGTAAATAAATCGAAACACAGAAATAAGACAATCATTTGAAAGCTTGAAGGAAGAATGGAATAAAATTTCTTCAGATTGTACGTATTTCGATTTTAATCAACTCCATGCCTTGTCACTGTACTGCAGTTACTACAGTACGAAATGTATAGCTACGAAGTATTAACAATAACATGTTTTATAAGATAAGATATAAATATTTTTTGTAACAAGACATCGCCGGAAACATTTGATCTCGTCATAATAACAATCCTGTTAATAAATATACAGTGAACAATAAATAATGTTTATTAATGTTACTGCTTGCTTTCATTTGCCATTCATTTATACCCAATATTAGTTAAACTTTTTCAGATAGCGCTTTCAAAGATGAAGCAAAAATCTATCTGACCGGAAACTTTTGCACACCACTGTACATACAATATAATACCTCGAATTCTAACGGGAATCGTACTGTAGCAGTCCGTTGACCAGTGGCTCCTCTATTGGTGCATCGAGCAATCACACCAAATAGTTTATTGAAGGTTCTTAAGTTCATTTTTCGATTAACAGTATCCAGTGCAAATATTTTAACAACTGTTACGAACCTCCGATTACACAATAATATTTTACACGAATTTTATTCCCTTTAATACTTGCAAGTAAGGCGATTACCACAATAACTATGTCAGAAGATAACGTAATGTTCACACACGCTTCTGCGACTTACAAAGCTTATATAATACCTTTTGTAACTTGATAAATACGAATTCACATCCTCAAAAATCTAAACAACGAATGTAACTCCGACTAATCAGATATTTACCACGTTTATTTCGCGCATAGGTTATGTCGTTCTCCTAAGACAGCACTCACTGATTCTGCGCGAGAAAATATAGTAGTCATTGTGGCGCTATATTTAAATTGTTCAATGCCCGGCAAAATCCATCACCGTCCAACATACGACTTAAACAGATACCATGACATTAATTTATCGTAAAACACATAAAGTAAACACCGAATTACAATACCTATATTATGTTTTCTTATACATTTACAAACAATGGGCAATAGAGTACAAGGCCAAATTTTCTTGTTATGATAATATGTAAACTATCGCATCAAAAAATTTTGTAAACAATAATTATTCAGCTTACATCATGCTTTCCTACACGTTAATGGAAGGAAATTGTAATATTTTTCAGAACCAAGGAAGGCACATAGGATTTCTATTCTTTTTCATTCTCACAATGCAAAATTGTATAACTTTATATTATTATATGAAAGAATCACACAATCAATTATAACCAATGTGGGACAAACAAAATCTAGGGAAAAAAACTATCCTCAACTCCACTTTGAAGTCTAGTGAATGAACAAAAGAAAATATTCAAAATTGGACGAGAATTTTCTTCCTCAATACAGGCATCTGGTGTATACTATCATTGAATTCATGAAGAAATCAGTTACCCATTGAGAATGTAATACATAACACGAAAATGCAAAACAATAGAAATTTGAACCGTATCGGAAAGTGCAATAAAGATATTCCATTATAAAATGAACATTCATTTTGGCTATGTTAAAATTTCATGAAACAGTTTTCGAACACATTATTCCGTTCACGGTATAACATTAATCTTCTGGATACAATGTTATCAAATTGCAGCACTTAATTCACAATTAATTCTTCTTGCTTGAAACTATAAATATACATATTTAAATATACTTGGAATAAGAATTTATGTTTTGGAAAAGAATCAGATTCTTTTGACATCTCTGTAGACTCTTGCTTACAAAATGAATCCATTTCGCAGCGCAAATTGTGAAATGTGTGCAGAACAAGCATTCATAACTTGTACATGGCATAAAATCGATATACTTTAAACACTTTTATATTGTAATGGTAATACTATGTTTAAAACTGAAAAACAGCTGACAAACATTTTTCCATATCATAAATAGTTTATGTGGAATTACAAACAAAGTTTTGGGTAGTCTATTGTTGGGTGGTGAGAAGAGTTTCAAAGGTGCGTTGCATAGTTTTTAATACAGTTTAAATTTATATGAGTTTGATAAAAAGTTTCATCCTGAAAATGTAGGTTGTTATGTCCTGTTTCACACTTTTCTTTACCTTTCATGTACAAGAAAAATTTTCCATATACTCAGGAAACGTGAATACTAAATCAGATTTCTTATATTTCTGATCTTCATTAAATGTAATTGTACTCGTTAACCAAAACTGACTATCAGTCGAAAAGTATCTCATGATGTAGTAACATCATTACAGTAACTATTTGGACATAATAATCTGAATATCATTATTAATCAATAATGGGCTACACCGATTTAGATATAATTTTTAACACCGACTCCAATGTGGGTCACAAGGAGGTAATAATAAACATGGTAATATACTTTCTGTCAGAAAAAAAGTAACTAACATTAAAGATAAGTGATAATAACTTCGAAAAAACTATTGACGGTTAAAAACTGTTTCTAACGTTATCACGATTTATTGGAAATAAGAAAGTCTCCCTAGAACAATTTTCTATCGAAAACATGTTGCGAATATGAAATTATAAATACGTTACGAATACCTTAAATAAGCAATTTTATCATTCTTCAATGTTTGCCTCAATCAAGTATTTTTTACAATTTTGATAATTAAATACAATAGAATGAAGGTACATTTACAATACTTTAATTTACCGAGTTAATTAACTTCTAATACTTCGATTTTAATTAGAAATTCCTTGTAGGAAAAAGCTTTTGTAACAATTTTATGTTTAAACCTCAATACACACTTTTAAGTAATCCACAGTTTAATACTTTGAAATACGATTATTATGCAACGAAATGTTAATTTAAAGCTTCCGCTATTTTGAATTTCCTTAACGACAATTCTCAATGTCAATTCCATTATTCTGTGATAATGAAATGATGACCTTTCTGACATGTTGAACGACGTTAGAGCAATTTCGAACGAAAGAGAGGCGTCGAAAAAATGTAAGAAATACATACGGCATAATTTAGTCCGGTTAAATCCGCGTCTCCGTTTTTGAGCCAGTCTACGAACTCCATAGCATTGTCTGTAGGATCACCCTCACCGTAAGTGGCCAAACAGAATACAGCTAAACTGTTCGGTATCGTTTTTAAATGGACCAGCTCTTCCTGTAACCATAAAACAGAAGCGCTGTTAATTTTTTTTTCTAAATTCGTAAGAGTAATCCACACATAGTTTACAAGAATTTATTCATCCACCTCTTTGAAGAATGTCTGTTAATAAATTCTGTAAAAGTAATACAAATAAGGATTATGTTCGCTCACCATGTCACACTCTTCGGGGTCGGCAACCATACCCTTCATTCGGTATCGAATGCCTTCCTTAGCTAATCGACCAGCGAATTCCTCGCCGGTTCCGGTCTGGCTACCATAGAAGACCACCAAGCTTCGTCCAGACGTTTTCAGTTTCTTTATGAAAGAACTGTCTGATGGTGTTAACGTAGATAAAGATGTGGGCCTTTTATGAAAAAAAAAATGCAAAATATCTAGGCATAAAACATATTAAGTGTATAAATAAAGCAGCAAGCAGAAAATCTTTCATAGTCCTGACTAACCCGTTCACTTATATCGTTTCGTAAATATGAATGGCAGAAATATTGAGAAAAATTTACGATCTTTTGACGGTTTATGAAATGAATCAGTTTTTATTCTTTAGGCGAGATAACACTAATAAGACTAAGGTAATATACGTAGATTTAATATTTCACATGTAGAATTGACGTAGGGGTTCATGGGGATGATATTTACTGAATTGAATAGGATTTCACAGCCGGTGTGTAATCTTCTTGTTTATTTCGACGCAGCAACCACCATAATGCTGCTAACAACAGTGTGGATAACAGAATTATATCCAACGTGCTGAAGAAGGGTTCATCTTGCACCAGTGGTCCATCCTCGGTCTCAAGAACTGGTGAACCAGCCATCCTAACGGCCTTTGGCTGTGATGCGTCTGCTGTCTAAAAAATAAAGAAAGATATCATACATATAAATATATTACGTTTTGCAAATGCATATAAATATAATAAATGGGATCTAATACATTACTGTAAATTAAAACCATCCATTTTTTCGAATTTTAAAATTTACCATGCTCATCGGAAAACATATCCATACATCTACCTAGCGGTCAACTTACAAATAGCACACACCTTTTAAAATAATAAACTTAGCTGTATACTTTTTTACTCTTAACTATATAGGATAAGTGTACATTTCTGGGTGTGCTCAGTTACATTGACAATAATGTAAGACGAAGAACACGCAGTGCGTTTTTTCTGTGTGAATATTCGCAGGCTCGTAGAGGAAGGTGTGTTTGTAAGTATTATCACTTATATTAAAAACAGCGTAAAAAAAGACCGTGGGCCGGCTAGGCGGTCAAAGAACCATCCATAAATACACACGCGTGATACGCACATATACGTGCATATATCTTCACACATTTAATTCCTGCAATTGATCGTAATACAACATTTTTTTTTTAATTCTTTACGCAGTTTTATGATGCATTGGTTTTATCAAATGAGTAAGTAAATAATGAAAAGATAACGCAGATTTCTTACGGATAAATAAATGCTCCGAACTTGATACAATTTGTACAGTAAAATCAAGGAAAGGAATGAAACTCCGCGCGTAATTGAGAGCAATCGTTTCCCAGTGACTGTTATCTAATTATCACCAAACCATTTAGAGTTAATTATAAATATTTGAGACAATCATTAATCATCGTCAGATATGAGTATTACTAAATTTATTTACACTGCACCAAAAGATCGCGTGTCAATAAGGAAAAAGCCTAAAAATGTTACTGAACGTAAACTGATATGAAAGTATTGTATACTGTTCATCTAATTTATATTTAAATCAAAACATAATTATCACATACATGTCATGTACGTGTAATGCCGAAGCCTGATTCACACTTTGTTTTGGTATTTAGATTATCTGGTTGTTTGTTTGTGCATGTTTTTGGAAGTTTTTAAGAAACACGCGTACGTAACCACGCAAAATCCAAGGCCTTGAATAAAAATACGTAAATATACATACGTATGTATATCGTGCGACAGTTCGACATTGTGTCAACGAGGACACACGCGCTGCTGAGTGATATAACATGCGATAAATCGTGCATCTCGATCCGATGATTCAAGTTAGTAACCGCCATCAAAACACAATACACTGTAGACATAACAATATAATAGATAGAGAAGAAGTAAATTTTTACATTATTTTTTAATAAATGTAAGTTAATCTATTAGCTAGCTTCTCGTCGCTGATTCAACGTAATACCAACATTTCCATTTTATCGAATCATAACCCGATGAACTTGACCGCTCAATAGTAAATGTAGAAACAGAAACCATTGCCATGCCACCTTATCTAATTGTAAGACCAACGTCCACACAGGTAAGAACTCCCATGCCACAGGTATTCCTGATACGATAACAATAGACCCTTGTAATTTCATAGTTTCATCGTACACAAGAACATATAGTTCGTGGAGGTTGAGTTCCGAATTCAACTCATGTGTACCAATAATATCTTATTAATATGTTCCAAACAATGGTAGTGCGATCTTGATAAGATACTAGCAGATATTGTATATTTATGTAAAACGTAAATACTCGCACGAATTACATTTATTGTTAACTCGTTTTTGCGAATTATCATGCACTTCACACGTAGCAAACATTATCTATAATATTTCATGTAATTTCTAAACTAATATTCCACCGTTTGCAATTCGAGGCTATTACAATATAACATAAAATGTCCGCGTACTGGCGCAAGTGGAGTACAAAGGGTTAAATCTTATCTACACATGAGAAAAAATCTACTGATCGCTTTTTATTACTTGCAAAACTAACGTCACTACTAGGCTGTTTTATATATTGTCATCTTCGGGCTGTTTTATCTACGCATATAAGAATTTCTTTTTGCTGCATTATCGAGCATTTCGAAGAAATGTGTTTGACTACCAGTAAGTTTGGTTAAAATCTGTCTGACGTACATTTATCTTATCTATTGTTGTTTCTACATACATCTGAGCGTTCTTTCTTTTTTTAACAAGTTTTAAATAAACACTATCGACAAAATTTTATTCGCATTGCTCTCGTACATTCACAAACAATAAATACAAAATTTCAAATTCTTAACGGTAAAAATAATGAAAGTCGCAATATTTGAATGTGAGCAATGCGATCTTTCCAATATTGAAGGAAACCTTGGCGATTTATCTATAGTGATGATGCCGTTACATAATGCCATCATCAGCAAAATTAACGAAGAAGCGAAATCACAAATGCACGTGTATTGCGATAGTTCACTTTTTATTTTTCTCATTCAAAAGTTGTGTACATATATTTTTTAGAGGCGTATTTGTGCTGTCTTCTCGTTATTAATTTTAATTATATTATATATACCGAAATCGTATAGAACGGACTTTTGATAGAAGGTATATTCGCTTACTGACGGAAATAAAGTTTATCTGAATGGATCCTGATGATACCACGCGGCAGAGTTCATGTACTTACGACATAACACCCAGAAAAGTATATACAATTATATCTACAGTGAATAACGAACATTTTTGAACGCTAGATTCTGTCTGGACAAATCGTACTACGTCTTAATTATTTAAAAGAATATTTGCAAGAAATTAATTTATTCTTTCTTGTATTGAAAAATCTTGTACATTCAGCGATTTTTATTAAAGTACTTTAACAACGAAAGCGAAATGAAAATTAGAAATTAAAGTAGAATTAGAAATGAATGAAATTAGAAGTTAATCTCATATGAATGAATTGAATTATTAGGTCAGTGAATAATACTCTAACGTTACAATGTTCTTCCAACACGATCATCCGAATGCAACAACGCATAAACTTATCGTCGATTATTACAAACCACAAGTGTTAATATCATTATCATTCATCAATTTTGAATTTACACACATTTTTTGTCGAACAAGAAAAAGTATTTACTAACTTATGCGTTTTTTTAGTTTATGAATTTAGCTAATGAATTTATAAACGTAACTGTACGCATAGGATACCGACTAGAGAAAATTCGTTTTATGGGTGTGTTTAATGGAACAATAAAATATGATGAGACATTTTTGTAAGCTTTTTATATTCGCAATTCCATACACTGCCCATGTTGGATTCTTGAGTACACACGAAATTTGCAATAACTGTCCATGTTTCAACCTTGATAAATTGTATAAACGGTTCTGCGATATTGTACCGGATTCACCGACTTTAAGTAACTAAGCTACGGTTTGTTTATAAATTCCGTTCAAAGTACGCACGATTATAAGTCATGAAATTAGCAAATACAGAGGCCTGTCTGGTGCCGATATTTCATTATGCGTTATTTTGCGCGATTTACTTCACGTTTGTACGTCAATACTACTCAATAATTAATTACTGCGGTATAAAGAACCTTTTATTATGATCAAAGAAAATCGATAATTAAGCGATTCTTTATATATACGTACACACGGACATATATCTGTAAGTACCTGTATATCGAAATGTAATGGCAATGCCGTGAACACTTTACATGTTTCTGCATAATTTCCGTTATACAGTGGATCAAATAAGTATTGCCACAGCTGTTTTTTCAGAATAACTTTTGGAAAAATGAACATGCCGACGTGAAATTTGAACTGAAGCACCCACGTGATTTACTTTTCTACGTGTTTCAGCAATTTTCGAAATATTAAAAAATTACGACTTTTATAGTGCCCTGTACATTTTATAACTTTTTTTATAGACCCTGTCTCGAAAAACTGAGATGTACGTTTCGTATAGTACGTCATCTGATATTTATATCCTGTAAATTTCATTCAATTCGGAGAACGCACGGTGAAGTTATGGTTTTTCAAAGTTGCTTATTTTGGTCCAAAACATAACAATTCTGTTAAAACTACATAAAAATAGGCACATTGCGAAATTCTAAGCGAATTAAGGTATATGAGGTGACGTACACTGTACGAAATGTACATCTCAGTTTTTTGAGACAGGGCCTATAAAAAAAGTTATAAAATGTACAGGGCGCTATGAAAGTCGTAATTTTTTAATGTGTGAATATTTCAAAAATCGCTGAAACACGTAAAGAAGTAAATCATTTGGGCTAGATTTAGTTCAAATTTCACGTCGATATGTTCATTTTTTAAAAAGTTATTCCGAAAAAACAGGTGTGCCGATACTTATTTGATCGACTGTACATGCACGATAGTGTATCGTATGTATGTCAAACCAATAAGTATTCGTTTCATTTGTACACTAGACAAGACCATAAAGAACGACGTAAATAATATTCAATAAAACTATTTGAAATGCAAATTAAGACATGGATGCCAAGATTGCAAAAGAGTAGTAAAAAGTGTATCTTTTTTTAAGCAAAATACCTTAAGTTTTTGTTGCAGTGGGCATACCAAATTGACAGATTCAAAGATGTTGTTTAAAATATAGATGAGCGGTCTTGAAAACTGTGTACTACCACAGGCGAGACATAGGATAAACATCACATTCAATGCAATTCTTCGACCACATTCCTGGAGGCGGTGTGAACCCTCATACCATTTCAGTGTCATACTCTATGTCATCAATGTAGGTTCAAAACGTATAACGGTGTTATTACTTATGAGAACCAGAATTATGATTACGGCGAGTTAGAGTGGATAAGAGTGCTCTGGAGCGGACCCAATTACATGATATCACCAGCGGGACGCGGTGATGGCGTTGGTCATTCGTGTCTTACGGGCCAAAGAACAGGCGAAAAGCGAGAGAATGGAAGCCACGACGTAGATACACTAAGGGCCGAAAGCGGTCCACTACCAGTCAGAGAAAGAGGCGTGCTTTACCGCAGACCCCGGCCGGAGGTAAAACACCCTTGAACCCTTAAAGTTTTTAAAAGGATGAGGAACGCAGGGAAAAACCGCAAATAACGAGTGGAGGTCACGAGTGGCCGTTGCTTAGCCCATACCTCTATAGTTACTTCAGTGGATCCAGGTATGATATAGTGACGAAGGGTAAAAAAAGGAACATTGGATTAGAGTGGGTATGCTGTATCACGCAGTGTGCTTCATTCTTGGCTAGAGGAACAGACGGAAAATACCTCATGGGACAAATATGCAGGGTGTTAAAAAAGAGGGCCCATAAGTTAAGGGGTGATAGTACTCACCGAGAGAAGTAAAAAATGTTTAATCAACATAGGTCGTAAAATCAATTTTTATTATTTACGAGCGTTCGATGTCAGAAGTCTCCCGATTGACGCAACCGCAGCACAAATCGTTAAGTTTGTAAATGTTCGACATACCTTCTGTCCATTTCAATGCGAATCTCACATCTGTGCGTACATTTGCAAATAAATCATCGCATAATGCCGATGCCGATTGATATGGCTGAACTCGGGACCATTTCAGACAATATAAATATGTACGTTACCACACGGCATGACCGTTAATAATAAAAATTGATTTTACATCGAAAGGATTGATTTTACGACCTATGTCGACTAAACATTTTTTACTCCTCTCGGTGAGTACTATCACTCTCTTAAGTTACGGACCCTTTTTTTCACACCATGTATCTGCAACATGATTGTCTTCAATATCTTTTTAAGTTCGTTTTTGTATTAGACCAGTGGCACCCGACATTTTTTTGGCCATGACCCATCTAAGCATCTCTACAATCGTGATGCCCCCCCCTCACGGACATACAATTCTTATGATTCGAAAAGTAAACTTCATGAAAGTGAATTCACATGGAGGAAGTCTAAAAGGCGATTAACTTGGTCTTAACAAATTTCCAAAGAACATGGCATCCATGAAGGAAGGAAATAAAACAACGAAAGGACAGTTTGAAGTATTGAGGAGAAATCAGTATGAAATCGTTTAAAAAATTATAATAATGTGAAATGATATGAAAAAACTGCAAATAAAGTTTCAAAATGTATAATAAAAAACTGTATCTATCATAATATATACTTATATACTCTATAGGAATTCCCCCTGTCGGGCGTGTGTCCTACAATGGGAACCACCGTATATTAGACCGACCGCCGCTGAAACGTAAAAACACTACAATGTCGCTATAACTTTGTCTGCACCGATAATTCATCTTTGTAACCACGAAACCCCGTAAGATGTTACATCTATCCCATACTTCGTCTGTACTATGAATTGAAAAGTATAGACTGTATAGTATGACCGATATGAGCGATCAATTCTCCGCATCAATTCACAGGTAAACAATATGTATGTAAAAATGCAAACGATCGCTTGTACACGAGTTTATTCGAAGACTTAATAAACGACCTGTCTTTTAAATGTTATGTACAGGCATTTTCTTACACATGACATTCTTGTGCCGTAGTTTCCTTAATGCACTATTGGTTGACAGGCCATTATAATGATGTAACGTATGAAACAACATTACGTAAGCGACGTAATACGTTTCAGCACGCGAGAACAAGAACAGTACGTAAGTTAACACTCGCTTGTTGGAAGGATAAAAAATGTAATCTGAAAAAAACAAGTTTACATATTCCGTATCGGTCATAGATAGAAAAATAAACTGAAAGGAACTCAACAAAGTCTAGTCGTGTGCTTGATAGACGTGTATTTATCTTTTTATAAAAGTTCCAGTTTCATAAACTTAAAAGTAATGGACTTTTCAAATACCTGCACATCCACCTGTTGATTCCTGGTAGATATGTGATAATTTGAAATTCCATCAGAATAGTAATAATAAATCGGCTGCCGAATAGAGTAATGCAAAATGATGTATGTTAACAAACGACAGTGACGCACAATCCACGTGACGTGCAAATAATTGCCTTAATGACGAATCGATAATAATATGACACAAAGAGTACCATTAAAAATCAAAAATATCATGTTGAAAGTCATAGATAAATCCGTCACAAAAGCTATGTATAAATAAGGTAAGGAAAATTAGCGTGATCATTAAAAGAATGATGCGTAATGTTTACGATCACATATAAGAATGATTGCCGGTATTATGCCGTAGAAATAATGAAATGAACTTTTCGTCGAAAAGGGAACTCATCGTGCACTGACGTAAACTACGATATCGTGTATTAAATTACAGATGTAAAACATTTACCGCGAGATAGCACAGAATGCATAAGCAACGTACGTACAACACGCAATTTGAACATTCCCGCCAAATTTCAAGTTTTCATTGCAAATTTGGCCATGTTACCTTTTCAACCGATTATCTTGGATCAATTATTTCACGAAAATGTTACAGGCCGCAGATAGTTTTTAATGACGATAATTTAACATTTTTTACTATACTACTTAATAGACAGCTGATAAATCAACAATTATTTCACGAAAATATTACAGGCCGCAGATAGTTTTTAATGGCGATAATTTAACATTTATACTATACTAATAGATAACTGATAAATAAACACCAAGGCCAACTGTTTTTATAAAAGGAAGTAAAACTAAGCGAGTAACAGCGGCAGTTCCCATATCTATAGCGTATCTATAATGTACCTCACAGATAACAATATTGCTTCACATACTTTTTACGTGTACCCGGATTTTATAACAAGTCAGTCAATGCGCACTCCTTCCCTCATTCCTCATATTTCTACATCTATGTACTATGGTCGAAATACGTTAAACATAAGTGACATTTGAGTTTTATTAGTGGGTTTTCATCGCGGGAATGTTAATGATGGACCGTACCTAGTCACGGCAGCTCTCCTATTTAGTCATTTATGTTACTAGAAACCAGTAAATGCAGTAGATTTCCGTATAGCGCGGGTAATTCGTACGCGTTACATGAATTCACGTGCTGTACAAGAATTTTACTCGCATAACGCGTAACCTAAAGTCACATGTGTGTAATGATTATTGTCCTACCGATTTTTATTTTCTACGTTTTATCAAATAGGCCGGCATTTTAAAAGTAAGTGGCGTATATACGCTGTTGGTTAAAAAATCATATTATAACACACATCCCTATGTTTTATTATTTGACGCGTTGTACGAGGAATCGCGTCATACGAAAACAGTAATCGCAATATCTTCTGCGCGTTATAGAAATCGCGTTGTAGGAACTTGCGTTATACGGGAGTCTACCATAGTCGTGTTATGTACTGCATAAGGATGAGGAATCGCTTGGGATTATTCCACTCGAAGCACACTGATGTCCGCGGTCGTATTTTCCGACCGGTATAGAGTTCGCGGAACTTGGACTTTCCTTATTCTGCATGCATTTCACGTATCTAGCATATACAATGTGAATAAGTATATACCGAGGTAAATATGGTATTTCGCAACTGCTATGTACATTATCATGCGAAATCGAAACGCGAATGATGGTTGCATAGTGTTCCATAAATATTTCTTCCGAGCGTTCGCAACAATAATCATTCTAACGGCTTGGTACTACAGAAAGGAATGTACACAAGTGCATATATACATTGTACACGAAGAAAAAGAAGAAAACGAAGGAATAAAAGACAGTGACGACGAATCGCGCAGCTCAAGGAATAGCCAGTGACGAGTGGCCAGTGGCATAGATCGTTTGTAGACGATTTGCACATATAACTTTCGCGTGCGCTTTAACTTTCTCCGAACTGGACACTTAGTGACGTCAGAAAAAGTAGCCGCTTACCGGTAGATCCATTTAGCGTGCAGTCAACACGATCGCTGCGAAGTCGGACGCACCACTGACGACGACGAACCTTTAGCGATATAAACGATGTAGTCCTATGTAGATGTCTAGAACGTAGCCGTGCTGCGCGGCGCGTCGCGTCGCGGAAAATCAGCAAGTCATTTCTCGTCGTGGAGAATTGAGTTGCTCGCCTTCGTTTCCTCCAATGTGCGTATGTACATACAATAGATATTCTGCTGTTAATGAACAGTATTGTACATACGTGTACGGAATTTGACACCGAATGGCGCGAGCAACGTGATCGTGATTTCACTAAACGCCGTCACTGTCTTCTGCTTCTTCCACCACCTACCGCGAAATTAGAAAATTTTACACAACCGTATTTCTTTCCTGCTCTCGAAAGGAAAATACGTTTTTGCGTCTCTTTGTTCGACTTCAATTATAGATTAACTCCAGATCTGTTTTCCTATTGAACGTAACAATATTTCCCCGACTCTCATTTTGTTGGACTCAAATTTGCGACTGTCATCTTGTGAAACTCAAGTTTATTGGACAACTTTTGACCTCTATATTTTTTGAAAGTTACACGATGAGACAAATATACATCTTGCCAAATTTAAGCAATTTTCGTAATTTCTAACCAACGACGCTATATCACTCTTCATCCAACTTGAACAGTATATGCAACGCAATACATATTGCGCAATAATCCGCGCGATAATTGTTTACGTGCGAGTGAAAATCTACAGAGAAGATCAGAAGATTTATAAGTAATCAGTGGATCAAGTTAACGCGTCTGTCAAACAATTAAAATGAAAAATTAAAAAAGATAATTGCACTAATGCAATTAACAAGTTGTAAAAAACCTGATTACTGTGTATTCATTATTTTGCTAGTGAATCCGAGCAAACATCTGTATAGAAATGATATTCTCGGTGGAATAAAATTCATTTCAATAACATTGGTGTCGGATGCACGCAGAAACGCAGTATTCACTTCACAGGAAGAAAGTGAAAGTTAATAAGAATAAGGGGAAGCAGAATTTGATCGATAACTATCTTCTCCTTATTCTGTTATGTAACACTGCATATAATGCTGATATACAAGAATCTCGTGATAGCGCTAAATGTGGTGATAGAGCTGCATAATAAAATAGACTATAATTAAAGTAAAAATTTACGCGAGTATCGTGGGTTATTTTATAAAAAATGTAACTAGTAGCATTCTGTTACTTCGCCGTTCAAAATATCCATCAATCAAATGAGAAAAGTATTGCGTTCGAGTCATTCGACGATTCTATGTACGTTTAATATCATTTAATCAGTGAAGGAAGCGTACCAGACGTGAAGAATAGATGACGAGGTTCGTAGACTTGAAAATTTTAAGTAGAATACTTGTAACGATTTATGGCTAAGATACATACCATGTGTCAAATACCAGGATCATCTACATCGTTGCGCCATAACAATCCATCTACATAACGCTACAAAAGTAACAACAGTCAGCCCAATATTATTTGATATCGTTTGCAATTGCACGTCCAATTTAGCGTTCTTTGATCCCCGCAAATCTACTCGCATGTAATATTTCCGAGGAAAAGACCATAAACAACGTGATTCGAGATACTTTTTCTCAATATCACAATATTATATAATTCAATCTTGAAATACAAAAGGAAAAAATTAGGAAGCGTTACGCAAATACCTGCTTAAGTATTTTTTATTTAGTATTTAGCTAAAGTATTTTATATAAAGTATTAAGATTTGCCAGAGATTTCCTATAATGCGTAATATGTGTCATGATAATTTCGTTATGAATTTTGTAAGACGAAATCTTCGTCATTTGTATAATTTGAAACTAATGCTCCGAAAGTATGCAAATTATATATCGTAATACGCGATTACAATCAATGAAGACACATAATACAACCCGTCCGCAATTTAAAAAAAATGGAGCCCTCTTTCGTACACAAAATAAAAGTAAATAAAATACTGTTTGTTAGTTTTTCATGCACATGCGAGGAAATGCATGTACATGGCAAAAATGGATGCTGCGTGGTACATAACACTGTCACTTATCGAGAAACTATGATAAGGCGCGGATGTAGATCATGAATAAAAGACATCGGGGAAAGAGATTCTGAGAAACGACTGATGGATGTGAAAATCTCAGGCGTCACGTCTGTCAAAGTGGTCGATAAGTAAGTAGTGCATTACGCCAACGATGGAATGCCAGGTTAAATTCGAATATTCAAGGGCAAACGTAGTTACATCATTAGCTACGCGTAACGCACCATGAATGTAATACACGACGGTCATGTGCTGTGTTGTCGTCTACAGGATGTGACAGTAACACTAGGCTAAACTCAGATAGATTATAAAGGAGATGAAAACAAGCAAGTCTTATTAACGTATTTCTTGTCTCTGATCTCTGAATTTGTTTCTAGACATGGTTAAAATTTGTGTTAAAAGCACGATTATTAGCCCGAAAATGGCTGTGATTTTAACTAATCAGCTGTCCGACTAATGATAATCGCTAATTGATTAATATCGTATAGTTATATTGTCCTACCAGCAGTTTTCCTAAAGTCATATGCCGTATTACATATGGGGTTTTCTTGTACACATTAAAGTCCCTGTTTGTTCGAAAAGAAATAATTATTGGTGGAAAAATTCTATAGGAGAAAATGGCACTGGTAGTTGTTTACGGCATTGTTTAATCACCGATTGTTCTGGTTTGGAAGTTTGGCTTACCATTGTTACATAGTGTAAAAGTAGTCAGTGCTTCTTAATCACACCATTATCCTTCTACTTGTTTCCATACATGTAGGTGTTTCACAGACGCCGTGTCATCCCTTAGGATCGAATTTCAGCTATCCATTGTAAGAGGCACATGTGCATGTATACATGTATTTACCGCGTATTGACGCCAAGAAATACATCAAGGAAATTTAAACGTAGTGTAAAGGGAAGACTTCCCTACTACGTGCCAACTACATATTACGTCATGCGGAGCGTGACAAAAATGAATGCGCATCCAATCTAAATCACAGAGTGTAACGTCGCACCTTGTAATGAAGACTCAGTAGGGGAAGCCTTCCGTTTACGTCACCTTTCTACAAGGCAAAATTGATAAGCCTCAATGTAGCAGCCCCTACACCCGACCCTGCCCCTCTACTGATTACCGACTATCCCTCTTTTTCCCTGTCGTCACAGCGATCACAACGACAATCAGTACCCCCACCCATTATTTCGGAGCGCATATTTTCTCTGTCACTCACAGTCACTATCATTCTTCATGACACAGTACATTAGAATACGTGTTATTTTTATATGCCCCGTACAACCAGCGACTTAAGAATCCAGTGAGTGACAAATCGTTTTGCATGGGACTAGAACAGCTTGACGTAATGATTTGCTACATAACACATGAACAAGCTCTCGGTGCCCATTGCTTACGCTTATTGTTTGCCTGTCATGACAATTACGGCATTGATTTGTAGCATAGGCCTCCGTGAAACACCTGAGATATAATCTACACAAACGCGACCTTTCTCCTGGAAGAACTTTATGTGCGAATGAGACTAAATTCACGAACTTCATTTCTTATTACGTAACGCTTGAAGTTTATTATATGTCGCAATATTATCTACAGTCATTTATTAAAGTTCAACGGACGCGACTTTTGCACGTAACTACGCAAAATTAATTGTAGCTAAACGAATGGCGCTAATAGATTGGGATAATTTTAACGAAAAATGTATGGTTATACTGACGTCATTACACGCCGCACTATCCCTTTACTTGCTGTTCATCAAAGGTCAAAAGCAAAATGGTAATCTAACACCTGAAATTCATCTAGCTGTGGCTTAACAATAAATAACCAATCTTATCATGAATATTGCTTACCACAAACAAATCACCAGTCTTTTCCACCTCTTTACGTTCGTAGATGAAGAACCGGCAACGTTAGAAGAACCGACACCAAAAGACCGAGCAAAAACGTGTTAATGGAAAAATCTAAAGACAATGATCGACTTCCGTTCTGCCTAAGGCTTCGTCGACGTTCACAAACAATACATGACACTGCACACTTCGAGCAAACGTTAGTAGATAATCTACGATATCTTATCGCGTTTGTAACTGCCCGAAAGTCTGATACCACAATTCGCCAACCACTAATGTACAAGGATATATTTCATTATGCAGAAAACAGTTCACGTAATTTAAGTGAGAATCCTGGCATATACTGCAAGGGAATCATCAACAAGTGCTACAAACATTGTCTAATTCAACCAAATTGTTAATAAAGATCCTAATACAATGTCCCGCTCTGTGACTGTTACGAAATCAGTTCACACTAGGGCTATAAATTTTGTCCGAGTATCTGAGATACTCGGGTACTCGAGTACCCATGAAATACCTGGGTAGACGAAAATTACCCTATCGATCCGAGTATCTCACAAGTACTCGAATACATAAGATAGTCGAAATCAAGTTCGCCAATAATTGGGAACAACTTCAGGTCAAAGTGAGTGATAATAACAGAAAAAAAGGAAACACGTTGCTACGGTCAACGTGGGAGATCTCGTGAGATATCCGGGTACCCGGATAATTTCTGTTTACCCTTCTTACCCATTTCTGATTATTATTTCTTTTACGTGTGAAGTTCACACGTAAAGATACATATAAAAAATAGATGTCGACTCTTAATTGAATAACAGAACATTTTACAAATCCACCATCAGTATCAATATATTATCAGTCACTGTTGTTCTTGTATTTTTCAATACACTCTAATGCATTTGCAAAAACGAGTTTTCTGACAAAAAACTTCCTCTATCGTGATTGTCTTGTGAGACGGCATTCTGGTTATTCAGAAAGAACTTATAACTTGACGCGTGACATTTTGGCCTTTACCGAACAACTCGCGTCTAAAAATGTCTACCATGGTTGGCAAAGTAGTATTAACTTTGAAACTTAACCTTTATCTCGTCGTACGTCCTCTTTGCAGTTCGCTACTAGTACCCTTCTCTATTAGTTACAATTACAATTATAATTACAATTTTACAATTTTTTACATTTATTTTCAATTCACGCCATAAGTATTCTATAACGGTAACATCTGTTGGTTGTGATGGGATTTGTTTAACTTAGGAACATTGTTAAAAACTATTCTTGCACTGTATATGACATACAGTGGCTACAAAAAGTATTTGTACACCTGTTTTTTCGGAATAACTTTTTAAAAAATGAACATATCGACGTGAAACTTGGACTGAAGCTAGCCCAAACAATTTTCTTCTTTACGTGTTTCAGCGATTTTCGAAATATTCAAATATTAAAAAATTACGACTTTTATGGTGCCCTGTACATCTTATAACTTTTTTTTTAGGCCCTGTCTCAAAAAACTGAGATATACATTTCGTAGAGTACGTCACCTCATATATATCCTGCAAATTTCATTCAATTCGGAGAACGCGCGGAGAAGTTATGATTTTTCAAAGTTGCCTATAAAAAAAGTTATAAAATGTACAGGGCACCATAAAAGTCGTAATTTTTTAATATTTGAATATTTCGAAAATCGCTGAAACACGTAAAGAAGTAAATTGTTTGGGCTAGCTTCAGTTCAAATTTCACGTAGATATGTTCAGTTTTTAAAAAGTTATTCCGTAAAAACAGGTGTGCAAATACTTTTTGTACCCACTGTACATACATAATGTAGCTCCTTATTTTTTCAGCAACAAGCGCACAAACGAAAAATGCACAATGGAAATGAAAGGATATGTATCACCCATTTATGATTGATAGTCATTTATCGAATCGCCGTTATTTATCATTTAATAATCGGCTAGTGCAAGTTTTAAACTTAACCTCAATAACAATTGATTAAAAAATATTAGTGATATGTCGGAAGAATCGACCAATGATATAAAACAACCAAATGTTTGCAGCCAAGAACCTTATATCTTAAAACTTTATAGAAGCTACAAAGAAAACCAAAGTAATGTAAAATTCATGCTTTAACAAAATTTTATTCGGGATTATTTTACATATATATTACTGTTCTATTCGTCAGTGGGAAAAAGTACGAAACACAGCGACGAATCTAAAGAATCCGACGATGAAGAGACAAAAGAAAACGTGTGCGAACGGGAACCATTCATTGTAACAATATTCCGAAACTTTAAGAAATTCAACAACCAAGCAATGAAAAAACACATAAAAAACTAAGAATTTTGTTTTCCCCTAATAATCGCGATGAAAATTTGAACTACATGATATAAAGTGACAGCCAATATACGGACTAAAACTTGTGTCATCCTTGTACAGGTATATGCAAAGGTCCACTCAAAAAAGTGACTACCTTTACTGTGAACTTTGGTCCGAAATGAATTATTTAACCTCTCGGAACGAACGAAATCGTGAATAAGGCCGATTCGATATTGGTAGAAGGAAATATTTACGTCCATCGGTATTTGTAATAAGAAAACGGTGTAAAATATCATAACATTTTTCTTTGTAAACGAAACTGTGCACTTTTTCATCAAGTATTTATACGTTTAATTATATCTCTTGATTGTTAGCCTTATTATTTGGTCTCTGCGCCCTAAGCGATAGCCGCATGAGCAACTTGGAAACAATCCGGTAAAAAGACTTGTAGATTCGCAATATGTAATACGCATTAAAACTCATTGAAATATTTCTCCGTGTTACACACATTTATGTAATACAATCATGTGTGTGCATAGTAGGCAAAGAGTAATTTCAGGATAGTCGGATGTGCCTCTTAAAACTCGATGAGGTTTGATCTACCTCAGCTAATGGATTCTGTCGTTTTTCTGGCAATAGGCAAATGATATCTAGCCATTAAATTAGGCCGAGCTATGTACCAGGTAAATGCTATCTATTTAGACAAACGACGTTTAAACAAAAACTAAAAAGGCAGATGAACTTTGAGTACGTTTTGCTAGATGGATATGATCAGTCTGAAACAACCATTTGTATGCAGCGTATGCCACGCTAAATTCTTATAAACAACAGGGCTTAACTGATTATCGACAAAACTTGAAACTTTCTATAAATAACTTTGATATGCTTTAAAAGTACATCAACAATGAAATGAAAGTAATAGCATGATACAATACTTCTGCTACTCATTAAACACTTTTATTACGCTACGCTGAAGTAGTCTTTATCGCAAAATTAATATCTCACCGTTGAACAAGTATAAACAGAACAAGAGAGTGAGCATAATCTGAATTAAGGTAGAGCGGATTGACTTTGGTTATCGAAAAATAGAATGAACGAACAAGTTATATTTTTAAACATAATGTAACGAAATCTTTAAGTTGACAATAAATATAAATATACATTTAACAAACATTTATTTACACATAACATCATTCTGGACGAACAAACGGCACGAAAATATTTCTCAGCTAGCCTTAAAAAGAAGCCAAGACTACGATTTATTTTTAGAAACTCGATGATTACTAATTGTTAGTAATAGTAAATTATTACGTACATGCATAGTCGATTTCGTAAATATCAACAATTTGAACCTAAGGAAAAAATCGATGAAAAAGATATTTCGTGACGAAGTTTGCTATGTTAAGTACGGATATGCCAAAAGAAAGTGTTACGCTCAAATTTCTGGTCATTTAGAAAAAAAGAATGATCACAATTGGACTGATTTTAAATGACAGAGGTTCGTTGTTTAGAACGAATTAGCATAATTATTCGTCCTCGGAACATTAAAATAGATAAAAAAAATAATACCACAAATATGTGGAAAGACTTATATTGTTGGTATTTGCCTTTGATCTGACAAAAGAAACGTAATAGTGAAAAATCACACAAAAATAAACAGACAGTTTCCCATTAGTAATTGACTGACGCGATAAGTGTAATTTTCCTCGTAAGCTATATCTCCTTTACCTGATAAATGACCGTCGGTTTCTGTACGGTCTTCTATTCTCTACAGCCTATCTATCCTTTTCGTGCTCAATATCGTCACAAGCACCATTACCACTACCATCAGCATATCCACTAGACCAATCACGCGCACTAGTACCACTTGTTGGAATGCCCGATGCGATGGATTTACCTGGTTCAAAGATTACGAATCGATTGGATTATCGATTCGTAAGATAGTTGCAGCTCCGAATTAAGTGAGATTCCTGGTAGATTCAAGGTGACCTCCTTATTATGCACCTTATATTGCAAGATGCACAATTGTTCGGGTCCTATGATCTATTCCTCGCTTATGCCCCGTTGACAATTTTGATCTTCTTACTCTGTTCCACTCTGTTCTCAGCACTGATTATTCGTCCAGTTGAATGAGTTTCACGTATCACGGAAACTTTTGGATAGGTTTAACACCGACCAAGCCACGTGCGCACGCACACAATTCTCCTCCCTTTCCCTGCAGTGCCGGCCGATACAAATTCGCCGAATATTTGCTACTTTCTAAACGTTTTTTTATGCGACACAATTAAGTGGGACCCCGATAAACACAAAATCCGAGTAATGATCCTCTTATTTATTCTTCACAACAAGAACTACCGTACGCGTGACTATCTTCTTGAATCTCGATGAACGTCAATGAGCGTCGTTGAGCGTCGTTCAGCGTCGTTACAAGAACAACTGTTGCTGACCGTTAGCACCGCTGCTGACCAAGAGATATACCCGACAAGGATGAACAGTCACCAACCACCAAACGACCGTTCCTACATTTAAACCGTCGCGGTTCATTCGAACAAAACTATATTTTTCTAATCATGATCACCCAAATTAAGTTTCGTCTGTTACTAAACATAACTAATGAAATTTAACCAACGATTCAAACAAAATTGTACATTCCGTATATTATGCCAACTTTTTTTTAAAATATGTATCATATATTCACTGAAATTCACTTGAACGTCACGTGTATGCCTCATGTAAGCAAAGACAATAGCCAAAACAAAGTAGAATATATTTTTATTTCGTATTCTGTTCAAAACATTTCTAAACACTTGTAGCATTGCAGTGTTAAAACTGTTGACATGCTGAAACATCCTCAGCAAAAACATTATGAAGATTCCAATTGTACGTGCATGCTGACCTTAATTTATTCTAATTTATTAAAAATGTTAAATGACTGATATATGTAAAATTGATTCGGTGTACTGTTCTAAATTGAAGCAATAGGTAACGCTTTTTTGTACTCATGCGGTGATCGATTGAGTTATTTCAAGAGTCTGGCAACAGCGGATGAATATATGACATCGTTGGATGAAATCAATGCACTTTTTTAAGAATTGTCCGTGCATTTCGATATAAAATACATACATGACTTTTTTTGTAAAACACATTCTATAATATTTTCTATATTGTATAACACCGCACAGAGCTCATTAACACAAAGTAATCTTAATAAACAAAGAGTCTGGCATAGAATTGATAATTGGCGTATTTTAATAAAAGGTAGCCATAACGAAGTTTTGTGTTTACGAATTTTATTGAAGACTTACTTTCGAATATAAAAATTACAATACATACCATAATGACAATGGCAAAAGTTTAGAAAATGATCCAACTGCATAGAGGTAAATGTGGTTATTGGAAATGAAATTACATATGTAACATTACAAACATTTTTAAAGAATATAGTTTCAATCTCCACATACAACTATACCGAAGTCATATTCTCAGAAAGATATACATTTTCCTAAAACAAATTGCGACCGAATGATAAAGGTAAGAAGATATTGTATTTACAGATATATGTAATTTCATTCAAGGAGATCTTTTTCCTACCTGTGGTAAGAATCTTCAAATAAATAACAAGAGATATAGGAACATTAATTAAATATTTAAGTTTACCTACAGCATACAATTAGTTACATCTTCAACTTGCATACTGCAGACGTTTGCAGTTATAAAAGTAAGAAGCAACATCATATATCATACTAAGTGACATACAAAGTTATTTCTATAAAATAACACATTATAACAAAAAAATTTTAAAGTCATCTTAATCTTTTTTAATACAATGCTTCTATCTTTTCCTTCTAAAGTGATCCACCCAGCCACTGTAGCAACCCATGCTATGTAAATGAACAATGAACATGTTGCCTAGCCACTTGGTCACCCGATTGTATACCACTGAATTTTTTTTTATAAGGTCACATGAAAGACATAGTGTACCATTATTTTAATGGCAGAGTTCATATTTGTCAGTGGGTTGAAGGTTGATACTTTGAGTACTTATGTTAAAAAGTAGAACATGTAAACATCAGTACACTGCCAATGCCATCAATTTTCAAAATAACTTTATCATTTGTTTGTGACTTCAATGCCTTTGCACCATACATTGCTAAACTTGTGAAAGTCATAATTACCTTATCACAAAGAAAAACAAAGAAAACAGAGTGTTATGTAAAATAATTAAGGAGACCTTGTTATTGTATTGAAACGTCTTATGTTAGCGAAACATTGTTCTTGCCATATTGCATCCCCTTCTCAATAGAAGGTTTTCAACCTTAGGAACTTTTCCCACAATTAAAAATTTAAGGGAAAATTGCATCAGTCAATTTATAAAAATGACTCTGCATATATATCACACTAAATATTGACTGTTATCGTGTTTGATGTTCGTTGTTATGTATATTGTATAATTATTTCCATAGAGAAGTATTATTTTCTTATATTGTTTCATAAATGAGTAGTTAAAACGATCAAAATACAAAAAATTATTTTGTGATGGTATCAACCCTGACCTATTAATAATTTGTTACCATTCTGGAATTGTACAAAACAAATTAATTTGATAGAAGTTTGCACACCTCAACATATTGTGCCTCTTATTATGTATATCATCTTGAATAACTACTCACTTATCAATTGTCTTTCCTACGTCACACTTAAAAGTGCAAATCTTGCAGCAAATCATTTTATACTGTCACTCTTACGTACTATAAGAACGTTCTCACAGGTACTCTTAGTGTTGCAATATAAACAAAGTATAAGTGAATATGGTAGAACAAGGATACAAATGAACAGATATACATTGCTATATAGCACACTGTATGACATACTAAAAGAAAGAAAAATATGGTATTCTAAAAAAAGAAGAAAAAATATCATGTGAATGATAAAAGTGATTACGAAGTGTAGTAACGCGTCAACCAAATTCGAATTGGAGGTGTGAATACAAAGGCAGCAAGTTCCAGCCAGTGTTGTAAATTTGTAATACATCTGCCATAGCCTTATTACAGCGTGAAGATGACTTACAATTAAAGCGCTTCCTTTGCACATTTATAAAGATAGATATAATATTTCCGGTGACATTCAAACGCAAAGTTATTCTACGATTTATTCTTTTAGAAATATTATTTACAAAAAGCGTGCATTGTGCATTTTTTAAAAATATGCGCCGATTTCATCCATTGTTGTACATTTACAGTGCAGCCAGTTACCCGAAATAACTCTATGGTGTGCCGATTTGGCGCGTCTAATTTGACCGAATCAAGGTAGAGTATACTTTACAGCTAAAAAGTTGTTGACATTCCCGCGCATCGGGATTGTTAATGTACTGCACTAAAAACAGTTTCGAGGTGATCCTCCAACAGTTTATAAGTCATACAAATGTTGAATTTCGATTTTTAAATAGGGTTTCTCACGTTCCGATGATATTTTCAAGCCGGAAATAAATAACTGCGCGTGCGCAAAAAGATAGTGTGATAAGTGTACACTGCCTTGGATCTCATAATTCCATTATTTGCCGGTGTGAACCCATGATCATCACACTCCTCTATACTACAGATGTAACAAGAGATTTGTGGTAACCACAGTGGTAACAAGTAACACACCCAATCCAGTTTTTCAAAGATCGGTGCATTACATTCACAGACTTCTATATTATATAGAAGTCTGTGATTACATTCTTTAAAGCTAAACTTTAAGGTATTCATAAACGACATCTAGCGTTGCTCTCAATAAATTAACGAAACCGGCAGCGGACAATATGAAAATATCCGTAGAGTATTATCAATAAAATATTTTAAATTCCCCGAGGGATATATTCTAATAATAATATTCATCTATGAACCTACTTGCAACAACCTACACTAATCACAACTTTCAAAAACGTTAATATCTTGATACGGGTCATAGTAGAGAGTGACATCGGGCCCATACTTTTAAGCTATCAAGCTAGTAATGGTGATTATTAATTGATCATTAAGAAATGATAATTCATTTTCATGTTGAAACGAAATTGAGTGCAGTTTTCGGCGTACGCCAAGCTTTGTAATAATGTGTTCTTATCATTTATTAAAATTATCGCCGTGTACAAATGTTTGAGGAATTATTGTTAAAAATACCGAGTCTATGCTCACACAACAATCGGGTTAAAGTCTGTAAGTTATTGATACCGTGAAAAATATGATAAACTTTGTATATCATTAGTTGACTACATATGTATTATTTAATTAAATTTAGGACGGGTGATATATGGGAATATAAGCGTAAATTCCTTACAATTTAAGTTTTTTCTTGATCTTCTACAGGAGATGGTACAAAGATACAAAATTGAAAGTCTAGCAAGACCCTATTGTGTAATACGCATTTCAAGAAGAGGTTAAAAAACCTGAGAATAAAATATACTGTGAATGAGACCAACGTGCTCACTACACCAGTTGCAAAGTTTACACCGTATATATTGTCATAAAAAACATATTTTTTGAACGTTTTTCGTTCAGCTCGGATTTCAGAAAATATAAACATCAAGAAATTACGTCGGACAGTTGCGACACTTGGAATGTGGTCGTTCTTTGATTGGAGCCTCTTTCGGTGGTCGTTTTAGCGCTATGAAATAGTGACTACCGATTAGTTAAATGTAAATGTAAGATATCATATAAATTAAATAACATCTACATACTTATTAACCCTCCGCCTATGTTAACCGATTGTGTTTGGGAATTATGCAATTCTCTGAGCACCATGGCATTAAATGTAAGAGCCGCAATTCTTGTAAATAATTCATGTACTCCATCAGCTGTCCTTGAAGAAACAGCCCAATATTCCGCTTTCATTCTTCGTGCCACATCAATAGCACGTTTCTCGATGATTTCATACACTTTGTTCGACTACAAGAAAACGGGACACGTTAGAATACCCCTTTATTACTATTGCTCTGGCGATATACCGCGATTCAACTCACGAGCAAGTCCTTTTTTGTACCAACTAGGAAGATATAACAAGGATCTGTGTTACTTTGATTCGCTTCAGACAACCACCGTTGGCAATGTGACAACGACATTAAACTACCAAGATCGAAGACGACCATAATCACTAGGATCAAAATTAGTAAGAAAAGATTATTCGAATTATACATAGCATTACATTACCGCAAATATTTTGTTAACCGGTCCAAAAATGAATGTGAACTATACATATCACTTTTTAGTGTGTAGTTTTGCATATTAATGGTTTACAATTTCAAAATTTGTCTTAAACTTCTTTTCCATTCCCAACTACATTTAGTAATTAAAAGTTGAACTTTACCATTTGCACCGCGATAATATGACGCGGCAATACATTTAAATCTTTCTTGACCAGCTGTGTCCCATCTGAAAAATTACCCGCGTAGATTGTTATTAATAATTCTTGCGTAATAACACATGCTTTTCACATTAAAGTGAATCCTTACATTTGTAAGTGGAAAGGTACTCCGAGTATATCGAAGCGTTCCACTTCAAAATCCACGCCAATAGTCGCCTTATAGTTGCTATCGAATCGCTTGTGGCAGAATCTACAGGAGTATTAAAACACCGCTATAAGTCTAATACATAGAAGAATCGACGACAAACGGTTTACCTATTGACCAGAGATGTTTTGCCAACTGCTACATCCCCAATGACAATTACTTTTGATATCCTTAATGTCAAATTCTGTACAGCACACGTACGTCGTACCTCATTATTAAAATTTCTCTCGATATATGGTGTGAATTCGGATGAAAATGGGGGTGGCAAATTTTTGACCTAATGGTCAGAAAAATAGTAAGATGTATGTACATACAATTTTTGTAATTTTGAGGAATACATAGATGTATGAAGCATGATTGATGTGAATATACTCACCTGCCGCTCTTCATGGGCAGAAACTGTCATCATTTTGTACACCGCAGATCGCGTTTCTAGCATTGTCTAATATGAAGTAATCTCTATTTCTTTTTAATTATTATCCGCTACTATGTTGTAGCCAATACTCCTCAAGCTTTTGAAACTATATTTGAATACGATATTTCTAGAAATTCTGCGAATATTAAGAATTTTAGAGCACACAGTAAAATATTTCATAAAGCGCGAGTGATAGCGTGCCAGACTATTAAGAAAGCAAACATTCGTTGCTGAGGCAGGTGCACGGCTCAAGGGAACTGAAATAGAGTAGCCAGTAATCTGCTAACCTGCATTAATTTCCGTATATTTTAAGTTACGTTACACTAATGTTGTATGCAACATCAGAAAATATGAACACTAACGTAATTATTATATTCATATGTTACGACCGTTCTCTGTAAAATCCTAGTCGATCTCACATACGACAATGTGATATTTGAATTTTGTGCGGCAACTATCAACGACTCACGTTGTCGACTCTCTCCATCCGCTTCCGACTAGAAGTGTCGTTCCTTTTACCAAAATGGCTCCGAAACCGAAGCCCACAGAGAAAGCAGGTAGATAAAAAATTAGTTTATAGTGCTTGAATTATGAGTGTGGAAAAGAAATATAACTTAATTTCATAATTGGCGCGCAATAATATAAAAATAGTATATTAATTTGACAATTGTGTTTATAAATAATCGATCAATTTTCAGAGCGCCCATGTGCTCAATCATTCCGTTTACCTCATGATTGTCTTGTTTATTTAAAAGTATTGCAATCCTTCCGACATTATGAGTATAATTATTTCCTCTATAAAATTCATTAGAAATCTAAAAAATACATATTTATACACATGATTCTTTTATAAAAAAATATAAAGGAATCATGTGTTTAACCTATGTATGATATGATCGTATGGGCTTTCTGGCCTTAACCACAATAATTTCAATAACGCTAAAAAAGAGTTTTAGTACATGTTAGAGCAAGCCGTATTTATGTTAACCTTGCTTTATTTTTTTAATAGGCAAAACTGCCGAAAAGAAAACTGAGAAGAAGGCTGAAAAGAAGACAACAGCTGCGGCATCTTCCGCTTCTAAGGTTACAAAACCAGCGGCCAAACCATCTGCAGCAAAAAAACCTGCGTCTACAAAGGCAGCAGCCACTAAACCTGCAGCCAAGCCAGCCGCAAAACCAGCAGTTAAACCTCTGATTAGTAAACCGAAGAAAAATGTGCAGGCCACAAAAAAGACTCCCAAAGGAGGGAAAACACCAGCTACGCCTTTGCAAAAAGCACTCAAGGCACAGAAGAAGGTAAAAAAAGACAATATTGTTTTACTTATTTTTAAACATGGGTATATTTTGTCTATTCCATATCATGTGAATGGTATTTATGATGAGTTATGTGTGGGAATCTCTTTGAATAATTATGATATCAAAATATTAACACATACTGACTGTACAAAATCCAATATATTCTTAAACTTCTCATCTTTTCAGATAATTCATCCCTGTTGATATTGTTTACAGATTTTGAAAGGTGTTCATGGATCCAGAGTGCGTAAAATCAGGACATCTGTGCATTTCCATCGGCCAAAGACATTCAGGCCACCCAGAAATCCCAAGTACCCGCGCAAGTCTGTGCCGAACAGGAATCGGTAAGATAAAATTGTATTTCTTTAACATATAATATTAGTATCATTTCATCAACTGCTCTATATTTCTTTATTATTGGAAATATAAACGCCCGATGCACGTACAAGTTTTTATGTGTATTTCAGCATGGATGCTTTTAACATTATCAAATATCCATTGACGACTGAAGCCGCGATGAAAAAAATCGAAGATAACAACACCCTTGTCTTCATTGTGCATACACGTGCAAATAAATATCACATCAAAGCTTCCGTGAAAAAGCTTTACGACATTGACGTCGCTAAAGTAAATACGCTGATCAGACCGGATGGTAAGAAGAAAGCGTATGTGCGCTTAGCCCGTGATTATGATGCGCTCGATGTTGCCAACAAAATTGGCATCATATAAACACGTTTATTATATTATATAAAAGAAATAAAAACTGTACTGATAATAAATCTCAATACAGACAAGTCACGTTTTTCCTTACACACTTCGTTATGTCCCTACTACAAATAACTTCCTATTCCATAATTACTGAAATTATCTATAACCAGGTCATGGAGAAATAGTAGAAAATGATGTTCAATTTTATAAAAATTTTGTCTGGTTTTATTAGTACAAATGCAAGTGTGTATTTTTTATGTATACACAAATGTATACATATATATATATATATATTATGTATGTGTAAAACATAATGTAAAAAACATTTACATTGGGAACATATTTTTTACTCCGAACTAATATGCTGTGTATTAGTTTTATATACAAAACTTCGATAATTAAATAATCGAGTTGCACTTAAATGAGAAAAATTCAATTTACAATGTATATATTAAAAAACTATTGTAGAAAATATTATAGTCCTAGTCGCCCGGGAGTTTTACGGTACGGTGCGGGTGTTCCAGGTTCTCTGATTCCAGGAGTTAGTATTTCTTTCCTGTAATTAACCAATAATTCGATATAATTTATATCCATATTCTGTTGTACGTTTCGCAGATAAATAATTACCTCCGAACAGAAGCTTGTTCACGCTCGAGTTGTTCTTGTGCTCGTGCACGCATTTCTTCTTCGGCTTCTTTCATTTGGCCTTCCATTTCGTGAAGATGCTGCATTGCTTGTCGTCTTTTAGCGCGGCCGCTACGACCAGTCTCCTTAACGCTGAAGAACATTGGTCCCAATTCAGCTAGCCAGTGTCCATCAACAGCAGTTACACACTGCATGTATTCTTTGGCGGTCATTACTAATTCGTGGTAAACGACGTAGTCAGGAGTAAAACCCATTCCGAAGAGGGCGGACGTGGGATGAAGATGACACGGCATTCCAGTGCGACAATTTACATATTCGCCGATACCTTTTAATCGGGCAGCCTGATGGAAGTACGCCGAACAGATGCACTTTCTTACTATATCCCAATCAGTTCCACAACTTACAACCTCCATTTTCTGTTGCCGAAGAATTTCTTCTAGCTGTTGGCGTACTTCTCGAACTTTTCGCATTGCTTTCGCATGTATAAAATGATCGTTACACCACGAACTGGAATAACCATTTGCCTTCCACTGATTATATACATTCAAGTATGTTAAATGATCTGATTCCGGAACCTGAAATTTTTCGCGGGCAGAATCAGAATCTTCTTCGCGACCTTTCGGGCGATAGAATATTGACGGTACTGACAGCATGGACACTGCAAAAGAAAGGTTGCTCAATAAAAATAGAATCGTAAAAAATAGAATCGTAAAAAATTAAATCTTATGGTTTACACAAAATCCCACAACTTTCGTGCAAAGCTAACTTAATATAAATGTATACACTTACCGATAATAAGAATATCGGCTGTACAACCAAGTTGAGACGCAACGATTAACATCTGACATTGAGGTGGATCTAAAGGAAACTCAGCCATTTGACGTCCTAAAGGAGTCAAGCGACCGGTGTGGTCGAGTGCTCCTAAGATCCACAACTGATATAATGAATTGAGTATATTATCTTGAGGTGGTGGATCCATAAAATGAAAAGCCAGTAAGTCTTGAACTCCTAATGACTTCAATAGTAATACTGTATTAGCCAGATTCGTACGTTGGATTTCCGGAACACCTGTTAATAGAAGCTCATCCAAGTATTGTCTACGTGTGTACAGTCTGTAGCAGTGGCCAGGACCCGTACGCCCTGCTCTTCCAGCTCGTTGATCCGCATTTGCTCGCGACACAGGATATACTTGAAGCGCATCCATACCAATTCTTGGATTATATACTTTCAATTTACAGTATCCTGAATCGACCACAAACACTATTCCATCAACTGTTAATGAAGTTTCAGCTATGTTGGTCGCGACAACGCATTTACGTAATCCACCCTCTGAACGTTGGAAAATTTTCGCTTGAAGATCAGATGGTAACTGCGAATAAATGGGTAAAATTGACAGAGGAGGTGCTGAATCAATCTCAGCCAGCCGTTCGTTCAAAACCTCGCAAGTCACTTCGATATCCTCTTGACCTGGCATAAATACTAAAATATCTCCACTACGTGGCTGTAAATGTATTTGTAAAACTTGCTTTACAGCCGCATCGACGTAATCGTCGACCGGATTCTTTGCATGTAGAATCTCCACGGGAAACGTTCGACCTGGAATCTGAAATGTCGCGGCGTTCCCAAAAAACGCGGAAAACTTGCTAGAATCCATGGTCGCTGATGTGACGATCAGCTTTAGGTCATGTCTCCGTGCAACAACCTACGTGAAATATAACGATAATATAAAATATGGATTTTACAATTAACCACTAAACAAGGGTTTATGAAAAGTTTTAAAATAATTTATATCACCTCTCGAAGTAATCCAAAGAGTACGTCAGTAGAAAGTGATCGTTCGTGTGCTTCGTCCATAATAACTACGCTATAACGGTCCAAATCGCCTTCTCGTAAACTTTCCCTCAGTAAAATACCGTCGGTCATGTACTTAATAACGGTCTAAAATCACACAAAGAGTATACAGGTGAGTACACGATATATATAAGACGTATAGGAAATTAATTTACGTATAAGCTTATAATATATTTACTTCTTTTGATGTACAGTCTTCGAAGCGAATTGCGTAACCAACTTTGTCGCCTAGAGCAGTAGCCATTTCGTCGGAAACTCTCTTGGCTACAGACATCGCCGCTACTCTTCTCGGTTGAGTACACCCAATCATACCGTAACGACTATACCCGTCTTCGTGAAGATACTGTGTTAACTGTGTAGTTTTCCCACTGCCAGTCTCTCCTACTATAACCACAACGCTATTTTCTCTAATAACGTTCAACAGTTCTTGGCGGACTGCAAACACTGGAAGGCTTCTTCTTTGATGCTGTATAGATCTGTGTTTTGCTTCCCCGGTTATTTCACCAGCG
The DNA here is from genome assembly GCA_963989215.1 of Hedychridium roseum. Taxonomy (NCBI): domain Eukaryota; kingdom Metazoa; phylum Arthropoda; class Insecta; order Hymenoptera; family Chrysididae; genus Hedychridium; species Hedychridium roseum. The sequence goes on along the minus strand of OZ022312.1, from coordinate 1,664,000 downwards.
CCTATGTGACGAGCATATTTTTGACCAGCTTTAAAATCCGTTTCCTGACCTGGCTGTTCTCTATCTTCCTTTTTTCGATCACGTACACCCATAATGTTTCCAATATGGGTTCCAGCCAGTTCCCAATGTTTCTTTTGTGCCCTACGACGTTCCTTTTGCTCGCGATATGCTCTTACGAGAGCAGATCCCTTTCTCGCAACCAAAGCCATATCAGAAGTTGGATCACGTACCGGCACCACAGGTTCAGGTTGTTTTGTAAAAACAATCCGTCCTGAAATATTTAACAATTGCTTGTAATATTACTACTGGGTGATACATTCTTTCAATTCAATGAGCATTGATGGAAAGATTTCATACCATCTAAAAATGGTGGTACCACATTATGAACAAGAAGATGTACTCGCGCTTCGCCCTCGTCATCTGGATCGTCATCATGATCCAGTGAACTTACAACACCAGAAGTTAACATTCTGTTGCGCTCCCATAATTCGTTGTCCTTGTTTATTTGTCGTTGTTGTGCAGATAAACGTTTCTGCCTTTTTGCTTCCAGTTCCATTTCTTTCTTGCGGGTGTATTCCTCAGAAACATCTTGAAATGCATGGTTTTCACCATCGTCTAATGCATACCATTCTCTATCCAGCCTGTAGAAACATGAGTACATTCACATAATGATGACAATTAAAATTGTATTAAATGTATACATGAATATTGAAGTTGGGATCTGCACCTTTGCTGTTCTTCTTCCCATAGTTCCTTTTCATCGCCATCCACCATTGGAGTAGCACCAGAAGGTTTACGATCTTTGTTCCAAGCATTATATTTATATGATGGAGTAAACTCACTACGAACACTATCTCGTGCATCTCTGGAACTATATAAATTAGGTGTTGGGTGATCCCAACTGGATTTTCTAGGGACTTCATCGTCATCATCATCCCAATTGCTCTTGTACGTTGGATCCTATAAATTGAAAGGAATAAAAGTTAGGTTAATAGAATCATATTAACATTAGATTTATGGACATTTTTTATGCACCAATCTCTACAAGATTGAAATGCATAAAAGTGACACACTCCGTAAGCATAGTGTTAACCATTTGGATTTGCTGAAAGTAATATATCATTAGTATTATAATGCAGGCATTTGTAGTATACCACGATACATTAATTATGTTATGTACATCAATTGTTTGGCTTGGAAAAAAGATTCAATTCATGAGATATTATGATTTATGAAGTTAGTTATAAAACTGTACCTTTGTCCGATATTTAGGTGTTTGAGGTTCATCTTTAAATCGGACAGGAGTCTGTCTTGAACTATCTCTACTACGACTTCGTTCTCTATCCGAGTCTCTGTTTCTTCTCCTATTACGATCACATTCACGCCCGTGATGTGTATCCCGATTACGTTTATCTTGTGCACTTAGTCGTTGTCGTTTAAGACGTTCTTCGAGCCGTTCTTGTGCCTCGGTATTTACACCGCCAGTATGAGTAGGTGTTTCCTCTTCATAGGAACGGTATTTTCTGCCTCTGGCATCTGATTTCGAAGAATGTGACGACTGTTTGGATCCAGTAGGTTCTTGCGAGTTTTCTCTTCGTTTTCGTTCGGCCAACTTATCCAGACCAAGAATGGATGTCTGTGGTTTTTTAAATGTATGATCTGATGCTTTTTTACGTATAACTAAACCTCCCGCCTCATTCGTGTCCGAACCTTCTAACCTGTATAAGTTCGTCTCTGACATTTTTATACATAACACGCTATTTGTCACCTTACTAATTAGGTTAACTGCTTCACGAATTTCGCAATAACTCACGCAGAACCCAAATAACTAATAAGAAAACTGGTCACATTAGAAAACGACGAGAGATTTACGACGATCTCAATTACCGAAATAACAAAATATTACAGAGTAAACAGCACTGGTAAGACAAGCTATATACACGATACTGAGCAATACTGACGACAATAACATAGTGTAGGTGTATAGATAGATGGACATTCCCCACCATCTCTCACCGATCCCCACCATTTCCCACTTTTCACGTACAAGAGCACGATACCAGCCAACTGCAAGCGAAAGAAATGTACGCGGCGGCTTTAACTACGCACGCATGCGCAGTACCGTAATTCTAGAGGAAATTGGCATGTAAAATGCGCGTAATCGAAATTAAATAACATTAACTTGTTACTAGCTATAAGAATGCTTTACTGTATGGTTTTTGTTCGATATACTTAATTACAATTAATTTTCTTTATATAAAGTCATAGTTTTCTTAAACATTTCACCATTTTGACGCTTTAAAAAAACATATCATTCTATTTATATAATTGTAGTAAATGGCAGACTTTTTGGTTGAAAAACAGATAATTTTTAAAATAAACTCGGTTATTCACAAGCAGGATATTCACTGAATTCTAAAAATAATTTTTCTAGAATGTAATAACCAAAAACTTCTTACACTGTTGGATACCCACCGTTATTTTATACCACAAACCGAAGATGTTGCTTTTGAACTGCAGCGCGCGTCTTAATTTATATCGTTATTACGGTCTGTTTTTACCTGTACTAGATACAGCAATCTACCTATTTATTGCTGGTTCCTAATTTATCTATAGATTTCCTTTTACTAGAACCACAAACCAGGTCAGACCAGGTATAGGGATAGACCACCCATGCAATGTATTTTCGTGTCACCTCATTGTGGGGCTCTAGAGCCCCATTACCATTTTCGTGTCACGCTCAACGTTATTGTCGGGGAGCAATATAAGATATCAACGCTGTGCATGACAGGATTAAAACCAAATTGTAAAGTTTCTACCGCCGCGTATTATGTGAACACGCGCTTAATAGCATTAGTTTTTAATTGTTTTTCTTTCTCCACGGGAGTCCACTTTCGGTTTAGTAGATGTACAATTGGCCAAACGCGATATTACACTGCGTTCATGCCGAGACGGGGGCTAATGTGACGGAACCTTTATTTGGATTCGTTCGGAAGAGGAGGTGATCAAGTTTAGTTCGACGATTTTTTCAAATTTTTTGTACTCTCCTTACAAAGTAAATTTATAAAATCGTTCGACCCAACTTTAATGGCATCTTTGCGCTGCTATACACCTCCTGCGCTCCAATCAGTACGAGCACTTTTGTAATTTCTTGATACAATTTTTAATTTGTTAATAAAAACATAAATCGTATGGTTGGCACGTAGGAGTGCATTTTGGGGATGTTATTTTTATTGTACAACTGTTTTCCTCCATTTCATTTGAAAACACGTCAACGTAAATGGTAGAATTCGTTTATCCTCCTACATGATCAACAAATACATTTGATTTTTTCAGACCGATTATCCGAAAAACCGATTATCGAAACGAATTTGTCTCCGAATTGATTCAGATAATCGACGCTCTACTGTAATCTTATTTAGAAATCTATATACAACTTATTTTACCCGATTTGGAGCGTGTGACATAAACGTTGCTGTAAATAATAACTAAAGCATTTACTTTTTGTTGTACAAAAGGTTCGAACGTATCTGACTTCTGCCGCAAACATATAAACACAACCGGTAATAGTCATCCTGATAATAAAATGTTGTGCTGTATACAACCGTCCTAATCTTTACTAGCTTAATTAGAAGTGTATTACTTGCTTCGAAATTACAATTGTACAGTATTTTGCCTTTCACTTTGTCCTGCGATTAGGTCCGAGCGAGGACAATGTAAGAGGCAGGTAGTCGTTTCGGTAATTAGCCGAAACGAGCGGGATTCCAAGCCGGCAAGCGCCGAGGACATAAGCACCGATGAATCATCACAAGAAGGTAAAATGATTTTTTTTATTTTTTATTTTATCATCGCGGAAGTATTATATTCGTATTGATTAAGGTTCTTGCGATTAAAACGATACCAAATTCGACTATATTTGCATAATGTTAAGAAAAAGGAGAAAGAGGAGACACCAAAACTTCAAGAAAAGTGAAGAAATATAAGCGAGTATTTGGAAAATGCAAAATATAGTCGTGTTTGATATCCTTGAAAAAACCTTAGCAATTCGGACATAATACTTCCACAATGATTAAGTGAAAAATAAAAAAAATCATTTTGCCTTCTTGTGATGACTCATCGGTGCTTATGTCCTCGGTGGTTGCCGGCTTTGAACGCCGCTCGTTTCGGCTAATTACCGAAACGACTACCTGCCTCTTACATTGTCCTCGCTCGGACCTGACCGTAGGACAAAGTGAAAGGCAAAATACTGTACAATTATAATTTCGAAGCAAGTAATACACTTCTAATTAAGCTAGTAAAGATTAGGACGGTTGTATACAGCACAACATTTTATTATCAGGATGACTATTACCGGTTGTGTTTATATGTTTGCGGCAGAAGTCAGATACGTTCGAACCTTTTGTACAACAAAAAGTAAATGCGTTAGTTATTATTTACAGCAACGTGTATGTCACACGCTCCAAATTGGGTAAATTAAGTTGTATATAGATTTTTAAATAACATTATGTTAGAATTGAAAATTTTGTAATACTAATTGATCATGTAGGAGGACAAGCGAATTCTACTATTTACTTTGACGTGTTTTCAAATGAAATGGGGGAAAACAATTGTACAATAAAAATAACATCCCCAAAATGCACTCCCCAGCGCGATAATTGCTGTTCTTTGCGACGAGCATCTTCCCTCAAACGACTCAATATATTACAACAGAAGTCAGCATTGACACTTTGACCCCGTGGGACCAATTTTTGGTGCACAATCCTATTGAATGTTGAAAAAAAGTGATAAGCATGTTCTTGGTCGTCGTCCAAAGACGCTCTACTTCTTTTGAAGCTCCAGTACCAGTCAAAGCATCTCGCACGGTTGATTAATTAATTCTTATAAGTCTGCCGAAACATTTCACATGTTGCAGTTAATGATTTGCCAAGATCCACGTAGAATTTGATGTTCGCGCTTTGCTAACATTTTATGTATGTAGTTAGTGATTACTCTCTGCACAACTGTATAACTTGAAGCAGACTGACTGCTCCCGCTCCAAAATACTTTACATATGTTCGGCAGAACAGATGAATTTCTGCGTCGCGTTGCGGTGACGTTCACCTGACAATTCACGGATTTATAAGCGATCGATTCTCCTCTTTATCGACCGCTCCGTCTACCATCTCTTACAAAATCAATTATAGCATTGACTTTGGCACAAAAGGAGATCAGAACAAAACTTACCACAATGTTCGTGGTATATGATAAATGTTACGCGCGACTTTCCGTAAATTAGGTAATACTTAATTACACGATCAAACTATTTTAAGCTCACCGATTGATTATTAAAAATATGTGAATGTAGTGAATGAACGGAATTACGAAGATTAACAGAGGATCAGCACGGATCACTTGAGAGATGTACGCAGAATGCACTTGCCCGGTTCTTTAGGTCTTTTTATATGGAGTGTTAAGTGAGTTGTTCCAAACATCCGTTGATGTCATTATCTTGATTACTGCATACTTTTCTTCTCTGTCTCACATTGATTCCATTATTTTTTAACGTTTCATCACCTGTTAAAATATTGTTGTAGAAGATACGACCCACGCATTTACTATTAACATATTGCATATCGGCCCTGCGATATTGCGAGATGTTTTTTCTGTAGTATGCACGTCTTACGCATTGATGTGTATGTACTTGTTATCGTTTATTTCTTTCTGCATTTGTTTTGCTTCAAAAAACTAAACACACACAATGGTTTGGGAACTGTGAAAAAAATGTAAACAACAAAAATGTATAAGGTTTTTAATATTTTCTTCAACTGCTCATTCTTCAGAGACAAGCAACTGAGGCCGCCATTCAGGCTTTCAGTGGCTGATACTTAAACGGCGTGCAATGTGTCAATAAATTCAATATCAACGATGAAGTAAAAATGCATAAATTGTATCAAAGAATTTAGGCAAATTTTTGCTATAAACAAGAAAATTAAAAAGTGACGATCCCGCGCCGTATCACGTCTAAAACTAAAGAATTCTTGTCTCAAATTCAGAGAATTTCTATAATTTATAACAAATAAACTTGAAAATTTCGTTTTGAAATTCTGGCGCGAAATACAAAAGTTCAAACGATTCTTGTGTAAGGAACATTCGTAATTGACTATGTATGAGGGGTAGTTAATCTTCCTATGGAGGGTAAATATTGTAGTCCTTTTGGTTCTACTATTAAATTAGCGATGAACAGTTTTATTCAGAACAAATTTATCAAAGAATTAGTTAAATCTTTTTTTTTTCATGAGTAAATAAGATAATGTATCGTAAAAGTAATTTACTCACTAAAAGGTGGTTTTTTTAAAAACGTCGGAAGTGCTATTTCTTATTTTTTTTATAACTGCACAAGTTTCATCATATTTGGTACAAATCTGTAAGTTTCACACAAAAAATGTTCCGAAACATTACGTTTTTCTCAAATAAAAGTAAGAGTTGCGATTTCCATTTGTAAAAATATTATGTATAGTACTGTCTACTAATGTGTAATTATTTCCCAGTGGTTTTATTAAAAAATCGTACCTCGTTGTGAAGGTAGCAGCAAACAACGGTTCTTGGCGGTGCACCTTAGGGGCAGTTTTCATCCCTTAATCTCGCTTGTGGGCACGTAGAAAAAATACGTGTCTAATACTTTTTGATGTATTACAACATATCTCAAAAGGAAAAAATTCGGTGAGGTACACCTCGGGTAGTTTCCTTGCCAGTACCATTGTTGCGCTGAGTAAACATCATAAAACTAGGCGATGTTTTCGAATTTGAAAGCATTCAATAAAGGAAGAAACTGAATAAGAGCGCAAAATAAAGTAAAATTAAAATATATACATAATGCTTTTGCAGCAATATGGCAGATAATTGTACATATTTATTTCCTGAAATATGTGTTATTAGAACATAATACAAACATAAATGTTTTATATTGAGTACGGTGTACTTACTAAAACTCATATGCAGGTTCATTGCAATTAATTACATCGAACGCGGTTACTCTTTTCAGACCAAGAATTTACAAAGCAACGAACAAGTATGTTGGTAGAAATGTATGCACTGTTTCCAAATTTATATTATATTGAGAGTCACGATTACCACACCGCATTGAAAAAGATAATTTATTTATAAAGATGTCTAAACGATTGTAACATATGGTAGAAGTAGATCTGTCGGGAAGCGCATTAAAAAAAACGTAATATAAGGACGCAATATTTGCGAATTCATAGCCGTACTTGTTTTCCTGTATTTTGTACGTAAAATTGACATCAATTCATTGTCATTTTACTTACATATTACTGCGTGTCAGCACTGTGTTAAGATGAAATGGACCGTTTATTTTGAAAGTGGTGTAAGTCCATTTTAAAAAAAAATGAGATATCACGTAATTTATGCTTAATTTAGTGTAAACTTTTTATTCATAACTAGTTAGTATTTAATTTCTTAAAAAATTCCTGTGCTTTATTCAATTTAAAATTGGCCGGTAAAAGATATTACGTAACTATTGATTATGAAAGTGGTGTAAGTCCAATTTCCATACACACTACAGGATTATTATGATGTCATAAAACAATGTAGACAACATAATAAATTCATTTTACATGAAATGAAACGAGAAAATTTCGTTTCAACAAAAAATTTACAAAACCCAATCAAAAAACAGATAATCAAAAACACTAATGGAGAGAAGGTAAATTGGTTGCAAATATGTTGGATGAGGTTTCTCGAAAGTGCATCATATACTATTTTATATAAAACAGCGATGGAGGACAAAGAATTTAAAAATATTTAAGAATTTAAGTGGTTTAAGTCCATTTGCAACCCGTAAATATACATTATTCTAGTTAAATTCGTTTAAAAGCAATTTATATAATGAAATTACATATTTATAAATTAGTAGAAACATTGCCAGACTTGACACAATAAACCTATGTTTTTTAATTGACTAATATGCCAATCTTTGATTTTTTCGAAACAACAGAAAGTGGACTTGCACCACTTTCAAAATAAACGGTACAAATATCACGTGTAGTGTACCTACAGCTTCTATATAGAAGCCTGTGAGTGTACCACTATATACTCGAAGCGCGACAGCAGCGCCGCGCAACGTCTAAGACGCGGACCAAGAAAAACCAAGACAGAGTCCCTGGAGACGCAACGTCCAGCAGAGTACAAAGGTGTAAGAGCGGTTGTAGAACCAAAGAGAATCTATTTTGTTAATAGTATAATAAAGTTTATTAATAGTATATTGTATATTATATTAATAGTATAGTATATTTGTTAATAGTATAATAAAGTTAATAGTATAATTAAGTTTATTAATAATCTCGGAGATCGAGTTCCTAACCAGTGGTCATAGACAATCCCCTACACACGCTAGTTAAGTGGCGCTACCTATATTCATCGAACAAGCACTTTCTCGTTCCATATAAGATGTCAAAGTCATTCGATCGTGGACAAAGGGCTTTACTAAAAATGAGCAAACAATGATTTATTCATTCAGTAATCAATACTCTACACAGCGTGCACTTTTTAGTGTTTCATGTAATTAAAACTAATTTTTTATTTAAACTGAACGTTATCTTTGATATGGTGGTATGTGGTTACACTGAACATACCTAGGTGGCCAAGTTCAGATAACAGTGACGGTATTTATATTGCGATTGTCACAGTAGTTATTAACATAAATAAAGACAGTCATACAATAAAGTATTATAGTGGCAAACATAATAATGAAATATGAATACGTTTGTTGTTGGTTGAGCCCATTGTGTGGCATGTTTGGAGATTTAACATAACGTCCTTTAATCTCAGTTCTTAATACCTCGATTATTATCTGTACTATTTGGATATTACTACACGGAACATCATAAATAACAATGATAGAATCTCCGGCATGGAATTCCAAAAAAGACGAATCTGTGTACAAAGCAGCAGGTGCATTACACTTACGTAAATATGGAAAATTCTTTGAAGATTTAGCAGAGAAGACATGGAAAGATGAGTCAATTTTTGAGTATTACATGGAAGGCCCTATCCGACTGGTTTATAGAGCTGTTGAAGACATCAGTATCTTGTCATTGGTGGAGATGGAAAATAAAGTAGTTTCAAAATTATTAGCAGCTGTTGCTGGCACATGCAGAGAAATCAGGCTATTGAAAGCAGAAGCTAATAATTTTTATACAAAGTTATTTGTGCATGGTGAAAGGATTATAGATAATAATAATAATAATTTCACAGATCTTCTGTCAGACTTACAGGATCTGTCAGCATTTATAAAACGGACATTGACTGTCATTCGTTTAACAATACAGCAATTATCCAGTTTAGCTGGGGGATCCAATCGGGAAATTTACTTACCTGCTCTGATAGAGCACTTTATAGATTTATTTATAATACTTATACTATTTGATGAGATCATTAATGCCCAGCCTTCAATAGTAGATCACTGGAAGAAATATAGAATGCATGTACGTAGCATTATGCACAATGTGACACAGTTCAACATACCAGAAACAAAACTCCATATGTTTGATAAACTGGTAGATGATTTGCAGAAGCAACTGTTGCAAAGAAATACCTTTATGAAAGCCATTGAACATATAATGGAAGTAAAGAAAGGTCCATCAATGAACGAACAATTTCATATTTATCTCAGAAATGTGATGTCAGATATTGAAAGCAAATTTGGTGATTATGCTGCCATAAGTAGAAATTGGGTCAGAGTAAATATTGGTATTGTTGTTACAACAAAGTTATTTGGATCATATGATAAAAAACTCTTAAAAAGAATACAGGAAGCAAATAAAAAACTATATGCTGTTACTTTCATAGGAAACATTATATGGGTGCCTAGCAAGTTTTTGAATGATATGCTTCCAAAAGATGCTGGGCAAATCGTTACTTCTCAAATAGGTGAAAAACTCTTGTCTGGTAGGATACAAAGGCTGCCACAGATTGTGAATAATTTCATCTACAGAGTTATGAGTTGGTATACCCAAATCCAGAGTATCTTAATGAAGACGAAATTTGAAGTATCCGACATAGAAAAAAAAGCTGTTTTGCTGACCCAAGTATTGACATTGTTATCTGAGATACGAGAAATTATATTTTTCGTAACAAATCTGCACGCTACCCTGTTGAAACCAATGAATCGTAGTACAGTTCAGATGACATGTAGACTGATAGAGGTACAAAAGTCACTTGAGACATCGTTTTATGCCTTGAGTACGTTTATAGTGCAATCTCAATGTCAAGTTCTACAGTACCGCAGCTACCAGATATTAGCCACCCTAGAAAAAGCCCGTAAAAGCCTAATACAAAAGGATAGGGGTTATAGTAGAGAACGGTTAGATGCCCTCTCCTTGATTGGATTGAGTATGAGATTAATTAATGGTTCGGCCAGCGCTGATAGGAGACTAATTGTACGATGTGCCTTGGCATGTGCCAGTCAATTAACGGACAGTTTTAAAGAAGAGGATGTTATTAAACTTCGATATTTCCTAGACAACTATGACCTCGTCGCCGAGCTTTTCGACCGCGTAGAGGAAGTTTGCGATTATTCTATTCTACTCCACCATCAGAACATGATACCAGCATATTTCTCTTCGGTCTTTGAGAGCGGACTCAGTATCAATCATATTGTTCATATTTTCAACGCATTTAATAGTGCAGTTGAGAAGCAAGCATCATATGAGACAAAAGAATGCCGAATATCTGAAATGAAAGAAATGCTGGTGAAAAATATGTTGGAACCCGCTTGTAGTGAAATCGAGACGACTTTACGCCTTCATGTTCATGCTCATCTGAAATTGGACTCGACAAATCCGTTTAAAATCGGAGCCAAAGACGGTGGGCGAATAGCAAGATGTTTCCCATTACCATTGGCTGGTATCATAATATATAATAAGAGATACATCGAACATTATCTCGATGACATGTTTTATAATCTCACAACGGTAGCTCTTCACGACTGGAAAACTTACAGAACCATGCATGCTCTTGCCAATTGTAAGCTTACCCTTGATACAGTTCAAAACCATTTACCGACGCAAACTCTGGAGCAGGGTCTGGATGCTTTGGAAATCATGAGAAATATCCATGTATTTGTTTCCAAATATTTGTATAACTTGAATACGCAAACATTCATAGAGCATACTAGCAATAATAAGCATTTAAATACCATTGGAATCCGCCATATAGCTAACTCTATTAGAACCCATGGAACTGGCATTATGAGCACCACTGTCAACTTTGTTTATCAGTTCTTGCGCGTCAAATTGCACACGTTTTCTCAATTTCTCTTCGACGAACATATCAAATCACGTTTAATGCGTGACATTAGATTCATCAAGTGTCAGAGAGAAAACAATGCATCGCCTTACACATACGAGAGAGCGGAAAAGTTTCAGAAAGGTATCAGAAAATTGGGAATGACTGCCGATGGTTTGAGTTACTTGGACCAATTTAGACAACTAATCACACAGATCGGAAACGCTCTAGGATACGTCAGATTAATACGATCTGGTGGTTTATATGCTAGCTCCAATGCGGTGTCATTTTTACCCGATATCAACTCTACTACGCCGTTCGTATCTATGTGCGAAGAATTGAATTATAGCGAAACTACTCAAACCGCCGCAAAACGCTTGGAAGATGACATTGCCAACTTAGTACGTAACTTTACGGAAGGAATTCATTACTTCAAGCTCCTCGTAGACGTATTTGCGCCTGCTTTCCGCGATTCCAAGTCGCACCATTTACAACAGTTTTTTGCCATCGTGCCGCCACTTACCCTAAGTTTCGTTGACAATTCGCTAGCGAACAAGGAAAAGATATTTAAAAAAAATCAATCCGGTGCGGCATTTACTGATGATGGTTTTGCGATGGGTGTCGCATACATAAACGCTTTGTTGGACCAAAGTACTGAGCTGGACGGTTTGCACTGGTTTAAAACCATAGAAAATCATACTAATGCCGAAAAATTGTTAGCAGAGAAGAAAGATGATCATGATGATGAAAAACTGGAGCAAACCAGAGCATTAACGTTAAAACGTTTAGCTGAAAGAAGCCAAGAATTCCAGTTACTATATTATAGTTTTTCAGGAGCACGAGTTTTCTTCAAACAACCCGAATCGTAATTTCTATGTATAGCAATCATTTATATTTGATTGAGATATTTATAAAACATTATTTGGTTTATTCCATTCTGTTTTAAACTTTAAATGTTCAAAGGTTTTCTTTTTGCATATGTCAACTGTTGCAAAGAATATTTCTGTATTGTTGAATACACAGTTGATATTGAACAGAATATTTTGTACATATGTTTCGATTATGTCTGAATTGTACTGCTTTCTTCACTATCATTTCCTATCATTCACTGGGGAATGTTGTGTATTTCAGATTTTAATTGGTGCAATAAAAAATTTCACACATTCTGGTATAATAAAATTCTATGACTTTTATTATCCTTCTCCTTGTATGTACGTACATTTCTTAAAGGTTTTACAGTTGTAAACACACTTATTGCGATCATTTTATATCAATGTCTTCTACAGGAACATAACTGCATACAATTATATCGTTATTATGAATTATACAACGGCTAGACCAAATGACTAGGGTGTATTACATTTTTTCACATGAATAAAGTAAGAATTGTTGCGATAACAATACTGCTTTTTCATTCGGGAAAGATTAATTATAATTGAATTTTTGGCATATTTGTTTCCTTAGTAACACCAACGACGCATTATTACAGTAGAGACGTGTATTTACAACATTTTTAGCAGCTTTTCTACCATAAGAAAACCTTAAAAACAAAACAATCGCGACAACGCTTAAATATAAATATTCGCAAATAAATTTAATATGTAATATCACATTTATTAGGTATTGCAAAGTAAAAGCAAGTATATTCTATCAACAGATCTTATGTCTTTGTATGCTGAAATTTCATAAAAAATGGATTATTGTTACTCACTTTTCTATGGTTTCAAATGTGCATATCAGGTATTGTATGATGTAAAAAGTTTGCTCGCACTTTTCAATAATACAATACTTGTTATAGGACTTCGAACTAACTTGTTATACAGGCATCAATAATTAAATTTACATAATAATTTTAAGGCTTATTAAAATTTCACATCGGGCAGATTCCATATAAGACTCAGTTGTGTCTTTTAAACGAATTAATGTTACAGACCTAGCTCTTTTCTATAATCAATCTGCAGAACAAACCGAGACTTTCCGTATGATAATGAATTTTCCACAAAGTGCACATCGTCCCGCTAGCTTTGTTAATGCGGATATGCTTCTTTTCTATGTAACAAAAGTATAATTCCATTATAGGTTTCAGTCGTGTTCTAGTGTTAAGTTGTGCGTTTTGGAAGAATCAGATAATTACTTTGCATCTAATCTTGCCGATTCCTCGGAATCTAAAAGATCGTCACAAGAAGCTGTAGGTGGTAAGAGCTGACGCCCACCCCTTTTTTTGCTGCGTGTAAATACCTTTGTAAGTTGAGCGAACTTACGACGGGAGACTGAAAACATGCGCATTGAATATAAGAAAAGCAAATGTAACTGTTTGAAGTCTGGGTTTTAAATAATAAACCGCTTCAATACTCTTCTGTTAAAAACATATTCGATGTCATGCTAATAATTTCAAAGTATCTAAGACTTTCAAAATAATTCAACACCCTACAGTATACTGCTTTCATACCTTTTCCCATGTTCCTCAGTCTTTCTTTGAAAAGATCATCGTCATCATGTGCACTTTGAGTGCATTTTGTATGTTCTTGTAATTTTGTGTCTATATTGCAATAAAAACTGATATGTTCAGAAATTTTTTGTATTCGTCATTGTGATTAGTATATGTACGACAGGAAAGAAGGCAATAATTTTGGTTGACTTACCATTTTCCAATGTAGACAGGAAATCTTCATTCCATCGCAGTTCTGCCATAAATTCTTCATTTTGAAGAAACATTGCAATCCTCTCATCTTCAAGCATAAAATTATCTTGAGCATATGCAGTATCCAAATTATCCTCTGTTAATTGTTGAGGAAGTCGAAGGAAAGTTTCAGGTAATGGGCCGAGTAAAGGGGGATGCCACTTGCAGACCTGATTGAAAGATTTACTGGAATCACTTTTGGGGGAATTTATAGATGTAAATTTTTGAGACTTTATAGTGCTTGGAAGTATTTCATTTTGCTCTATTTCACTTCTGATTTTCTCATTCTCATTGTCAGTAGTCATAGTAAGTAGTTGATCAATGGTTGTATCAACAGCACCTTGATTTGATCTCAAGACAGCCTAAAAAATTGGCAACTTATAAGGCATGAAACGGTAACAAGAAAAGTAGTTATAGACATTTATCAAACCATTACCTCTATTACATCATCATCCATTTGTGGAAACATATTTTTAAAATCAGCCATGGCTTGGTAGAAATCCAAGCTGGTTTGTTGTTGTTGCTCAGTTGCTGATGCCATTCCGCTTATGTGGATTGAACTATGCACATTAAATAATTCGTTACTTATTTTACATGAATATTACTGCTTCAAGAGCATAATAACAATGTGTACATGGATAACGCTAGAGTACCTGGGAAATTAAACATTTTCAAATCCACAGAATTTTGAGTAAAACTGTCAGTTTAAATATTGCCTGTCAGTTACTGCTTAGTTGTATTAATCTTTGTCATGATTCGATTATTACAGATAATAAACTGTATTCTTCACCATTATTCAAGAAATAAAATAATTTTAGCGTTATCGGAAAGAATCTTTAGTGACAAAATGTGATTTTACATAAAAATTATTACATATCAAAAGTATTACATATCACAAATTCTATGATGATTTTTATTTGACATCAACACGTTAATCTGTCACCTATTTACCGATTCTATATTACTACACATAGACCACATAGACGTCTAATTCCTTCGAACCACTTTCGACTGCAGGCGAAAATACAATACTACGTATACATAGTAACGTGAAATTTCGTGGAATCGTTACTGCTCATGACCGGAATTGCTAATACATGTATACACGAGAATATACAAAAAATCAAATAAACCTCCACTTCTGCGTCAAGAATTACTCTATAAATATCGTTTTACCGCAAGGGATATACTAATTGCTAGGATGTTTACATGTGTATAACTATAGCGAGTTATGATTGCAATGAATATACATATATGCAATCTTTGTGTCATATTTATAGTGTAATACGCTTATATTTATATTTGATAATGTTACGCAATATAATAATCACCATTTCAACGATTGAATGAACGGATAAATATCTGTATAAAAACGAACAATTTAACCATCATCATAAAGTGAAATATTTTCAAACTTTATTGACACGATGGTGGCTGAAATCAGGGCCGTGCCAAGTCAATTTAATACCTCATGAATAGCTCTGAACTCCCCAAAAGTATATAAATTATAAACAAATTTGTAATTTAAAAAAATATCACTTATTTTAAATAAAGTATTTTAAACATGGATTTCTTAAAATAGAACTTATGTTAAATATATCGCGATCCAGAGAGCGTTGGCGCGTCGCGCTCCGTATATCTGTACAGTGGCGCGAGAAAGGTTTTCCTTCTGCTTTTGCCCTTGATAAATGGATTGGGACAATGAAGACACAAAATCGGAAACGTTGGCGATTATTTAATTTTTCTTTTAGCCCTCCTTTCAACTCTTAGCTTGTGACAAGAATATCCCTGACTACCGGCATAGCTGTTATTGAAACCAAGGAAATATCGCATATATCATAAAAAACGGTAAGTCTTAATAAAAATTTGCAAAATAGTAGGCCCAATGTAAGCACATTACTGATAAAGCTAGATGTTGTATCACCTATGAAACATTTGTTCATTACACGGCAAGAATTAAATAGCAGGTAGTGTTTTTTTCAATTCCAGCAGTGATTAATATACAGTATTTCAAGTAACTGACAACACCGGATAAGTGTATGACAAAAGAGGATGAAATCTACGCACTTTTTTAAAAATTGCCTCGGTATCTTGAAATCGAATGCGTCATTTTTTGTAAATTATATTTCGAAAAGAATAACCGCAAGTCAATTTTTTAATACCATCGGTAAATACTGTATTATACCTTATAATCATTTTAAGAATCATATGATATTTTTGCTTACTTTCATTTACTGTTATATTTTATAGTTAATGCTCTTAGTAATGTATAATTGTTAATTTGTATCCGTATTGTATTATATTTATATTAATATGTTAGCATTCAGAGTACCAGTGAGAATCTTTTTACAATATGAAAGAATAATTCAATGAATGTGAATTGTAGTGTTAAGTGTAACCTAGGGAAGACGTTCAATAGGTAAGTATTTCTTGAAGTTTGTAGATGTAATGAGCAGATCAAATTTCTTCGAAATCTGTTTATGTGTTAGGTTCGTAACATGCTAGAAACACCTACAATACAGTGCCAAATCATTAACAGGCTTAGGTAGCTACAACCCCAAACACAGTTGGTTCTGATTGAATTATTATGCGTCCTCTTGTATCCAAATATGTAATAAAAGGAATTATTCGGATGCACATTTCTTTAAAGTTGCTTAACAGTAGAAACCCTACCCCACTCTAACTATAGCGTGTTAAGTACTGTTATGTTTTTTTTTATTATTGGAAGTAAATGTCTGTAGTATGTAAATTGTAGAAGTAACTAAATATAGTAGGCAAGATGAAATGGGTTCATGGCCTAATTAAATAATTGGTTATTTATTTGCAGATTTTAACCACATACAAGACGAAGGAGTAATATCTTTCCCAATGAAATTTAATTTGTAGATGTAAATGTTTTGATTTCTTTAATTTGGATTGATTATGATTTCAGTGTATTCCTTGCATAATGAATATGGTTTGGGTACAGTTGTATGTGGAGGTAGAAAGTATTTTTTTCAAATGTTTGTAATATTATATGTATAATTTCATTTCCATTTTTCACAGATTAGTGCTGATAATTAGGGATAGTTTATATAAAGAGGAAATGGTGGTGGTTAATATAAAGAGAAAGGATGCTTCAAAAGTGAACATCGCATATCCTGTTGGAGTGTGTATCACAGAAGAGACATAAATATTAAGTTCAGTAAAAAAATGAATTCTATGCTCAGAATAAAACAACACATATTTTTTGCATAAATTACAAAGTACATATACAGAGTGTTCCAGTTTTTTCTGACATAACTTGTTAGCGTGTTCTACAACCAAAGTAAGAAAAAATGTTATATGAACATATATGCTCTTAAATGTTTTAGTAAGGAGTTATAATTAATAATACAAAATGATAATGAACTGACATTTCGTTGACACAGAGTACAAATGTATTATCAATGTTACAGAAACTCACATAATCTCATTGAAGCTTTGTGTTTACTAACAAAAGTAATCCAACAAAACTAAGCAAAATAACAGTAGACCTTCTTAATGTAATAATATTTCAAAATGACGTCTGTTATTATGAATACAGGATTGGCATCTAACAAAATCTTATCCTATCGCATTACTAATTTCTTCTTCATTTTCTCTAATTGTAGCAAATGCGTCATTAATCCTCTGTACTAACTGCTCAAGAGTGTTAATTTGTGAAATAACAGTTGATTATCATTTTGTATTGTTACTTATAACTCGTTTAATAAGACATTTAAGAGCATATGTGTTCATATAACATTTTTTTTTCTTACTATTGCTTGTAGAACACGTTGGCAAAGTTATGCCGAAAAAACTGGGACACCCTATATATGTGCACAGGGTATGTATATTAGGGTGATCCTTATTCTGCGACCATTGACTTTTTCCAGGTTTTTCTATTCTTCGCTCTTACTACATTCTTGGGCTCTAAGTACGTTTCCATTATTCTCTCTGTCAGTCTTTGGCTTACTCCTATTCTCATTCTGTCCTCTAATAAAGACATGAAGCAGGATTTGTTGTTGTAACCAATAAATAGTGAAATTGGAGATTTTTGTGTTTTACTTTAATGTTCAAAAGTGGGATTCGAAACAACGCCCACAAAGTGGAAAAAATAATCCTACAACGACGGAAGAAGGCGACAGCGGGAATTCGAATATTGCTTCGAGGCCCAGGAATCGGACTAGGATGTTGGATACTAATATTCATAAAGATATAGCTTATAGGGTATAGAATACCTTGTTATTTTATACACAGTATATGACGCGTTGGTTGAATACTAGTGTTGGTAGCATTGTTTGTTTTCGTTTATAAGAAATAGCCTCAGGTTGGTAGTTACCAGGGGGGTGTAACTCCCCACCGTTCACTGGTCCTCAAATTAGTTCCAGGTTTTAAGTCTTAACTGCGAGGTCGCTATTGTAGGACTGAAAACAGCGCCATATGTAGAGACTTCGGCAACTACAAGCAACGTCAAGTCACGTTCGCGCCATTTTCTGGTGCAAAGCGGGGTCTAAGCTTGTGCTTACGTTGCGTCAGATTTCTTTCATTGCATAGCTGTTTTCTTGTTATTGTGCTTAACTTTTGTAAAGAAATTATTTAATTATTACATATGTATATGGTGCAATGAGATAAATAAGTATTTTTGTGGCGAGCGTACAAATTCTAGTAATAATATGTTAATTAAGAATGCCACAAAGAAGTATGAAAATTTAAATAAAAAGAGAAAAAACTGATTTCTGTTGAATTTTAATTTCATTACCTGTGTAAAATACAAATTAGTTTTCTATTGGGATTGAAACCAGGAATACTGCATATACGTGTGATACGTGTGATACATGTGTCTGTGTGTCTTCTGTAAGCGTATTTGGACATATACGTGTGATTTTAGTTCGCAGAGCAGCCTCCTTAACGTAGATGATGCTTAGGACTTAGGAACTAGTCTCGCAAGAGGGGAGTTACACCCCCCTGGTAGTTACATAAAAAAAGAAGAAGGAAGACCCTATAGATATATCCATATATCTAAGTCACCAAAAATGTATTGGGAATAACTGCTGTAGAGAAAAAGTAGAAAAAAAACGCTTTTGTTCCTAACGAAGTGAGAGAATAAATATTTCGTACACAAAATATACTTTGTGTTTTACCTGCCTCCGGCACAAACTTTATCAGGTTATGGGCCGAGAGCTTTCAGTTTCTCAGTAGTGTCAGAAAAGTACTGAAAGCAATACAAAAGTGGGCGAAAGGCAGAAGTAAAAGTTAACGAGAGAGTTTTTGGGGAAAAAAAATATAAATAGCGGCTATAACCATGCTTAAATATCAAGGTTCGAATATAGATGATGGAGATAAGGTATACCTTTTATTACTATCCTTGCCATCAAAGTATGACACTGTGATCACAGCAATAAAAACAATCACAGATATAAAAATGGACTTTGTGAAAGCGACACTTTTAGATGAAGAAATAAAGATGAAAACAAAAGAACAGAATGGAGATGAAATAGTGTTTAAAGCAAACACAAAAGAATGCTGTACATGTGGCAGCATACTTCACATAGAGCTATATTGTCCTAAGAGAACTGGAGGACAGACTAGAGGCAGACGTGACATGCGAGAAAGGTCTAGAGGAAACTATAGAGGTCACTGTGGATATTTAATGAGGAAATTATCAAAGAAAACAAGATGATAGAACAAAACCTGAAAATACCAAACAAGATGGACATGTAACAGAAGAAATTATCGTAGGAATGTATGCAGCTAATATATGCGGAGAAGATCAGAATAAAGTGAGTTTTGTCATAGATTCTGGGGTGTGCAACCATTTTATACAAAAAAAATGTGCAAAATACTTGTATGTGTAGTGACTGTGGGGTAATAATTGGGTTTTTTAACGCCCGATCAATCTTAAACGGTCTTTATTTCTTAACGTAACGGTGCAGACTGCCGACCCATCGCCCAGCTCCTTTGTTAGCCCTTGATGACGCGTTGCGACAAAACATCGGACACCGTGGCGATATGGCACCATCACCATTTCTGTCGGCAACTGCCCAAAATAAACACTCCTACGGCGGCGCCGCGCGATAACGATTTTCGGCCACGGTCGCCCGTATTCCTTTCTCTACATATGACAATAAGGAAATAGACAATCCCACAGAAATACACATTGCAAATGGCCAGATATTAGAATCCAATAAGATTGGGAAGCTAAGATTAAGGTGTCAAGACCAAATATTAATCATGGAGGTTCTTATTGTGCCAGGTATCATTTTTTTTTTTTTTTTTACGACAGGAAAATCTTCGAAAAGATCCCCCCAGGCCGCGGTGAGGGACTGGGGGGTATGTGGGATTCTTACCCACTAAAAACCCGTCGGATGGCCATCCTCAGGTGCATGCTGGGGGCCCCCAGGAACTACAGAGTATTACTTCCGGGGACCCCTGCACCTATCCTAACCCGGAAAAACGGGCTTCAATCCTCGATGAGGGAGGGGCCATCGCCCCCCCCCCCCCCCCCCACCCGGCCCCAAATAGGGAGCGGAGCCGAGGGCCGCGTCACCGCGCGGTGATCCCCGTCTCCCGGGGCCTAAGCCCCAAAAACACCCCGCGACGGGAGGGTGACGAAGGTGGGCCCACGGAGGGAGCTACGCTCTCCCACGTGGGGTACCACCCCCGGCCCTCCCACCCGAGGGTCAAACGACGCCGGTGCGAGCACCGACGGCGACCACCCCCCTACGCTCTCGCTCCGCCGCTTCCTTCTGGGACATGACTGTCTCGCAGAAGGAGGCGACGGCCTTCCACTGTGTCTTCCCTCCCAGCATGGCCTTGACCAGTGCTGGGAGGGACAAATTCCGCCCTACACATCTCACGAGGACACGACCCTCTGCTCCACGCTGGGCGTACTGCCAGCGTGTGCTGTGCCGTGTCCACGTGGCCGTCCTCGCAGTGGTGGCACTGCGCCGTGCTCTCCTTCCCGATCTGACGCAGGTACTCACCGAAACAACCGTGTCCGGTGAATACCTGCGTCATCCTAAAACTGAGCTCGCCGTGGCCCCTCTCCGTCCATGCGCGGAGAAGGGGTTGGCTGGCCCCGGCGACGCGTGCCCCCGATCTGGTCTTTGGGGTGAGGAGGGATCTTTCCCATTCCTCTAACACGTGCCGCCGAGCCTGATACCTAATCGCCGACTCTATCCTGGGGGTCAAGACAACTCCCCTCCCCTGGAGCTCCCGCCGCTGGACATAAACGTCTGCCCGTTCGACGGCGAGCAACTCCAGGGGGGGGAAACCAGCCAGGGCCGAGGCGGCCTTGCCCAACACGGTCCTATACCCCCGTGCGATTCTGACGGCTACCAGCCTTTGGATACGACGCACCAGTAACATGATGCGCCGGTCCTCCAGCATGGCAGCCGCCCACACAGGGGCGCCGTATAAAACGACGGCTAGGACGGTGCCGGCGTACAAACGACGTACTCGGCCGCCGGGACCCCCAAGGTTGGGGAGGAGCCGGCTCAAAGCCGACGCCACACCCAGAGCCTTAGTGGCCAGACGACCGAAGTGCGGACCAAAAACAAAAACGCCATCCAACTGAAGACCCAGATATTGAATCTGGGCCCCCACCACGACGAGCTCTCCATCCACAAAAACGTGGGCTGCGGGAGGCTTACCCCTAGACTTGGCGCTGAAAAAGAGCGCTTCCGTCTTTTGGGGGGCCACCCGCAAACCCACGCTCCTAATAACGCGCACTACGCAGTCCACCGCTAGATTGGTCAAAGCTACAGCCTTCTCCCACGTCTCCCCCCCGGCCATCACCAATGTGTCATCTGCATAACACACCGTGTATGAACCGGGGGGAAGGACAGACCTCAAAACGCGGTCATAAGCGAGGTTCCACAGTAGTGGGCCCAAAACGGACCCCTGTGGAACTCCGCACGAAACACCCCTTCGACCTACAAATCCCGATTTTGTCGGGAACAAAAGTGTCCTCTCCCGGAAATAGTCCCGGATTACCTCCACGAGGTATCGGGGGAAGCGATGATAACGCATCGTTTCCCCCACCGCCTTCCAGGGCAGGGTGTTGAAAGCGTTTACTATGTTCAATGACACTGCCAACAACACCCTGCCCTTACTCATCTCCGATTCCGCGAGGGTCTTGACACGTAGAATAGCATCTACGGTTGAGCGACCCTCGCGGAATCCAAACTGTTCCTCGTGGAGGCCCCGTCCTACCCGGGATAAATGCTGGACGAGGCGGTTGGCAATTACTCTTTCGAAGAGCTTGCCCGCCTCGTCCAGCAAACACAAAGGCCTATAGGCCGAAGGGGTGCCCGCTGGTCTGCCCTTTTTTGGGAGCAGGACGAGCCTGGCTATTCCCCACTCTCGGGGAAAAATTCCCCGCCTGAGACAGCTTGTGAACAGCTGCCTCAGGCGGTCCGACACGAAGGCCAAGGTCAGAGCAATGACACGGCCAGGAACACCGTCGGGGCCGGGGGCCTTGCGACGACCCCCAAGCTTACCGGCGGCCCTGGCCAGCTCCTCCTGAGTTACTCCCAGGTCCTCACCAAACATCTCCCCCGGAAGGGGGAGGGTCCAATCCAAAAAAGCTCCCTCCCGGTCCTCCGGGAAGAGAGTACTCAACACGTGATCCAGGACCTGGGGGTCCATGGACTCTGTCTCTGGGGACGTCCTACGCTGAAGTCTACCCAAAACCATACGGTAAGGGCGTCCCCAGGGATCAGAGTCAAGGGAGGCTAACAGCTCCTCCCATGCTCTGGCCTTGGCCTTCTTGGTTGCTACCACAAGGTCGCCCCGAGCAGCTCGGTACGCCTCGTATTTCTCTGCCGTCCTCCTGGCTCCTCCGCGTCTACGTGCGCGGGTGAACTCTCACCTGGTGGCCGTCGCGATACGCCGTAACTCGGTGATATCGGACGACCCCCAGTACGCTGCCTTCCGGTGATAGTGCCAGGTATCAAACACAACCTGCTCTCAGCATCCAAGATGACGTCAAAAGAGCACAAGATACTTGTAGAAAGAGACAAAACATGTATTTCCGGCAAAAATTTTGAGAATGCAACGTTGTGACCGAAGCACTGAAATGGCCTAGAAGACTTGGCCATGCAGGGAAGGATGCTATGGTACAGCTAGGACTTAAATCGTTAGAAGAAACGTGTCCTCCATGTATGAAAGGTAAAGCAACTCGATTACCTTTTAAACCAAATGAACATTGTATGAAGCAATTGGGAGAACTTATACACTGTGACATATGTGGCCCTATACAACCAAATACAATTGATGGTGGAAAACATTTTTAAGTAATCTTGGAAGATTATTCACATTTCTTGGTCGTCAATGTATTAAAAAGCAAAAATGAATCTGAAAATAATCTAATGGAATACAGTCAAGAATTTGAAAGGCAGCAAAATGTGAAAGTTAAAAGAGTAAGGCTAGATAATGGCAGAGAAGTAACATCAAATAACTTTAGAAATTTTTGTAAGGAAAATGATTTGAAATTAGAATATACAGTACCATCAAGTCAAATGGAAAATCCGAAAGAATGAACAGGACTCTTTTGAATATGGTAAGTGTAGGATCTGGTGGTAGGGGTTTTAGAAATAACCACACTCTATATGCTCTAGACTCCGTGTATTCTTTCACACCCAGCTCGTAGCCTGTCTATCGCACGACTACCTTACTCAGTAGAGTAAGGTATTTTACTTACTACCCGAGTTACTACTTACTACCTTACTCAGTAGAGTAAGGTATATATAGTAGCTGTCAATACCGACCCACCATACTTTGCTGCGCAGCCTCTGCTTCATTGCCACAATCCCGGGATGCCCCTCGTGCGCCAGCTTTAAAACCCTCTGTTTAAGCAATTCCGGGATTACCACGCGCGTCCCCTTTAATATGATTCCCCTGTACACGCATAATTCGTCTCGGAAGATGCTAAATTTCGAATCTCGTAAAGAGCTCCAATCCCCCAACTTGATTGCCTTCCTGACTTCCGACAACGTCCTATCTTTTCTCGATTCCTCCTCTATTTCCGTGTGCGTCATCGCACATGGTGTTGCTTCTCTCGTTAACCATGCGACATACATGTCATTTTCTTTTGAGACGCATCATTCCCGTTTCCCGCTCCTAGTCGCGATAATGCGTCAGCGATGTTCGTTTTACCCTTCTCGTAAACTACTTTATATTTGAAAGCTTGCAAACGCAGGACCCACTTTTTAATTCGCGCATTCGGTTTCGATCTCGGTGTAAATAGACATTCTAGCGCTTTATGGTCTGTCATCAGTTCAAATTCAATTCCATAAAGGTAATTATAAAATTTTTCGCACGCAAAAACCAACGCCAGAGCTTCCTTTTCAGTTTGCGAATATCGCCTTTCGCAATCTGATAAGTTTCTGCTCGCATATCTAACGACTCGCCACTGTTTATTATCATCTAATTGTGTCAGTACGCACCCTACGCCTACGGGGCTTGCATCTGCTATCACTCTCGTTTTTGCCTGAATGTTAAAAATTCCTAGGACCTCCGCGTTCGTCAGTTTCTCTTTTAACGTTTTGGAGGCCCTTTTTTTGCTCTTTCCCCCACGTGAACGGGTCATTCTTTCTTGTTAAGGCCCTCAAGGGCTCGCTTAATGTCGCAAAATTCGATATGAATGCCGCACAAAAATTAACCAAGCCCAAAAAACTTCGGATTTTCTCTGCCGATCTCGGTCTACGAAATTTGCCAACTGCCTCTACCTTCGATTCTAATGTCCGATACCCTTTCCCTGAAATTTTGAAGCCCAGGAACACTATTTTTCTCCTTCGAATCACGCATTTACCCCAATTTAACGTTAATCCTTTGTTTCTCAATACCTGTAGCACTTTCCTTAACCTCTCATCGTGTTCCTCTTTTGTTCTGCCGCATATAATGATGTCGTCGATGAAGTTTGTGGCCCCCTCGCAATTTTCTAACACCGAGCGCATGATCCGTTGGAATATTTCCGGAGCACAGTTTATTCCGAACATCAGCCGCTTATATCGGAACAGACCTGTCTCCGTTACAAACGTTGTGATGTCTCTAGAATTTTCATGCAACTCAATCTGATGATAAGCTGATTTAACGTCCAACATACTAAACCACTCGCATCCTCGCACCACTTCCAATATTTCCTCCAACACCGGCAGTGGGTATCTTTCTCTTACTATTGCCTCGTTTGCCCTGCGCATGTCCACACATAGTCGGACTTCGCCACTCCTTTTAACAACCGGGACTACCGGAGAAACCCATTCTGTTGGGCCCTCCACTTTCTCGATTATGTCCTGTTTCAACAAATTCCTTATTTCTTCGTTAATTTGGTTACGTACTTTATATGGTAGTCCACGCAAGGGCAGAGCAACCGGCGGATGTGCCCTATTAATCGGAAGAACCAATTTAAAACCTTTCAACTTACCGATGCCCTCGCTATTCTCCTTCGATACCTCGTTTATCTCGTATCCTATTTTCAGTATTCCTAAATCTCTCGCAGTTCGGTATCCTAGAATCGGTCTTCCTCGGCTCTTGAGCACCATGAAATCCGCTCGCACCTTCCGGTTCCCTATTTCAGCCCAGCAGTTAAATTTCCCTGGTAATTCGAGCGCCTCGCTTTGTCTATATGGATAGATGTTCCTATCTACCCGCTTGCTTGAATCGCAACTAATCTTCCGCTTTTTACAGAATTCCCAGGTATTCTCATCGACAATATTACATTGCGCCCCAGAATCTACTAACACCTGTGACATAACGCCTCCTAACTTAATGTCCATACACTGTTCATCCTCGATTGTGTTGATGCCGTCCGTCCGCAGTCCGAATGCATAGTTATCGCCTCCGTCGCTGTCTTGGCCAGCTTCCTCACTTTCGCGCCAAAACGCGCTGATTTCCTCTTCACGTCTCCCCGGACTGCCTCGTTGGATCGGCAGACGGTTACGAAGCCTTTTCGCACTTGTTGCAAGATTTTGTTCTCGCCAGGCACCGCTCATCTCTGTATGTATGGCCCGTATACCCACACCGAAAACATTTATCATCCTTCTCCGTTCTGCTTGCTTGTTTTCCTTTCCTCTCACTCCTCGCTGCTGCGACTGTCTCTCCTTCTAATCCTCTCGCTTGTACCTCTACGGTCTCAACCGTTCGAGCTATTTCTATTGCGTCGTTTAATTTGAAATTTCCTTTCTCCAGCAACCGGCGTCTTACTTCGCTTGACGCACACTTTTCTATTATCTGACCGCAGATTTCTTCTTCTGGATCTTTAAAACTGCTATTTCTCGCTTGTTGCCTCATTTTTGTTATGTACTGAAGCATTGTTTCGCCCTCATTCTGCCTGATTTGCCTGAACACGTGCCGTTCATACGCCATGTTCATTTTCAGTTGGAAGTACCCGTTTAACGCCTGTACCGCTGCCTCGTACGGGTCACTTTCCAAGTCAATCTTTTCCACCTCCGGGAGCGAGTAGAATATATCTTGCAGTTCCAGGCCCCCATGATGTAGCAGCATTGCTTTCTTCCTCTTCACGTCGGTGACATTTTTGCTTGTAGCTAGTAGGTTGAACGCTTGTAGCCATCGTTTCCACCTCGGAAACACATTTCCCGCATCCTCGTTTGGGTCAAACACTGGTAAACTATTTTCACTGTTCATTTTGATCCTCGTCGCCAAACGTAGGATCTGGTGGTAAGGGTTTTAGAAATAACTACTCCACACTCTACAGGGTGTTTCTATGAAGTGCTGCCAAACTTAAGGAGCGTATAATTGAGGTAAAAACAAGTAACTTTTGTTAACATACCTATGGTGTCCGATCATTATTGGCGAAGATACAGCCGTTTGAATATCCGCCTACAGGTTGACAACATGACTTACATTCAGCTGCCCGAAGCGGTCAACGCTCCGCGAAACGTCCTTGGCTCAGTGCCGTCGTACGCGTGTGACACAGCTGACTTCTCCCTCAACATTTTTTCGAGCCGAGGAGGTGTTAAAATTTTCCGAACTATTTTAAATTACCGAACTATTGAGAAAAAAATTACCTATTAAAAAAGTCCAAACGACAAAAATATTCGAGAACTCATAAAATTTCGAGTTACTTGTGGATAATTGTTCAGCTCGGAAAGTTTACATATTCCAATAGATTTCCAGCTTTCGAGTTATTCGTAAATATCCGAATTATTGGTGACGACGTTTCCTGCAGTAGAAAATAATTTTTCACTTCGTAAATGGAAAGTAATTATTTCGAGGAAGTTTATTGCTAATAATGCTAACTTAGAAACGTCCACACTAATAATTCGAATATTTACATGTCTAATATTTATCTCCAAGTAACTCGAAAACTTACGAGCGCTCGAATATTCGAATCGCTTGAAGTTTTTTAATGGCTTACTTTATTCAACTCGAAGAATCGAACCAAATAAATTCCGAATAGGTGCACATTCTTAAACACCAATTGCATTGAATACACTGCACAAAACCGTACTTATGACAATTGTTCAATACGTCGGCTCCCGACGGTCATAAACGTTTCGCACCGTTACACGATTGGAACTGCGGACACGCACGAATCCGAAAGATTGCAATGAAACTCGCTGCACGATGTTTTAACCGCGTTAGCGAAGAGAAACGAATGTCGGAAAGAACGGGACAACGAATCATGTTTGAAAACAAACTTGCATTTGTGTTGTGCCCGAACTTACGGTCTCCTCGCCGGCGCGTGGCGCGTCGGAAGCAAGCAGATGATTTCATATTCACACCATCATAGTTATTTGATAGTGTAAAAGACTGTGTGGCAGCTACGAAAGAGCAGTGTGTTTCTTTACGATCTTGCGGATAGTCACTCATGTCCGCAGTTCAATCGTCTAACGGTGCGAAACGTTTATGACCGTCGGGAGCCGACGTATTGAACAATTGTCATAAGTACGGTTTTGTGCAGTGTATTCAGTGCAATTGGTGTTTAAGAATGTGCACGTATTCGGAATTTATTTGGTTCGATTCTTCGAGTTGAATAAAGTAAGCCATTAAAAGACTTCAAGCGATTCGAATATTTGAGCCCTCGTAAGTTTTCGAGTTACTTGGAGATAAATATTAGACATGTAAATATTCGAATTATTAGTGTGGACGTTTCTAAGTTAGCATTATTAGCAATAAACTTCCTCGAAATAATTACTTTCCATTTACCAAGTGAAAAATTATTTTCTAGTGCAGGAAACGTCGTCACCAATAATTCGGATATTTACGAATAACTAGAAAGTTGGAAATCTATTGGAATATGTAAACTTTCCGAGCTGAACATTTATGCACAAGTAACTCGAAATTTTATGAGTTCTCGAATATTTTTGTCGTTTGGACTTTTTTAATAAGTAATTTTTTTCCCAATAGTTCGGTGATTTAAAATAGTTCGGAAAATTTTAACACCTCCTCGGCTCGAAAAAATGTTGAGGGAGAAGTCAGCTGTGTCGCACGCGTACGACGGCACTGAGCCGAGGACGTTCCGTGGAGCGTTGACCGCTTCGGGCAGCTGAATGTAGGTCATGTTGTCAACCTGTAGGCGGATATTCAAACGGCTGTATCTTCGCCAATAATGGTCGGACACCATAGGTATGTTAACAAAAGTTACTTGTTTTTACCTCAATTATACGCCCCTTAAGTTTGGCAGCACTTCATAGAAACACCCTGTATACAGGGTGTTTCTGTCATGCTGGTCTAAACTCAAGGAGCGCATAGATGACGTAAAAATAAGCAACTTTTAGTAATATACCTGTGGCGTCTGATGATTATTGGCGAAGTTATAACCGTTTGAATATCCGCCTACAGGTATGCAATTTGTAGACAACGTGACCCATATTTGGCTGCCGACAGCTGTCCGATGCGGTCAGCGGCACGACGATCGTCATCGGCTCAGTATCGTGCATAGGACACAGCTGACTAAACCTTTTTCGTCTTTATTTTTCGAGCCGAGGAAGTGTTCAAATTTTCCGAAGAACTTTAAATCACCGAACTATTGGGGAAAAAATTACCTATTAAAAAAGTCCAAACGACTAAAATATTCGAGCACTCATAAAATTTCGAGTTACTTATGTATAAATCTTCAGCTCGGAAAGTTTACATATTCCAATAGATTTCAAACTTTCGAATTATTCGCAAATATCCGCATTATTAGTGACGACGTTTCCTGCACTAGAAAATAATTGTTCACATGGTAAATGGAAAATAATTATTTCGAGGAAGTTTATTGATAATAATGATAACTTAGAAATGTCCACACTAATAATTCGAATATTTATGTACGTGTTGAATATTTATCTCCAAGTAACTCGAAAACTTACGAGGGCTCAAATATTCGAATCGTTTGGACTTTTTTAATGGCTTACTTTATTCCACTCAAACAATCGAACCAAATAATTTCCGAATACGTGCACATCCCTAAATACCAATTGCACTGAATACACTGCACAAAACTGTACTTATCACAATTGTTCAATATGTAAACCTCCGACGGTCATACACGTTTCGTACCGTTAAACGATTGAACTGCGGACACGAATGACTCCGAAAGATTACAATGAAACTCGCTGCACGATGTCTTAACCGCGTTAGCGAACAGAAACGAATGTCGGAAAGAACGGGGCAACGGATCATATTTCAAAACAAACTTGCATTTGTATTGTGCCCGAACTTACAGTCTTCTCGCTGGCGCGTGGCGCGTCGGAAGCAAGCAGATGATTTCATATTCACACCATCATAGTTATTTGACAGTGTAAAAGACTGTGTGGCAGCTACGAAAGGGCAGTGTGTTTCTTTGCCATCTTGCAGATAGTCACTGATGTGCGCAGTTCAATTGTCTAACGGTGCGAAACGTGTATGACCGTCGGAGGTTTACGTATTGAACAATCGTCATAAGTACAGTTTTGTGCAGTGTATTCAGTGCAATTGGTGTTTAGGGGTGTGCACGTATTCGGAAATTATTTGGTTCGATTGTTTGAGTGGAATAAAGTAAGCCATTAAAAAAGTCCACACGATTCGAATATTTGAGCCCTCGTAAGTTTTCGAGTTACTTGGAGATAAATATTCAACACGTACATAAATATTCGAATTATTAGTGTGGACATTTCTAAGCTATCATTATTATCAATAAACTTCCTCGAAATAATTATTTTCCATTTACCAAGTGAACAATTATTTTCTAGTGCAGGAAACGTCGTCACTAATAATGCGGATATTTGCGAATAACTCGAAAGTTTGAAATCTATTGGAATATGTAAACTTTCCGAGCTGAAGATTTATACATAAGTAACTCGAAATTTTATGAGTGCTCGAATATTTTAGTCGTTTGGACTTTTTTAATAGGTAATTTTTTCCCCAATAGTTCGGTGATTTAAAGTTCTTCGGAAAATTTGAACACTTCCTCGGCTCGAAAAATAAAGACGAAAAAGGTTTAGTCAGCTGTGTCCTATGCACGATACTGAGCCGATGACGATCGCCGTGCCGTTGACCGCATCGGACAGCTGTCGGGAGCCGAATATGGGTCACGATGTCTACATATTGCATACCTGTAGGCGGATATTCAAACGGTTATAACTTCGCCAATAATCATCAGACGCCACAGGCATATTATTAAAAGTTGCTTATTTTTATGTCATCTATGCGCTCCTTGAGTTTGGACCAGCATGACAGAAACACCCTGTATATCTTTAAGATGTTTATATTTTCGTGTCGGGAAGATTCTCGCTGCTCTCACTAATATACTACTACATATACACTATCCGGAAGTTTCTATCTGTTACAACGTGTCTCTTATTTTTTGATGGACTACAGCATATCACAAGCATAAGAAAATCGGAGGCTGTCACTTCGCACAGTTTCCTTGTTAGTATATCATTCCTTGTAATCATGTTTCTTGTGTTTTCACTATAGGCTGTGTCTACACCCTGAAATCAACTATGTTTATGTGTAACGCTTTGTTGTTTTAAAATGGTGTAATGTTACGATCCCGTACAACGTGAGTAATCGGGCGAGGAGGTGAACGACGATACTATGGGTTTAAACACAATAACTTTATTTTCAAAAAAATAATTGTAAACGAATTATCGGGCATAGCGTTCCGTCAATCCTACTTTGTACGCGTTCGTGTCTCGACCAGAAGAGGTTCACCTGCCCCTCCTTGAATTTCCGTTCATGTTTCCCAATCCGAGCTTTCCAACACTGAACCCACCTGATTGGTCGCAACACGTACACACTGGCTGGTGTTACACAAGAGAGGGGCTAACCATCTCTCGTTCGTTAAAATTTACATTTAATGTGGCAATTATACTATCCGATTTTTACGGCCCTAACGCCCCCCACCCTAGAGCTCTAACTCAGTTAGTACCCTAATTAAAGTAAAGCGGAGGAAGGCAGTGTAATCGCAGTTAGGCAGTTAGGGACCCTATTTAGGCAGATCGGGCGGTCCCGACTACCATATTTCCTTATTTTCCCCTATTTTCCCCTAAGTGCATTAGTTAGAGTGGGGGGGGGTTAGGGCCCTAAAAATCGGGTGGTGTAATCGCCGCATAAATCCTTCTGATCGGTTGAAGTACGCAACGCCCGCTGACGCTCCGTCAAAAATTATTTACAATGGACAGATATTTTGGGTTGTATTCGATCCTCGTCATAGTTTATTACGTTACAATCAGTAAGTGACACAAAACATACATAAATGTAACCAGTGATAATATAAAGAGTTGTAATGAATTTATAATTACCACCTTTTAGGCCACGCCTTACAGTGTTACGTTTGTAACGAACAAGAAGCTAACGAAGAGAAATGTTTACATACAATTGCCACTTGCGAACAAAATCAAGACGCTTGTTTAACGGAGATTCAATGGGGCAGTAAGTACAAATAATGTAGGATTGAATTTGTGGTTTTGCGCTTATTTCAATATCGCGGGTCAGGGAGGAATAGAGATGAAGGAAAAGAAAGAAAGAAAATGCACCACTCTTTCAAATTTAACTGGTGGACGGTTATATTAATGACTTTGTACACGGACGGCTCGGTGTCTCGTTACCAACTCTGCCGAGGTCATATTTAGTAACTCTTCTTAACGGTCCAGTCGGACACACGCATACATACATCGACCTTACAAGTATACTCCTATACCCCTATATACAATATACCCGAATCTCAGGCGCGCAATTTACCTGGTCCTTGGAAATTTTATTCGACCCTACAACTCGGCCATCCTGGTTTACATTCGCCCTCGAATGTTTCCGCACACGAAGGCATCGTCACAACACAATTTTTTTTTTTTTTTTATTCCACGCCGAATTTAATCCTCGCACCTTATCTATCGCCAAGGCATAATTACCTCCTAGTACCATCAGGGCGCTCGCCGCTATCGTCATCGTCATTGCTACCACCGCTGATAGTCTCGTCATTGCTATCATTACCCCCATCACTATCCGGCTGAACCCACGGTTTCAGGTATTCAGCCATCGTCACGGTCTGCATGGGTCCTTCATGCTCGCCTACCTTATCGACTACATATCGGTTTTTTCGCAGTACTCGTACAATTCGATATGGGCCGAGAAATTTAATCGCTAGTTTCAGCCCAGGTTTCATCTGGGTTCTTTTTATCGCGACGAGCTGATTAAGACAGTACTTCGTGGCTACCTTGCGGCGCGAATCATAACCCCTTTTATTTTCCTCCTGAATTCGTTCAATATTCTCTCTCGCTTCCCTCCGCAAATCTGCGCGCTCCGCGTCAAACATAAACGCGACTTCCTCGTCAATTATCCGTGTTACCTCAGGCCACTCTTTCAACTTAGCGTGAGTTCCGAACAATAAACGGAATGACGACATGCCGGTGGCTCTATTGGGGGTGGCGTTCAAATATTGCATGGCTACTCCTAAATGCTTGTACCATTCACCCTGTTGTGGAGCAGCCAGCTTTGTCAAGAGCGGTATAAGAGTGCGATTCACTCGTTCGACTTGCCCGTTCGACCTTGGAACACCCGTCGTTACTAGGACATGCCGGATGCCTTCTTCCTTGCAGTAGTTTTGAAAATCGTGCGAAGTGAAGGCCGATCCTCGTTCCGAAACGATCTTCGCCGGATTTCCAAAAACTATCGCTTGCTTTCGCAATCGGTCAATGACCTTAGCGGCATTCGTCGTTTTTGTAGCATAGAGCCACACGAATTTAGAGAAAGAGTCTATTACCACAAGAATACGCCGATAACTTTTCTTTGTTGTCGATAAAGGCCCGAGATGGTCTACGTGATAGACAGATAAAGGCACCTCACCTTTATCGATGGGATTTAAAAGACCTTCTTTCCTACCATATTTTTTTTCGGCGAGAATGCAGGATATGCAGCTGTTGATGACTTTATCTATTCTAGCATGCATTCCCTGAAACCAGTAATCACGTCTTAAAAACGCCTCCGTCTTACTTGCTGCGAAATGTCCATTTTCGTGCGCCTTCCTAACAATTTGGCCTTGCATGGCCTTAGGCACAACCAGGCGCATGTCACCATCGTCCACGACCTTGTACAATAATCCAGCCCTCACTGCGAAATTTTCGGCCGATCCCTTTTCGGTAGCGCCCAAAAATTTTTGCAGCTCTGGGTCTTGACGCTGTGCCGCACGCAGACGTTCTATGAGACCGCTGTTGTCTTCGCAAACCATAAGACACGAGGGAAGAGGATTACGGCTCAGAGCGTCCACATGTTGCATACTCCTACCCGGTCTATGCTCCACAGTGTAATGAAACTCTTCCAATAAAAGGGCCCAACGAGCGACACGTACGCAAAGGTCCTTTTTCCGCATCGTCATCGCGAACGCCTGACAATCAGTGACGATTTTGAAAGGCACGCCGAGCAAATGTACGCGAAATTTACGCAAAGCTTTTATAACCGCTAACACCTCAAGCTCATAGCTGGTGTAGCGCTCTTCTGCGGGGGTGGTCTTTCCGCTCGCGTAATATACCGGGTGCAACGCGCAGTCTACGCTGTCTCTTTGTAATAATATCGCACCAAACCCTAGTATAGACGCATCTGTATGCAACTCTGTCTCAGCTTTCGGGTTGTACAGGTGTAACACGGGTTTTTGCGTTAACGCCGTCTTCAGTGCATCGAACGCATACTGTTCTATGTCTCCGAAAATAAAATTAACTTCTGCTCGCAGCAGGTTGGTCAAAGGTCTCGCCATCACGGAGTATCGCGGTATAAATTTGCGAAAATAGCCGGTCAGTCCTAAGAAGCTTTGTACCTCCTTAACGGTTGTCGGTCGTTTAAAATTTATAACGGCCTTGGTCTTGGCCTCGGATGGCCGGATGGTGCCGTTCTCCACAACATGACCTAGAT
Organism: Hedychridium roseum; assembly: GCA_963989215.1. Taxonomy (NCBI): domain Eukaryota; kingdom Metazoa; phylum Arthropoda; class Insecta; order Hymenoptera; family Chrysididae; genus Hedychridium; species Hedychridium roseum. The sequence goes on along the minus strand of OZ022312.1, from coordinate 1,629,703 downwards.
ATTCGACTCTTGTGTGTAAGAACCGACACTTTCGCCAGTTTACATACAGACCATACTGGCTCGCTACTTCTAATACTGTAGTCAGCGCCGCTAATCCGCTGACACAGTCCGCCGATGGTACGATTAGGTCATCCATGTAAACTAACACAGTTTTATCCGCTATTTGCTTCCTAAATACTGCGTTAATGTATTTTTGAAATACAGATGGAGAATTACAGAGGCCAAATGGCATACGTAGAAACTCGTAGTGTCCATCGGGCACTACGAACGCAGTATATTTGCGGCTATCTCTGTGTACGCCTACATGGAAGAACCCATTTTGGAGATCAAGAGTACTAAAAACTCTGGCCTCCCGCAAGCGATCGAGTTGGTCTTCGATTAGAGGTAGAGGGTATCGATCCCTAACTATTTTTGTATTTAGCTGCCGGTAGTCTACACACAATCGATTTGTGCCATCCTTTTTTTTAACCAATACGACCGGACTCGCGTACTCCGATAAAGAGGGCTGAATTATCCCGTCCTTCAGCCACTCGTCAACTTGGGCGTTAACGATCTCGCGCTCAGCTGGCGACAACCGCCGCGGCCGTTGATACACGGGCTCCTCGTCCTTCATAATTAGCCGCATTTCAATCGGCGCCTCGTGTATTTTCACCGGATTGTACGATTCTATTTTTACATTGATGGTACGCCTAAATTCATCATTTACACTGTCGCCTATATCCAGCTGATTCGCTTCGTACCCTCCGTCAATAGATAACCCCGCAAGCTCCGATGCGTATCCACTGGGTTTTACGATGGTTGCGCGACCTTCTCTAATGTTGATTTCTACCGCATTAATAAAATTAGCGTCTATGAGGAGATCGTGCGTCATTATCTGGTCCTGTACCACGTGTACCGACAGCTGATATTGTTCTCCGTCCGCGGATAGCGCGCCGCAGAATTTTCCTAACGTTGTGTTGTTGCCGGAGCCGAGACCACGGAAGGAAATGCATCCTGTCTGCAATTTGGGGGCACCCAGTTGTACATATTTACTGGCCTTTATCAGTGAAAGATCGCTTCCTGTGTCGATCAGGGCAGTGATACGATGCCCCTCAAATTCAATATCCTTGAAGCATTTGCCCCGTAACGGCCGTGACTCGTCAACAACAGCAACACTTCTATTGGCGCGGCTCTGTGGTAGCCTATTTACTTGACGGGGGACGTCGGTGTTCCGATAGCAATTAGTCGCGATATGTCCGAACTCATTGCATTGGAAACACTTAACTCCCCTGTTCTTAAACAGACATGCTGAACTCACGTGCCCCGATTGTCCGCAACTGAAGCATTTCCGCTCATCCCTTCTCCTGCCGCCTGTCACTACCGCGTTCTTCGCTTCAAATTTCGCGCGGGACGTCTCCCCTCCCGCCGATGGCCTGGGACGAATTTGGACCTTCTCGAAGGCGCGCAGAAGCGATGTAGCGGTGTTGAACCCGTGAATTCTGGCCTGGTCTCTGAATAACGGGTCCGGAATCCCCTCGATCGCGTACTCCACTGCCTCTTCTTCCTTGATGAACGCGCGGTTCGCCAAAATCAGCTTATCGTGGAGATAATCCCCGAACGGCTCCCCGCGCTGCCACTGGCGATCGTCGAACTTCTTACGCGCTGTCACGATGCTTGTCCGATGGGAGAACATTTTCTTCATCTCCACGAGGAGCTCGTCGACTGGCATTATCAAATGTTCGGCTTTTGAATGCAGCCAATCGAACGCCCGCCCCTTTAGGCGCTGTACGTTTAGAATACGTGCCAGATTGTCGTCCAAGTTGTAGGCGGATCGAAGCAATCTGACCTGTTTTTCCCATCGGTCAAACGTTTCGCCGTCGTCGCAGAATGGCCCAAGGAGCTCCGCGATCGCCGTAATTCCAATTCCTGCGTGAGCTTGCTGTACCGGCGCTGGATTTAAAACTCACGCGCTCGCTCCAACTGCAAGCGCCTGCTGCAGCTGTTCGATTTCTTTTCGCGCTACAGCCAGTTCTCGCTCAGCCACTTCCTTTTCGCGACGCCAAAGTTCCGCTTGCTGTCGAGTGATTTGATCTCTCAAATCAGGCATCCCGGGAGCCGCGAATATGTTAAATCCTCCGGTCGCGCTGTTTTCGCTCAGTGGCCTTGGTGGATGGTCTTCGTTGTCGCTTTCTTCAATTGGAATATTAACCCACTCGCCCGATGGATCAGCTATCGTTAGGCGGCTGATAAGCTCCGCCTTTGTCCCGAAAGAACTTAATTTAAATTGCTTTAGTAATTTTTTTAATTCAGACACCGTAAAATCTTTCGGAGCTTTCGTCATATTATTTTCGTCCACACGCGTCATTAACGGTCGGTCAATGTTTAAATTTAGTGCTCCCTCAAGGGCAATGTCCACTGTACCCGAGGTATACAACATCCGCAGTTAACGGTCACTTTTCGCTTAGAGATACGAACACCGCACTTATCGGCCCGCACTACTATACACTACTTGTCTTTTAAATTAAAAGCGTTTACTTTCTTTCGTCTTTCTTCTTTCGTCTTTCTTCTTTTTTTCTTTCGTCTTTCGTCTTTCGTCTTTCTTCTTTCGTCTTTCGTCTTTCGTTTCTTCTTTCGTCTTTCGTCTTTCGTTTCTTCTTTCTTCTTTAGTAGTGTGCCTACCCACGTCTTTAGCCGTTGTACACTTTTGGTGCAGTTGACTCTAATTGCACTCCCTAATCCCGGACGAACCCCCAATTTGTAGGATTGAATTTGTGGTTTTGCGCTTATTTCAATATCGCGGGTCAGGGAGGAATAGAGATGAAGGAAAAGAAAGAAAGAAAACTCTTTCAAATTTAACTGGTGGACGGTTATATTAATGACTTTGTACACGGACGGCTCGGTGTCTCGTTACCAACTCTGCCGAGGTCATACTTAGCAACTCTTCTTAACGGTCCAGTCGGACACACGCATACATACATCGACCTTACAAGTATATTCCTATACCCCTATATACAATATACCCGAATCTCAGACGCGCAATTTACCTGGTCCATGGAAATTTTATTCGACCCTACAATAATGATATTTTTTATAAATATTAAAGTTAACCTTCATTTAGAGGTTAGTTTATATGAGTTTATATTTATATTCTCCCTATCTTAGGTACACCATACTGGAATACGGGCGCAAAGAAACAATCCTACATCTCCAAGAGGTGTGCAATTAAACAGGAATGTGAAAGAGCTCGAAAGAATAATATGCCTGACTGCACACATATTTGGTATCAGGATTGGAAGTGTACAGAATGTTGTCAAGGAGACAGATGTAACTACTTTATTATAGTAAGTTTTATTTATCAATGCCCATAATAGAAATTAAGTGAATACATAATTTGTTTTCACTAATACAATTGATATTTCTTATGTTTCAGTCTGGTGCAAAAGGAATAAAAGTAGATAATATGATAATTGCCTTGACATTTGCAATTTCATTATTAGGGTCATTACATTACTTTCCATGCATCACTTAGCTCTATCACATGGAATTTTATATGCATAGGTTTTATGTAATTTTAACACTAATTTTTCGACATAATTGTACATAGATTGAAAGTTATATTATTATGATAGTCATTTTTATAACAAATTTATTTTATATATTGAAATGTAAATAAACATGTACCATCCTACACTTGAGATATGAGCTATGGAAAATAATATAAACACTTAGTATATCATTCCTTGTAGTCATGTTTCTTGTATTTTCACTATAGGCTGTGCCTACACCCTGGCATCAAGTTTTTAAGATAGTGTAATGTTACGTCCAGCCCTAAGGAGGACCACGATAGAATAATGTGAGTTCTTGCCCCAAGTCTAAGTATATACGCACGTGGGTGCCACTGCAAAGACTTCACTGGAGCTGGGGCGGTGAGGAGAATGACGAAAAGGAAGGGAAGCGTTTCGTCTCGGGGCTGCCTGCAAACTCATCAGTAGGGCTACGCAGACAATCTCCTGCCCTGGACGCTGGGGATGCTAGAGGATGTTTGGGAATTGTATATATTGAAACGAGGCGTCGTCCGAGTACTTGCGAGAAATTTTAGCTAACGGCCGGGGATGCCAGTAAACCATTCAACTCTTTGCTACTATATATACAATATATTTATTCTCAACAAGAATAACTTTCTTTGGAAATTGCCGTGGGCAGAGCTCACAATCAAGATCCACGAGGAGGCAAGAAGAGAAACAAAAGCAAGATGGCCGAGAGAACCTCGAGCAGTCTCAACGGGACATACAATATTCATCGAGCGCCACCGTCGATATCGACATCAGCGCACTCGAGTATGAGCGTAATCGCTACATACATGTAGCTAACGACCGCGGGTGCCAATAAATCATCGACCTGTTTGCCAGTGTATATACATATACCATATGAGACCACATATGAGACCATCTAAGGGTTTCATTTATGGGAATAATAAGGATAAGGTTCGTCTATTAAAGAAGACACTTTATGACTTGAAACAGGTAGCTAGGGTATGGTATAAGAAGGTTGAAGAGTTTTTGTTACTATTAGAGTTTGTAAAATCCAAGCTTGACTCTTGTATTTACTTAAAAATCATTGGCAATTCTTACAGCCGTATTTAAGTTTTTTAAATGATGTAAATGACAAGTACAATGTAAAGAAAGAATTTTCTTCTCACTTCAATCTAATAGATTTAGGTGAAGTTAAACTGTGTTTGGGTATTAATTTTGATAGGTCTGAAAATATATTAAAAATCAATCACAGGCAAATCATACTGGAGATTTTGCAGAAATGTTGCACACAGTTTTGTGTAATGTGTTCAGTGTAGTTGCTGTCTAGGGATATGCACGTACTGAAAATATACAAACTGAGTAGAATTTAGTTCAATTATTCGAGTTGGAAAAAGTAAGTCACTAAGAAAGTCTCGACGACTCGAATATTCGAACCCTCGTAAGTTTTTGAGTTACTCAAAGATAAATATTTAGCATGTAAATATTCGAATATTCGGGGACGTTTCTAAGTTAGTATTATTAGCAATAAACTTTCCTGAAATAATTATCGCCTAAATACCAAGTGAAAGCTTATTTTCTAGTGCTGAGAACGTTGTCACGAATAATTAAAATATTTACGAAAAACTCGAAAATTGGAGGTCTATTGGAATATATAAAATCTTTGAGCTGTATTATGATCTATCCACAAGTAACTTGAAACTTTATGAGTGCTCGAATATTTGAGTCGTGTGGACTTTTTTAGTAAATGACCTTTTTTCCACGTAGTTCATCTATTTCAGCAGTCTGGAAAATTTAAACACTCACCTTAGCTCAAACGATCAATCACTATTTGGATCGTAATTGAAAAATGAAGAGAAAAAAATGTAGTGAACTGTGCCGCATGTTTACGGCACTGAGCCGATGACATACGCCGTGGCATTCACAACATCGGACATCTGTGGACAACTTTATGTACAACGAATTGCCTGGACACAGGCGCACTTTCAAAAGGCTGTAACATAAAAAATAATGACCGAGATCATAGATATGTTAATAAAAGTTGTTTATATTTATCCCCTTTATACGCTCTCCAGGTTTGTATCAATGTCATAGTAATAGTTCCGTTTGTGATTCGTATTATTCGAAAAACTTCATAGTGGTACAAAAATTAGAAACTTTTTTGAATCTGGTGGTCGACATTTATTTTCAAATTTTACATTTCTCAAGATGGGGCTTTGTGTTTTTTTAAAGTGTCTTAATTATTCACAAACAATCTTCGGAAACATGAAGAGACAATTCAAATCAGAAAAATGTTTATATAAGGATATGTATATTTATTATCGCTTGATTTCTGAGAACTAAGATTGTTTGGGAATTTTCAATGCATAAGCAAAACCGCTATTTTTTAAATTAATTAGAATTTAATTTGATTCAAACAAAATAACTGTTTCTTTCGCATAATCTTTGAAATCTTTTTTAACTTAAACTTACTCGGAAGAGTATCACTTGAGCGCTCAAGAAATTCGGCAGGAGCCAAGCAACCACGCCAGAAAAGAAATCATTCTCCTTAAATAACAACGCGCAGCAAATTCTTGAAGGAATACTACTTGCACTCCTTTCGGCGGAAAGAAACGTTTCGTGACTATTTGAAGTGATTCCTTCAAGCGTGGCAACCAGACTGATCAGCTTAAATCATGTACAATAACGCGACGTGATGAAAGGAGAGGGAAGAGTTGACAAGAGATCGCCCTCGGAATATTAGAGGGAGTTCTCATTTCCAATACATTCCGCCCGCCTCGTTTGGCGAAGGGCAAACGAAATCGACTTTAAAAATGTTTCTACGAAGGGTCATTTGGTTCCGCAGCTATCCCATTTACCGGCAAAAGACAAAGCTTCGAGATAGGCCTTTTGTAGGTTCCAGAGCAGGTCTTAACAGTTACTACTCTCACCAAGCCATCGCTTCCCGGGTGGCATTCTAATACTCGGGCAAGTTCCCACTTTGCAGGAGGCAAATTGGGCGAGATCAGAACGACCAAATCGTTCACGCGAATCCCTTTTTTTCGAACTATCCACCGAGAGCGTTGTTGGAGTGAGTTCAAATAATCTCTGGACCCCAGTTTCCAAAATCTTTCTGATATCTGCTGCATCAATTGCCACCGAGATAACCTGTTCTCATTGAGATTGAGTACGGAAGGTATAGGGACACTTTTAAGGGTGGACCCTATAAGGAAATGACCTGGGGTCAAGGCGTCCAAGGAGTCGGGGTCGACCAATGAAATTGGTCCCATTATCTGAATAAACATCGGACGGTAGACCTCTTCGGGCCGAGAATCGATCAAAGGCAGCCAAGAAATCAGCGGACAAAACGCTGTCCACAAGTTCCAGGTGGATTGCTTTGGTAACAAAGCAAACGAATAAGGAAATGTAAGTTTTAATGGCACGAACTCCCCTTCCTCTATAAGGTCGAACGAAAAATGGACCTGCAATATCCACTCCTACATGAGAAAACGGCCTAGCAGGATTGACTCTGCTACTGGGAAGGGTTCCCATTAGTTGGGCGGCAGGAACCGCCCTTTCGCGAATGCACCGCACACATTGCGCTAAGCACCGCTTTACGGCGATTCTTGCTCCTAATATCCAAAATCTTTCTCGCAACATTCGCAGCATCAGCTGGACGCCACCACGAAGAGTTTCGAGATGGACTTTAGCGATAATTAGCTCAGCCATTCTGCCCTTGGGCAAGATAACGGGGAACTTTCTGGAGGAACTTAATGAAGATCTATGTAGCTTTCCTCCCACTCTTATGACTCCCCTATCATCAAGGTATGGATCAAGCTTCGCGAGCTTACTGCATTTAGGAACTGCATTTCCACACTTGAGAAGAGTTAATTCGGTATCGAAATCAATTTGTTGAGCCCTACGTATCCAAAACTGCTCTGCTTCCTGGATTTCCGAAGCGGACAAGAAAGGACCTGTAGCGTGAACTTTACGTTTCGCGATTCTAGTTAGACGGAGGCAGTAGCTAGTTATGCGTAATAATTTTGCCCAGGAGGAGACCGGTTTGAAGGGTTGCTAGAAAACCCCCGTGAAAACAGTTAGGATAGCCTTTTCCATTTTTCTCTCTTCCATTGCCTTCACAGAAGGCTCCAAGGAAGAAACAGGCCAATGTGTAGAAGGCTGGGTTAACCAGGGGGGACCCTCCCACCAGAACTTGCAAGAAGCAAGGTGTTCGGCAGAGCAACCACGGGAGGCCAAGTCCGCCGGATTATCTTTCCCTGGAATATGTCTCCAAATAGCGGAAGGGATTCGGGACTGAATGTCCGATACTCGATTGCAGACAAATGTTTTCCACTTCCAAGCTGCTTCGCAGATCCAGGTCAGAGCAATCGTAGAGTCCGTCCAACACCAGACAGGAGTCTCGTTCAAGCTCATGGAGGATTGTACAAACTGTATTAAACGGGCTAGTAACTGTGCCCCACACAACTCTAACCTGGGGATACTGGATCTTTTCAGGGGAGCAACTTTAGCCTTGGCAAGAAGGAGAGAGACTCTTGTATTCCCCATAAAATCTTGTACGGTCAGGAAGACCATAGCAGCATAAGCATCGGAAGATGCATCCGAGAACCCGTGAATGGAGATGCTTGGAGCGGCTGGGCCTTCCCCAGTCCACCGAGGAACTTGAATTAGCTGAAGGGCCGGAAGATCTTTGTAATATTTTGAGCACTGAGTCTGCAGGTCAGGAGGCAAATCAGAGTTCCATTCCAACTTCCTTGTCCACATAACTTGGACTAAAATTTTTGCTCGAATTGTTACTGGAGTAACCCAACCCAAAGGATCAAAATTACTTAATAAAAATGAGAGAAAGGAGCGTTTGCTAAACGAGGAAATCTGTGGAAGAGAAAGTTGAAACCGAAAAACATCGAAATATGGATTCCAGGTGATACCTAGAAGTTTTACACTTTCACTTTCCTTAAGGACCTTGTCCCACGCTAGACCATGATCCATTTCGTCAATCTCGTTTAACAAAGCGGATGAATTGCTAGCCCACTTGCGCCGGGGGAAACCGCCCGCCATGAGCAAGTCTGAGACCTGTCACCTGAGTTTCCGAGCGGAATCTAGATCATCGGCTCCAAACAGAATATCATCCACATAGATCCTAGACCTTAAAATTTCAGCAGCCTCAGGAAAACGTTGAGCTTCATCGGTTGCTAATTGCTTCAACACACGATTTGCTAAGAAGGGGGCACAAGCGGTACCATACGTGACGGTGAGTAATCGATACGACGCAATACTGTGAGAAGAATCTTTTCTCCAAAAAATTCGTTGAAGATCCATATCTCTGTTATCTACCCAAATCTGGCGAAACATCTTTTCAATGTCAGCGGACAAAACGAATTTGAACCTACGCCAACTTGATAACAGAGCAGAGATATCGACCTGAAGCTTAGGGCCTACAAAGAGATAATCATTTAGCGAAAGATTGTTTGCAGTTTTCATGGAGGCATTAAATACTACCCGTACCTTCGAGGTGGTGCTAGTTTCACGCTAAACTGGATGATGAGAAAAGTAACATCCTACTGGAGGGTTAGGATGATCGGTAACCTCTTGCATGTGACCCAGAGAAAAGTAGTCAGATAAGAAATCCTGGTACATTTGGAACCGATCAGGATTGAGCTTGAGACGGGCTTCGGTGCTGATAAAAATTCTTTTCGCCTTTTCAGCAGAACCAGGTAGTAGAATTGGACCATCACCTTTCAAAGGTAACCTAACCACGTATCGTCCAGATGCAGAACGGGAGTGTGTCTTGGCGAAATGCTCTTCGCATTGAAGATCTTCCTCGGAAGGAGGGACCGTATCAACCACATTGTCTATTTCCTAAAATCGACGTAACGATTCATCTAATTCTTTGCAAAGACATACGTGATTCACTGAAAAGGATTGCGAACGCCCGGAGCGGGGAGATGAACAGCTTCCGAAGATCACCCAACCAAAAATCGTTTGCTAAGCCACAGGCTCGTTTGGAGCGCTGGACCTCAAGGCTCCCAAAAGGATGTGGCCCAGGTAATCGGAGCCGATGATTAATTCAATAGGATCAGCAGTTTGAGGTGTGGGATCCGCCAGTGGGAGTTGAGTCAAGTGAGTCCATTCCGGCTCGATTGCAATTAAGTTGGGGGTGTAGGTCGTCAATTTTGGAAGGATCAAAGCATAAATATCAACTATTGGGCCACGACCCTGGACAGGCTCGTTAGAAAAGGATGCAGAAGTTTTCACTTCTTTACATAAGCCTCCCCCCACCATGCTCACGTTGGCCTCAATCTTTTCTTGATCTACATATAGAATCCGTGCAACGGCCTGAGACACAAAAGTAGCCTGTGAACCTAGATCCAATAACGCTCTGACCCTGGCACATCTACCATTCTTTGATCGAATCAAAACAATTGCAGTTGGCAAAATAGTAGTTTGATAACTGTTATTAGCACCCTGAGAGCAAAGAGAAGAGTGAACAGTCACTTTAATCTCTACGGCGGTAGGAGTCTTGGTGGAGAGCTCGCGAGGTTTACTTACTTCGGAAGAAGGAATATTTCTAAAGTTAGTGCGGTCGGAGGGACCATTCGCTTGAGCTGGATCATGCAGCAAAGAGTGATGGGACCTTTTACATACGCTACACTTATTTAGACTACCACAATTCCAACTGAAATGTCCCTGACCGAGGCAGTTTAAATAACATTTAGTTTGTTTAATGAAGAGGATTCGTTGACTCACCGGTTTTTCTTTGAATTTACCGCATTGGTATAGACGGTGATTGCCACTGCAAAGAATACATCTCGCTATTGTAACCGTAGATTGAAGAGCACGTACCTGTTGGCTTGAAGGTTTATGAGACCTGGGACCTGAAGCTAGGTTGGACGTCCATAAAACCGCAGAAGATTCTAGCGCTCTGAGAGTAGTTGATAAAAATTTCATTAATTTTTGAAAGGAAGGTAAGTCGGTGAACGCCTTCAACTCAAACTCCCATTCAGTAAAAGTTTGAGTGTCCAATTTACTAACGGTCAAAAAAATGACAATGGGGTCCCAACTCTCGGTATAAACCTTCATGCCTGTTAACGCAACAACCGCATTATTCGTAGAGTCTAATAGCGTTCTCAACTCTTTGGCCGATCGAGATCTCAACTTAGGCAATCTAATAAAGCTATCGAGAAACGCGTCAACGATCAGACACTTGTTATCGTACCGTTCTTGTAACGCAGTGTAAGTGACATCGAAGTTCGCTGAAGTGATTGGTAGGTTGTCAATAATGGCTAAGGCTTCACCCGAAAGACATGATTTTAAAAATTGTAATTTTTGAACCTACGACGTATTGGGATAAGCATCGAAAATTGAATTAAATTGATCCTTGAAGGAGTTCCACTGAAGATGAGAACCAGCGAACTTAGGCAGATCCAGTCGCGGCAGTTGAAGTGGACGTGAAGTGTAGGTTACGCCCTCAGCGTCGGGTGCAACGCTCATGTTAGGAGTACTTGCCGAAGGTGCCAATTCGTCCAGCATTGCTACGAACTCCGAAACGGCAGTTTTATAGTCGATTTCGATCCGCTCGAATGTCTCCGCTTTGAAGTATGGCAGCTCCACGCGTTATTCCGCGGTCGTCATAGTCAGGAGCTGGACGTGACGGTCTCGAACTTCTTCCCAATAGGCTTTAACAATCTCCAATCTTTTGCGAACGTTCCCGGAGGTTTTCAGTCTCGCTCGATTCCATTGCAGTTAGAAGAAGTTATACCGTCGCTTGCAATTCAAACGCACAGAGGGATATTGAGGATGAATATCGGAGGTGCAGATATACTTATCTCTTTCTTTCTTTCGTTGAGTGAGACCTCGCTCGAAATTCCTCCTAGGATTAACTCTACTGAATTCTCGTCCGTTCGGAGGAGTTCAAAGGGAAAAAGTGTTTGTCGTCTCGTCGTGTCTCGCAGTCTCTCCAACTTGGTTGTAAATATATATAGAGGGGTCAAGCGTCAAGGCCAAGCACGATCGGTTTAAATTCAAATACCTTGTTGCTTGTAATAACGATCCCATACGTCGAAGTTCGCAAATTTTACATAGTATATTTTCAGACGAAAAATAAAAAAGAAACAAGAAATTTTTTTTAACTTAAACTTACTCGGAAGAGTATCACTTGAGCGCTCAAGAAATTCGGCAGGAGCCAAGCAACCACGCCAGAAAAGAAATCACTCTCCTTAAATAACAACGCGCAGCAAATTCTTGAAGGAACACTACTTGCACTCCTTTCGGCGGAAAGAAACGTTTCGTGACTATTTGAAGTGATTCCTTCAAGCGTGGCAACCAGACTGATCAGCTTAAATCATGTACAATAACGCGACGTGATGAAAGGAGAGGGAAGAGTTGACAAGAGATCGCCCTCGGAATATTAGAGGGAGTTCTCATTTCCAATACAAAGACTATTGTGTTGTTGGTCAAAACGCAGAACGTTACCTTATTTAACCACTAAACATTTGAACACAAATATCAGTGAACAGAATGTGTTAAGGTAGGTTACGGAAGTAATAAATGACTCGATCAGAAAACGTGAATTATGCATACAACAAAATAGGTTTTACTTAGAAAATTTGTTGAACGAATTGTTTCTAATTCAGAAAATTTACTTCTTACACACGGAACTGCTTCTTTTGTATTAAAAATCCACACTTGTTTATATTTGTATGATTTTCAACTAATGTACGCAAACGATCACAAACTTTAGAAATGAAGTTATAGCGAATGTGTGCTCTTGTAGTTGGTTCGTAATAATTGTGACACCCTGTATATATACATGTCATGTGTTTATTACCTAACCTCATATAATTATTACTGATAAAATGTGTGCGAAGGTTAAAACTTGGCTCATACTGTCATATAGTTAGTACGCTGTCGTGGCTAATGCACCAAAGGAAGTGAATTCAGGGAAAATAAAAATATGCCTGAGAATGTTAATCCACCTGGACCTCTTGTAGGGGCTATTGATGAAGGAACAAGTAGTGCTAGATTTTTAGTAAGTAAAGTAGTGTAGATGAACGTGTGATGCGATGACCATATGAGATGCATTAATGACATAATACAAGATTACTGCATGTATTCGGCACATCCCACCCATGTCTATAAATTAAAACACAAAACAATAGAGGGAATTAACATATTTCGAGCAATAATATGTAGTAATAATATGCTTCAACGTAAAAATTTTGCTGAAAGATATTTGGATTTGTACACCTATCTCTCCATATTCTTACTTAATACTGCGACTGCCAGATTCACATTCTTCGGTATGATATGATTTCAGTTGCATGCTACATATTGCATGTACTGATTACACTCTCTTGCAAATTAACTTTCGAACAAAAATATGTTTATAATCATTCTTGAAGGTACACGTTTAGAAAACCACAAAATTATAAACTTTCCATTTTAAACTTAAAAATGGTTGACGTGATAATGTTTTGAAATGTGAAATGTATTTTTGTTATCTTTCTAGGTGTTTGATGTGTTACGTAGAAAAGTAGTAACCTCTCATCAGATTGAAATCAAACAGATATATCCGCAAGAAGGATGGGTAGAACAGGATCCAAAAGAAATATTACAGGCTGTAATGGAATGTATAAAGAAAACTATAGAGAAACTACAAGCACTTGGAATAAGTGCGTCTGATATCAAAGCTGTTGGAATAACCAATCAACGCGAAACAACTTTGATGTGGGATAAAGATACTGGAGAACCTTTACACAATGCTATTGGTATATAACTACATGCTAATGATTTGAAGCCATATGTTAAAAAATTTGGGTCAATTACATCTTACAAAAATACATTTAATGATTTATTTAACAGTTGTAGAATATCTTCCAAGCTGTTGGTGTATAGACAAATAGATCAGATACAAGTTGTTCAACATATTAGAAGACTTGTTATATTGTCAAAAATATGATCACTTCTTTTATTTACATGCATAAAACACACTAAAAGGAGTCTTATAATATGTATTGAAGAAAAGTTTTGATATTTATATTAAAAAACTTACAACTTAATCATAATTAACTGTAATTAAATTAATTGCAATTTCACAATTAGGCTGACACTGCTTACAGATACTGTTTTAAATGTGGAATAGATATTGAATCTTGTGCAAAACTTTACAGTGAATCTGGTATAATTTTCTTAGAGCAAATTTAGAGTAAAATTTTCGAGTAAATTTTGACCTGTATTTAAAAAACATGCTTTTATTTTATGTATATTTATAATTATCAAGTAAAGTTTAATGGTATTTTTCATAATATTGCTAAAACTAAAGTATCTAGTTCCTCAAAATTTGTTCTCAAAATACATTTTTCAGTTTCTCTGAATGTATCCAAGATGAAAAATCATCTTTGTTGTGTTGATGACTTTCAATGAAATTTGAAATAATATAATTGGTTAAGACATTTATTTAGTTCTGTTTGATGAAGATGTTTGTAACAAGATCCTTGTCATTGCCATGATTTTATTGAGAATGATGGCTTGAGACATACCCACAAACCATACAGCTTTAAAAATATCTTTTATGTACGTGTAGTATGGATGGACATGAGAACCACCACAACATTAGAAGATGTCCTGGATAGTATACCTAACAAAACAAGGAACAAAAACTACTTAAAACCACTTTGTGGATTACCGATGTCCCCTTACTTCAGTGCACTTAAGATACGCTGGTTAATCGACAACGTTCCACGAGTCAGACAAGCCGTTGAAGCTAACAGATGTGCCTTTGGAACAGTTGATACTTGGTTAATATGGGTATGATCAGCATAATGCGTGCTAAAATTAACAATTCTTCTTTGAATCAAATTCTTCTTTGATGTTTAACCATGCAACTTTTAATGCCATATGCGTAGAACCTTACTAAGGGACATCTTCATGTAACTGATGTATCAAATGCATCACGCACCATGTTAATGAATATTGAATCACTGAAATGGGACCCTCTGTTATGTCGCTTCTTCCGAATACCACAACATGTGCTTCCGGAGATAAGATCGAGTGCAGAAATATATGGACACATTTCAAACCCGGATGTACTCGCTGGTATACCTATTTCCGGAGTACGTATAATAAATTAATTTTTATACTTAAAGTTGTGAATGAAGTTGATGTCATATATAAATATACATGTACAGTATTCAATATACATTAATAAATATACCGAGTTATTTATAAGGAATAAGCATTCTAAATATTTATGTTACTAACGAATGTATGACAATATCTCCTTACGAAAATAGTGCACTGTATGAAGAGAGAGACATAATAATAAATAAAAAGTAATCATAGGAAAAACGTACCTTCGATGGTATTTTTTGACGAGATTTCAAGGTTGATATTTTATAGATCAATCATATATTTTTTTTTAATATATTCATAGCGGATGAAAAGAATAATGTAGTGAGTGATAGCAATATTTGAGTGATAGCAAATATAAAAATCACTTATTACGAGATCGCATTGTTATACCAACCCGAATGACAATAGTTTTGAATATTTGATGTAACTTTAGAATGTGTGCATAACAATACTTTTTTTACCTTCATCTTGAATAGGAATAGGAATCAAGAGCAAATCATTCGTTCTAATAATTAAATTTTTTTCTTCGATTATAGCTCTGAATGGTATCAAAATAAACTGGGCAAGTTACTTAACAGTTCTTTATTGTTTTCAAAGGTACATAAAAAACGTTATATGAATCAGAGGGGGATGGACGATCTCATAAAAATCATTTTTTGCGACAAATTTTTTAGTGATATTGGGGTTGCCTTCATTTTCGTAAATGGAACTACCTTTTTTCCAATACATGCAATGGTATTATACCTCATTCAAAGTTTAATGACTATAAGTGTTTAAAGTTTAATGTTAATGTAAAGTCTAAAGTTTAATGACTTTACGTGAGTCAGAATCCCCGCCGAAGCAATACTTGAATTTATACATGCAATATTTGAAGTATAAGAACATGTTTATTCAAATATTTCAAGTGATGACTATACACGTTTCAGTCTTTCATAACGGGGCTCTTTAGAATGTTGGACATTGGCCAGAACTTGGAGGCAATATTCACAAACATGTGGTTTCATTTTAAAAAATAATGTTGATATCTATAAAAGAATCATTGCAAAATGTTAATTTTTATTCCTTTGTACATATGTCGCTCTTTATACCACGTTATTCTACGTCATTGTTATGCTAATACTTGTTACTAAATCTCGATAAATTAACAGTAAGTTAATTAACAGTAAGTAAACAGTAAATAAAACAACACTTTGCTCTATTACAATACAATAATCACTTTATAATCAAAGCGTTAATTTATTATACACAACATATTATGATTATTCTTTTATGTCGTATAATGTAACAAATGGTATATTCTATATCACATATGGAGAAGCTCATATTGCATTAGTGGTAGTGTCTATAAGTGCTTTATCTTTTACAGTGTGTCGGAGATCAGCAGGGTGCATTATTGGGTCAGTTGTGTCTAAAACCAGGACAAGCAAAAGCAACATATGGCACAGGATGCTTTTTGCTATATAATACTGGAAATGTAGTACGTATATATTATAAAAGTTTAGAAAGTTTTGAAATACATTTATAGTATATACTAATTTGACGATTATTATAAAATAATTTAAATACAATCTGATGTTTCTTTAGAAAGTCGATTCAAAACAAGGTTTGATAACAACTATTGCTTATAAAATCGGGAAATCGCCTCCGGTGTACGCATTAGAGGGATCCGTTGCAGTCGCCGGAGCTGCCCTTTCCTGGTTACGCGATAACATGCAACTTTTAAGCAATATCACACAATCTCAGGATATGGCAGAACGCGTCCGTTGTTCTGGCGATGTATACTTTGTACCGGCTTTTTCTGGACTATATGCACCGTACTGGCAACAGGATGCGAGGGGGTAAGATGGACTAGTGTGTCAGAATAATTATGTAGCGCTTAATTTTTCTATATATTATAATTAACGAATGATAAGTACAAAATATCACATTAACGATTTGCAGCACTGGCACAGTTGTAGATTTCATTTACATTTCTTGATAGTAATTTTTGATGTTCAAATTCAAAATGTTATTTTATTACATTTTAGGGTAATCTGTGGTATTACAGAAGATACACAACAGTACCATATTGTCAGAGCAGCTTTGGAAGCAGTTTGCTTTCAAACTAGAGATATTTTAGAAGCGATGGTAAAAGATTCTGGAACAAAACTCACCACACTTCAAGTTGATGGTGGAATGACTGTAAATAACCTGTTAATGCAACTGCAAGCAGATTTAACGGGGATAAGTGTCGGTAAATGAAATTATTCCTTGTTTTTATTGTATATGATTCATACGGAATTATGTGGACTATGTCAGTGATGTACAGTAGAGTCTCAATACACTGATTTAATGTGGATCGATCCTCCATTGAATTATTAGAAAATACAAACAAGTAACCAAAATACATTTTTAAACATAATATGACAAACTATTTAAATAAACAATAAAGAATAAGTTATAGGATGTTTTAACTAGCTTCAGCATCGAAAATGTTTTAATTGTTTTTGAAGTTAGATTAAAATGACAAATGACAAAGGACAAAATTTCACGGTACAAGAGAGCGCGTACGAAAATAACATTGTTTTTCACACGGTATTTTTTTTTAAATTTCAAGGTCGTGGATATTTTTTTTAAATGGGACCATATGTTTTCGTCACCATGGTATAATAGCTGAAATCAAAACCAATTCAGTAATATATTGCACTATGACCATAAATGAGAAGTGACCATTAAGTGCTTGATGCATCAAAACATGGTACGGCTGGAATTTATTGCGATTAAAAATTCGCTGAACACTAGCAGGAAACAAGTTTGACTTATGTGCAATCTGTCGAAGACGGACCTATTCTGCAGCCCAAACTAAGATTTATGTCATTTCATTTATTGCATTCCTAGATCGATTTCTGCTACGTGAAATGACATTGCCCGATCCACTAAATAGTTTTACAAGCCGGTCAAAACTTTGCCTGGAAGGACAATGATGATCATGATGCTTATCTGCTCACAATCTTTATGCATGCACAGTTTCCCCCTGCTTTTCTATAGATCAAAATTATTTCCACTGTCATTGTCGTAGTGTACATGACGACACGCTTTCGATGAACTTTTAATACTACATCATTTGTATAATTCGACAAACAGAGACTTCGAAGGTCTGTTTAAAGGAAGAGAAGAACCAAAGAAAAATATCTGCTGTTTTCTCGTTCAAGGTCACACGCAGTTCATAGTGTCATGGATCAGTGAACTGACCTTGATCTAAACTATTCCGCCATGGTGATAAAAACATATGGTAACATTTAAAAAAACATCGATGACCTTGTGGTTTCGGAAAAATACCTTCAGAATTTATCATACCTTGGGAAAAACAGTATCATCATTGTATGCGCCCCCTTGTTCCGTGTAATTTTCTCTCTGTCATTTTGACCTATCTTGAAAAACAAATGAAATATTTTAGATGCACCAGTTAGGTGAAACATCTTGTATTTATTATTTATTTATTTACTTCCACATCATGTCAGATTAAAAATAAAGTAAAAGAATGTCGGAGTTAGCTTTTAAACAAAAAAGCCCGAACGACCATGAATTGAGACTTTTGAGATTATCAAGATTCTACTGTATGTTGCATACAAGGATGTTTCAGTTTCATATCTGCTTAATAAAATTTAGTCAGGCATCACTTGTCTACGTTTAATATAAAAGGTAGATGTCATTAAAATCCATTTGTTTATACAGGGTGTACCTGATTAAATATTATTAGGCAGCTTTGCTAGGTAATGTCTAAGTGGATTGTATATGTGTATTGTACATGTAATTTTTTTATCATAAATGGTAATTACGTAATAGTGAGGCCAAAAATGGTGGAAACGACGGCATTAGGAGCGGCTATACTAGCTGGTCTGGGTGCAGAGATTATTGACATAAATGATATAGATATTTCGCAAGTAACAAAGTTTCAACCTGTGATTAGTGAAGATGGTAAGCAACTATATACTTGACTTTCTTGCCTTAAAACATAGTAATTATTCAGTTATTACTTAGTTATTATTCTGTTTTGTGATATTCCTCTTGGTGAAATTAATTAAATGTGTAACAGTACTACAGGAAGAACTTTATTTCTTTTCTGGCTTAACCAGAAATTGGTTTCCATGTTTCAATTACCACTATAATGATTACATGAAACGCGATTCTATGCAGAAGGCAAGAACAAAAAAAAGTATAAATGTGATATCATTTTATTTACAGAAAGAGATTTGCGGTACACAAAGTGGAAAATGGCTGTTGAAAGATCAATGAAGTGGGATTGCTCTTCAAGTTTAATGAATAGCAGTTAAAGATAATAATGTTTAATTCTCTGGGTTGTAACAAAAGATTCGATATGAAAGTAGGTGTATATGTGTAAAATACACAGTTAATGCAATAAATACTATGTACAATATAATACAGTTTTGCAACCATAAGAAGATTGTGCAGTATACAGAATGGATCAATACTGTTACTATGTTAAGTCTGATTGAAACCATGAGAGTTCAGGAAAAATTAAGGTAGTAGGACCTGAATAGTGCAGAAGGGGCTATTTAATGGTAATAATGGGACCACTCTGTACATGTAAATGTATGTTGAATGACAGGATCTCCTTAAAAATGCATCTAAAATAAACTCTGCATTGTGCATATTTGGAAAATTTTCAATAATGTGACATCTTTGTTTATACAATTAACATACAAATACAGTTATGAAACATATATTACTTTTTCAAAATTTCAAAATTCGCTCAACGATTGTTATAATTTTTGACATATCGATCGTTTAAATCAGATGTAAATTAATGGCGCTATACGACGATTCATTAATAATAACATGTTTAACTAGTTATAATGAAGACATCTACTTCAAAGAAGAACATGATTTAAATGAACAGGTACGTTTGTAAAATTCCAATCCAAATACAGTAAATTTTATTTAACTTCAAAACATTTTTTCTAGTTTTTGGAGGACAACAAAGCAATTTCGTTATTTTAAAATATTCGTTTGTGCAGAATTCATTAAGCATAGCACGGACAGAACAATTTTAATGAATTTATTATAAATTTCTATGGAGTATTTGTTATAATCGGGTTTTACCAAGTATCTGAAAAATTTGACTATGGTTAGGAAACAATGGATGCTATAGAGCACTTTCGAAATACTCTACCACAGTTAACGGATCCGAATTGGATGAACAATACGTTTGAACACTGGGGTCTACATACATGTGCATATTAATCTCCATTTCGCGAAACTTGTCTCATAAAATTAGACTTTTCATGGTCCGATCGGTACGTAAATAAAATGTATGTTTCTATCTATCTGTGGTCCGCTGAACCACATTCTAAGATTAATGCTAGAAAAATTTTCGAGAAATGTGTAATTAATTTTTTTTTAATATTCATGTAATTATTTTTCTTGGAAACGATGTGTCTAATTGATGTTTTAGCTAAAGTCATTTCAACGATTTTTCAATACAAATTTAGTCATTAATCTATCAATTTATTGATATATAATAAAAATTACATAACTCATAATTACACTTTTGTTTATTAAGAAGTCAATCGTAAGTAAATTTGACTACCTTTTATGTTACTTCTAAAACAATTATTTTTTTAATTTGCCGTACAAGTTTGTATTGTTGTCATATGCTGTATCATAAGTCTTGTATGTGTAAAACGTTGAAATAGTCAACTCAATATTTCAGTGCTTTTATTTAATTTTACATCAGTATAAACTTGAAAGTCAATTAACATGGACATTTGTATTGAAAATTATACCCGTTCATCCGTTTACTCTTTGACGTATGTTCAAATTGTGTTAAGCTTTGCAATTTATTGCAACTGTAATAGTTCTGATTACCTTAATTATCTCCGTTAATTTTAGAAATATGAAAAAACTTTGTTCAGAAAAGTTATACGGTATTGAGGGGCCATAACATGGCGGTCAACGTTTTGTGGGAGAGGTACAGTGGGTTTTCGAAGATTTCAAGGTCACCTCTATTTTTTTAAATGGCATTCTATACTTTGTTGTCCCTAGTAGAATAACAGATTTTCAGATGATTTCAACGACCTGTAATATAAGATTATTCGATGTTAAATAAAGTAATAAAACAATAATTCTTCTGTCATTACTAATAGTTTATAAGAATCAAATAGTTCCTCTTACTTACTCAAATGCACTCTATCTTATATATTTACTCTATAGTAGGAATATTACTAGTAAATTACTCTCTTCTGTTCGTTATCACGATTTTGGTAGGCTTTAGATGTTCACCGCAGTTTTTATTATTTAGTAGAAGAACATAATTAAATAAATCAATATTTCAGACGAAAAATGTTTCGAACTCTTATAAAGGTAAATTCCTATGTAACCTTATAAAAATGTTGATGACATTCAAACCTCTGATAGTGCTTCGGAAAATAATATACCGGAAATAAACGTTTCGAAACAACTGTTTGTAAGAATGTTTGCTGGGTCTCTTCTTTTGATTATGTTTTTGTCTGTGAGAACCCCACAGATTTATGCAAAATATTGAAACAAATAGTTTCTTCTTGAATGCAATATTTTTTGCAAAAAATTTTGATGTTTTGTCTAAATTTATTATATGAAAGTGTAATCGACAATTTTTAAGTAAAAAAATGATGACATGGGGCTTCTTAACACTCTGTTGACCGGTCACGAGTTAACTCGTGTTTCTGTAGCCGAACGTTGCCAACCGGTCACGAGTTAACTCGTGATGCCTTTTTTTTTCGCATCGAAACCAGGTATATTTGTAAAAGCTGTTGTGTACCATTACACGTAGGTGATTGTTATACTGCTTATCTTACGAAAAAGAAATATTAAAAGTTGAATAATAAATAAAATTTATTAAAGTTTATTTATATCGTTTTACTTTCACATTCAATTACGAAATAATAACCGGGGACATGGGATAAATTTTCAGTAAAATTGCCGGTCAACAAGGTGTTAAAAAAAGTGAACACAAGAAGTTTCAGCGCCATATTCTCCCTAAGCAGAAAACGACCATGATGTGAATTTACAGTTCATAAAAACGATTGGAATGGGCCACATTAATGTAGGATACAAACATACTTTTGTATGATATTTTTCAAGTTTTTTACTGGATACAGATATTTGTTGGATCGAGACACCTATTGGGTACAGAAATTTTGCGAAATTTAACATCAGTTATAAGGAGTTCTGAGTCAGACTTACATATGTTCATGACTCATGAAAAATGTTCTCGAAGCAGGAAAACAGGAAAGTTCTTACATAATTATGTGTATTAACTCATACGCTAGAAACAGATGAACGTAATGGAAAAAATTAACATTCTTTAGTAGTAGTAATAATAATAATAATAATAATAATAACACTAATAATAATAATGACTCATTTTAATTCTTCTCTCATGTGTTATTGTGTGCTTATTTGTTTAATGTCCATCTTTTTTTACCAAAAACAAATATTTGTGTTTTTCAGTCGTGTTGTAGTTTACTATTTATTATTACTTATTATTGATTATTTTTTTGTTTTTACTTCTATTTACCGCTTTATGTTTCCAAGTTATTAAAAGGAATATACAGGAATGATTTATTTGTTGACTACTTTACGTGCTTGTTATCCTATTATCTTTGAATACTGAGACCCCTCCCCAGTAAAATTAATATAATAGTTGATATATCTCTTGTTTCTAATGCAGCTGTGAGAGATAACTTTTTCTCCATTACTTCAACATTAGGTATAGTGACGTTGTAATACATAATACAGTAATGTGATATGAGTGTAATAATAACCTACGGCTGCAGAATTTAGGTAACATTTAGACAATTAACACGTAAATGAAGGGCATGTAGTCACTCTTGTTATAACGTATGGTAGGTAATTTTGAAATCTGCCACACCTCAAAATGCAATTTGAACTGTCATTGTCCTGAAGAACCGGTAGGTTGCCGAATCTAAACAACACATATGTATACATGTACGTATATCAATCAGTTTACGGTCCGTATCGCTTATCTGTGGCAACCTTGCATCTACTGTGGATCAACGCAGCGATCATTATGTAAAACAAAAGACGATAGCAAAACAAAAAAATATATCGCACCACCACTTCAGAAATGACACAACTCAACATTTTTCAATTTACGATTTAAAAAATTGTTATATCTAATATCGTAATCTAACAAGCAATTTTTGACGTATAACCCACTAATCGAGTCTGGCTCAATCATTACTTGTTTTTTATATATATCATAAATACTGTATAAAATGATATTGGGTAGAAACTGTATGAAAAATCTACATGAAAAAATAAGTCTAAAATAGACAGCAACATTTCTTTGTACGAAGGATCATTTCTGAATAAATCAATGTTGAAAATTCATCGAGTACGCATACACTTGTCTGACAGATATTACTATGATGTTCCTATTGCTGTTCTTACATTAGGTAATAAACGGTGAACATTGAAATGACAAAAAACATTGTTGATGTTCATGAATACAAACGCAACAAAAACTAGTTTATAATGTAGTCAAGTGTACGTGTAATTGACAAATCAACCCATTTCGGCTTATACCACCAGTTCAGAAATACTCTATGTATATCAAATACTTCACGTATAGTTTTTAAGTAAATATTGTTATTTGATTTCTGTACCTTTTAAGGATGTGCATTATAAGATTTCCGTAATAGCTAAATATAATAGCTATAACGGGTAAATTTTAGTTCCTTTTTATGCGTATTCTCAACAAACATTTTTTATAATAAATACTTTATTTCGTATTAAATATGATGTTTAAAAACACAATTTTAAAACAACGAAAGTACGCAAAACAGTAGTGTAAAAAATACCGAAAACAATGTTATAATGCAGAAACAGTTTATTTGATACAGTCCTGATACAGATGAAATCAATGCGGTGGAACGTTGCGCATGTGAGATAGGAGCTATATTCCACTCCTGCACACCATATCGCATCAGGAAGTGGACGGTAAACGGTAGTGCTCTCCTCCAGCATCCGCTTTCCTCGTGAGAGAGCGCGTGAACAGGCAAAATTCACTTCTTTCCGTCTTTTGGTCACCTTAATGCGATAAGCTGGATAATCGACGTACATATCGTCATCGAATCAACCGCGAAGACGGAACTTTGAAGGCAATAAAGCCGTGCAACTATATGTACAATATCGCAGTATTGCTTTGAACTGGCCAGGAGACTAACGTTGGACGAACGACTTGCTTCAAGACGGCGCATCTGAAATTCAAAAATAAGGAGCTAACAATCATACAAAATGAAAGAACACGAGGGGTCCTGCCAAAAAAAACCTACCAAGCTAAGGAATCTCATTCAAAAGACAGAGGCCTTTGATTCCTTACACACCAAAAGCGCCGAGGTACATTAATGTATACTCTTATTTTTGGAAAAATTCATTGATTTAATGCGTTACAAAGTTACAAATTGTGTATAGACATTAATGTTATAAACTAACGTACATTGTTTAACAATGTTTGTGTCAGCAACATAATTACTTCAAGTTTTTATGAAAACATTATACAAATACTATTGTAGCACAAATAGTCTATTTTAGTACGTTTTAAGAAGGCAGCCTAAAAATAATCTATCATGCTTTTACGATTAATTACACTGCACCAAAGTAACAATAATTTGACACAGATGGGACATGATCAACGTCTGGCTTGATTCGATTTTCATTGAAATATGTTGTTACATACAAATCTAACAAAAGACACTTCGTAAGGGACAAATTCTGATTTTAATCAAACGTGGTGGACATGTTGAGCATATTGAAGTGCCGCGAAAAAACACTTTCAGGATTGATGTCAACCCCCAAAATTTTGCGACTTTTATTTCATTACACGTAACTAGTCCAAAATTCACAATCGAAAAAATCTTTCAAAATTCAAATTGCACTCTAAGGGATGACACGGCACGCATAAAACACGCTGTATATATGATTTAATGAATAAGATGAATGTGTAAAGGTAGAATTTGTCGTTCATGCTTCTGCACATCTAGTTCATTGTTCTATTTGTGGAACTTTTGAAAGCATTCGATGTTTATGATATAATGAATACTTCTGTTTCAAACATTTTTCGGAGAAATGTTACTTTTACGTGCAAGTCCCACAGGTATAAATCTGAAGACATTTCGTATCCTCTAGTGACTTTACGTATTCTAAGATTTTACATATTTTTCTTTATTTTACGTACACTTTAACGAAGTAAGTCTTAATTAATTTTTAATTATGTCCTTTATTAAATAAGTATTAGTAGGCAAATGCATAAAACAAAAATTCGTATCTAGGTTATGACTGATTATGCTCGCAAGGACGACACTTTTTGCTGTTTTACACACATTAGTTTATATGGCGGCGAAAACTATGAAATATGTATTTTGCTTAATTCCATAACAGGATAAAACATCCCTTAAAACTTGACGATTAAAAAAACAATTTTATAATAAAATTGTAATTATTTGCTGTACCGGCTAACTTTTTTATTTAAAAGATGTTGAATTTTTAGCGTAAAATTATATCGTAGTATATTTAAAAAAAAAATTATAAAAAATTCACTGAGTAGAACAAGTTGTTTCTAATCCACTATCATGGTTACTAATAATCTTAACTGCCTATTGTCACCCACCTTATCGGAAGTACGTAAGGACGTAATGGCATGAAATTAAAAATAGAGAACGGATGATTGAAGATACAAATATTATTAAAATAAAGAATTAATTCTGACACATTTCCGATTAAGAAAATTGTGAATCCAACATACCGGTACAATACAAAACATCTCTGATATATCTCGAGAACACAACATTTAAAATCTTTAAACACACAAAATATGGCAATGTTACAGCTTAAAAATATTTGGAACACACGATAGAAACGTGCATGCCACACATACCAGAGATGTTCCAAATACCTTAAAAATACATTAATACGATGTGCTTCATTTTCAGCGTTGCTGAAGGCATTTGTGGAACTTCGTAGAAACACATTCCAATCGACAAATACTATTCATTCATTCACAATTTTGTTTTCCCATCAACCATCCTTATTTGGCAACGAAACACATTATGATTAATTACTTCTGGCGCACTATATTAGTTATGCTAAATACACAGAACATAACAATCAACGATAATTTATACAATATACATGTGTAGAATGATGTAAGATGTTTCAGAGATATAACTATAGATACATATGCCGGTGATGATGAAAGTGGATTAAGTCAAAAAATACAAAAATTTGAATTTTCGATTTATTTTTCACTACAATTATTCATATTTTAATGATGTAGACAAACTTAAAAAAATAAAAAATTTACTGTTTAATAGTTTTGTAAAGTTGATTTTGAAAGATAATTGTGTTGTTGTTTATTTTGATAGTAGACTAACACTGTCAGTCACTATCAAGATCGAAAATATACAAGAAAATTCAATTATGTTTACTTTATGCGAGTATCCGATCACTTATCAATTTTCCATGAATATTTTCGTACTATCAAAATATCACAAAAAGGAAATACCGTTGTCAAAGAGGAACAAGAAATTTCTTGTATTATTTTAAATTAACATAATTATGATTACGAAATGTAAGCGAATACTATTGCTTACAACTTCCCTTTTTGAACAAAACTGAAATGTTTTTGTTATAAGTCGTTTTTAAGATGTTTGAATAATTTTGCAAACAGTCTAAGTCATATGCAGTATCAAAAAACACATAATTTTACATAATACTCGTCAAAATTCATGATTACATAAGAGATTTACAGTATAACAGTGCGTTGAAAAATAATCTGTTACTTAATGGAAAAATATTTTTCATTATGCCTGTTCCACACTTCACGCGCGAATCACGCCGTGAATCGCAGCACGTACTGCTCGTATCCGCATTCGCAATGTTTCGTGGCTGATTCACTTTTTTTCCACTTATTTTTTGTCCTGCTCCAGGATGCTCACGTTCTTCTTTGTAGAGGATCGCACGCTATTGAACTAGGTGCGAGTGTGGAGCGTATTCGCATTCGCGCCAAGTTCGCGGTTCCTTTGTCGCGGGACAAATAATCGACAAAAAACGGGGAACAAGGTGCAAAGCCGCGAAGAATACGCGAAACGGTTCTAAATACACTCATGTTTCGCGTATCCTTCGCGGCTTCGCGCGCGAGTGTGGAGCAGACTATAGAACTTCTCCTTTATATGTATAGTATCATTTTTGTTCCTACTTTCCCATCATGCAGCACTCATCATGTTTTCATTATATCTTTGGCGAATATCTGTTGCACATTTTCTCACAGCAGAGGCGGAACCTCCCCCAAATATACCGCGTATTTATATCCATTCAATGTTGCTTCGATAAAATAATTCTTGCGTTTTAATTAGTACCTGTCGAATATTCAAAGTCGATTTTCTTGGAAACAAAGTCTTACATAAAAAACTTTATTTTGCAATTCCAATCTGTTTTTTTAACAGAAACCATTCATTCCTAGATGATCCACAATTGCCAGGCGACACTGCAAACATGCAGAGAAATGAATTGCATTGAATTGCATTTTAAAAAGAATTGCATGGCGTCCGTAAAACATCATGTAACAACATGATGTATACATGCATACATGCTACATGCTAGCATTAATTATAGAAAACAAAAGAAAAAAGAGATATTTTTAATTTCAAAATTTTACTTTAACTACTAATTTTATTACACAACGTGCATGGTAAACTGCGATAGACATCGATGAAATCACTAATAAGGTCGTGATTTTTCGACATTACTCGACAGTGAGAATCTCGGAAGGTACAACTGAATTGAGGCTTGAAAGGATATGTTGGTTTAAACGATCAGATAACTAATAACTTATCGGATAACTTCAAGGTCTCCCGTCGAGATGTGTATCACTTTTAGTTTCAATTCGGACCTTCAGTTTTTTCCTTTGCACATCAATTTCATCGATGGTCAATATGCATTGTGAAAAGCTCCTTTAAAAAGTTCCCGTCAAACAACTTTATCCACCATACGTTTTATTCAGAAGGTTAAGGGAATGATTATAAATTAAACTTGTAGATATATTCAACAATTACATGCATCTCATATCTATGTAATCAATTGAAAATGTACGTGTATTGGATAATTAAATAAGAAATTAAATAAGAAGGGCACAATTATACATGCAACAGCATGGATATTACTTTCAAGGATCTTGACATTCAATCCATTGTATACAGATATAAACAATGTTTATGAACGTGAATAGATATAATTTTCAGTAAGATGCTTCTAGTCGAGACCGGATCAAATGCATATGCGCCTGACCGATTTTCAAAGACGTTTTTTTTAATGAACCCCCGTAAGAAAAAATGTTATTCTGTACGTTTTACTGAGATTTGCACGTAGTATTCACCCTTTCCAGCTTGTACCAATTACATGACACGCTGTATCATGTTTGAAGTTTTTTTTTGACACTACATTTTCAGCCCCTTTGACTTATTTAACGTAAAAAATTCAAGTTAATGTCTCCAGTCGATTCGGAGAAAACAACTTGTAACTTCATTTAGCCTACCTTGCTTATTCTGCTAACACACTCGATTTGTACGAAATGAATTTAAAACACCGAAAATTACATAAGTTCGCGAATTTGCTGAACAGACCGTGTATATTTCTAATTAATTTATGCAATATTCCATTGTTACTCTTTCTTAGATGACGCTTTGTTCAAAACAAGTGTGCCTTGGCAGTATTATGGCGTTACCAACTCACAGCGGAGAACCTCGAAGTAAGGAAGAAATTCTGGTTCATGCAAAGGATTTCCTTGAGCAATACTTTTCATCTATAAGACGGTACATTTTGTACATATGTATAATAAGTTTGTATCACATTAAACAAAAAATAATAAAAGTTGGTGTGTTACATTTATCATAGATTGAACAGTGAGGGACATCGTTCTCGCTGGGAAAGTGTACAAAGAGAAGTAATGGCTACTGGTGCTTATCAATTAACAGAAACTGAATTAGTTTTTGGCGCTAAAGTGGCGTGGCGTAACGCAACACGATGTATTGGTCGCATACAGTGGTCAAAACTGCAAGTTCGTAAAAATATAATCATTAAGAATAATAAACGCTTGATAATTAATTACTTTTTAAACTTTTTTTCTCATACTATCACATTTCTTATTTCCTAGTATTCTCAAAAGTAAAAGAAACTCGTTTTTTGATCAAATATTTCTACACAAAGAAATCAACGAGACATCGGGAATTGGATGTAAATGTTAAAATACTTACTCAGTAAATATTTTCAAAGCCGCTGTCAGTAGTCTCAGATGTGTGATCAACGTCTTTGAATAGCCATTTGATATATAACGGTTGACACAGAATAATTTATAATCTTTACGTTTTCCCGTGGTATTTGAATGTAGTCATGATAATACGAGGTATTTTTTACAGGTTTTCGATTGTCGCTATGTTACAACTACCAGTGGAATGTTCGAAGCTCTTTGCAATCATATTAAATATAGCACCAATAAAGGAAATATAAGGTACGTACATCAGTATAATAGGCAAAGAACAATAACTATGCTTCATTAGAGCAACTAATTATACTAATTTACCCGAAACAAAAATAATTTTTATAATGTATTAAATATGCTATCATTACTTGTATGGCCTACAAAAATCGTGCCAATATTAGATTTGCCATAATATAAAATTTTCTGAAATAAATACAAACAAAATAATGAGAAAAGAATATAAAAAGTGATGTACCTGTTAACAATGTCTTAAAAATAAAAAAACGTGGGGAAATATGTGAAGTTCAAATAGAAAGTTTATTTAAAATAGAAGATTGATTGAATATTCACTATGTTCGTAATAAAGGGTGAGAGTATGACATATTCCAAACAGGCACACACACACACATACATATACAGGGTGGTGCGATCATCTCGAAAAATATTCATTTTTCGAAAAAAAATGTTTAAACGAAACATACTCTATTCGAAGGGAGACATTCGATGGTGGACACTTTTTCTAGATGGAGGCGCCTCCGAGATTTGATGGTGACCTTTGTTTTTTTTAAATGGAAACGTGTTTTTTTTTACGTTAGACACATAGCTTACCTCAAGATGAATCCATTGATCTACATTATGTTGGCCTTGGAATGTCATTCGAGGTCATTTCAATGGCTTGAAGTTTTCTTACACTCCGCGTCCAGAAAATATTTCTTATCTCCTAAATTCGATTGACTATTGATATTAATGTTTGCAAACACAGAATATCTGCTAGCAGAACGATCTCGAGTAATAATACCCACTTTAGAGTTGAAAAAAATCAAAATCATGGCAACAATTTCATTAGGCGTATAATTAGCCATCATAAAATTAATCGCTATCAAAATGAAGCACGCTTGTAGTATCTACCTACTTACTGCTGGCTTCTAATGGCCTTGAATGACATTTCAAGACCAACATAATGTAAATCAATGGATTCGTCTTGAGGTAAGTTATGTGTCTAGCGTAAAAAAAACACGTTTCCATTTAAAAAACAAAGATCACCTTCAAATCTCAGAGGCGCTTCCATCTAGGAAAAAACAATGTCCACCATTGAATGTCCCCCTTCGAATAGAGTATGTTTCGTTTAAACATTTTTTTCAGAAAATGAATATTTTTTTACAACTTTTGAACAACAGCCTTTTGAACAACCTGTAAGAACTTCACTCAAACTTGAATTCACCTCTAGCTCATTTGACGAGATACTGTTTTCCCCAAACTTCTCAATCTGGGCTCATTCAAATTACACATAATTCGTTTTCTTATTCTGATAATAATTTACGTGCCTACAACAGTCCTTTCATGTAAGCCCGCTCGGTTATGTGCAGAACAGTCATGCTATCTCATGAACACAAGTATAAATGGGAAGGAAAAAATTTGCGTATCGAAAAATTAAATGGGCCGTCGGAAAAAATAGCATTAAAAACTCGCCCAAGAGAAAATGTGGGTGTAATGTTATATCAGGCCATTAGTGCGGCCATTCTCTAAAAACATTGATATTACCAAATAATCTGCGAACTGTATTGCAAACAGTTAGCTGAAAACCTGTTGATCATACCAGCCCAATATTTTTAATACTGAAATTGTACTAAGTTAATTACTTCACTGAAGACAAAACTAATTTACTTAATTGGACTCAATTAAAAAAATTTAAACCTTTTTCGAAGGTGAGAAAAGAAGGTGAAACAGGGATAGCAATTTTAGTTTTTCAAATAAGAAACAGCTTGGCGAG
Organism: Hedychridium roseum; assembly: GCA_963989215.1. Classification (NCBI taxonomy): domain Eukaryota; kingdom Metazoa; phylum Arthropoda; class Insecta; order Hymenoptera; family Chrysididae; genus Hedychridium; species Hedychridium roseum. The sequence goes on along the minus strand of OZ022312.1, from coordinate 1,598,760 downwards.
TTTTACGATGAGACAACTTCCAAAAATCTCAGTGACTTCTGTTTCAAGCATTTTTTAAACTATCGAACACATCGAAGGTTACAGGGATTTAAATATAACTTATAAGTTATGAAAATCTCACTTCTATTAAAGAATGTGGTCAGACGATTGTTATTTATGTTTAAATATTTATTAATTCAAAAGTAATAACAATGTGATATTTTTTAAGTGTATAACAATAGCATTCCTTTAACACGTATTGGAGATGAGAGTGATGCAGGGACAATTCTCTATATTAATTTAGGTATCCTTCAGGACTATTATGCATCTCTGTCACTTTCTTCACTATCACTGCCAACAACCAACTTTTATCTCACACCTATTTATCTCACACAAATGATTGGTGTGGTTGATTTAACTTTTCTGTCACAAAGTTCCATAAGAAAAAAGTCAGAGGAATTATTATAGATCAGGATAGCTACACATGTAGATAGGGATATTTTGAAAATATATCCACCAATTCATTGTTTTCAGTTGATTAAGTTATCTCACAAATTGAGGGTCTGTGGTTTTCATTGTGATTTTCATGAAATAATATCGTAGAAAAATGGCGTATGTCAGCAAACCATTCAATTTTTTATTTTCGATCCGAAATTTTCTCTTCGGTTCGACTCGAAAGCCCGCTTGAAACCATACAGTCAAAAAAATCATGTTGATATAAATTAATACCTTTGTAGATGACTTTGCAATCGAGTTAGCGTATCACGCTGCAAAATATTATACGTACGAAAAAATTATGTGACAAAATATTTCGAATAAGTATGTTCGATATAGACTGATCGGAATGTACAGGCTCATGTCAAAATATGATCTAAGAATTTAGGTCTAAATATTATTAATAAAAAAAGACAGGAAGTGTCCTGTAAACATAGATTAACAAATCAATCTTGATGGGGATAAGCTGACACCAGTGTCTTTGAAAAAATATTCTACTTCAATATCTTCTGAATCTTTCATTATTTTGAAAAATACTATTAAATGCATAAAAATATCATTGCGATCAGTAAACATTGCTGGTCAAACGGTACATTGTAATGCAGCATACTTGTACACAATGGATTTCCGCAATGTGTGCATTTCCGTCAAGGCTGATTTGCAGACCTTACGTTTACGGGACATTTTTGATCTGTTTCAATGCACAGTATATATCCCTAAATTCTTAGACCATATTTTTAGATTACCGAATGGTGGAGTTCCTGACGATTTTTTCGGCCAACAAATATTTTGCCTTCTAGTGCTATGTAATGTAAAAAAACTTTTTTAAATGGGAAAAATCATTTGGAAATTCTTACTATTATAATCTACTGCCGATTATGTCATGATGAACTTTTTCTTTTTTTAACGAGATAGCAAGATCACTCCCAATTTCGTAATAAATTCATATAATATCCAATATTTTTTCGTGTAGTCCAAAGTATATTGCAAGTACCAGGTGTTTCACGGAAGCCGTGCGACCCATTAAAACAGTGGTTCTTAAAGTTTTTAGTGATCGGAACACACTTGAATGCGAAAATAAATGCTCGCACCCCCTTAAAAATTGTGTTTCTACTTTTTATTTAGGAAATTATATTTACTGCAAGATGATTAATGTATTGAAAAATAAATACATACATTTACATATACACACAGAACAATATCTCAATTTTTAATGGCTACGTTGTTGTTGTTTATTCATAATAATACTTTCAGAGCGAGGCTCCTTTTTTGAAAGAGCCACGCGTAAGTCATCACTTGCATTTAAGCGATTTCTGGCTATTGTTATTATGTGCAAAAGTGATGAAAATCTTATTCCACACAGGTAGGTGGTGGCTAATTAAAAGTGTCTGCAATGCTGCTTTTGCCAGCTGTGGATAAAGTTCTAACTGTGTATACCAGAATTTTTCCAAGTCCAGTTTTTCAAATTCCATTTGAATGTGTGTATTGGCTCGTATTTCGATAAGATCGTTTTTTATTAAACTGCTATCGTCCATCGAATTTGGGTTAAACAGAAATGAATCCAGTATCCATTACTGAACTTTGCTATTTTCCGTGGTAAAGTATTCAGGAAATGATTCCCTCAATTGTTGTAGGTGTATTGCAATTTTAAGGTATAATTATGATTTTTCCATTTTCCAAAACGGTTTAAGCAAAGGAAAGTTTGCAAAATTCCTATTTTCATCTTGACGTCTCCAAATTTATAGTTTTTCAATAAATGAAGACAATTTTTTACTAGCTGTTATAATGTACTTATCAAATCCTTGCATTGATGTGTTTAAATAATTCAGGTGGCTAAATGTAACTGCTAAGTAGGCTAATCGAAGTATTGTTTCTCTTTTTTCAAAAGTTTTAAGTAAATCACAATTTTAATTAGTAAGAAACTGTATAATTTCCTTAAGCGATTCAAAAACCTTGCCTAACATGCGGCATTTGGAGAGCCACCGTGATTCGATGTGACAAAGAAGCACACTATGAACAAAATTAATTTTTTCGCACGAAACATGAAAGATACGATGATTATACTTTACTACACTTACTGCAGTAGTTAAATATTGTTTTAAATATTCTGGAAAAGCCTTCTTATTGCCTTTTTCCACTACCGACTCACTTATTGTGAGTTCTTTTGGATAGAAGGCCCCGATCCCACAATAATTATATTTTTTCAAAGTTTGGAGAAAACCTTCATGTAAATAACTGATCGTATCCAGTATGGGCTTTAGTCACTGATTAATGTCGGTAAATTGAAGAAAATTAATATTCGTGTCTGCGTCAAACCACCTCGTTAACGTTCGTACTCAGAATATGCGAACACGGCGCGTATCAACCAGTTTCTTGCTGTACTGCATGTACTGGTAAGTGCGATATGCTGAGGCAAAGGTAGAAAGGGTAGGAGTGGGGGTCCTAAACGTCGACGTAGCGTTTGCTAGTTTCTCAGAGGGATCGAAAATTTAGAAACTTCTCAGGTTAAGAATCACTGCATTAGAATGTAACACGGAATCTCAATATTCTAACACGTTGGTGGGTTACCGATCACAAGGGACAAGTATACTATACTATACTATACTATACTATACTATACTATACTATACTATGGATGTATACTAGGGATGGGCAAGTTTTTGGTAATCAGAGCCACATATACTATTTTTCATACATTTTTGAATGTTCAAGAGCCGCAGATTCTAAAATTGTATTTTTAAATCCACGTTCACAACCCTTTTCATCGGTGCCATTTAAAAGCTAAAAATTAAAAATTTTAAAATATGTATTTTTATTTATTTTCCAAGCATTTACGAAATAAAATATTCGAATATTGGGAAATACTATCGTATCGAATCTTTGTCTTTACCGGGTGCTCAGTCTGTATGGGCCATTGTGCCCGAGCCCTAACGGGCATTGCTCAATGTGTGGCATTCGGGGTTAATCCCGCTTTCACCGCAAAGTGGAGCAGTCTATCTCTACCCCCATGCCCTCACAATTTACCGTCTCGAGGTAGGTCTTGCCTAAAATTTCGAGCTTGTCCGCATCTAAACCTTTGCAGCTACTAATCAAATGCAGTGGAGTTTTATCCTCCTCTTCACATCTGGGGCACCTTGTCTCAGTACTGAGCCCCATCTTGGCTAAATTCCTTCTTGTGTACCAGTGTCTTATGACCAGGCCCACTACTGTCCTAAGTCGGGTCCTATTCAGTCCCATAAGAGTGAGTCCTAGGTTCCTCGAAGGCTTCCTGAGTAGGGCTTTAGCGTGTCGCATGCCCCCTGAGGCCTTCCAGGTTTCGGCAAAGAGTTGGTCTACCCATCTTTGTACCTCTTGCCTGAGGGCGCTCTTCGAGATACCCACGCAGTAGTCCACTACTTGGTTGCCTCCAGATGCACCTGACCTAGCTAGGTCATTCGCCATCCCGTTGCCCCGGATTCCACAATGACCTGGAACCCAGAGTAGCTTCACTCGGTTGCTTTCGGCTAACCGAGTCAGCATGTCACGGCAGTCCGCGGTCAGCTTGGAGGTTATTATTTCCGCTCTAAGAGCGCTGAGTGCGGCTTGACTGTCCTTGCAGATGTAGATATGTTTGCCTTTATAGCCCCTGTCCCGATTAAATCTGACACATGTCCAGATAGCAAACATTTCCGTTTGTGTTGTTGTAGTGAGGTATCCTAGCGAGTTGACAATCCTCACATTGGGGCCTTCGATCCAGACCCCCGCTCCAGAGCCTAGCGTCGTCTTGGACCCATCTATATATCAGGCGAATCCTTTGGGTGATAGGAGTGTATCCTGATTATTTATCCAGTCCTCCCTATTTGGGAAGATAACCTGGTAACTGTTGGCAAGGTTCAGGCTCTTGGTGCACCCGTCCCATCTCCATTTCGTCAGCCCCCTTATGGGCTCCTCACAGAGGATGGGAAATACTATAGTACTATAGATGATTAATATGAAAGTTTAGGAATAGTGTTGTCACGTGATTCATTGTCGTCTCCATTGTTGTTGTCTCCATTCGATTGTTGTCTCGCGAGCTGCAGTTTGCTGCTTGTTGGTATATAGCGGAAACTTTGACATAGACAAGTTTCCTGCGTCTACCGTTCATTTTTTTGACATTCGCGTCAAATGCGAACCAAACGAAGGCAGGAAAAAGTAAGGGTAGAGGAGCGACACCAGGAACTTATTCATAGAGAATTTATGTTATACCTACACATGTGCCCCTTAAAATCGGAAGTCCACTAGTCTGCTAAAATTATGAAAGTCGAAGTGAACAAGGTTTTCTACATAAGTGGCACATTCTGATTTTCAACAAATTTGGTGGATTTGAAAAGCATACTGAGAAATGCAAAGAACAATTCTTTTTCTACCGAAAACCATGTTTAAGGGATGAAATTATCCCTCAAAGTTTTGCGATTTTCATGTTTTATTTTTACATATAGTCAACCATCGGCTACCGAAAAAATTTGTTATATAAAACTTAGCTATTCAGCTAAGAAAGAAAACAATTCCATCTTACATGAAATAGGAAATAGGTTTTCCTACAAAAAGTGCTGATGGAAGAACTATCAAAATTCATAATCGATTTTCTCGAAAACGAAGCCTTGTATAAAAAATTGTCATTCTACATTTTCGATTTAGTTTTGCGTGAGGTATCACTTCCTTTCGACCTGTACCATGTTTTTCGGTACACCCTATATAAGTAAATATTATGTTGAATTTTCGAATTGTTTCTAATAACATTCTTTTACTTACATGTAATCACTATACTTATGCATCTATTATATCTTTTTTGTAGATCTGCGATAACAATATTTCCGCAACGTACTGATGGCAAACATGACTACAGAGTGTGGAATCAACAACTTATCAGTTATGCTGGTTACAAAAATCCAGACGGCACTATTGTGGGAGATCCTGCAAATGTTGAATTCACGGAGGTAAAAAACTAAAAATTTCACGTTAACTTTCTTATAGGTCCGTGTTACGAGCCGAACCGTAGATGGATGTTGAAGGGTTAAATATTGATATAATCACTTTGTTTTTGAGAGATTTGCTGGTTTATTGTATTATTTATGGTAGCGTGATGTTAGCCGGAAAGCGATTTAAAAGCTTTGAATTGATAATGGGTTCGGAGTAACACTAAAATAAGACTAAACTTAACTAAACTGACTAACTAAAACTAAGAACTTACTAACTATTAGACTACGACTACGAGACTGAGGGTGTTTGGATTTGTAGTCCCGAAGGAAAACTGGGGACACTTCGAAAAAGTGAGGGTCAGAGATGGTTGTGGTGGTCGTTGGATGTGGTAGGGATGGGCCTTATAGGTTTTGGTAGTCGTCTCTATGTACAATAATAATATTAATGATAATAATAACAACAGTAATGATAGTAATAATAATAATAATGGTTGTGTGGAGGCGTCGCGTCCGTGGGACGTAACAGTCCGCCAACAATGAAATTCTCAATTAGTGTATGCACACAGGTAGGCACTTAAATGTATAGTGTAAGCCACCTAGCTTTGCCACCTTCAATTATTTCGTTATTTGTAACGATATAAAGAAATGCCGCGGAAGAAAGATAATACATTTGAAGGTCTAAATTAGGCTATAGTGATGAAAGTTGTATCAAATTTTTTTCCTTTCGACATTTTATTAATAGTAACATGTGTCTAAATGGAATCACTCATTTCCTTGTTTACCGTGAGACAGGTGACATCGAAATGCATTCGACCGTGTATAATGACATGACCTTGAAGTAATCTTAGGCTGAAAACTTCATTGAGTCTTGTTTCGCTTGGTCACAGCATTATCGCGAGATGCGTATGAGTAATTTCAATATCGGTTCGAAAACGGCAAATCTGTGAATTTCAACTTTATTTGGATAACGTGTTGTGGTACAGTTTCTAATGTTTATTAACAGAGTTTGTTGGACAGCTCGGTTGCCAGATCTTACGTCACTTGATTTTATTGTATATAAACACTTAAAAAATGAAACTTATGGTTATGGAATGCAACTCATTTTAATTAAAAGTAGGACCTAATTCACTCGCCTTATTTAAATACACTCATTTACCGTCTTCGAACATGCATTGAAATTACTGGTACACATCTCATGATTTTTTCGTTTTATATTATGTAAAGGGCAACATGTTTTGTACCACTGAATTTGTCTTTTTATGAACTACTGTACGGCGGTAATGAAAATATGTCGGTCCATTTACAAAAAGTTTTTCTAATTAGAGTACGTGCCCCTTTATACCATTCAATTTCTTCCTGAACATATTTTGTGTATCATTAAATGCAACCGACATACTTTAAATGCAAATATTAGGTGGAATGCTCTGCATAAAATGAAATATTAACCAAAACAAATTTGTATTAAGTTTTATAATGTTAAATTTTTAGAAGTCAGTGCTAGAAAGAGAACGCAATTATAAGAATCAACGCTAAAGAAAGCATTCGTGGCATGATTAGAATTTGACGCAATGGAGAAGAATTGTCATACTTATAAAGTCATTATTTACAAATTTCTATTATTTACAGCTATGTTTAAAGTTGGGCTGGAAGGGGCCAAGAACTCGATTTGACGTGCTCCCATTAGTGTTATCCGCAAATGGCCACGATCCTGATTATTTTGACATACCTGCGGAGCTTATACTCGAAGTGCCTCTGACACATCCAACGCAAGTATACTTTTAATTATTCCTTGAAGATGGTGTCACGATTTGTGCATTTTTAAAGTCTCCAAAACGTTTCATGATGTTTCTATACAGGTCCATGTATGTGTTTTAATGATGAAAGTGTATTTAAATTTTGTTGTATAAGCTGCGTAATTAGGCTTTGCAATAGAAAAATCTAGCAGCAAATTATGTATGAATACATTTGTCACATGAATAATTTGTCTATACTTTGTACCATCAAAATAAAAAATAATCATTATTTTAAGAAAAATCAGTGTTATTATAAATGACTGTTTTTATTATTGAAACATTTTGGTCGCGCATTATTCTAATCGTTCTCAGTATATTATCATTCGTTTTCGAGTTTATTCTTTCCCTCTGCTTTATTAGAGTCTGAAGTTCATTGTGTACGAAAATTTTTGACACTGATTTTTTTTACAAAGACTAATAACACAATCTACCCATTACTTTTGGGTCAACCCATTACCTTTATTTTTCATTCGGTTCCGTTTCGTGTGTGGTGGCGGATGCAAGTTTAAAGTTTTTGTGACTTTTAACCTTGTCACGATTTTTAGTTGATATAATGCCTGTTTAGTAAATATTTTATGATTATGAAATAAGAGAATAAATGCACTTTCTGCATTCCCTTATATTTGAAGAAATCATATTGTAATAAACTATGTATCTGAAAATTTATTTACATTATTGTCAGTGTGAAGAAACACGTTTATAATGCTTATCGTTACCACAAATTAACATGAATTTTTCATAACTAATTTTTCATAACAAATATCTCAATTCCTCAGTTTTGTAAATATTTACACTACTTACTTATACTAGATTTCATATTTATTATATTAAATATTTACATCCATTCATCTTGGAAATAACAGGTACGAGTGGTTCGAAAAGTTAGACCTCAAGTGGTTTGCTGTACCTGCTGTATCAGGAATGGTATTCGATTGTGGTGGTATAGAATTCACTGGTGCACCATTCAACGGGTGGTACATGAGCACGGAAATTGGATCGCGGGATCTCTGTGATGTACAACGTTATAACTTATTAGAGGTAAATTTTTTCTGTGTATGTGGGTAATATGATAGGTGAATTGAGTGCATGAAGGCGACATGTTACAAAGTTAAATTAGAGAAAATAAAAATTTTTTAGTAATTAATTATTATGTTTCGACAGTTGCCAAGTACCTCCTTCATACACCCAGCGCTTCAATTTTCATTGAAATCATCTCCGTTGCTCTCTCTCGCCTTCTTTTGTTCATCCTTTTCCTCTACTTCACGGGATTTGCCACAGAGGGTTCAATAGACATCATTTTCTACGATTGTTTTTCTGCCCTCCTCCTTCGTCTTTGTTTTTCTTTTCGTGTCAACCGTACCGCTCCACACTCGCGCGCGAATTCTTGCCGCGAATAACAGTGTGAATCATGGCACGAACTAAAAAAAAGAAAGCTAGTCTTATAACGATGACATGTATATTACTACATAATATCTTGAGACGAAGCAGTACATCTTCATGCATGTATACAGCGTTCTATATATTACCGTATTCGCATTGGCGCTAAGTTCGCGGTCCCTTTGTCGCGGGACAAAAAACCGACAGAAAACGGGGAACAAGGCGCGAAACGGCTCTATACTCACGCTTCGCGGATCCTTCGCGGCTCCGCGTGCAAGTGTGGAGCGGGCTTACAAATATTCGACAGTATTATCAATACTACGCAGGATGGTTTAATAAAAATCCACCAGGAAACACTACTTTCCCGCACTAAAAACAAAACATATCAGTTAGGAATTAATAAATGCTTGGTAAAGTCTAACGAGTATCAAGAGTGCGACAAATGGTATGAACCACATCATCAACAGATAAGAGTAATTTAGTATGTGAAAAATTGCATTGTTTTTGGTATAATCTATTTTAAAAAAGTACATCGTACTTAAATCTCGTACTAAAGTCACTAAAATCTTTTACAGCTTATACATATGAGAAACGACCAAGTAGGGGAGACTGAACCTATTGAACTTGTTATATATTTTTGATTGGTCTCCTATAAATGGTAGATAATTGTAGACCTCCCAATCATTAACCGTAAAATGTATTCTTAGGACGATCCACTTTATTCAATTTTCATATTGGTACGTTCCCCTACTTAAGTTTTGTACTTCATAATGCTCAGAAAAGTGTAACGTTTGGACAATAGGGCAGATTTTTATACGCTGTGTCCACGCCAAACCGTGTCAGATCCTTGTGGACATTTAATCTAGTTACTGCGTTATTTGTGTGCCACTCCTTAGAATACAACTTGGATTGCCATAACCATAGCAGATTGACTGGTGTGTTGTTAGTCATAAGGAACACATGTACAAGATATAGGTGTTTTTGAGACATTGGTCCAAACTTGAAGGGCGTATGAAGGAGGTAAATATAAGCAACTTTTATTACCATACCTATGGTCTCCGGTCATTATTGTTGATGTTACAGCCTTTCGAAATTCCGCCTGTGTTCAGGCAATTCGTCGTACATAAAGCCGATGTTGTGAACGTCAAGGCGATACGACATCCGCTCTGTGCCGTATACATGGGGCACGATTCACTATATTTCTATCTCTTCATGTTTATGATCTTTCGGAGTCATTCGTGTCCGCAGTTCAATCGTCTAACGGTGTGAAACGTGTATGACCGTCCTAGGCCAACGTATTGAACAATTATTACAAATACAGGTTTGAGCAGTGTGTTCAGTGTAGTTGGTATCTAGGGATGTACGTGTATTTATAGTTTGTAAACTCAGTAAAATTTTGTTCGATAGTTATAGCTGAAAAACGTAAGCCTCTAAAAAAGTTCAATCGTCACGAATATTTGACCCTTCGTAAGTTTTCGAGTTACTTGGAGCTAAATATTCAGCATGTAAATATTCGAATTATTAGTGTAGACTTTCCTCAGTTAGCATTATTAGCAATAAGCTTTCTCCAAATAATTCCTACCCAAATGGCAAGTGAAAGATTATTTTCTAGTGCGGGAAACTAGTGCATCCAATTAATCGCTATTTCGATCTCAATTGAAAAAGGAAGAAAAAAATGTGTAGTGTACTGTGCTCGATGTATACGGTACTGAGCCGATGACATATCGTCGTGACGTAGACAACATCGGACAGCTGTAGACAGTTTAATGTAGATCAAATTGCCTACATACAGGGGGATATTCAAACGGCTGTAACTTTGACAATAATGACCGGAGACCATAGGTATTTTAACAAAAGTAGCTTATATTTACCTCGTTTATATACCCTCCAAGTTTGGACCAATGACTCAGAAACACCCTGTATAAGGTATTCAGTGGTAAAACATTTGAATTATTGCAGGTCCGTTAATATTAGTTCATGAAGGGATAATGAGACGTTTCCTTCAACATCAATTCTTCTTATCAGGCATACTTCTAATATTTTTTTTCAACATATATTTTAGGTCATAGCTACGCGTATGGGTTTAGATACCAGAACATCAACTACGCTGTGGAAGGATAAAGCAATGATAGAAGCTAATGTTGCTGTATTGCACAGTTTTCAAGTAAGATTGCTACTGTATTGAAAAATATTTATCATCGTAACAATCATATTGTGCAAGAAAACTATGTGTCTTTATACATAAGTAAACTAAATATAAAACGTACAGTATCTACTAATGAAAAGTTGATATAATTCGCTAATGATAACCCGTTTGAGGTGAATTTTTCTTATCCATACATTATATTTGTACATTTAAGTTTTAAATATTATCATGTTATAATATTGTAGATTTTATAATTCTATAATTAAAATTTTGTAACCCTATAGATGAAGAATGTGACGATTGTCGACCATCATACTGCGTCCGAATCATTTATGAAACATTACGAAAATGAAATGCGTTTGAGGAACGGTTGCCCGGCAGATTGGTTATGGATAGTTCCACCAATTTCAGCTTCGGCTACTCCAGTGTTTCATCAGGAAATGGCACTATATCATTTGAAACCGTCCTACGATTACCAGGTAGTTTTTCTTGGTATAACGTTACTGAACATTACGCGTTTAATTAGTAAAAGAAATTACAGATTAGTTATCGTACCGAGTATGACCTCAATTCGGACTAGTTTTACTTTTTTTATACGTTATATATTTATATACTATTTGGTGTATATGTTACTTCGTTATTCTTTTCGTTCTAACAATAAGTTCTTTTATCATCATTTATTATCGCTTGTACTCTGCCTGTTACGACCTAAACTTGGTATCCTCATAAGGCCAGCAGATGTAGTCTAAAATAATTCCTTTATATTTTGCATATCTGGCACTAGGCCTAATCTTTTAATTATTGAACTTCAATTTTCTATGCGGAACCAAACCTATAAGCCTTTTGAGTTTAAAGGAAAAGAGTTAAAAACCACATTTTTTAATTTCCTTATCAAAGTGTTTCAATACATTGACCATCACTCTCTAGGCATTCTGTATAATGACCGGACATTTTGTAGATTGACCGAAATTTGTTAAGGGCATTTTACATATATACATGTAACATAAATATATACAGATGTCTGTAAACGTTTTACAGGATCCGGCTTGGAAGACTCACATTTGGAAAAAAGGTCGTGACAAACGAGCGTCGACAAAAAAACCAAGAAGAAAATTTCATTTCAAACAAATTGCAAGGTAATCAAGACGTAGGATTGACATTATTTTTGTTAACACTGCGAAAAATTCGTATCCACGCATAATTTTAGACTTATATAAATATCTCTAAATAAAACATTAATGGCATACGTGTCCTTGCAAATATTTTAATTTTATTAGGGCCGTGAAATTTACATCGAAGTTATTTGGAAGAGCACTGTCTCGAAGAATTAAAGCAACTGTATTATTCGCAACTGAAACTGGGACTTCGCAAATGTACGCTGAGAAATTGGGCGAACTATTAGGACACGCATTTCATTCGCAGGTAATGTTTTATTAAAGGCAAAAAAATCATTCCAAATAAATTATTACTAATGAGACTGGTTAATACGGTTCGTTTATTGCGGGAAGGGTATTTTCTCCTTTGGAATTGTATTTTTTAACAATACTACCGTAGGTACTTTCCATGGCTGAATATGACATTAGCAATATTGAGCATGAAGCGTTGTTGTTAGTCATAACATCCACGTTTGGAAACGGAGATCCTCCAGAGAATGGCGAGGTATTGTAAAGCACTTTTTATATTATTTGGCACATACAGTAAGGGATAAAATTAAGTGTATACGTGCATCAGTCGCTTACGCGAGAAGAGTTTATTAGTCTTTTCAACGAAATTTATAGTTACCTTACAAAAATGAAATATTATTTTTATTCCTTTTACATAAAGGCAAATTGAAATAAAATAGCTAATGTAATTTTACACACATATTAGAGTCGTTACTAATGCCCACTCAATTTTGTACCGCACTGTACAGACAAGATGTAACAACGATGACACGGTGTTACTCATAATTTGAAAGACATATAAAGGAGGTGAATACAAGTAAGTTTTAATAACATGTCTGTGGATCGTCATAACTTATTTCGGGTTTACAAGGCTTTGTAAATTGACATAGTCAATGCCAATCTAAAACCAAGCATTTCATGTGATTTGCAGCTGTTTAGCGGGAGTGACAAACCAAAGTAAGATTGCAGAATCTTAAACTTCATCACACTTCAGATAAGTTCTTTTCAGACGCACTGCACAAAAGTTTTGTTTTTTACAAAAACGGTTCAGTATGTCATTCTCCGATGGTGCCACATGTTTCATAATATGGAACAGATGATTTTTTCGCGATACGCACGATTGCGCGAATACCAGCCGCGTGTAATGAGATTCATAGCAAGACACCGATTTTTACGCGATCACGTAATTCATAGACTGATATTGTGCCATTGACGTAGATTATGGCAGTTTATAAAAGCTTGCTAAAGCGAAAGTAGTGATCAAAGACCAAAATTATTAACATTTGGTTGCATTCATCTCCTATATACGTCCCCCAAGTTAGGAATAATGTCATTGTTAAACCGTATATAGCAAGCGTGCACATAAAACTGCGTTAGCCCATTGTAACCTAGTGCGCTATAGGGCAGCTGATCGCAAAGCATACATTAAACATAACATCATTTTCGACACATATAATCCGGTGAGGTTTATCGATTGTTTTCCTTCGTTTTACATTGCCATAGCGGTCACCAGGGTTGGGAAAGTTACTTTATAAAAGTAACTCATTACCGTTACCGTTATTTTTTCTGAAAAGTAACTCGTTACCGTTACAGTTATTAGAAAGTAACGAGTCGTTACAATTTCCGTTACTTTTTTATAATATAAATAAATAAATTATTTTGCGTAAGAAAAATTGTGAACAATTCATTACTAGGTTATTACAAAATAAACATTATAAAATTTTATCGAAATTCTTTATTAATTTTTAATAAAATATGTTGCTCCATGGTTTCATCTTGTAAACGCCCTCTTTGTGGTGTTAATACAGAGCCACCAACGCTAAACATTCTCTCCACAGACGCACTGCTTGGTAGAGCTGTATTATATTTAATAAAAAGTTTTTTGATTTTTGGATAGTCGTTCAACATTTCAATATTACAGTTAAGTATTTGATTTTAAAAATCGTTCCAACTCTTCTTCAAATTTTTCTACATAAAAAAAATTTGGAGATTTGCAAGTTGATTCCATCTACTTTTTTTTATATAAGTAAGTTCTTTGTAATATTTTGCATAAAAAGATAGTAAATACGCCACGTACACTATAGATTTTCAGTACTGGCAGCGAATTATGGAACGCAATAGCGCGTTTATATACTGTGAGTAAATCGGCTAATCACATTCAAGCATTTTAATAATGTAATAAGAATATTTGAATGTCGATTGACCGATTTACTTATGGCTTTATAGTTAAGATTAAAATTTTGTCACGCGTAATGGTAAGAACAATACTTTAAATAAATCAAAAAATTCAAACAAGTAACGATAAAAGTAACGGTTAAACTCGTAACTCGTTACTTCTCAACCCTGGCGGTCACATAGTTGCCCAGTGCACTGCTCGAAATCTTTCTGGAGCGAATATTTTCTTGCACACTCACACCTACGTCTAGTGCGTCCCTCTTATTATTTCGGAAATGAAGATTTTTGGTCACTTTCTCGCTTATTGCAGATCAACGTCACGATTTTTATAATGACAGGAAAAGAAGCGGGGCAGTGAATATATCAAAATTCATGTTATATACATAGATGTGTCGTTGACGATCGATAACATACCACCTCGCAACGATAGTAACATCCTAAGTTACCTCAGAACAATGACATTAATCATGTAATGGAATGAAAGAAAGAAATGAATTTATTGCACTTTGATTATGAGACAAGCCCCCTAACAGCATTCAAAAACAGTTGTTCATAGAAAAACAATATCATTTGAAGTTATCACTTCCATTTACATTTTCACGCTATGAAAAGGGCATCGAACATACTCCGTATAAAATAAATAAATAATAACTAACAACAAACGTAATGGGGGAAATGGGAAGCGAGTAGAAGAGATCAATACAAGTAACTTTTAACAACATAACTGTGGTCTTCGATTATTATTGTTGGTTTTATGTCCGTTCTAAAACTGACCACAAGTGAGTCAACCTGCACCTGAAGTCGGCAAATCACGCAACTCACAGCTAATCGGCGAGATTTAAGGCCAACAGCTCTGATATATGAGCGTTACGTTATGGCGTGGGAATACCTTCCAGTTTTTAGGTGTAGTATATTGTATAATACTTGTTTTTACTGTTTTGTTCACGGATACTAACTCGATTTAAGAGCTTCACTATGAACACGCCGCCAAAATGTTACGTTAATTAAAACATGTTCGGTGTGTTGTTTTCCAAAAACTGCACGTTCAAAAATCTTCAGCAATCTTTGGATTTTAATACACACAACTAATATTCGTAGAACGAGGTACTTTGCGGTTTCTATCAGGATTTCATGAACTATAATTACTAGAAATAGTACGCGAAAATTCAACCGACATTCATGTGTGTTAATTAACACAGAAAAGACAACGTGCAGTGAGTTTTCTTGCGATCTTTCGAGCAGAGTTAATTTGACGAACCGCCGTAAAAACAGCGGATGATCACATGATTATATTCGCGCAAAGGGTTTCATACTCTACCGGCAATTTTTGAACGTGTCTGCAGTTTGATCGTGTGCAATGTAATCGTGTGTTACGATCGGAGGCGATACATCGAACAATTTTTACAATAAACGTAACATTTTTGTTGAAAGTGATATAGTTCAGTTGAGTCTGTGTTAGTGAACAAAGCAGTGAACTGTGTCCCAATACTGGAAGAAATCCTTACATCATAAAAAAATGCTACGGCGCTTAGCTGTTGGTCTTCCATCTCACTGACAATGAGCAGTTGAGTCATGCGAGTTATGAGTTGCAAGTGCAGATTGGCTCACTTATGGGCAATTTTGGAAGGGCTGTAAACCCGAATATAATTATTGATTACGAGAGGTATGTCATTAAACGTTGATGGTATTGCTTTCTTTTACACACTCTCCAATTCATGATGTCGTTTTTACAGTCTGTATAATCATTGTGTATATGTGTTTTAGGCATTTGCGCAGAATTTGTATGCAATGAAAATGAATGAGACATTTATCAACAGTGGAAATAAAATAAGGTAACTATACCCGAAAGTGACAAATTATTTAAAAAATGTATAAAATAAAAATTACATAAATACCAGTTAATTATCCAGAGTATTGTCTTTTTAATTAAGTTCGATGATTAATATTCTATGACAGCAATATATTTAACAAATAATTGTCCATTACTGTGCCGATCATAGGAAGACAGTTAGGAAAACATACAAATAATCATTAAGAAAGAATAAAAGAATTTAAATTTTTAAAAACAATAGTTTGTCAACGAAAAAAGTGAAACCAAATGATGACTTTACGATGACTAAAGATTATTTGCCACAGTCAAACCGTGGAATGTATGTTAACATTCATTGAAATTCTTCAGAAAATATTGTATGGCATGTCCTGTGCACATTGTCACTTTTGTAAATATAATGTATACCAAATACATGGCGGGTATTCACTTATATTATATCAACTATCAGGTAATCGGATACAGGTTCTAACATAATATACAGTACTTCTGGAGTGGATTTGCAGTGATTCTGCAGTGGATTCTGCATATAACAGGAATAAATTAAGTTCAGATAAACATATGTTCGATTTTGCTTTATTTTTGAGTTATGGCCAATTTTGTCGCCTTTCATTCTTTTAATGAACTGGACTACTTCAACTGACCTCATTTAACGAACTAACTACGCCAATGTGTTCAACAAGATTTGCAGAAAATCCAAACACCACCCAGATGTTTTGAAAGGACAAGAATATCACTGACAAGACATTTGTAAGCTTTTGTTGATATGCAAGGTAGTCACTTTGAACGTCTTCTGTCAAGATAAGTTAGAAAACAAAAGTAACTGAATCTTGGAAATGAAACGAAATCGAGCATATATTTTTATAAACTTATTTTATTGTTTTTAAGATCAGAATTCATACCTGAAGTGGGCGCTATGTATAAAGTTACACCCTGTATGTGTCCCTTAGTCAGACAATTTTCTCAGCATTTTAGCAGGCAGAATTGTCTTCTATGTCCTTATACGATATCGGGTGAATACCTTTTATGTTTGCAAGTGTACGTGTGTTCATGTAAAGCTCCATCTTCATCATTAATAAACTTAATTACAAAGTATGTTTATAGCCTAGCCACTTCGAAGTCATTCATAAAGGCGAATAGTCAAACTGAAGTGGGCACCATCAAGCGCCTTGATCGACTAGATTCGTTACGTGGTTCAATTACTGATTCACAAACCGCTGCCGAAGATATGTTTGGACCACTAAGCAATGTCAGGTACGTTGATTGCAGTTGTATTATACGAATTTTTTGCAAATTTAATGTAGCCCTTTATTAACATTAATTAAAAAGTATAAGTATACCTCTATAACTTCGTTTATTCGCTGTAGTTAATCAATCACGTTTGGCAAAATTGAATCAACGTGATATTGTATATGATTTCAGTGAAACTTTTTTACGCGAAATATTGTATTAGCTATGCGGCTGCATCGAACTTTAACAAATAAGCTACCCTGTTTATGCATATGGAATATAAAAATTATATCAGTGTTGTTTTAGTGTGTGAGTAATTATTTCAGAATAGACCAGCAGATTTTCTTTCCGAAGACACATTATTACTACGGTGTATGACATATCTGCACAAAGCAAAAGAATTCAATATCAAACATGGAAAGAATAACTTACATGATAAAAGAACATACCAAGCCTGTGATTCTGCATGATTAACACTTTCCCACGGCTGATATGTAAAAACTCTCAGTTTTTTAAAGAATTTATTCTTTAAAGAATATTAGAGATGTACGTAATCGTTCTTTGTGAAACTGTTAAAAGCACGTTAAAAGCAAAGCAACTTGAAACGTTTTTTTCATATGACGAACATGTCAAAAGTTATAAGAAATATAATATAAAAATTCCGATATTCATTTTCACTTACTCCAAATAAAAACTCAATTCAACAAACATTCAAAGAATCAACAAAATTTGTTGTTAATTGCTAATTTCAGGGCACCCCCGTATAAGACAGTGGTAAAAAATGACAAGTTATGCAAAATGATATGGGACTAAATACTAAATACTAAATACTAAATACTAAATACTAAATACTAAATACTAAATACTAAATACTAAATACTAAATACTAAATACTAAATACTAAATACTAAATACTAAATACTAAATACTAAAAAGACTAAATGGGAAATATATGGGACTAAAAATTAATCCAAAAAACAGCGTTAGCTGTCAGAAACTGACAAAAATACTCTACTTTGCTTTCATAACTATCAAACATATAATACCATTTTCACGTTTAATTCATCCGATTTTACGCGCACAAAGTAGCTAGGATTGGCCTATTAGCGGAACAGTTGTATACTTAATTAACCGATTAAATAAAAACCAATGCACTTTGCTAATATTTAAAAGTCATGAACAACATTCCTGTCTTAAATTCACAATTTGAATAACCTTGAGTAGAAACTTTTCGCACACCATTTCATACAGCAAACCCTTGCTAGAATCAAAGATGTAGATTTATCCACTGACCCTATTTGTACTTGAAAATCCTCACCACATGTCTTATTACATGAGGGTTGTCTGATCTTAGTATTTATGTTATACTACAGCTTAAGGCGCACTTGAGAATTTTTGTCTTGTAAGTCATACTCGTGTAAGTCACTGAAACGATATTTTGTCGTCAAACTTCTTACATTACAATTAAAATTGGAAAGTGTACAGAGGATATAAATACATACAGCTTTTGATAACACACAAAATAGAAATTTTCGGCTAAAAATCTGCAACAGCGCGACTCATAACTCCTCAGAGAGTCCAAAGGCCAACAGCTTAGTGCCGTAGCGTTATGTTTCGTAAAGCTTTTTCACAAAAGTGTAGGAGGGGTTCAGCAAAACCTGGTAGAAACAGCGGATGATCTCATTACAAGCAGCCGTGGTTCGTGCAATGGGATCCATAGTATGCCAGGGATTTCGGAATGCGTCCGCAGTTCGATTAGTAATGATACGAAACGTGTGCCATCGTCGGTGGAAGATACATCGAACAATTTTTATAATAAACGTAACATTTGTCCGGTGTGTTAAAAATCCGTATGAAGACAAAAACCGACAGGCTAGTGATAGACATCAGAAGATTTTTTTCAATTAGGCGTGTAGCCTTTTTCGAGACGAGTTTACTGACCTATGATAAGTTTCTTTCAAGGTCATTCAAAGCACTTACGATCGTGTAAGGTCTTCCTTCGTTAAATGACCACAACACTAGTTTTACTACCGCAATTCGTCGATTCGAACGTAAACATTTTTTTTTATAAGGATCCTTGCCGTTTTTAATATTACAACTAATCACAAAAACTAACCATTAACTTTTACCTGAAACATATCATACTAAAGTCAATACCTGACCCACTAGTATCCTATTATTGCACTTGAGTTATTGGGGCACTAAACTGTACTAATTCGAAGGGCTTTGCGCTTTTAACATTCTGATCAAATTCTGGCTGTCGCGCAGTTTCGCGGTTTCGATATTAACGTGTTAGGCCAAACGAAATTCTTATTATTATAAAATTATTTTTTTTATTTTAGTTGCTTCATTCGGGATCTTAAAATCTCGGTGAAAATCACTATTTCGTACGTGCTGCGGAACACTGACCCCGTTTCACAGTAATTTATTTTGCAACTTTAGTATGATTTTAATATAGCGCTGCTTGGCACAACCCCAAAATTGTGTAACATATAACTAGACAGGCTTTAGGATTTACTTTTACATTGTGATGTTGGTTTGGGGCAGGATAATGGCTTACCGGCCCGCCACAATTTTTAATCAACTACCGCTAGCCTGATAAAAAAGTGATAAACAAAAATTCATCGGTTTACAATTGGGAAACAATTGTAAGAAGAGGCGCAATAATAGACAGTAAATGATTTTTGTATTGAGTAAAAAATGGGGGTAACAATGACTTTTTTTTTACTTTTAGGGATTCATTATAACTTTTTGTGACAGTAACAGAGGGTCTTAAAACAAATTCATCAAATACAAATAATGTAATTAGGTCTCAATAAATTACTTCTAGAAGTGTAATACCTCCGTGTCAAGAAGGGAAAACGCAAACAGACTTGTGATGTAAATAAGTTTGTGACACGTACATGCTACTCAAATAGTTGAAACACGAGTTCAAATTGTATTCCATCTACTGTTTCCCAAAGTTCTACTTTTTCTAACAAGATTTTGTACTTAATATCTTTATGCTTAATGCTCTTATTAAGCATTCTCGAAAAACAATGATATTAGTATTACATAAACTATGAACCCACTCTAACCCACTCTAACCCACAGAATTAGCGATTAGAGTGGAGTTAATGTCCCCATAGGTAAATATCTGTTTTGGGTAAGTCCGGAAAACGACCTGGTCAACAAGTAGCCCCTCTTCTGAATAGCAAGGTATTAGACTTTTCGAAGTGATACATTGAGATCTAATACAATCTAAAATTACACTGTGCGTAATTTATGACTTTGTTTTAGGATCCTCTATTCATACCTCAAAAAATTACATAAATTTCATTGAAAAAAGTCTATATAACATGAATTTTTGATTGAATAAAAAATATTCGACCAGTTGCTATTATTGCAATTTATCGCGAATTGAAAACGATTAATTTTGACTTGCCATTTTTTTACCAGGTTATAGGAAGTAACTTGAATATCGTGACGACAGTTGCGAGGGCCACTCTGTATAGGAATCGTAAATATCTTATGATTCTTCTCTATTTTATAAAATTATTTGTTTATTTCAGGTTTGCTGTCTTCGCTTTGGGCTCTTCAGCCTATCCCAATTTCTGTGCATTTGGTCGTTACGTTGATAATTTGTTAGGCGAGTTAGGTGGGGAACGCTTATTACGCCTCGCACAAGGCGATGAAATGTGTGGTCAGGAACAAGCTTTTCGAAAATGGGCAGCTGACGTGTTTGCCGTGTGTACCTCTCCAATAAATATACTACTTATACTGAGGTACTGATAGCATGGTGTAATAACAAAAGAATATGCAATTCTAGGTGGCATGTGAAACATTCTGTCTAGATGACGATGATACATTGCTGGAAGTTGCGCTGTCTTTAGGTTCTGAGGCTCTTACTGCTGCAACTGTTCGTTTTGTAGAAGCTGAGCCACAGCCAATCATTAAAGGTTGGTTAACTAAAATACATTACACTTGTCATTACAATACACTCACTCCTTACTCACTTTTACACCATTTCTTTACCTTTTCGAACCTATCTATGAAAAGCGGAGTAATGTATTTTTTTTATGCGGCCATTAGTTGAACCAATCTATCACGTAAAAAAGGATCGGGTGTATATTTGTAGGATAAATGAATAAGATCCTTAACATTAGCATTTATACTTACGAGCAGTATACACGATTAAATAACATAGTCAGATTAATACCGTGCATTCCTCTACTATCGTTCTTTTCCACATATTCATTTCAGACAAACTTAGATCATGAATTATTTTCCATGACGAAACACAATTTTCTAGCAGCGTACTTTATGATGTATGAAAAAAGATTTTAAACTTCTATTTTCGTCAAAGGACATTCTTCAGCAATCTTTCGGTGTCGGAAGACTAAGAATGTCGTCAAGTAAATTGATTTGCGCAATTCCATAGAACGAACAATTTCTAATACACTTCACTTGTATATTGTTCTAATACCCAAACCTGTATAAGTATTGGCTATTGCCATAACTGCGCAGTGCGTGGAGTGCCGTAATTTTTTTATTTTTATTTTCCAATCAAGTATAATAATAATAAGCATGGTGCTAGTTTTTACTTTCACTTTAGAATCAGACCTTTTCCCATGTCTCTCGATGACAAGATTTAAAATTCGTACAAGACAAAATCGTGCTTTACTAAATGAATTACAAAATGAGTTTTTGGCATATGCATAATGGGTCGCGTTTCAGCGCTCGCCAAGTGTCACAACAGAAACGTAACGACTTGCAATATGTTGCGGAAGACTACCCTAAGTGGTGATGAATCCAGGTACGGGTTTGCAGTAATACATGTTGTGTATTGCATCATATGTGCATTATACCCACTAACTACACTTCAAGTTTTTATTAATCCTTCTTTATATAACAGTGCTGCTACACTTCTGCTCGAACTCGATGAAATAGCGAGCATGGAAATACCATATAAACCAGGGGATCACTTAGGTGTTTTCGCTTGTAATAGAAAAGAACTAGTAGATGGTATACTGAAACGAATTGATTGCACTTTTGATGCCGATATGCCAATCGAATTACAAATGCAGAAACAGTCACATACTCCTAATGGTACGTCCAATTTCCGTATGATATAACTAAATGACACGGTATTAAGAATATAACATTCTACAATTACACAATAACAATATCAAACGATTTATTTTACTTTCCATTTATAAGTACATTACTATTGCATAATTGTGAAAATACTGAAGTGAATTATACAATGAACTGTATTAATTATAGTAGAATAATATACTGTACATTTTCGGAGCACTTCTTTAAAAGCAATAGCATCGAATTGCCTCTTTTATTGCTTTGTGAAGTTTGCATTAATCATCTTTTATGCTCTTTTCACTATTGAAAACTTTTCATCACATAGGGATAATAAAAACTTGGGTGCCGCACGATAGATATTTGCCAAATTCTTTAAGAATGCTTTTGACGAGATTCCTAGACATCACAACACCACCTACACCAAATCTTCTTAGGTATTTCGCATCTATAGCGACTGATCAGCAGCAACAAACGCAGCTTAACTTGTTAGCATCTGTAAGTAATTCAATTACGTTTTGTTACTGATGTACATGTATATAATGTGTCCAATTTTTATTTTACCAAGTATTTCACATATACCGTGCCACTCCTTAGTATGCAATTTGAGTTGTCATTATACTGACGGATTTGTACATTGCCAATCGTAAGGGACACATGCGTTTAGATAAAACATATATTTCGGTATAGATAAAAAAGTATGTTATATACATACATGTGTCACTTATGTTTAGCAACCTAGCAATTCGTCAGGATAATAACAATTCAAGTTGCATTGAAAGGACGGGTATGGTGTTCGTCAAATTTCTGGTACTCTAAGTAATTAATTTTACGAAAATTGAATTATATGAAATGAAAAAGGACCCAGCAGCGTATGAGGATTGGAGGCATTGGAAATTCCCTAATTTACTGGAAGTACTGGAAGAATTTCCATCAGTGAAGCCTTTTGCTCCGCTTCTGTTACTTCATTTGACACCTTTACAACCAAGGTTTTATAGTATTTCATCGTCACCAGACGTGCATAAAGGGCAAATACATCTCACGGTTGCATTAGTGCGATACAAAACGCAAGGTATGTCAAAATTATGTATTTAGAAATTAAACCTCATCACAGGATGTATAGTGGAAGTTTTATACTTCTAATTCGTTTGACAGTACAAGATCAAGCTATGAATCGATATTTGGGAGATAAATTATTAATACACAGTATAAAATAAACACACTGTATTACAAAATAATCTCTTCTTTACCGTGGGGAAATAATCTCCCTTCTTTGTACTTCTCTGATTACCATTTACAACCGTACGACTCTAAAACCCATTTACAACTCTATAATATTTATAACTCTTTTTCACAAGGCTGCATGCGTAAGAGATTTCGCCCTATACGTGCCACAATACATTGCTATTTGCTCATCCGTACACCATTCACATATATCCCACAATAGTTAAGTAAAATTCAAATCCAATTCCTAGATCGACTGACACTTCGTGTTCTGCATAGTCTAACTCACGCGGTCCGATTAAGGTCTTCTTTTGTAATTTTTATCTTCTATCCCTCCTTTACTTATCCTTTTGACACTAATACACATACTACTGCAGACATTTACATAAAATTTATACGACGATAAAGTTACGCAATTCGGCCACTGTACCTTTTTTTAACTGAAAATAAGAAAATAATGGGTGGAAAATTAGGTCGTATAGTGGCGTCTAGTTTCATAGAACATTACTTTCCTCTTAGGTGAAATGCTGCTATTGTAAAGTTTCGATTTTTCTTGTTATAAAATAATACTTCATTTTCTATACTTTCCATTTTTCTTTTACAAATATATAGTAAACAGTAAAAAAATATACAGAAAAACCACAAAATAAATACTATACGCTGCACTTACAATTTTTAAGAAACTTCTTTCCAATAGCACCATTTTAATCTCATATAGTTCTGTATCGACTTGAACTTAATATCTTAGGACGTTTCAACTCAATCTATGAGATTGTTATACTGATAACAATGGTTACAACAACGCGGACAAATCGGAATGAAATATCACGCTTCAGATCACTGACTGCAAATAAAGCAAAGGGCATATTTTAAGGAAGTAAAAATTAGAAATATACATATTAGCATGGTAACAAAACGTCATCTCACTTCCGAGCAGGAAAAATATTAGATATTACGAATCTACATACTGCGGTTTATGAACCTTCTTTTTTAGTTTTTTACCCAGATATCCCACCGGAAAAAATTATCACCTCACTAAAGCAACTAATCTTTCATGACTGACTTTTGAAACGTATTGACATATTTAGCATCGTATTATAAATTATTTCTATTCTAATTTATGTGTATCAACAAATACAAGTCTGGACCGTTGAATTCTTCCATCAAATTTGTTTTATGCTACAATATTTTGGAAAGAATTATGTTTTTGGGATTTTGGCATTATTCCTGTGAAATGAAGGTGATAGGTGTCGAAATGCACACGCGGTGATTTTCCACAAAGATATAAATTTATTAAAGACAAGCTATATAAACACGTTCGCTAAACTCGCAGTATTCACTCTTCGCTACTCTAAACATTCTAATGTCCCTTCTCCGCTCCCGCATAAATTGTAATTATTCACACATGTATCCAATGTCTCACATACGCTTACACAAAAAACTGTACATTATTTCACACACATGCACCGTAACTGTAAAATATTTAACGTTGAGTCGCGTAGACTCCTTTGTGCGTTAAAGGTACCCTAGGTTTTCTTCATTATAATATTTATTATTAGTTTTATTATAATATTATAACGTTTTATAAATTTTATAAACACTTTCCGCTGTCTTTAAGGTACCTATGGCGCCTGTCACATACGCGTCACTGTCGTTAGTTCTTAGAACAATGTAAAACTGTATCTGTCGTCACATTTATTACAGAGTTTGTCTATAACGAATGGGCACACTGGAGTAGGTTAGAGTAGGTTTGAGTGGGTGATTAGGAAGCCGAAGTACACAATAGTTATATAGTAAAACCAGGTTACTATCGTGCATTCTCCTACTCTCTGCGCCAATTCATTGTAGGTAAACCCCAAACTAAGTTTTTCATTGCCGCCGTGGCAAACAACCGGACCAGACAGTTAAATGACAATTGTGCCTGCTGTTGCGTGTGGGGTAGTTCACTGTAATGAGCACAGAGATAAAGTATGTCTTTATAAACATAAGTTCCTGAAGTTTGTCTTTGCTCTTATCACAACTGTCAGAACATTGATCAGAATGTATTTCCGTTTATTGCATACATAAATATTGTCAGTCTGACGTGCATCTAATTAGAAAAAGATGAAATTGTGAGATACTTTGTCACATGCATGGACACAATTACGCAATTTAATTATTTCTTCACATTAAGACTTTATTAAATATCTAGTTCATTACCCGAATTCAGTGTTTATACCCTAAATCTTAGGGTTTATACCCTAAGATTCACACAAAGCATATTGATGCAAAGAATTATTTCTTAGAGTTTTGTAATTTTTTTACTTTTTCGATGTTAACAATCAACATTGGCATCGTTCCAATGTTTCGAACCGTTGGCAGTCAACGAAAACAGTTCATATAAAATTTGCGTCTTTTTAACATAGTCATCGATTTAAAAAAAGAAAAATTAAAAAACTATCTCCCACAATGTTAATTATATTTATATTCTTTTAATATAAATTATGTTACATGAATCGAACCATAGGTGGTTCTGGCCCAGTGCACTTTGGAGTCTGTTCAAATTATTTGCGTGACATATCGGAAGGTGAACCACTTTATGTATTTGTACGCAGGTAATTAAATTCTACATACGTGTATACAAATGAATAGAAGAAAAATTTATGAGTTTTGTTATTCTCCCATGTACTTTGTCATTTCAGCGCGCCGAATTTTTACATGCCTTCCGAAAACAAAGCTCCGATAATACTAGTGGGTCCAGGAACAGGTATTGCACCATTCCGTGGTTTTTGGCATCATCGTCTAATGCAAATGACTCGTCGTCAACGAGGTATGCAAGTTATTTTTATCATTAAATCCATGACCAGTAACATATTGCACGGTTTTGTTTAATATTCTTATTGAATGACAGGTGAAGAATTCGGTAAAATTTGGCTATTTTTCGGTTGTCGCCAAAAAAATTTGGATCTATATAAACAAGAAAAGTTAGAAATGATGAAAGCTGGTGTCTTGGATAAAGTTTTCTTGGCATTGTCCCGGGAACCTGGTATGAAAAAGGTATAAATCATAGAATTTAAAATTTTTACACGATAATTCTTAAGGATTGAAGAATATTACAGATAATATGTCAACGATTTGTCAACGGTTAATGCATGCGCTTAATAATCATTTCAAACATATTTATATGTCAGGAGTTGATTTCTAGCCGTATTAACAGCATACGGACAACTTTGCCGATCACTGCGCTGCCGAACTACTAATCATAAAGACCATAGTAAATACAGCATACACTTAGATATATATCACAGATGTTTCACAAATGTCGTGTCACCTCTTAGCATCCAACTTGGGTTATCACTATCCTGACGAGCTTGTGGCCTGTCGACCGTAAGTGACGCGTGTATACAGGATCGTTCGAAAATACACAGCATACCGGAAAGACTGATTCGTCGTGTGAAAATAAGTAATATGACATAACAAATTTTCTTCATACGAAGAAAAGTGGCTTCAAAAATTAAGCGAACACGCGTGTACTAACTGATTTCTTTTAAGAGCGTTGTTATCTCTTGTATTTGTACACAAGGAGATCGTGTTGATTTGATGTGAATTACACTTAACATAGTATAGATTAAATAAAGCATTTACGCTCAACCCTTTACATTCGTTAGGTTTTAAGTTGTTGGAAATATTGTTCATTCTTATGTTTCGTATACAATGTCGTGTTGTATGAACAGCTAGTCTATTCTAGATTTCCATTTCCTTCGATTAAGGTTCGTGATGTCATCAAAATAAAAAATTGCTTTTATTTTGGTCCTGTAGGTAAAAGTCAAGTGGTATTATACTCGGGGACCTTCATCATCACAAATTATAACACTGTTCATAAATTGTGCTTAAAGCTCAATACGATCTCATTGTATATAAATACTAGACATAACAACGGTCTACAGGGTGTTTCTGTGATATGCTGCCAAACTTAAGGAGCGTATAAATGAGGTAAAAACAAGCAACTTTTGTTAATATACCTATGGTCTCCGGTTATTATTGTCGAAGTTACAGTCGTTTGAACATCCCCCAAGCAGACAATTTCACCTACATTGAGCTGCCGACAGCTGTCAGATATTGAATACCTCACGGCGATACGTCATCGGCTCAGTGTCGTATACATGGGGCACAGTTCACTATACTTTTTTCTCTTCATTTTTCAATTACGATCCGAATAGTGATTAGTCGAATGAGTCAAGACGAGTGTTAAAATTATCCAAAGTGCTCGAAGTCGACGAACTATTTGGAAAAAAAAGTCACCTACATATAAAGTCCAGACGACTAAAATATTCGAGCATTCATAAAGTTTCGAGTTACTTGCAGCTAAATACTCAGCCTGTAAATAAGTAATTCGAATATTCGAATTACTTGTGTAGACGTTTCTCAGCTAGCGTTATTAACAATAAACTTTCTAGAAAAAATTCCTTCCTAAATGTCAAGAGAAAGATTATTTTTTTCTAGTTCGGAAAACTAGTGCATTCAATTAATCGCCATTCGCATCTTAATTGAAAAAGGAAGCGAAAAATGTATAGTGAACTGTGCCCCACGTATACGATATTGAGCCGATGACGTGTCGCCGTAACGTACACAACGTCGGGCAGTTGAAGGTAGCTTTATGTAAGACTAATTGCCTGCATATAGAGGGATTTTCAAATGGCTGTAACATCAACAATAATGACCGGAGACCATAGGTATGTTAATAAAAGTTGCTTATAATTATCTCATTTATACGCTCTCCTAGTTTGGACCAATGTCTCAGAAACATACAGGGTGTTTCTACGACACTGGCCCAAACTTTACTCCAAGTAACTCGAAAACTTACGAGGGCTCGAATATTCGAAACGTTTGGACTTTTTTAGTGGCTTACTTTTTCCAACTCAAACAATCAAACTAAATAAATTCCGAATACGTGCACATTCCTAAACACCAATTGCTCTGAATATACTGCATAAAACTGTACTTATAATAATAATTGTTCAATACGTCGGCCTCCGACGATCATACACGTCCCATTGCCCAACACAACAGCTACATGAGCGTATTTGCAAACAATAAAAATAGCTTCAAATACTTGTTTCTAAACGTATCCAGTGAATCGAATTTAATACATCATTATGAGTCTTTATATATGCAGATTACACAAAATATTTCGAATAAATGCTATTATCTTTGATAAGAGCTATTTATTTAAACAAAAATGAATACTTATGATCGACCCTTTATACATACAAGGTGTAACAGTGATACAATTAAAAAATTAGAAAGCGCATAGATGGCATAGGTATAAATAACACTTAATAACATACTTGCATTCTTCTACCGCTATTTACACTTTTACAGGTTTTTTAAAATTGACCATAAGTAGGGCAATCCACGATTAGCTTAGTGCTATAACGTTATAGTTTAGTGTGAAGCCTTTATCCAGTTTTGTGTCACAGTTCACTGCACTTGCTTTCATTGCGTTATTCACTAACACCAACTTAACTGAATCATTTTGAACGTATTTCACAAGTGTTATTCGCCTTATAAAAATATGTAGACATCCAACACTGGCACGTATTTCGTACTATCGCAAAATAAAACTGCGGATACGTTCAAAAATGCCTAGCATACTTCGGATCTCATTACACGCAATTAATATTCGTACAATTACCGTTTCTATCGGCGTTTCACAAACCATACTTATTTGAAACAACACACGGAAATTCATTTTACAATGTCTTTACTATGTTAACTAACTCAAAGTTATATTCGTGATTGTACAGAATAAAGACAAACATTTTGTACTTACATCACTGCACCCTCGGGCTATGCTTTTTTTGAAGCATCTTTTTTCATTTTTTGTGATTCAGTTAATTCTCACACATACAGTCGGACACTCTTTCACTTTCGTAGCCCACAAATAATACGAATGATACAATTGTTGGATTGTTACACATCTCCACGTAAATTATTGCGGAAACGCCATATGTTCGCATGTAATAGTAAATCATAAAAGTTCAACTTTTCGCACACTGTCTTCCGTTAATTGCATTTATTGGTCGTAACAGAATTCTTAGTGTGGTTTCTTATCTTACATTCAGTTATTATACAAACGTATATGTATAACTGTGTATTATCTGTTATTATCCTGAAGACCTACGTGCAAGACTTGATACAAGCAGAGGCGTCGCAAATTTATGAAATGCTGGTACACAACCGTGGCCATTTCTACGTTTGTGGTGACTGCACAATGGCAGAAGACGTTTACCAGACTCTAAAACAAATCATTCAAACTCATGGAAAAATGTCTGACAATGAGGTGGAAGCTTACATGTTATCAATGAGGGTAAACTACTTTTATAAGATTTCATTCATTCAAACAGTTATAAGATTACAACTATTCAAATCTTTTTGGATAATACTTCAGTATTTCATTAAATACCTGTTTAAAAATGCGTATATTAAGAAGAAACATTATCCATTGATCATTAAAGTTACATGCATGAAATGAATAATTCTCTGTCAATTGAAGTAATATTGGACGGTCATGTATTGGATGAAACTTGTAAATATTGTAAATAATGAAATCTCTCAAGTAGGTATTAGATGAAACTTATAATATTTTAATGGAATTCTCTCCAAAATCGTTTCATAACAAAACTTCGTTTGATGGTAAAATTATAATTTTGCCAGTTTGGTCCAATTCCAAGACATGATTTTTCAACACTGGCTCAGTTAATGAGATAACATAAGCCTTATGAAGAATTCACGCTAAACTACAAAATGTGTTCAAATTATAGGACGAAAATCGCTATCATGAAGACATATTTGGAATAACTTTACGAACGGCGGAAGTACATAGCAGATCTCGAGAAACAGCAAGAATTCGTATGGCATCAGAACCATAAAGTACTAAACGGCTTTTTCTTGTAACATGCTACATTACAATTCATTTTTATATAATCTGATAACATTAATATTAGTTACATCATTTAAACATTTATAGACGCTAAGAAGATGCTAATTGTATTTTGCACGAGAATCACATAAATGGTAGATATTACTTAAGAAGCGCTGGCATCAGTAAATTGTCTTTTAAGATGGATTCCCGTGGGACGTGATTCGTGGAGGTATGGACGGCTCTGAGCTTACTTTAGCTGGACTGGTTCTGCCTCACGTCGAACATTGAGCCTGCAACTATATTCTTGGTTTTCGAAATCTAAAATTTTATAGATGACATGTGTGTCATCTGATTACTCACAATTGAATGGTAGTCAATCCCGTTGAAACATATCACCGAGCATGAACGGCATGTTTACTTTTACTCGTACCATGTTCGCAGATAAGTGACAAGAAATATGAGCAACGCTGAAGCTAAAACCAATCCTATTAAACCATCTTTGGAATAATCTTTGATTCGTGACTTAGTTTCTTGATTTGGTTTAGTTGGCAGTGACGTAGGATTTATGCAATCATTAAATTAGCACTCGAATAAACTGAACTATCTGGATTTTCTGAAGAACCTGTCTGATTAAAATTAATTAGAAGCGAACACTTTCCGCTTTCTATTTAATTTAAATTCCGGTGTCCATTCTGAGTTTTAGTTCTGTTAAACGGGTATCAATAATATTTATTTATCATGTAATATTCTTCTACTTTTGTCGAGGGTTGGTTATACAAGAAATAAAAAAAGTGATGTGTCAAGCGAGGCCTGTACACTGTCACACACACACACACACACACAACCGCACTGCTTTGTCATCATAAGTTCATGATCTGCGAGAAATATGGCGAATTGTTTTGTCCCGCGAATAGGACAACGTCTGGGCGTAAATCCAACCCAAGTGATTAATACTGTTTATTAAAAGTTAGTAATGATTGCTTACTTAAAACCTGGCCTAACCCCTACATTTTATTGTTTAAAGGATTTGTTAACATTATTTCGCTATACTATGTATAACATAAGTATAAGATACATTTATACTATCATTAATGTCTTTAATTTGATGTATGTCAACTGATAGGCTGCGAACAATTGCAATAAAAGTAACATATTTGGTACTTATATATTTTGAAACGACTTATCCCGTTTAGATTTCTTATGTCCTGTCGATATGATTCAACATTAATTCACCATTGATACGTGTATAAGATTGCACAAGAATGTCGTAGAATGTCATTTATTCCTCCTATAAACTTCTGTTGCTTATTAGCAATGTCCAATTGTTATGATATCGTAGCGGCAACGACGTTAATTTGTAGGAGGCACGAGGGTTATTCGTGCTCTGATTATTCAGAAACACCATAAGTAAGTGCGTGATCACTGAAAAGTATAATTTCAAGGCGTAACCGAAAATGTCCGTAACAAACTGTTACATAAAATCTATGACAGTGAATTAAATAAGTCTCCATACAGTGTAATTTATAATATCTGCAGCTGTATAATTATAAAAAAGTAATTAGCAAAAACATTATGTACATCACGAGTAGCGTCAAGTAGCGTTAAAGTTGATCGAGCGAACAGAAAAAAAGGGGAGTTTCATATGCTCCTAGTTTTGCCACTTTAAACCTAGTCCTAAGTTAATGCCAACTTATACGCGAAAAATAACATTTAGTTGATTTCTTTTAACATAAATTGACGACATCCATGCAAAAACGAATGAGGAAAGTATTGTAACAGGTGTGAGTCTGTGAGCGTGAGATGTTGTATATACTTTGATTCTGTGTGTGTGTGGGAGTGAGAGAGCATTGACTGTTTCAATTCAAGTATTAGAGAGTCGCGTTTAAGTAAGTCGTCGAACAAGAAGGTCGTTTAAATATTGCCGTCCGAATAAACCATCTACTAAAATATTTAAATTAAGTTTGGATTTTGGGTTTGTTTCTTATGTTTCCACCTTTCAAAAAAACTGATCCCACAGTACTCAAGGCTTATATTCGACATAATCAAGAGTTACATTCGACTACGTGTACGGGGACTTTATTGGTTTAAATTGTGTTCACTGGTAATATACGTTTTATTTTGTAATTAACTAATTTGCCTAAATTGTTTATTTGTGTTAAATCAATACCTATTGCGTCACTTTGTAATATACCCGAAAAGCCAATTTTTATTCGCGTTAGACACCATGTTTTAGTCGAATAACTTTTTAAGGAAACTTACTCACAGCTAGGGATTTGTTGAAGATAATCCATAGTATTCTGGATAAAATGAATTTACATGCCAGTACTAAGCAAGGAGGAATGCCATCGTAATCAGCGGCATCTTCCTTGCTTAAAAGTTCAATATAAAGAAGGACTTCGCTAATATTAACATACAGGTGTGAAATTTATAAGTCAACCAAACCATTGTGTGAGTTGTTTAGAGAGCTAGTGTTACGATACGATGTGCTATCTACATACATAGGTCACTTGGGAATGCTTAGCTGTAACATTCGCAATTTCTGTGTCGTTACAAAATGGCGTGCTATCTGAGGATACCAACGGGATGCACTGACATGGATTCTTTAATTTATTTACAAATTTCCAGAAGAACTTCGGATTGGTTGAGATATTTCTTTTAGTAACTGATGTGATGTTCAACCAGCATTGTTTAGATATTTGTTTACATTCCGATCTTAATTGTTGGAAATGTAAATAGTCAGCAAGTTTATCACTTGTCTTATAAGATTGGTGAGCAAGTTTTTTTAGCCTTAATACATTTAACAAGCGTAGGTGAAAGCCAAACCGGATAATTAGAGGTGCGGTAATAGGAATAAGGTACATGAGCCTCAATCGCAGAATGCAAGTGACTATTAAGAAGTTGGGCGGCATCGTCAGGTGAAAGGTCGACCAGCGTTTTGTCCCAGTCAAGTGCACTTAAGTAAGCGTTTATCGCTGCAAAGTTTAGTTGTCAAAACTGTGTCGGTGGATGATAGGTATCGTCAGAGAAGAAATTATCGACAGCTGGCATCGTGCATAAATCGCGATAAGACGAAAATAATAGATCTAGATAGCCGCCGTAGCAATATTGAGTTAAATATACTGCTCCTGTGATTAAATTCTTAGATCCAAGTTTAAGAAGAATAAAGACGTGCTCAACGTTCAATATACGCATATTGACATATTGGCTGTATATGTTGTACGATAGCGCGATTAACACACCTCCACCTTTGGTGTGGGAGCTCGTGTGTTTATTCCTGTCGAGATGAAAAATGCTGTTGAAAACCTTCAAAACCGAGTTCACTATTCATAATGGATTCATGTAGCAATGTCTCGACAAGAATAATAACATGATATTTGACGGTTGAAGACGCGATAGAACACCTAAAATCAATTAATTTGGATCTGAGGCCACGAACGTTTTGGTAGAATACCGAAGGGTAGTAATTTAATTTTTTCGTACAGAAAAGCGATTATTAAGGACTAATTTGTGGTTACCACGTACATATCTGATTGTCCAACTTTCATCACTAGACTCGTACAAAGAAATAAGCTTTCGTCTTAATTCGTTTAGATAAAACTTCGTTTAGATAAAATCATTAGATTAGAAATTTGCCATTGGCGTGAGAGTGACGGTTTTGGGCAGGCACCCAGGTTGTGATGCAAAACCACAGAGATTGCATGTAATTGATTCCACGACGTTGTGCCTACAATCCTTGCAGATATAGGATTCCATTTTTAGAGTGGAAATAAGTAAACTGGCACAAAACTGTTCAATTTCACGGGCAGGACAACTTTCACCAGCGATACTCTACAGGGTGTTTCTGTGACATAATCCAAACTTAACGAGCGTATAAATGAAGTAAAAAGAAGCAACTTTTATTAATATACCTGTGGTCTCCGATCATTATCCGATCAAACTGCTTATAACTGCTTATAACTAACAGTTTATCTGAGTTTCGTTATCTGTGAGTCTCATCATGAGTGCTACTTCTTGCAAAGGTTGCCACTCAAGAGTGGCCAATCCGATTGTGTGCAACCTATGTGGTATTTTATCACATCCGGCCTGTGTAGCTAGAACTGGGCACCCTTACTCCAACGGTCAATTTCTGCCTTGTGTACCTGTACAGCCTCGGAAATCCTCGGCAATTGAATCCGATACTCTTCTTGATAAAATGCAAGAGCTTTTTCATTCTGAGTTGGAACGGTTCAAGTTAGAGATGAGGGAGATGTATGCAGCTGACATGGAAAGATTATCCAAACAAGTTGACTCACTGAACCATCGAGTTACTGAAATGGAGCACACTCTTTCCTCCGTCTCTCAGACCACTTCGATGGATACGGAGCTTATTTTGGAGGAGTTGACTTGTAGGGACCGTAATGCGTCCCAACTCCTCCTTTTTAATCTTGCTGAACCGGCAATGAATTCATCTACCTCTGATGATAAGGCTGCCAGTGACATATTGCATTCCATACTTCCTCAATCTGATGTTGGTCCCATCAAGACAGTCAGAAGAAGACGGAAAGAAGAGAGAAGGTCATACCAGGTCCTTGAAGGTTGTGCTGTCTTCTAAAGATACTGTTAGGATTATCTTGAGGAATAGGTGGAAGTACAATGGCCCAGTTAAAATTGCTCAAGATCGTACTCCTCGTGAAAGACAATATCTTAATGACCTTCGTGCGCAACTAAAGTCGTTAATTGATTCGGGCGAAACTAACAAATGAATTAGGTACATTAACGGAGTGCCTAGAATTGTGGATGTTAATTTAAATAGTATTAAACAAAAAATGTAAATCGCCCCTTTTAGTATACTATCAAAATGTGTGCGGTTTAAGAACTAAAGCTGATGCATTACGATGTGCGATCTCTACTTCTGTGGTAAAATATGATGTCATTATCCTTACTGAGACATGGCTTTGCGAGAATATTTCTAACTCAATTTTGGGCTTCAATGATTATAACATTTTTCGTCAAGATAGGAATCCAGAGAGCAGTGCATATTCCAGAGGTGGTGGCGTGCTTATTGCGATACATAAGTCGTTGTCTGCCATCAGGATTGAGATTTCGTATTCAAACATTGAACAGCTGTTTGTGAAAGTTCCTGGCGATCTAAATTCAAATTCAACGATAATAAGTGCTGTTTACTTTCCGCCTGTCTCGCATTTAAACCTATATGAATCTCACTGTCTCGCGTTAGAGGATGTTGTGACAGCTAATCCTAACTGTTATTTGTTGATAGCTGGGGACTACAACTTACCACATATTACATGGCATAATCAGGCTGATAGTTTACTGTCGTATTATGTAATGGGACCTTGCCCTCTAATCGGTCAAACGGAGTTTATTTGTAATCGATACAACTTCTTTTCCCTTCTACAGTTCAACTCCGTATATAATCATCACAGTTATTGTTTAGACCTAATTTTTTCTACGTTTGATAATATTCATGTCTCTAAAGCGGAAGAGGCGTTTTTGCCTATTGATCATTATCATCCTCCGTTGTCTTTTTCTTACTATGCGCCTGTCTCTAGAACGTTATTATGTACCAAATCTGTAATGTTTAATTTTAATCGTGCTAATTATTATGCCATTAATCAACATCTCGGCAACATTGATTGGGATACTACTCTTAGAGATCTATCTATTGACGATGCTGTTGAAATTCTATATTCTCATCTTAATTATGTAATCAATTTATATGTTCCAACATTCACGTCACACGTTTCCAAGTATCCTGCCTGGTTTAATAAGGACCTTATTTTTCTAAGGAAAAGAAATTAGCTCATAGGCGCTTTAAATGCTCGAACTTGTTCTCTGACTATCTTATTTTTAGTGATATTAGATTAGAGCGAGATGTAAATCTATAGCTGACAGATGTTGGAGAGATTTTGTATCTAAGTCTGAGAACTCATTATACTCCAATCCGAATTCATTTTGGAGATTTTATAACTCTATTTTTGTTAACGATAATAATCGTCTTGCCTATATGTATCACAACGATGTTTGTCTCAACAATGATATTAAGATTGCGGATGGCTTTGCCGACTTCTTTCAGTCGAATTTTTCTACTATTTCGACTAATTCAGCGGATTACAACAATGTTAACTACTCTCCTCAACGATTTGATATCAATATTTCTTTACTTCATATCTCTATCAGCGAAATTTTTAATGAATTAAATAGCCTCAAGTTCAGCACATCTGCTGGGATCTGATGGGATTAAACCTATCTTTTTCAAATCCTGTAGCTTTGTTATGTCTAGGATACTCTCTCTACTTTACAATAAGTCTCTAAATAGTGGCATTTTTCCCTGTAGGTGGAAAAAATCTTTGATTATTCCTATGCATAAGAAGGGAGATAAATCTGCGATATCTAATTATAGAACGATTACAATCCAGAGCATATTACCTAAGTTATTCGACTGAATTGTTTATAAGAAACTCTCATCCTTATCTTGTAAACTCATTACTTATGAGCAGCATGGCTTTTTTCCTGGCAGATCTACGTGTACCAATCTGACCATCTTTCATGATTTTTTAGCTACTGCTTTAGGGGATAGACATCAAGTCAATGTTATTTACACGGACTTTCATAAAGCATTCGACTCGGTTGACCATTCTCTCTTAGTTAGCAAGCTCAGCAGTATGGGTATATATGGGGCGCTTATTAACTGGATCGCGAGTTTTGTTTCAGATAGATTTAACTTTGTATGTTTCAATAACACGTTGTCCAAAAGTATTAGAGTCACTTCTGGTGTCCCTCAAGGTTCACACCTGGGTCCGCTTCTCTTTAATTTATTCATTAATGACATTGTTTCGGTTATTAAGTACAGTAATGTTCTTCTCTATGCGGATGATCTTAAATTGTTTCGCTGTATAACGTCTGCGTGTGATCTACCTCTTCTGCAAAAGGATTTATATTACTTAGCGTCTTGGTGTAACAACAATGAACTGAAACTTAATGTAAACAAATGTCATGTCCTTCGGTTTTGTCGTAAAAAGAATGTGTTACAGTTTCCGTATCTATTGTCTGGTAAACTATTATTATCTGTAGATAGTTTTAAGGACCTTGGTGTCATCTTTGACTCCGAATTAAAATTTAATAAGCATTTTCAGTTAATTACATCCTCTGATTACAAAACACTTGGTGTTGTTATTAGGGCCTCCAAGTATTTTCATGATATTAATGCCATACGACTGCTATATTGCTCCTTAGTTCGGCCTATATTAGAATATTTCTCTGTGATTTGGTCTCCCTAACAAAAGTATCATATAGCTACAATAGAGAGCATACAACATAAGTTTTTACGATATGCTACTTATCGCATGGGATGTCCAATGCCTGTTGACTCTCATGATTATCTCCCTGTTATGCAGCGACTTGGAATATTGAGTCTTGAGCGGAGGAGAGTAGTATCTGATCTTCTATTTGTTTTTAAAATTATCAATAACTGCGTTAAATGTTCGCAACTATTATATCTCATTAGATTTAATGTCTCAAACAAATCATTGAGGAAGTTTGAACTATTTCATTTGAACCGTCATGTAACATTGTATGGTGTTTTCTCTCCGATCAATCGTATGCTTGCCACAGCCAATCGTTTCTCTGATACTGTCGAGTTTTTTAATATGCCAATTTCTACTTTTAAGTGCCAAGTTTTACGGTGTGTGAATTCCTGATTATTCACAACCACTATGTTACTTCTATTCTTGTACTAAAAGGGGGTTTTATCTCCCGTTTATCAATAAATTATCATTATCATTATCATTATCATTATCATTATCATTATCATGATCATGATCATGATCATTATCATTATCATTATCATTATCATTATCATTATCATTATCATTATCATTATCATTATCATTATCATTATCATTATCATTATCATTATCATTATCATTATTGTCGAAGTTACAGCCGTTTGAATATCCCCCTGTATGTAGGCAATGTGACTTACCTGTAGCTGCCAATAGCTGTCAGATGTCGTCTACGTCGCGGCGATACGTTATCGGCTCAGTATCGTATACATCGGGCTCAGTTCACTGTACTTTTTTCTCTTCATTTTTCAATTATGATCCGATTAGTCGAATAAGCCAAGGCGCGTGTTTAAATTTTTCATACTGCTTGAAATTGAGGAACTATTTGGAAAAAGAGTCACCTACTAAAAAAGTCCAATCGACTCAAGTATTCGAGGACTCATGAAGTTTCGAGTTACTCGTGGATAAATGTTCACTTCGGAAGTTTATTGTTAATAATGGTAATTTAGAAATGTCCACACTAATAACTCGAATATTTACAATGCTGAATATTTATCTTCAAGTAGCTCGAAAACTTACGAGGACGCGAATATTCGAATCGTTTCGATTTTTTTAGTGGGTTACATTTCCCAACTCAAATAATCGAACTAAATAAATTCCGAATACGTGCACATTCCTAAACACCAATTGCACTGAATACACTACACAAAACTGTACTTATAATAATTGTTTAATACGTCAGCTGTAATGGATCGGTCGTGGAAATTTGAGAGATGTATAATTTTATTTCCACAAGGGTGTACAGGTCGGAGCGCAAGATGATACAGAGGTTTGAATTGGTATTCTATATTACAATTCTGTTCGTTCTCTAATACTGTCTCTTCTCTTGGTATTTTACAATTGAGCTCTGTTTTGTATCTTAACGGCTATATTTATACAAAATGTAAAACTGTGGGCTTGGTCGAAGAGGTGGAGCGTAGGTGTCTATTTACCAATTAGAAGTTTGGGATTCGGAGGGAAAAAGGGAAAAGAAGGGATGAAGCGAGGATGTTAGGATGGCAGGGATGCAGCGCGGTAGGTTTTATAATTGTAGGATTAGTTGATTACGGTAGGGTAGGTTATGTTATAAACTTTAGTGTTATCTGGGTTTGGTTATATGGTTAGGAATTTATTTAGGATCGGAATGTTTTGCGGATGATGAGATTTGCAAGACGTGATGTTTCTAGGAATAAGCTGTGGAAAGGTTTATAGGTGTATAGGATAAGCTAGGAAAGGTTTATAGGGGTATGGACATTACACCTCCCACCTTAGATTAAAGAAAATGATCAAAAATTTTCTTTAATTACGCTCCCTCCGCGACGGGGTGGTTGTGTGGTTACGTTGGTTTGGCATTCTTCTTCGCTATTGTCGGTTTGCGTTTACATTAATTTAATAATCTGTAGATTAAATAGAGTACTAACAAGGCGCCTACTACGTAACTTACATAGGTGAATATTAGAATTCGCTGGTGTATCTCGTGTTGTTTTACAAATGTGGTTTGCTTTACAAATATAGTTTGTTTTACAAATATAGTATGCTTTACAAATGTAGGTCATTCCTGAAATTTTTATAATTTGGTGAGTCATCTTGTTTTGTGTATTGGTGTTTAGTGTTAGATATTACTATTAGGTATTTATTGGATGGTTGAATAAATAGGAAGGTGTTATTACAAGGAACAGGTGGATGAATTAGGTGGTATAAATGGCAATTGTGATTACAAGAGGGTTTTCGGAATGTGTGCATGTTTTAGTCTATCTGTGTGTACTACGGTTTGTTTCTTTTTTATTTGGATGGTCACATTTACTGGCGAATTTATTTTGATGACTTGGTAGGGTCCAGTGTAATTTGGAGCAAGTTTTCTAGATCCTGTGAGTTGTTCCTTTTTTAGATATACTAAGTCTCCAATTTGGTATTTAGTGGAATTTACTCTTTTATCGTAATATTCCTTATTGCGTGTTTTAGATTCTATTAAGTGATTTCTAGCAATTTCGCGTGACTTTTGGAATTTCAGTTTTATGTTGTCTACAAAATCGTCGTATGTGTATTTGAATTGTGTTTGTTTTGTGAGAGCTGTAGGGATTTCCGGTTTTTCTCCAAAGACTAATTCGTAAGGTGTAAATTTAGTTGAAGTGTGTACTGTCGTGTTGTAGGCGTGCATCGCGTTTGGTAACCATTCGTCCCAATCAGATTGATCTTCTTCTATATAATGTTTTAAATAATCTGCGAGAGTAGCGTGGCTTCTTTCTAGGGCGCCATTTGTTTGTGGGTGGTAAGCTGTGGTTTGGATTTGTTTAATTTTGAATAGTTTGGCTATTTCTTTTAATAAGTTTGAAGTGAAATCTTTTCCTTGATCTGTCAAAATAGAATCAGGTATCCGGTATTTACAAATGAATTCGTGATGTAGTATTTTGGCAATCGTACTAGCTTCGTGATTTGGAATGGCATAAGCTCGTGAAAATTTCGTGAGGTCATCTTGAATTGTCAAAATGTATTTGTTGCCATTTTCTGTTAAAGGCAAAGGTCCTACAATATCTAGTGCGATTTTCTCAAAAGCTTTAGTAGAAGTCGTCGTTATTTCCATTGGAGCGCGATTTCTTTTCCGGACTAGTTTATTAGATTGACAAGATGAACAGTTTTTTATATATTCTGCGATATCCCTTTTCATAGTGGACCATTTGTAATTTTCCCTAATTCGTTTGTGTGTGCGATGAAAACCTGAATGTCCTGCAGATGGGGAGGCGTGATATTCATTTAAAATATCTGGAATTTGTTCTTTTGTGGGTTCTATTATAGTGTCGGAGTGTACGTTTATTATTATGTCTGTTCCTTTGAATATGTATCGTAACATAGTTCTGACTTTTTCCCATTTAAAATTGTTAAAACGTGAATTGAATTGTGGTAAACTAATTGATTTTAGTGTGTATTTTTCTAGAAGGAGTTTTAATGTCAGCAAGGATTTGAATAAATCTTCGTAATTACCGCTATCCCAGTAGTTTACCTTTGTCACAAGATAGAATATGAACTTATCCTTGTCTTTTATCACTATTACGTCATGAATTTTAGGATTCTGAGCTTTTAATTCGTTGGAATGATCAAAATGTTTTCGAAATTCTTCCAGTACTACACCTTGCATTTCTAAATCTTCTGATATGCAAACGGCATAATTATCATTTGTTGTGAAAATTGAGTCCTTGTGTTCAAGTATTTTATCGTAGATTATTACGGATGTACGTAGCTTATTTACGAAGTCGTCATATGATTTAGAAGCATTTGAGTCGATTGCATTAATTTTTATTTGGAGATCTCTGCTAGGTAGATCATTATTTATATTTATTCGACTTAATGCGTCAGCGTTAGAATTTATTTTTCCGGGTTTATATTCGATTTTATACTGATATTCTTCTAATCGGAGTCGCCATCGAATTAAACGCGAACCAGGTTCTTTTAGATTAAATAACCAGGTTAACGGACGATGATCAGTTATGATCTTAAATTCTCTACCGAACAAATACGACCTAAAATGTTTCACAGCCCAAACGATGGCTAGAAGTTCGCGTTCGATCGTAGAGTAATTCGATTCCGCGCGATTCAATGTTCGGCTTGCATATGCTATTGGCAAGTCAACTGAATCGTTCTTTTGCGACAAAACTGCTCCGATTGCGTAGTTACTGGCATCTGTGGTAAGGATGAATTCTTTTGAAAAATCAGGGTATTGTAAGATCGGTTCATTTGTGAGTTTTCGTTTTAAAATTTCGAAAGCGTTTTGTTGGTTACTCGTCCATAAAAATATTGCGTTCTTTTTTAGTAATTGCGTAAGGGGTTTTGTAATTTTACTAAAATCTGGGATAAAACGTCTATAGTAACTAGCGAGTCCAAGAAATGATTTTATTTCCTTAGGTGTTTTAGGAACTGGGAAATTTTTTACTGCATCGACTTTAGATGGATCCGGTTTGATTCCAGTTTCAGATATGAGATGTCCTAGATACATTGCTTCTCGACGCAGGAATTCACATTTATCTAATTGGATTTTCAAATTG
Source organism: Hedychridium roseum (assembly GCA_963989215.1). NCBI lineage: Eukaryota > Metazoa > Arthropoda > Insecta > Hymenoptera > Chrysididae > Hedychridium > Hedychridium roseum. The sequence goes on along the minus strand of OZ022312.1, from coordinate 1,556,579 downwards.
TGTGTAGAGAGTCTTTGAAAAATTTCGCGTAATTTTTTGGAGTGAGTTTCTAAAGAGTCTGCGTAAATAACAATATCGTCTAGATAAACGAGACATCTAATACCTTGTATGCCTGCAAGAACTGTATTCATCAGTCTTTGGAAGGTAGCTGGTGCATTTTTTAAACCGAAAGGCATGCGGTTAAACTCATAATGACCTGTGGGTGTTGAAAATGCTGTTTTCGCGGCGTCGTTAGGATGCATTTTTATTTGGTGGAAGCCTGAAGCAAGATCTAATGTCGTGAAATACTTCGAGTTCCCTAATTGATCTAGTATATCAGCGATATTTGGCAGCGGGTGCGCGTCTCCGATCGTGACATCGTTCAGTTTACGATAATCTATAACAACGCGCCATTTTACCTTGCCTGAAGCATCGCGTTTTTTAGGGACTACCCAGAGTGGTGCGTTCCACGGCGAATCGGATGGTTTAATTATGTTTTCGTTTAGCATTTTGTCAATTTGTCTATTTACTTCTTCTTTGTGGCATTGTGGATAACGATAGGTTTTCGCGGTAATCGGTATGTCTGTGTTTGTCATGATTTTGTGATACGCGGCATCTGTACACGTCAAGATATCTCCTTCTAAATGGATAACGTGATTGAATTCTGTACAGATTTCGATTATGCTGTCGCGTTCTTCGGCATTAAGATGATCTAATCTTAAGTTATTTATAATTTCTTTTAAACGCGAGGATCTAGAGTCAGTAAATTGAGTGCATGATGCAGACTGGAAGTTTTCTGTGCTGAGATTTAGAATTTTTAATGTTTCTTCGTTAATTGGATCTAGTAATACAGTAGGTTTTTCGATAAGTCGATCTTCACTTGAAGTATTGATGATGGAAGTGATTCCTTCGCTATTATCATCAACCTTGATTATGCTTTGGCACAAATATATTCCTTCTTGCAACATTTTTCCTTCAATTATACCTTCTTTAATTTCTGAATTGGATACTTTGACACGGATTAACATTTCAGTCCGCGCTGGGATGCTTAATGAATGCTGTTGACTGTCACATGTTTCTGAGTTTAGTGATTCGGAGATTAATTTCGGTGGTGTAGGAGGATCTAGATGTGTTGTATTTTCGATAGGTGTGTTTTCTGGTGCTGTGTTTTGGAGCAATGGTTTCATTTCGTGTATCAAGGGAATCCATGAGTAATTTGGGAAATATAACCGATCCTGTGTGTAATCAATTTTTAGTTGTAGATTTGAAATTATATCATTGCCTAGGATTCCGGGAGAAGAGATTGGAAAGCTGTCTTTCACTACATGGAATGTGCAATTGTAGGTATAATATCCAACGCTTACTCTTAAATTGCAGTATCCTAATGACTCGAAAGATTCGGGTGTTAGACCTCTTATATTTAACTTTAGATCTTTGTAACAAGGAGTCTCGCCTTCAAGTTGAGAAATTTTTATCATTGATACGTCCGCTCCAGTATCGAGAAGAAATTTGGTAGACTTGTGTATGGTTTCTGAGGTGTTGAGTTCTACGTATGTTGTAATTCCCTCTAATAATTTTGGTGTTCTGCCTGGGTGTTGTGAGTTGCCCTCGGTGCGGCAGTCACCGGAGCACGATTTAAGTTTAAAGGAGCCTGATTGTTTTCTGTGTATGGAGTTGGGTTTCTTTTGTGGAAATTCGGAGGATTCTGAGTCGGAAATCTCGATGTCGGGTTTCGTACTGAAGGGATTGGATGGTTAAGAGGTGGGTGATTTGATGGTGTAAAATTGGTATATGTATGTCTATCTAACCTTCGACTGTTATTGTACTCTCTTTTTCTGCATTCGCTAATGACATGACCTACATTTTTACAATATGCGCAGATTTTTGGCGTGTTATGTGGTGTGTTATAATTTGGAGTATTTGACATAAGATGTCTTACGTGTTGTCTGTCGCGATGTTGCGTGGATTTTCGGTAGTAACATTCTATTGTGTCATGTCCCGGGCGATTACAATTTGAGCAATATTTGTTTTCTCTCAGGCTTAGTTCTTGAAATTGCGCGATTTCTGCTTGAGATTTTTGCTCGTTTTCTTCTGCTATTGCTATTTGGATAGCATCTTCGAGTGTGACTGGTCTTTGTGACTTTACAATTACTTTGATGTCTTTATGAAGACCCATGATAAATACATCTAGTGCTTGTTTTTGTAATAATTTAATACATGCATTACGCTCTATTGTTTGTAAATTACTATCGAGACTACTAGTTAATTTAATAAGGCAACTTTCTACTTTTTGCGAGTATGAAAAGACATCTTCGTTTTGTGATTGTTTACACGCGGATAATTCTAGTTGCCACTGACCGTGAGATCGTCTTTCCGAATATGCATCTAATAAATATGACTTTAATGATTTCCAGTTCTCGAATACTCTGTTGCGGATTAAAGCTCTGGCACTTCCCGTGATTTTTGTTTCAATAATCGCGAATAAAACTGGACGAAGATCTGCGTGAACTAATGATGTGGCTTTATCACAATTATCGCAAAATTCATATAATTTACTTTTGGAGCCGTCGAATGTCGTTAGTAATTTTTCCGCAAGTTCTATCGAAATTCCGGTAAAGTTAGTTACAGCGGCATTATTGTTCGTCATTGTCGTTACTTATTAAATTGTCCTTATTTATTATTCTAGTAGATGTAGACTTATTACTACTATTGTTGCGACTTACAGAGCAATGAAGTAAAGCAGCATCCTCGGTTGCGAATCGGCGAATTGGTGGTTGGATGAGTCGATGTAGTACAGGAACGAGTCGATGTCCAAGATTGTGACGATGTCCAAGAGATAGAGTCGATGTTGAAGATTGTGACGATGTCCAAGATTGAGTCGATTTTGAAGAGATAGAGACGATGTCCAAGATTGTGACGATTTTCAAGATTGAGTCGATTTTGAAGAGATAGAGACGATGTCCAAGATTGTGACGATGTCCAAGATTGTGACGATTTTCAAGATTGAGTCGATTTAGAAGAGTGAGTCGATTTAGAAGAGTGAGTCGATTTAGAAGAGTGAGTCGATGTTGAAGAGTGAGTCGATGTTGAAGATAGACTCGATGTTGAAGATGGAGTCGATTTAGAAGAGTGAGTCGATGTTGAAGAGATTGAGTCGATGTTGAAGAGATTGAGTCGATGTTGAAGAGATTAAGTCGATGTTGAAGAGATTGAGTCGATGTTGAAGAGATTGTGACGATTTCCAAAATTGTGACGATTTTCAAGATTGACTCGATTTAGAAGAGTGAGTCGATGTTGAAGAGATTAAGTCGATGTTGAAGAGATTGAGTCGATGTTGAAGAGATAGAGTCGATTTCGAGATTGTGACGATTTCCAAGATTGTGACGATTTTCAAGATAGACTCGATTTAGAAGAGTGAGTCGATGTTGAAGAGATTGAGTCGATTTTGAAGAGATAGAGTCGAATATGCGTCCGCTTGCAAGTACCCTTTTCCAATGATCCTTTTCTCGGGATGGCAGTGAAAAAATTGCTGCTGGCAATTCTGCACGTTCCCGGTGAATGAGATTAGCAATAGGCTAGTATAATCGCCTCTACGATTGCTTGATCTCGTGGATTCTCCAAGTTTCGAAGACTGACGTCACCGTTGGAAGCTATTAAAACTCTTCACGAGTTCTTCTAACGTTGGTTTTGGAAGAAATCCCACTTCTGACACCAATTTTGTAATGGATCGGTCGTGGAAATTTGAGAGATGTATAATTTTATTTCCACAAGGGTGTACAGGTCGGAGCGCAAGATGATACAGAGGTTTGAATTGGTATTCTATATTACAATTCTGTTCGTCCTCTAATACTGTCTCTTCTCTTGGTATTTTACAATTGAGCTCTGTTTTGTATCTTAACGGCTATATTTATACAAAATGTAAAACTGTGGGCTTGGTCGAAGAGGTGGAGCGTAGGTGTCTATTTACCAATTAGAAGTTTGGGATTCGGAGGGAAAAAGGGAAAAGAAGGGATGAAGCGAGGATGTTAGGATGGCAGGGATGCAGCGCGGTAGGTTTTATAATTGTAGGATTAGTTGATTACGGTAGGGTAGGTTATGTTATAAACTTTAGTGTTATCTGGGTTTGGTTATATGGTTAGGAATTTATTTAGGATCGGAATGTTTTGCGGATGATGAGATTTGCAAGACGTGATGTTTCTAGGAATAAGCTGTGGAAAGGTTTATAGGTGTATAGGATAAGCTAGGAAAGGTTTATAGGGGTATGGACATTACACAGCCTCCGACGGTAATACACGTTTCACACCGTTACAAGATTGAACTGCGGGCACGAATGACTATCCGGAAGATTGCAAAGAAACACAATGTTCTTTCGTAACTGCCACATAGTCTTTTACACTATCAAATAACTATGATGGTGTGAATATGAAATCACTGCTTGCTTACGACGCGGCACGCGTCGACGAGAAGCCCATAAGTTCGGACACAATACAAATGCAAGTTTGTTTTGAAATATGATCCGTTGCCCCGTTCTTTCCGACATTCGTTTCTGTTCGCTAACGCAGTTAAGACATCGTGCAGAGAGTTTCATTTCAATGTTTCGGAGTCATTCGTGTCCGCAGTTCAATCGTCTAACGGTGCGAAACGTGTATGATCATCGGGGGCCGACGTATTGAACAATTATGATAAGTACAGTTTTGTGCAGTGTATTCCGTGCAATTGGTGTTTAGGAGTGTGCACATATTCGGAATTTATTTAGTTCCTGGTGCAGTTCTTATCCTTTCATAAAAAAAGAACGAAGTTTTATGAAAATGTCTTTTGTTTCAAGACTAGAAAACAATTGCATTCATCATTTGTAATCTTACAATAGACGCTATGCGATGGACATCAAGTCAGTGTGTTATGCATAACTAGAAGAAGGGACCTAGGTTTATGTTAGTTTCCTAAGAAGTCGAGCAAATATCGGTGGAAAGGTTAAAGGTTAAAGGTTACAGGAAAAGATAACATGTGAGTACCATTTGGCCTATCTACGTGAAAGTAGCTTTAACAACACTGCTCATTATTTGAGGAGGAAACTGTAATGCTTATTTGTTTTTATGGATGGTTTGCACGTGCGCCCGGGTGTATTTAAAGAAATAGAAATTTTTAACATTAGTCTTGGATTTGTTAACAATCTTTTCGTCATCCGAATGCAACTCTGTTTACAAGTAAGTATCAGACGAGTAATGAATAAATAACTGTCCTGGGGTATGGTTGGTGAACGGTCGTACCCTACCAGGGAAGAAAAAGTGGAAAAAATGTTGTGTTGAGAGTTTTTAAGACGCGCTTCGAGTGTCGACGTTATTTTCTCTTTTGCGATAGCGATCGTGTCGTTTGCCCTTTTTCGTTAGAAAGACATGTCGCTCTTTACTTTAAATTAACAAAGCAAAGGCTAGTTTTTCAGCATTGAAGATAATATTGTGTTTTATTGAAAACTTGTAGATCGATTGTATGTGAGACTGTGTGGTGTTGGTGACGGTGAAGAGTGGTGTTTGACTCGTTGGAGTCGAGATGTGTTCGTTTCGAATGCGAGTTTTTAACTGCTTCTCCTGTGATGCTGAGCTTTCCTTCAGGACTCGGCGTGTGAGAATTTCCTTCCTGGAGAGGGTTGCTTGAGCGTCACAGGAGTTGGAGGTGGGTGACATTTACCGTCAGGCTGCCACGAGGGTTTGTTTATGACTAGTGTGTCACGTACTTTCAGTCAGTTACATTTTATGGGTGGTCCTACAGATGGCTCACAAATGTCGTTTCGAATACGCATTTTATAGGCATGCTAGGATTTGAAGCGTGTTTTTTATGATAAATCTCGTACGGTTGCTGAGCCGAATTACTCAAGAAACCGTGACAGTCAAAAATATGCCATACAGCGTCTACGACGCGTACCCGATGTACCCGCGCGTCTAAACATGTTGGTTTGTTAGAATGTAATAATACAATTAAAACAGCATGGGCTTCATTTTCAATAAATGCTGAATTAAACAAGTTTTTGAAAAACAAACACTGGGGTATAGCTTGTTAGTTTTGTTTTCTTAAAATAAAAATTATTTGGGAGCGAAGATGAGGCTATTACATCGGACGTTGTGAATGTGGATCCAGTGACCTCTGATGAGTTTTAGGATAAATATTTCGATTATCTAAATCTTAGCTTCGTCGTATATTTTATGATTATTGATTAGTTAAGAAAATTAGTTTGGTAATTAGTTTGCTATTGATTAGTTTGGTTGACGATCTGTATTCCTTTAAGCAAGCTCTGAAACATTTCCTTTCTGATAATCTCATTTTTTTCATCATAGTGGCGCTGGAGTTGAACTAAATTTGGGTACTGTACATTAAAACTGAACTGGTGAATAATTTCTAACAGAATACTTTTACCGACTTGTATAAATCACTGCAATGAAATAGTCTTTTTTAGTTTAAGAATTCTCTTCTCTTTGATCTTGTAGAATTTGTATGTCTATGTTTTGGTGGGAATTTAGTTTAAAATTATGGTGAACTTTGAATAGCGAATATTTTTGCGTGATACTAACATGTTATTACTGTCGATTAGATGGAAATTGTTACGGATATCGTTATTAACATTAGAAACATTAGAAATGTACGGCCTGGATGAGAAAGCCTCACATTTATTCATGTTCATTTTAAATTTCCACGTGTAAAAGTAATCCTGTACTTTGTTAGACTTTCTGTGACTATATTTTAACTTGAAAAGATTTGTCATCAAAGACGCACATATACAGAATGTCCCGTAACTGGTGGTACAAGCGAGCAGTGGGTAATTCTACGTGAAAAACTGAATCGAAAATGTAGAATAAAATTTGTTCATATACTTTCCTTTCGAGAAAAATAAGTTTGAAAATTTGTCGAGTACACGTGCACTTCATCCACTTTTAGTTCTAGAAATCATTCTCTCTTTTGAAAACAATTAAGGGTTTGTTTTTGTGTGACTTGTAACGTACGCCAGTAGCGCCAGGAGTGAATCCTGGAAGACAAAAGAGTCACAGCTGCCCCGCAGATATCGCGACAGGGTCCAAAACCTTAAAACAATGCAATTTGTTCAGGGTTCACTATCGTAATGACGACAGGAAGTTGAAGAATGACGACACGAATGACAGGAAGTCGAACAAACCGAAGGACATGAACATGGAAATTTGACATTTACATGCAAAAATAACGTAACAAAAAGCAAATGTCCACTACCCCGCGTAATCCTGAAGACAAAAGAAACGAACACACGACTCATTAAAGATATGAACTAGAAAACGGCTGACCCAAAAATGTTTATTGTTTATGGAGAAATGCGAGACCAGCGAGAAATGCAATAGAAATACATCGTGGAGAGGGCCGTTTAGTAAGAAAAATTTTAAGACAAAAAGGGCTCCTTGCGGGACCACAAGGGCTGACTCTGTATGTGTTCTTCTTCAATCTGTTCTTACATTTCCTTCGTGGCGTTCGCGAACCAAGTAAAACGTACGATCAATTAGAACATTTTACTCTCTTACTGTCTCAATATTAATTTTGGTATTTGTGTCGAAACATTACTGAACTGGGAGTGTGGCGAAGCAGCTGCGCACTCGGGAAAGTAAAACGTAGGCACACATTTTCTTTGTTACGTTTGATTATTGTTAGACAATGTCATTTGATCCGGAGAGCTTCGAAGCAGATGTCGTACTGGTGAAGTTGAGAAAATCTAGTGACGTAGAATACCTTCTCATATCATACGTAAAACCCAAGGCGGCAAGAAAGCGCAAATTACTAAATTTTATAAAAGTTTGGAGTATTCAATAAACGCGTTCATTGCTAAAGAGCTTTTGCTTTTAAAACGTCCGAATCTCCCAATCCCACTAATATTAGCCTCATCCCAGGGGAGTGTCGCATAGACGCGTTATTACCCGAAAATAAAGTCACTATAATATCTTCAATTCCGTACGATCCACACTGTTCGTAACAGCAATGTAACATTAACTCGTAATGTAAAAGACTAATAGTATATGGAATTTATGGTGTACAAAAATTAAAATCAGATCATTGATATGGATTTGACGTCACACAAGCCAACTAACTTTGATTTATTTACAAGACAAAATCGGTAAAAATGTGTTACAAATCCTATTACTGATGATCGTTAAACAGTTTACCTTTGTGGATTAAGTTGTTTCGCAACGGGTAAACATTTTTATAGGGATTTATTTTCTAAAGTAAGTATAGTGTATACAATACAATACTATCTAATATAAACGAAGATATGACAAATTTAAAAACTTGTCACATCGACTTGTTTTTCACTACACGCTGCCAGCAGCATCAAGCGCCGGTTTTCCTTTTTCACTGATTTTAGCTAAGAGCTTTTTAATTTCTGCAATAGCCTTTCCAGGATTTAAACCCTAAATGGAAAAAAAACATAGTGATTAATTGAAATTTCACTTATAACAAATGGAACTGTATTTAAACTAAATGTGATATAATATTCAATTGAACTTGACTAACCTTTGGACAAGTGCGGGTGCAGTTCATAATCGTGTGACAACGGTATACGGAATAAAAATCGGTCAATTTCGCGAGCCGTTCATTTGCTCGAGTGTCTCTTGAATCGATGATCCATCTATATGCCTAAGACAATAACATAAATCTTATACGTTCTGGTATAAAAATAATTTTATAAAATTACATTCAAAGCTATACCTGCATGAGTACAGCAGGTCCTAAATATTTATCTCCATTCCACCAATATGACGGGCAAGACGTACTGCAGCAAGCGCAAAGAATACACTCATAGAGACCATCCTATATAAAAAAAATAAATATAACTATATACATAAACTTATCAGAGTATTTACAAATGTGATGATATAGTATTAAACAATAAATTTCTAAAGATCTGGTTTATTGTTGATGTTGCATCATTAAAATGTAAGTCTACTGACTTTTTATTTTTTCAAGTAGACACCATTCAAATCGATGCATTTCTGGAGTATGTTAACATCAGTTAATCACCAGTATGGGGATGGTTAAAAGAAAAACAGTTTCTAGCTAAAACTGACCATGTATTACGGGCAAAATCATTTAGACGACAAAGAAATACTGGTATAATGAATAACGGTAACCATCTCGATAAGTGCAAATCACCAACATTGAAAACGTAAAATCTTATAAACTATGAGTGACCACGAATTAATTCAAGTATATGGTTGCTCATGTATTATGATTCCTACAACATACATTCAAGTCAAGGTTATCGGCGAGGTCTCCCTTAATCTAAGTAATTACTACAAAAAATAGTCGCGCCGAAATCATTTCAAACAGAGTAAGGATTAACGTCATCACGGCAGAGAAACAATGACAACATACTAAATGGCGAATAATAATTTTGTGACTACAAAAAATGTGTATATCCAACTAGCAGATACAATGAATACACATTGTTAACCTTTACTTTGATCAGAATATTTAGACAGGGAATACCTTTGAATTGTGAGCATTGTGAGATATGTCATTTTCGCATTGATTGATATTGCAAGGAACATAAAATGCATTTCTTAAATACAGTCTAACATGATAAGTTGCAAAGAATCAATGATCATCTACACTTTTCCTGTCTGAAGAGTAATACATATATGAAACTGAAAGTAACGACATATTTATTAAAAAATAAGTCTCCTGACTTTTTTGCAAAATCATAATATAAAATTGAAGAGCGGAACATGCGTTTATAATAATTTGATTAACCCTTAGTGATCTTAGTGGTATCTGGCTTAGTTTTATATTAAAGTCGCGCTCATATGCTCTTTCGGAAGTTCATTAGCATTAACAAATATTGCTTCTAATGTTCTAAATGCTATCCGACATTCGTAAAGATTTTATTTACACAATTGTATAAATATTGCATTAGTATACACCATTAGTTTTAGGTGAACATGTGCCACAAACCTACTTGAAGAAAGGTAATTGGCTGTTAATAAATTGTAGAATATATTCCTTTCTCTACGAGTCGATATTGACCTTGAACAAAATTTAAGAAATGCGAATTATATTCCTCAAAACATCAAGCAATTTGCACATGACAATGTTTTATAACATTGGCAATTCAAAAACATACTTTGGATACAAATATAAGGTTAATCATTATCTGTAAATTTATATTACATTGAAAATCGATCAAGATTAAAATCGCAAATGCAATGTATATATGTCTGTACAAATTATCATTTAATGATAATTAAGATGCAGGGTTCGTGCAAATACTTACTAATTCGTTACAGCTTTAAGTTTTATCACTGATCATTTAAGTTATATTATTAATACCGTGTATCGTTCTCGTCAGTGCTTTATTAAGTCTATATTTATATTGAAATTATGACAAATTAAACTATGTTAATCGAACCGTAAAAAAAGGCAGAGGGTAAAAAGCACTTCTATGGTAATTAACAAGTTGAAAAATGATAAGTAAAATTGAATTTTGATGAAAAAAATGACATTAAACAAACAAATCATAAAGTCATATATATAACAATCTTACCAACTTTTTACGATCTTCTACACTTTGTAAATATTGGTGACTACCAGACGAATCTGAATCTCCACGCTGTAACCATGGTTGAATACTACGGTACTGATCATAAAAATTGTTTAAATCTGGTACCAAATCCTTTACTATATACATATGAGGTAGTGGATAAACCTTGCTGACGTTGTTCAGATTGGGATCGATTTTGCTATAATACACGAAAACACACAGCAAAACATAATTTACGTGAACGTATATTGTTGTACTTTTAGAAAAATGAAACAGCGGAAATACCTGATGCATGCAAGAGTATTAGTTCCGCCGATATTCATAGCACAGGAACCACAAATGCCCTCTCGGCAAGAACGACGAAACGTCAAAGTTGGATCAATTTCATTTTTTATTTTGATTAGTGCATCCAATACCATAGGACCACATCTGAAACAATATTTATCATCATGATATAAAGCGAAATGTAATCTTTTGCAAAAGAAAAAAAATATGGAGTACCATAGGAAATTTTAATTTTAAAACTTACGTATTTAAATCCACCTTATATTCTTGCATATGTGGTTTTTCTTCAGGTTGATCTGGATTCCAACGATAAATGGAAAAAGTTTTAAGTCTCGCTTCAGCATTACGATATGCTGAGACATGTATTGCTCTTACCTAAAAATATATTTATATTTCTTCAACTTGATTTTAAAAATACACATTCCCGAAACCTTGAATACTTATAATGCCTTAATATTTATATTTATATGTACTTCTGTAAGTTATTCATTATGTAACATTTTATTATTACTTTATTATTTACAATTACATTTGCTTTTCTCTTTTCAGTTATTTGTAATGTCATTTTGATTATTATGACATTTAATTACTATCAATACTTTCTCTATAACAAGTTTTAATCAAGTAGGGTGACATTAAATCTGCTCTTCATTGGATACAAGGTAAAAAGACAAAAAAGAGAGAAAAAATTTGGATGAATTGAAAGGATGAGAATCAAATTGCTTTTTCTGTGTGTCAACAGTCATTGTCTCCAGGATTATAAAAGTCTTCAATATTTCCTACATTCCTATCTCTTAAACATAGTAGTACTTCTATTTGGTCTGGATAAGTTCTGTCATGCATAGCAATGATTTTGTAATACTCCTTAACTAAAAAACTTAAAAACACAAAATTGAAAGTCATTTTATGAAATTAAGATTAGTCGTTCGCAATAATTTTTTTCAATTATTGGCTAACGCTTAGGATAACAAAATTATGTTTAATAATATTAATAAACTACTTTTAACTTGTCTTTGCCAAGCAAATGAAAAATGTAGTTCGATGTACTAAATATAAACATTGTCATTGTTATACAACGAATCGTAAACCCAAATGATTAACAAACCATCACTAAACAAAGCTGATCATTTATTTTCACATACATAAATACAGTATATGTCTGTTGTAAAAATTGCTAAATCATTTTTATTATAACGTCATTTCAAACACATTTTAACATAAACACTTCAAAAACATAGCAAGTTAACCAATATGGTAATCAAGTCCCACTCCCCGAATAAAATTTCTCCGTGATTATATCCAATTCGTGCAGAATAAGATTTCAGGAGGAAGATTTCTCAACGGACAATAATAACAGAATAATATAAACAATCAGATCTAATTGTAAAGTTTAGAAACCTTGTCAAACGCTCAAGCGTTTGCTCTGATGCAATCGATGCGTTCATAATTTCGTTAATCATTGTAAAAGTACAGTCAAAGTGGATTTTCGCAAAAAATCTCTGACTCGACCTAACAGGTGAAACAAGTATTGAATTATAGGATCTAACGGATCAGAGAACAATCCAACCCATGAATGTGGCTATGGTCTAGCATATTGCTAAAACAATCTAATGATAATTAATGTATGTGCTTACAATGGAAAATTCCCATGTGACAAATTCTGATTTTAAACAAACTTAATAAATATGTTGAACACATTGAGAAATACAAGGAACAATTTATTTCTCCGGAAACCCATTCTCATCTTTTGAAATCACCCCTTAAAGTTTCGTGACTTTTTGTTTTTTTATATAACTAGACAATCATCAGCAATCGAACAAGTTTTGTGTACAAAACTTGTGCTTTTTTTAAAAGTGCTATCCAGCTAAGAAAGAAAGGATTAAAAAAATCTATTGTTTAAAAACTTAGTTTTATTTCTTTATAAACCTTGTAAACCACAAGAGATAGAAAGAAGCTTTTCTTATATTCGATAGAAGACCTATTAAATTAAACAAAAAAAAAAAACAATTTTTGATAATGAAAAATTGTCGTAATCGCATGTGAGTTTTACTGGGTGAATCTCCAGAAATAGAGCATCTAATTATCTTTTTTAAGTTGAAAATTATGCAAAATGTATAGAACAAAATATAGTATGTCAGAGCAAGGGGAATAAAAAAATGGTCTCAGGGCTATTTTCTTATGAAATGTCAAGGTCACCAATATTTGTTTTTAACCCTTTGGATGCTGGTACGCTCAGGAATTATTATGCAAATAGTGCTGAAAGAATTCTTGTAAGAATAAAGAGTTTCGGAAACAAGACATTACATCAACTTTTTCATGTTTTTAATTATATTCATGCATCACAGTCATTTTGATGAGCTGAAACAATTGTTTTTTCTTGGCACTCGAAGTTTGAATAGAAATGCATACATTATCACTTATTAAATATTGGAGTTGAAATTAATGCTTTGTCATGTATTACGATACGACCTTGAATTAATCTTTATCATGAAAGTTTGGCATTAACCCCATTTGTATCATTGGCGCACATGTACATATGTATATGCGCACATTCAGAATATGTGTGAAGAGCATGAAAAAAAGTTTGAAGATACGGGCAGATCTTTCATTCTTTCGTATCATGCAGATGAGTTAAACAGGAAACTCTATGTATACATTTATAGTATCTGATGAACTAGATGAATTTATGCATTCGGTAGAATTTACTATCGATGCTCAAGATTTCGCACATCCAGCACGTTGGTCTGTTGAAGAACTCTTGAGATCATTTGGTGTTCATGGAGTGATGTATACCTCTGCTTCAAACATTTCTTTCTATGAATTTTGCTTCCACAAACAAGTCCCACAAATAAAAATATAGACAAACATTCCGTTGCATCCTGAAGTAATTTTATGTATTCGACGGTTTTATATATTTTATTTGATAATACATAGGGTAATGCTACTAGTAATCGACCAGATGAGGTTAACAGTAGATTCAATCTCTTTGTAAAATTACTTAAGAGGAACCTAACAATTGGAAAATGGTGTAAAACATTGAAAAAGTATTAAACTTATGGAAAATGTACAATTTTTAGGTCAAAACATGAACTGAAACCGATACACCGATATTTAAATGATATTGATTGAAATAGTAAGTCGACCATGCAAGGCTTGGAATCGACCACAATTAACCGTAGCAAATATAATAAATATCTACATTTTATTTCCTCTTCGTTTGCCCATTATATCAGATGTAAGAAATTTGAGTATTGAAGGTCATAATAATATGATTTTTTCTTATTTAACGATTAACGAACTTACATAATTACTCAATACTCGATATAATATAGTTTGAACTAACCATTTAAAACTATTTAATACGTAAAACATAAAGTTTAAAATATAAAACTTATAATAATAATAAAAATAATTATATTTTTGATAATGAATAACAGGTTAGTTTAGTTTTAATGATTTTTTTTGTAATACGCCGTACATTTTGTATACTTTTTAGAAAATTTATGATGGGAATAAAGCATTTCTTTTGCATCACTATTTTTCCTCGCAATATTTTATGATACACAACACTTGTGAAAAAAATTTACTAATGAATGAGTTTATTAATAAAAAATTTTACAAAATAGTTGTTTTTAAGGAATTTTAAATGTAAAAGATAGCATTGGATAAGTTCTGGCCGATTACTAAGTCTCATTGAAACTAGCATGAGCTTCACTAGTCAACTTGGCTGGTGGAAAACTAAGAATTCATTGAAGAAATTACCTTCACACAACATATCAAGACTAATAAATTGTAATGTTAGAATTTCCATATCATTTTGGTTATTAACCACAAATATTTGGCATAATTACCCACTGTGTAATATTTTTGGCATACCTAACAACTTGTGATAAGTACATTACAGAATCCTGTCATCAGACTGTTACAAAATTGCTTTCTAAGCATAGTAAGTAGAAAGTTATTGAAGATACACATTACATGCTGCTATGATTGACACTTTAGGATTCAAGTACACTTAAAGCTTTTTCTTGTTAAAAATTTTATATCAGCATTATTTAAAAATTCTACAATGTGATATGGTCATCTCCGTATTAATCCTCATCTCAACATCGCTCACTCTGTATGAAGAATACAAATGTGTAGTTGCTCTGAAAAACCTTCATGACCTTCATAACTGAAAAAATTACTTTTGTCAAAAGATTTTTCAACTATTTTGTTCGCTGAAAGCAGTTACGTTATATTCTACATATTTTCTAACATATTCAAAATTAAGAATGTGAGTGTTTATGTATCTGATTCATATATGATTTAAATACATATTTCCTCTATACTACAATATCTACATACATATATATGTAGATTATTTAACTTACATTATCTATGAACATGTGTATGGTAAATATAATAAAACATTGTTTACAAATAATAGTAGAAGAGGCACATTCTTACATGGAATAATGACATTTTCAATAACAGGGAATTAACCATGCAATTACAATGTCTATATGCCTATGATGATTGTCTTCTTAACTAAACAGCGTAAGTCTTAGACTCTCACTTGCCCTTAATTCTTTATGTTTAAAAGTTAGCATATTTGGTGAAAGATTAAAAAACCTTCCATGTTCATGCATGTAGTCCATTAGTAATAAGCAGCCTGAATATCTCCTGGTATGTTAATGTTGCAAAAAATATGTTAACACAAGATAGATGATTTGAAGGTACAATCTCCAATGACTTTGAACAAAATGGCCCGAGGCTAATAATTCTGATTACATTGTTTGGGTTTTAAACCATCTAGATGCATCTTTTTGTACTTTCAACTTAATTAAAGATATGAGATGACTTAATCTAATCATCCTGTATTTTTGACATGTACAGAATTTGGACACTACTACATTAACACATTGTATATAAGTCAGACACATCTTGTATTTGGTTAACCATATGTTAAAGGTAATTCATGAAGCATTTTATTTTTCATTCAACAGTTTCTTAACTAATCAAAAAATGTGCAGGCCTAAAAGCCAATTGTATAAACAAAACACCATACACAATGTGTTAACATCAGGTATGATAAATAAACTATGAAAATAAACTAAATCAGTTTTGGAAGTTTTATTATAAATATGATTTCACATGTCAACCATACAAATTTGTTGCTAATTGCTGGCAAACCACTCTTAAAATTTTAATCAACAGTAATGTTAGCAAAAATGATCACTATCCTAACATTGAAGGATTGAATACTTATTTTCTATAGCAATTTTATTACTGACTTAACGCACATACTACCAACATATGTATTATCATCATAAAGCATCTGCTACGAATAACATATGATTGTTAATTTTGACAGACTGACATATAAGACAACTCAAACCGCACATGCTGCAAAAGAAAATTTAACATTCTTGATCGAGCATTTGTTTCGTAACTGATTATATACTAGTTCAAAACATCGATGTATTTAAACTTTGGGGTTAAATTTGAGATGTTATAAAGTTATTAACCTAAGGTTGGAGAAAATCATGTAAAAACTCTAAAAACTAAAGGACAAATACGTAATTTTATGATTTTCAGTATTACTTACTTGCTTAATTGCATTAATGCAAGATTGTGGCGAGAATCCTGCCATTTTCTGTGCAAATATTTACAGTATTTTTTGTATTATGTAATAATATATATGGCAAATAAAAAACATTAATCCCTTAGCTTCGTGGCTGTAGAAAGAACCAATAAGACTACTGTGGTGAAATATAGAAACTGATAGGACAACGCTGATTCTAGATCATACTTGTATATAGGTGATGGAACGTAAAATTCGCGTTACCAACTTCAAAAAACAATATAGAGACAAGAGCTATAAGCGGGAAAATAACTGATCTGTATGTAACTGGCACAGACTCTGTGGTAACTGGATTTGATATACCGTACTGTGGATTCGGCCAAATTGGCGCAGTAGGTGGCGCCAAAGCAATCGCTGACCTACATATTTTGAACAAACTAGATGAAACTCGCGAACTTTTTTAAAATTTCAAATCTTTTATTTAAAATTACCCGAGTATATCGAAATTAAATGAATGTTTTTTTTTGTATATTTTGTCTGGAAAATAATAAATCGCAGAATAACTTTCTTTTTCAATATAAACAGAATATAATGTACTATATTCATCTTTTCACGAATGCAGAGTATATGTTTTACGTAATTTTTTACGTTTTACAAAATCGCGAAAAGCAAATTCACTTGTGTTGTGTCGCAATTTCAGCTCATGAGACCACCGGAGGTATAATCCAGGTTTCAACTTTCTTTTCCCATGCCTTTTTTATTGCAAGTACTGCTGACATATGTTGAGCAAAATTTAACACTTTTCTGTTATTTAAAACGTTTTACAAGTCTGGTATTTATTACAAGCTTCTACAGAAAGGTTTAGTCTGGGACTTTATAGGGCTGAACAAGAATTACCAGGAGCGGTGGAGATAACCCATGTCAATGAAGGACGTGTGTACCTCCGCCCTGTATTAATTGTTTAGAACCAATCAGTAAAGTCTCGGACCTAGCTGTTTAACAATGACAGTTTTTCCATCCGTACGAGTCAACAAATTATATTAATTTTTTAGTAGGCGACCTATCCCTCCAACCGACTAAGAATCTTCTTCCAAGCAATACACTAAGAAGAATAATATTAGCGAAAGGACTCCGGCCACTGCGGTTATGAATATCTACTGTTACATTGTGAGTTAGCTCGTCAAGTTGTGAAGCAGCATCGATAATATATATTTCATACTCATCGCATCTACTTTTTGATTCACACGTTCGCCCACTACTGTCGTATGAAGTGATCAGCGTATAGATTTGTATACCGGGTGAGTCACGCAACGTGACGATTCAAAATAACTCAAAATATGTACTGTACGAAAGAATGTTTCAGACAAAAGTTGCACGGTTACAAAGGGGGCATTCAAAAGTTTGATGGGTTTTATGTTGTTTGACTTCTGTATCGAGAATTGGAGGTCACCTTCATTTTTTTAAATGTAATACCTAAATTTTCTTTCTGAATTCTGGTAAAGCATCGAATTCTGCATAAAAAAACATTACACTATGTAGGGTCTAAAATGAATAATTACTGAGAGATTCGGGAGAGATTAGTAGATAGCATCGGAAAGGACAAATATTTCTCGGCATTCGATCTGGCTTCCGGATTCCATCAATTAGAAATGAAGGAAGAAGACAAACATAAAATAGCATTCTCAACACCTTCTGGGCACTACGAATGCCATGGTCATTCAACGGGACAAAGGGCTGCCGTTATGCTGATACTACATTGTCAAACGTGTTAGGAACGGCACATCTTCTAATAGACCTGGGAGCGTTTCATATAGAAATGTGGAGTATTTTCGACCTGTTAATGATCCATTGATGAAGTAAGGTCTAATGATTTGATAATGATAACAGTCCCGTTGAATGAGCATGCCTTGTAATGCAGGATAATTTATTTGCGAATCTCTCAGTAATTATTCATTTTAGATCCTACATAGTGTAATGTTTTTTATGCAGAATTCGATGCTTTACCAGAATTCAGAAAGAAAATTTAGGTATTACATTTAAAAAAATGAAGGTGACCTCCAATTCTCGATAAGGAAGTCAAACAGCATAAAACCCATCAAACTTTTGAATACCCCCTTTGTAACCGTGCAACTTTTGTCCGAAACATTTTTTCGTACAGTACATATTTTATGAGTTATTTTGAATCGTCACGTTGTGTGACTCACCCGGTATAGTTGCAATATAATTATTAACTGTCAACTTTTCAAGTTTGTTCACGCCCACTCCCCAAAAGCAGGTACTACGAGTTTATTCTCCAAGTACTGAACATCGTCTAGTTAAAAGGCAACAAAACGAAGCTAGAACAATCAACTTGTATGAAATAATTCTAATAAAAAATATGCCGAATGAATTGAAGGATCAACGTGATTCATTGGCTTTTACGAGGAGCGCGAGCACAACCGTGCCGCACTTTTTAAGCATGCAAACGGTATTGAGAAAAGAAGGGGGAGACATCACCGCCGCGCTCTACGCAAAAAACCTTCACTACTCCATGGATGAACTCACATTGAGATTCTCACTCTCCCTCTCTCTCCCACTCTCACTCTCCCTTTTCACGAGATGCTCGAAACCCATGTGGTCTAGTAGTCCTTTCATGTAGATAATTTCTTGTGAAAGTTCCATCGTTGATAAAACAATGGAATATTGCTTGGTGCTCCTCCAGCTGATTGGACTGATTGGACGGACAGGATTAAAATGTTTCCTGTACACGATCTCCTGTCGTCCGTATCCCCTGCACAGTCTCAATTTGAGTAGGCCCTCAGTTTTTCTTTATCTTTGACGTATATAATACCATGCTACATGTAAGTCATTACCTCCAGATATCGTAGTGCTCGCAATAAGCCGATGCGTCTCACATGGATTTGTGAAGAAGCGGCTCAACATACTAGCCGCGGAAGCAATGTTTGGACGATTGCGAGGTAAATTAATCCGCCCAATAGTTCTCTGCAGGGGCAATGTCGTACTTCCTGACTTTCTTCCGGGGTTTGAGGACTCATTTCTTTGGTAATTTTTGTATTAGATTCGGTTGGAGTCGAAACTGTTTTTGTGTTCGACCTTCTCGCTCAATGTTGATTCCTAGGATCTTGTGCACCGGACCGAGGTCCTTCATTTCGAATGATGATTTCATGCTTGATTTAACTGCTTCAAGCAGTTGGCTTCTCCAATTTGCGGGGTGCCAAAATCAGATCATCCACATAAATAATGACGATCACTCTATCTTCTATTACTCCAAATGCGTAGACACATGGGTCAGCGATTGTTTGCCGCCCTCCATTCTTCACAATGTAGTTATCCAACTTTCTGTGCCATTTCTGGCCTGATTGTTTCAATCCGTATAACGGCTTTAATAGTTTGGTAACCATTTCTTCGTACCCTCGTCAAGTGAACATTTCAGGCTGTACCATATAAACTTCTTCGGATAATTCACGCTCTGTAAGCTGCCACTACGTCCATCTGGTGTACGTGCATCTCCTCCTGCATGTTTGCTACGAGTAAGGCGCGCATCGTTTCGTATCTAGCTACAGAAGCAAAGATTTCTTCATAGTCTATCCTGAATCTTTGTGTGTGTCCTCACGCGACTCGCTTTGTATTTTATGAATTCTCCTTCTGGCGTCAACTTCGTTTTAAGTACCCATTTATTTGTTAGAACCTTTCTGTCAACTGGTCTTGGTACGAGAGCCCATGTTTCGTTTTCTTGTAGGCTATCATACTTGGCACTCGTGGCTTTTAGTCATGCTTCTCTGTCTTCTCGACTTAAAGCGTCAGACACTGATGTGGGCTCGAAACCTTCCACATTGTTTTTTTGGTACACCTGTCTAGGTCTCTCTCGTTGGCCTATCCTGACAATTCTTGAACAACCGAATCCACGTTTTGTTCCTTCATTTATCACTTCCTTTTCGACGTCTTTGTTGTTTGACTTTTCTTTGTTTGATGGTTTTTCTGATTCATCATCATTTTTATCTTTTTCTTTGTTTCCCTCGTTTTCCTTTTCGGCGGATATCTCAAGGACTACAAATAACTCCCACATCCCGTATTCGTATCCAGTTAATATGTACTCATCGCCTTGTACTCAACTCCGTTTTGCTGCGGCATGTACTGGACAGTCAGTTGATGCACTATTCCTTCTTCCTTGAGAACGTTTTTAAACTCTGTTGAAAGGTATTCCTGTCTGTTGTCTGTACAAATTTTCGTTATTTTTCGACCCGATTGTTTCTCTGCTTTTTGCTTGAAATCCTTAAATGCTTGGTTGACGTCTGAATGGTTTCGGAGTGTACTCACTTCCGTGCGTCTCGAGAAATTGTCAATAAATGTGACGAAATACGTCGTTGTTCCTAGCGATTCAGTACCGCATCGGACCACATATGTCCAAATGGATCAAACTCAGAACTTCTTTTTCTCTATTTTCGGACCTCCTAAATTGTTGTACATGAATTTTGCACCTTGTGAGGGATATCCAAGGATGAGGCCTAAGATGAGAGGCCTCACTGGGATGGAGGGGCAGCGAAAAAATAACTTAGGCGGGAGCGTATTCGGTTATTAGACGAACCTTTATTCTAGCGTCCGCTCGCTCGCTCGTCGTCAGCCAAACTCATCTCTCGGTTTCCGTGTCGCGCTAGATCCGGCGGCGGCAGATGAGCGTTCGGCGTGACAATCGCCTAATAGACGAAATGTGCCCATGCCGCGCGAATTCGAAAACCTCTCTACGCCTACATTTGCACATATCTCGCAATTAATCGTGTTTAATTTCTGTGAAAAGTACATACATTTAACCATTTCATCGCCGTTACGAACCGAACCGTAATTGGATGTTAGAGGGTTAAATATTAATATAATCATTTTGTTGTTGAGAGATCTGGTGGTTTATTGTATTGTTTATGGTAGCGTGATGATAGCCGGAGAGCGATTTAAAAACTTTGAATTGAAAATGGTTCGGAGCAACAGTTAAATAAAACTAAACTTAACTAAACTGACTGACTAAAACTAAGAACTTACTAACTATTAGACTACGATTATTACATTGAGGGTGTTTGGGTTTGTAGTCCCGAAGGAAAACTCGGGACTCTTCGGAAAAGTGAGGATGGGAGGTGGTTGTGGTGGTGGTAGGATTTGGTAGTCCTACGTATACTGGTAAGTGATAATAATGATAATAAAAATAATAATAATGGTTGTAGAGGGATTACGTCCGTGGGACATAACATTCGCTTTTCATATTTTTCAGATCGCTGATATTCACGTGCCCGTTTCTTTTGTGCTATTTTCCCGAATTCGCGTCGGTTACGTCACTTGTCAACGTCGCATGCTCGTTCTTTTCATCAACAATGTACAGCTGATTCTTTTTCGTCGCCGTTAAGACAGCTTTTCCTTCCCAGATAGTGCTACTCAAAAAAGAAAAAGAAAAAAGCCATGGAAATGAAAAACCAGAAAAAATACCAGAAGAAAGTAACATGGAAATCGTGTACACACAATACATAGACTCGGATACGGAGGAATCACCGATACAGACAAGGACACAGACGCGAGAACAAGAGCCAAAGCGATCTGAAATACATGATTTTTATAAAACATTACAGAGTACAGCGGTTTTTAAACCCACAACGAGTAAACAAAATGAAACTATACAACTTGCAAGGCTTGAACGATCAAGATCTAGTAACGAAACCAGGGGAAATTACAGATCAACTAAAAATACAGATGGCACAATTACAAAACATTATGCAAATGCATAGACAAAAGACCGTGGATACATATTCAGAAATGGCGGCGAAGGGGTTCCTAGCTAACAAAACCGACACGGGAAGCACACAGGAACAACCGGAAATACAAAAGGACAGACCAAGACAAACAGGAAACAATATGCAAAATACCGAAACTATAAATATAACAAATAATAGTAACTCATACCAGGAAATACTAAGAAAGGTTAAGACGACAATAGACCCAGTGAGTACGACTATGGAAGTAGACATACTGTCAATAAGGAAAGCAACAGAAGGAAAATTAGAACTCAGAATTAGAAAATTAAAAAACTCAAAATTAAAATTAAAAAATTAGAAAATTAAAAAACTCAGGGAGACCTTGGAGGATAAAATAAAAGAGGCCGAAATAAAGACGGTATGCCTATATGCATTTGTGCATATATGCGACCTTGATGACGAAACCACAGAAGAAGAGATTAAAAGAGACCTGAGAAAACTAGAATATATTAATATATCTGACGTTACAATTACCTCGTTGAGACCTGTCTTCAGGATTACACAGAAGGCAACATTAAAGTTACCAAAACAGGAAGCTATCAAACTAACACAGCAAAACAGAGTGAAGATTAGATATGTATGCTGTAGAGTGATACTAAGGGCATTTGACACCAGATGTTATAGATGTGGCGAAACTGGCCATGCTATAAAAGAATGCAAGGGCGAAGACAAAAGGGGCGTGTGTTTTCGTTGCGGAGAGAAAGGACATATGGCGAAGGAATGTCCGGAAAAAAACAAAGCTAAAGAGTAAGAAGGAACCAAACAAGGATATAAAAGTGATACGAATAAACATAAATAGATCCAGACCAGCACACGATTTACTACACGCGACTGCTTGCGAAGAGAACATCGACGTGGCAATAATATCAGAGCCAAACAAAAGGAGAACGGAGCATGAACAAATAATAACAGACACAGAACGGGACGCGGCAATATGGATACTGAATAAAACTCTCCCCATACAAGGAATCAAGAAAGGACAAGGTTGGGTTGCAGTAAAAGTTAGAGATGTATATATGTATAGTGTATACATCTCCCCTAACTCCACAATGGATAGCTATAGAAGAGTTATCGACAGTTTGAATGGAGCAATAGGTGATAGAGCAGGATATACCGTAGTGGGAGGTGATCTAAATGCCAAACCTACGGAGTGGGGATCCTCCCATACGGACTGCAGGGGACGATATTTAGAAGACTGGATATCATCAAGGGGATATAGTGTGGCAAATAGGGGTGGAGACCCTACCATAGTTAGGAGAGGATACCATAACGTCCTGGATGTAACAATAATATCTGAAGACCTAATAAACAGACTTAGAGGGTGGAAAGTAAGAAAGGAGGAATTCAATACAGACCACAGAGCAATAAATTACGAAATAAAAAACAAGAGCAGTGAGGAAAGAGGGGGAGGAAACAAAACACGGGAGCTAGAGAGAGGCTGGATTCTCGAAGAAGAAAAATTAGAAAGATATATTAAGAACTTAGACGAAGTGACCACAGGAATGGAAAACATAGATACAGAAAATATAGGAGAAATAATTACAAGAGTGATGAACATGACCTTTAGACGTAGAAGACAGCATGCGAGACTCAGACCTGTATATTGGTGGACGGAACAAATTAGAATCCTAAGAGAAAGGTGTAAGCAGGCTAGAAGAATGTACACAAGGAAAAATGGAAGAAACGGACAACGAAGTGAGGAAGAATATACAAGGTTTAAGGAAGCCCAAACTGAACTTAAATGGGAGATTAAAAGGACAAAATTAAAATGCTGGAAGACGATATGCGACGAGGCAGATAAGAACCTATGGGGCGATGCATACAAGATTTTGATGGGGAAGTTTAAGAGACTCAGACCTACGGTGCAAATAGAGCAGTTGAGGGATATAGTGAAAGAGCTCTCCCCAAAAGGAAAACCCTTTAGGAGAGAAATCCAAAAGAATCTTGTATGCACACCTTTCAATGTTGAGGAGCTTATGAGTGCTGCTAAAAAACTTAGGCGGAAAAGAACCCCAGGACCGGATGGGGTAAGTGTGGAAATTGTACAACTCACGGTCCAACATATGCCACAAAAGTTGCTACAAGTGTACAATGGAGCCCTACAAGCTGGCAACTTCCCCAATAAATGGAAGAGGGCATTGCTGGTTCTGATAAGGAAGCCCGGGAAGACTGATGACAGGGCGTCGTCTTTTAGACCACTGTGTCTGACGGACGTCCTTGGAAAACTTTTTGAGCACATGCTACTAGGTAGGCTTAATGCAGAACTAGAGGAAAAAAGAGCAATTTCCCAGTATCAGTTTGGCTTCAGAAAAGGAAGGTCAACGTTAGACGCAATAAAGGCGGTAATGAAAAAAGTTAAGGATGCGACAGAAAGACCTGCCTCATCAAGAATGATCCCATGCGTTGTAACGTTCGATGTAAAGAACGCATTTAACACAGCGTCATGGGAAAAAATCCTTGAGAACCTGAGGGAAATAGGAATTTCACCCTATCTTAGGAACATCATTCAAGAATATTTGAATGAAGGTACTCTTATTATTAAGGCGGAGGAAGAAATTGAGACCTATCCAGTGACATGTGGAGTTCCACAGGGATCGGTATTGAGACCCCCCTGTGGAACATTCTCTACGACAAGATAGTCAGTATGGATATAAGGAAAAATGCGCAAATATATGCCTATGCGGATGATATAGTCCTGGTCACTATAGAAAAGAACACGGAGAAACTTGAGCAGATCATAAACCGGGCGATAAAAATTATCGCAGAAATGATAAAGAAAATGGACTTAAAGCTCTGCCCCGAAAAAACGGAGGCATTGGTGATTAAAGGTAGAAGGAAACTAGAGAAAATGGAGCTAAGAGTTGAGGACTATATCATCCCGATCAAGACTGAAATCAAATATCTGGGTATATATCTTGACGCACACCAGAATTTTATCCCAAACTCATTGAAGGCCAAGGATAGAGCACATAAAAAGTGCCAAATATTAGCTAGAATGATGCCTAATATAGGAGGACCACGGGAACAAAAAAGAAAACTGCTGTACACGGTAGGAATGTCTACCCTGCTGTATGGAAACGAGATTTGGGCCACATCCTTGAAGTATAAGGCGGTGCTAAACAATCTAGAATCTATCCAACGGAAATTTGCACTAAGGATAGCATGCGCATACCATACAGTGTCCAAAGACTCCATCTTAGTGATTACGGGGCGTCTACCAATAAGATTACTTATAGAGGAGCTGGAGGGAATCCGAAAAGGGAAGGATAAGGCCCAAGTCACGAAAAGGATCAGGGAGAAATGGTAAGATGAATGGGACAAGATTATCCCAAATTGGACTAAGACCCTAATACCGAACATTGGGAAATGGGTCAACAGAACACACGGACAACTAGATTCGCTAGATTTCGCAGCTAGGACAACTAGATTTCGCAGTTCAATCGTCTAACGGTGCGAAACGTGTATGACCGTCGGCGGTTGACGTATTGAACAATCGTCATAAGTACAGTTTTTTGCAGTGTATTCAGTGCAATTGGTGTTTAAGAATGTGCACGTATTCGGAATTTATTTGGTTCGATTGTTCGAGTTGAATAAAGTAAGCCATTAAAAAATTTCAAGCGATTCGAATATTCTAGCCCTCGTAAGTTTTCGAGTTACTTGGAGATAAATATTCGACATGTAAATATTCGAATTATTAGTGTGGACGTTTCTAAGTTAGCATTATTAGCAATAAACTTCCTCGAAATAATTACTTTCCATTTACCAAGTGAAAAATTATTTTCTAATGCAGGAAACGTCGTCACCAATAATTCGGATATTTACGAATAACTCGAAAGTTGGAAATCTATTGGAATATGTAAAGTTTAAAAAGGTTTAGTCAGCTGTATCCTATGTACACGGCACTGAGTCGATGACGATCACCGTGCCACTGACCGCATCGGACAACTGTCAGCAGCCGAATGTGGGTCACGTTGTCTACATATTGCATACCTGTAGGCGGATATTCAAACGGCTGTAACTTCAACAATAATCATCAGAGACCACAGGTATATTATTGAAAGTTGCTTATTTTTACTTCATCTATACGCTCCTTGAGTTTGGACCAATGTCATAGAAACACCCTGTATCGGCGGTGAATACACGAGCAGGAGCGGGGAGAAAAGGCGCCGGTGATGATGGCTTCACGCAAAAATCTCGCCCTCGAAGCAAATGATGCCTCCAAAGCGCCAATCCGACTGAGAACCAGTGTACAGCAGCACGCTGCCCTAGCCAAGTCGACGACAGAGAATGCTCTTCACAGAGCACGGCGTAGAAAATTAACGCCGGTCTTGCTCACACCGTAAATTATACGAGAAACGTAGCACGTGACACGTAGTTACCAAAAAACGGTAACAATACTTTGATGCATCACGTCGGGGTCACCAATATGGGGATTACACCCATGTACACTCAGCCTACTCGAAGAGAAAGGTTGAGGTACCCAATAAATGAATAAACTCAGAGTCACCTTTTTAAAACACGTTCTTTCTCGATGGTTGAGTAAACCAAGATGGCGAGTCCGGTTCGGCGGTCTCCCGCTAGAAGCCGTAACGATGACTCCCACTTCCATCCATCCGGGGGTGGGGGAACCGAGTTCCCACACCCTGTTGACCCTAGCGTTACCTCCGGGCCCGCGGGTGAACGATAATTACCCGGTCACACCGGTAACCAAGAGAAACATCCCGTGATGCCGGTCTGCGGAGGTCTTCATACAGGGGTTGATCGGCTCTTCTCTCCTCTTTTGGGCGAGACGGTTCCCTATCCATATAATATCGCACCCGAATACGCTCTCGAAAAGTTGCTTATTTTTACTTCATCTATACGCTCCTTTAGTTTGGACCAATGTTATAGAAACACCCTGTATATTCGGACGGGATTCATCCTGCGAGGAACCCGGTACAGCATTACTGCGTATAGTTCGCCTTTGTTGTCGGCGTATTTCGCTGAGTTTTTGCGCGTTTTTGGTTCCGCGTATCGTTCTGCGCATCGTCAGACGGTTGTCATTCGTTTTCCGTTACTGCGTCACCACGCACGTGCGCATTGTATTTGTTTCAAAATACGCGTAGTGTGTATTATACTATGGCGGACGGTGCTGAAGGGTCGCTCCCTCAGGGCGGCGAGAACCATGGATCGGATGGCAGGCGAGTTGAAAACTACTGTGTCCCCAAAATTCCGCCGTTCTATCGTGCCGATCCGGCGCTGTGGTTCGCGCAGGCTGAAGCCTCGTTGCGCTCGGCGCACATAACCTCTGAGACATGTAAAGCCGATACGGTTCTTGCAGCATTAGATTTTGAGGTTGCAGCTTCCGTGAGAGACCTCATTATGATGGTTCCGCGTCTGTCGAATATTTACGCGCAGCTTAAGCTTAAGCCGGAGGCGAATATGCGCAAATTGTTGAAGGGACATGTTAGAGGATACACGAGAACTGGCTGGTAAGCAGTTCGTAGCTCAGGATATATATATATTATTGGCTGTCAAAATTTGAACGTTGGATACTGGTAGGGGCAGAACGAACCATATAAGGGCGCGTGTTATCCCAGTGGGGACATTCTTTTGGAGGCTTCGGGAGAGTACACTAGGCGTGTGACGTGATTTTTTTTCTTTTCGCGATCGGTTCATTATCTTCGTTGATAGATAGTAAATTGTTTGTTTTGTTTTCTTCTGATTCAATTAGCATAATAATACGTCGAAAGATTTGTAATAAGTTTTCTTAGAATAAAGATAAAATCTGTGAAACTAAAATACCTTTTAGTTATTTTCTTTACTTCTGATCCTAACAATATATATATGTATATGCGCAATGCGGAATGATTCAGTTGATGGATCGAAGGACCACTCTCAAACTTGAGAGAAATTAAGTTAGTTGAACAGGAAAACAGTGTGTATTAACGGAAGAACTTTGTACAGAGATTATGTAGTGTAACTCCCTTGGGAGTGTGTTGTGTGCTGAATATTGTGGTGAAGTGAAGTGATTTTCCTGTGACGCTGAGCCTTCCTCCAGGACTCGGTGGATGTAAGAATTCTTCCTGGAGGGGGTTGGTTGGGCGTCACAGAGGTTGGAGGTGGTGGATATTGGCAATAGGAATTCTAAGTGTTACCATGTGCGACAGGCCCTTTCGCGCAGATACTCTTCAGTACACTTTATGGCTGGCTCCGCACATGGCCCTTCCAATGTCCATCCGGAATGTTAATATTCGAAGTGTTAAATAATGGTTTTCACGTGTGGACGGCCATGTGCTATGACTTGAGTTAGGATGACCGTCCACCTTGAACCCCACGAATTGATCTATGACCTAACAGGACAAGTCTTGTCTAATAGAAAGCCGTCCCCTGTGCTGAACAGGCTGCGCAACTTGAATAATGGCACTTGCGACGACGCAATCCTTCTGAGCGTGTTCTTGGAGCATCTCCCATCGAGCCATCGTGCGATTCTTGCGGCGACAGGCGTTACTGACTTGGAGAAATTGGCAAGCGTGGCCGATAAAATTGTGGAGAGCTCCGGTTCGCCAGACCGTAATACTTCGGCGGTTGCGCAGAACGTTCTGGCATACTCTCTCGAGGCTGAGATTAATCGTCTTTCTGCTCAGGTTGCTTCGCTGTGTACCGAAGTTAAGATGTTGCAGCGGCAACGCACGTGTTCTGCGACTCCTGCGTCTCGAGGCCTTGCGCGTTCTAAGGATCCTCTGGGTGCGTCGAAATTATGTTTAGCGCACCGTAAATACCCCAACAACCCGACGTCGTGCAGGGTTTGGTACGAAAAGTATTCATCGTTCAAGTCGAGAAACTAAGTATGCCTTCCGTTTCTGAGACGGGTGCAGAAGGTTCATTTGTAACGTCCCGTCTCCATGTTCATGACCGTGTTTCCGGTCACCTGTTCCTTATTGACACGGGAACAGATCGTTCGTTGGTGCCGGCTAACCCCGCGATTTGTGGTAAGCCGACCGGATTTAAATTATTTTCGTCCAACGATTCGGCTATCGACACGTTCGCCGGATCCTTCCGATCGATGGATTTAGGTTTACGGCGTTCTATTAATTGGAATTTTTGTATCGCCGCGATACCCCAAGCGATTATAGGTGCGGATCTTCTGAAACACTATGGTCTCCTGGTTGACCTCCGCCGAAACCGGTTGATAGACTCAAGTACAAGCGTTTATGCGATCGCCACCCCGCGCCCCGCGTCAAGTCATACCGTAGGCACGGTTATGCCTAAGTCGCGTTTTTCTGGGATTCTCAAGGGCTTCCCTGATCTGTCCGGCGCATCTAATGTGGCGCCGACCAAGTCCGCTGATATGTTTCATCACATCCTAACTACCGGTCCTCCGGTGTCTGAAAGGCCTCGTCGGTTAAATCCGGAAAAGCTCAAGGCGGCAAAGAGCGAATTTAAAGCGCTCGTTGAAGCGAGTATCTGTCGCCCTTCTTCCCGTCCGTGGGCCAGTCCCATACACAGTCCTGAAGAAGGACGGCACGTGGCATATCTGCGGAGACTATAGGGGATTGAATAGACAGACCATTCCGGATAAATATCCTACTCCTTATCTCCATGATTTCTCGTCAAATCTATAAGAGAAATGTATTTTTTCCTCGCTAGACCTATTTAAGGCCTACAATCAGATTCCCGTGGCCCCTGAGGATGTTGAGAAGACCGCTGTGACGTTGCCTTTTGGGCTATTCTTGGGCTTGCGTTCTTTTCGCAGAAATTTTCACCTGCTCAAACTAAATATAGTGCTTACGATCGCGAGCTAACTGCTATTTTTGAGGCAGTAAAGCACTTTAGGTACTTTGTTGAAGGTCGTGCGTTCACCATATTGACCGACCACAAGTCTCTAGTTTATGCGTTCCTCCAACGTCCGGAAAAGGCTTCACCGGGTCAGACTCGTCAATTGTCGTACATTGCTCAGTTCACGACCACAATTTCGTACATCCCTGGTTCGGATAATGTCGTTGCCGACACTTTATCGAGAGTAAATGAACTTCGTTTGCCACTCGAGATTAACCTCGGGGAAATTGCGGAAAAGCAGGCGTTCGATGAGCAGTTGAAGCTCATCTGCGAGTCTTTAGATTTCCCTCTGAAACTGAAGAAACTGACTTGGGGACCGAATCATGTCGCGATTTTTTGTGAGATTTCCGGCAAGTCTATTCGACCGTATGTTCCCTCTAGTATCCGCGTGGTCGTGTTCGATTTGTTCCATAATCCCGCCCATCCTGGTGCGAGGGTGTATGACCGTCAATTATGACAGCGTTACGTGTGGCCGGACATGAATCGCGATATTGCTCGGTGGTGCAAATCTTGCATCAAGTGCCAACAGGCCAAGGT
Organism: Hedychridium roseum; assembly: GCA_963989215.1. NCBI lineage: Eukaryota > Metazoa > Arthropoda > Insecta > Hymenoptera > Chrysididae > Hedychridium > Hedychridium roseum. The sequence continues at coordinate 1,526,056 of OZ022312.1, read as the reverse complement.
CTCGCGGCATAATAACCACTTATCGGAGCACTTCGTAGCTCCGGATGGTCGGTTCCGGACCATGTCCATTTGGACATTGTTGGACCACTGCCGCCTTCAGACGGTTTTGTATATTGTTTAACGCTGATCGATCGTTTTTCCCGTTGGGTAGAAGCGGTTATGTTAAGGGATACTACGGCTATGTCTGTCGCGAGAGCGTTTTTCGAGACGTGGGTCTCCCGCTATGGCGCGCCGAAAGTTTGACGACGGATCAGGTGGCCCAGTTTGAATCACGTCTCTTTTCGGCGTTATTATCGCTTATTGGCTGCGATCGTATTCGTATGTCCCCCTATCATCCTGCGTCGAACGGCATGATAGAGCGTTGGCACCGCATGTTTAAGGCCGCAATTATGTGTCACACTCGCAACGAATGATCGCGTGTATTGCCAATGGTGTTGTTGAGCTTGCGATCGCATGTGCGTGCGGATGTCGGAGTGTCCCCGGCCGAGTTTATGTTTGGTACGTGTTAAGTCATAGATCAATTCGTGGGGTTCAAGGTGGGCGGTCATCCTGACTCAAGTCACAGCACATGGCCGTCCACACGTGAAAACCATAATTCTAACACTTCCTCGGATCTTAATATTTCGCATGGACATTGGAAGGGCCATGTGCGGAGCCAGCCATAAAGTGTACTGGAGAGTACCTGGGCGAAAGGGCCTGCCGCACATGGTAACACTTAAAATTCCTATTGCCAATGTCCACCACCTCCATCCTCTGTGACGCCCAAGCAACCCCCTCCAGGAAGGATTCTCACATGCACCGAGTCCTGAAGGAAGGCTCAGCGTCACAGGAACTTCACTACACGACAACACTCAGCACATAACACACTCCCAAGGGAGTTACACCACAATTCTCTGTACCAAAGTTCTTCTGTCAATATACACTGTTTTTTCCTGTTCAACTGCCTTCATTTTCTCTCAAGTCTGAGAGTGGTCCTTCGATTCATCACTTAATAATCCCGCATTTTACACACACATCCATACATATTCCTGAGCTACGAACTGCTTACCAGCCAGTTCCCGTGTACGCTCTAACAGTACGACTCTGCGTCTGCCAGGGGAGTTTTTCCTTCCGGAGGATCTCTCGTCCGATCCGAATGTATTCCTCGAGGAATTCAAAAAGTACATGCGCGAGGTGCGACCTTCGCCCGTTGTTCACAATCACAACAAGCGTGTCTTTGTCTTTAAAGAACTGCATTCGTGCACACACGTGTTCTTGCGGCGTATGGCCAAGAAGGCGCTCGAACAGCCGTACTCTGGACCGCATAAAATTGTTAGGCGAGTCTCGGAGCACGTTTATATGATCGATGCTGATAGTTCGGAGTACACTGTGTCTACGGATTTGTTAAAACCGGCGTTCTTTTTATCAGAAACCCCAGATGACGCGATGCCTGGCACTTTTAGTTGTAATGGCCACGTCGGCCAATAACGTCCGGTCCTACGGACGTATGCCAGGAAGTCTGTATCGTTCGCGCCGAATGTATCTTAGTAATTAAGTTTTTGTTAGTCGCGTGTATATATATTTATATTGTGTTTATCTATATAGTTATTTTTGTTTAAATAAAATATATTGTTCACACTCGGGGGAGAGTATCTGGGGACTCGGTTCCCCCACCCTCGGACGTCGAGAGTGGGAGTCGTCGTTATGGCTTCTGGTGGGAGACCGCCGAACCGGACTCGCCATCTTGGTTTACTCAGCCGTCGAGAACGAACGTATTTTAAAAAGGTGACTCTGAGTTTATTCATTTATTGGGTACCTCAACCCTTCTCTTCGAGTAGGCTGAGTGTACATGGGTGTAATCCCCATAAGATAGATAGATGATAGATGATTTTATTTATACCTATTACAATGTTAGGCAATACAGAGTATAACAGTATATGTAACACTCGTAAGTGTAACACACGAGTATAGAAATGCAAGAAATACAAGAATTACAAGAATTACAAGAATGATGCAAAGAATACAAGGAAATGAAAGAAAGAAAAATGCAAGCTGACAGCTTTAAAGCGAAAAGGCACACATCTAGGACCTAGGACGCTGCTGCTCTCTCTCGCTCAGCCAAATAACGATGTAAGGCAGTCTTAAAAACGTGCAAACAATCTGCCGTTCTAATGTGACTCGGCAATAGATTCCAGGCTTGTATACCAGCAAAGGAAAACGAGGTCTTGTAGGCTTCTGTACGCACTATAGGGAGTGCCAACTCACCGCGATCTATCCTAGCAGGTAAGTAAAATTCCACATCCCTCTGTACCAACAAGTCCACGAGATAGGATGGACGTCCAGATTGCCTTATAGTATAAATGGTATAGAGAGCTAGGTATAGACGCCTATCTGCTACTGTGAGCCACCCAAGCTCCCTACGGTACGGTGAAATATGAACATCACGCCGAACTCCACAGACGAAACGCACACATGTGTTTAGAAGTCTCTGCAATTTCAAATTAAGACCTTTAGCGAGGTTAAGATAGGCTACACAACAATAGGCGAATAGAGGAAATACAAGTGAGACTACTAGTTGCCATCGAAGAGAAGGCGAGAGAATTTTACGAGACGCTGCAAGCTGCCTTAAAATGCAATGTACTCTACTACAAATCGAGTCGACTTGTACTGTCCACAGGAACTTACAGTCAATCAAGAGTCCTAAATCACGAATAGACTCTGCGTAATGAACGAACTTACCACCAAGTGTAGTCAAAGGAACTCTATGGAGATCCAGTCGAGCAACGAAGGGACCACTACCCACAATTATAGCTTGAGACTTACCAGGATTGAGTTTAAGAGCACAATCACTGGACCAACGGCAAACTGCATCTACGTCTCTATTGACTCTGGCTACCGCTTCAGCAATTTGACGAGGTTCACAATGAAAATATATTTGCAGATCGTCTGCATAGATAAAGTGATTCGTACTAACAAGGACACTGGAAATGTCATTTATGAAAATTGTAAAGAGAAGCGGCCCAAGAACTGATCCCTGGGGAACACCAAGATCTAAAGAGGCCCAGGTGGATAAGTTGCCATCAGAGCCTACAACTGCTTGCGTACGATTCCTCAGATAGGACGACATCCAGCGTAAGACATGCTGTGAAAATCCTAGTTGATGTAATTTCTGAAGCAGAATAGCATGTGGGATCGTATTGAAAGCCTTACTAAAGTCGAAGAGGACTAAGATCGTCAATTTTCTAGCATCGATGTTCCTACGTATATCCTCCGTAAGCCTAAGCAAAGCAGACTGCGTACTATAACCCGGCCTATAGCCAGATTGTCGAGGGTCTAGTAGTTCCCTTCGCTCTAAATAATCTATGACCTGCAAGAGAACAATACGCTCTAAGACTTTCGATAAGAGACACAAATTAGAAATAGGACGTATCTGATTTAGTGAAGAGGGAGATTTTACTTTGCCCAACGGTCTCACTCTAGATTTCTTCCAGGGCGCCGTAAAGGTGGATGTAGACAAAGAGCGATTAAATAAAAGTAAGAGGTAAGGTATTATTACGGGTAAAGAGGTCGCTACATTCGCCAAAGAAAGATCATCGACTCCTTTTGATTAGGATCTGTAATGCTTAATTGCATCATCGAGATTAGTAGGCGAGATGTCTCTGAAATAAAATAACTCGTCACTGTAGGTCGGTGGCGGCAAACTGGAGAAAAACATATCAACCTCCAACGATGAAGAAGGAGATTGAGACACCTCAGAAAAATAACGATTTAATTCCTCCGCAGAAAAGCCTCCACAGTTATTCATAGACTGTGAAGCTATGCCTAAGCTGCGTAGCTCCTGCCACAGAAGACCTGAGTTCTTACTGCTCGACAATCGAGCCTGAAAATAGTCCGCACGAGCTAAAGAGACCGTCTTATGAAAGTGATCTCGAGCTTCACGATAGGCTAACAGCACTGAGTACGATCGAGAGCGTTTGTAAGCTTCATATAAACGATCTCTTGCGTGTCTTAAAGCAAAGAGATCTCTTGTTATCCAAGGTGTTTTTGCACGTTTAACACGAAAACGCGTATAAGGAGCATGCCTATCAAGAACCCCAATGACATTGTTTTGCAAAATGCAAAGCATTGTATCAACTGCCAACGAATCGTCTAGCAGCTGCCAATTGCAAACAGTAAGATCTCGAAGGTATGCTGCAGTATCAAAATTGCGATAGGATCGCGCTTCGTAAAACTCACTGTGCTGAACCTAAGAGGTAGGTTACGGGAGATCATGAGGAGGGGCACGACGCTCCCCGACTCGGGCATCACTGGCAGCGGTTTCCAAAACTCCCGAGATTCTGGTATCGAACGTATCCCGAGTGAGACGTGATATTCTTTTGCCAAACGTATACCGAGGTAGACGCCTTTAAGTAGAGCTAACCGGATATCGCCGAGTGTTACGTCCCACGGACGCAACCCCTCTACAACTCTTATTATTATTATTATTATTATTATTATTACAACTACATAGAGAGGACTACCGAAACCCATAAGGCCCATCCCCACCACTTCCAACCACCACCACAACCATCTCCCACCCTCACTTTTCCAAAGAGTCCCGAGTTTTCCTTCGGGACTACAATCCTAAACACCCTCAGTCTTCATTTAGTCATCTCTTAGTCTTTACTTAGTCTTAGTTAGTTGTAGGTTAGTTGTTAGTAAGTTTTAGTTTAGTTAGGTTAATCAGCACACACTCTTCATTCATCCGCTACAGTTCACTAACCATCCGCTCTCTGGCCATTCCAAGCTACCAAGATTAATAAATAATCTAAACGTTACCAACAAATACGAGTTGAGCAACCATCTATTTTCCAACAACTCCTACTACTACGATCCAAGTCGTAACACCGAGTGTGGACCGAGAATTGGGGACCTACCGCCCGAGAGTCAAGGGGACCATTTTCCACCAAAGGGAGGAATCCGCACCGACGGCTTGTAACTGGCCGAGAACCACGGCCGTTACTTTTTTGGGAGCTTTCCAAGGGCTATCGGTGACAATCCTCCACGAAGGGAGATGACGGCGGGACGGTGAGCGTAGGGTTCTACGTATGTTTCTTGACTCTGTAATGGTACACAACTTAGCCCCAACGAGCATAATCTATTCTTGTTTGTGACTCGGTATAATTACCGTCACGGTCATCGCGAATTATAATTATCAAGAGCTGTCTCTTGCGTTCGAACGGTCAATGTAATTATTTGTTCCCGAAACAGCGTTGAGAACGTTGCCGTTATTTTCGTCTCCTTTCCGGAGGCTGATCTATTAGTTCCGTTAATAGATAATAAACTTTTGTGTTTAAACCTATTCCTCGAGTTAGAAAACATTTTTAACGCCTGGCCACTTCAGTTTCCTAGAGACTCCACCACTCTACCGTACTCGTAGCGAGGCTGAGCTGCCGCAGCAAACGCCTCTCGCCGAACCCGGGAGTTAGAGTTTTTTATTTGACGCGCATTCGCGTCTGGTGGCCAACAAAATATCAAACCATTAGATATTAACGCATTCAAAATTATCGTACCGTATTGCCGTCCCGGAGAAAGCGACGCGGAACTTGTAACGGAACACCGTAGCCGCGAAAAACCGTTATAGTGTTTTTCAGTTTTACTGCTTTTTTAGGGTGTCGGTTTATTGTTGCGTTCAAATTTACATCACCGCCGCCAGCCGTTTTCAAAAATTGATCCGCAGCCGTACAGACTTTGAATTGAACATTACCGTCTATATCTTCGAATCGACGTTTTTCGTTGCGCATGTCTCTTGTCGCGCCGCTGTCAAGACACCATATACCCGATGTTTTAGCGATTTCTGCTTTACACGCGATCACGGTCATTGCATCGCTAGTATAATATGAATTATCGCGTTTTTGTTTTGTTTTTAACCTGCAATTACTGCTCTTATACCCGATTCGTCCACAATTGAAGCATTTCCCATTAAATTTTTGAGTTTTCGCTTTATTATTCAGTTCATGGTTTATCAGTTCATGCTAGACAGTTGATGTGACCGGACGTGTATTACTTTCTCTATATTTTAGAGCATGTTTCTCTCTTTCGATCTCTACTCTCTCTACTCGTTCGATGTATTCGCCTTCTTTGTATTGTAACGTGGCAAACACGTTTGCTCGTTACAAATACCCACCTTACCGACAGGGCCCACCGTAGGGGCAACGTCCCCGAAGATTGCCGAGTGTGTTTCCCGCGCTTTAATCATTATTATGCCGACGGGTAATCAACCGTTTTCGAGAATCCCTATCTATAGCAGCTTTCCAGAATTAAAGAAATCTCCAGACCCATAGATTTTAGGGCTTCCAAGGAATCATATGGAGGACCCCCACCTCATTAAAAAGGGTAGAGTCTCCATACTCCGAAATCCGTCGGAAATGACTCGCCATAGTACGACCTCCATAGTCCCTCCATAGGGACTAATTAGCGGCTGTCTTGCCCGACATATCGCGAGGGGAGAGGAGAGCGGGGTTACAGAGTGGTACCTCGCGAATTCCTACGCAAAACGGAGCAGACTACATTCTCTGTAGCGTGCGAGCAGACTACATTGTTTTGCTTTTATGCGTACAAATAGACGATTTAGCTAGTAGAATCGGTGAGAAGTGGGTGGAAGCGAGCCATTCCAACGAGTAAGGATAGTTTAAGTGCGTACATCGGATGAGTCTTACCCCGGTATCGAACTTATATTGTAAAGGTCGAGGTATCCGCCCAGGAGCCACCTTCCTGCCAATAACTTCTCATTTTTCTGTTCTTTTTTTTCATATTTTCGTCGGTCCTATCGGGACCCCTCGTAGCGGTGCATTGCCCTTGAGTAAGGGACACGGTATTCGGTACGGGGACGTTGTTGCGGCACGGGTCGTCGCGGCCTTGCATGCCGACATCGGTTATTTTAAAGTAATCATAAGCGGGAAGTTGGCTCGTGCTGGGAAGTCCCGTATCTGGCAGAAAGTTCCCCTATGAAAATTTCTCGGCGTTTCCCGGTAGTAATTGGGGAAAAGTAGGTGACCCTGGAAAAGGAGACGGACCCTATATCCTAACGTTTATATGGAAAAAGGGAGTGGCGTGTTGAGTACCCCGCGAATGGTTAAGGGAATCGCGGACCTGCTCGATTAGGATACGCGATGGGCAAGACGTCGGTCTCACAAATTCGTAATCACTCCTTGAGGGGTGAAATACTTAGTTCCAAAGCGGCCAATAATGTGTAAACCTGGGCTTATCAACGAATCGATAGGGAAAACTTCGGTTTCCCCTTGTGAACTTGGACACAGAGAATTGTAGTTTTCCGTTTATTCGCCCTTTTCTATCTCCATCGACTCAGACCTCGAGGCCCTATCCCTCCGCGAAGCTTGAATCACCGAACCACCCCCTCTCCAGACCCTACGGGGGCTGACTAATCGGATTTGCCGGCTCTTAGGGAGACCTGCTGTCCGTAGTAAACTAAAGGGAACAGAAAATTCTCCCATTTTTTCTACGCGGGCGGGTTAACGTGAACGCATGCCTGGCGCCCTCCAAAATACGAAATCCACAGCACGGACCCCCTCAGGCCGAAGGGTTTGATCATCGACCTCGATGTTCCCCAGTTCCCCTGAGACCTGGCTACTAGGCGCACCCCCTCCCCCAGTTACAGTATGGTTCAGTTGACTATACGTTCACTTGAATTTATCAAGACGAGCGCCTTCGCGTCTTTCTTTATCCATACTTGAGGATTCTGTGTCGGTTTTATTTCTGTGCTGTCCACGTGCTGCCACAAGTCATTATACGTAAGGACACTTTTCATTCGGACGATCCACAAGTCACAGTTGCTTTCCGTCAGCTTTTCGATATTTGAGAAGACGTTCGACGCGGCCACCTTTTTACCTCGTTTTTACACACAAACCGATCTTAACCATCGGCGCAGTTAAATTGTACCTGGTCTTATAACTTGTCAGGATATGTGCGGCTTTTATGAGGAGCGCGAAAGCAACCGTGTCGCCCTTTTTCGGCAACCGAACAGTATTGAGAAACGAAGGGGAGGACATCACCGCCACGCTCCACGCAAAAAAACCAGAACTTCACTACTCCAAGGGCGAACCCACATTGAGATTCTCATAAGCGTATTTAACAAAAGGTAAACACAATAAATTTTCATATTCGCGAATTTTATTGAAGTACTTACTTTTGAATAAATAAAACAGTTACCATTAATATTATAATCACAATTACAAAAGTTTAAAAAATAATCTGATTGTGTAGAGATGAATGATAACGTACTTAAAACATTCCTCAAAGTAATGTTGCAATGAATTAATCCATGATTCTGCAACTCTATAAACATTGGTCTATGAAAAATGAAAATAAGATCATATACTGTAACAGCTAAAAACTTTTGAATAAGTGTATATGTAATAATATATCAGTGAGAGCAGCGAGAATCTTCTTGGCACGAAAATATAAACATCTTAAGGATATATAAGGCCCCCCGCGACAGCGCAGCGACACGTTACGTTTTGACGACACATTGTGTTTTGACATCATTGTATCTAACTAAATTGTATAAAGCCGTATTGAGTAGAGAAGCGAATAAAGAATTAAGATTCCTTTTTAAAAATAAAAAGAAGCCGTCTTCATCTGTGACAACAAATAATATTCCAATCATTTTTAAAGAAAATATTTCCGAAATCCACATATAACTATACTATACCATGTCTATAAAATGAAATTCATTGTGCTAAATGGAATAAATTGAATAAAGAAATAAATTTAACTGAAATTATAAAAGTAAAAACATGTAGTACTCGCAGGTTTAATTTCATTGGGAAAGATCTTTCTACTTGTTCTCTCATATGGTAGGAATGTACAAATAAACAACGAAACATTTAATAATACGAAATAGCCATTTATTTGTGCCTACTGCATACACTTAGTTACCTCACGAATTTGCCTACTACAGACATTCAGAGTAATGAAACAAAAAACCACACCGTAAACGATATGAAATAACATACATCGTAATTAGTACTAATTATCAACTCTTGTGGTATTAGATTTTGATAGGTTTATTTTGGAATAACTACCTCGTTGATATGATATTTATTGATTTATTAAAATATTTGTGATATCGACAGGTTAGCGAGTGCTATAAGTAACTCCCAGGTCTTAAAAAACCTGTGTAGAGGAACCAAAGGCCTCGCCGCGGACCAGCTCCCCAAGCCAAGGTGGAAGCAATCGTGCCGCGGGCTGGATGGTACTGGGGTTACAGTGCCGCAAACGATGCCCTTGGGGCACCTAGCGAAACTCCATTGTATTTAGCCTTACCCCCATATGCAGGTTCTGCGGGGGTGGACATTTAGTTCCTTGCTTACTCGTGGGAACACTATGAGCAACAACACAGTTTTAAACAACGAAGGTATGGAGGAGAGAAGAAATCCCACGACGGTGACAGGGAGTGGGCTTCTTTGGAGGCCCTCCCCTTGAGCACGGTCGAACCCGTTCCAGAGCGATGTGCTGAAACGGAGACGAACATGGAGGAAATCAAGGACTCAGCAACAGCTAGGACCATGGCGAACCAGCAAGGCCCTCAAAGAAGGGTGAACCGAAGTGGGGCAGTCAAGAAGAGGGCTCGCAAGGCCAGACTGGCTGCGCAAGCCTCTTCATCAGGTGAAGGTAACCCCAGAGAACACGCGACCACTGGAGACCGATGATCAGCAACTGGGCAACCCGAATCAGTGAGTCGACACATAAGTGCGCAGGGAGGAGCATCTGGTGGGAAGGGCATGAAAAGGACTAGACCATCAGACAACACACCACCTGAAGCAAACAAAGCGACGAAGAAGAGCAGGGTCTTCCCAAAGCCCGTTAGTTTCAGAGATGTGGCTCTAGGAGATAAGAAGGTGGTGGTAGCACCAACAACTTATCCAGGGACCACTCTGAGCCGGGAACAAGGAGACCTGGTCGTGATGGCACTCGTCGTGGCGATGGACGCTATCCTCGGATAGTGGTTCCTCGCTTCGACGAGTACAGATGCGACCAGGGGGTCTTATGGATCACCTGCTCAGGTGATATATGTATAATTTGAATAACACTTATTAAAAATAAATAGAAGTCCGTTTATTACGCATAGGTACTACTTATATTTAAAGCAATCAGACGCGATATTTATAACAAAATTTGAGTACAAAACAAGTAAGTCACTTATTTTCGTCATATTGAAATGGGATTAAAGAAAAAAAAATTATTATTACAAATAAATATAAGGTACTCTATTGAATGAATGAATTTCAAAATTGATTTTCTCTTCAATGCTTCAATAGTGCGACTTACTGCTTGGCTATTTGACTGTCCTATAAAACTACTATTAGCTAAAAAAAAAATGGAGCAAATTCATTATCCCAACGTTGTGCCTTCTCCTTGTAAGTTGCAGACTGCAATCAACCAGTCGTACGAGGCGGCGTGCCCCTTAAAACGAAGAAAAAAGACAAAAAGGGTGGCTTGGTGGAGTGGGGAGCTGAACAAGCTCCGTACCAACTCCCGCTAGCTACTAAATGCAGCTTTGAGAAGGAATGGCGAGACAGACTGGGACACCTATAAGGAAGCTCAGAAAGCCTATAAGAAAGCCATCAGGAAAGCGAAAACGTTGACATGGAGAAGATTCTGCGAGGAGGTCACTACCATTAGTAGCCAGACTCCGGAAGGTCTTCACCCTTAACCAAACAACAAAAATTGAAGAACTCAACTGTCAGGACGGTACCATTACCGCCAACCATGAGGAAATCTTACAACACCTCATAGAGGTGCACTTCCCGGGCTCCACACGGGTGGTACAGGCTCAGACATGGTCTGGGCATTGAGAGGGGGGGGGGGGGGGCCCAAGGACTGGAAGCTTGCATCCAGGGTGGTAACTCCACAAAGGATTGCCTGGGCAACTGGATCCTTTAAGAGCTACAAGAGCCCAGGGATCGAAGGAATTTACCCCATTTTCTTAAGGGAAGGTATCAGTGCCATTATGAAGCACCTGCTTACCCTCTACAGATCATGCATAGCACTCGGGTATGTACCTGAGGCGTGGTGGGAGGTCAAAGTAGTGTTCCTGCCTAAACCAGGCAAGAACCGCTACAACTTAGCCAAAGCATTTAGACCTATCAGCCTCGCATTCTTCCTGTTGAAAACACTGGAACGATTGGTTGATAGATACATAAGAGAGGGAGCTCTTATAAAGAGGCCGCTACAGACAACACAACATGCGTACCAAGCCGGTAGATCAGTTGAGACGGCGCTCCACTTCCTAGTTAGAGAAATAGAGGGCTCGCCCGACTGTAAACACTCGGTATAAACACCTTCGATGCTATATGCGCGGCAGCTAGAGATTTTAACGTAGACGAATCTCTTATACACTGGATCCACTGCATGCTGCAACACAGACAGGTAACAGCCAACGGCCAACTTCAGAGGGTCCAATGCCAGAGCACGGGTAGACAGGGGCTGCCGTCAAGGAGGGGTGTTATCCCCCCTCCTGTGGACCCTGAAAGTAGACGGATTCTTGGCAGGGCTCAAAGAAGAAGGTGTAGAAGTACAGGGTTACGCCGATGATGTTATTATATACGTCAAAGGAAGTAACCTGTCAGCTATGAGGGATAGGCTCCAAGGGGCCTTGAACCTCATAGAAGGATGTTGCAATAAGCAATCTTTGACGGTCAATGCAACAAAGACGGAACTGTTGCTTTTTACGAGAAAAAGGGATCCTAAATTCAGAATCCTCTCGATACATGGCGACAAGCTTAAGACCTCCAGGAAGGTAAAATATCTAGGAGTAACCCTGGATAGGAAACTTTCTTGGAGGAGCCACATCACGAAGCAGACTCAGAAGGCGATAGCCACGTTCTGGGCCAGCAGAAGGATGTTTAGCGACACCTGGGGACTGAAACCAAGAATGGTTATATGGATATACACTGCCATTCTTAAGCCACAGCTCTCCTATGCCTCACTTGTTTGGTGGCGGGCACTTGCAAAAGCCGCCAACAGAAGGACAATGGATAAAATTTACAGGTTAGTAAATCTAGGGATAACGGGATCCGTACGAACGACACCGACTCTAGCTATGGGGGCTCTCCTGCATCTAGAACCACCGCATATAGCGGTAAAGGCAGAAGCAGGGAACGCGGCCTTCCGCTTATACACTGGAGGGGCATGGAAGAATTCCAGGCGGGGACACGCGACCATCCTCGGTGAGGAGCCCCTAAAGGGGCTGACAAAATGGGGATGGGACGGGTGCACCAAGAGCCTGAACCTTGCCAACAATTACCAGATTATTTTCCCGAACAGGGAGGACTGGATTAACAATCAAGAGATACTCCTATCACCCAAAGGACTCGTCTGGTACACTGATGGGTCCAAGACAGTACTAGGTGCTGGAGCAGGTGTTTGGAGCGAGGGCCCTAATGTAAGGATCGTCAACTCGCTAGGGCACCTTATGAATTAGCAGAAATGCTTCAGCTAAAACACAATCTTCTTACAAACTCAATAAACTACAGCAACACAAACGGAAATGTTTGCTATCTGGACATGTGTCAGATATAATCTGGACAGGGGCTATAAAGACAAACATATCTATATCTGCACGGACAGTAAAGCCGCACTCAGCGCTCTTAGAGCGGAGATAATAACCTCCAAACTGACTGCGGTCTGCCGCGACATGCTGACTCGGTTAGCTGGAAGCAACCGAGTGAAGCTACTCTGGGTCCCAGGTCACTGTAGAATCCGGGGTAACGAGATGGCAAATGACCTAGCCAGGTCAGGCGCATCTGGAGGCAGCCAAGTAGTAGATTATTGAGTGGGCATCTCAAGGAGTGCCCTCAGGCAAGTGGTACAAAGATGGGCGGACCAACTCTTTGCCGAAACCTGGGAGGCCTCAGGAGGCATGCGTCACGTAAAAACCCTACTCAGGAAGCCGTCGAGGAATTTAGGACTCACTCTTGTGGGACTAAATAGGACCCGACCAAGGCCGGTAGTGGGCCTGGTCACAGGACACTGGTATACAAGAAGGCATTTAGCAAAGATGGGGCTCAGCACCGAGACAAGGTGCCTCAAATGTGAGGAGGAGGATGAAACTCCACTTCATTTGATTGGTAGCTGCAAAGGTTTAAAGGCGGTCAGACTCGAAATTTTGGGCAAGACCTACCTGGAGACGGCAGATTATGAGGGCATAGGGGTAGGTAGACTGCTCCGCTTCGCGGCAGAAGCAGGATTAACCCCGAATGCCACACGGTGAGTAATGCCCGTTAGGGCTCGGGCATGATGGTCCATAGAGACTGAGCGCCCGGTAAAGACAGAGATACGATACGATACAATCATAATAATATAACTTTCAATCTAAGTACAATTATGTAGAAAAATTAGTGTTAAAATTACATAAAACCTATGTATATAAAATTCCATGTGATAGAGCTAAGTGATGTATGAAAAGTAATGTAATGACACTAATAATGAAATAGCAAATGTCAAGGTAATTATCATATTATCTACTTTTATTCCTTTTGCACCAGACTGAAACATAAGAAATATCAATTATATTAGTGAAAACAAATGATGTATTCACTTAATTTCTATTATGGGCATTGATAAATAAAACTTACTATAATAAAGTAGTTACATCTGTCTCCTTGACAACATTCTGTACACTTCCAATCCTGATACCAAATATGTGTGCAATCAGGCATATTATTCTTTCGAGCTCTTTCACATTCCTGTTTAATTGCACACCTCTTGGAGATGTAGGACTGTTTTTTTTGCGCCCGTATTCCAATATGGTGTACCTAAGATAGGGAGAATATAAATATAAACTCATATAAACTAATCTCTAAATTAAGGTTAACTTTAATATTTATAAAAAATATCATTATTCGTACTTACTGCCCCATTGAATCTCCGTCAAACAAACGACTTGACTTTGTTCGCAAGTGGCAATTGTGTCTAAACATTTCTCTCCGTTAGCGTCTTGTTCGTTACAAACGTAACATTGTAAGGCGTGGCCTAAAAGGCGACAATTATAAATTCATTACAACTCTTTACATTATCATTGGTTACATTTATGTAGGTTTTGTGTCACTTACTGATTGTAATGTAATGAACTATGACGAGGATCGAGTACAACCCAAAATATCTGTCCATTGTAAACAGTTTTTGACGGCGCGTCAGCGGGCGTTGCGTACTTCAACCGATCAGAAGGATTTATGCGGCGATTACACTACCCGATTTTTAGGGCCCTAACTCCCCCCACTCTAACTAATGCACTTAAGGGAAATTAGGGAAATGGTGTGGTCGGGACCGCCTGATCTGCCTAAATAGGGTCCCTAACTGCCTAACTGCGATTACACTGCTCTAAATTAGGGTACTAACTGAGTTAGAGCTCTAGGGTGGGGGGCGTTAGGGCCCTAAAAATCGGATAGTGTAATCGCCACATTAGATGTAAGTTTTAACGGATGAGAGGTGGTTGTCCCCTCTCTTCTGTAACACCAGTCAGTGTGTACACGTTGTGGCCAATTAGGTGGGTTCAGTGGTGGGAAGCTCGGATTGGGAAACTAAACGGATATCCAAAGGAGGGGTGGGTGAACCACTTCTGGTCGAAACACGAACGCGTACAAACTAGATTGGTGGAACACTATGTTCGATAGTTCGTTTACAATTCTTTTTTTGAAAATAAAATTATTGTGTTTAAACCCATAGTAGCATCGTCCACCTCCTTACCCGATTACCCACGTCGTACCGTCAGCATGGCTGACGGGGATCCGGGGTCTCAATGTTCGAAAAATTTAATAACTTTACTGCGACGTTCCAGTCACTCGCTGATTCCTACACGCTGTCTATCGCGACCATAGTTCGCGGTTCCGCCGCTAGAGGTTCTCTATTTTCTCTGTTTCGTAGCGACTACTCTCATGCTCGAGTGCGCTGATGTCGATATCGACGGTGGCGCTCGATGTAAATTGTAAGTTCCGTTGAGACTGCTTGAGCTTCTCTTGGCCATCTTGCTTTTGTTTCTGTTCTTGCCTCCTCGTGGATTTTGATTGTGAGCTCTGCCCACGGCAATTTCCAAAGAAAGTTATTCTTGTTGAGAATAAATATATACAGGGTGTTTCTGTGACACTGGTCCAAACTTAAGGAGCGCATAGGTGAAGTGAAAACACGCAACTTTTATTGATATACCTGTGGTCTCTATTCATTATTGTCGAAGTTACAGCCGTTTGAATATCCGCCTGTGTGTAGGCAACGTGACCCATATTCAGCTGCCGACAGCTGTCCGATGAGGTCAACGTCACGGCGGTACGTCATCGGCTCAGTGTTGTAAACATGAGACACAGCTGACTAAACCTTTTTCCTCTTCATTTTTTCGAGCCGAGGAAATGTTAAAATTTTCCGAACTACTTTAAATCACCGAACTATTGGGAAAAAAATTACCTATTAAAAAAGTCCAAACGACTAAAATATTCGAGAACTCATAAAATTTCGAGTTACGTGTGGATAAATGTTCAGCTCGGAAAGTTTGCATATTCCAATAGATTTCCAACTTTCGAGTTATTCGAAAATATCCGAATTATTGGTGACGTTTCCTGCACTAGAAAATAATTTTTGCACTGAATACACTGCACAAAACTGTACTTATGACAATTGTTCAATACGTCCACCTTCGACGGTCTTACACGTTTTGCACCGTTAGACAATTGACCGTGCTGTTATGTGTATCCCCTAGAATACTAATAATTATAGTTAATTTTAAGAAATTGTCAATAGAACGTAGAATGAAGCAATAATGCCTGCCTGTTGCACTGATGGCAAAAACCAGTGTTCCAAGAAATGGATCTGATTTACATTTGAAAAAGATATAGTGAGCAACGCTGGACTAGAAGCCGTGCAACTGAGATTAAAAAGGAAGCATCCAGAAGACCCTTAGGTTAGTCAAAGTTTGCCAGTTGTAGACGAAATACTAATGTGTAAAGTTGCGATCTTAACTTCATCCATCCCATCTTTTTTGTGAACTTAGTCGTTAAGCCTGTACTATAATAAATACTTGGTTAAGTCAAAGTCGATGAAGTGTCAAGTCAGTTCGAAAATTGTACCTGTCCAACCTTCCACCCGATCGACAACATGACAACGCGGAAAACGAAAAGACTGTAGGTGCAAATTCATGCAGCCGCTGAGAAGCTGTGACGCTCAAAAGAATTTCCCTTCTACATAATTTCTGATCTATGGTCGTGAATCTGACGCAGGATTCGACGCAGACGCATATTTCCCTTCGTACCTTTTCATGCAGACGCTGAAAAGCTTGAACGCTGTTTTTGTTGACGATCGTTCCATACATTTACATTTTTTTTATTTTGGTTCTGACACCTCAATCCACAACTTTTTTGTTAAGACTTTTCCACGTTGGTTGAGTGGAATAGTTATATCCCAGAGTGCTGGTCGGTTTATGACCTCTAAAATCAACTATTCTTCTTGATCTATCTTCTTTTGAACTACATTTGCATTTGCATCAATTTTCTTGTTGGCTTTGTTACCGGAATCGTTTTTGTTGGATGTTTGAAGATTGTTTGGAGCATTTTCCTTATCAACATTCAAAGTCTCGCCTTCTTCTACCATATTAAAAACACCAACACCAAACATTTACTCAGAATAAATTTTTATGTTTAATTCTTACATAAATATTCAAGTTACTTACCAACAACGCCCCACATCACTTTCGTTTCAGGATTGATATAATATTCATCGTAATCTCTCAAACAGCCGTGAACATGAGCTCTGCTTTCTTCACATATTGATTTGCGATAGCCACATTTCACGGGATTCTGAAATTAATATAAAAATTATTATAAAAAAAAATAGTTTGGCAAACATAACATATAAAATATTTTAAAATGAATCATTTTAAATTATACATTCTTACCTTTATCATCATCTTCATCAGTTAACTCTGACACCTTGATTGTTTATAAAATCAAACTAACGAGATGACAACTACATTCAAATTAACAGTTAAATAGGTTCGACGCAAGGAAGTTGGTTCAATTTTAACTTTCTAGCGGCAGACTTGAGACTTGGAACATTTGCGCGAAAAAAATTACAATATCTGCCATGAACCACAAAAGTACATAGATGGGAAGTTTTTTCTGCGTCACAGCTTCTCAGCGGCTGCATGAATTTGCACCTTAAGTCGGAATTGAAACTGAAGTGGATACGGCTCGATATGAGAACCTAAAGTTATCCGATTACTTATCAATTAATTGACTTTGTGAACAGTCATATTCATTCAGGCTTCAGTTCAATTGTATTCTCCAAGACTGACCTTAGAATCATGTCCAAAGTTTGTGGTTTTATTCGTGGTTTCTTTGAAATCCAAGGCAATTTTTGTGTAATAAATTTCATAATTTAATTTAGGTTTACAAATTTAAACAACATATTTTTTCCTTTTGTTTTTAAAGATTGATGGCCACACATGCTTTATCGTTGTTACAAGCCGAACCTTGATTCGATGTTGGTGGGTTAAATATTGAGATAAACACTTTGTTGTTGAGAGATTTGATGGTTTATTATACTGTCTGTGGTAGCGTGATGATAGCCGGAGAGCAATTTAAGATCCTTGTATTGATAATGGTTCGGAGTAACATCGAAATTAAACTAAACAACTAAACTTAAGACTGACTAACTACTAAATAAGAACTTACTAACTATTAGAGAACGACTGAGGGTTTTTTGGTTTTCAGTTCCGAAGGAAAACTCGGGACTCCTCGGAAAGTGAGGGTGGGAGGTGGTTGGGGTGGTGATTGGATTTGGTGAATATGGGCCTTATGGGTGTTGGTAGTCGTTGTCTCTATTTATAGTAATAATAATAATAATAATAATGACAATAGTTTTAGAGGGATTGCGTCTGTGGGACGTAACAATCGTTCATGTTGTTTTGGTCACAAATGAGAAAGAAACTGACGTGTAAATCCCCCACTTTTTTCAAAAGAACTGAACTGAACATGAAGCGGAACGGAGAACTTTATTAGCCGTATGAAAGGCCATTAAATAATAATTTATCAGCAATAGAGAAGTAAAATTTTTTCTATTATTCTTCTTGAATGAGAATGTAGCATTGAACAGTCAAAATAAATTTTAGTTATTAAATACAATTATAAACATTCTTTATTGTTTAAGGCTGATCAATGTATGATTCAGTAAAGTGGTAAAGCAATTAGCAATGTTTCATATGATTTTTAAAAAAACTCGCAATTATATATGTTTTTTAACATGTAAAATATTCAGCACTAATCAAAGATAGTTTTGAAAGAATTGCTAAATTATAGCCATAAGTCAGACCTGTTTAATGTATAATGTTTCCATACGTCCGAATACTTTTGAAATTATCTATCGTGGGAGTAATTTATATAGAAATTACATTCTCGTTAAACAGTAGATCGTTATGTCAATGCAGGGTTACACCCGATGCACGTACGCACTTACAGCAGGTATGCACATTACATATACATTTAGTACACATACTAATTTAAAGCCTTCTTACCATGAGATCAGTGCATACCTCTTTCTCTTGTGCTCCCCCTTTTCTCTCGTTCTCTCTCTCTCTCTCTCTTTATTCTCTCTGGGTAGCAGCCATTCGTGATAATTTCTAACCTACGTTAAAATGTTTGTGTATTGGTTGGGGGTGTCGCTGTGAAAGATATACTGGTTTGTAACAAATAGTCCTTCCATACATCATAGTGTAGTACGTAAGTATAGGATTATTTTTTTAAATCCGTTATTTAAGTTCATTAAACATTTTACATTTTGAAAATAAAGGGAAACACAAATATAACCTTTACCCAGGTCATCAAATCTATTCAGGTAATACATTTGTCGCATGCACATTACTCAATCAACCTCTATTATGATTATCCGCAAGTGTTCAAAATTTATATTTTAGTGAGAATGTCATCAATTTTTACCGCTGTTTGTAATGCTCATCTGATAATTTTAGAATGTCAGATGACTATTAAATGTTTCAAGGTTACCAATGTTATAGTCAAGTGAAGTATATAACACCTAGTAAACGTCATACAAAAAATCATAAAAAAATTGTTGCAAAATTTATATTAATCGGAACGTAAGTGTTACATTACGAAAATTATACGTGATAAAAGCATTTCCTGATAGTGACATTTTTTCGTCACAGTTCCAACAAAATTTCGTATGAAAGATGTTAATATATCTTAATAAACTTAGTTAATGATACAAACCATTGTTATTTACAATTTTCTTATGAAAGGTGATTTTATCACGATCATTACTTTATATAAAAACCAACTTTTAATGTTTTCAATTACAGTACAATGCATGGTATATTGGATATCCTATCGTTTTTCATTGCGTATTGAGTAAATATAAACAAATACATCTTTGCATCTTCATATACGCATTTTCAAAAAGGCATACCCCTCATTTATATGATTTCTATGAAAATGTAAACTGTTAATGTTGATGGACAAGCATCTTATAACTACTGATATAAATGTTGTGTACTGAAACCATTAAATAAGTTACCGATAATATAATAATAATAATAAACAATAATAATTTAAAGGATTGTGTATGAATTTTAGAATATTCGTTTTATGTCTATAAAAGGTTATGTTCATATCAATCACAATAAATTTTTCTTAAATTGTGACAAGAAGTAAATAATTATGCTTTGTCTTAACTATGTATTAAACTTCTATCTAAATGCTTTGTAGTCAGTAGGAAGACAATTGCATTTTTTTGTAAAATCCAGTTCTCAATTTTTTTTCAGTAATGTCATCTATAAATAGCGTAGAGTCTTTTGGGACTCTCCAATGGGATATGATGGAATTGGCAGCTCATTTACGACAGGAACGTTTGTTTGTCAGTTCTGAACAACAAAACTTGGAGAGCCTGAATAAAAAGGTACATACATAGTTATGAAACTTAAAGTATGTACAGATGATTATTCACTACTTTAAATTCTGTTTAAAATGCAATTTATAAAAATTATATCTAATAATTTCTTATCACTTTTAAAAGAAAATATGTTTGTTTTAATCAACTTGTTTTCTTTTTAGGTCTTATATGTATCATCTGAATTGGCGCAACAAGCATGGATAACTGCTCAACAAAGAATAAACTTAAATCGACTTATAGTTGCAAGACCAGATTGCACACCTGCATCTTGTTGTCAACGAGCAAATGCACTTGAAAATTCAAACTTTATTGATGCATACAAACATTTGCGATATCAAGCCTGTTTGTCATATGGTGAATTTCTGAGAACACTTCGAAAGTCACCAAAACTTCTTGCATCATGTTTAGTTGAAGGTGACCGTATCATTCCAGAAGTAATGCAAAATATCATTCAGTCGTTAGCTGCTGGTCTTTATGGTAGTTGCTTATTACCAGAAGATAAAATCTTAGTTTTGAGGCTATTAAGGCACTTAATTCTACTACAGATAGTTCCATCAGATAGTCCACGAAGATTACTTAGACATGGAACGTGTGCTTTCTCTAGATTTTACTCTGTTTTTCATGAAAGTTTATTTTCGGCAAAACTATTTTTAACTGCATCTTTACACGGTCCAATTATGCAGTTACTCATGGAGGACGAAATGTTCCTAGACATAGATCCAGACAAGATTCCTATACGATTTACACCATCCGAGAGGCTAAAAAAATTCGGAAAGGAAGGTAGTCCAGAGTATCAAACGAAATTACAGCGTTATCGACTGTGGACAATTAATTCTTTGCATCGTATTACACAAAGATTTATTGTCAGCATCCGAGAAAATATGCACTGTTTTCCTGTTAGTATTTGCTGGCTCGTTAAACAATTAGCTGGACTTTTAGCCAAGAATGGCAATGTCGAACCAAAAGAAATACACGCAATGTGTACTGACCTGATGTTTACGTATTTCATATGTCCTGCGATAGTCAACCCTGAGCCGTATGGTATAACTGACGCACCAATTAGTTCTATTGCAAGATTCAATTTGATGCAAATTGGTCAAATCTTACAAATGCTATCTCTCATAAAATACCAAACTATAGATAGCAAAGTAATTGATCTGTACAAGAAGTTTGAGAAAGACTCTGTTTCTTCTATATTAGATGCAATGTTAGAAGGTGCCTCAGACGCACTGGAAGAAGAGCCAAATATCGTCGATAATAATAAATTACAGGGTCTCTCTCGATCTGCTGCATTGTTCACCGAAAACGATTTGAATTCGTTAATAATGTTTTTGCAAGCTGTAAATAATGATAATACAGGTGAAAAGGATGAAACGTCTCATACTAATAACTTGGATAAAAAAGAATTGAATGAGCTACTATCACAATTACCTACCGGTTCAATAAATAATAATAAAGTGATTAATCAGATTCATGTAGAAACTACAAATTGTAAACGTGGCGGTTTTTTAGGTAAAGGTAAGGGTTTCTAAGTCTATAATTATGTATCTTCGCTAAAAGATAAATAAGTTCAATTTGATGAAATTTATTGGAATGTTAGTAATGTGTAATTTAGTTTAGAATGATTTAAGTACATGTAATTGTAAAGACTGCCCATTCGAAGAAGAGTATTTGTGATACGCAAAAAATTATCTTAAACATATTTATTTTTGAATATGTGGTAAGTCGTAATAACGAGAATAGAAAATAATTTTCTTCTTATTTTTTGAAAGGAAGAAATCGTGGACATAGAATTTCTACGTCCTTACTGCAATCAAGTATAGCAATTGAAGGAACGGACGAGTCAAACGCGCTTTCTGGACAAGAGGATGACCTTATAGACAAAAACCCGCAAGATGTACTTGTTATACCTTTTGGCCCAGCTATTGGAGAATCAGTTGGTTTATTAAGTGAGCAAAAAGTATGTGTGCAGTATTAATTTTAGATGATACATGAGACATCTCAATTTTTAAAAAATGAAAGTAATTACATACCTGTTAGATATCCTAATTTTAATTCTATGTATTTCGTTATTGCGTTTCATAAGGTGTTGTGTATGCATCTTTCAAATGATATGGGTACAGCGACCGGCGGTGCGACTATGAGTTCTTCGAATGATGCAGTAAGCAGTACAAGCAGGGCAGAAGGAAACAGTACTGATCGTGTAGAGACACATGAAAAAAGGACTCGATTTTCCTTATCGCATGATGAAGGTAATCCGCCACTCAAAGTATTTATATTGTGTAATAGGTTTTTAATTTTGTAGCAGAAAAAGTATATTATTTTTATAAGTATATTGTGGTCAAGTAAGGAAAAGTTTTCTTCCTATGGTATTGATGCAAAATGTTTCTAAAAACAAACATTTGTCATTATTCATGATGGTATGATACTGCTTACTTTCACCAGAAATTTATATCTCGGTAAAAAACAAACATTCTTATCTCGTGCAGAGTGAACTGGGCCGTTTATTTGAAACTTGTGTAAGTTCACTTTTTTCGGTTTCAAGGCATTAAAACACTTACACTTTAATGTACTCAAAATTATTGATCAGCGGGAAGGCTATGGTTCCGCATCTTTTATGCTAACAAATATTTTGATTATGTACATATTTACACATAACAGTAATCGATAGAATTAATAACTTTGCTGCTGCTAAATGGACTTATACCACTTTCAAAAGTAATCAGTTTAGAAAACAAAATTGTCAACGTAATTTATATTTTGATGGTTAACATTGTATTTAATCTATAATAACATTAGGTAATTTATTTTGTTAATAACATTTATTAACATATTTATTTATTTTTTATTAAACTATAAGTAGGTGTTTTAAATCACAGTGTACAGTCAGAATGTAACGTTCTGCATATTCTTAAACTTTGCTGACATAATGATAGAAATATTTTTATATAAAAAATGTTGATAAACCCCAGTCCTCACCTTTGATCTGTGTCTACTATGTAATAAATTAAAAATTTTCAATGTCACATACTGATCTATTGATACCTTATAAAACAATTTATAAAGTTCATTATTCAAAATTCACATCCAAGACATTTTTAGCCAATTTACATTTTCTCTACCAATATTATGTAATACTCTGATTTGCAAACAAAACATATTATCATAATATTTGATTTATCTACATCACTGTCCGAAATATTTGAATATATAATGAAAATGATAAGACTTACTTCACTTTTAAAATCAGTATCTTTTCAATTAACAGTTGTATTTTTTTGGGCACCAGCACAAACTGCTTCCATTTGTAAACATAGCCACAATATTACCAATTTTTTCGAAATTCCATTTACACGACTTTCAAAATAAACAACTCAATTAAGGATTCTATGCGAATGGATTAGTATTAGGATCCTATTTATTTGAATAGTATGGTTTAGGCAAATCAGAAGATATGTTTTGATATCTAATATTGATAAATTGAAATGATTAGTGTTATTCGAAGGGTCTATCGGCAATACTTCTGATAACCTAGAGGCCGTATCAGAGGCAGCTTCCAATCATAGCGTTGCCTCTTCTTTGGAACTGGAAGCCGAAGATCAAAACGACAACTTATCGGATATGGTGTCTGCGAATGTGTCAGGCAGAGGAACTCCAAATATTTCCGGTAAATTATTTAAAGAATTTGAAGTCATCAAACGTAAAGCTAGTTGAACTTCGTGATCCTAAGACTAGTAAGATTAGTAAAATTGATGTATAGTCATTTTCCTATTCATTCAGTTGAGATTAATAAATTCTGTTACTGTTGTGTTACTGTCTGTTACTGTTCTATTCATTCCATTACTGTTGGTGTTTATAGGCCGAGATACACCCTCATCTCAAATTACGGAAGGCGAAGATGGCCGTGCAGCGGGTGAGGCGAGACAAATGGACCTCCCGCCACCTAATATCCCAACGAAACAGAGCCGCTCAGAAATTGACGATAAATTCTGTAAATTCGAAATCAAGAAATTGATCGAAGGTTGTAATTCGTATCATAGATTATATATACCCCATGCAAATCGTTAGTCTGTCCGCCCAATATAATTGAGTCAGATACAATTGGGATAGGCAAATAAATGGCATCTCTCTATTGCCGTTCTTTAATCGTTACATAAACTAGGAAAATAGTACAGGGCCATGCACCAACTGCCTAGGCAGATGATATTCACAATAGCCATTTGCTTGCGACACATACATGATTTATAGGGCCGGTGATTTTTAATTGGATTACTTTTAATTTGGCTTTGGGGAAAAACTGTTTTTCATTGCATAGCATATCTTTAATATAGCATATAATGTTTAATATAACTATTACTTTGTTAATTGTCACACTTCTGATATCTTGTGTTTGATCTGAAGTGTTGGAGATGATCAGGTCTTTGTTATGCTGCTAATATTTGATAATTAACTATGTATTTTATTCAAAATTCAAAATAGTCATAGGAAATCAGACAGTAGTAGTTCCAGTTTTCTATATTTTAGATATATGTATTACGTACTTTGCTAACTCATTTTGAAAAATTTAAAAGAAAAATATTTTATGAGTAAATGTTCGATAGCCTTGATCGAAAGCATACGATATGTAGAAGAAAATATTAATGAATAATGATGATTATTCACCTTAAGAATAATGCATACATTTTAGGTGATGAAACAGTCTCAATGGTTTCCGATACATGGTCTACTGATGTGCTGGCTTCAGATAGTGAAACAGTGGAGCAACAAGACAGAATAAATTTCCCCGCTCCTATTGCTCCTACAGACACGGCACCAACGCAGTTGCCCGTAGAGGGAACACAAGCAATATTAGATGTAATCGAGACCGCTTCGGAAGCATGGAGTACTGACGTAGTAGGAAGTGCGGCTTACTATTCTGAGCGGCTTACTGAAGTAGATACAGACGATACAGCGAGTGTTGCTAGGTACACAGGTTTAATAACGTACATGTTTCAATTAAAACTGCAATACACATTTCCATTTTTCTCGTAGTAAAGAATTCACAAATTTCAACGAATATATTCATATTCATACGTGTTTTAGATCTGATGATATGGCTAGATCAGAAATTGAAATAGAAAGCCGCGGAGAATCAGAAGGTGGTGAAGATACACCACCGCCATTTGCGTCTGTGAGTGCATCAGCAATGATATTTCATCCAATTCAAGAAGAATCTGATGCCCGATCTAATTCGATGACGGTACCTCCATCACCCACTGCGTCTTTGTCTCCACCCTCATCATCGATTTTAACAAGTCGCAGTGGAATTAAGATAGATTATCGGAGAAGCAATGCCGAATACGTTGATAAAAACGCCAATAATATAAGCAACTTGGAGTATGGAAAGTCACTGCGAGAAGACAGGCTGGTACATCTGATTGACAAACTTCACATTGACAGTGGACGAGATACTGGTGACAGCCAGGAAATTACAACGCGTAGACATTATATTGGAGCGGCCGCTGTCGCTCCTGCGCTGTTATTGGCTAATCATATGTCCGTTCCGATGTTAAATAATGAAAAGTTATCAAAGGGCGGTGTGAAAGTAGGGGTCAGTTTGATGTTTATCCCATATGATCTTGATCATTAAATACCTGACGTGTTTTATCACGGTTAAATCATACCTATGAACTTTAAGGAGCGGAACAATTTTTGTTACATCTATCCCACTTTCGTCCTATCTCGTTTCTTCACTTTTTCACAATATTTCCTTTTGATACTCAATTCATTTTGCAAATGCTATGGTAACGAAATTTTATTTTGTCGTGTACAAATTTCTCGACGCAGTCCTATAAATAATTACACATTACTAAATGCAAAACCAGACAAAATAAATAAATTAATATATCACTGTTACCATAAGTGCGACAAAGCATATGCAATAGCTCTCTAAGTAACAAACAGCTGGAAGTGTTTTAAGTAACGTACTATCGCTCTAACATATCATTAAAGTGGGAACATGAGATTGGGAGAAATACGCCCTTAGTGTCTAAACTTTCACCTTTTAATCGAATCTCGATTTTTTAGGAATTAGAAAATTGTATGTCTACTGTCGGCGACTCTGTTGTTCGACTGAGCACGACAAGTTTAACATCTAGCAGCAGCTCCGGCTCAGAACCTCGATCGAAACACATCACGTCTACACCTGAGGTACGAATAAGAACTAAAATCGATTTAAGTACGTTTTAGTACGTTTTAAGATCTATTATATTGTTTATGACTAAAATAAAATTTATGTAGAAAATTAAAACTTAGCAGCATCAGAAGCGTACAAAACGTAATAATGACATTAGGGCATATATAAAGAAGTTCTAGAGAAGTTGTAGATTAGCAACTTTCCTGAACATCCTTATGCTGTCTAACGTCATGATTCGATTCTACAGGTGGTTAAAAATTACATTGAATGTGTTGTTCTCAACGCGAAAGGAAACCATACTTTAACATATCATGTGTGTGACAAATTATGATTTCTAATCAAACGGTTATAGAAGATGAACATTATTTTCTAGTGTGAATTTTCTATGCATTTTAAAAACATTTTTGTGTGGGTATTGTCATTTATACTTGGCAATTATTATTCGCTCATTGTTTAAGTCGCTTTTACAGCGTAATAATTTCAATCATCTAATGGAAACTTTCTTCGAAGAAGTTTTGGGTGCTGCATTTTATAGAAAATAATGATTTCAAACAAATAATTTACTCAAATATTGTTTTTTTCACTAGGTGGCATTACTACGAGTATCTACTACACCTGGAAACTGTTGTGACAACACGGTCACAACTTCGGATTCTACGAGTCTTAAGTTAGCAAACACATTGACTGGCGCAATTCCCAAAAGTATAAGCTTTGATATGAGTGCAGAGCGCGGAGATAATGATTTATTAGGTGATGAGCAAAAAAATAAGAGGGGCTTTTTCGGTAAATTAAAAATGTCGTTGAGAAATCGAAGGGGAAAGACATCATCAATGCGAGACACAGATGATCTAAGTAGGTGTTTTGATCGAGACGCTGGCGGTGATTGCATCGATGTTAGTAGACACAGACTACGTCGGATCATGTCGGCAGAAGCTACACCGATTGGAGATCTAAATAACGGTAATTAGAAATACTGTCGTAATTATCTGTAATACTTTGCACAGAGTCATAACTCTTATTGGAAGACGTTATTAATTTTATGATTTTAAGATCAATGTTAGCATCTTTATTAATTTTGTGTGGTAAAAAATGGAAATATACCGCTATTGGTATCGTATCTTTAAATGTGAATGTGCATTGGAATAATGTAAGTTGAGTGGAAAATTTCAGACAGTACTGATGATATATTGGCCAAGTACAGACGGAAACCAAGCGTAGCAAGTGACACAGCTTCTGTCGAAAGCAATCAATCCCGATCTAAAGAAGCAGAAGACGAAAGACTATTGATAGATCCTACCAACATAGAATTGTCCTTTGCATTTGCCGATGCAAAAAGGAAATTACGCATGGTACTTAGTACCGCAGATCTACAACACATTCCATGGTGCACCGCTACCACAGTTGTTGAGGTAATAACTAGTTGACAGTTTACACTTTACTATATGTGAAAGTTATGCTTATTTCTAAATATATTGTCATATACAGGTATCCCCCATATAAGACGATTTTTGAAAAAATGCCGTGTTATATATATTCACGGTCTCAAACCATTTTGTTCCATTGTGCAATGCTCAGCCAAATAAAATTACTTTCATGTTTAATTCGACCGATTTTTCGCGCACGAACTAGTTGCGACTAGTCTATTAGTGGAACAGTCGTACATTTAATTAACGGTCGAAATGAAAAGCGAAACACCTCGCAGATATCTTATAAGTCATGAACTCTTCCTTCGAATTCACAATTTTAATAGCGTGCAATAGAAACTTTCCGCACACCGTTCTGATACAGCAAACCCATTTGCTTAACTGAAGGATATCAATTTATTAAATGGTCGTGCTTGTACTTGAAAATGTCTATCAGGTACCTTGTTATTAGGGGGTACCTCAGCTCTCTGTATTAGATCGAAACCGTGTTGTATGGGGGATACCTGTATAGTAGTTTATTGCATCTGCTGTCATAATACAGGATGATTATTATAAAGTGAGCCATACGATTTTCTCTATTTATCCTTTCACTGAAAAGATGGTAAAAGTCATTCTGCTTCGAGGCAAAAATCTTTATTCGTCACACATATTTTTTTTAGCTGAAAGTATCCCTGAAATTTCAAGGTGACCTTTGTTTCTTCAATGTAACAATATATTTCTTTTAAACTAGGCGCATAACCCACTTCGAGACGAGTTCATTGATCTATGCTACGTTTGACTTCCAAGCTCGATTGTGATTATTTAAAGTCTTCCTTCACTGCCTAACCACGAAACTTGCTTCACCAAAGTAATTCGCCGATTCGGTCGCAAACATGATGCGAATTAACAGTAATGATTATTGTCATTTTTATTTACAAACACGAGGCATCTGCAGTTGGGGCATTACATCGCAATTGGTTCGAAACAATCGGCATCATTCTAATATTATTCATGCTTCGTTTCAATAGCAATGAATTTATAATGGCGTATTTGGCGGAGTGTTGACAAAGTTATAGGGCAACTGCACGTTTACAGCTGAAAGATTTGCTGAAAGATTGTCGGCACCCCAGTCATGTAGTAATTCGCAATCGTGCCGACACTCTGTCAAAACCAAAAACATCAACAATGTTGCTGAAGAAGACAGTTCTGTGGAAAAATGACTTTAAACAATCACAAATGACTTTAAATGATCTTGGAAGACCAACGTACCATAGATGAATAAACTTGTTTTAAAGTGGGCTACATATACGGTTAAAAATAAATATACGGTTACATTTAAGAAACAAAGGTCACTTTGAAAACATAGTCATGATGATGTTAAAGTATAAAGTCGTAAAGTCACCGAATAGTATATTGATATCTAAAAATTCTGTTATAATTCGCAGCTTCGCAAAACAATGTGAAATATTAAATGTGTGATATTATAATAGGACGTACGTCGGGCCCGTCCGACATGCGCGATTTTTTAGTGTATGGCAGTACTTGAGCATTGAAACGACAAACGTTCCTTGTTATAATAATAACTTCACTAGGGAAATTAAATCAGATCTTCAAGTTGAAATTGTAACGTCGTATTCTTTCATTATTGGATAGAAGAATATAACTGATTTAACCGAACTGAAAACTATAGTATTTCGTTACATTGGAAAAGTCAGTAATTTGTTATATAATTTTTCAAACGATAAAAAAGATGTATTTATTAAAAATAATACTGTAAAATATGCAAATATAAGCAGATAGCTTTTGCCTTAGCACGTGTTCATTTTCTACACCAAGCAATTCAAATTTTTGAAATCATTAGAAATAATTGAAACGGTGACAACTAAAATCTCGGTTAGTGACCATCAAACCACCAGTAACGTAACTATTTTAAAAAACTTGTTAAGTAATCAGTAACTTTTTTTAAACACTATTAACACTTTCACGACCGACAAACAACGACTGGCCTACCTCATGGCACCACGTTGGTGTCAGCGATTGTGATAGTGTTAAGGTAGCTATAAAATTAGTTTACTTAATTTATCTCTTATATCTCAAGATATATTAATTTTAAAACATTCTTGTTAAAACCTTTTCGTTTGTTTAAATAATAGTGTGTATACTATAACCTAGTTCAGTCCTTTTTCTCAAAAACCTTATATATTTCTTAAATATTATTGAAAAATGTTATGTGGTTTGAAAGAATAATTCTATATAGTACTCTGGGATTTTACGTACCCCAGGTTAGTGAAAATTATTGATTAAAGAAAACTACAAGGTGTACAAAACTTTAGCGCATATTCCGAAGTTATTTTTTATCATATATGTAATACATTGTCAAACTTTTTTCGGCAAAAAAAGATGATGCTAAATATTATAAATAGAAAGGCAAAACAGCATTATAGTGTTTTGACCTTAACGATTAAATATGTTCCTAGCCCACCTCAACTTCGAAATGAAGTTACCTAAATATTTTTTGAATAATGTAAAAACTATTTCAATAGTACTACAATTCCAGTGGATTATATGGTTATTCATAACTTGTTAATTAAGAAAAACGTATTTTACATTGCAGAGAAACAGTTCTTCACAGAAAGAAAATGAGTTAGTAGCTTTCCTACAATTACAACTAGCTGAAGCTATTAATCTCCAAGACAGAGCACTAATAGCTCATCTGCACGAAACACTGCGGTGCGTTAAATTGTTTAATGATGACGGGTGCAGAAAGCTTTTCAAGTCCCTACGAGAAGACTATCAAAAACGATCCCCGTATATTGCTTATTTAATTAGATGTCGACAGGGTTTGCTTTCTACATTAGCTCATTTAGATAGGTATGTATATGTATGTGTGTAACGGCACTTCCAAATAATTATTAATTACTTGACAATACGGCTTTTCACAGGTTAAGTATACGGGTAAAATGCGATCGTGACGCTGTTAACAGTCATCTTGTATCCGTATGTGTCAGAGTTTTCTTAAAGAAAAGGGAGACCTTACTTTTAAAGTTTTGCGACGAATTTAAAAATCTGACGTTGGCCGATGAAAAACAAGATTTAGTTGACAACTTTTTGGGAAAACTCGACATCGAAATGGAGAATGATCAAATCTGGCAAAGTATGAATATCAAATGCATCAAAACATTTAGGATGATGTCATAAATATTTCCACATTTATTTTAATTATAAATCCACCTTTATAAATGCTTATGGTTATATTACAAAGTAGTTTAAGTGTCAGCTTTTCTTAAAATGTACGCGAAGAAACATAAAGTTCAGAATGTATAGCAAAGCAATTATTGATATATTATACAACAATAACATCTAAACACATTGGTTTATTACAGCGTGATGTGTGAATCAGCTTGCATATTTTTGGGCGTATACAACTAACAAGGTTTTACAATTGAAAAATTTCTGAAGTTCATTAGCATGTTTTATTAGTTTGCCTGAAATGTCTTTTGGATCAATTTTGCGGATTGTACGGATGCGAAAAATCCATATCTAAAAGAAATTCTGATAATTTGTGGTTGTATTAAATTGTCCAATATTGATATATTCACCTCGGTGTGTTTCCAGCTGCCAGTGAAAGTCAATTGGATTTAGCAAAAACAGTAATTGAACGAACCGTCATGGCTCATGTTTATCACAACGCTCTTTATCCGAATGGAGATGGCGATATTTATCGAGATCAACTACTCCATGATCATATGAAGAAACTGGGTAAAGTTGTAACTCCAAACCATAAAGATTTGCGTATCCCAAAGGTATACCATTATGAATGTCCATGGCCATGGGCACAAGCTGAGCTGGCTGTAATATCAGCTTACAAGACTCCCAAAGATAAATTACAATGCGTTTTTCGTTGTGCAACGACGATTATGAACTTGCTCTCGATGGCATCAGAGAGAGGAATTCCAGCAGCAGATGATTTGATACCTGTGTTGGTGTATGTGATCATAAAGGTAAGTGACATAAAAGTATTGTTAAAAAAAGAACTTTCTGTTTCTAAACATGCTATAAGTTTTCTATTCATGTTTCACTTCATACGAAACAACCCTCGCTTTTATAAAAAAATGAACTAAATAGGGATGTGTTAATTGGATTTAGGCCATACATACATTTCTAATCTGATATATACCGCATTTTAAATGGTTTACCATCGTAAGAACAGATTAATTAAAATTAGAAAACACTTTAAACTATATTATAAAATACTTACAAGCATGTTCTTTATACACATCAATCTTTAGCATGCATTTATAGAACCGGCTGTTCTGACACCTGGGGGGGATAATAACTATTTTCTCAATAAAGATAGTGAAATGCGATAGAGGAAAACCGCTTGGTTCCATGAAGTCTAACTTCCGATGATGTCATTTTTTCCTCTGTCCTGTCTGTTTTTAACAATTTGCATTTCAGGATCAAACGGTAGAACGTTTCAAATTTTTGTATACTTAGTACATTTAACACCAAAAAAGTACATTGTATATACACTGTAGATTGTATGTTTCCTTAGTAGTGTGCATATTACGTATTGCAATATTGCATACCAAATTGGCCATGAGCATATTGCATATTGCAATACTGCATACTAAATTAGCAGTGAACATTTTCCTCCATCTTATCAATAGCTATTCGTTGGTTCAGAGTGCCGGGTGTTAACTCTCGTTCGGAAGTTCAATCTCGTTATAAGAATAAGTGAGGCTGATTCAGACCCCCTTCTTAAAAAAGAAAAACTTACACCTAGTAAGCAAAACACCGAATCAATATTTTCCTCAAAAGCGGGTTTGTCCCCCGTTCAAGAAATGGAAATTGCTTAACTTACTGAAAACAAACAGCGTAGCAAACCTTCTTCAATATTTATCAATTATTCGATATCATTAATATGCTAGTTACTCAATTCAAACGACTCTGTATATCAACTTTCCCTCATAATACTATGATTCATAAACTGAAATTAAACTTTGATGGTCCTCCTAAATATCATTATCATTGTACTCCTCAATGCGTAAAATGTGATTTACAACACCCAACAGACAAGTGCCACAAGTCAGCAACTGACCCTTTTTTCTGTATTAACTGCAGAGGTCCTCGTATTTCCCACTACGGGAGTACCCTGGACATAGGCAACTTCAAATGTTATCATCATGACCTATTATAACATTCGCAAAAACCTACTGCAATGATGAATAATTCAAATATCACTAGCACAAAGTTCTTATGCCAATGTATCATTAAACTCATCAAGTTCTCCTTACTTTTCATTACATGACACAGTGATGATGAAAACTGATAAACTAGTTCATCTAATAATACTTCTTGTTCGAGCGTTAGCACAGACACTTCACAAGTAAACTACATAAGTAAAACATGAAATCCTTTTCAAGGCTCAATGTCGGCACATGGAATTATAGAGGAGTTAACACACGATATTATGAATTTACTCTGTTCTTAAATAGCTATGAGAAACCAAACTTCAAAGATAATTTTTTTTGTTCCGGATTATAGCACTTAATGTGACGATCACCTTAGTGAATAAGATAAAGTGGCTCAGCC
Organism: Hedychridium roseum; assembly: GCA_963989215.1. Classification (NCBI taxonomy): domain Eukaryota; kingdom Metazoa; phylum Arthropoda; class Insecta; order Hymenoptera; family Chrysididae; genus Hedychridium; species Hedychridium roseum. Next base: position 1,492,957 of record OZ022312.1, on the reverse strand, counting down.
AAACTAATAAAATCCAATATGCTACACGATGGATTATCCCCAAATATAGAAACAAAAGTCCAGTTGTCCCATATCAACGTATATAATGCAGGTTCGAAAGTACAGATAGGGTCGCTTTATTCCATTCCCAATAACGCAATATTTTAAAGCAAATTTCAAAATGTATTTTGATCCATCCGGATTTCCTACCTAGTGGCTGGAGAGTTTCACTTTAAACACCTTAGACTGAATTTAAACATTGCCAATCCTAAGATAGCCTCATGACGTTGTTCAAGCGCTCAACCTAGAAGTTATCCCGCCAATAGAGTCAACCTATTATTCATCAAATAATTAAATCCTAATTATTCTTGATACATTTTTAGTGAAACGAGCAAAAACTATCTGCGCTGAAATTATTGTCCCTCATGAAATGTCAGCATGTTGCTATCCCTCAATTATTTAAACTCAACTTTATCTCCGAAATTTTCAATTCCAATTTAGGTTTGATTACCTGGTCATTTGATTGAAACACCTACAAAACTAAAGACAATAAACCCACAGTTTTAACAGTTCTGCTGAGGGAATCCACTGATAACGAAGGAGTGCTTTCTATGTGGAAGAAGTTAGCGTAGACATTTTTGAAAAATAAAAAAATTTTTGTTGTGCTGGGTTGTGCCCGATTTGTGCTGTCATGTGCCGTTCGTAGAATTTGATTATTTTGCATAGCAAAAAAGTTACGGGGTTTTGAAACTTTATCTTCCTTAATTAATTAATTTTTTTTTATTTTGTTTGTGCTGAGTTGTGCTCATCTCGTGCTCTTATGCGCCGTTCGTAGAATCTGATTATTTTGCATAGCAAAAAAGTTACGGGGTTTTGAAACTTTATCTTCCTTAATTAATTAATTTTTTTTTATTTTGTTTGTGCTGAGTTGTGCTCAACTCGTGCTCTTATGTACCGTTTGTAGAATTTGATTATTTTGCATAGCAAAAAAGTTACGGGGTTTTGAAACTTTATCTTCCTTAATTAATTAATTTTTTTTTTATTTTGTTTGTGCTGAGTTGTGCTCAACTCGTGCTCTTATGTGCCGTTCGTAGAATTTGATTATTTTGTATAATAAATAAATTAAGGGAGATAAAGTTTCAAAACCCCGTAACTTTTTTGTTATTCAAAATAATCAAATTCTACGAACGGCACATGACGGCACAAATCGGGCACAACCCAGCACAATAAAAATTTTTTCATTTTTCAAAAATGTCCACGCTAACTTCTTTTCAAAATTTTGACGTCGGCATAACTTTTATAATTATTATGTTAAAAAAAAAATTCGAACGGCACATGACGGCACAAGTCGGGCACAACTCAGCAGAACACAAATTTTTTTATTTTTAAAAAATGTCTACGCTAACTTCTTCCACATGTGCTTTCTTTGTCCGCTGGCTCCATACGTATTGCAGCGGGTATAGCATCTGCCAAAGTACGGCTTGTAGTGAAACAAACAAACAACAATTTCTTATCCCATATACGTCTGTTATTAAGTGTTAAAAAGACAGGTAGAAATAAATGAAAACGAACTCGACGTCTTGTCGATAAGGCTATCTACAGTAGGACCACGACTGATTTAAAATCAGCGCCAAAGAACATGAGAGAACTGTTCTTCAATCACGCTTAGCTAGGTTTAGATCCAAACGATGAATATCTGTAAACAACTGTACCAGCACGAAAAGCGTATCACAAAGGAACCGACTAGAATTCCGCTACTGAAATACAATGCGTCTTGGTATTCGACTGCAAAGAAAAAATAAAACTTTGCTCATATTTTGATTCAGCATTTTATTGATAATCTCGTTTCGAATCCAGTTGCAACTAGTCACATAGAAGAAGTCTTATTAGAGCTCTTACAACTCACAAGATTTTCTTACTTGTTCTGGAGAGAAGAACCCGTCTCTACATCACTATGTTCCACGTTTCTAGTGCCTGCGCAACAGCAGTATTCAGCAACTTTTCTACCACTAATGAACTGAGGTCTAACTACTAGTATTTTTGCATTAACAATAATTTATAAGGAGAATAGTACTGATATGACAACGATAGTATTTATTGATTGAAATAATTACTGCAAAATTGACATTCGTGTAGGTTGCTTTTATCGCTCATCTTTTTTTCATTTTCTGAAGTTTTCCTTTGTAAACAGTTTCGCATAAGTTGTTTACAATTTAGACACTCATTCTAAGAACATTAAAAGCCACATAATATATTTAGAACATCTCCAACTTTGCACAACAACTGCCTGAATATATCTCTCACCGTGTACAAGTGACTACTGTACCACTGTGACGACTATTTAAAACTACGAAGGGATGTTTTCACGTGTTTATCATTATTTAACCTAACATATCCGATTCTTATCACTTTACCTTATTCTACTTCTTAATCCTTCCCTAACCCACATCGCTAAAATTTCAGAATTTTTTGAGAGCTGTCCTTGTGAGAGTATAATTGTGAAAACGGACATATTCTCACAAGGAAACACAGACAAGTCAGAAGGTCAAACGATTCTGAAACTTGGACGGATGATAAAGAGGTTCATTTTGAATCCGAAGGTATTTATCGTAGCGGCCCATATTCGGTTTTAGGGAGTGAAATTACCTCTTACAACAAATTCCATCTTTCCGCATTTGCTTTAATGTCTGATAAAGCATTAGGGGTACAGAAAAAAAGGTTCAACAAAACATGCATGATTTGATGCATATTAAAGTGCTACGTGAGCAGTTTCTGTTGTAAAATTTAACTGTGGAAACCATTTCTTCTAAATATATAGCAAACATATTATGTTCATTTAAAACAAACAGTACAGTTTCAACTTTTTTGTCATATCCGATTTGTCAGGATTTACCTTTATTAGAATTTCGATTGGAACTATTCAACGTGCCATCCAATATTATATCCATAGTTATCATTTTCTGCGACTCGGCGTACGTCATTCCTTTATTCATCCCTTTAATTTCCGTATTTGCTGGTGAGTCCTATTTAAACCAAAATTTTCGATAACAGCTGAAAAAATACAAGATATTACACAAGACACGAAAAGGTCATTTACAAGATCGTACTTTTCCGTTGTATGTCGGAACCATTTGATGAAGTACATCTACTCCAAACTTGGTCTTATCATAAAGTGAAACTGCTTCCGGGGCATATTTATCGTTGTTGCCAATTTTTACTAATCTATGTTCAAAATTCAATAGTAATACTATTTTATTGGTTTACTCTTGTAAACAATGCGAACGTAATTCTCCGATTTATAAAGAAGTGTGGAAAAATATGCCATATTATCCTTCTTTGGTATTGCTATTTTTAACAATTCGGTGTTAGTTCTTGGTATAATTCTAACTAGAATTGTTTTTCGCCAGTAATTTATCGTGAGTGGCATGCACGTAAAACAATGATTAGTTATATTGTTTGACTGGCCGCTGCAAAAACGTAAAGTGCGCTACAATAACGCTATAATTTTGTCTGCGTCAATAATTCAGTTTTGTGTCTACGAAACGCCGCAATATGCCATGACTACTGTATATCTCGTCTGTACTGTAACCATAAAACACGAGTAATATTTTTTTTACAATACTTACGGATAATGACATAATAAAAATTTACTAATAGCCAATACCCTAATAATACTAATAATAAATGATGTACATAATGGGGCCCGAGATAAGAATCTTAAGAAACAACGGAAGTTGCGTAAACAGTTCACAAATATTAATTTTTAATTCATATAGCTTGTGTAAAGTTGTTTAAGCAACTATTTCATCTACCTAAAATGAAGTCTGGAATCCCATGTTCTGATGATTTAAAAGCGTGTAAAGTGCAGTCTGAATAAAGCGATGCTCTCTATGGTTCAACCCAATCTAAACACACACATCGACACTCTGAATAAGCATTTTCAAGAGTTGAATACAGAATTTTCAAAGTAAAGTAAATCTGTCACATTCTTCAGAGCTTTTATTTTTAAATTTCAAAATATATGTATTTAATTTGTATTAAACACATTGCGTCTCGATGGTCATCATTTTGCACATCTTTTGTGATTTACAGTTTCATTAACTATGTAAATTCAAAAGATATTCATTTTTCTTTTCCCTTTCATCAGTGACTTTGTGTCACCCTAGGTGATTGGACTCGTTTCGAAAACCGCTGTCTTTGACATGCTCCAAACAGCTCTATTTACAAAGAGTCATCATTGCCATTCGATAGTTTCGGAGAGGTTTAAGGTAGTAATTGGTATTGGATTTCCTTACTATCCTGTAATTTTACATATTCGAATTTTAGTTATTCCTTACTATTATAATTTTTACTCCTTCTAAATCAAGTATATAAACATTTCTTAATAATCGTTTATTTATGTTATTGATAGGACTTGATTTGTTTTGAATTTGAATGAATTCAAGTTCGTAGATGAAGTGCATCCGACCCCTTTTTATGCGATAAATTGATTTCAAAAATAAAATATCCGCGTAAAAAATAATACAAACTTATGTAATGCTGAAATTGATTCCTTAACTAAAACATCGTCGCTATGAAAATAACGAATACATTAAATATTTTTGTTCACATTTTGTCATCTTTTAGTTCAGCTTATTGAAAAGGCATCTGTTTTGGAGGTCCCCAACAGCAACAATAGTAGTACGGAAAAAAGAATCGAACGTAAAATTAAAGAACGCAGAGATAACACTAGAAAACTAACTCAAATAATTAAACATAACGGAAAATCAGAATTAACAAGCAAAAACTGCAAAAGCTAATTTTACAATAAGGTAAATTGCATTATTGTTAGATGCATACAAACAAAAATTAGCAGCTTACTTCAACAGAATAGAGGATATAAAAAACAGAAATAGATAACATTACCGCATTATCATATAAATAATCTCAAAAAAGTTGTCTAAAAGTCTAGAAAACATAAACATAGTAATTACAGAGCATCCTATTTTAGAACAAAGTATTGAACATTTTTTATCATACCCAGAAGAATATAATGAAAATGTAAATTGACTGACCCAGAATATCGCAAATACATCAAATATCACATTCATGTCTCACATCTTCCACTCAATGAATATTCAAAATGCGAGTTTTGTGGGCGCACGGACGTAATCATCGTCGCTTATCCTCCTGCGCGTCGAAATTAGCCTCTTGCAACTTTTTCCTCCTCCCCAAAATGAAATTATAGTTCACGGTTCGCTGTTTGCAAACTGTGAAGTGCAAATCACAGACGGTGCTTGACACACTACAGGACCCGAATTGCCAGAAAGTATTTCAGTAGTGGCACAAACGCCGGGACCGATGCATTACTTCACAAATGGATTACTTGTAAGGAAATGGCGGTCAAAGTTAATTCAATTTTAGTTTAAATTCAGTTTTTTACATAGGTCTAGTCGCGGAACTTTTTGATCGACCGATATATAAAAACAATTCTTGTGCAAAATGTACATTATATCAAACAAAATTTTTGCAAGAATCTTTCAGCGATTGAAATATATTGCACAAATGTATTCTGTGTAAAGTACAATATCTCGTACTGAATCTTTTGGGGTCCTAGGACGTCATCACTTGGACATCTTATCGATAAACATTATTTTGAAGCGAACAGTGCTGCGCTTACATCCGATCAAAGATTATTCTGTGGAACTCATAAATTCTATGTCTCGTATTAGAATTGTTTTACTTTTATCGAAAACAGTTTTTTTACTATTTTTTAACGTTAGGGATACCATGGGGTTACAGTAAAAATATTATAGATTATAGATCATTTTTTATCATAATTGCTTTATAATTTAAAGTATATTGTTCATCACCTTCCTTGCCAATGTACCACAATTGGCACAAAAATAGTGGATATCGTTATATTTGATACTCCATAAATTAATCCTTTTCATTTATTCGGACCCCTTTCTGCATCGAGGTGAAGTGTGACTTTTTTCGTATTTTTCGTGCGAACGTTTTTTGGAACAATTTTCTTTGGCTATATACTGCAAATATAGCATGAGCCTTACAAAAAAGTATGGTTAAAGAGCATAGGAGGACAAAACGTAGGCTTCTAAGAAATATGTTTCTATATTGAGTATTTAGGTAACATATTGTGTATAATTCACACATCCCACATTACCACATATGATGGTACATATGAAACTCATGTAGTAATGCATATAAATACCCAATCGTATTCGAGTACCAGAACTATTAGAATATCGGAGATTAGTTTTGCACATTGCAAAGAAAGAACATCACTATAACAGAAACTAGCAAGATTGTGAAACTAAAGATTTCCGGAAAATCAAGAAAAACGTGCTATATCTAATTGCAAAACGACTAAAGTAATTGAAATATATATACACGAGAAATTTTGGCAAAATAATAAAATTTACAATTAGGGAAAGACTAAAAGATAAATACAATTATCATTTAAATATTATCTTCATCTTTATTGTAGTAACTGTTTTCAACGGACTTACTTATCCGTCTTTGTAATAGTGAATGATAAATGAATTGAGATGAAATAAAAGTTATATTTACAAATAATAGGCTTGAAATACTGCTCCGCAGGTTGGAATCCAACTTACTTAAGAACTTCAGATTATGTCGGCTATTATTCTGTATGCTAACACTTAGTATACAGGGATAGTTATACGTAAAAGAATCTTATACAAATTACATGGTTTAAGTAAAAAAATTCTAAACAGAGGTTCTAGAAGTTTTTGAAAGATTTAACAGATGTTACTGGTTAACAATATGAGGAATTTCTTGTTTTTTAGACAAATCCACCATCGTTACTATCAACCGTGCAGTACGTGGACAGTTTCTATGGAAATCGCCTCGAGGGAGAAGAACAATATTGGTGGACTCAATTTTGCTCGGCGATAGAATTCATTAAGACGATGGATTGATGGGATTACTAATTAAAAGATAAAGTTATACAAAAAACCACAATCCTACGATAATAACGTTTTGAAACAGTGTAATATAATTGCTAGCCTAAGAAAATGTTGATATTTAACCATGAACCAATAATGTCTTGCATAACTGTCGGTAGTAAACTTTGCGCTTCGAGGCGTATTTACTTGAGAAAACACGCTGATTTACCAATCAAGATACAATGGGATAGTCATATATAAATTTGGTATTCATAAACGTTCCGTTTTAAGTTTATGAGTATTAGCAGGGTCACTTGTAAGTTGGATGTTTTTTATTTAATGGTTGGTACGTACAATTCAATTTTATGAATTTCACAGAATATTTATTTTATTAGTTATTTGTAACAAAATTATTACCAGAATATTCAATATGATTTCCACACAATGCGGAAGAAGAAAGCAATATTATGTTAATCATTGCAAAGCAAACAAATTTTGACAGTTAACCATAACCTTCTCAGTATTTCTAATCACGGTTTACTATATTTTAATTATGTTTTCGTGCTTCTAGTATATATTAACATATTTCTAAAAATTGTATAAAATCATTTTTGGAAGATCATTGATTTTTATCGCAAAAAATGATTCGATAGATAGTTCTATGATAAACCCACTCACAATATGTTTGATAAAATCAGAGGATGATCTAAAATCGCCTAACAGAAATTTGCAACTTTTCATTTATTTCGGGTGAATGGAAAATCCTTTTTATATTTACTTGTAAGATATTAATTGATAATCATGTTAAAAGTAACAAGTAAACTAAAGTGGACAGGCTTGGCTTGTGAAATCATGTGAATTTTCATGATTTTAATCTTCCGCGAAGATTATTTGTTACGAACTAATTGTAAGTAAACAATTTTATTTATATAAAATATTTGGATTGAATACAGTTTATTTGTTACAGTTGATCATTTAAGTCCTTTCACTAACGCACATACATAGTTATTCTTCTAGAAAATTCATGTTTTACATCGACGACACTTACCCAAATTCGAGACGTGATTATGATAATCTTTATTATGTATATAAATTGATGAGATATCGTAAATATCAGTAAGTTATCATTGTAAATGCGTTCTTTGTTTTATTTGGAACCTTTTACAGGTATTTGGATGAACTCCATACGGAGACATCTGGTTTTAAAATCTACAGTCATCGGTTTTAAAAATGTAAATAGTAAGCATCGACTTGAGAATAAGGGACAATATAAGTCCTCTATTTTTGTTTTCAATTGTAATTTTTTAGATGATTCAGGAAATAAAAAATGCTATTAAACACGAACAGATTGTATCGTGCACAACTCATGTTAGTTATATTACCCATGTATTAAACTGTAAGTACTTTTTAAGTGTTAATCGGGACAATAATTATGCGGAATAAAAATTTGTTATGATCATCCACGTTCAAATTCTCGATCTTACAATTAGTTAATAAAAGAGCAGTATGTAAAAAGCACAATGTATGGATTATATGTTATGAAGTTGTTTTTTAGTTTTATATATATATATATATATATGTTCACGCGATTATTATTAATTTTATACTTACCCCTGTACCAACCGTTCGTAGTTGCACTTACTATTCCCCTTTCTGTTACTACGTACTCCCGACCGGCTTATTCGGGCGCGGATACATTGCTAATACCGCTGTTAACAGTCACCTTTATGTAATGGGAAATTTTCTAACAAGAGATTTTATTTTCAATAAAAATTACTCTCAAGATCCGCGTGCATTGCACTAAAACCCAACTTAAACTTTTTACCTGTTATCCTAATATGGCGATATATAAAGTTGCTCACAAAATTAAGCAATAAGAAATGCATATTTTGAAAACACAATAAGTTTTCTATATCCATGTAAAAAATTGTACATTTATTATAATCAAATATTAATTTAAACTTGATTACAATAAGAAAAATAGACAGGTTATAAGATTTATTTAATTTTCCTACGATTTTACAATCTAGTGCATATTTTATGAATACAAAATTGAGTGTACACATAAGAAAACTGTATTTTAAAAGTCACTATAATTTATTCAATATTTAGTATTGCAACTGTGCGAGGTTAGATCGTAATTTTAATAGTGGGCAACTTCACGGGAGAAACTTCAGTGACCCGTCTGCTGATTGACAAGGAAACCACCTGAGGTGTACCTTATTTCTTTCCTTTCAAGATATGTTGTAGTACATCAAAAAGTATTCGACACGTATTTTTTTGCACGGGCCCATAAATGAGTTTAAGGGGTGAAAACTACCTCCAAAGTGCACCGCCAAAAACGATTTTTATTGTCTTCTTCACAAGGAGATACAATTTTGTAATAAAATCACTGGGAAAGAATTATACATTAGTAGACAATACTGTACATAATATTTATACAAATGGAGCTCGCAACCCTTACGTTTATTTGAGAAAAAACGTAATGTTTCGGAACATTTTTTTGTACAAAACTCAGAGATTTGCACCAATTACGATGAAATCCTTGCAGTTGTAAAGAAAATAAGAAATAATAGCTGACCACTTTTGGCGTTTGTGGAAAAACAACATTTTAGGGGGTAAATTACCCGTCGGAGGTAATCAACCTGATAGTCAACCGCCCACTAGTGGGCGTTCTAGCTTTCGTGGTGAGCGGTAGAACCAAGTTGACTACCACTGACTTAATTAATTAAATAATATTTCATCAGACTTCATGCTTTTATGTATGCAAAGTATAAATAAAAATATAGATTTAACTACAGTAAGTTGTTTTATAAAGATTTATTATGCCAAACTTAACGAAAGTCCGCCATAAATTATTTGGCAAGTAGTTATTATTATTATACGTTTTAACTTGCTGTAACTCTGCTTTATAAATTACTATTACTGTAGAACCGGAGGGCGGTTAGAAAATTTTACTACTAACAGAGATATAAAAGGCTACCCCTGGTTTACATTATCTTATACAGTTTTAGTGAAGCCTTCGATGAATTTGGTTCCGAATAAAACTGTTCATCACTAGTTTAATAATAGATCCAAAAGGGCTACAACATTTACCCTTTTAAGGAGGATTAATTGCCCCTCACACATACTGAGTTATGAATTTTCCATACACAAGGATTGTTTGAACTTCCGTATTCCACGACGGAATTTCAAAACGAAATTTTCAAGTTCATTTGTTATAAATTATAGAAATTCTCCGAATTTGAGGTAAGAATTCTCTAGTTTGACATGTTACGTTGCAGGATTGTCACATTTTAATTTTTCCTGATTATAAATGACATACATTATCTTATAAGTTTCTAATAAGTATATTTGGTGCAAAGTAACATTTATTATTACAATTTCTGTGACACAAACAAAAAATTACAATATTTACCCTCTTAAAGAACTTACATAGAGTTATCCATAGAGTTATACATAGAATACATAGAGTTGCGTTACACTTCATTCTTTTTTAACAGGTGTTTTCACGTCTGGGTATCTCGGAGATTACCTTCGTACTGCTAGATATGTTTACAAACATTGTCAGTATAATGATATCATTTCTATCGCTTCTATTATTTTCCCATTGTTATGAAATTACGCCTCCAGTTCTCATTATACCGTCGAAATGGCAATTTATAGTAATCGAGAGTATACCGACATAATTCTTGCGTTGAGTGTGTGGAATGATAGCACTTTAGCAGCGGGTGCTTATTACAGAGATCGATACCTAATCGTCGACATCCTGAGCGAAGGGTCATTCAAAGAGCCGAATGGACCCTCGCAGAATACGAGTCTTTTGAAGAAAGAAACCTTGCCTCACAACACGATATTAGCCGATCTAGAAGATATAGCCCATTAGTATAAAAATTTTAGAGGAATATGTATACATTTAATACCATTTAATTTTTTCGTGTAACACTTTTCTGTATCTCCAATCCTTTCAAAGATATAACTCAACTCACAACGAAAGTACCCGAGGTGTACCTCACCGATTTTTTTCCTTTTGAGATATGTTGTAGTACATCAAAAACTATTAGACATGTATTTTTTGTACGTGCCCATAAGCCAGTTTAAGGGGTGAAAACTGCTCCTAAATCTCACCACCAAAAATCATTTTTTGCTGTTTTCTTCACAAGTAGGTACAATTTTTTCAAAAAATCACGGGGTGATAATTATACATTAGTAAACAATGCTGTACATAATATTTTTACAAATGGGGTTCGCAACCCTTATTTTTATTTAAGAAAACATGAAATTTTTCGGAACATTTTTTTCTATAAAACTTAGAGATTTCCACCAATTACAATGAAAATTGTATAGTTATAAAGAAAATAAGAAATAGCAGTTGACCACTTTCGGCGTTTTTAAAGACAACCACCTTTTGGGGGGTAAATTACCCTTAACTTACATTATCGTATTTATTCATGGGAAAAAATTTTTTAGCTAATTCTTTGAGAAATTTGGTTCTCAATAAAACTGTTTATCACTAATTCAATAGTACAACCAAAAATGCGGTGATTTTTACCCTTTTAAGGGGGGTTAACTACCCCTCGTACATAGTCAGTTGCGAACTCACCTTACACAGTGATTGTTAGAACTACCGTATTCCGCTACAGAATTTCAGATCGAAATTTTCAAGTGTATTTGTTATAAATTGTAGAAAATCTCCGAATTTGAGGTAAGAATTCTCTAGTTTTCGGCGTGATACTACGCAGGATCGTCACTTCAATTTTCCTGGTTATAAATGACATACATTGTCTTATAAGTTTTTAATAAGTATGTTAGGTTCCAAATACATTTCTTATAATAATTTTTAATCTTTAATTTTTATACAGTAATCTCGATAGTTGTTACTTTTAATAATCCGTACAATAGTGGTAATCGTGAAAAAAATGGTTCAAACATAAAGACTTCTTACACCATGAGCATTTTACAATTGCAACATTAGAGCATCCTTCAATACCGCACTTAACATGGCATTTATCCCCGAAACTAAAAACAACGGGATTGTCGATATGTCTGGTTTATCATCAATGTAACCGCTTTTATACCACGAGTATTTAAATAAATTTACGTATCTTGGAGAAGATTATGAACTAAAAATTGCAGTTTGATAATGTTATTCCTGAAGTGCAAATTTAAATCTTCATTCATTAATATTACTCTGTCCGAAAATTGATTTACATAATTTTTTTATATTCTGAAGTCATACGCATCTAACGGTTGAATTTTACCAGTTGTGCCTTTCGGAATTATTTTCAAGTTAATATGTTTATTAAGCAGTGTTGCTTCCACCACAACGTCAGGACAATGTCCCCTCCATAAATCAATTAACAAAACGCTTGAAGAACCAACATTTGGTAAATATACATTTTCCAATCAAGTTTTAAAATAATCTAAAAATAATATATAGTACCTGAATAATGTCAACATAGATTATTGCCAAATGTTGGAAAAAAAAATTATATCTGAAGTAAGTTTTCCTGATTTCGAAGCCGTAACATAAACGTTAGAGGCCGTAAATAAACTTGCTCCTACTATAGGTCCAAATTCTCCTGTTTTTTCCTTCATTACAATGCACAGCGATGAAAAAAGTTTTCCATCTGCTGATATTGTCGGCTGAATGTTCGTTATATATGACAAATGTCAAGCAGGATCTTCCGCAAATTAGGTAAAATTTATTTACATGATCAAACTAATTTAAGCTCACCAATTATTTATTAAAAATATATGAACATAGTGAATGAAACGGAATTGCGACGATTAAAGGAGGATCGACACGAATCACTCGCGACATGTACACAGAATGCATTTGCCCGATTTTTTGGGCTTTTTTATATGGAGTGTTGATTCAGTTGTTCTAATATTCCACGACGCCCAGACGTCCGCTGATCTCACCATGCCATTTACAACTTTGGTCTTCTGTCAGATATCGATGCCATATATTTTTAAACACATCACGCGCTAAAATATTTTTTTAGTACACAAAAAACGCATTTACTATTGATAAACACAATGTCAACGGCGAAATAAAAGCGCATAAATTGTACCTAATAATTTAAGCAAATTTTTGCTTTAAACAAGGAAGTTGTAAAATAGTGATCTTGCGTAGTATCATGCCTAAAACTAGAGAATTCTTACCTCAAATTCGGAGATTTTCTACAATTTATAACAAATAGACTTGAAAATTTCGATCTGAAATTCTGTAGCGGAATACGGTAATTCAAACAATCACTCCGTAAGGTAAGTTCGTAACTGACTATGTACGAGGGGTAGTTAACCCCCCTTAAAAGGGTAAAAATCACCGCGTTTTTGGTTGTACTATTGAATTAGTGGTAAACAGTTTTATAGAGAACCAAATTTCTCAAAGAATTAGCTAAAATTTTTTTTCTCATGAATAAATACGATAATGTAAGTTAAGGGTAATTTACCCCCCAAAAGGTGGTTGTTTTTAAAAACGCCGAAAGTGGTCAACTGCTATTTCTTATTTTCTTTATAACTGTACAATTTTTATTGTAATTGATGTAAATCTCTAAGTTTTACACAAAAAATGTTGCCAAACATTACGTTTTTCCTCAAATGAAAGTAAGGGTTGCGACCCCCATTTGTCAAAATATTATTTATAGTATTGTCTACTAATGTGTAATAATCTCCTATTGGTTTTTTGAAAAAATTGTACCTAGTTGTGAAGAAAACAGCAAAAGATGGTTTTTCGCGGTGCTCTTTAGGGGCAGTTTTCACCCCTTAAACTGGCTTATGGGCACGTACAAAAAAATACGTGTCTAATAGTTTTTGATGTATTACAACATATCTCGAAAGGAAAAAAATCGGTGAGGTACACCTTGGATACTTTCCTTGTTAGTAACACCTTTAATTGGAGTCTGATGTTAGATGGCACTCTTGATAGCACCGTTGTGGGGAATCTTTCACCCACACGTTTGTTGGATAATAATGAACACTCACTACTGCGTAGATAAAAGATATAAAATATTCTGTTTATTAACAATAATAAAATATATTGAACAAAACAATCTTTGGAAACTTGACTGGACTCATTGAACGCCTCGAATATAATGCCGCGGTTGGCGTTCGCGCATAGCACGATCAGTCTTCTAGGGACTTTTTGTGCGGCAACTTAAATATCTTCCCTAGGCACCTCAGTACTCCCCTCCTAGCGTCTGAGCATATGAAATTTCAGGCGTGAAAGTAACAGTTTTTCGTTTCGCAGGATAAGTGCGTAACGTTTGATTGACATAACTGGTAGAAGGTGTATCCTGTGTCTCGTTGGATTCGTTTTCAGATATGGCGTCTTCTCTCTCACAAAACGCTGGCTTAAGTCTTTCGATAGTGACTGTTGTAGCGCTTCCTTTAACCTTGATTCTGAAAACGCGGTCATTTAAGCGTTCCAGAACTTCATATGGCCCTTCGTATGCTGGTTCAAATGCCTTTTTCACAGCATCGACTCGGATAAACACGTGGCTACAGGTATAAATATCTCGGTGTAGAAATGCCTTCTTCTTCTGATGGTGTGCAGCTGGTACTGGCCGGAGTTTTCGCATGGTTGATCTTAATTTCTCTAAAAACATCCGAGGTTGGTTAGTGGTTTTACAATCAATGAAAAACTTACCCGGTAGGCGTAAGGTTGTTCCATAAACGAGTTCTGCTGGTGAAGCTTTTATGTCATTTTTTATAGCAGTTCGTAATCCCAACAGAACCGTTGGAAGCGTCTCTACCCATTCTGGATTTTCGTGGCATGTTATCACTGCTTTTAATGTTCGATGCCATCTTTCGATCATTCCATTCGCGGCGGGGTGGTAAGCCGTTGTGCGAATTCTCTGAGTGCCGGTTAAATTATTAAGAGCTTGGAACATCTGCGATTCAAACTGTGATCCTTGATCCGTCGTGATGACTGTAGGGGTGCCGAATCTTGATATCCATGTGGCGTAGAAAGCGTTGGTAACCGTCTCTGCAGACATATCCATTAACGGTACCGCTTCAGGCCAGCGGGTGAACCGTTCTATCATCGTCAGGCAATACCTATATCCTTTGATGACAGGAAGAGGTCCTATTATATCTATATGGACATGGCGAAACCGTTCGTCTGGTATTGCAATCTGTTCCGGGATGGACTTGGCATGCCTATGGATTTTGCTTCGTTGGCAGGGTAAACATTCCTTAACTCATTTCGCAATGTCTGTCCGCATATTGGGCCATACAAAATTGCGTTTTATTTGTTTATATGTAGCCTTGCTCCCCGGGTGCGCTGCTCTGTGGACAGAATGCATAATCTGGTGTCTCAGACTAGGTGGTACATACGGTCGAACGTCGTTAGTTGAAACGTCACAAAACAGAGTCGTTCTCCCGTCGTCCAGGCGCAGTTTTCTCAATTTTAATGATGTTGAGTCCGAATCTATTAATTCTTTTAATGTATCATCTTGTGATTGAGCCAGGGCCAATTCTTCCGTTGTAACTACTACCGGTGATTCTATTGCCTGGATTCTCGAAAGTGCGTCTGCGATTGAGTTGTCATCTCCTGAAATGTGAATTATTCTCGTGGTAAATTGTCCTATACAGGGTGTTTCTATGAAGTACAGCCAAACTTAAGGAGCGTATAATTGAGGTAAAAGCAAGTAACTTTTTCTAACATACCTATGGTGTCCGATCATTATTGGCGAAGATACAGCCGTTTGAATATCCGCCTACAGGTTGACAATATGACCTACATTCACCTGCCCGAAGCGGTCAACGCTCCGCGTTACGTCCTCGGCTCAGCGCCGTCGTATGCGTGCGACACAGCTGACTTCTCCCTCAACATTTTTTCGAGTCGAGGAAGTGTTAAAATTTTCCGAACTATTTTAAATCACCGAACGATTGGGAAAAAAATTACCTATTAAAAAAGTCCAAACGACAAAAATATTCTAGAACTCGTAAAATTTCGAGTTACTTGTGGATAAATGTTCAGCTCGGAAAGTTTACATATTCCAATAGATTTCCAACTTTCGAGTTATTCATAAATATCCGAATTATTGGTGACGACGTTTCCTGCACTAGAAAATAATTTTTCACTTGGTAAATGGAAAGTAATTATTTCGAGGAAGTTTATTGCTAATAATGCTAACTTAGAAACGTCCACACTAATAATTCGAATATTTACATGTCGAATATTTATCTCCAAGTAACTCGAAAACTTACGAGGGCTCGAGTATTCGAATCGCTTGAAATTTTTTAATGGCTTACTTTATTCAACTCGAACAATCGAACCAAATAAATTCCGAATACGTGCACATTCTTAAACACCAATTGCACTGAATACACTGCACAAAACCGTACTTATGACAATTGTTCAATACGTCGGCTCCCGACGGTCATAAACGTTTCGCACTGTTACACGATTGGAACTGCGGACACGAACGAATCCGAAAGATTGCAATGAAACTCGCTGCACGATGTCTTCACCGCGTTAGCGAACAGGAACGAATGTCGAAAAGAACGGGACAACGAATCATGTTTCAAAACAAACTTGCATTTGCGTTGTGCCCGAACTGACGGTCTCCTCGCCGGCGCGTGGCGCGTCGGAAGCAAGCAGATGATTTCATATTCACACCATCATAGTTATTTGATAGTGTAAAAGACTGTGTGGCAGCTACGAAAGAGCAGTGTGTTTCTTTGCGATCTTGCGGATAGTCACTCATGTCCGCAGTTCAATCGTGTAACAGTGCGAAACGTTTATGATCGTCGGGAGCCAACGTATTGAATAATTGTCATAAGTACGGTTTTGTGCAGTGTATTCAGTGCAATTGGTGTTTAAGAATGTGCACGTATTCGGAATTTATTTGGTTCGATTGTTCGAGTTGAATAAAGTAAGCCATTAAAAAATTTCAAGCGATTCGAATATTCGAGCTCTCGTAAGTTTTCCAGTTACTTGGAGGTAAATATTCGACATGTAAATATTCGAATTATTAGTGTGGACGTTTCTAAGTTAGCATTATTAGCAATAAACTTCCTCGAAATAATTACTTTCCATTTACCAAGTGAAAAATTATTTTCTAGTGCAGGAAACGTCGTCACCAATAATTCGGATATTTACGAATAACTCGAAAGTTGGAAATCTATTGGAATATGTAAACTTTCCGAGCTGAACATTTATCCACAAGTAACACGAAATTTTACGAGTTCTCGAATATTTTTGTCGTTTGGACTTTTTTAATAGGTAATTTTTTTCCCAATAGTTCGGTGATTTAAAATAGTTCGGAAAATTTTAACACTTCCTCGACTCGAAAAAATGTTGAGGGAGAAGTCAGCTGTGTCGCACGCATACGACGGCGCTGAGCCGAGGACGTAACGCGGAGCGTTGACCGCTTCGGGCAGGTGAATGTAGGTCATATTGTCAACCTGTAGGCGGATATTCAAACGGCTGTATCTTCGCCAATAATGATCGGACACCATAGGTATGTTAGAAAAAGTTACTTGCTTTTACCTCAATTATACGCTCCTTAAGTTTGGCTGTACTTCATAGAAACACCCTGTATAGTCAAGGTGACGTAATTGGCGAGGAGATGCTTTCTCTGATTTCTGTTGAAAGGCGTAGACTAGCGGTTTGTGGTCTGTCCTTATGATCAGCTGTTGTCCTTCCACGAGTTGACTAAAGTATTTGAGACCACTATAGGCTGCTAGTAGTTCCCTATCGTAGGTACTGTACTTGCGTTGTGCGTCCGAGAATTTCTTCGAATAGAATCCAAGTGGTTGCCAACTTCCTTCGTTGAATTGTTCAAGGACTGCGCCCATGGCGAAGTCTGATGCATCGGTGGAAAGAGCGAGTGGAGCGTTTTCCTTTGGGTGAGCTAGGAGTGTGGCTTCAGCTAAATGCTTTTTACAGCTCTCAAAAGCCTCTATTGCATCTTTTGTCCACCTAATTTCCCTTTTATCATTCTTTTTGGTACCAGTGAGGTAGGAATGTAATGGGGCCTGTATGTGCGCAGCATGCTTTAAAAACCGCCGATAAAAGTTTATAATTCCCAGGAATCGTCGTAGCTCCTTTACCGTTTTGCGCATAGGGAAAGTTCTTACCGCTTGCACTCTGCCTTCAAGTGGTTTTGTGCCCTTTGAATCGATCTGGTACCCAATATAATCTAATTTATCAACACCAAAAACGCATTTTGAGTAATTGATGGAAAGTCCATACTTGGAGAGTCTTGAGAAAACAGTTTCCAAGTGGCGCTCATGGGTTTCGTGGTCAGGCGATGCGACCAAAATATCGTCGATATATGCATGGCAAAATTCTAGTCCCCTCAGAACCGTGTCTACTAGTCTTTGGAATGTTTGCGCCGCATTGCACAGACCAAACGGCATGACGTTAAATTCAAACAAGCCGAAAGGTGTTATTATCGCAGTTTTATGGCGATCCTCTGGTGCTACAGGTACTTGGTGAAAGGCACGTGTTAAATCTAGTCTTGTAAATACCTTACATCCGTATAAGAAGTGTGAGAAGTCTTGAATATGGGGTACTGGATAGCGGTCCGGTACTGTAACGGCATTCAAGGGCCGGTAATCTCCACACAATCTCCAGCCTCCAGAGCTAGTTGGAACCAGGTGTATTGGTGATGCCCAATCGCTGGAGGATGGTTGGCACGTTCCTTCTTTCAGCATCATCTCTATCGCAGATTTTGCTGCATGTAGTTTCGATGGGGGAAGCCTTCGCGCTCTCGAGGCTACGGGCTGTCCCCGTGTTTCAATGTGGTGCTGAACAAGGTGTAAGCCTGATTTCCTAGATGTGCTTCGAGTTATGTCGATGTACTTTTTCAGCAATTGAGAGTACTTGGATGAAGCATCTATAGTGCGAAGTGTCGGTGCTGGTGACTGTGTTACGGTGCCCCTCGCCTGTAAGCTGGTGACTTCGTCTAATAGCCTCCTATTAGCCAGATCCACTAGCAATTTATAATGCTTAATGAAATCTGCGCCAATTATTGCTTGGGAGACATCTGCTACGACGAAGTTCCACTCGAATTTTCTTCGAAGACCTAGATCTAGTTCGATAAGGCTCGAGCCGTATGTCTTGATCGCCGTGCCGTTGGCTGCATACAGGTTTAACGTGCTTGACGTTCTCTTGGTCTTATTAGTTAATGTAGGCAAGACTGATACATCAGCACCGGTATCAATAAGATACCTCCTACCTGTCCTTTGATCTCTAATGATCAGGCGATGTTTCTTCCCAGCGCCGTGTTCCGCCGCCTGCACGTCGAACGGCGCATCTAGTTTTCCGTCTCGGGTTTGAGTTGATTCCATACACACGGTTTTCTGCATCTGTAGGATTTTTCAGCGAACTTTCTATGGTAATAGCACAAGCCGTCGTGGTTCTTCCTATCGCGTGACTTTGATGAGCGTCTGTATCCCTTTGGTTTACCTCTACTTCGCGATCTGTCTCTTGCCCTAAATCCTTCGAGTGCTTCGATCCTGTTCCTTAGGTGTTCTATTTCTGCCTCATATGCAGCTTGCGATGTTGGACCCGTGTTCCTGGGTGTTACTGAGGCTACAGTCGGTTTAACCATTTCCATGATCTTATCGGCCTGTACAGCAAGCTTTGAAAGATCTGTCATCTCAGACACCACCAGGACTGCTCTTACATTCTCTGGAAGCTGTTCAAGAAACAGTGTACGAAGTATAGAATCGTTGCACTGTCCCTGCGCGAGGTTCCGAAGGCGATGGAGGAAGTTAGAAGGTTTTTCATCTCCTATGTCGTGCCCTCTCAAAAGCCGTCTCAGCTCTGACTCACTAGTCTCGTCAAATGTCGAGACTATGCGCTCTTTGAGCGTTGGATATTTGTCTTCGGCTGGCGGATTTTTTATTATATCTGCTACAAATGGTAGAATCGGAGGGTCTAAACTTAATATCACGTACCGGTATTTCGTCAGATCCGAAGTGATGTGAGATAAGGCGAACGCTGCTTCCACTTGGTCAAACCAGAGACTCGGTTTTTCTTTCCAAAATGATGGAAGTTTCAGCATCGATGTCGCATTTATTGTCAATGCATCACTTTTTTGATCTTCGGATGAATCTCCGACGGTTCTTTCCTCTCGTGACATTGTCGTAATCTGGCGTGATTCCTTTCTTCTCGTCCTTTGTCTCCTCCTTTGTTCCGGTCCTTTGTCTTTTCCTTCGTCGTTCTTTTCCGATCACGTCGGGGTCACCAATTGTGGGGAATCTTTCACCCACACGTTTGTTGGATAATAATGAACACTCACTACTACGTAGTTAAAAGATATAAAATATTCTGTTTATTAACAATAATAAAATATATTGAACAAAACAATCTTTGGAAACTTGACTGGACTCTTTGAACGCCTCGAATATAATGCCACGGTTGGCGTTCGCGCATAGCACGATCAGTCTTCTAGGGACTTTTTGTGCGGCAACTTAAATATCTTCCCTAGGCACCTCACCGTTGTAGCGGACGTGCTACGGCGCGTAAAAGCTTACAGTAAGACTCACTTGGCGGCGTGTCGATCTTCCACTAGGAAGGGCTGCCAATATTCTATACCAAAGACTCTAGATTAACATAGACACTAGATTATTGTTAAGGAAGAAAAAAAAGTATATATTCTTTGTTCGATATCAGACTTCTTACGCAGACCACCAGATCAAGATAAGTACAAGGCTTTAAAAGACACATTAATCTTACGTCTGAGTGATTCAAAAGAGACACAGATCCGAAAATTTCTAAACGAGCTACGTTTAGATAACAGAAGGCCTTCTCAATTGCTTAGGGAAATGAGAGAATTAGGAGGTGAGGCCATTCATGATGACTTCCTTCGTACTAGATTTATGCAGTGCATGCCAACTAATGTACGAGCGGTTCTTATGGGCAGTACGGATCTGTCATTGACAAAACTAGCCGAAATAGCTGATCGAATTCTGGAATCATGTGTTGGCCCAGGGGTGATGGTCACCTCACTCACACCATGCGACACGGTCAACGAGACAAACTCTATTGCTCCCATAAATTCACGGTTGGGCGCCTTGGAAAGGAATGTTGCACACTTGTCACAGACGATCGAAAAATTATGCTCTAAGTTGGACACGGTCATTAGTCAAAATAACAACCATCGTAGTCAGCAGAAACGAAGGAACCGTTCAACTTCCCGTAATAGAGCCGCCACTCCACGACCGAACCAACCAGAGATTTGTTACTATCATGCAAGATTTGGAAAAGATGCTACCAAATGTACTATTCCCTGTTCGTACAAATCTTCGGAGCTGGGAAACTAAAGGCGCTGATCCACGTCGAAGCGGTCGCGGACAGCAACAACAATCGTCTACAAGCTGAAAACCGCTTATACATCCATGATAGAAATAATAACCTCAGCTTCCTTATAGATTCTGGTTCGGTAGTAACTGTGATCCCAAGAGAGCTTATTAAAACCAAAGTTGATAAGCAACCACTAACACTCTACGCAGCAAACACCACGGAAATTAGTACCTTCGGCGAAAAGGTCCTTACACTGGATTTGGGCCTACGTCGACAATTCAGATGGCCATTCATCATAGCAGAAGTAAAGTATCCGATTATAGGAGCAGACTTTATTGCACACCATGGCATTCTCATCGACCTAAAAAATCGGCGTCTAATGGACTCGGTCACCCGGATTGCTTCTAGTGGGATTATCCGAAAGACTTATGTCCATAGTATATCCACCATCAATAATAATATAGGATATACGGAATTACTGGAACAGTTCGCTGAGATAACGAAACCATCCATTGGTAAAGGAAAGGCAAGAAACGCTACGGTTGTTCATCATATTGAAACTTCAGGTACACCGGTAGCTCACCGACCTCGCCGGTTAGTAGGAGAAAAACTAGAAGCTCTCCGACAAGAATTAGAATACCTGTTGGAGCAAGGAATGATTCGTCCATCCAAGAGTCCTTGGTCGAGTCCATTCCACCTACAATCCAAACCTGCCGGAGGTTGGAGATTATGCGGTGATTTTCGAGCATTAAATTCGAAAACCTTACCAGACCGGTATCCCACGGGACATTCACACGACATATTCATGAATCTCCATGGGAAAAATATATTCTCCACACTAGATCTGACGCGAGCATATCATCAGATTCCTATGGCAACAGAAGATATACAAAAAACAGCCATTTCAACGCCATTAGGATTATATGAATTTCTGGTGATGCCATTTGGATTAAGAAATGCCTCGCAAACCTTTCAACGGTTCATGGACTCCATATTCAGAGACTTGAATTTCGTCATCGTATATATTGACGACATCCTCATTGCGTCTAAGGATGAGGTGGAGCATAAGCAGCACCTCAAAACAGTACTTCAAAGACTACAAGCCAATGGATTAAAGATCAACCTTAGCAAATGTGTTTTAGGGAAACCGGAACTCACATTTCTGGGGTACACTATCAACAAGGATGGATTCAAACCTCCTCCTGAACGAATCCAAGCAATTTTGGATTATCCAAAACCTGAAACTATAGTTGATCTTCGTAGATTCCTGGGGTTAGTCAATTTTTATCGGCGGTGTATAAAGAACCTGGCAGAGGTACAGGTTCCCTTGAACGAGTTCCTAAAGGACTCCAAGAAAAATGACACTCGACCGGTGCCTTGGACATCAGAGGCTGAGGACGCTTTTAATCGCTGCAAACAGAATGTGGCGACAGCAACATTAAATGCGTTCCTGGCAAATGAATCATCAATGAAACTAACCACGGATGCGTCAAATACAGCCATCGGAGCTGCGCTGGAGCAACAAACGAATGGTACCTGGAGACCCATTGGATTTTTCTCGAGAAAATTAACACCGACAGAGAAAAAATACAGCACGTATGACCGGGAACTACTTGCCATATTTGCAGCAGTAAAATTCTTCAAACACATACTGGAGAACAGAAGTTTTATCATTAGAAAGGATCATCGTCCTCTCATCAGGGCACTTCAACGAAATTCGGACAAAGTCTCTGACAGACAATTAAGGCAACTGGACTATATCTCGCAATTCTGCACATAAATAGTCTATTTGAAAGGCGACGAAAATGCAGTAGCCGATGCCTTATCAAGAATCCAACAAATTTCCCAGATAGAGATGCCCAAGGTACTGTCGGCTCGAGACATACTACAAGCTCAACAAGAAGATAAAGAAATAGAGGAAATGGTAAAGAACCTAACAATGAATCTACAGCTATTATCAGTAGAACCCGGCATACAAATCTACTGCAATATTTCAAATGGCGTGGTACGTCCATACATCCCAAAGGCGCTACGAAAAAAGGCATTTGACTCAGTACACGCTCTCTCACATCCGAGTGGCAGGAGCACGTGTCGAGTGCTGAGAGAAAAATACATCTGGCCAGCGATGAAGAAGGATGCGCTGGAAGGAGTACGAACATGCCTGGCGTGTCAAAAATCAAAAATACAACGCCACAACAAGTTGCAACCATGCAACATTGAAGTTCCTGACAATAGGTTTAACCATATACACTTAGATTTAATAGAACTACCCACAGTCAATAATTACAGATATTGCCTAACCATGATGGACCGCTTCTCGAGATGGCCGGAGGCGATACCATTAAAGGACATGACAGCAGACACCGTAGCAGATGCATTCTATCAACATTGGATTTGCCGATTTGGAACGCCTCTCAACGTTACAGCCGACCAGGGTAGCCAGTTTGAATCTCAACTCTTTAAAGCATTAACCCAGCTGGTGGGTGCAAACAGAATTCGGACAACACCATACCACCTATCATCGAATGGCATGATTGAGAGATGGCACCGAACATTAAAGGCGGCATTAATGTGCAATAAACAAGTCAAATGGATTGACTTATTACCCACGGTAATGTTGGGGCTTCGTACAGCATACAAAGAGGACATAGGAGGATCGTGTGCAGAGATGTTGTACGGCACGACAATCCGAGTTCCAGGAGAATTCTTCATTTCTCAGGATATGCCAGCAGATCCACATTTCTTTTTGGAGAAATTCAGAGAACACATGAGAGGAGTAAGACCAAGTCCTACGACTCACCATAACAAGGCTAGAATGTTTATACAAAAAAATTTATGACTGTTCTCATGTACATCTGAGAAACGATGCTGTTAAACCACCCTTAGAACCTCCTTACTCAGGTCCGTATAAAGTAATAAAAAGACTGGATGATCGCAGATTTGTTATAGATATTAACGGGGAACACAAGACTGTGGCAATAGAAAGACTGAAGCCTGCATATATTATAAAAGCGGAGAATATGGTCCAACCCTCCGCACTAGATGACGAACCAGTAGAAGCACATCGCTGGGAATCAACAGTTGATATTCCGAAAAAAACTTATGAGAGGAAAAAGGTATCGTTCCTTTCATGAGCAAAGTCACTAAGGAGGGAGTAGATGTAGCGGACGTGCTACGGCGCGCAAAAGCTTACAGTAAGACTCACTTGGCGGCGTGTCAATCTTCCACTAGGAAGGGCTGCCAATCTTCCATACCAAAGACTCTAGATTAACATAGACACTATTGTTAAGGAAGAAAAAAAAGTATATATTCTTTGTTCGATACTTGGCTAGTGACCACGTTTTTGTCTTGCGTCTCTTTTGTTGTAGTAACCCTATCCCCGATTGCTACATCGTCATATATATTATGGAGATGCTACAATTCGGCCTTTCCTGACAGTCGCAGCGTCCTCGCTGGTACATATGCTTTCTTTTCTCTTTTCCTACTTTCTTTTTTATATTTGCTAAAAACGCACATTACTGCAACTAAATACTTATTTTGAGCCTCTTTGTTATTATTTTGAAAATTTCGAATAAATCGTCTGAAATAACTTGCTAATCCTATAAAGCTACGTACATCCCTTGTATCCTTAGGTATGGGATGTCGTTCTACACTCAAAAGTTTTCTTGTCCTAGGTGCTATCCCATTAATGCTAACTTCAAAACCTAAATGGTCGATTCTTTCTTATAGAAAATAACATTTATCTAACCGCAATGTCAAATTAGCGTTCTTTAATGCCTTTAAAACCTCTATAAGCTTATCCTTCCCTTCTTCTATTGTCGCAGACGGTATAATTATATCATCCAAGTAAGCCATTGCTGTCGTGTATCACAGTCTACCTAACACTAAATTTATTATATTAAACACTGGAATACTGCTGGTGCATTGCATAACCCGAATGGCATTCTTTTAAATTGGTAGTGACCCGTTGCCGTACTAAAAGCCGTAAATTGTTTTGAATCATTTGACATTGGCACCTGGTAGTAGCCGCTGCTAAGGTCCAGCATCGTGTAGTACCTCATTCCTCGTAGACGGTCCAGTTGAACGTCAATTCTCGGGATTGGATAGTGCTGCATAACCGTCTTACGGTTCAAAGCCCGATAGTTGACACACATTCGCACGTCTCCAGTTTTCTTTCTAACAAGCAATACAGGACTAGAAAATGGTAAGTCGCTATCCTCTATTAAATCCGCTTCCTTCAGCTCGTTTACAATATTATCAATCTGCGGCTGTTCATGCTGTGAAACCCTGTAAGGACGATAGACAACCGGCGTATCGTCCACAAGCTTTATTTGCATTTCCGTTTTATCAGTACACCCTATCTGCAAAATATTTTTCGCAATTAATTCCTTAAAATTGTTTAAAATGCTTACGATCTTCTCGGCTCCGTCTTTTGGAAGATCCGTGTTAACCTCCTCCAGAGTGATTGGTTCACTATTGACGACGCGTTAGATATTTCCTTCGTTAAGAGCTGCCGTTTCGCCTCGCGTCAGTACAACACCTTTCGAAATATTTAACTCTCCACCTGTAACATTCAATACTGGAACTACAGATGTAGCTTCTCCATCGGTTCTCACAAGACATCTCGGTATTAAACGGCCATCTTCTCGTATTTCACCCTCGAGACAAATATCTTAATTTGGCAATTCCGTGTGTACCGCTACATATCCGACGTAATTATTTAAAATGACAGTAGTTTCTTTTATCCAAAGTTCGGTTTTACGACTCTCTTCAGGTGCAATTTCCATCAATTCGTTATCGACTCGCCTTATTACCAATTCATCTGCTCTACTCGTGATTTCAATGTGACGCTGTTCCGTATATGGATGACCAACAATCAGTTCGATTTCTTGACATTCCTTCGGCACCACATGGATGCGAACCTTCGCTTCCACTTCGTCGATGGTAAGTGTAGCAGTTAGCATTCCGATTGGAGTAACAGATCCTGCTCTGTATCCCACTAGTACCTTTTAGGTATGTAAGACCCACTTTATCAGCGGCATCTTGACGTAGGGCAATGCATGAACTTCCCATGTCAACATAAGGTTTCATGCGATGACCATTTACATAGGCGTCCTTAAAATATTTCGTTTGAGCTCGATTGTTCTCAATGCATAGAACTTGGCCTGCATTATTCTGCTCCATTACGACAGTTCTTTGGCTCGTTCCAGCGCCTGTTCTATTTCTGCAATCCTTCGCATAATGGCCCGGTGTATTACATAAGAAACATTTATTGTTTTTAGGTTTGTCACACGGATTAGCATCGTGCCCTTCACCCTTGCAGCTAAAACATACTCTGGGTCGCATATCTCTAGCCGGACGTTCCTTATCCATTTCACCTTTACTATTTGGTACTCGTTCGTGCAGTAGGTGTGTAGCACTTCGAAGATCAGGTAGTAACAATTCTGGTCTTGGGTATCTACTCAATAGACTTAAATAATCTCGAAACCTTAAATTATTTAGACTTGCCACTATCCATTCTACAGATTCTTTATC
The DNA here is from genome assembly GCA_963989215.1 of Hedychridium roseum. Lineage (NCBI taxonomy): Eukaryota > Metazoa > Arthropoda > Insecta > Hymenoptera > Chrysididae > Hedychridium > Hedychridium roseum. The sequence goes on along the minus strand of OZ022312.1, from coordinate 1,466,266 downwards.
GGTCATACCAGCCTTGTTGCATTTAGCGAGCTTTTCGTAGTAATACTCTGTTATGTCTTGTCCGGGTCGTCTGGTGTAATGTTGCGCGTGCAACCTCCGTTGCATACTGTTAATTTCGCACGGAAATGCTGCTTTTTATGTGTCCTTCCATTCTGCCCATGTTCTTTGTACTGAGGGAAGACTATGTTTCCACCGTTGAGCGACACCTGTTAAATTCGCTAATACGTAATGTATCATGGCCACTTCATCCCATGCGTATAGTTGTGCATATTCTTCAATCGTTTTGATCCATTCTTCTATATATGCATCTATCATTACCGGATCAAACTTAGGCAAAACCTCATTCATATCGTTATACAGTCGCATATCACTCAATCCGTTACTTCCTTGTTCATTCGGTATGGTATGAATTGTATTAAGGCTTTCAAAACTGGTCGTAAAATCACTAACTGTTTCGGTGAGGTTTTGTGACTCTGTCTCTAGTTCAGCTGTGCCGATGTTTTGTTTATCGTCCTTCTTCTCCTTCGTGTTTCTCGTTCTGGTCGGTGTTTCTAGTTGCTGTAACGTTCCTTTGTCCGTTACTTTGCTCCGCGTGCTCATACTAATTAATAAAATGCGCTATTATAGCACATTTATGGGCTATTTTTCCTTACTTATTGTTTATTATATTTTCAATATCGTCTTGTGTTCCATCCACACACTGCTCGCAACGTTCTCACCACGTCCTGCGAACAGCTCTCGAATCTTCGACCACGTTCTCAGTTCAAATTTTTCACTATTTAAATATTTATTAATTTCTGACTATTTGCACGTGTCTATCCCACTTCTGATAATTGTAGCAATTAACTTAACTCAGTTTGATGGTTAAAGTAATATATATATTTCCGAGCAATTACAATATACAGGGTGTCACAGAGCACCCGTACCAGCCGTTTGTAAGCTCACAGGATGCTCTGAAGAGAAAAACTCGATATGTTTGCATACCTAAATCGGGTACGCTCTATCGATTGGTTCCATTACCAACTTCCGGTATCAACCGGAAATGGGTCATTCTGACCCAAAGTTGGGTTTTTTAAATGGAATATGCTACTTTTTGTTGTGGATTCGGATTACTTGTGAAAAAACAAGAAACTTATACTTGAACCATTTTCCAGGAAAATGCTGTCATTCACCTTGAAAATGGACTTGAACTGCTCTTGGCGTAACCCAGGACCAACGACGAGGACGTGGTACTTGTTTGGTCTCTTGTGTGTGTGTGCGTGTGCGTGTGCGATAAACCTGCCACATAGCAATTCAGATCCGAAGAATGATGGAAAAAAATGTAAACACGAGCAAATACCATCGTTAAGAATTTGAAACATTTTCTCGTTTCTTAACCGTCTTAGAATTCTAACGATGGCTCTTTGCCCGTGTTTACATTTTTTTCCATCATTCTTCGGATCTGAATTGCTATGTGGCAGGTTTATCAGTCACGTAGTAACTAATGATGTAATATATATATATTATGAATATATATATTATGAAATAGATAAAAAAACCTGAGGTGGAGCTTATGGAAGGCAATAGTCACTCCAAATATTTTAAAGATGCACTTGTAATGGTAAGCCTGTTAAAAGCTATGTAGATCTGGGAAGTAGCGTTGTCACCATCCGCAAACGAAGACCGCGCTTTGGGCCAGAGAGGCTCAGGTTATACCGAATAACTATTTAGGTCATGTGATTGTAGGTGGAGCTTTGAAAAAGCAGGAGCTCTGCGTTGAGGGTGGCTTAAGAGACCAACGACCCCTTATACCGAGGTGTGTGGTCACCGCGGATGGTGACGGGGACGCTGTCCTTCCGGTTTTAAACGTATCAGGGCAGTCTGTTGAGATTCAGCCAGGTGAGCAGATTACAAGAGGAGAAGTCTGCGAGGGACGTGACAACCCCGTACGCGAAAATACTGAGCCTGTCATCGCGGATGATATCGACACCGACCTCAAAGAAGAAGCCCAAAAACTGGTAAATTTGTTAAATGAATTTAAAGGTCAGATCGCTCGCAAAGTACATCAGTTAGGATGCACGAATAAAGCGGAATTTAAAATAGATGTATGTACTGATAAACCTGTGTATTATAGTTCATATAGGTTGTCTTTTCATGAGCGTCAGCAAGTTCGAGGCTTAATAGATGAACTAAAAGCGGCAGAAATAGTCGAAGATTGTACGTCCCCCTGTGCGAGTCCAATTTTACTTGTAAGAAAACGAAATGGAGAAATTCGAATGTGCGTTGAATATCGCGCCGTCAACAAGATCACTGTGAAAGATAAGTATCCCTTACCACTAATTAACGATCAGCTGGACCGCTTAGGTGGACAAGAGTATTTCACAAACCTAAATTTATTCAGTGGATATTATCAAATACCTGTAGCAGATGATAGCCCGAAAAGACACCTTTTGTGACGCCTGATGGTCACTATCAATTTCGCCGGATGCCGTTTGGTCTTTGTAACGCGCCCGCAGTGTTTCAAAGAATGATAAACAAAGTACTTGGTAATTTACGATATATTATTGCTATGGCGTACTTAAACGACATTATTATCCCTTCCTTGACTGTGACCGAAGGAATGGGTAGGCTAAGGCAGATATTAGAAGTGTTGAAGGATGCCGCGTTAACTATAAAATTAAGTAAATGTCATTTTTTTAAGAAACGTATTGAGTATCTAGGGTTTGAAATTTCGTGCCAGGGTATAGAGCCGGGTTCTTATAAGTTACGAAGTATAAATGAATTTCCAGTTCCGCAAGATGTACGAGCAGTAAGGAGTTTTATTGGCCTAGCCAGCTATTTCAGACGCTTCGTTAAAGGATTTGCGACTATTGCTAGCCCATTAACACAGTTATTGATGAAAAATGCAACATTTCGATGGGGGCGCGAACAAGACGCAGCGTTCCGACAGATTAAGAGCATACTTATGGCAAAACCTGTACTTGCAGTCTACGACCCGAAGGCTAAAACTGAAGTACACACAAATGCATCTAGCGCGAGACTAGGTGCGATCCTATTACAAGAGCAGAACGATCATACTTTGCATCCCATTTGTTTTTGTAGTCGAAAAACTACGGTACACGAATCTAAATATCATTCATTTGAACTTGAGGTACTACCTATTGTCTTCGCATTAGAACGTTTTAGAACTTATTTGTTAGGAATTGAATTCACTATTCGTACCGACTGTAATAGTTTCAAACTAATAGAAAACAAACGGGATTTGACTCCCCGCATCGCCAGATGGTTTGTTCGATTGTCCGAGTTCCAGTATCAAATTGAGTATCACAGGGGCCGCGTAAATGCTCCTGCGGATGCTTTAAGGGGGTATATACAGGGAGTTTCTATGAAGTGCTGCCAAACTTAAGGAGCATATAATTGAGGTAAAAACAAGTAACTTTTGTTAACATACCTATGGTGTCCGATCATTATTGGCGAAGATACAGCCGTTTGAATATCCGCCTACAGGTTGACAACATTACCTACATTCAGCTGCCCGAAGCGGTCAACGCTCCGCGAAACGTCCTCGGCTCAGTGCCGTCGTACGCGTGCGACACAGCTGACTTCTCTTTCAACATTTTTTCGAGCCGAGGAAGTGTTAAAATTTTCCGAACTATTTTAAATCACCGAACTGTTGGGAAAAAAATTACCTATTAAAAAAGTCCAAACGACAAAAATATTCGAGAACTCATAAAATTTCGAGTTACTTGTGCATAAATGTTCAGCTCGGAAAATTTACATATTCCAATAGATTTCCAACTTTCGAGTTATTCGTAAATATCCGAATTATTGGTGACGACGTTTCCTGCACTAGAAAATAATTTTTCACTTCGTAAATGGAAAGTAATTATTTCGAGGAAGTTTATTGCTAATAATGCTAACTTACAATGCCATTTCTAACAAATACCTGTTCTTCCTTTCAGCTACACCGTTTTGTTCTGGTGCATATCCTACCGTATATTGCATCTCAATACCTTCCTTTTTTAGAAGATCCCTTAATTTTTCGTTTACGTACTCTTTACCACGATCGGATCTAATGATTTTTGGAACTTTATTGAATTTTGTCTTCATATACTGTATGTATTCTTGGAGTTCTCTCGTGACCTCTGATTTGTGCTCCATTAGTTGAATTGCCGTAAACCTACTGTAATCGTCTATGATGGTTAACATGTACCGCTTTCCACCTGGCGGTTTCGTTTGCATTGGCCCACACACGTCAGTGTGTACCAATTCCAACATTTCATCGGTTTTACTTAATGATCTTTTCGGAAATGGATGTCTGGTTATCTTACCTTCTATGCATACTTCACATCCCTGCTTTATGCCACAATTTTTTATTTTTAGATCCTTTGTCAAGCCTTTGGTTTCCATTTCTTGTATAGCATCTAGATCCCTGTGTCCTAGTCTTCTGTGCCATGAATGCACACAGTCAGCACCATGTTCTCTTGTCACCAATGAAGCTTGATTCATTATTCGCAGCTTATACAGACTCTCTACCAAGTCTGCGACAGCTATCACCTCTTCATTGTACAGTATTGTAGGGATTGTAGCGCTTTTCTATTATTCGCGAGACTGTGTGTTGTATGCACGTGTGGCGTGCGGCGCGATCGGTCACGCGGGAGACTATTTTCTCGCCGAAGGAGGCCGAAGAAAACCGATCGCGAAGACAGGGCGTATGCGGCGGATTTAGAAAAAAGAGTCCAGATTGTAATGCGGAAGAGAACAGACGGATTGTGAACCAAAATATATTCTCGTGCATAATTGACGCAAACGTTTTCAAGTTATTTCAACATACCCCGTCCAACACCCGCTGATACCATCCGTACAAATGTGGGGGCTCGTCCGGGATTAAGAGAGGTAACCTTGGAAAGGAATATCAGCAAATCACGCTAACGACGTAGCGTGTTGTGTGGTGGACGCGTGGTGAAGACAAAGCGTAGTGACGTCGACGCATTGTGAAAACGTGTAGTGTGACGAACCGCGACAATATTCCGACGACATTTGGGCAATACCGCAACGGTACTGTGAAAAGGAAAACGAACACTTGCCAAGATGAAAACGACGATGCCCACTGACGACGCAAAGGGGTTCACGGTAGAGCAGTTGAAGGTAATGCTGCGGGACCGAGGACTGCGTACAACGGATACAAAAGCTGAGTTAGTGGTAAGGATGAACGAAAGTGATCCTACAGGACAGTGGAAAAAGCGCAGAATCGACGAAGTGAACGTCCAGGAGACGCATGCTGCGAACGACGCTGGGGCTGAAGGTGCTGTCGGAGAGACGCTATCTCGGGTCGACGACGGAGGAGAGGACGACGAACGGGCGCGAGTCCATCGCGAATTGTTGCGGATGCAACAAGAAAAGCGACGTATGCGGGAAGAACTCGAGGCGATGAGGTATGAACTCGAGAAATTGGGGAGTGCGCGAAGCGCGAGCGAGCGAGAGCGAGCTATGACGCGCGACACGCCTTTGTTTGAGCAGCACCTGTCAACATCGTACAGTTCAAGTACGTGTGGACTAAGGACGCAAGGCGCGCCTCCGCGAGAACCGAGACAACCGGTGGTGCAGAATCTGAGTACACCCGAACGGGACCGACCGATGCCGCAAGGCGAACCCACACGCATGAGCATTAAAACAATAGTCGAGCTATTAGGGTTTTTCGACGGTAAGTCCGAGGACTTTCCAAGCTAGGCCGGACAAGTGCGGGCGGTACGAATGACGTACCGACTGAACGATCATGAAGCAAGACTTCTGATCGGCATGAGACTTCGCGGGAAGGCAAAAGAATGGATGACCTCCCGACCAGAGTTCGTTGAAATGAGCGTCGACGAGCTGATGGAACGCTTTGAGAATATGTTCTACCGTCGACCCAACAAAATGGTAGCGCGAAAACAATTCCAAGAGCGCGTTTGGAGAAAGGACGAGTCCTTCGAGGACTACTTTCACGATAAAATTATAAAAGCGAACCGAGTGCCGATCGAAGATGAGTATGAGCTCGTCGATCATATAATCGAGGGTATACCCGACAGGGTATTGAGAAACCAGGCGAAGATGTACCGTTTTGCTACACCTGAGTCAGTGCTGCATGGCTTCGAGAGTCTCACCCTGTCGCAGGCGAGCCACTCGGACAACACTCGAAGAAGACAATCGACGGGCACAACTCTGTTCAGCGCAAGAGGAAGTCAGCGAACCGACGGAAGAAATCGTGCGCGGAAGTGCTTCAACTGTGGCGAAGCGAACCACCTGAGCGCAGACTGTCCGACGAAGAAGCGCGGTTTGAGGTGTTTCCAATGCGGCGAGCACGGACACATCTCAGCAGCATGCCCAAAGCGTGAAGGTAATCGTGACGCAAACTTGGTTACCCAAAGCTCTGAACACAAGGTAACAACAACAGTAACAATCGGAGACACAAACGTGGTAGCTGTAGTAGATACAGGCAGTGATCTGACACTTATGAGGGCGGATTGCTATATCAAGATCGGTGCGCCGCGGCTACAGAACGCCGAAATTACTGTAACTTAGCAAGTGGGCTTGCTCGTTACAAAGACCGACTTCCCCAGGAAAATAGGAATAACGCGTGAGTTCCGTATACTCGGGATAGCGAGCTACACCCTTTCGCCCCTCAGCCGTACGATTGAGGGAGGGGGCATACTGAATACCTGTCCCTGGGTATGGTTAATTAGACGAGTATTATCTGATCCGGCAATAATAGATTCCCCGGACCCAGCCCCACCGAAACCTGACGTGAGCCTGTCATTTATGATTCTCTTTGCGATTTAAGTCTTCTTGCCTTGTATTTTACGAAACACCTACGCATTTCCCGGTTCGGGAAAATCTGAATAAACCCCGCGACCATGTCCCCTTCCGACCCGCGAATTAGCGATCACCGCGAGCTCGCCATGCCCTATGATAGGTAGAGATTTCCACGTCGCTAATACGACGAAGGATCTGACCGATGACCCAATGAGGAAGCGCAAATGAGGACTGGGCATAGCGGGGAAGGGGGAAGCGATTGGGCCTCGTGGCCTTACCATTCCCGCGAAAAGATTATTCCGTCGTTATTGTGCAAAGCGTACACATTATCTTTGGGAGACTCTCTCTCTGTGACTAAATCTACCCGAGTATTAAGTGCGAGTGTCCAGACGACCCCAATCTGAGAAGCTAATTCCGAGGGAGAATTTACCGATTTCCCGGAGGTGAGTCTGGTTCTGAGTACTATGTTGTAAAGGACAGGGTACCGCATTCCTCTATCCACTTTCCGCCGCGAGATAATAAAGAATTAAGGTGAGATGTTTGATCGAGCCAGGGTAGCATGTTTATAGGATTTTGCCCCGAGGACGGGGAGGTTAAGTTACGGTTCTGGGCCGTGTTAGCATTGTTGGAAGGGTTATTAGGCCCTTTGTAATTAATCGCAATACAGTCTATCCTGGGCGAGAAGTTATCCTCCTTTCAAATTGAATATCTTAGTATCGAGTAGTCGAATTTAACTTGAGATCGTCGCGATTGTCAGATTGTCGATTCCGGTACGTATCTCGGAAAGTTGATGGAATTCTGCGGCCCCGAGCCTAGCGGCATATTGGAATTTCTTTGTGAGTTTTCCTACATGTTAGTAGAGAGAGATCTCCCGTGGTGATAGACCCTTGACCCGTAAATTCCTACTAAATGAGTGCTCACTAGGGGCTGGAAATGAACTGGTCGATTTGCTATACGTCGCGTTAATGACGAGCAGCCATATGCACCCGGTGTATTAAGGCCCGATTAATAAATTAAGAAGGGGCTCTCCCCCTGTTTTATTGGAAGTCTCAACTCTTTTCTTTGAAAATTTATACCATCCTTCATTCGTTCCGGTTTAATATCGCGCTTACAAGGAACCGTTCGCATCTTCTCGTACGGTTTCTCGCGAATTTCCTAACGCGTTATTCGTCCTTAGCCCTACCGAATTTTACAAACTCCCCCCTCTCCATTTTCCCGTGAGGGACTGACTAGCTAACCTCTTCGATTATGTACACCCGAAAATAGTTCTACCGAAGACGGGAGTAAACTACGGTTTTGTTTAAAGTCTGAAAACCAAGACTCGACGTGTTTGCACGTCTGGCGCCCAATTTTCTCTAGTTTTGGGGTCGGATCATAGACCGCGACCAAAATTTTTGCAGCGCTTCTTGTAGGCGAATTTTAATAACCGGCCGGAAGTTGTTACAAATTTGTAGCACCCACGGAAGGACAATTGAGAAGGAAGCCTTACATTACATTTAGGGGCGTCGGCTCTGAGGGGAATAAGACGTTAGGCAAATTTGAAACGGACATTTCAGTCGACGGGGAATCTTATTCCATCGTGATACATGTCGTGTTAGATTCGCTGCTAAAAGACAAAATGTTGTTAGGTACTGTAATGTTGCTGGTACTTAGGTACTGTTGTAGAAGAGCAACTAGACGCGTTGCAAGGCTCTAAGGTGCTCAGTACGCTCGACTTGAGAAACGGGTTTTTTCACTACCCGTAAGTGAAGAAAGTCGAAAATTTACGTCGTTCATTATACCCAACGGGCAGTACGAATTTCTGCGTGTACCGTTTGGATTGTGTAATTCGCCGGCGGTATTTGCAAAATTTATAAACGCGGTGTTTCGGAACTTAATTAGGCAGAAGACCATACTGACCTATATGGATGACCTGATCATACCGTCGGACGATCTTGACACCGGGGTAGAAAAATTGATATTGGTTTTAGCAGTAGCCGGCGAGCACGGACTAGAAATCAATTGGAAGAAATGCGTTTTATTACAAACGAAAATTGAATTTCTTGGGTATGTTGTTGAAGACGGTATGATTCGGCCGTCTCAAGGAAAAATCAACGCGGTCGCAAAATTTCCAAAACCGGTAACGCACAAGCAGGTTCGGAGCTTCCTGGGTCAAACCGGATATTTCCGGAAGTTTATAGGAAAGTACGCTATGATCGCGAAACCGTTGGGCGATTTGTTGCGTGGAAATAAGGCATTCAGCTTTGGTGAAAAAGAATTGGCGGCTTTTGAAGCATTGAAGGTAGCGTTGTGCGGACAACCTGTTTTGAGACTGTACAAGGAGGGAGCGCCGACGGAACTACATACAGACGCGTCGATGTTCGGCTACGGCGCTATACTTATGCAGCGAAGTGAGGATGACGGCCTGATGCATCGCGTGTACTTCCCTAGCGGAAAGACTACTCAAGTTGAGGAAAAGTACACACGCTACGAGCTGGAGGTTCTAGCCGTGGTTAAGTCCCTTAAGAAATTTCGGATTTATTTGTTGGGTTTACGTTTTAAGATAGTAACGGACTGCAAGGCTTTCGCCCTCACTATGAACAAACGCGATTTATGCGTGCGTGTAGCGAGGTGGGCGCTTCAGCTTGAAGAATACGACTATACAATCGAGCATCGCTCAGGTAATAGGATGGCACACGTAGATGCCTTGAGCGGGAATCCACTACCGTCGTGTCTTTTGATCTCCGGGGAGGAGGAAGGGATGACTGCTAAGATCAGGCGTGCGCAGCAAGAAAACGATTTTGTGCAACGGGTTTTCAACTCGGCCGAGAGCGAGACGTTAGATGGATATGTCATTAGGGGAGGACTACTCTTCAAGTCAGTCGACGATGACGTTCGTTTGGTGGTACCTAAGAAGCTCCAAAATCAGCTGATCCGTCGAGTACATGGAAATGGGCATTTCTCAGCAACCAAAACAGCCACACTTTTGGGGAAAGATTATTGGTTCCAAGGCCTAAGGCCCAAAGTGGAAAAGACGATTAAGAACTGCCTCGATTGTATTTTGGTCAACAAAAAGGCTGGGAGGCAAGAAGGCTTCTTGACCTCGATTTATAAAGGAGAAGTACCCTTGGATACTTTTCACATCGACCATCTCGGCCTTTTGACGTCAACCAAGAAAAATTACCGACACATTTTGGTTGTTGTAGACGGCTTCACAAAAGTCGTGTGGTTGTATGCAACGAAGTCAACTACCACAAGCGAGGTACTGAGACACCTCAGAAGGCAAGCTGTCGTCTTTGGCAATCCACGACGTATAGTTTCGGACAGAGGAACCGCTTTCACCTCTGCTGAGTTTGAGAGCTACTGCACAGAAGAAGGAATCCAGCATTCGGTCATCGCGACGGGAGTACCGCGCGGAAATGGGCAGGTGGAGCGGGTGAACCGCACGCTCATACCAGTACTAGCCAAACTTGCTGCTCCTAAGCCAGAAGAATGGCATCGGTACCTGGAGACGACGCAGAGATATCTCAACTCCACCCACGCCGTTCCAGCTGTTTTTCGGAACGCGTATGCGTTCGAAGGAGGACCCGCGGGTTCGCGAACTATTGGAACGTGAGTGGACAGAAATGTTTCAGGAGGAACGCGATGAACTTAGAGAAAGGGCCAAGGAGAGCATAGCCAAGGTCCAGATTGAAAATAAAAAGACATTTAATAAAAAGCGCAGAGAAGCCAGAGCATACAGAGATAACGAGCTAGTGGCGATCAAGAGGACACAATTAGGTCCCGGCTCCAAATTAACGGCGAAGTTCTGCGGTCCATATCGCATTATAAAATCACTGCGTCAAGAGCGATGCTTAGTCGAAAGGGTCGGTGATCACGAGGGACCCTATCAGACTTCGACGGTAGCGGAGCACATGAAACCGTGGTCCACAGATGACAGTGAGAATGAGATGGACCTGGAGGACGAAGACGAAGGAGCATCCGGAGAAGATTTTAGGAAAGGAAGCATCTGAAGGCAGATGCTGGACCAGGATGGCCGAATGTGGGGATTGTAGCGCTTTTCTATTACTCGCGAGACTGTGTGTTGAATGTACGTGTGGCGTGAGGCGCGATCGGTCACGCGGGTGACTATTTTGTCGCCGAAGGAGGCCGAAGAAAACCGATCGCGAAGACAGGGCGTATGCGGCGGATTTAGAAAAAAGAGTACCGATTGTAATGCGGAAAAGAACAGACGGATTGTGAACCAAAATATATTCTCGTGCATAATTGACGCAAACGTTTTCAAGTTATTTCGACATACCCCGTCCAACACCCGCTGATAGCATCCTACAGTATCTTGCATAAATCATCAGCAAAGATCACTTTGATACCTCTTTGTGTCAACTTCTTCACAGACAACAGACTTCCTTCCAGTTTTGGAACATCCATCTTTGACTTGAACAAACATCTTTGATTGCGATCACCTTTCTTCTGCCTTTTTTGTCCTCGCAACATACTTCACCATATCCTATACCGCAAACATTTGCACTTTCGCCATTTGCAACTTTTACCTTTTCATTTGTGCACGTGTTCAATACCTTTTATTGTTTTAACTTTTATTCTTTGTCATATGACTCGTTGCACCTGAATCAACGTACTTCTTCCTTGTCATCATCTTGTCTTACATTAAAGCAAATTCGTGTATCTTCATCCTGTTTCTGTGTTACTTGATTTGTCTTTTCCTTATTTGACTTTCATTTGTTATACTTGCAGCAATTCTTCTTCATGTGTCCAGGTTTGTTACAGAAGTAACAACTTTTATTCTTTGAATCTTGTTTATTCAGCCCTGTTTTATATGAGGCTTTATATTGTGCCTTTAGTGCCTTATCATTTCGCTCATCTGTCCATTCTATACTGCTCTTTCTCCTCCTATCTTCATCCCATAGCTTCCCTTTAACCAACTCAATTGTTAGCTCTTTCTCTGGTCTAATTTCTAAAGCTGTAATCAGTGTGTTGTATGTTTCCGGAAGACTGCATAATAACACTGCTATAATCATTTTTTCTTTGAGTGGTTAAACAATAGCTGCCAGATCGTCTATGATACTCAGTATGGCATTAATGTGTTCTTCCATGTCGCCACCCTCATGCAGTTTTATACTAAATAGTTTTTTGTATAAAAATACCTGGCTGGTCAATGATGACTTTTGGTGATGATCATGTAGAGCTTTCCACGCTTCCTGAGCTGTATTTGTTTTTTTTATATGCCTTTGCTGGTCATCCTCGAGTAGTAATCCGATCGTCGCACGTGCCTACCTTTCCGCCTTTATCCATTTTTCATCCGGAGCACTTGGTCTTTCTGTACTTACTGTATGCCATAAATCTTCTTTTTTTTTATTAATAAAGAAGGGGAAATCCATTTACGGTCACCCGTCTGGGGTAGTGTCGAGCTCTTCTCGGGTTTAGATACCCCGGGTCCAACCGACTAGAACCCCTCCTCTGGAGCGCAGGGAAGCGGTATGTCGTCCTATGGGACATTCCTTCGGCCCTGCGCTGCCTGTGTCTCCTTTTCTTTTGTTCTTAAGATCCTGGAGATAAAGCCTGCTATGTCGTCCCAGTGTTCTCTGTTGGTCAGCATGCGTTTGACGATGGATTCAGGTATTACGGGGCCGCGCCTATCCCACAGGTTCCTTCTTTCGGTGGTCCATGTGTCACAAGTGAAGATGGTGTGCTGCGGTGTGTCCTTGAGTCCACAGTATATGCAGGCGTCCGATTCTCTGAGGTGGAACCTGAAGAGATATTATTCAAAGTTCCCATGCCCAGTTAGGAACTGTGTCACTTCATAATCAACTTCCCCGTGCATGCGATTTATCCAAACCCCGATATATGGGATTAGCCGCTTCGTCCATTTTGCGCCTGAGTGCTGCTCCCATCTGCCTTGCCATTTACCTATGGCCTCTTCGTGTGCAGCTGAGGGGTCTAGCCCCTCATAGGTCAACTTCCTCTCGAGTGCTAGTATGTCAATCGGAGGAATGCCCGAGACTACTGCAATTGCCTCCGCCGAGACTGTCCGATAGGCCGCCCCAAGTCTTACAAGGAAACGTTGCGAAGTGACCGCCTCCGATTTTCTTATGCTTGTGATATGTTATAGTCCATCCAAATCTAAGAGACACGTATTTTTTTATATGTGCTCTTAAACGGATTTAAGGGGTGAAATTCACCCTCAAAGTTGAGCGTGTAAAGCGGTGTTTGTGTAGTTTTACATAGAAGGAGTGTCTCTATCGCCACCAAACCAACTTTAAAACATTCCTCACGTGAAATGATGAAATTCACATATCCATCTTTCTATGCACCCTTATTGCAAGGGGGTGAACCACCCTCTGAAAATTTTCATTTCAATATAAAAAAAAAACTAATTATCCGATTTTAATGAAACAAAAACCAAATTGTAGAGCGAGGAAAAACAAAGGTGACCAGTTTTTGTATTTTTCGAAAAAAACAATTTTTAAGAGGAAAAACACGTCTTCAACTATAAGTCTGTTCTCCTAATGTTAAAGTCATTCTGATTAGTTTTAATTGCCGGAGGCCTCTTATACACTCACCTATATACCTGAAAACAAGACATCATTACATTCAGGCTTGTCTTTATTGTTTTTCTTGTGATTCACTGTCCCTGCATGCGCCGCATATACACGTAAGTATTAAAGTATACTATTTTTTTTTTAAGTATTATAATTTATTTTATTTCAGGTATTATCAAGGTTTAATATACACTTCTGTTGTTAATACATTTTTGGTTTGCTGTTTCTAAAAAAAATTTTATACGTAATGCGCAGATGAGTAAAGAAGGTCCTCACTGACATATTTATCTCGGTGTCTCTTTATGATGCCCTTTAATACCTTTTGTATAGCCTTTAACTGAACGATTATTTACAATGTTTTCGAGTCTGTATCAATACTGCCTGATTGTAAGTGAGGAAATGCGGATTATTACTTTTCTCATGAATATAATAACCACAATTAATGTCTTTAATCGTTAATTTTGTTATTAATTATTTGTAAATACACGTCTATATTTCAATTATTCAATAAAAAACATATGTATAAATATACATTCTTACATTAAAAGTTTTTTTTATATTGTCATTATATTCGTTGAAATTCCATTTTCTCTCTTATGAAACTAATGTCTGTATTCTGACAATGAGGAATGGTCATATTCTGTGAAAACATGTTTAAAACACAGCGATTTTTTACACCAAGAACATCTTACTACAGCGATATTCGTGCACATTGCGATAGCGAAAACGTTTGAAAAGCAAATTTGACCGGATTTTCGAAATTTTCTGGTCGTTTTTCTATGTATTCACTTTTGAACCAAGAATATCGGAACAAATTTTGATACCTTGGAGATGATAATTGGTTATGAACAAGGGATTGTAATTTTATTGTATTGTTTCTCAAGTGTAAGTTTATGTCGTAATCAAGGAACATGACACTGTCTGAAAAGTGTCTAACATAATTCATCCATATTTTCAATCCGAAAACGAAAAGTGGCTGAATTTTTCCAGCTGTGCCCTTTGGTATAATCATTGGGATGATTTGCTTATCAATTGGGGAAAGTTGGCTAATAACTTGTGGGCAATGTCCACCCCATGAATCGGTCAAAAGAACGTTCATCTGACCAATGATTGGAATAAAAACGTTTCCAAACCTATATCTTTAAGTGCTTTGTAAGTAAATACATATTAGAAACATTAAAGCAACTTTTATAACATCAAATTAAATTATTTCAACATACCAGAAATGAGCTTCAGAAGTGGGACCCACTTTAACTCACTCTAACCCACTTACAAAATTGCCCACAGGCAATACTGATACACACTCGATAGCGTTGTAAATAATCGTTCACTTAAGGGCTATACAGAAGGTTAATATTAATAGAATATTGAAATAATGAAGGAGGCTATTACCATCCTTGAAAAACGGAGAGATTATACATTTTCTATAAATTGTATTATAAATGTATAAATTTGTTGCATCGACAATTGCCGATTATTAATATCTATATATATTCTAACGGCGATTCTAGCACACCAACCAAGTATGTATGCAGTCAGGTATTACATTACCGCACAGTGCGCTTTAACTTCTTTTAAATACAGCAAACCAAAATATATTAACTAAAGAAGTGTATATTACATCTTGATAATGCCCAAAATAAAATAAATTAAAATACCTGAACAATAACAGTATACTTTAATATTTACGTGTATATGCGGCACATGCAGGGACAGTGAATCACAAGAAAAACAACAAAGACAAGCCTGAATGTAATGATGTCTTGTTTTCAGGTATATAGGTGAGTGTATAAGAGGTCTCCGGCAATTAAAACTAATCAGAATGATTTTAACATTAGGAGAACAGACTTATAGTTGAAGACGTGTTTTTCCTCTTAAAAATTGTTTTTTTCGAAAAATACAAAAACTGGTCACCTTTGTTTTTCCTCGCTCTACAATTTGGTTTTTGTTTCATTAAAATCGGATAATTAGTTTTTTTTTTATATTGAAATGAAAATTTTCAGAGGGTGGTTCACCCCCTTGCAATAAGGGTGCATAGAAAGATGGATATGTGAATTTCATCATTTCACGTGAGGAATGTTTTAAAGTTGGTTTGGTGGCGATAGAGACACTCCTTCTATGTAAAACTACACAAACACCGCTTTACACGCTCAACTTTGAGGGTGAATTTCACCCCTTAAATCCGTTTAAGAGCACATATAAAAAAATACGTGTCTCTTAGATTTGGATGGACTATAACATATCACAAGCATAAGAAAATCGGAGGCGGTCACTTCGCAACGTTTCCTTGTTAGACAGGCTCTCCTGTGAACTGATTCCATGATGGAGATAATGTTTTTCTTTTCTAGGGCCTTGTACCACGCCGGAACTGCATACAAGAGCATGGAAGTGACCACAGTGGAGATCACCCTCCTCTTCAACTGGCGGTGGTCGCCAACGTTAGGCAGAATTCTAGCCAAGGAGTTTTGGGCACTCGCTTCTTTTAGGGTCACCTTTCTGGCATGTATCGTGAAGGTTCTTCGATGGTCGATCCATACCCCAAGGTATTTTACTGTCGTGGAAATAGGGATCCTAATGTTTGCAACTGAGATGCTGAGTTGCGGGGTAGGGCGTCTGCCCACGATGATGATAGCGGTGGTTTTTTCGAGGCTAGGGAGAGCCTTAAGCGGTTTAGGTAGCCCAAGATCCGGTCGGTGGTCTCGTTAACCTTACTTTCTACGGTTCTACCCATTTTACCCGCCACTAATAACGCAAGATCATCCGCGTACCCTGTCAGGTTAATATTTGATGACGACGCTACCTCTAGTACTGCATTGTACATAATGCTCCATAACGTAGGGCCCAGAACCGATCCTTATGGGACTCCGCTTGTAACCTTTAGAGTTTGGGTACCATTTTCCCCTTCAATTATTACCGATCTGTCCTTGAGATAGCTGTTTATTAGTTGTCTGGTATGTGGGGTAAAACCAGCCGATTTGACGGAGTTAAGTATTACCTCCCAAGAACACGAGTTGAACGCGTTTTTTATATCGAAGGTTATGAGAATCGGATATCTTCTATCTCTGTTCGGTTTATCCATGGCCTCCTCAATAAATCTAAGCACATGGTTAACAGCATGTACGGTGGATTTACCTTTACGAAAGCCATACTGTGCATCTGAAAGGGCCCGACGTAGGTTAATCTCCGAGTCTATCCGTTGTAAGATCATCGATTCGAGCAGCTTTGCACGCAAATGGGTCGGTAGTCTGAAAGTCCTACTCCGGGTTTCCCAGGTTTTTTAACTAGGAGGAGTCTGCCGGTTTTACCACATTGAGGAAAGATGCCAGCCCCTATGGTCGCATTTACCGCGTTTAAGAAAATTTCTGGCTCCGCTTGTATTACCACTTTAAGGATTTCCGCTGTAATCCCATCTGGTCCTGGGCTCTTCCTGTTTTTCACTTTGGAAGCTGCATTCATTAGGTCTTCCATTGTAAACGGGGGGCCCAGGTGCTCCCCAAAAATCTCCCTCTGAAAATCCGGATGTGTGGGGAATAACTGGGTTGCTATTTTTAACGCCTTGTCAATGGGGAGAATATACCGGTCCGACTTAAGCTTGTCTCGAACGATTTTGTACGCATCGCCCCAGGGATTTTCTTGCAGGTCTGCACATAATTGCCGCCATTTATCCTTCATTGAGTCAGCTATCATCCTTTTCAGGATGGTCCGCTCGTTCTTGTATCTGAGAAGATATGTTTCTGCCTCCTGTGAGTTGTTATGTCGTGTCCTGAAAGCCTGGCGCTTGAGAATGAGGCATTTCTTCCTCGCCGCCGCAATCTCCGAGTTCCACCAAAACATCGCTTTCCCCTTGGTTGAGGTATTGACCTTGGGGAGTATAGCGTTGCAGGCATCAGATATGTTTGCCATGATTTTTTCAATTTCATCAATGTTGTGGTGACTTGTATCGCTGGTCAGTTCAATACTGATTTGCCGACTGAGTTGTTCTTGCTTCTCGGACTTGGAGATCCATCTATGTGGTTTCGAGTTGAGCTGAGTTGGAGGTATTTGCCA
Organism: Hedychridium roseum; assembly: GCA_963989215.1. Lineage (NCBI taxonomy): Eukaryota > Metazoa > Arthropoda > Insecta > Hymenoptera > Chrysididae > Hedychridium > Hedychridium roseum. Next base: position 1,448,912 of record OZ022312.1, on the reverse strand, counting down.
TGTTGAAGAGATCCTAAACTGGATTATAAGATGATCGCTAAGGGATTCTTCGTCTAGTACCTTTCAATCTTGAACCTTAAATGTCAGGATCTCTGTTGTTATTGCGAGGTCCAGGATAGATTTGGAATGTCCTCTTCTGAATGTGTGAATTCCGGGGGTGTTTACGCAGTATAGGGAGTAAGAGGCCATCCAGCTAGTAAGGATGTCTTTCCTGCGGTCCGTGATTGGTGATCCCCATTCCTGAGATTTGGCGTTAAAGTCACCCGTAATGACAATCTCGGCCTTCATCTGGAGTAACTCCTGTGATACTCTATCCAGCGTTCGTTTGAACTCTATTAATGGGACATTAGGTGAAATGTAACAACTGACTATCGAATACTGTTCGAGCTGTAGCCGAACCGCCCCCTTCGTTTGTCCTTTGGCGATGACCGTGGTCGGTCTCAGGATGGCTATCGCCGCATCCAGGTTGGTGTCACAATACCAGTGGTTCATGGTAGCAGCCTTCCGGTTTGGTTCCGTAACCATTAATAGGTCTGCTCTCGCCTCTTTGCCATATTGGAGTAGCATATCGGTTGCCTCTCTGGATCTATTCACATTCAGTTGTAATACCGTCCGGGTCTGTTGCTCTTGGGGTCTTTTGGTTTTGGGCTTCTGGACAATCAGAGACGCCTGTCTGGTGCCCTTCCTTTCCGCAGTCGAGGCATTTCGCTTCGCTCCTGGGGCATACATCCCTGTTGTAGCCCTCTTCTCTGCAACGAAAACACCTTCCTGACCTATCGGGTCCTTTGCAGGAGGAGGCTAGGTGTCCCGTTTGCTAGCATCCCGTTTGCCGTTTGACATCCAGCCTACTCTAATTGTGCCTACCTTTGCGATTTTATCTATCAGGGTCTTCGGTCTGTGAAGGACTGGGACTGGGTCACAGGGACTGTGGCCTTACAGGTGTTTCGAAATGCAGGCCTGATCGACGTCACTTTGGTCTCTTCTAGTTGTCCCGGTCCGACTATCTTCTCTATCCCTTGAAGAATTTTCGCTTCCGTAACCTCACAGTCAAGATCTTTTATATGTAGGTATCCAAAAAGCGTTCTAGTAGTGACCTTTACATCCTTGACCTGGTTAGCAATCGCGTTTTTCAGCGCCACGGTTTTGGCTAAGTCTCCTCTGAGATGTACCACCACGTCTCCTCTTGCTGTTCTCCTGATAAAGGTTACCTCTGCTCCTGTGTCTTCTATATTTACGGCGTTCTTTAGTCTCTTCAGTGTTTCCGCGTATGACAAATTTGGAGCTCTTATTATCACCGCGTTTCTAATCCCCTGTTGTCTTGTCTCTTTCTTATTAACCTCCGTATTATATTCCGGGTTTCTTATGCGTACTTGTCTGGGGTTTGCTGAGACTATTCGAGTTGTTACCGGTGTTTTCGGGGCAGACGCGTCCGCATATGTCCTAGGCTTAGGTTGTGGTTTGAGGGTCAGAAGATCGATAAGCTGCGACGCTGCCTCATTTTCTCTGTTGGCCATTGCTCGTAATTTTTCGATTTCCCCAGCTACTTCCTCCATGGTTGCATTATTCAGGGGGGATGAGGACGTGCCGGACTGCTGCATCGAGATTTCCTCGGTGAATCTTATCAGGGAGCACTCCGATGGTCTGACGCTAACTTTCAACAGAGCTTCCGCCTTCAGCAGGTCCACTTGCATACGGAGATGATATACTTCAGCAACTTGGTACTCAAGCTCTTTAAATTTAAGTTGCACCTTTCTAACTATGTCTCTCAGTTGGAGATTATTATTTCTCATCTCTCCGCTAATACTGCCATTCAGGATTTTACATTTGATCCTGTTCTTTTCTTGTTTCGCCAGGATATGTAGAGCTCGTTCGCATAAATCTGTCGGGTATTTTGGATTTGAGACGTCGAAAGATGATTCCTTCGAAGGAGTTAGGAGACTTCGTTTTCTCTTAGAAGGGTGTTTTCTAGTACCTCTAGTATCTGTAGTACTAGCCGCCGTATTTAGGTCTTCCGTATCGTCTAGCACTGTATCCCCACTCTTGGTGGGGGCCAGGAACAGGGATTCATCGTCAGTCGTAGAGGATGCTCCTGAGTCTTCTTTTCCAGGCTCATCACCACCCGGAGTGCGTCTTAGCATCCTGGTGAGTCTATTCATTTTTAGGAGTATTCGTTTTCAGGTTCACACCATTCCTCAATTCGACAGTAGGTCTTATATCGCGGCAAGGTTGGTTTTTGGGGTGTTATGGGGTTTCGGAGAGGGAGGCGACCTCATCGGAGAGATGAGATATGTCCATAAATCTTCTTTAATCAACAACATTACCACCTTATACTTTCAAACTTGAAAGTTTGAGTTGTTCAATTTTGTGATCGTGAAACGTGCATCAGCCATGATTCACACCTTTATTTTGTTCCTTTTTCTAAAAAATTTACCTTTGCCCACCTTATCGGACGTAGACTGGGCCCATAACCTGTTAGAATTCTAGGGCGTTTAAAAGAGAACTATATTGCCTTTATGTGGAATAACTTTTATATTAGTCAAGACATACGAGTATTACACGTGGCGTTATACAAGATTCAACAGAACAGAAAGAAACAGTGGGGAGTTCCAGAAGCTCCCAGTCCTGGCACCCTAAATCTAGTTATATTGTAATGCCAACATATGTACCAAAAAATAATGTTCAATTGATTCCTTTAACAGTTTCTTCCATTGATTCTGTCTGTTTTCTTTCCCTCCAACCCCATATTTCCACTCCATAGCTCATCACCGTCTATATTGTATCGAATAACCAAACCCTTTTTTTCCAGTCTTTTCCGAACATCCTTTTGCCTAGTCCCCATACTTGTCACATCACTCTTCCCGCCTTCTTCATTCTATCATCTATTTGTCCTTCCTGCCTCCCATTTTTCTGCAACATGTATCCCAGGTATCTGAATACTTTTACCTCCTCTACCTTTTCCCTACCCCATCTTCATTCTACCTTTCTGTCCTTTCCTCCGCCCCTCCTAAACCTCATTATCTTCGTCTTCCCTATGTTCGTTTCCAGGCCTTTCTCATTTACATATTCTTTTAGTGTCCTTAACATAGCCTACATGTTATCCTCATCCTCTGCTATTAGAACGATGTCGTCTGCGTACGCTAATGTATGAATTTTTCCCACCCCTTCCACTCTTACCCCTCCTCCCGCCTTCGCTGTCTTCTCCTCTATGTCTGCTATAAGGCAATTAAATAGCATTGGGCTTAACGGACATCCTTGCATCACCCCACTCCCTGTCCACAATTTTTCTCCTAACCTTTCTCCCACCCTTATTCTATTTGTTGTTTCCCCATATATTTCCCTTATCCTTTCTATTAACCCTCCGTTTATGCCTTTTTCCCTCATCTCCTTCCATAACACCCTCCTATCTACACTATCGAATGCTGCTTTAAATTCTACAAATAATGCTATGACTTTTCCTTTCTCCTTTTCTCCTTCCCGCCACTTCCCACCACAAAATTTAGGACATATATGTTGTCTATCGTGCATCTTCTCTTTCTGAACCCTGTCAACCCTTCCGGTAATATCCCTTTTTGGTCTATTTCCTTCTCCAGTCTTTCAGCCAGTATTGCTGCATATATCTTATACATCGCCGGCATCACTGTTACTCCTCTGTACTCCTTCCCTTTTTTCCTTATTGGTACTATTACCCCCTCCTTCCATTCTTCTGGTCAGCCTTCTCCGTCCCATATCTTCTTACATCATTTCCACATTCCTTCTTTTACCCCCTCCCCTGCATATTTCCATCTTTCACCTTTTATTCCATCTGTCCCTGTTGCCTTTCTTGTCTTCAGTTTCTTCACCGCTTTCTCGAATTCGTCCCTTTCTAGTTCCTTATCACCCTCCCATTTTTGTTCTTTTATTCTTTGTCCTCCTGCTATTACTCTCTTTTCCATTCCTCCTAAAGCTTCTTTTAAATATTCGTCCCATTCTTCTATATCTATCTCCTTACAGATACCTCCTTTTCTCTTTTTTCTTTTTTCAGTATTTCTCATACCTCTCTGTCTGTCCTTGCTTTCCCTACCTCTCTAATAAAGTTTTCTCGCTCCTCCTCTTTTTTCCTTTCACATATTTCTTTGTACTCTTTTTTCTCCTTCTGTACTCTTCCTCCATTCCTTGTCCTCTTCTCCATTTCCTTAATCCCTTTTTCACCTCTGCTCTCATTTCTTTGCATTCTTGACCCCACCATCCCTTTCTCTTCCTTTCCTTCTTTTCGTTTCCCCCTTCTTCCTCTCCCTTCATTCCTTCCTCTATCCTTTTCTTTAATTCTTTCCATATCTTCTCTACTTTTTCCCCTTTGTTAAGTTTAATTATTTTTTGTTTATATGTTCCGGAGAGGTATATTCCTATGTTATATATTGTAATAGCATTATAATTATTTGTGTTTTTAAGATTGGCAACACTAAGTGCCCAACTATAAAAGGCGGAACAGTCGGCTTGAAATTCCCCCTCTTATATATAAGTTTCGTTGGACTGCGCATATGTTGCCAAGTAGATGAAGTCTGTTGTTGTGGTTTATATGCAAAGATCTGTTGACGGGGGTGTAAAGTAAATGTCTCAATCGACAGAGTGCGCTGTATTGGCGGCATTGTGAAATTAGAATAAGTTATTCGTTTAGATGTTTTTGGATTCGATGGTCGAGTAGAGAGTAAAAACACGTGCGTTGTTCTTAAAGTAAAAGTTTAAAAGCAGTTAAATAGTAAAAAAGTAAAAATTTAAAAATGTGTAAACGACCTCAGACTGTGCTCATTACATATATATTCTTTTTTGTAATATTTTCTTCTGTTTAAATAAACTAGATGTAAAATTGAAACGGCCTCTGAACAGAACGGTTTATTATTTTTCTAAGATAGGATAAGGCTTGTGTCGTCTGTTTGATTTCGTGGGTATCCTGACATTGTTAAGAGGTCTCGCTTGATGCCATAGTAACAACACCCTTCCACCTCTTCCTTTGTTCTTTCTTTATGTCTCTCTATCTTTCTTTATTCCATTCCTGTCTTCTCCTTCCTTTTGCCTTCTTTTCTTTTTTCTCGGTCTCTTCTCTCCTTTCTCCTTATATGCTAACTACCAGTGGGTGGTGATCTGACTCCACTTGCTCGCCCACTACCATTTCTTCTATGTCTTCTAGTATCTCTCCCCCAACCATCACGTAATGAATTACCGTATTTCCTCTTCCTCCTGTTCCGGGTGAGTCACGCAACGTGACGATTCCAAATAACTCATAAAATATGTACTGTACGAAAAAATGTTTCGGACAAAAGTTGCACGGTTACAAAGGGGGCGTTCAAAAGTTTGATGGGTTCTATGCTGTTTGACTTCTGTATCGAGAATTGGAGGTCACCTTCATTTTTTTAAATGTAATACCTAAATTTTCTTTCTGAATTCTGGTAAAGCATCGAATTCTGCATAAAAAACATTACACTATGTAGGGTCTAAAATGAATTATTTACTATTTACTATTTGAAGTAATATTTTACCCAGCACTGACCGTAAGTTCGAGCACAATACAAATGCAAGTTTGTTTTGAAATATGATCCGTTGCCCCGTTTTTTACGACATTCGTTTCTGTTCGCTAACGCGGTTAAGACATCGTGCAGCGAGTTTCATTGCAATCTTTCGGAGTCATTCGTGTCTGCAGTTCAATCGTCTAACGGTGCGAAACGTGTATGACTGTCAGAGATCGACGTATTGAACAATTGTCATAAGTACAGTTTTGTGCAGTGTATTCAGTGCAGTTGGTGTTTAGGAGTGTGCACGTATTCGGAAATTATTTGGTTCCATTGTCTGAGTTGAATAAAGTAAGTCACAAAAAATGTCCAAACGATTCGAATATTCCAGTCCTCGTAAGTTTTCGAGTTACTTGGAGATAAATATTCAACATGTAAATATTCGAATTATTAGTGTGGACGTTTCTAAGTTATCGTTATTAGCAATAAACTTCCTCGAAATAATTACTTTCCATTTACCAACTGAAAAATGATTTTCTAGTGCAGGAAACGTCGTCATTAATAATACGGATATTTACGAATAACTTGAAAGTTTGAAATCTATTGGAATATGTAAACTTTCCGAGCTGAACATTGATGCACAAATAACTCGAAATTTTATGAGTTCTCGAATGTTTTAGTCGTTTGCACTTTTTTAATAGGTCATTTGTTTCCCAATAGTTCGGTGATTTAAAGTAGTTCGGAAAATTTGAACACTTCCTCGGCTCGATAAATTAAGAGGAAAAAGGTTTAGTCAGCTGTGTCCTATGTATACGGCACTGAGCCGATGACGATCACCGTGCCATTGACCGCATCACACAATGTGGGTCACGTTGCCTACCTGTAGGCGGATATTCAAACGGCTGTATCATAACTTCAACAATAATCATCAGGGACCACAGGTATATTATTAAAAGTTGCTTATTTTTACTTCATCTATACGCTCCTTGAGTTTGGACCTGTATCACAGAAACACCCTGTATAGGCGCCATCGTCCCTTCGTAATCTTGTACACTCGTGCGTTGTACATGGTGAATTTCGCATGAATGTCCTTTTCGCCTGCTTGTAATCGGTTACGCAATTCTAATATTTCGGGATCTGCTCTCTGCATTGCCGCTACCCAATCTGTGTTAATTTGTATTCCTAAGACGGGGAGCCCTGTGACTTCTATGTCTTCACTTTTATCTACCGGGTTCCTGCTTAGCGAATCTGCTATGCTGTTCCGTTCTGCTTTATGGTATTCTAATGTATAGTCAAATTCGGACAATTTAACAAACCACCTACCGACACGCGGATTTAAATCTGTTTTGCTACCCAACATCTTCAGACTATTACAATCCGTTCTTATTACAAAATGAATTCCTATTAAATACACTCGGAATTTCTTTAATGCACAAAGTATAGCTAAAGCTTCGAGCTCAAACGAATGGTGTTTTGCTTCTTCGGGTGTAGTCTTACGACTACAAAAACTAACTGGATGCCAATCTCTCCTGTTTTGTCTCTGCAATAGGACTGCACCTAGTCCCGTATTGCATGCATCCGTGTGAACTTCCGTTTCTACAGTGTGATCGTATATCGCGAGGACCGGTCTCGATATCAAGAACTTTTTAATTGCTTCGAACGCGGTTTTTTGTTCGTTGGTCCAACAGAACTTTGCATCCTTTCGCAGTAGATTCGCAGTCCTCTACAACTTTCTACTTCGCGCTGTGTCTTCGGTGTTGGGATTAGTTTAACGCTCTGTATCTTCTTTTCGCTCGGTCTTATACCCAGCGCCGACACCTCGAAACCTAAGTATTCGATGCTAGACTTAAAGAAATGCCACTTTCGTAGGTTTATTGTAAGGTCAGCGTCTCTGAGACGAATTAAACCCTCTTCCACGGTCATGCTTAATATTATTATGTCATTCAAATATACTAGAGCTATATCATAACGTAGTGAACCTAATACTTTATTAATTAACCTTTTGAATATCGCGGGCGCGTTGCAAAGTCCAAACGGCATCCGTTTGAACTAATATTGTCCGTCCGGTGTAACAAAGGCAGTTTTCTCTCTCGATGCCTGTTCTACTTCAACCTGATAGTATCCGCTAAAAAAATCAAGACTGATGTAATAACTTTGTCCCCATAGTCTATCTAACTGGTCGTCCACTCGCGATAACGAGTATTTATCCTTTACTGTTATTTTATTAATGGCGCGATAATCAATACACATTCGCATTTCGCCCTTCTTTATTCGTACTAACAGCACAGGGCTCGGATAAGGCGAGGCACTGTCTTTTATAACATCAGCGTCTTTCAGGGCGTTAATCATATCTTTTACCTGTTGGCGTTCATGATACAACAAGCTATACGGTCGATATACTATTGGCTTTTCTGTTGTAAGTTCTATACGCACTGTAGCCCTATTTGTCCTACCTATCTGACGTAGACTCTTTGCTATAATATCTCTGTTCTCATTTAATACGTCAATAAGGTCGCTAGCTTTCACGCCGACTAGATCAGTGTCTATTTCTTCCAACGTTACCGGATCGTTGTTGACTTCTCGCTCGCATGTCCGTTCCTCGTAGACTTCTCCGCGTGACACTGCTTCCCCCGATTTTATCGTCAGCGGCACTTCGGTGATGTTTAGCACGAGCAGAATCGTTTCACCTTGCTCGTCTGTAGAGATGACACACCTGGGTATAGCTGGACCATTCTCTCGGAGACCTCCTTCCACGCACAGTCCTTGGCTCGGTAGAGCGCCGGCGACAACGATATGTCCTAAATAATTGTCAGGGATTACATACGTTTCGCTCGCCCGAAGTGTGGTTTTGGTGGAAAGACATGATGTGGTCTGTAACAGATCGTCACTTCTTGCCGTTATCCGCAACTCTCCGCTTGTGCTGATGATGACGACGTCAGGGTGCTCCGTGTATGGATGTCCGATTAGTAGGGGCACCACTTGGCTGCCCTTCGGTATAACGTGGATTTCAGTTTTCACCTCCACACCATCAATGTTGGCATTCGCCGTAAATATATCCCCAACGGTTATACACGACCTTCTCCGTATCCTACGAAACTGTTTAGGGTTGTTTCATGATACGTTATTCCCAGCTTGTTTCCCGTGTCCTGACGTAAAGCCGTTATACTGCTTACTTAGTATTTTTTTTTTTTTACGACAGGAAAATCTTCGAAAAGATCCCCCCAGGCCCCGGGGAGGGTCTGGGGGTATGTGGGATTCTTACCCACTAAAAACCCGTCGGATGGCCATCCACAGGTGCATGCTGGGGGCCCGCGGGAACTACAAAGTATTACTTTCGGGGACCCCCGCACCTGCCCTAACCCAGGGGGGAGGGGAAATTTCCCGCCTCCCTGCCAGACAAAACGAGCACCTATCCTCGATGAGGGAGGGGCCATCGCTCCCCTCACCCGCCCCCAAATAGGGAGCGGAGGCGAGGGCCGCGTCCCCGCGCGGTGATCCCCGACTCCCGGGGCCTAAGCCCCAAAAAATAGCCCCTCCGCGACGGGGGGCTGACGGAGGTGGGCCCACGGAGGGAGCTACGCTCTCCCACGTGAGGTACCAGGGTAGCATGGCCTTGACCACTGCTGGGAGGGACAAATTCCTCCCCACACACCTCACGAGGACACGACGCTCTTCGCACCACGCTGGGCAAACTGCCAGCGTGTGCTGCGCCGTGTCCTCGTGGCCGTCCTCGCAGTGGTGGCACTGCGCCGTGCTCTCCTTCCCGATATGACGCAGGTACTCACCGAAACAACCGTGCCCGGTGAATAAATCATCCTTCATCCTAAAACTGAGCTCGCTGTGGCCCCTCTCCGTCCATGTGCGGAGAAGGGGTTGGATGGCCTCGGCGACGCGTGCCCCCGACCTAGTCATCGGGGTGAGGAGCGATCTTTCCCATTCCTCTAACACGTGCCGTCGAGCTTGACAACGAATTGCAGACTCGACCCTGTGGGTCAAGACAACTCTCCTCCCCTGGAACTCCCGCCGCTGGACATAAACATCTGCCCGTTCGACGGCGAGCAACTCCAGGGGGGGGGGGGGGGGGAAACCAGCCAGGGCCGAGGCTGCCTCGCCCGAAACGGTCCTATACCCCCGTGCGATTCTGACGGCTACCAGCCTTTGGATCTGAGGCACCAGTAACAGGATGCGCCGGTCCTCCAGCACGGCAGCCGCCCACACGGGGGCGCCGTACAAAACGACGGCTAGGACGCTGCCGACGTTCAAACGTCGCACTCGGCCGCCGGGACCCTCAAGGTTGGGGAGGAGTCGGCTCAAAGCCGAAACCACACCCAGGGCCTTGGGAGCCAGACGACCGAAATGCGGACCAAACTTCCAAAAACCATCCAACTGAAGACCCAGATATTGCATCTGGGCCCCCACCACGACGAGCTCTCCATCCACAAAAGCGTGGGCTGGGGTAAGCTTCCCCCTAGACTTGGCGCTAAAAAAGAACGCTTCTGCCTTCTGGGGGCCCACCCGCAGACCCACGCTCCTAATAACTCGCACGACGCAGGCCACCGCTAAATTGGCCAGTGCTACGGCCTCCTCCCACGTTTTCCCCCCGGCCATCACCAATGTGTCATCGGCGTAGCACACGGTGTATGAACCGGGGGGAAGGACAGACCTTAAAACGTGGTCGTACGCGAGATTCCACAGAAGCGGACCAAGAACTGACCCCTGTGGAACCCCGCATGTTACCTCCCTTCGACCTACAAATCCTGACTTTGTCGGGAACGAAAGTGATCTATCCCGGAAATAGTCCCGGATTACCGCCACCAGGTACCGGGGGAAGCGATGATGACGCATCGTTTCCCTCACTGCCTTCCAGGGCAGGGTGTTGAAGGCATTGACGATGTCTAAAGAAATCGTCAACAACACCCTGCCCCTAATCATCTCTGATTCCGCGAGGGTCTTAACTGTTATACTGCTACCAAGGTCAACATAACATTGGACTGGTCGATCGTTAAGTAACGAAATTTTTAAATATTTATGATGTGTATCACCTTCGATATGTAATACGCTGGCGGGCGTATCGCCCCGATTGCTTGTATTCGCTCTGTCGTTTCGGTGGATGTTTTCCGAACACGACCGCGAATAGTGTCCATCCTTCCCACATTTAAAACACGTTATCTTCTGCGTCGTCGTTTTTGGGCAAGAGCGTGCCGTGTGCCCTTGCTGTTTACACGCAAAGCATTTCAATAGTTTTTTCGTAGGTGACCCCGTATCACTGCGCCTTCCTCTTGTGTTTTGGCTCGTTCTCCAATACGCACCTGCGCTCCGTAAATCTGTGAGGAGTTGGCTTGCCCTTTTATAACAACTTAATGGCTCTAGATAATCTCTAATTCGAAAATCGTTTAGCCCGTCGACAATCCACTCGATGGCTTCACGATCGCCCATTCCAGCTCGAGTACATTTAGCCAACTTTTCGTAAAAGTGCTCGACTGTGTCTTGATGCGCCTCTTATTTATAATTTTGAGCTTCTAGCCTTAGACTCGCCGCACGCTCTTCGGATGGAAAATCCTGTCGTAACAGGTCTTTCCACTGTCTCCACGAAAGTTGGACACGTGGTAGGCTGTCACTCCATTTCCGAGCAACATCAACCCGCTTGGAAAGAGCATAGTGCTTGATTGCTATTTCATCCCAGTTGTATAGGTCACCATATTCTTCGATCTTCTCGATCCACTCCTCGATATTGATGTCATTCTTCACTGGATCAAACGACGGCAACACGCTCGTTACATCCCGGAAGTGCCTTTCTTCCTCGTTTCGTCCTTCGTCAGCCATCTTTTCGGAGAACAGGAACATGTGATCGCCCACCGGTCGCAATTCCACTTTTACTCCCAAAAATTCTGTACGACACAGTATTTCGCGCCCCAACGCCTGTCCGTGCTACCAACTCGAGACTGAAACTTAGTTCGAACGTTTTCTATATCATTCGTGAGCGAATCCCACTTTTGATAATTGTCGTGATCCTCTTTATTTCGTGGCTATGATGTTACTGATTTTTCCGTTACACACACTCGCGCTCCTTTTGCACGTCGATCGCGCACGCATGTCACGCCGCTCTCAGCTAATTAATTACGCTCCCTCACATATCCTCGTTATTCGGCGCGCCTTTTAAACATATTACGCCACATTCCTTTCTCTGTTTCCATGCTATTTGTTTGATCTTCCTTTCCTTTTGCGTTCCTTTTTTTCCTTCCTTTCCTTATATTCCTTTATATTATATAATATTCCTTCTTTTCCTTCTCTTATGTTTCTTTTTCCTAACATCACCTTTCTCTTATCTTCCGTTCCTCCTAATCTTACCCACATCATACCTTTCCTTATCTCCCTCACCTTTTCAACCTTCACTTTTTCTTTTACTTTCTTTTCTAACCATCCTTCCATTTCTTTTTCCGTCATTTTCTGTTCCCCTTCCCAATTCCTAATAATTATGTTTCTTCTCCGATTCTCTCTATCCTGCATTTCTTTTTTCCATTCCATTCTTGCCATCCTATCCTTTATTTCCTGTATCTTTCCTTCTTTTGTGCCTCGCTCTCGCCCTCCTTTTACGCTTTCTATTTTCTTTTCCACCTCCGTCACTCTTACTTCTAACTCCTCTATTTTCTCTACTTTCTTTTTCATTTTATTTAGCCTCTCTTTCCATTCTTCCTATTCTTTTCTCCATCTTTCTTCTATTTCTCTCCTAATTTTCCCCATCTCTTCCCTGACCGTCTTACTGCTCTCCTTTCCCACCTCTAATATTAGTCCTTTTATTTCTCTTTTCATCTCCTGTATCATCATCTCCATCCTTCCTTTATAGGTGACCTTTCAATTATTCTACTTTTTCTGAAGATTATCTCAGCTCTCTCTGGTTCTTTCTGCTTTTCCTCTTCTGTCTTCTCCTTCTCTATTTCTCTTCCTTTCCCCTCCTCTCCTCTCTTCATCGCGATCCCGTCCATTTTACTCTACTTTATCTACTCTCCTCTGTCTTCCTGCTACTGTTTCCTTTCTCGCCCCTAGGTGTCTCTTATTTCCACCTCCCTTTGCTCATTTACTCTCTTTCTCTCCTTTTCTTCTAACCTCATAAATCTTCCGCTCTCTTTCCGCTTCTTTTCCTCGTTGTTCTTCTCCTTCCTTTCCTCTGCCTTTATCACTCCTACTTCATCTCCTATCCACCTTTCCTCTCACCACTTTTCTACCCTTACTTCTTTCTTCTACCTTATTTTCCTTCACTTTTCCTTACGCTCGCTCCTATACGTCCTTTTATTTTTGCCCTTACACCGGAAGTCGTGTTAGTGTTAGTGTTTAGTCTTTTAATACGTTTTGTTGTTTTTTTTTGTATTTATTTTTATTTTGTATTATATTTGTATTATAACAATAATTGTTGATTATTAGATTATTTGTACACTATTACTTAATTCATTTACTTTTATTTCATTAATGTGGAATTCTCTCTTAGACGGGTCTTCCGAAAGGATATCCCGTTGATGGGAATTCCCGATGTGTATGAAATTGATTATGAGAACGACCACCTCCATAAACAGAAAACCATATATTTTAACAGTAAATACAGTTTTTAATAGCTCCTCGCTCTTTAGCTGCTGGTCGCTGACTGACTGTCCAACCTGTCCTTTCTTTTCCGTACCCTTAATTTTATCGTAAACTTAATACTAATGCTTATTCTATCGGTCGATCGCCTCTGCCTCACACTGTAGACACTCATTCGTATCACTTCTCACATTCGTCCACGCACACTTGTATCATTTCGCACATTAGTGTTAGTGTTAGTGTTAGTGTTAGTGTATAAAGAAAAAATGGGTCGGAAGAAAGCAAATGCTGTATGCTTATACTTCCAGTATAATTCATCACGCAACAAGTCAGTGTGTTTAATTAAACAGTGTGGTCACCAAGTTACTGTAAGTAATTTGTAAATACACATTTGATTATTATTTTATATGACATGCACTTTTAGGGAAATCATGGTACTAATCTATAGACACATTTATCTTCGACATATCCGAATGAATATACATCAGTCATGTTAAGAAATAGAAAACGGAAACACGAAGAAACAAGTACCTCAAGCACAATTAGTAGTAAAAGACACATTAAGGAAACAGTGCTGGATGAATGTGTCAATTTAGTTACAATTCATGGTCGGCCTTTTAATTTAATAAACGACACTGCGATTCAAAATATTATCCATATGATGCCGTCGTTTTCAATTTTAAGTATTTCGTCACAAGAAGTACGAAATGCCGTTAAAATAAAGGCAACGTTGTTTCGAGAACAGCTAAAAAATTTAAATGGCAGATTGATGTCTCTAAAAATCGATGCTGCGACCTGCATGAATCGTTCATTCTTAGGAATCAATGTTCAGTATGTAGTTGGAACACAAGTTTGTTTAGATATCTTAGCAGTGAAAGAGGTATGTAACAGACATACTGTTGCAAATATTAAGGAAATATTAAAAAATGTTGTAACGGACGGGCGAAATAATGTGGTCTCCGGGAAGTTTACTTAAAATCTATTTATTGACATCGAACACGCGCGTAATACCAATATTGACAGACTGACTCATCGGCCGTGGTTGGTCCTTATATATAAACATTGTCGAAAGTTCTGGTAGATGCTAGAAATGTAGTACTGGCGAATGTGCTAGTATTCGCTAGGCGATTCCAGAACATTCGCTGTGCGTACGGCACAATGTACTCCTCGCTTACGGAATATCTGAACAGCAAATTTATTCAGTTACTACTGATAATGGTTCCAATATCATTAAACTTGTGAAAGTGGTTGGAACTGATCAAATAGAATCAGGATACGACAATAATGAAAATGATACTCATAGTGATAGTGAAAGTTCGAATTCATTATCTGCGAATGAAATAAGTGAGAATCAAAATATCGAAGAATTTGAATTTTCACTATCAAATGAGGAAGAAGTAGTTTCAGATAGCACTGAAAAATATCAAATTACATCAGTATGCTGTGCTGCGCATACACTGCAACTAGCTGTAACAGATGTACTGAAAGATAGAAAAATTGCTGCAACAATAACCGAAGCTAAGGAGTCTGTAAAAAATTACGTTCGCCTGTCGTAAAAAGATTATTAAAAGCAATGCGGAAAAAAGCGAATCATCGACTGTCCTACACGTTGGTACTCAACGTTAGACACGTTCGAGCGCCTCTTGGAACTCAAAGTATGTTGTGATGAAAACAACACAGACCATTTAAATGAACAAACGTGAGTAGAAATTGGCGACGTAGTACGCTTTTTAGTCCCAGCCCGTATAGCGACTAAAAAATTGCAAGAAGAACAACTTCTTATTGGAGATTTTTATAGAATATGGTCGCAATATGTATTGGAAACAAAGAAAATAAAAACAATATTAGCGAAGAAACTCGTCGAAGCCATGAAAATTCGAGAACAAAAATTATTTAATAATGATGTTTTTTTGGCATGTATATGCTTTGATGTGCAATTTAACGTAGTATTAATCAACAGTAAATTGTGCAATTAATAGTAATAATGTTTTCTGGGTAGGCATGTTCCTTGATGTGCGGTTTAACTCTTTCATTACTCTAACGAAAGGTCGCGCGACGTGCTGTGTGTACGGGTGCCGACTATGGTCGGCAATGTGCACCTGCGCGGCGCGGTCCCCGTTCAATGGCGCTACTCCCGCGGAACGGACTCCCGTAACGAAAGGGTTAACATAGTATTTAATGAAGAGCAAATTTTAAAAGCTAATAATCACCTTGTACGTACTTGGGAGTATAAAGAAAAAATATTCAAAGAACGTAGAGGGTCACTTATTCACTTGACACCAAACACCCCAACTGCAATCGAAGACGAAGTTGAAACGGATGATGTAGAAAAAATGCTAAGATTAGTACATCATAAAAGACACAGACAACATAATGTGACTCATACATTAGACATTATAAGTATGTTGCGAAAATTTACAGAATATCCTCGTTTAAATTCTAAAGAGAATATTTAAGAATTTTTGAATAATCAAAAATATTCCAGAATGGTATTCGCTGGCTGAAATTGCTTTGGCAGTGCCACCGACACAAGTTAGTGTTGAGAGATTGTTTTCGTCTTTAAAATATGTACTATCACCATTAAGATATAATTTATGTGATGAAATTCTTAATGATATATTAATACTTAAGACTAATAAAAATGTAAATTTATAACTTTGTTATTCTTAAATATATTGTTACTGGATTTAATTAATAAAAAATAAACACACGTATTAGTCTTAAACTACCATGTATAATTGTATACAACAGAAAAACCTGTAAAATATCGGTATTTATTTCGGTTTTTGATAATATATCGATTTCGATAATATCGGTTTCGGTATAACTTTGCTGGCATAATACCGGTATCATAATCATACCGGTTTTAAGTCCCTGCTTCAACTGTGGAAAGAGTGGTCACCAGGCAGGAGAAACGGGATGCCCGGGGGAAGAATATCAGAACTCTCAGCAGGAACACGGGCAGGACAGCGTTGCAACTAAACACTAATAGATCCAGAAAAGTTTTTGACTTACTTTTTCAGTCCAGCAGAGAACTAGGAGCAGACTTACTTGTCGTCACTGAACCTAATAGAAAGATAAGTAAGTTGAAACCCTGGCTCTGTGACCCTAACAATAAGCAAGATGTGGCAGTAGCACTCCTCAAGCCCACTACAATAATTGCCTCCGGGAAAACTGAGGGCGTAGACTGACTTCAACTGGCAGATTACACATTATTTAGCTGCTATATCTCACCGAATATCACATTGACAGAATATAAGCTCATACTCGATAAGCTAACCCTGGAACTGAACAAAATTAAGGGCGATATCATCATCACCGGAGATTTTAATGCAAAATCCCAGGAGTGGGGCTCACCAAACTCGGACAGCAGAGGCGATATCCTCACAAGTTAGATGGCAGCAGATGCATTGTATTGTGTAAACATACCGGGCGTTCCTACTTTTCGAAGAGGCCAATCAGAGTCGGTACTGGACCTCACACTGGTATCAGTACCTGCGGTAACACGTATCGAGGACTGGAAAGTTGTAGATAAGGAAACTCTTAGCGACCACCTGTTGATAGTCTTCAGAATAGTACCAAAAGCCCTCAAGACACCATGCAGAGAAGACTAATCGCCTCGTAGGTGGAGATACAAGCTGGAACTCCTAGACCAATTGAACGAACAGATTAGGAAGGAACCAGATAAGAGGAATTGCATTACCTCAACCAGAAGAAGAAGAAGGAGTACTGGAACAAACTATGCGTCTGCCTCCAGACAAATCCATGGGGGGACGCTTATAAAATCGTCAGGGACAAACTCCAAAGGGATGGAGCCATTCTCCCTATCGAGCGGGCTACAAGCATAGCCACAAAACTTTTTCCGTTCCATCCTAATTTTAAACGAGAATGTTTCAATACCTTTGAAGGTCCTCCCTTCACCATAGAAGAACTTGTCGGAGTCATGGGCAAACTGAAATCTAACAAAAGTCCGGGTCCAGACGGCATCCCGGCCGAAATCCTCCGTGTGGCTATTCACGCCGACCCAAGGGTAGTCTGGAAGGCGGTAAACGACACTATCGGCTCAGGTTTTTTCCCTCCTTCCTTTCCTTCCTTCCTTCTTTTCCTTCATTACGGTTCCCATCTGGTCGGAGGTGACCTCCAACGAAATGCGTGGAATTAGAGAACATCGGCCTGGCCTGGGGCCATCTCTAGGTTCAGGCTCGGATTCTACCGAGAACCACGTTCACCACAGTTTGGTCAATCTCCTCCCCTCCCCTCAGTGCCTGTCATGGTGAGCATTAACGAGTCATTAGTGCATACGTTGAGCTGATATGAGCCCGGGAAGAAGGACGACGCAGAGTGCTGCGTTTACGGCAGACCCCCATTAGCCCAAGTACCAATCCTGGTGGGACCTAGCAGTGCACCTTCCGCCGAGGTGTCTCGCGGAACCGGCAGTGGCATTCGATTCATCTGATGGGTAAGTAGGCCCCGATTGCTCTCCGTAGATAAGGGACCGCCTAATAATGCTTATTACTAATTTACAAATTCCTATCATATGTGACGTTGCGACGGGCATGTCCCAATATAGTTCTCCCTTGCCCTTTTCGATTCTGCTTACTGCGGTAGAGTTAACGCTTCAACCCCGTTTACACGCTGTACATCCTCAATCTTTGCCGCTTTTTTATCGCGAGGAGCGTATTAGGGCGCGATATTCGTATCGGTAGGGAACCTCTCGCCTAGTGGTGGAGAAAAGAGCCGACTAACCCCTGCGTGTACATCTCCGAAGACTTTTTTTTTGGGGGGGGGGATGGGGACAAAAGGTGAAAGCTGGGAAGGTGCCCTAGGTGGTGTTGATTTCCCATCGAGGCCGATGGACCTACCAACTGAAAACTCTCCTTGACGACACGCTTGCCCTCCGAAACCGCACTTAAGCATTACTTCGGAGAGCAAGTTATCTAGTCGCATTCCCTCGCAAGCTTGATCTTCTATTCGATGCGAAACGTGTATGGCTGCCGCACGCCTATGTATTGAACAATTATTATAAGTACAGTTTTGTGCAGTGTATTCAGTGCAATTAGTGTTTAGGGTAGTGCACATATTCGGAATTTATTTGGTTCGATTGTTTGAGTTGAATAATGTAAGTCACAAAAAAGTTCTAACAATTCGAATATTCGAGCCCTCGTAAGTTTTCGAGTTACTCGGAGATAAATATTCAACATTATAAAAATTCGAATTATTAGTGTGGACATTTCTAAATTACCATTATTGGTAATAAATTTCCGAGGTAAACATTTATTTACGAGTAACTCGAAACTTTATGAGTGCTCGAATACGTGAATCGTTTGGACTTTTTTAGTAGGTGACTTTTTTCCAAATAGTTCGTCGATTTCAAGCAGTATGAAAAATTTAAACACGCGCCTCGGCTTATGATATTATGGCATTATGGCAAAAAACACTGAAGCGGGATTGCATTTCCCCTAAGCAACACGTACGTGAGAAACATTTCCTTCCTCACGAGATACTGAAAATGAGACAGAGCGAGATCTTAGAAGCAAATGGAACTGTACTTGGTATTGTAAGTAAATAATGATTTTATAAACAATTTTGAGTCGTTGTTTTCCACAACAGCATAACAAATCTAGGTATTCATAAAAAAGTGCACATGATATCAGTGTAGATATGAATTATTATATCATTGTTGTTGTATTGGTTTTTGTTATTGTTATTATTATTATTATTATTGTCGTTGTTGTTATTATTGTTATTATATTTCACTCACCTTATAAAATTCGTCATTTGAAGAAAGGAGCAATACCATCAAAGTTTCGTTGGTCAGAGAATATATTTTTTGCAGAACCTAATATTAATAGATTGATTGATAAGAATATGCGAATCAATGATGGCATGTCTGAATCTAAATTCAGCAATGGATGTAATGATGCAAATGAATTTTTCAGTATAAACTTTCCTGATATTTTGAAACTTGGTAGTTTACTGTTTTCACATTCATGGAATAATTACATTGCTGTAATATTGTGAGACGAAAAATTACATTTTTGTTCACTATTTTAAGATAAATTATTATTGAATTATTTGAAATAAGATTGTCCTTACTTCAGCATTACATACAAGTTTATTACAAATTACACTAAGGTATCATATTGTTTAAAGGAAACGGCGCAATCGTAAAGTGTTTTAAACAATGTACATAACTGACTGGAATGACTTCCAACGGTTATAGTCAGTAAGGGGCAATAAGGGGTTCACCCACGAACTACAAGATGCAGAGGCCTGCCCGAGACGGGCGTATTTGGCGCCACCTCCTCCTTCAATCTGGCCGGAAACCGGACCGTGAGACAGCGGGCCATTGTATCCAATTGTATCCAGTTGTGTACGGATTAGTGAGTTGTAAATGGACCATTGTTTGATGTACTGAAAAATTTCGGGCATTTGTGGGTTGTACGGCGTTGTGACACATTGTCATTTGGTCTCATTGTCATAATCACTAATACTTACTGCACTGTAGTACGAGGCTAGTTGCTTTAGTCATTCTCATTGAATTATGATTGATTATGATTCAACGTTATAAGCTGTATTTATGTCAGTAAACACCTAACCTTATCCACCTGCAACAGTTTAATAATGAAATAACTATATCGGAAATGTATAATTTCTACGTTAAATTTTGACGACAACACCATTCTACTAACTGTCCGTTAAAATCCAATTTATTGAAAAGGGGAAATTAAAAAATATACCTGAACATTGGAACTACAAACAAAAAAAAAAACAATTGGTAAACGAAGAAAAGATTCAGATTGGATTGTATATTAGTATAAAGTAATTTATGACATGATATCTCATGACGAAATAAAGTACGACCTTGTGCATATAAATAATGAGAAATCTTCTGGAAAAGATGAATTTGTTACTGTTGTTGAGCAGTTTGTTAAGGATGTAACTGACTTCAGTTCTCAATATGGCAGTAACAGAAGTATTTCCTACACAGCATATAATATTGCTGGAAATCCCAGCAAATTTCCTGATTATGGAGACTTTCCCCAAGCTTTTGTGATGGTACGTAATCAACTGTCTTTAACCTTAAAGAAATTCTAAATAATAATACAGAATTGTAAAAACATGATAAACAGCAGTAAAATACCTTACATATCATATTACATGCCAAATGCATGGAACTGTTTCAGTGTATGACTTATTCATTCCTATCTATTTCTGCCAATAATGGTATAAATATCACTCGTGGTAAGCACTTATTTTGTTTACAATGTTTTAACAACATAATGTTTTCATCCAAGAGCCTCAATATTTTAATTTTGTAAGGACATGTGAAAAACAAATTGAACTTGCTATGGATACCATATAGTGGTACTTAACAAATAAGAAAAATATAACAGTACTTAATTATTTGGCATATTGTAGATATATTCTGGTTCATTTGAATAAAGAACTGGTTTACTCTGGAAACCGAAAAGGTAAATCAGACAAATCATTTACATTCAATTACTTTAACTATACATTCAGTCATTTGAATTAAAAAACATTATCATACGTACAATATCCTATTTAGAAATTTCTATGTTAATGTATGTAATATGTGTGTAATGTATCTTTAATGAATGATTATTTAATTACATTGAACCGTAAGTTTGCACATTTCTTTCAAATAACATATGAAGACATATGAAACATTATGAAGGGTATTTTGAATAAATGTTTTGTATTACAAACTTAAAAATTTCACACATTTCTGATTTTACACAAATCAGAGTTTTTTCCAAGATCATCCAAAAATCACCTTGTCATACAATGTTGAAAATGTGCAACAGCACCGTGCCAATTCATGATTCTATTTAACAAACTTTAGGAACAAAGAATTTCCTGCTTAAATTTTTTTATGTGTCACTCTTACTGCTTGCATTTTGGAATTATTAACTTTATTTAAGTTAGTAGTACTATGTTACTGATCGCTTTGACTAATTGAAAAAGTGTCATATTGAATTGTAGTAACCCATGAATCCTTATGAACTCTAAATCAAAACGTTACTAAGTGGAATTCAAAGTCTTTTGAATGAAATATTATATACACATGTCATGGTTTGTAATATGATATGTTATAAAAATATAATCAATTTCACCTGTTTTGTTATAATAACATCCTAACTGCTACACTTAATGACACCTGTTAAGACTCACAATACAGTGCAAATTTTTTTGTATTCAGAAGAACAGAGGATGTGATGCATCATTTGAATAAGCAATATGCTATTTGAAAAGTAATGTTACTTAACAATACATTAATCAAATCTAAATTTCTTTTTTATAAATCTGGCTTTCATTTCACTTTAAAATTAGTTTCGCAGTCTAAGTTTGTTGTAAATACTTCAACCTTTATGTAAGTAATGAAAGAAAAGGGTCTAATAACTTGATAGAAAACTTCCCGGTTCTGAACTGTTTTCACATTGACTTTCAAAGTACACAACTTCAACAAATAAGTTGAAAACATGATTGCTGATCGTAATCAAGTATTTTTTACTTTAGAGAACATATGGCCAATGGTGGGACAAAGCTCCATCAAGATTATCAGATTTTATGCCACAAAATAATGATACTGTAATAAGTCAAGATTATATAGGTATATATTTAATAATTCACTTATCTGATACATGGGAGAGTAAACTAGGTGCAATAAACAATACTTCTGTATCTCTTTCAGATATTGAATATTATCAAGAAGTGTATCCCATAAGAGTTTCTATCTATGAGACTTACAACCCTGGAAGTGTTGTGAGAATATGGGCACAAAATTCTAGTAATAAATGGTTCCAATTATGGAGCGGTCCACCACAGCATGTTCCTTGCAAATCCCGAATCTTTTCCCCACCCTTAGAACTGTGTAGTTTTAAGACGAAACTTTTAAGATTAGAATTTAACCACTTCTCATTGGATTATTATACAGAACTAGATGCTGTATTACTTATTGGAACTTCCGAGTTAGTGATACCCATTAATGGTATTTACAAGTACAATTTAAATAATTTATTAAAAGTATTAGGCCCAACAGAAGGATATAACAAAGATTTTTATAATTTAACGCCAGATTATACAAAAATCAATAATGATCTGTCAATTCTTAAGCAGACAATTAGCGACCATTGTACTTTGTATAAAAGGTAAATCAAACTCCGAATTTAAATGATTAACATAACTACTTTCGTATGACCTGAAAAGATCATCTTTTGCAGTAAAATAATATCTGACATTCCAAAAGGTAAATTAGCGATGAAGCTAGGTTTACATTGCCACTGTATTCCTCCGATAGAGGAGGCCTTCAACAGCTTGCAACAGTTTCTCCAAGAAGAATTTCCTAAACTAATAAAAGAAATTCATTGTTCTCCGCCGTCTATTGTACACGCACAATCGACATTTGGTAATAAAGACTCACTCTCTTTGGAATGGCTCCCGGTAAGCACAAACTCAATTTTTCAAAATATACAGTCTAAATGTTATATGAAATTTAATTTATTACAGGATGAAACGCTGTTGAAAATCTTAGAAAATTTAGATCTAAAATCGTTATGTCGTATATGTAGAGTAAACAAACATTTAAACGACATCGCACGAGATGCTCTTCTTTACACAAGTCTTAATCTGAAACCTTATTGGTACTGTGTAGATGCCTGTGCATTGAAATGTTTAATATTAAGATGTCAGTACTTACAGCGTTTAGATTTGTCGTGGTGCGGTAATTATAACATGTTCAAAGACCAAGACTTGTTATACTTTCTTCGTTCTTGTGGTGGCACTTTAACTCATTTACGTTTGAACTGTTGTCAAATCATTAATGATACAGTGGTTCTCGAAATTTCAAGAATTTGCAAGAATCTCAAAGGTACATATGTATAATATTCTGTGACCTCCCTCGTCAGCAATAACAAGAAGTATTCAGTAATATACATCATTTTTTGTTTAGAACTCTGCTTGCGTAATTGTACGAACATTACCAACAATGGTTTCTCATATCTTCAAAACCTTGATTTACTTGAACGTTTAGAACTGTATAGAACCAATATTGAAACGTCAAATTTGTGCTTGATACTCAAGAAGAATCCTGGCTTAAAGCATTTAAATTTAGCTGGCTTACACGATCGATTGAACATGGACGAAGTTGCAGTAGAATTGGGAAACTCTTGTTTATATTTAGAAAGCGTCGACTTTTGGAAATCACAAACTCTTACACCACATGGAGTTCGTGCTCTATCTCGTTGTACTAAACTTCGAGAAATAGATTTTGGATGGTGGTATGCTATCATTTATTATATTTGCATATTTTGGTTCAATAGTTTTGATGCAATTATTAATATTGTACCCTTACAATAATAATTATTGCAATGCATTCTTGTGGTGCTATTTCACACAATCACTGGTGAACATTTTTACGACGTAATGAAAAGTAAAACGATTCATATCGACTGTTACATTTTTGCAAAATTAAATGAATTCAGGTCTTACCTCTAAAATATGAATAAAACAGTTAACACAAAAAATCTACAAAAAGCGATTGAAGATCCTAATTGTATATTTATACAAATGTTTGCTCATAATATAGTTTTATAATATAGTTGCTCATAATATAGTTATATAAAAACGCTTATTAACTTACGTCATTGTTGATCAGTGTGTAAGACGATAATATGAGTAATATTTAATAATGAACGTTATTAAGACAAATAATATTCATATAAAGTATCATATTACTCTTAAATTATTTCTATTTCAAGACACTGAAAATTTGTAAAACCTACGAAATTAGACAGACTCAACTTGCAATCATAAGATGATCAATTCTTTACTGACTATGTATTGCACTATAAGACTGCTGTAAATTCTGTTGTTACAAAAAGGAATGTACAATCTTCTTCAAATTTGTAATTGGCACTGTATAACTTGAACCTAATATTGTAGTATACAGTGTGTCCCACGGAACTGGGCCGAACTATATATTTGAAAGGGTTGGAGATAGAGAAAAATGTCATCAGACAAAATTAAATGGTATTAAACACTACGTTCCTATGAAACTTTTATGCACTTTTGTGCTTTGGTGCAGTTCAAGGTGCAATTGCACTTTTTTAGTACAACTTTAATTTTTAATATTGGGTTGTCCGAAAAGTTCGTGCCGATTTTGAAGGAAAATTGAAGCGCAACGCATTCAATGGATTTTTATATAAATTAGATTTTGATATTTCTAACATTTCTACTAATTTACGTGTCGTATAACGAGGGTTATTCTCGATCAGTGTTATAAGTCGTTCTTCACCTGCGGTGGAGGGCCTACCCGGGCGTTCTTGATCTTCAAGGTTAAAATTACCAGCTTTAAACCTAGCAAACCACTTCCCCACAGTTCTTTCAGCTACAGCACCTTCGTCGTAAACAGCGTATATCATGTTTGCCACTTGTGTGGCATTTTTGCATTTTCGGTAAAAGAAAAACATTAAATGCCTATAATGCACCTTATTTGCTTCCATATTCAAAGGCGTGTAAAACTCACAAAAATTAACGTATCGTAATCAAAGTTTTTTTTTTAAATATGCTTAAAGTACCGTCTTTTAGAATGCACACATGTCATTTGTTTTTTATCATTTTGATATATTTAAACCTGTCCTTATGCCACCTATAGAAAAACGGCACGAACTTTCCGGACGATCCAATACATTAATCGATGCAGTTTTTCGACTTCTATAAAAAACTGTATCGATTAATGTATTAAAAATTAGTTTTACATGAAAAAAAGTGCAATTGCATCTTGCATCTGCGCCGATGCACAAAAATGACAAAAGTTTCATAGGAATACGTAGGGTTTAATACCATTTAATTTTGTCCCATGACATTTTTCTCTTTCTCCAACCCTTTCAAAGATATAGTTCGGCCTAGTCTGGTGGGACACCCTGTATATTAATCACAGTGATGCCAAATACAATTATTTTCACTGACACCTGACTTCGGAAATATTCTAAATTAAATGTAATAAGCTTCGAACTTACACGCTACCATCCTCTGTATGAAAGTTTTGCAATTTTTATATCTAAAAATAATAACATTTCATGAAACTACATTTTCGCTTACATTATTCTGCTTTGAAGATAACAGTAACACAATAAACATAGTTAATAGTAATGACAATCCTCTTATAATGGGAAAATAATGAGAAACTAATAATCTTAAATGTGACTTTTTGTATGTCCCACACACTGCGTTTAAATAAGATGAGTCTACAAGGGTGCTAAGCATAATTCTATTACTACCCTTAAATTTCTCTTCATTGTACAAGAGTAGATAAAATAAGGTGCAAAGTACACGCGAGATGTCTCATTTGAATAAATGAAAATATTTTAGAGCTTACATGTAATTGCAAATATTGAATATATTGGGGTTGTGGCTGGTAGGGGGATTTCTTTGATGTTTTGTCAGTATATAATGAAGTTAATATTATTTTTAGATCACTTGCATTTTTTTATGTAAAACACTCTTTTGTTTGAAAGCCGTAATTTTTCAACACAGGTAGAAAGATAAGCAGATAATAGAATATATTAAATGGATTTCTGACAAAAATTTTGAAAAGCATAAAGAAGCTATTAACACCCCATAATATGAAAGCAGGAATTACAAATAAATATCAACACTAAAAGATCCAGGAACAATATTGAAGATCCAAAGATGTATTCACACTCGAAGCAATATATCTGAATGATTAGATTAGTTTTATAGTTCTTCACATTGTTAAACACGATTGACTACACCTCATTATCCTATATTAAAACGAGGTGTATTTTCTGCTTACAAAAGAGATATAAACAATTTATAAAATATCATTTGCATCTTATCTACGTGGAGGTGTATCTAATGTTCGAATATGTTGATCTTCTACTCCTGTACGTTCAATATTTGCAATTTAACGTATTTTCCCACATATATGCATTTGTATAATATAATGGGATGCTTTGTGAGTGATGTCCTTTAAAAAAAGATAATGCAATTGCCCCCCTCCCTCTCCCGAGTATAAAGCGGTCTACTTGTTGACGGTGTAAAATGAATGATATTGAACTCATAACATATGCATCATCTGCAATAATAGATACAAAATATACATGTGCAGTGTTGTTTAACAAATTATTGAGATCTTTCTTATCTCTGCATACGTAAAATAAACTACAGTTTAACTACAGTTTTTTTAAGTACATTAATGTAAACCGCAGAAAATTAATAGAGTTTGGACGTAGAATATTTTTGCCAATATGTTAAATGTGCATGGAAAATCATTGCGACCATTTCAGTGAACACAATCTATGCTCAGTATAATTAATAAGAGAAATTTCTTAAAACTTTGTAATATGTGTAGTACATTTAAAAACTTGTAAGAATTGTCACCAGGTATTGTGTATAGGTTGATCTGATAATGTTTATACTGAAAAAAAAGTTTAATTTATATATGTTTAGTGGCGGAATGGGTGCACCCGGCGATTCTTTGAGATTTCTATTATCTTCTTGTCGCTCTTTGGAAAAGGTATTTTTGGCGGCCTTTAGAGGATTAACAGATCGGGACTTAGAACCTTTACTACTCTGCACTGAATTACGACAACTGGACTTATTGGGCGCTCGTTCCATTACGCCTGACATATGCTATGGTTTCTTTATGTGTTGCTCAAAATTAGAAATGATTGATCTTAGTTTCTGCGATAATATTAACAACACCAGAGTGCAAGAATGGCGTCAGCAATATCGTAATGTATCCATAAAAAGAAGCTTTCAAGCATCTGGAGGAGATATTTCTTAAAAAATCATTCATTTGCAAAAAACTGACTGTATGAATATTTGTGGAATCTGCTAGTGTAATGAAATATGTATCATGTCTAGTCAAAAGAATTACATTACGGTGGAATTATCTGAGTATTCAGTAATTATTCTATTATTACTTTAACTTAATAAAAACATATTGTTTGTGACTTTTATTAAAAACTTGTGAATAACTGTTAAATATATATTTAAGTTGACGGACTTGAACAAAAATTAGTGAATAAGTAAAACATATTGAAAAATACAAAGAACCAATTTTTCTGTAAAAAGATTTCTTTGTGACACGACTCCTCGAAATTCTGCAATTTTTTCGTTATTTTCATCTAATTAGCTAATCGTTGACAATGAAAGATAATTATTAAGGTGATTATTCATTTTCATGGTGAATTGAGAATAAAAATAAAAATAACTTGTAATAAATAACTTGTTAAACAGAAAGTATATATTAGACCAATATCCTTACACAATGATTATAAAATAAAATTGCATTCTATCTGATGAACGATAACGAAAACTTCGATCTCTATGGATCACAAAAATTTATTAGGCACGTGTTTATTACTAGAAATTGGATCGTGGATACACCAGAGTTTCACCAAAAAGTTTGAGGAAAGAGTTAGTTGGATAGAAAAATGCAACCGGTCCCACTTTTTCATCTGACTCGACGAGATCATAGCATTGTTACACAGATCATAGAATATAGACATAGAACATAGATCAGAGATCATAGAACAGAGATCATAGCATTGTTACACAGGGTAAGCAATATAAAAGTAGGCGATGTTTTCGAATGTAAAGCATTCAATAACAAAGAACGAAACCGGATAATAGCGCAAAATAAAATAAAAATAAAATATATAATTCTTTTATAGCAACATAGCAGATAATGTACATATTTATTACCCAAAATACGTATTACTAAATTCAATACATAAATATTTCACATTTAGAACGGTGGGGGGATTGGTGGGAGGTAGAGTGTTGAATAGACGTGCAGGCGAGAGTTGATTGTAAGAATAGAGAAATAAAGAGAATAAAACGAGTTAAAACGAGAAAAGTATAGTTTTTGGATACAGTAGAAGAAGTTTTCCAGTATAGGAAAATAAGCGAACGGAATCCTTCGGAAAATAAAAAGTTAGGAAGTAGGAAAGCGAAGTTAAATTGAGGTTAAGTGATTGCAGGGAAGGTTAACTGTGGAACAAGGTAGAAGCAAGAAAACAAAATGAGCTCCAGGGAGTCTGATAAAGTAGGAAATATAGGAAAAACACTAACAGAAAAGAAGATGATAACAAAAAGGGGCAGGCCTACAAAAGAGGAAACAAGACTTAAAAATTCAGAAAATAACAATAATATAGAAAGTTATATTAACACAAAAAAGGAAGAAGAAAAAATAAGTAAGGAGAAAAATGAGAATTCAAAAGAGATACTTGGAATAATTTTAGAAGAAATTAAAGAGATGAAAGATATGATACGAGGAAACAAAGAGGAAATAAGAGAGGAATTAGAAAAAGTGAGAGAGGAAATGAGAGAGAGGGAGGGCTTTTGGACAAGAGAGAAGGAACAGATGAAAGAGCACATACAGTTGCTGGAAGAGAAGATAGGACGCATTGAAAGGAAAGTACAAATTCCAGTAGGAGGAAAATCAGAGAAAGAACAAAAAGAAGTGGAAGAGAGATTAAAATGTGAGGAAGAAAAGGTAAAACTTCAACAAGACAGAGTAGAGAAGGAAGTGAATAGACTAGAGAGGTTTATGGAAACGCAGGAAAGGAAAGAAAAGAGGAATAATATTGTAATCAAAGGTTTGGAAATAAATCAAAGTAAGGTAAAAGAGGAGTCTGAGAAATTCCTAAGTGAAGAATTAGGTTTATCAGTATCTTTGAACAAAGCATATCTGCAGGGTAAAGGAGAAAGGAAAGTGATAATAGCTGTTGTGGGAAGCTGGGAAGAGAAAAGGGAGATTATGAGGAGGAAAAGCAGATTAGGTAAAAATAGAATATTCATAGATAATGATTTAACAAGAGAAGAAAGAGAAGTGCAAAGAATACTAACAGAGATAGCAAAGAAAGAAAGATCCGAAATGCGTCAAGTAAAAATTGGATACAGGAAAATTTGTATAAATGGTAAGTGGATTTTCTGGAACGAGCTGAAAGAAAAGAACGCGAAAGAAAGAAGAGAGAGGGAGGAGGAACAAACGTTTTTTCTTAGAAAACCTGATAACACAAAGAAAGGGATGGAGAATGGCTTTCTGGAATACGGCCGGTTTAATGAACAAAGATAAAGACTTTTGGGAATTCATTCAGGAATTTGACTTCATAGGACTGACTGAAACATGGATAGAAGAAAAGACATATGTGAAATTCCTGAAAAAGTTGCCGGAAGGTTATATTTGGAAATATCAATGCTCAACAAGGGAGAAAAAACGGGGAAGAGCAAGCGGCGGAATATTAACTGGAATAAGAAAAGAGGCGGGGCAAGAGATTAAGAAAGAAAGACATATCGAAGGTGCAATGGAAAGGACGGTAGAGATAGCAGGAGAAGAATGGAGGATATGGACAGTATATAACAAGAACAAAGTAAAAGAGACAATTGACCAAATAGAAGAGATAACAGAGGAAGAGGGAAAAATCAGATTACTAATCGGGGGGGACTTCAATGTAAGAATAGGAGAAAAAGGAGGAATTTACAACGGAATAGAAAGGAAAGTGAGACAGTCAAAAGATAAAAAGGTAAACGCGGAAGGTGATCAACTTGTGAGGGCAACAGAAGAAAAGGGGTGGTACATACTCAATGGAAACATGAAAGGGGATGAAAAAGGAGAATACACTTTTGTGGCAGGAACAGGACAAACAGTAATTGATTACTGTCTGACAAATGTGGAAGCGTATACTAAGATTAAAGACTTTGCGGTGTTAAAAAGAGTTGAATCAGACCATATGCCGATTACATGCATATTGGATTACGAAGGTGGAAAAAAGATAAACGAAGAGAGAGAAAAGGAAGAAATAGAAATAATACTGTGGGATGAAGAAAGTAAATTAAAATATCATTTAGAACGGTGTATTTACTAAAACTCATATGCGTGTTCATTGCAATTAATTACGTTAAAAGAGATAACTCATTTATAAAGATGTCAAAAGAATTATAGCATGTGGCAGGGGTAACTCTGTCGGCAAGCGCATTAAAAACAAATAATATAAAGACGCAACATTTGCATACTCATTGCCGTATTTGATTTCTTATATTTTGTATGTGAAATTGATATCACTGTAAATATTCTACTTACATATGGTTAGGTTTTTAGATAGAAAAACTTTGAAATAAACTTTAGAATAATCTTACAAGACAAGATTCTTAACAGCATCGCCTCACACTCCAATACGTAACACACCGGGGGCTCCCACTAGATCTTCTCTGGCGCAAGCTATCTGAAACGGGGCTCCACGGGCATGCGCACAATGGTACATGCATGCAGGTCAGGTAACCCTCCTACAACACGGTTTCGCTCTAACTGAGGACACTAGCACTGATGAAGATTGTGCAGTTAATAATTTAACATTAAAAAAATTACAAGAAGGCCTAAGCTTAGCTGAAAATCTCGAGTCATTTTTCTTCAATGCAGACCCTTCCACTGAAAGAAGCAGAAAATTCAAAAGAGAACTGCAAAACTGTCTAGCTCCATACCGAGAAATTTACAATGACCTGGTAAGAACCAGCAAGCAAAGTACAATTACAGATTTTTTTAAGAGGAAAGACGATGCAAGAACTTTAAATGAAGAAAAAAGTTCTGAAAGTGAAGGCGAAGAAATTTATTAAATTAGAATTGCGTTAAATGAAAATAATATTTTTTGTTTTTTCTTGTTTTTTTGTTTTGTGTTGTACATACATTTATATTTTTAAGAAAAATTAAGTTGTTTATGTAGAATTAAAAAAATTTTCGGAACGTAACCCCCCTTTTTTTACTGGCTCTGGGTCTCAGACAACACGGTTTCACACAACACGGCATTTTCTAGGAACCTATCTACCGCGTTATAGGAGGGTTACCTGTACTTGCATTCGGGCCTTTCCGATTTCTGATAGATATTACTGTGTGTCAGAACGAAAATCAACTCTACCCAACTTTCCGAGCAGACTGTACTGGCAAAGCGGGGAAAACACATCTTTCGTTGCCAAGAAAATACGTCTTGATAAAAGAGTTCTCTGTAACATACGAGGTGTCAAAATAAAGTTAAGGATTCTAATTACACTTCGATTTACCGTAATAGAATACTCGAAAGAACTCAAATCACGACGTAAATAATGATAGATTTTGATATTAACCGACTAACCATGAATATAACATGGTGGCTCAACCTGAATTTCTTGATTTGCACAGGATTCAGTAAATTTCACTTAAAAATCAGAATGTACGTGCATCAACCGTATTACTTAATACCTGCAGAAAGTTATTGCCCATCACTTAAAATCATATTAAAGCAATGAGTTCCTGGCAAAAAAACGTCCGCTCACCGATTCAAATAGTTCAGACTTCTACCGCTAGTTGCGTGTGCATCGATATATCAGTACGTGGTCTTACAACTTAAGGTGTCTTACTAGTCTTGGATTACTTCGAGCAAACTGGCAATACCGTATGATTATATGACAAGGTTGGATAAATTCATAGACTTTATGATTATTTTTTCGTAATTCATATTTCCAAAACAAATTGTACAATACCATTCTTTTTGGAAATTATCGCAATTGATTGTATTATATACATCTTTTGAACATGCAGAGTGTAACGAGTCGAACCATGATTTTATTTTGATGGGTTAAATATTAAGATGAACACATCATTAATGTGATATTTGTTAATTTAAGCGGCTATTACATTACCCGATTTTTAGGGCCCTAACTCCCTCCACCCTAACTAGTACAGTTAGTGGAAATAGGGCGGTTTTTTTTTGTTAACAGAGGAGGGGAAATCCATTTACGGACACCACTGGGGTAGTGTCGGACTCCTCCCGGATTACCGGGCCTTACCGACTAGAACCCCACCTTCGAAACACAGGCACGGAACCACTCTAAGGAGCATTTCTTCGGGCCTGTGCTGTGTTTTGCTCCACCGCCTTTATCCTTAAAACGTTGGTGATGAACGCTGCGATTGTTCTCCAGTTAGTTTCTTCCTTCAGCATGGTACTTATTAAGTTCCCAGGAGTTAAGGGACCTACCCCTTCTGTGCAGTTACCCCTCTCACGTACCCACCTATCGCACGCGAAAATTGTGTGATATGGAGAGACTACGGCACCTCAGTAGATGCACCTATCGTCATCCCTTAGGGAAAATCGATGTAAGTATTTTTCAAAGGGGCCGTGTCCCGTTAGTAGCTGAGTGAGCTCAAAGGGCACCATTCCGTATTTCCTCTCCCTCCAGGTTTTAATCTCTGGGATTAGCTTCTTCGTCCATCTTGCCTTTAGTGAAGTATCCCATCTTCGTTGCCACTGTTCCGAGCATTTCCTCTTCGCTGTTTCAGGGTCTATACCTTTGTAAATTTCAATTCTCTCCTGCGCTAGGAGATCCAACGGTGGGACGCCTGCTATCACGCATGCAGCCTTCAGAGATACCGTCCTATAGACGGAAATTATCCTTAGACATGATCTTCTGTGTACGCTATTTAGCATGTCCTTGACAGTTCGGAGCCTGATGGCTTCTCTCCAGGCTGGAACTGCATATAAAATTATAGAGGAGACTACTGTGGCGATGATTCTCCTTTTGCATTCCTGGGGGCCTCCTATATTGGGCATAATCCTCGCTAAGGAATCCTGCGCCTCACTGGCCTTGCATGCCATTTCTTTGGCATGCGTAACAAAGGTTCTCCTATCTAACCACACACCTAGATATTTTAGTGTGTTAGTTGTTTCTATCTGGTGTCCTGCCACCTCGATGACCTGTTGGGGAAAGGGTCTTTTCCCGGCCATAATAACTGCGCACGTCTTTTCCGGGGCTAGTTCTAGTCTATTTTTCCCCAATTCCGAAAGTATTGTATTAATATGTATATTCGCGTTACCTTTTAGTGCTTCTAAATTACTATTGCAGGTTATTAGCACTAAGTCATCAGGACATCCAATCAACTGTGCATCTTCACCTAGGTTTAAATCAATAGCATCATTATATAGCAAGTTCCATAGGGTGGGACCTAGGTCTGAGCCTTGTGGGACCCCACTAGATACTCTATATTTGAGAGTTTCCGTTTCTCCTTCCAATAGTATGAACCTATCCTGCAGATAGCTGCTTAATATGCCTCTAAGGTAGTCAGAGATACCCATGCGCTTAAGTTTGGCCAGGATTATCTCCCAAGAACAGGAGTTAAAAGCGTTCTTAATATCAAACGTAATGACCAACGGGTACCTCCTTCTACTGGTCGGGACGTCATTTGCTTTCGCGACTATTTTAAGGAGGTGACCCACCGCATCTACCGTGGATTTGCCCCTCCTAAATCCGTACTGGTTCTCGGATATCAATCGTCTGTCTGAAATTTCTTTGTCGAGCCTAATGAGGATTAAAGTTTCAATTAATTTCGACATTGCATGGAGCACACATATGGGTCGATATGCGGACGGTAGCTCTTCTTTCTTCCCAGCCTTCTTTATCAATAGCAGTCTGCCTACTTTACAGCATGGGGGAAATATAGATCTCCCCACAGTGGAATTTATAGCCTGTACGATTGCTTGAGAGTTGCAATGCACTGCTAGTTTGATGATTTCTGTTGGGATTTCGTCCGGCCCAGGGCTCTTTTTATGTTTAAGTCTACTTATGGCTGTGAGTAGTTATTCTAGTGTGAAAACTGTCGTCGTGTGTGTTACCTCTTTGTCTCTAGGAAAATCCGGATGGGCTGGAAATAGATGGTCCGCTATTGTCTTTGCTTGTTCTAACTTCATTAGCCTTCATTCTCTTCGTAGGCATTCTCTAGTAGCCTTCATTCTCTTCGTAGCTTCTCTCTAACAATTTGGTAAGCGTCCCCCCAGGGGTTTTTCTCCAATTGTCTACACAGTTTTTTCCAGTTATCTATTTTAGACTGCATACTAAGTTTTTTGAGCTGTCTTTTAGCCGTTTTTAGTCTACTTTTAAGAACAACTGCGCTAGTCAGTTCTCCTCTTGGGTTTTTACAGCTGCCTTCAGGTTTTAATGCAGGCACGTCTAGCCTCGGCTATTTCGTCACCCCACCAATAGACACCTTTTTTCCGTTTCTTGTTTCCCGCTTTGGGCAGACACTGGTCGCATGCAGATGTTATGGCCTTCATCACTCTTTCCATAGGGTTTGTGTCCGATCCTTTTAGGTCTATCGTTTTTTCCAGTTCCTTGAAAAGTCTCACCCCTAACTCCTTATTTGCTTTTTCGTCATATATCCAGCCTATTCGATGTTGTAGTGTGGTGTAGCTACCGATTTCCTGTTTGCTCACAATCCTGAATTTCACAAGAAGAATTTCACTCAAGGTTTCTGTCGGGACTACCTTCCAGTCTTGTATTCGATTAA
The DNA here is from genome assembly GCA_963989215.1 of Hedychridium roseum. NCBI lineage: Eukaryota > Metazoa > Arthropoda > Insecta > Hymenoptera > Chrysididae > Hedychridium > Hedychridium roseum. The sequence continues at coordinate 1,414,496 of OZ022312.1, read as the reverse complement.
TTGCGCATTCTGAGACGAGTGTTAGGTCTGAAACTGCTTTATATAGTCCCCTGGTGAAAGTTGGGATGCCAGGCTTGTTTGCGCAAAGTAGCCCCATATAGGACATCCACTCGGCTAGGATCTTACCCCTTCTATCCTCGACCCCTGCTCCTCATAGGTGGGATTCGGCGTTGAAGTCTCCTACCAAGACTATATCTTTGTTTGTGGTCCTCATAAATTGACTCCACTCCTCCAAGGTCGCGCAGAACACGTCCAGTGGGGAGTTGGGAGAGAAGTAGCAACTTCCGAATACCGGATCTGGTAAATGTAGCCATGTGACGCCTATCTGTTTAGAGGAGCTAGTCACTGTAGTCTTGCTCAGTAGTGCTACAGCTCAGTCAACGTTGGTGTCCTTATGCCAGTTAGGCCCTTGTAAAGCCCTGCGGTTTGGTTCGGCTACCGCAAGTAGGTCTGCCTTGTGGCTATTTTCCTGTTCAAACAATAAATCATGGGCCACTCTTGATCTGTTAGCATTTAGTTGTAGCACCGTCAGCTCCTTCCTCCACTTGGTTATATTTCCCCTCAGCTGGGCAGGTTGGTGCTCCTGTAGGATGCCCCTTGCCCTTGCCATTGAGGCACTGGGGTTCTGGGTTACTGCATCTTTCTTTTGTGTGTCCTTCCTCGCCGCACCTGTAGCAGCATTACGTCCTGTCTGGGCCTGTGCACCCACTCGCTTGATGCCGCTACCCCAGCAGCGAAAACACCTGGGCGGGATCTCTCTAACCTCCACCCTAGAGGGGATCCATCCTACCTTGAGGTGTCCAATGCTTGCAAGTTTGTCCACCGCGGGTTTGGGTGCTCTAATCGTTGCCTTTCTTGTTTCCCTGAAGGCCGACCGTATAGACATCACCTTCCCGTTCTCCATGCAATACGGTTCCACGAGTTTACCTAGGCTATTAATGATGTTTTCAGCTGTATCAACATCTAGATCCTTTAAATGTATGTACCCGTATGTTGTCCTTGCTTGTACCTTGACATTCACTATGCTTTCAGCAATAGCTTTTTTCAGCTTTGCCGCCTTTTCGGGTTCACCTTTCAGGTTTACCTGGACCGCGCCCCTAGCCGTCTTTCTGATAGAGGTAACCTCCACCCCTGTATCGTCTATATTTACGCCAGTCTTAATTTTTCTGAGGATTTCTGCATAGGTTAATTCCGGGATACTAACGTTTAGTGCGTTTCTGGTGTTGTTCATCCTACTTCTGTTTCCATCTTTCTCTTTCTTTCCCTGTTCGTCCGTTCGTCCGTTTCGTTTCCCTGTTCGGAAATAGGGTGGTTGAGCCATCCGATCTCCATAAATAAGGTTCCTAACTCCCTAACTGCGGTTACACTGCTCTAAATTACGGTACTAACTGAGTTAGGGCTCTACGGTGGGGGGAGTCAGGGCCCTAAAAATCCAAGCCGCTGTAACAGCCGCTTTATTAAACTGTTTGAGATAGCATTGCGATAGCCAAGGAGCAATTTTGTGTGTGTGTACTAGAATTGGTTTGCAGTAACATTAAAGTTAAAGTAAAACTTAAGTAAACTCACGTAACTAACAAACTGACTAACTACAGTAAATCCTCCTATAACGCGTCGCGACTTCCATATAACGCGGTACTATGGCTTTTTCGAACAACTAGATTACGTTTGGCGTCGTCATCCAGGAAAGTCCCCTGTCTAATAACATTTGATATCAGAAATGCCTTTAATACCGCTGCATGGGATATTATCCTAAACAAACTAAAGGTGCTTAAAATTTCGGAATACATCAGGCGTGTAATAAAGGATTACCTTAGCGAAAGAACCCTAATCATTAAAACTGAGGATTCTGTGACCGTACACGAGACTACATGTGGAGTTCCGCAAGGACCTGTGCTAGGCCCCACCCTTTGGAACGTGCTGTATGATGAAATACTTAGCATAGAGCATGAGCCTGGGGTTCTTTCTGTGGCATACGCTGACGACCTGGCCATGATTATACTTGCGGAAAACATTGATGAACTCGAGAGTAGGGCAAATACAGCTATAGTCAAGATTACCGAGGTTATGGAGAAACTAAAACTGCAACTATGCCCAGAGAAGTCGGAGGCGGTGGTCATTAAGGGACAAAGGAGACTTGCCACGCCAAGCCACAAAATTCATGGCCACTGCATTGCCGTGAAGTCAGCCATCAAATACCTTGGTATATATATTGACCAACATCTTAATTATATATACAATTCGGAAATTACCAAGACAAAAGCAGTAAAAAAGTGTAATACCCTGGCCCGAATTATGCCTAATGTCGGTGGTCCCGGCTTTTGTAAACGGAAGCTGTTATACATGATATCAATGTCATGTATTCTATACGGGTGGCAAATCTGGGCTAAGTCCCTGAAATACAAAGCGGTAAGTAACAATCTGGAGTTTATACAAAGAAAAATGGCGCTCCGAATGGCATCGGCGTATCACACGGTGTCCAAAGAGGCAGTAATGGTGATTACATGCAGTCCACCTATTAAACTCCTCATTGAAGAAATGAAGGAGATATTAAATGGTGCAGACAAGCATACGTGTAGGCAGAAAACCATTAAAAAGTGGCAGCAGCAGTGGCAAAATCATGACCTTGCCCGATGGACCAAGACCTTAATTCCAGACTTAGGTAAATGGTATTACCGAAAACATGGTCAGATTAATTATCACCTGTCCCAATTCTTAACTGGACATGGTAGCTTTTACTCCTACCTCCACAGATTCAAATTAAGAGAGTCACCCAACTGTCCATACTGTGGCATGGTGGACACCCCCAGGCACACCTTCTTTGTGTGCCCAGAATGGAGCACACAAAGAATGGAATGCTACCGGAAGACTGGGACCATTACAGTTAGAAATTTCCAGGAGAAAGTTATCATGTGCGAGGAAAACTGGGTAAGTATAACTAAATTCATAACTGAAGTACTTAAAAGTAAGGCAAGAGACGAGGACAAGTTTAGGATGTGAATGCAGACAGAGAAGCCGCGAAGAAATGCCTATTGGCGGTACCGCGACTTACTCTTAAACCGGAGGAGGGGTTTTAGTCGGTATGACCCGGGGTAAACCTGGGTAGAGCCCGACACTACCCTCAACAACATCCGAGGGTGTCCGTAAGCGGATTTCCCCTCCTCCGGTAAATAAATAAAAAAAAAAAAAGATTACGTTTGGCGGATTTATTATAAGTTTTGAATATACAATTGCACTATTCGAGGGCCAGATGTCGTCTGATTGTATTGGCGACGATAAAAAAGGCTAGTGGAAAGTCTGCTTAAAGAGAAAAGTCCATTCTTGGAATGCAAAAGTAATTGGTAAAGGGTATGGTCGCTTCTCTGAGAGTTGACTTGGCCCTCACGTCAAACATCCGAATAAGCAATATCTGGTGAAGGGTTGTAAGCGTGTATGTAACACAGTTCGGTTAAAGTTTCTTTATTTTATATACACTAAGATACTGATTATCTCTAGGCACACGTTATATCGAAAAGAAGACTTAGTTCTAATTCGCTCGTGTTTATATACCCAGCGGTGATCACCTGTTATAGGTCGCTTGGCTTTTAAACTTCCTCTAAACCGTCAACTGATTTGTTGACAGGTTAATGACCGCTGGGCGTTGAACCTTTCTTGCCGTGTTATTATAACCTCGGGTCGTGTGCCTTCGCGGTGACACGAGTTTTTGTTACTGGGTTAACGACCGCTACACTGGTATATCTCTTCCTAGGAGTGGTTTACTTAACAGTTTCATTGGCATTGGCCTACAGATGCTCACGAGTTTCACTTCCCGCGGTTTCCACATAATGCGGTATTCTCGTTATACTGTTCTGTGTTTCTTGTAATACGGTTCGAATTAATCACGTTATAGGAAGGTTGACTGTCTATATGATAATTCAGGAGATATCGTTTTTCGGACTAGTTTTGGGTGCAGCAATATATTCTAAGATTACGACACCGTCCCGCGTGAATGGAGAAGGAAAAGCCGGTCAACGGCAGATGCTGCAAGCAAGGAAGTAAAGAGGATTGTGGAACCTCCGAATTTTCCTCCATAGGAATCTGGGATGAAACGGTAGAAGAAGAAGTGGATAAACAAAACGGACGTAGAAGGTTCTTCTCTAAGCTAACTCATGTGACCGGACAACTCCCTTTGACATACGCCACATTGCATAACACTTACATCACATGGCGTGCTCCCCCGACCCTCGTCACGCGGCGGTGGCGTCGCGCAAAATCACATCACTTGACAAAAGTTACTTGTTTTTACCTCAATTATACGGTCCTTAAGTTTGGCAGCACTTCATAGAAACGCCCTCTGGAAATTACAATAAACGACCTAATGCATGGGGGGAATGACAAAGAGTATATTAAGTAAAAGAAATACAATAGGTAAAGAGGTAAGAGAAAATAGAAATAAAGAGAAGGAAAGGAAGAAACAGAAGGAAAGTTAAAAAAGAAGAACGTAAAGTAGAGAAAAGATGCTCAAGCTAAAGATGGCTATAGATAGAGATCTGACCTCGGGTAGCATTGAAGTGACCCTGATCCCCAAGAGATTGCTAATCAAGAAAAAAGCGAAAGACAGAAGAAGAAGAGCACCGGGAGTTTTAGATTGTCAGATTGTCACGGGAAGTGCATTGTGAATTAATTGTGAATTCTGAATAGATTGTGAAAGATGTGGGTTCTAACAAGCGTCTCCCTAACTGGTTGGGAGACTACGGCCCTACAGGTTCTAAGTTGAAACAGTATGAATTATATTTTATGAGATATTTCAGAGGACTGAAGATCCCAAGACGAACTCTTGTCCAGCATGACACCCAGAAACTTAACAGACTCAGAGTAACCAATACGATTTCCTAGAATCGAAATTTTTGGACAGAGGCAATGTCAATTCTATTGAGGTAGTACGACCTTCCAAGCCGGTTAGAACAGGCCCAGTTAATAATTAATTGAACATCTTCTTGAATATTAATAAAAGCAGGCCCGAGACAATGTAAATCACTATGCAAATAAATCTGAAAATCGTCTGCATATAGATTGTTTCACAGTGCTTAAGAGCGTTCCCAATGTCATTAATGAAAATTATAAATAAAAGAGGCCCGAAACCAGAACTTTGAGGGACACCTGAGGGGACGTTAACCCAATTAGTGGTCCGTCCATCATGGCTAGAAACTGCTTGACTGCAGAATGCAGAAGAAGGTCATGATCCACTCTGGAAAAATCACACACCTTGGAAAAATCAAATAACACTGAAATAGTTACCTTTTTATGATCCACGGTCATAAGGATGTCCCGTGTAAAATTAATAGGAGTAGTTTGGGTGCTGTAACTCGACCTAAACCCAAACTGGAGGGGATTTAGTAGGTTCTTTAGCTCAGGGTATTTAGTGACCCGATTGTATACAAGTCTTTCAAGAATTTTCGAGTAACTACATAGGATCGATATAGGTTTGATAGCTTTTTTCTAAGCGCTAGGAAATATCCCTGACGACAGAGAATGGTTGAAGATGTCTAGAAGAAACCTTAAAGTTGAAGAAAGACAAATCTCAGAAAGCGGAAATGAAATAGAGTCGACCCCAATGTATCGAGAATTTCTACCCTTAAAGGAAGCGGGAAGTTCAAGCGGATTAATGACCTTGAAATAAAATTGAGAGTCGTCAAAACACTAATTCGAGATAAAAAGAGAAATGGAGACAGTAGAAGATGAGCTCGCGAATTACGCAGATGAACTGCTATTGACAAAATGCATATTGAGATCATCGAGAGAATCGGTCTGTGGTTGCAAGGCAGTTTTTCTCTTTAAGAAGACCAAGGGCTCTAAGTTCTTTCCATAGATGCACTGGATTAGTGATTCTAGATAGCTTGTCAGTATAGAACTCAAAACCTACGCTTGCTGAACTTAATCATATTACGATTGGAGTTTCTGAGAGACTCCAAGGTGCGAAGAACCTGCGTGAACGAGCCTGTTTAAGGGGGCCAAATCATTAGCAATCGAAATGTCCGAGTTTGTGAGACATGAGACCTTGTCATCAATTGTCATACCAAAGTTGAAATTGGCAATGAGAGCTCGTTCAACAGCAATGTTACGGGCTTCCGAGTCAATATGAGGTAGGTTCCTAAAGAAAACCACCCTTGGGGGAAACCCGAGAAGAAACAGGTCATAGTCCAGATGAATTAAATCATGACCAGACAGAAAAGAGACATCGACCTGTCCTGACTTAATGACTTCTTCTGGATGATTTTTTTTTATTAACAGAGGAGAGGAAATCCATTTACGGACACCCCGACGAATTGAGATAGTGTCGGACACCTCCCTGGAGATCTACAGCCGCGCCCTACCGACTAAAACCCCTCCATCGAAAGCACGAGGGGCGGAACCGTCCTATTGAACATCTCTTCGACCGCGCGCTGCCCGTTGCTCCGACCCTTTGTCTCTCAACACCTTTGTGATGAATCCTGCGATTTTGTTCCAAAGCAGTTCGCTGGTGAGCATCTTCCTGATGATATTATCTGGGTAGATTGAGCCAGTTAGCACAATACAATCCTGTCAGTCCAGCGACCATCTTTCGCATACGAAGATCGTGTGATATGGGGAATCCTTTTTACCACAGTACATACAATTGTCATTTTCCCTCGGGTTGAATCTGAACAGGTAATCCTCGAAATGCCCGTGGCTAGAGAGGAATTATGTAAGTTCATACGAGATTTATCCGTAGTTTTGGGACACCCAAGTCTTTACTGCCGGAATAAAACGCTTCGTCCAGCGCGCCCTCTGTGTTACGACCCATTTCGCCTGCCAAAGTTCTAGGGCCCGTTCTCCTGCCGCGTTCGGGTCGTGCCCCGTAAATCAGAATTCTCTGCAGCGCGATAATATCCAACGGTGGGACGCCAAAGATGACCGTGATCGCTTCCAATGAGACTGTCCGATAAGCAGACTCTATCCTTAAGCACGCTTTTCTATGGACCGACCCTAGAAGGACGCCTATACTTTTCTTGTCGAAGGCCTTGTGCCAGCCTGGTACGGCATAAGGCAGGGTGGAAGTTACCACCGTTGCTATGACCTTACGTTTTACGCTGCTCGGGCCACCCACATTAGGCATAAGCCTCGCCAGTGAATTTTGAGCCAGGTCTGCCCTAGGCCAGGGGTCGGCAACCTGCAGCTCAGTAGAATCATACTTGTGGCTCGTGAGTAGTTTAATAGTACATATTAAAAAATTAATTGCCATATTACAATTGCTAAAAAAATGTAATAATCCTGCGCACACATCAAAATGTGCGGCAGATCGCATGCACGTAAACCTAGCTTTTGCTAACATTGCTCTCCACACTAACCGACGTCACACTCAAAACCAAAGCGAATAGAAACAGAAGTTTTACCCGGTCACTGGGTGAACAGTCGTGAGCTTTCGAATTCAGCGCCTTTTACTAGTGAGCCTTACAAACTTTCTGAAAAATCCCATCATACAATGCAAGGAATTTCAGCGAAATATTTGTTTACTACCACTTCCACTTTGTTGCATGTGCGTACTGTGAAAAATCTTGGGCCTTGTCATTAAATCCGTTCGAATCGAATCGAAAAGAGCTTAAAAAAGCGCCTTTTAAGTTGAAATTTCTTAATAGAATGTTTTAATTTCACAGTAAATACATGTTTCACAGCAGACAACGGTTATATTATTTTTTCTAATACATATTACCGATGTATGTACTTATATTTGGCTCTTTAAAAAAATGTTATTACATCGGGAAAAAAATAGCTCTTAACTCCAGAAAGGTTGCCGACCCCTGTTCTAGACGCTACCTGCTTCGCGTGCGTAGTAAAGGTTCTCCTGTAATTCGGCCACACTCCAAGATATTTAAATGTTGTTGAGAGCGAGATGCAAAGATGGTCAATCATAATTTCCAGCCTGGGGCTAGGGTGCCGGCTCACCATGGCAACCACCACTGTTTTCTCGGACGCCAAGTCTAGTCTACGATGCTGAAGACCTTCAAGGATCTTTTTAACTACTTCATTGACTCTGTTCTCAAGAGTACTACTGTCCCTGGCGCAGGCAATCAGCCCTAGATCATCCGCATACCCAAATAGTTGGGTGTCTTCCGGTGTGTCTATCATGAGAATTTGATTGTACATGATATTCCACAATGCGGGCCCCAGGACTGAACCATGTGGAACCCCACCAGTGACTTGAAGAGTCTGTTGCTTTTGGCCGTCCTCTACGAGAACTGCGCGGTCGGACAGGTAGTAGTTGATTAACTGTCTTCCCTTCTGATTAATTTCTACCTTGGGATGCCTACTGATTTTAACCTCTCTAGGATTATTTCCTGTTGGAAGATTGTGATGTAACGTGGTTAGGAGACAAATTGATGATTCCACCATCACTGACTTCTGGATATGCGTTTATTATATTAAATGTAACAGAGAAAACTGAATATTCACATGACGCAATCCGTACATAATGCATGCATGCAACCTTTCCGGCGCGCTCATTCATGTTAAGGTTCGTCCACACTGCAAGTCAGTTTGCTACATTTCCCATGAACAGGGGTTAAATGCGTTTTTGATATCAAATGTTATCACTAATGGGTATTTCCTCCTGCTGGATGGCTCATCCGATGCCACACTAATGATGTGCAACATTTTTTGGATCGCCAGAATGGTAGACTTCCCTTTCTTAAAGCCATATTACAACTCCTTAACACAAACTTTGGGGATACTAGAAAAATCAAGACGATTTATATAGTAGGGAGAACCCATGATCATTGTCTTTGTTTTAGGCTCATTAACGACTAAGCCGTTGCCTTCAAGCTAGGAGCAGATGGCCTGCGTATCTCAAAGTAGAAGGAGAATACCATCTTCAAGAGAGGAAGGGTCGCAATGAAGATATATTTGAAGGTCATCGGCATACAAATTATATTTACAGTGTAAGATAGACGATCCAGGATCGTGAATGAATACAGAGAATAATAGAAAACCAAGAATCAAACCTTCAGAAACACCGCAATGGACATCCCTGAAGGGGGAGATAGCACCGTTTTGTCCAAGGACAGCTTGACGACGTTCATTAAGTTAGGAGAAAAACCATTGGATGGAATGACTAGAAAACCGAAGTTTTCGAAGCTTTAAGAGAAATAGATCATGATTTACTCTGTCAAAAGCCTTCGAGAAATCGAAAAAAACGACCAGAGTTAGAAGTCGGTTATCCATAGCCATGAGGGTATCCTCCGTAAAGCGAACGAGCACAGATTGTGTATTAAACACCTTTCGATAACCAGCCTGATACGGGTCTAAGAGATTATATCTGTCACTAGAGGAAATTAGATTATATCTGATTATATCTGTCAATAGAGGAAACAGAGCAAAGCAACAAATTAAAGATATAGGGCGAAAGTCTCCAACACTGCTAGGAGAAGAAACCTTAGGTATAGGGCGGTTAAGAAACACCTTCCAGGTCTCAGGAAATGAAGAAGACTCAAGCGAACGATTGAAAATGTCCACCAAATAATAAAAGATGGCAGGGAGCGAGAGTCGAATCATATCGAGTGAGATTTTGTCAGAGCCACAGGACGTAGCCATCGGAGAGAGAATGACGCCCATCAAGGTACCTGGGTAAATGTGTTGAAAGTGGAATACCTCATCGGCGAAATCACACGCAGGTGAACCTGAGGGCAGAATGGCCATAGAGTGGGATAAAATAAACGGTTCTATTGAAAAATGATCCAAGAATTAGCGACTAGAAAAATTGCATTCAGGAGATGTATGAGCCCATAATAACCGTAATGAGCGTAGAATCTTCCCATACTGGTCAGGTTTGGAGATAGAGGAAAACTTGTTTCGGAAATAACGTTTTTTCTTAGGAACCTAAACTCATCATAAAGACTAAGACATCTGGTCCTTAGAAAAGCTCTGCGAAGCCTGTCCCTTCCTCTTGTAGGAAGAGGGGAATCTTTCGGAATTTCTTCTTTACTTAAGTAAAACTACCAAATACAAAAAGAAAACACTATATTGGCATAAACAAATATAGATTGAAAAATGTCTTAAGGAGATAAGATGACTCTGGCTACAATTTACGACCTCTATGTCCCCGTTACGATGACCGCTCTCGTTGAACAGGGAGGTAGCAGCGCGGGCGGTTATTTGAGGTTATGCGCCAGTTCAAGTTCTATTTAGGCACTACTAAATACCCGAAATGATCCCGGATTGCCGCAACGCGAGGCGAAGCTGGAGACAATTTCGAGCCGCTCGGTATTCTTGCGCAGCTGGAAACGATTCACGGAAAAACACAAAACTGAGCGCGTCGGCGGGAACACTTTTCACTTGGTTCTTCCAAAAAAAAGTCAACCAACGAACTAGTCGATCTCGAACGAAATCGACTTCCCGTGGCGGGACTTTTGTAACTCTGTGCCGCTACACTCTCATAAGACTCTTAATATAGTTATTTAACCAAGGCGCAGAGGGTTTGCAAAGGATTGCCTTCTTTAGAAGGGCAACCACATCGAACCAATCCGTTACAGTTTTAGAGAGGAAGGTGACTTTGTCATCTAAGGAACTATGCATATTATGACCATGCAGGAGTTGAAGATTAATTGAAGAGATGAGGAGGTCGACATTTAATGACTTGAAATCACGGAAGGTAAAAGCTCTAGGTTATCTGGGGACAGAAATAAATTGATATTCAACATGTATTAAGTAATGGGCAGATAGAAATGGTGCCCTGATTTGAGAATGAGAAAGGACCTTAGATTCGTCAGCAACAATGATAACATCGATTGCGGTGCTAGAGGAAGCAGTATGGTGAGTTGGATTTAGCTGACGAAAAGACAAGCCACTAGAATAGTCAAAATCAGAAATATAAGATCTATCAAAAGTCGAGGAGAGCATGTCAGAGCATGATGACAATATCTGAGTAAGAACTGTAGAAGTTAAGAAAATCGTCAATAAAGTCAGAAAAGTAACTTATCTGAAGAGGTCGGTAAATAGCTCCAAGTAAGATCCGTATTCCTCCATCACCAGATACTTCGGCAAAAACGTACTCAGGTCGATTACAAAACTGAGCCGCACAGGAAGATAAAAGCTTAACATGGAGATGAGAGTCATACAAGATACCGACACCACCAGCGGGCTTTCCAACACTGTCTAACTGTCACGTCTAATCAAGCAGTACCCAGGTAATACCACAATATAGTCAGGTATGTCCCCCCTAAGCCAAGTTTCAGACAGTAATATAATGAAGTTCAGAAATTAATGTAGGATCCGATTCTCATCCTTTGTTTCGGTGACGTAGCCCTAATGAGTGGAGGGTTTTTAGGTCCGAGGTGTGTGTATGTGTGTGTGTGTGGGGGGGTATGAGACGGAAAACTCTAATGCGATCGGCAGTGTCGCCGATGTTTAAAAGTCGCAGTCGAATCGTCAATGACAATAATCCTAAGTCGCAATCGTGTCGTTTAAGTTAAAGTCGCAGTCGAAGTCGGTGTATTAGGGTTTACCTAATAATGAATATCTACAAGCGGGGTATAGAAAGCAGTCGTAGTTAATTCAAACCCTTTCGTTCCATATCCTCTGGTACAAAAGTACTACAGAGTCTCTTTTTAAAATAAAGAGGCCTATATTAATATAATATAATGGAAAGAGCGATGATTGAAAAAAAACCTAAATTCATCCAAATGAGCAATAAGTGATTGGGTATTTACATAGCAGATATTTAAGGCTCCAGAGGAACAGCGCCTATAATTGATTAGATTAGAGTGAACTATAGTCTATGCAGGGAATTTTATCCTTAATACGCCTGGAAAGAATAGTGCAATTTTTAGTGTCAAGGGTACAATGTTGAGTGGCGAAAGAAGTGCGATATTTAGAGTTGTGAGTAGAGCAATTACAACAATTACAGCTTTTAGCAATTATAACAATTACAACTTATTAGATTTATTTGGATAGGAGTTAAGCTTATGTCCTTCTCCGCAATGACCACATTTAACCCTACTGTGTTCCTCGGGTCTATATGATCCGAAATGAAATTTACGTTAAAATGAAATGCTGTATTTGTAAATACTTTTTTATCATACTTGGAGTATTTAAATATTTCGTTTTTTTCTTTAATACTGTATACGTTGTAAGTATAAAATATTGCAGAATTTTATGAAAAATTAGTTTGTTACATATGTGTTCCTCGGGTCTATATGATCCGATGTGCAAAATAGAACAGTAAATTCCAAAATTGTACCTGTAATCGTTTTACCTATTGCTCTAAGATGTTTTAAGCGTGTAATGTTTAAATTACAATGTTTCCAATAGTAAAAACTTATTTTATTCTTTCTTTTATGCGTTTTTATGAAAGGCCTAAAAATGTTTCGAAAACCATTTACAATACCAAGGCGTTTACGATAGCGTTCTTTATCTCATTATTCTATTATCTCACTATTCAATCTCAATCTTTCCTTTCATACTTTTATCGTTTTTGAAACCGGACTAAATATTCATTCTATTATTCACTGTTTGTTTTATCTGTATGTCTTACTTTTCATGCACATAAGGTATTTGAAACCGGACTAAATATTTATTCTATTATTCTTTGATTGTATTATCTGTATATCTTACTTTTCATACACATAAGGTATCTACCCGCTCTGATAATATGCTAAACAGTGGCAATTAGGTTTTAGTTTCAGTATAGCTCTAGAACAGTAAGCATTCGTATGGTGAAGCTTTTATACAACAAAACATTTGTATATTTTCATTCTGCGCTCATTCCATTTTCTATAATCTTATTCTGAAATAATTTCGGTTTAACGATTCTATAATAAAAAATGTCGGAAGTATTCACAAACGCGAGTGATAGCAGTGAAGAAGTTTCCAAAATAGAATTTCACACAAGTGATGATAATTACAAGTCATGGGAATCAGATGAAAATTATTCAGATCATAGTGGGAGTGATGCAGTGATGTAAAATATAGAAACCTGTCCATCAAAAGACGAAAATATTACTTGGTCATTAGAGCCATTTTCTCGACGTAGAAAAGTGAAAAAAGAAAATGTAATGAAATTTACACCAGGCTCAACAAAGTATGCTAGTTCAAGAATTCAAGACGAAAATTCTACATTAATTCAAGACGTAAAATCTGCATTTCTAGTCATCATTTTGTTCATCGGGTCACTGTGACCCGAAGGGATACGAACGGACAGTGGGAGCAAGGACCACAGCATGGTTAACTATGGTATTACAACCACTCGCTGTGTGCCGGAGGAACTGAGCTATACCATCCACAAGGAAATGAACCTGAGAAAAGCACCCGGCTATGATCTAATCACCGGTCTTATTCTGAAAAAACTGCCGAAAAAGGGAATAGTATACTTAACAAACTTGTTCAATGCCCATCATCCGCATATCACACATACCCAGCCAATGAAAAGCTATGTAAATAATAATGTTTCAGAAACCGGGAAAGCCACCAAATAACGTCACCCCTCCTATAGGCTTATAAGTTTGTTGCTAGTTATATCAAAACTGTTCGAGAAGCTACTAGTAGCAAGAATGAAAATTCTGCTCAACGATCAGAGTATCATACCAGCGCATCAGTTTGGTTTCAGATCCAAACATTCAACAGTCGAACAAATAAATCGAGTATTTAACATGATAGCCAACACCCTTGAGAAGAAAGAATATTGTTCTGCGGTATTCCTTGATATCCAGCAAGCATTCGACAAAGTGTGGTATCTCGAGTTGTTTTACAAAATTAAAATTGTGGTACCAGAATACTACTTGCTCTTGAGATCTTATCTAAGAGAAAGTTTCAGGTAAAATATGGTGCTGTCGAAACGGACTGAATTCCAATAAAATTAGGGGTTTCACAAAGTAGTGTTCTAGGTCCAGTACTATACACGATATTCACAGCTGACCTCCCAGTGATACGCAACACCACCGTTACCACATTTGCAGACGACACAGCTATCCTGTCAACACACGGGAATCCAGATACGGCCTCGGAAGTACTTCAAAGTACACGTAACAAGGTGCAAACTTGAAAGGTGCAAATTCGATTCACATCAGATTCACAATGAAAAAAAGGACTGTCCGACTGTAGAACTAAATGGTCAACCTCTTCCCCGTGCTACGGAGGTAAAATATTTCGGCAAGAATCTCGATCGAAGGCTAACATGGATAAGCTACATAAAAAACAAGCGGAAAGAACTGGATTTGCGAATCAGAAAGACGTATTGGCTCTTAGCTAGAACATCAAAACTGTCACTGTACAATAAACTAATGTTGTACAAAACAGTTCTGATATCAATCTGAACGTACGGGATCCATCTTTAGGGAACAGCAAGCAATTCCAACATCGAGATCCTGCAGCGATTAAAATCCAAAACGTTCAGGATAATCGCAAACGCCCCCTGGTATGTCACAGATATCAACCTTCACAAGATCGACACTGTGTAGACTGTTGCCCAGAAATTGTGCACGAAATACGAGCTAAGGCACGGCAGCCATTCGAACGAGCTCACTCCCAGTCTTTTCCACCGAGGAAAAATTGCCAGAAGACTTCAGTAGTGTAAGCCACTGGATTTGTGACTGCGATTTAATACTGATTGACTTTTTTTTCTTTTCACTGTTTGATGAAACTATTAACACTATGCCGTCCGGTGGCATCACGTTGGTGCCATGTGAGAACTATCGGGCCAGCGCCCGAGCAGACTGCGCGATAGCAGGATTAGACTTAAACGCCTCCAAATCGGCGCCTTCAGCCTCGATACATACAGCCTTATTACGGATTTTGGAAACCCTGTGGAAGACCTTACAGCTAAATCCTTAGTATCAGATGAAGTTTTGGTGCCAGTGCAGGCGTCAGAGAGCTCATGTACGAAAGAGGCATGACGCGAAAGCTGCACTGTAGGACCACGTCGAATATGGACCCTATTCGAAGGTAAGTTACAAGAATGGGCACTCGCGTAAGAAACAGGCAAGCCTGCAATAGAAGAGGGAACACAAGACTCCAAAAGAGCTTCCGCAACAGCCTTCCTGATTACTTTAGTAACAGTTTTTTGCAATTTAATTTGTTATAAAAAAATGATTAACAAATTGCTGAAAATAACAAGGGCACATCCGAAGACCCGTATGAATCCGTTAGCGGATCGAAAGTGAAATTTGAAATTAAATTGTTTACAACAAATTCAGTGCACATTGATCATTCAACTGCTATTTTGATAATTAAACATAAAGCTGTGATCTCATAAAATTGTATTGCATAATATTTTCCATATCCACTTGTAACTCTCACAATGGGACTTAGACCACTTTCAAAATAAACGTTCATGTCTGTGTGTTGTCGCAGACACTAATTCTACTGCTCCTTCTACAGTTTTTGATATTCGTCTCTCATTTGCTCCAAGACTTATTCAATACGACTTGAGATATTTTGGCTCATTTTTTTGCTATCGTTCCGCTATGTTCCACATATATTTCTCAGCGCCGTAGTTATTTTGCCGACGTGAACTTTGCGGAATATAAGTTGCACTGATTCCAGCCATAACGGTTTTTGTGCACGGCTTTTTCAATATGCTACTGCTCTTACTTGATAATGAAAATTGAATCAAATCGCACTATAGTTCGCTGTTTCATTTACGCTTTTGCGAGAAGAAGTGTATTCTGCTTCCCACTCGTCCTTTTCGCATCATCCTGTTAACATCTTCTCATGTACGTGCTTGTCTTCCCATTCTCGAACCTGTAATCCAGCGACAGGAATATCTCCGAAAAAATTTTTGGCCATCGGCCAAAAATAAAGACTTGTTTTCGCACTCTACATACTTATCTGCCACTTCTGTCATATGCGCATCGTATGAGTTATGATCAGTGAGTTGTAACGCACCCACCTGTCTGTGCCTACGGTCTATATGTATACTGGAAACTTTGATCGCGATTTCGTAATCTGAAAAACAGTCTCGTATACTTTCACACATACCATTGAAATCGGATGAAATGCTTATTTTTATTTATTCTCATGACCTTTTCTTATTTTCAAAAAATGAAGGTGGTGGAGGGTCCATTTTTGAAGAAAAATTGTTTTAACTTTTCTTGCAGTAGTTTTGGAGATCTGCTGAAACCGCCCAACTTTTATTAGAAATGTTTTCCGCTTGGGTGCGCAGTTTAGCTGCTATTTGCGCAAATGTGGAATGGTACGTTTTCCTTTAAAGAGTGATTTCCACCCTTAAACTCGCGTTAGGACATGTATAAAAAAATACGTGTTCCTGATTTGGACACTTGAGCAACAAGGCTCATAAAAATCGAGGAGGGTAATCTGAAACGTTCCCTTGTCAAACCTGGTCACCTACAATACCTAAATACAGCTAACTGAAAAAATATATTATTTCTTGCTCTTTGCTGCATGTGCGTCAAAAATGACGTAGAATATATTCTCTGCGTGACATCGCAGGGACGCAACCCCGATACAACTATTATTATTATTATTATATTTTTAATAAAATTCCCTTTTCTGGGGCTTTTTTTTTTTCCTTCTCAGACGGGCTTAGGCCAAGTCTTGAGTGGTGTTTATGTTAGATTTAAGAATTTCCGGGTGATGTTGCATGTTTTGAGTATTACTGTTTTTTGTATTTGTCCGTGTATGTGTGGTTCCAGTTTCAGTTGTTGTAAATGTTTCTTGAATGAATGTGGCGTGATTCCTGTTGCGGATATTATGAGTGGTATTATGAAGACCTTCTTTTGATTCCATATTCTCTGTATTTCTTGTGCTAGTGGGTGATATTTTTCTATTTTATCGTTGTACTTGTTGGCCAAATTGGCGTCATTAGGTATCGAAATGTCTATTAGGTATGTTATTTTTTCTTTCTTGTCTATGAGTGTGATGTCCGGTCTATTGTATTTCATTGTTTTGTCGGTGTGGATTGTTACGTCCCAGTACAATTTGTGTGTTTCATTTTCAATGATAGTTGTGGGTGTGTACTTGTAGTATGGGGTTTTGCTTTGTTCAAGATTGTATTTGTTTGCTATTTCTTTGTGTATTATTTTTGCTGCTATGTTGTGTCTTTCCGTGTATTCTGTGCTTGCCAGTAGTTTGCATCCACCAGTTATGTGATCTGTTGTTTCGGAGGTCTGTTTGCATTTTCTGCATCTGTCGTCCTGTATGTAGCTGTCTTTTACTATGTATTTTAAGTAGTTCCTGGTAGCGATTACTTGATCTTGTATGGCTATCAGGAACCCTTCCGTCTCTGGAAATATGTTTCCCTTTTGTAACCATCTGTATGTGTCTGTTTTACTGATATTTTCGTTTCTTGTAATGTAATAGTGCTTTCCATGTAGTTGTTTTCTTGCCCAGGTGTCCATTTTCGTTTGTGTGTTCTCTTTGTCGTTGTAATCGTCTATTGTTTGAATTCGTGTTCCGAGGTTCAGGGGTGTGTAGTTTCTATCTGCTTGTACTATTGCTTTATGCAGTTCGTGTTCGTTGTTGTGGAAATAGTAAAAATAATAATATTATTATTATTATTATTATTATTATTATTATTATTATTATTATTATTATTATTATTATTATTATTATTATTATTATTATCATGATCATTATCATTATCATTATCATTATCATTATCATTATTATTATCATTATCATTATCATTATTATTATTATTATTATATTATTAACTTGACGTACAAATAGAGACAGCGATTACCAAACTCATAAAGCGCATCTCCTTCAGATGCAAACACTACGACAACTACCTCCCACTTTCACTTTTTCGAAGTATTCTAAGTTTTCTTTCGGGACTCAAACCCAAGACCCTCAGTTGTTCCTTATTTAATACTTAATTAATTCCTTAGTTAATTAGCAGCTAGTTAGTACAATCAACCCTCCTATAATACGATTAATTCATACCGCATTATATGGAAATTGCGTTATAAGAAATTCAGAATTAAGTAGAGAGAGGTTAATTCGTACCGTGTTTTATGGAAACCGCGCCGTGTTGTAAGAGGGTTGTGGCAATTGTTGCTCCACGTTATATGGAATCCGCGCTATCAAAGTACCGCGTTATAGGACGGTTTACTGTATATGTTTTGGGGTTTTCTCGTCAACTCATACGAGAGGCTTCATTTGTGACGTGACGCATTTTGCAACGTCACACAGATTGTAATAGATTCAAGGATTCTTGATAATGAGCAGAAAATTGAACTCGTGGGGGAATACATTAACTATTTAAACAAACAATACAACCACTTTTTTTTCCTTCGTCATTAATATAATAATATGTAATTTACTGTCCAGTCTGTTATCCAAAGACGATGTGGAATGACACACGCGTGATTTCTGAAAACCACTTTTCAACTTATCAATCAGAAGCTTGACAAATTTTAAATGGGACATAGGATTTTCACTATCTTTTTTTTTGTTGCTCGATACAGTATATAGGGTGAGTCACGAAAAGCAGAACACCTGAATATCTCTCTTGGATTTAAAGATACAAAATATGGATAGATAAGAATTAGAATGGTTTCGAAGGACGCAAATTGCCATCATAATATCATTCTTTTTTGATGTAATTTTTTCAGTGCTTTTAAGGTCATCAACATTTTTTTAAATGGGATCGCATATTTTTTTCTGTTGCGTATTGTAGCTGACATCTAATCGAGTTCAACAATGTAACACAGTATGACCTACAAAAAAATATTGACATACATAAAAATATTGACCTACAAAAAATAATAAAATCTGACAAAAAAATATTTTAAACAAAAGTTGATCAATTTTCGATTGGGTATACATTGCAATAAAAAAAAGTTAGAGAACTTTTTTTTCAGTATTGTCAAGCTCACCTTCATTTTTTTTAAATGGCACATTGTATTTTTGACTTAACAGTATTATAGCCCGTATCAAGACGAATTCAAGGACCTAGTATACCATGACCTTTAAATGACCTTGAAGGCAAAGAAATGACCCCATAAAAAGAAGTCTAGTGGTGACAAATCAGAGGATCGTGGTGGCCAAGCAATAGGACCATAAGTAACCCAATCGAAAATTGATCAACTTTTGTTTAAAATATTTTTTTGGTCAGATTATCGCAAGTACTTGAAAAATCGTGAAAAGTGTTATGTGGGACACCCTGTATATCTTTATGGTTAGTTGGTTGAGTTATTTCCTCGATTTCATAGAAATGAATAATACAAAACGCTAATGATTCGAATATGTTTTTACAAAATATTGCAAATTACAAAAAGTTAATTAAAGTACAGCTGCATTGGCAAAACTGCCTTTACTAATATTCGAATTCAAACCTTCCCGCCAGTGCTTGGATGTATACATTGCCTGGAATATCTAAATCGTGCGCCAAGCATTCGTGCGAGTTCGTACCTTCCGATAGATATATTAAATGAGAATATGTGTAGAAAAGCCATTATCAGAATTTATATCACGTAACATATAACCTAGCATATAACACGTGTGTATTGTGTGTATTTCCTAAAAAGTAATTGTTTGGAATCATGTTATCCGTTGTAAGGAAGGCAACTTTTCCAGTGAACCAGGTACAAATAGCCGTGTTGTTTTGAGATGAGTTGAAAAACACCTATTTTTTTTATCGAACATTACCTCCTACGAACTTTGTTAAATATGTATATAGCACAATTCTGTTCCTTTAACACAAAATTTGTGTTCTGCCTTCTTACAGTTCACGTATTTCAATTAGCATATTACATTAGTTTATATAACCTCCATTGCTATGTTATCAACATTAGTATTTCCAAGATACGTGTAATGGTAAATAAAAGTGAAAGCTTTCCTCTGCATTTAATAAAATTTCAATGAAATGAAAGTACGAAAACATGGTGAAATGCGAAGATTAATAAAGTTCAATGGACCTGAATAAACTGGATTATACGAGAATGTTTGCAATAGCGCGATGACTGCCTTATTCGCCGTGCATCAATGTCACAGGTAGGACGATGTATTACAAGGTTGATTACAACTGGCGGGACAACCGAGCGTGAAAAATATGTTGACATGGTGGAAAATAATGGGGTGAGGATACTTTCTAATAGCACCCCCCCCCCCCGATTCCTGGTCTAATACAACTTATTCAAAATACTCTAAAAACATATTTCGATAAGATTTATCGAAATATTCATGAGTATTGAACTTTATAATAAATAATTTGAAATCTTTGACTGACTTTATTAACATTACTTATGAGCACAATGAGAATTATATATATATATATATATATATATATGTATGTATATACTACGATTGAAACTAATTTCTTTATAACGATATTTCCTTTTTCAAGAACATCAGTGATATATGTATCATTATGGCTGTGTAATTGTCATATTACTTTGATAATATAGTCGCAAACTCTATGGCGCGGAATAAGGAATAAAACGTATAAACCAAGTCTATTTCTGGTCGTCAGTCTGAAATAAATAAATCTTATCTACCTATCAGTATATTTCAAGACATAATCAATTATAGTAATTGGCGATTTTGATAGGTGCGAACTATAAAATTGAATCATCCAACGTCACATAACTGTTTATCCTATCCAATGATGGAAGCGTTGCGTTGCAGTCTTACGAAAAATGAGAGTGACAAGAGTTTACGCTCGATCGTAATCACCTCTGTACCAGGAAAAGTTTTCTCGGCCGGACACAATTTAAAAGAGCTGGTTTGTAAATAATATATGACACGTGATTACGTTGAGGAAAGTATCAATTGAGGAAAGTATCGGTTGAGGAAAACTCGGTCAATAACAATATTTTTAATAATTTTTTTAATGGACATGGTGCCTTATTTTAATTCATTCACGCAACTGCAATACTATTTATTCTTTACAACTGAAATACTGGTAGCTCACGTATAACGCAATAATTTATACCGTATTAAATAAATTCGTGTTAAATAAAACCATCTACATTTGTCACCAACCAAAGGACAAGTGAATTATATTATGAAATACGCACAATGCAGTAAAGAGCACACCCCTGTTAATTTCATTCAAAAGCAGATTATACGAGAGTACCCGCACTTTTAAGTGTTCGCGAAGTACCGTATTGTCCAAGGATTACCTCTACCTTAAATAAAAGCTATAGTGAATCAAACGCGACACTTTTTCGATGGAATCATACTCTTTTCTATGTTACGTTGTAACTTCAAGAGGCACGACTATAATGACTCGTATCAGTGAAGATCATTGAGTGCCATTTGTAAATATATACTTATTGTGAGTGGAATGAATTAAAGCAAAACACCCTGTATATTTTGTGTATATGCATATGTATTGGTTGCAAACTGAACATACTTCTTTCAACAGAATGATCTCTTAGACATACATAAGTGCAGTAGAGACTTTCGTATCCGAACGAATAAAGAGACAAAAGTGGCCGGATAATAGAACAATTACTTTCTTTTGCATTAAATTTATTTAAGTAGAAATGGACAACATTGGTAACATATTCCGATATTTAAGGACCCCACATCTTTGTCGCTGCTAAATCACATAAGTTTTTAACAAAAGTAACTGCATATTGTTACATTCGCGTTGTACGTTAAACCATCGTAGCGTGTATTTCTGCCAGCCGGTGCGAACCCTAAATTTGCCGCCCCTTTATTTTCGCAATTAAGCAAAAAGATCTGTAAAAGACCTGTGATGCTCTGTCACTATTTCAAATGGATTCAAAATAAAACGTCTTTCTTAGATTAAAATTTTATTTTACGTGTCTTTTTAATGCAAACTCTTTAATACATTTGTCAATTTTAATTTGTACCTCTTGTTCAATTGCCAAAATAGCTAGATTTGTTAGTTTCAACGTGGACCCTACATTTGTGCTGCCCGGGGCCATGGCCCCCTCTGCCTCCCCCCCCCTACACCACTGCTCGAATGCTTCAAACTTATTTCTTAATATCTATGATTGTAGATTTCCCAACACCACGTACTCTCGTCGGTTTGGTTGCACTTTCACCATTTTCGATATCTTTAATTATTTTGGATTTTTCTTCAACAGTTAAAACAACACATTTTCGTTTACTTGTCATTATGATGCCGTAGGCTCTTATGTTAGTTTTATACTAAATTGATATGATTAGGATTTAATCGGTGGAACACAGGAAAGTATACAGGGAGTCTCACGCAACTGGAACAGCCTATAGCTCCTAAACGGTTGGGAATCGAAGAAGATCTTATAAGTGAAAGTTTAATGGTATCAGGCGGTGCATAATATGCAACTCATTTTGTGCACTTTTGTGCATCGGTGCATCGGAAAAATGCAACTGCACTTTTTTTTTAAATGCAAACTTATGTTTTTGACTGCATCAATCGATGCAGTTTCTTGTGCTCTACATAAAAGTATTAACATACTTATGCCCTAAACTTATTCGTTAGGAAGTTATCGAAGCTAAAAGTTCTCTGAATAATTTCGGACTCTCGACAAATGTTCCAGAATACCTACGTTGTGTTCCATTACAATGTTTGTAAAACTGAAGCGGCTTCACAAAAGTGCACAAAATTAGGTGTATATTATGCACCGTCTCATACCATTTAACTTTCACTTATAACATCTTCCTCTATTCCTAATCGTTTAGGAGATATAGCCTGTCCCAGTTGCGTGGGACACCCTGTATATGTATATAAATATGTATATTGTATGTAAACATCGCTAAACCGCTGTTCGGATAATAGAACGTTCGGTTATTATGTGTTTGGATGCGCGAGTCTTTACTGTAATTGTATTGTTTATCACGACAAAAATTGTTACATTACGACATTTAGACATCTAAGGATGACAAGGACTATCATCGAAAAATCTTCAAAACTTGTGTAGAGCTAATGCGAGCTATAATTCATAGTCCTGTACCTGTGATAGCAGCCGTAGACGGTGTCGCAGCAGCAGCTGGTTGTCAGTTAATAGCTGCCTGCGATATTGTGGTTTGCACAGAGAAAAGTACCTTCTCCACCCCTGGGTAAAATACTTACTTCTTGTACTACAAACGTTTAATTGAGCCGTTTATTTTGAAAGTGGCCTAAATCCATTTTCCAAAAAAATCGAGTTAGCTACGTTAATATTTTTACATGATCTTTTCATGCTGAAGCAAATAGTTACTAATATATTTACAGTCATTCAACTTTTGTAACACGAAAATTTCCTGGTTAAAGAATTGATGAAAAAGTTTATTTTGAAAGTGGCATAAGTCCCATTGTGAGAGTTTCAAATGGATATGGAAAATATTGTGCAATACAATTTTATGAGATCACAGCTTTATGTTTAATTATCAAAGTAGCAGTTGAGTTATCAATGTGCAATGAATTTGTTATAAACAATTTAATTTCAAATTTCACTTTCGATGTGCTAACGGATTCATACGGGTCTCCGGATATGCCCTTGTAATTTTCAGCAATTTGTTAATAAGTTGTTTATAACAAATTAAATTTCAAAAAACTGTATAAGAATATTAATATTAATATAATAATATTATTTCTTAAATCATGCTGATTGGGATGATAAATTTGACACCCTTAGAAACCCGAAAACATTATTCTACTATGTCATCTGTTATCCACATTTTTAAATTTAATCCAACGCAAACCCTTCAATATCTCAGAAATATATCCATTCAGAAGTGAACCATATAAAATTTTCTATAAGACATCAATGAATGACAATGAAAATTTTAAAGTCCTGGATTTATTACCACGTCGGGGTAGACCAAGGAAGTTCGAAAATATTGTATTGACACCACTTTATAAAAATGTAAGACAAATTACAACAGCGAAATTCAAGGACATAATGGACCTACTACGATATACATGTACCACCGGAACAGCATGACTTCTTCAAATCCCTTTCACATACACAAAATGTAGATGAGCAGTAAATTGTTTTGTAATTTATGTAGTTAAAAAATGTTCTGAATTGCATAAATATTATTTTTGAAGTGTTCTAAAGGTATATAAAATAAATGGAGTATTTTTTTTTCAATTTGAAGCATTTTAAATTATGTTTTATTTTAAAGTATGTTTTTATTTATTATTAAATTGCTTAACTCCATTCTTGGTAAGAAAACGCATATTATTCACTTAATAATTGCCATTATTTTAATAGGAACTGTAAATTTAACTCCTTTAGTTATACTTAAGCAGTATGACTTATTGGTATCCTGTACGTATATTTTTAATTGCATTGAAAGACAAACCCTTCAATATCTCAATATAAGTATAAATGGACTTAGGCCACATTCAAAATAAACGGCTCAATTAAATTATCACCATTTACTTACTGAATTTTATGGCTCACGTCTGATGTAAATTATTATACAGTATTTGAATAACAAATATAAAATTACAGTTCAATATTAATGAATGAATAGGTTTAAGTACATACATTCGATTGCAACCTACAAGCAACAAAATTCACATAGTAACGGTTACTAATGTGTTATGCATGTTTGTTATGATTCACAACAACAATGTCGATATTACAATTTGCTTAATATTTGACTACTTCTTTCATAGGTCTTTTTAAAATGCCATTTTTTCAATATTGTTCGACCAACCGAACACGAATTTGATAATAAAGATGATATTCGTACACATAACCGTCTAATATTAAGGAACATTATAGAACGACCTCTTAACTATTTACTATGCTGTAAAAAGGTGTTTTTCAATCTTCCCTTTCTTTGTTAGAGGTTAGCTAAAGTACCAATGCAATAGTTGATGAGAATTACGATCGACAGAGAATTATTTACACATTTTACATACTGTTACGAATATGTACATGTATAACTACACACAACATACTAGACAAACATACAAATAAGCCCAATTTACATAATGTATGTAATGCTCGTCATCTTTCAGAAGCATTTTAATGGTTTATTGGATGCTTTAAAAGGTTATGCATCATTTTACAGTTTCCTTCGACCAGGTTCCTTCGAATCTCGATTTTCACTATAATACAATTTCTCGACCGCAAAGGCAAAACCCGATTGATTACTCTTTTACTCTCTTATTCATTTTCTTATATTTTACAATACTTTCCTTACCCACTCTTTCATCAAATCTGTGCTTTTTTTCTGTAGTATACTTCGACATGAGCAAAATGTAAATGTATTAAAATGTAAGAAAGGGTTATTTGTACAGTTCAGCACTTCTGTGTTGCCCATTATTTCCGATGTAAGCATAAATCTTACTGTACATTCTCTTAACAAAATCGTTTGCATCAATTAAAATGTACTGGATATATTGGTCAGATTTTTACATGCATGTAATATTGTTTGTAACAAACCAAATTTTATCTTGAATTCCAACCTTTAAGTATTTTATGCTGTAGGGCAAATGTTGGCATATTTTGCTCAACTCCAGGAATCCCCTTGATACGTAATGTACATAGAAAAACTGCGATGTACATGTTATTTACTGGATTTTCTCTTACGGGACGAGAAGCTTTTGAAGCTGGTCTCGTTAGTAAAGTTGTTGCCAATGACAAACTCGGTATGTTTAGATTGATTAGGTTCACATAGAAAATTAATTTATACTTTATTATATATTACATGTTTATAGAGGAAGAAGTTACAAAAATTACTGATTCAATCGACGCGAAAAGCCGAGCCATTCTAAGCGTTGGCAAAAAATTTATCTATGAGCAAATAGACTTAGATGTGTGGACCGCATACGCACTGGGCACGGAGACAATGGCAAACAATTTAGAATTAAAAGACGCACAGGAAGGAGTACGAAGTTTTATAGAAAAACGAAAACCCCAATGGTGTCATAACTTTAGCAAAACAAGTTCCTGATACGACAGCCACTATAAATATATCAAGATCATCAGACTTGATTGTTAATCCTTAATTAGTATAAAACAGTTATACAAGTTATACAAGTTATACTACACAACAGTTACACAAGGTTAAATTATATGTTCTTAAATTATATGACTTTAAATTTGCAAATACCAACAAATACAACAATGAATCTATATTATTCTAATAAAGTGTTTATCTTGAGATGGTTTTTCTGGTTTATATAATCGAACAATGTTTTTTAAAGCCACTGCCGTATGCTATCATAATCTTATGCTGTCATAGTCGTATCATAATCATAATTGTATGCTGTCATATCATAATCTTTTCCATGTAAGTACGCACACAACATATGCACACACAAATACACATCAATCTTATACAGCAGAATAATCATGCAGTCAAACAACCGCAAGTGCGCGCAAGGATTAGCATAGGCATCATTCCGCAAACTGGTCAACCAGTTCTTTTATGTGCCGGAAAGGAAAAAAAGTCGTACAAAAAGTTAAATGAAACTTTTGAGTGCGTCCAGATTAGTGAGCGAAGTATTTCAAGAGATGGGTGAAAAAGTTCCACCTAAAAACTTTTCTAGGACAACGACGAAGGAATGGTACAATAGCAGGGTTGCTCCGATGATACTCTGTACATCAATGAAGCAAATAGAAGAAAGGTGTATCGCGTCCGCAAGACAGCAGCTAGCCGGTAAAGAAGAATTGTACTGAAATAAAGTTGTATTTGCCGAAGAGAATAAATTTAACGTTTCCAATTCCGATAATGGATGGTATAAGATAGGAGTAATGGTTTGGACTTGTATGTAAATTACTAGCGTTGGAAGTTTGGTCATTATAAATCAAATTATCGCTAAAAACATTTACATACACCTACTACAGGATAATCTAACGCAAAGTGCACGGAAAAAATGAAATTTAGGATGCGTTTATGTTCAACCAGAATAATGACATGAAGCACGATGCGTGTTTTCTGCAAGAATTTTTACTCTACTGCCGTCCCCAAAATTTTCCATCCTCTGCCGCAATTTCCGTACTTATATACTATTTAATTTCAAAGGAGAATTAAAAGGAAGATTTCAAGAAGAATAATACATAAAAATACAGATTACTTAGAAAAATGATTTGTTACATGATGAAACGTCTGAAACACGTTTCAACACAAAATGTTTGTGTGGAAAATATTAATATTGTATATAAACCTTTTAATTATTTGTATTGATGATTGTTTTCTGTAGGGCTTGAACATTATTGTGCCGTAAAAATATGGTGTCGTTCCGATTATGGTTTTTTATAATACAATATAGAAACATTTTTTAAATAAATCATACATATTTGTCAACTTTAATAAATAACTAATCAGTAGAAAAACACGAATTTAATTTATTTCTAAATTATGAAAATATAGTGCAATAAAGTTATTCAAAGCTTAAGTGTTGAAGTATTTTTGTGGCTCACTGTACACAATCACTTTGTGTTAATGTCTATTCTTTTTGTTTCTCCTGACTGATGCTGTCTTACGTAAGTATCTAAGCAAATACGTTATCTCTTAAAGGAAAATCACATTCATTTCAGACTGTATTGAAGAACCGTTTCTTTGATAACCCTTTACACATAGATTACTGATCACATATTCGTGTGTACGCGTAATAAGTATCGTCATCGATTAGATGATATTCGTTTAATAATAGGAGAATCATTGTAGCAAGAATTTTAAAAGCCTTACTGATACATAAAAATATGGTAATATGTGGAAAATCGTGACGGAAAATAAGAAAATCGTTCGTAGTAGAAAACGTTTCTTTTTTTTTCAAGTACGATAACAAAAAACATCGCCGACATAAATTAACGTAGGATTTGGAATGCTTGCAACAGTAATGGAAATCATTACTTTGAACATTTTTAACCAGTACCTTTAGATAGTTTACTCCGTCAAAGTTTGTATTCTTGACCAGAGATAATGTGTAATTTTGAAATCCGCAACTACGTGACTTTCGTGTGACTTTCGCAGAATTTCCCCATACACACAGTGGTATCACATTTGTTTACTGAGATTTTATTTTTTATCCATATAATTTCGCAATATATCTTTGCTTGTGGTCTTTGCTCGGAAACTAATATATAACAGCACTAAAATAAATAATAAAACACAGATGTACATCATCATTGCAGAGAATTATGAACACACGTAATTCAGATATATGGTCTACAAGTTTCAAGTCCTCTCGCTGTTGCTACATTTTAAAAAACGAGAAATTATTAAAAACTTTCTATTTCACTAGCTGTTACTATTACTATTCTCACGTACTCTTATTAAAAACGGAATTACGTTGGTCTAGTGCAAAAAAGAAGAATATACGAAATCTATGTATCGTGAACGATTATAATGAAAATCCACCAGATTGTATGATGTTTATGTCCTTCACTGCACATTATACATTTACACCCCTATTTTTGCGTATTAGCGTATTTGCGTTTTGCGTATTAGCTAGTGGCCTTACTCAAAGACTGTTCGCATTTGTGGCCAATGTGCTTGCTGTAAACGGCAGCTTTATGAAAAAAACTATAGAGGAAAACGTATTAATATTTTCTATAGGAAATACAGTGTTATATATATTTTCTTAAAATTTACAATTATCTCGAAAATTAGTCACTGAACTTTCATTTAAACATTAATTTAAACATTAATCAAAACACAGTTCAATTTCGAATATCACATAATCATCATTTCCGACAAATTGCACACTGACATATACAGGTGATCTATTTTTTAACATACAGATGTAGTTTTTTTCCATCGTATAAAGACGACCACCGAGGCTAATTTCACAGTCACGTAGGTCTATTCAAGGTCGATGTTGAACGTCTTTTCCACTGTAAATGTACAGGGTAGTTTTCAGTTCCCTTAATTACATTTTCATTCAAACATAACTATATATAGTAATAAAAATTTAAGTGCATTAAAATATAATCGAAAGAACTAGAAAGTGTCTTTTTCGATGTAATAGTGTATATTTACAAATTAATACAGATTACAGTGAATACTGATAACTGTGAAAAAATATATAAACTAGCGACCTCTTAATTATTCAGTCTTGGATTGTCAGTATTCTTCACTCTATTTTTAATACGGAAGCGTGACTGTTTGTATACATAAATATCGACATAACAAATGCATTTGACGTATGTTGTGCACAGAAACAATATGTGCAAGTTGATCCTAACAGGAAAGTCAGTTACGAAGTGCACACTATTCTAGATACAGTACTTGCACACCAGTGCAGAAGAGTCGTTCGATTAGACTGAACAAACATACATAGAAGATACGCGATGCAGGCCCACCGTCTCGAGGTTCGAAGCCAGGGAGATGCGATAAGAAAAATCGTGGTGGTCGTTGGATGACGTCGTTAGAAGCAAGGGGGCCGTTGATACTCTGTTCTCATTACGGCCAAGGATATCAGAATCTCTATCTCGTGACAGCGCGCAGTCTCCACTTGCGCACCACTAGCACAGTGAATTTATAAATCGAATGAACCACTTGTCACGTCAATGCCATACAACGCTTACACGAAAACAGTATACTAGAGGAAATAATTCGGAAAATCTGTGTACTACCGTCGCGTAACGACGAGTCGTAAGATTTACGTCTAGACTTAGCTTTCTCGTATCGAGAACGAAGGTTATAAAAAATAGTGTGACCGTTCTATGTGTTTTGTGAGTAAAAGACGAAGTTGAGCAAACATTCGCGGCCGGTTAATGACTTTTTCGAGGGGTAGTAAATGCCGCTGCATGAGGCTTGACACGAGCCGAAAGTTTGTTTCTCGAAAACAGAGGAAGATAAATCAGGGAATTATCCCAACTAAAGGAAGGATCGACAAAACACAGCAAAAGCTTATAAAAATTCAAATCGCCGTGTTACTTTTTGAGAATTGCATCGGTTAGTTCTCCCCTTAGTCTTTCATAGGCTTGTCGAAAATTAAAGGATCCTATTTCATCCATGATATTTTGCGCATTCTTGCAGATTGCGGAAAAATGGCAGCCATACCGCAAGGAGCTTTCGCAGTGTACAAAGTCCGTCATAACCAGAATCGTGACTCTTCAACATCAGAGAAAGGAAAAGAAAAGTGCTATGATAATACATACAGCGCAAAGCAGTTTATTCAAGGTAAATATATAATATCACATAACGATCGTGGTTGTGAGCACATTATCATCATCAACAGTGATTCTAACCGACGACAAGTTTCAGCAAAATTGGTTCGCCCAATAATTATCTCTCTCTTTAGAATTCCGTATAAGGCCCTCATAAGATTGGGCATATTTCAAATCAATAACCATTCCATATTTTCTTCTCTTATTGCCTCTCATTCCTTTTATCTTTCTTTCCAATTATTTCTTTCTCTAGGCAGATTCTTCTTAAAATATGCCCGATTCACATTACTCTGTCACATATTGATGTGACACATACCTATATGTAAGCATATATGTCAATTTTTTGTGCACATTACCGCCTCATGCTATTAAAACTACAAATTCTATAAAGACGGTTAAATATGCAGCAAAAGTAATCACACAATTTTTATGGAGCAATAATGGAGATGATAATTAATATGAAATTTCGAGAATAAGTAGATATGAAAATAAAAAACATACAGCGTTTATAGCGACAATTAACAAACCTATCGCTATTTCTTTGAAATTGTAATATTTTACGTCAGTGTAAAGTAATACCAACAAGATTACAGAATCCATGTGAACGTTATTTGTCGTGCTATACGCACATATGAATTTGATTTTTATTAAATTTCCCAGTATTTCTTAGCATTTCTCGGTACTTGCACCTGCGCTCCAGCTTTTAACTCAAAGAAAGATTTTAGTCGTATGTATTTCATTGCTATAGTTTACAGCGTATTAATACACCTAACAGTTTTCATACCCAACAATCGGGAGGGTCCGATAAGAAAAAGTTACATGTATGTTACGAAAATCATCTCGATATAACAGAAATATGTACAGTGTATAACTTCATTTATTCTTTTATTTTATTATTTTATCGTAATGTAAAGACTTTATTAGAACCACTCAAAATCTTTTAAAATCGACTGTAATATTGATTAATTTAAATTTATGAAAAATTTTCGGTCTGACAAATATTAAGGCGTTTGCGGTTTTTCACAGTACAGTCTGGATACGACTAATTATGAGACTTATAAAACCTGTACGAGTTCACAGAAACGTCAGAAGGATCTACAATTACACAGCAATTGTAATACAACTTACAAGTACTTTTTAGAAGACTTGCAGAATTAAAATACGGAACAAAGCGACATATAAATTACATTTCACATTCTCTATAAGAAAGGTTTTACGTGTGCAAAAAATTTGTGCGTGTGGAAAGGAAAAAGGAGAATTAAAAAAATATTTTCGACAAATGTTTATGAAGCAAGAAGAACGCGCATAAGTACGCTTGATAATGTACTGACGTATACTATATTATAATTTAAAATAGTTACTTTAAATTTGTAATACCTTAAACTTTGGTTAATAAAGTAGCGCGCAATGTTTAAAATTTAGGAATATAATTTGCACCATACGAAACTTAATTTCGGTCGTATTATCAATGGGATATGACCAGCACAAATTAAGTCGAATTGACTCAAATAGTACGGCAACGTTTATTTAACAACAGTTTATAAAATAGGACACGATTAGGATAGCAAGCATTATAATTTCGGTAATCATCTGTGGTATACATTACATTTCCAATGTAAAATTGATAATGTAATATTTCCTGTGTAAAAAGACTACAATTCTAAATTTAATGGAATTAATCCCATTCGCTTTATTAAATTTCCAGGAATCGCTGAACTCACCCCACTGCAATATAACAGTAAACTGATGAACAGTATCTGGGGTTTATACAATCGTTATTCTGTGCACAATTTCAAAAAGAATACCGACGATGATAGTACGTTTCTGGAGGCTTGGGGGGCTTTTCTGAAGAATCGCCCCCCCGCTGCTACTGCCACGATTGCCGCTGCAAAAACTCCTTGAATCTGATATAAAACTCAGAATAAATAATCTGTGGATGGTACATGCTCCAACGTATGATATTGTAATGAACTCCACCGGCGTTACGGCATAAAAATCAAACTCAACTAATAATATGACTATGTGATCAGACTTAACTATTAATATTTATGTACACTTTTACCATTTTATTATTAAATTCTTTTTTTTCCATTTCACCTTGTCCACTTTCATTATTAACTGTTAAGAATTTCTTATAAATGATATGGTCACGAAGTGCAAAAAACGATAATAATTTTGATAAGATCAATGTGAGGAACTGCTGAATAGTTGTCATTAACCGATAATGCTTTATAAATAGCATAACATTTTTATCCTGAACCGTTCGTAACTCTGGATAAAATGTAGTAGTCAGAAGCATGCCGTCGAAACAGGTGAAACAAATATAATTATAGAATTTATGCCAACGTTTTCACATACTCCATACGCATGTGTATACATATAGCTGAAATACTAAAAATATTGACGTTTATAATTCGTTTATCTCCATACCTTATTAAGTAAATGCGAAAACGACCCATCAGAAGGCAGTAATAAATACAGTGAAAAGGTACTCATGGTTGGTCAACCGGTATCTCATCGAATTATTAAGATATTAACGTCGACCTCTCGCTTTTGCTTAGCAATGTTCGTGCATAAAAACATGCCTCCCTTAAAATTATTGGACTCGTAGAAACATTAGATTGATCCACATGTTTAATCATTTTTGCATGCTGACCAATTTTGCCGTTCAGTAAGAGATCTATCGTTAATTTGTGACCATTTTGCACGGAGCGCAATATTCATTCCAAGTTCTATATTCATATTGCCTTTATTCCCTATATCACCTATTTGCGCAAATATGTGTATTCCTTCCCCTTTCAAGCAATCTACATATATGTATATGGGATGCATACATGATGAGAGTTTCTACGCGTCGTCATCGCAACCAATGTTTGTCCTAACAACCAACATGGCGGACTTTGAAGGTAAGTTTTCCCATGTCAAATTATTTGACCCTGCATTGCTGGGGAATACTAACAGTTAATGAAATACCATAGTGTCGTAAGATCCTCTCTGTTTTTTAGTCGGGTATGTGGTTTTCTTTTATTGCACTTCCGTCCGGATTATATTTTACGGTAACGCGCCTCTTTCTTCTAATAATATATGCACGTGTAGTAAGCACACAGCGAATGGACAAGCTATATGTCTCTCTCTTTCTTTCTCCCCCCCCTCCCCCTCTTTCACTGCTCTATGTGTCATTCTCTCTATGCGTAATATAGACGCGTTAGCTAACGAGGGAAAAAAGAATGAAGCAGTGCAGGACTGCGTCTTTCGACTGTACTGATACCGAAAATAAACCAACGTTTTGAGTAGACGGCGGTTGCGCATCTCTCCCTTTTCTCATGAGTAACAAGAGCATCTCGTCGTGAGCGACTCGTTCAGTCAGTATTTCCATGAGCTTCGATGTTGTGTTGCATGTCGAAAAAAGTTGTAGCGGGGGCAGATTTAGGGCCTCCCTACGATCAGTGTCCAAAACTTGCAAAAATTGTCATGCACGACAGTATCGAATCTGAGCCTTCTCCTGAAGACGGTGAGATTTCCTGAGAAACTAGCATTTTTACGAATTTCCCATGTTTTGCATTTCCTAACTCATTTTCTTAACAAATTATTTATCATTAATTGCCGTAAAAGTGCGCATACACGAGTAGATGATTAATAATTGCATTTCTTTCGAAGTTTATCTTCCTCTTATTCACGTTTTGCTCGTACTCTGTAAGGTATATAATCGTGAGACATAACGCACTCAATGAAGAAAACTCTAATCTTTCAAATTCTGAGAATTATAAAATATGTGCATTAACTATATGAAAACAGTAAAACCCTCATTGCCAACACCCGTAGGATTTGCATGTTTGTCATGCCATTAATAGCCACTTAAAATTTTATTGTTTGAATAAAATTAAATAGAATTTGACAAATCACTTGGACGGTTCACTTTTAATTGCGGACGTTTTAAACAGCTAATATCCATGGTTTGTAAAGCAGTTACAGTCAAACGTTATAAACACACAGTACTATTGAAAACAAACAAAAAGGTCTCACTAAATAAAAGGTCTTACTAAACGTAGGTCCAAAAATCATTCGTTTTGGGATTATAGAACATTTCCAAAAGCGAAATGTTACCTTGTAGGATAAATGTTGAATATACCCACAACTTGTTTCAACACACACTCTGGCAAGATCATTCATACATTCTCATAAGCGTTAAAAATTCTCAAGTTTCTCCCTTATTTCTTGACAACAGTTTTTAATTATCTGTCTAAATTTTATTAAGTTATCAACTACTATCACCGCATTTTTTAAATGGTGACGAAAAATACTGTAAAAATGTGTTAGAGTGAGTCTTCTTTGTTTGCTTAACGATAAAAATATCGATAAAAAGCGATATTACATACTACTAAAATTTGGCCTTAACTTTTGACCAGAGAAACTTTCTGAAATGATTTCTTTTATTTTTTACCCTTTACTGATACATTGTGTTATCATATTCATTCATTTCCTTGATACATCAATTGATGCATCAATAATGCATCAATTCGTGATAAGGAACTATCCAATGAACTAGGAAACCCCGATATATATTACACCAAATTATTTATTGTTTGTCCCTATGCTAGTCAACAACAAATTTTTAAGAATCTGGAGACCCACAAATCGTGCACCATATTTTTACAATGAAAACTTTATTACGCAGTCTCTACTCCGTGTACCTTCATTAGCTCCATTTAAGTTTATTATTATTACTTACGGCAGTCTTAATAAACGGCTATAATTGTGTTGGTTCTTCGTTAGAGAATCCAATAGGACACGTTCTTGTTACAAAAGATACAAGATGAGGACGGAAGGAATAGACGAATGGAGAGGCGATATCAAAGCCCACGGTGCTCTCGCTATACGCGTGTACAAATACATCACTCACGCGCTACTCATAATGCCTAAAAAGGAAGGTTGCTCCTTGGTAGGCGGCACAGCTTCGCGGGGGCGATTTCTCGTCCTCGACGACGTTGCTTTACCATTGCCGTTAAATCCAAGTGTCAACTCTCCAGGTGTTCCGTGTTTTATCCAACACTTCGAAAAGTATTTACCGTAGATCCAGCATTAGTTGTTTTTTGATCATCGCAAGGAAACCTCGGTAACTCGGGACATCGAACAGTGTATCTAAAACTTGTTTTTCTTAAAGTTTGTGATGTTTGTAATTCTCCATAATCATTCTCTACTACACGTGACAGCTTATAAACACGCGTGTAGCGACGCCGCAGGTGATCGCGTGTATCCGATTGAACAAAAGTAAATGAATTCTTAGAGTATTCGGTGATCTCCCAACGTGGCTCCAATAAAATATTGATTGTACGTCACGAAATAATTATTCGGCTAAAGTGAATCAAGGTGACAGTGAAGAGTTTTCTAAATCAGTTCCCCCCCATGAATGATATTTTCTTTTTATTTCCGTTTAGTAATTGTTCTTCAACATTATTTAACGATATAGTATTTTAATTTTCTTTAAAAGACATGACTACCACCTGCAAAATTCCAATTGTTACGAATCTTGTGGTTATGTGGAGTACTTAATGGCCCACTAATTAATTCGCAGAAGAACTTTTTTTGAAAGCGATTATACTTTCGGATGATTGTCTTACCCTCAAAATTATGCGAATTTTGTTAACCTTTCGTTATAACTAATCATTGTCCGCAATTGGAAAAACAACTTCATATCTAAAAGTGATATGTTTTTAAAAGAGCAAAAATTTTCGGATTCAGAATTATTCTTTTTTAATCAGACTTCTACGACGAATTTTGAGATTTTCTCTTGATTGTTCAAAGAAATGTATTTCATTGACGTAACTCACGCTAAATAAATATAAATATAATATATCAAATAAATATCAGAATTTAAAAATGAAACTGTTGTAAAAACTTTAAGAAACGAGTAATAATTTATCCCCTGCGACTCTTTTTGCACATTATAGACGGACGCACGATTGTCCGTCACATTCGACATTGTGCTCGCTGAGAAAGGACAAGAGTGTGCTGTCAAAGAGATTAATTCTCGATAAATGGATGCAGATGTGTCGTCGATTCTTCTGCCGTGCGCCACATGCGCACGGACCTTTATGCCACAGTCGCTGGAAAAGCACGTCAAGATATGCGAGCGTGCTGCCGCGAAGAAACGAAAACCTTTCGACTCGGCGAAGCAGAGAATTCAGGGTACTGATCTTGCTGAATTTTTACCGAAGCAAGGAAAAAGGCAGAGACATTACCACGAAGACAGATCATCTGCCTCGAGATCATCCTGGAAAGAGTCCCATGATGATTTCATACGTGCTATCAGAGCTGCGCGCAACGAAATTGTAAGTTCCTTTTTAATCTATTAAAAGCGTAATCTTTTAACTATTAATTCGGATAAACCATTGTCCGACATGTGTACTCAAGGCCTAATGAATTTTCCATCAGCGGGAATAAATATACAAGGAGAAATTCATGTACCATGTGTTGCGTCGCGTATACAATAACCAATCGCAACTTTCGCCCAAATATCATCACGTAACAGCACAATTATTTTCACAATTATTACATTCATTCCACAGCATCATTTATATTTCTTTTTTCGTATAGTAATAAATCTTTTCTAGATGAAAGTAATGTCTCACACTTGGAAGTAAAAAATGAGCGATCTCGAACATCGGAAAATACATATTATATTTTGAAATTACGAAGTAGAATTACTGCTTTACTGCAAGTTTATCGTCATTCTAGTTGTCCTCGCATATTTCGAGCAAATAGTTCGTACATAAACTTTTCTAATGATAGAAAACTTCAATTCATACTCCACAGTAAAAGTTTTACGTTAGGCTACTTTTCGTGCAACCATTCAGTGTGCTCTTTGGTTTATTATTGGTTCACGTCATTTTTTCTTGTGAGCCACGTGACCTTTCAGACCACTGATGAGCATCTTGCAACCCGCCGAAATTGTGTGGTGCCCGACCTCAATCCGCTAACCTTTTCAGAATTACTGAATTACATTCTCACTTAAAAAAATGATTCGCGACTTTTATCGATGAACAGTGTAGTTATTGTTACCCATGTTAAAAATATAGAAACCTACCCAATAAAATACCAATTTTTAAATGAAAAAGAATGAAGTTTTTTTAAGCTTGCGGTTGTCGCGGCCGAATTATTAATGTGTTATTGAGTTTCGATTTTGTTAACAGCTCTTTTAAAACGGTGTTATTAAAAAAATGATATTCTCTTGCTTTATAAGGTTTCCGAATGTTTAACTTGATATTCAAATTTTCATTCTTCCTATCACTTTTCAGTATCTTGTATTTAAGTATTTAACAGAAATGTTTAACGGATTGTTAATTTTCTCAATTGTTAAATTTTGTTTTGAGGGCACACTATTTCTGAACATTGATTTATATTTGAAGTATATTTCAAACTTTTACTATTTATGCAAATCTTACTATTTACGTAACTACATTTTAAGTACACAATGGTGGCCAATGACTATTGTCACCTTAAACCTATTCCGAAACTATGAAAGTTTAGGAAATTTTATATAACAGAAATTGCATAGGGCAAAAGGGGCTAACGAATGGCGATGATGACTTTTTCAAAGGTGAAGGTAGTCACGACATATGAAGGTCACCTTTATTCTTTCAAATAGATTAATATGTTTCTTTTCTATAGTGTGTTACGCCTAAAACGATGCAGTACTGTAAATTTCTCATTACCGATTCAGTTGCAGTTCTTACAGCATCGAACTTTCTTGAAATAAATACTATAGTAATTTTGGGTACCACATCTTCACATGCATGTGTAGTTCACGTGCCGAGTTACAAATTGCATCTTTCAAAGTTCTCCATAAGAAGCTGCACAATCTTGGTATCCTCGATCACCATATGTAACATCGGCCTTTTTTATTTGTTTTCCCTGAGGTTTCAACTTTGAAAGATATATATATATATATATATAATATTAGGAGAGATACTTGATGAGCAATCGGAGTCACGCCGCTGCTCGTTAGCTTAATCTTTGAATTGCGAGCTCCTGAAATCTCACTAGTTACATTTATTTTTTATCTGTTCCGTGAAGCTTTCCAAGTCCGTCAGATCTCGTTTTTTACGACTATAATATATTGTCTGTTGCAACAATTTCTGATCATTATGCAGCTCTGAGTGGTAGTAGACTGTAGTCATTTTATTAAAAAAAAAAATCATAATATAAAAGTGCGGCGTGTCAAGAATCTTCCGTTGCCATTTTTGAAATCAAGGGGTGACAGTTAGTAAGAATCAGCTGTTTTCGTCCATAATACCAAACTTGTTGGCCAGTTTCATCAAACTGGCTTTAAAAACATTTACGATTATGTGTACATGTGGAAAGGAAAAGTAACAATCAACCTTATTTTAACACCCTTGTGTTTTTTTTTGTTTAACACCCTAACACAAAATATGGCTCTAATGAAGTTCAATAAAAGATACATTAAATTCTTTCCCTTCAACTTGAATTCATTGGCAACAATAGTTGAATACAGTGATATCATAGAATTTATCGCAGATTAACCCTATAATTCTATATTCGGTATTTGTAATTCAAATCCAAATAACATGCCATTTAATGTGGACTTTAGATTTAAGAAACTTGCTTCATACTCTATATTAAAGAAAAAAGCAGACATTTTTAGATTCGTACAGTTTAATGGACAGGGTAAGTGACAGACAGTAAGGAGGATGCCATAGCATTGTCATTTATAATATTAGCTTCGTAGCATAACATTGTTAGTTAACATGATCATTATTTTCAATTGGTCGCCTATTTCTTACAATGGAACATATGGTGTATCTCTCTATATGTATTTATTCTTCTCTGTAGAATAAGCCGTTATTAAGAATTTGTTAAACGAACAGAGTTTCAAAATACTATCAGTTGTTGGTCAATACTTTACATTGCAATACCATTTTGAACGAATTTACTGATAAACCTAAATATCTTGATCATAATAAACAAATACTTTTGTAGGACGACACAATTGTTAGTACACAAGCGGTAAAAAGCACGATGTCTTCTGGTGCACCGACTCGTGCAAACGAGAAGGGCATATGCCCCACATGCAGCAGACAATTCGGCATCAAAGCTTACGACCGGCACGTGGCATGGTGTAAGGAACGATCAACGAGAGTGCCAATTAGCCAGACGAGGAACATCGCGAAAGAACGGTTGGTCGCACGAATGAAATACAGGGCACCGACACTCAAAAACCGGCGACAGACAAATCGCGAAAAATACTCTCCAGGATTGACCAGCGCTCCGTCCGTCAGCAACAAGACGTCTTCCACTCCGAGCACTGTGAAACCCAAGGAAAGCCTTTCCGCGAACAATTACAGCAAGCGCATCGATAGCTCTGTCAAACAGAAACCATCTGTCGGGTAAGCTGTTTCTGCTGAAGCGTCCTATTTATTAGAATGTTACGGCGACAGCTGAAGTGACGTGTATTTAGTTTAATCGCGTCTTCCGTGATATATTCTTTCGGTGCTTCACCATTGTCATGACAGCTACATAAAAATACTATTGTGGTCATAATCATCCTGCGCAAAAGCAGAGAATACAAATGCAGAGTAAACGTTACCTTTTAGTTTTGTATATGAACTCTGTATTGTATGTATATTCTAAAATACATATTTAATTAAAATACATATTCGATTCCGATAATAAAATCTTGAAAATTTTGTTGTAATAAATCCAAAACTGTACCAAATTTTGTACGACATTTTTGGAAAAAGTAGTGGATGGAAGCTTATTGACATTTGAGAATATCACTTAAATTGTAGCAATGTATTAATTAAAAATATATTATTTCCTATTATCCATGCGTCATAGTCAGAAGTTTTTTATAAGTCAAAGGAAAAGGAAGAAACGAAAATATTTGTAATGAGGATACAACGAAAGAATACATCACTAAAAGAAATAAAACTAAACGTCCAGTTCTCTGAAAGAAATGGTCATTATTATTCTATTAATCTTCCTAAGCGTTAGAAGAAAATTACTAACCGTCAATGTAATAAAATTCTTCAACATAAATCTTCCATTGTCCGATAATTAGTTCACTTACATGATTCAAACTTTATATTATTTCCAGTAAACAGATAGAAAGTTGTACGTGTAACTTTTATATTCTTGTGTTAAGTGACTAGAATACAGGACAGTTAAATTAATACTGGCGTTTACTTTCAGTAAATGCTCAGGACAAGGGAACAGCTCAGCAGGACCAATGATGAAGACCCGACTCAGAGACGATACAAATAGGTGAGTTAGAAAAGCTCTTTAATGAATAAATTTTATTGTCTAAAATATAAGAGTTTGTCTCCTATTATGCGACATAGATTCGCTGTATTGCATGAGGAGAAGGAAATGGACAAATTATTTTAAAATTTACAAAGCAAAAGTTTGAATCATCCCCGAACGATTATTGAAAAATCAGTAAAAGGCGTTGCGTTGCACGCTTTCATAAAATAATTATGACCTTCTCCTGATGACTTTCAAACGCAAATCCTTCACCCTTTTTCCTTCTCCTCAGGCAAATGGATGTTCGCCATTCTGTACTGCCACCTCTCCAACCCCCTCAATTTCCTTCGCCCGTAAACCGTATCATCAATTTTCGTAGTCCAGTGCTAAAGTGCAAGAAACACTATATCGCGGGTTCTGCACTCTTGAAGAATATCGAACCGCAGACAACGAACAACATTTACTTCACTAAATCGAAACGCGAGCTACAGCTTAGAAGTGATTACCAAACCAAAATGTGGAAAAACAGGAATCAGCAGACCAATATTACACAGTCGGAAACAGTGCGGATCGTTCCCCCAAAGAATGAAAGTAAGCCAAAAGTCAACAATTTTGCTGTCAACGAAAAAATTATTGACATGGTTATCCAGCCTTGTAAAATTGACAAAAAGGACAATCGTTTTATTCGGAAACAAATCAGCCGGGGGACACGTGGTGTGCAAAAAGATATTGTGCGACAGAAACAAAACGACAAGATTCATAAAGAGAATGTAACAACAGAAGCACTGGGTGTGTGTTTTGCTAACAACACAACCACAATAAAATCGACACGTGACAAAATAAAATTAGCCCCCATAAAAAATAATCTAGCGTGCCGAAATAATGGTTTAGTCCTGTATGACGAATGCTATAATATTACTTCGCACAGCAACATAGGAATATTGAGAGATACTTACTTCATGAAGGAGTCTATTTCTAATGTTACAAACACCGTAGGTACGCTGCGAAAAAAGAAGTGTATACCAATGAATTACATCCGCGAACTACAATCATGCGTGAAAAGTCGAAAAACCAATTGTAAATATAACGATGTGCATGCTAATTCTACCGATTTAACAAAGTTTCATACAACTATTAATTGGGGAAACTTTTCACCAGCCATCAACCCATTAAAACGAAAACAAAGTAACCACAATTATATATCTAACGTGGAAGTTGCTTACAAAAGAAAAACTGTTGACCAAAAAGTTGATTCATTAAGTATGAATAATCTAGAGTCACTGTGGGAATGTTTGAAAATGCAACATAAAATGAAAGTCAAAAGATTACTACTGCTGTACCAAGAATCCTTATTTAAATGTTTCAAGAATGCCAATGTCATGATAATAGGAGAGAAGGAAAATTTATCTTTGCATAAACAATGTCTTTTTCATAAGGTACAATTAACGAACAAGAAATGCACACAATTTAACCTAATAACGCTTACAAATCACGAATCGAAGCAAAAGAGTGTAAGAAATGTAACAAACTGTAATGCGGCGAAAGGAACAGTTTTCAGAATAGAGGGGAATATTTTAACCACATCGAATGCAAGAAATAAGTCGTCTTTGGCAAAAGATTTCGGATTGTTAAATTTTAACTGCACATGTACATGCTATAAAACGTCATTCACAGAAGAATTCGATAAAAGATTTCAGACACTTGGTAAATCTATTCATTGTGAATGTTCAGAGAAATGGGTTCTCGAGAAACAGTCGCGGTGTACGAATTATAAATTGAACCTTATCAATCCAGGAACAAATGGAAACCCAGTAAACAATGAATGTATGAACATTGTAGGATCGTACCATAATGACGAAAGAAAGAACACCCGCAAAATAATAAACAGTAGTGAAATTGGTATAATTTTCATGTGTTACCTCGACGACCAATTTTTCAATGACAGTTTACTGCAGAAGAGGAGAAAAATAAGACACGAAAACTGGAACTCCGCTGACCAAGCTCTAGTAAATATTGAATATACTCAGTTACTCCATACTCACCGCTACCAACAACGTCATATAAAAAATCACTTTAACGTTACTGACCTCTTCATGAAATCTTGGAATTTCCAAGAGCTCGTTATTAAAAGTAGCGTTACACATTATCCGCCGAATAATCATCGGCAAAAATTAAGTACACTAAATAGCGAGCAAACAGTTGAGGCAAATTATTTTCTAAACAGATCAGGAAGCAGCGTAAACAATTATAACGTTGATCATTCAAATTGTGGGAAATATGATAATGAAGATACACAAAAGTACAAATCCATTCTTAAATCGACTCGCGCGGCAATAACGTCTACCGGAAAGGATACTAGTTTCCCTTCGAAACATCAAAAAATGAAAGCTATCGATAATAAGAATATTGCCGTGAATAGCGGTATCGCTAAAATTGTCGGAATTGAGAGTATCCTTAATTTTCATCGATACATCACTTTCTTAATGTACATCCAAGAATATCAAAAAAGAATTGTACGTCATTATTGCATCGATATGTTGGAAAACGTGATTATTGAAAATCCTTTGAGAAAAACAGACTATTTCATAAAGAGAAAATTAAAACATGTAA
The DNA here is from genome assembly GCA_963989215.1 of Hedychridium roseum. Taxonomy (NCBI): domain Eukaryota; kingdom Metazoa; phylum Arthropoda; class Insecta; order Hymenoptera; family Chrysididae; genus Hedychridium; species Hedychridium roseum. The sequence goes on along the minus strand of OZ022312.1, from coordinate 1,371,666 downwards.
GAGATAAGCAGAACTGTCAAAAATCCCATGGCCCAAGTGAAAAACATAAGCTCACTGTGAAAGATTACGTTACCTTCCGTTCCTGTATATCCAAAGTTCCTTTGGAATCTGCTAACAAGCCTGACATCATAATTGGTAATGAACAATCTTGGATTCGTAACAAATATGCGAACGAAATTACTAAATCTAATAATGGCATGTCATTGTACGAGAAATCTTCGAAAACATTCGGAAAGGATGAAATATTTATGGACCAAGAGCAAGAGGCTGGCAACAAAATTCTTTCCAAATCAAACGTACAAGTTAAAATGCACATTTCATACTTGTCAGCATATAAATCACGAAAAGCAATTCTTTCGGGAAAGAAAATTGGAAAGGCAGACAAAATAACCGCGGAATTAAATAGTTCTACAGCAACGAGAAGGAAGTTTTACGAAAGTATGCATTTACTTCGTGATAGTACAGACACTCTGATATCATCAGTTGAAGCGGTCGATGGGGACAGTAGAAAACGAAGGCCGCACGTAATGTCCACATACCAGAAGAAAACTGTCGAACAGATCGTCGTGCCTATCAGTAATCCGTCGATTAAACTAACGACATTGCCGAAAATCAGAAACGATTTATGGCTCGAAAAACATCACGAATGCAGGTCGAAGGTTCCAAAAGATTCTTGTTACTGGCAAGAGGCTTCGGAGTGCTTGCATAACCGTCATTTCTACCTCGATGCACCCTATTGCCGAGCCAACAACTGTCCTAAAAGAAATCTAAAACGATTGATTCTTCCCCCAATTCCTCGCTGTAACAACACAACGAAAAGGTAGGAATTGCACAGCGTAAACGTTTCCTTCCACACATACATAGTCCGACAGGAAAGATGATAAAACCTACACTAATATCCATCCATGAAATACTATTCATATTTCTAGTGATGACGGTCAGTCTAATTTTTACCTACATTGTTTAACTATGATATTTAGAAGGCGGTACATTTATGTAGTATACACCTATACTTAGCTGTGATATTGTTGATGTCACTATTCATTCCTATTCACACAATATCATTTCCTCTGGAGTTACATAGCACACGTATAGTTAAATAGAAAAGTGATCCTAATTAATCGTATCTTAATAAAATGATTACAACTCTTATAGGTAATTAGCATTTCACAATTAATGTTCCACAAAATATAGTAGAGCGTCCATTATCTGAACAGCTCATTTTTTTAGGCCTTAAGGATCTTGTTTAATTATAAAAATATGTAACAGAACTGTGAGGTTTGTAAATCTCTATTTAAATAAATGAATTTCGTCATGAGAAAAATTGTAATTCTCCTATCCAAACACTTATGTCCCTTTATCAGTTTGGATAAGGGAGGCTCTATTGTGATCACCACGACTGATTTCAGACTCCTTCCTTCTGGTCTGAAATGCTATAGGTTTTATTTAAAGAGACATTTTTTAGCATTTGACCATCTAATTACGATGAAAACAAACGTGTCTACTTCGGTTGCAGTGTCACATTTCTCAATAACATCTTAAACTTTTTATTCTGTCATCGTTTAAAGCATATTTTTTGCATAAAAGAGTATTAATCAAACAGACTGTATGGCATACTTTAAGACCCTTGAATTTACCGTTTTTTACATTGGGTTTAATTTTAGTTGATGTCGACACAATTAACCGTTATTTCGCAAATAGTTCCTGAGTATTGTAGGGGAAGAAATTTATATTATTCAACATCAACCAACTTAGAACTTGTGCGTCTTTGAAAAAATAGACTTTTTAATAACAATTTCGCATATTTCGTACACTCCACAACAAATCCATAGCGCGCTCAATATTATATTTTATAATATTATAATATATTTATAACATATTTGCCACATATATATATATACAGTGTGTCCCACATAACACTTTTCACGATTTTTCAAGTACTTGCGATAATCTGACAAAAAAATATTTTAAACAAAAGTTGATCAATTTTCGATTCGAGATGATTTTCGAGACATACAAGAAATTAAGAGGCTACATAAATCGTAACCAAAATGCTCGTTCAGATGTTCTTCAACGGTAAAGAGGTAATATCCAAGTAGACAAAAAAAAATAGAAAAATTGACGATTTTACAAAGTATTTACAGTTTTTTATTTTTGCCTTCTTAACTGAACAACTTTTTTAAAAGAACGTCAGTTTTATATAAAAGAATTTTATATATAAATATTTATTATGTAAAAGATCAGAAAAATTTTGGAGTAGTTTTAGTAAAATGCGTTTATTGAAACGTAAAAATGATTTTCTGCAGACAAAAAATCATAACTTGTACTCCTCAATTTACTCTACAACATCGACCATTCCCAATTGGCTAAAATCCGAATTTGCCATTTGGAAAGCTTCCCTTGTAAATCATTCACAAGACGAGATTGATGTAAATTTCCAACGTTTTTGTAAAACATACTCGAGCCAGCTTTGCATACCAAGTAGCATAAGAATTTGTGTGAACTTTTTAAATTTCACCAACAGTTGTTCTGTAGGCAAATTACGATATTGTGTGTATAATATTGGCGGAAATTTGTAGGGCTTACGGTACTTGGTTTCGCCCCGTATGGAGCAATTACGTACACAGACGGCCGGATTTTAATCTTGTGCTTAAGGGTAGAATGTAAGTTAGAAGATTACGAGCGCAAGAAGCTAAGACAGATTTCTGGTTTCTCCTAAATGATTGTCCGTCGGCTGTAAACGTAAACTGCGAAATGATTCGAGACTGGACTATTTGTTCATATTGACGGTATTAGTACATCCTTACTGGCGAAGCTCTGAAAAACCGAAAATTTAGTCTTAGCCGCGCCCCCTTCAACCTTTTCTTACATTGCACTCGCATTTGCACGCTATACAAAACAAACCTTCGTTACCTCGAAAGACAATAGAGAAGCATGCATTGCACAATTCTGAAATTTCGCGATAGCTCTCAACCGAAATATGTCGCCATTACGGACACGATAATGCAAGAATTTCATATTAATAATACATCATTGTAGTACCAATCATTTGGAATATTTTATTCGGATTGTCTCTGAAAATCAACGAGACGGTCTCAAACACTCATATCTGCACTTTCATAAGTTACTTTGCCTTCACTAAGGAGTTACTTGAAAAGTCGATCATCGAAGTGCAATTATTACGTCATATAAATGTAATTCGCAGATACATATATTTTATTCCTGCAATCATTTCATCGCACTGTTGTCCCATTAATCGACACTGTCATTCCATCTTTAAAAATGATTTCTTTCAGTGGCCCGTGCAAAGATTATGATCCATTCCTGCTGGCGGAACAGCAAATGAATGATCTGCTCTCCGACGCAAGCGAATCAACCACCGGTGATCCGAATTTTCATAATTCTCAACAAACTCTCCTTCCTCTATCTCACTCGTCGGCTTTCGTGAAATATCCTTATGAAGAAAGCGTTACAACGGTCATACCGATAACAACGTCAAAGACGATTACAGGCAGCCAAGCGGTAAAGGATAAACGAGCATCTCTCATAGCGCCTCCCATGGAATTCGAAGACGTGACCTCGGATTTCTCGAGCGACTCTACCGAGACAAATTCGCTCTCCCGTGAAATCTTCTTGCAAGATTTCAAAGACCTTAATGATCTCAGGAATTGCGAGAAGTCATTGGAACAGACCTCTGAACGCTCAGTGAAAGAATTGGGAAGACGAATGATAATCAACAAGTCGAAAGCGCTCGGTGGAGAAATCGCGGAAAACCAGTGGGAGCTCGGTAATAAGAAGTTCGTCGGTAGTACTGAAAAAACGCGAAACATTCTCCATAAAATTTTACCAAAAGTTGTCCGACCGACCGCTATGAATCGTTCGAATTCAGTTCGAGCTGCTTCCGCACCTAAACCATTCCCGGACCGAAAGACAAGCAGTTCAGTGATCAGTGAGGCGACCAAGAACATCGGCCCCAAGCGCAAAGTCGTGGCTCAGAAGTGCTCCAACACGAATCTTATTAATCAAAATAATAACTATGTCTCGCGCTCGGGTAGTAACCTCAGCCTGAGTTCAATGGCATCCTCGGAGATTGATATGAAGCGGGGAAACTCGCTTTTCGATGACATGATATCATCGTTTGACGACAACGTGGGATCCTTTCCCGCCTTCAGATTCCTCGTGAAAAACGATTCCCCAACCTTATCTAGCCCTGTACACAGCAGCAGTGAAATGCAGGATGGTCAGCACAGCGACGAGGAAGTCTCTTCGCCCGATGATTACAAAAGACAAGAGCGTGGCAAGTTTAGTGCTGACTCTGCTTACAGTAGGTCAGTATTCAACACGTCAGTACCACACACTCTCAATCATTACCATTTTATACATATCTATACCGGGTAAATTTCGTATTTTCAAATTTTGCGGATATAATTTTGAATAGCTTGGAAAGTTCTAGTTCTCCTAAATCTTTGTCAAGTTGTAATAAACAATGAACTAACAACATTAAATAATAAAAATAAGTTTTTCACGCCAAGTTTTTGCAACGCTGCTTCGAATAAATTTTTCACGTCTTTACTTATGATTATCCTTCTTTATTAATCTCACGAATGAGAAAGAAGAATACTATTATTGTATATTATTACTGTACTCACGATTATTATCACCGAAACTCTTCATGAATATTTTGCCGTTCGTCTTTGAATATTTTTCAATAGATTCATTGTGTCAGGAAAAACTATAATTTTTACTAAAATTTGTTAATTTTCTTGATGCATTTTAACGATTCAGATTTAATTATGTTCAACTCTATCTTCCAAAATATAATATAAATATATCTTAACTTTTTAGTATTATATCCTTCTTTGAATATTTGATTGCGATCTGCAGACTCTCTGGTACCATTCATTAAAATTGTACAACATAACATGTATTATACAATCATCAAACTGATAGATATCTAACTGAAGGTGCTATTCAGAGAAATATAAAGAAGGATATTACATAATTGCCATCATATTCTTAAGTTCTGTTCGGTTTGTCTCCCTTAGTTTAAATCGAAACTGTTCAAATCACGGACGCAGCACAAACGATGTTAATGGCCGTTTCGAGGATGATGCGACGAAGGGCAATCGCCATCGGGCGTCGGCTGCTAACTCATCGACGACAATAACAACAGTGCCTACCACTGTCGCCAGCGATAACTGCAAGATGTCAAATTTCTGTCACGAGTGTGGTTCAAGGTTTCCGAAAACAGCCAAGTTCTGCTGCGAATGCGGCATGAAGAGATTGTTTCTATGAGAAACACATTCAGAGTATGTTCTTTCTGCGGCTTTAGAACAGATATTACCTACCGAGTTCGCGATATTATCGGTTTTACATGCCGAATATGAGAGACCTGTGTGAGCAGTAATAAGTTATTAAGAATAAATACGAGGTACCATCTGTGAAAAATCTTAAAATGAAATGGTTTATGAAATAACACACTAAAAGCTTCAGGTCTTTTCTAAAATGTCCAGTGAACTAGCAAAGTTTTCCCGAAATGAACTGGTGTTCATTTTACAATTAGACATACTCTATAACTTCTCCTTAAAATGTGAAAATTTGGCTATCGAGAGTGCCGTGAAAACAAACAATTCCACTTAAAATACAACTGCAGGGACAAGACTTCGGCCAACAGTTTTATATACGTGTAGAAAATGTCGAAATTACGGATGAAGAAGACATGCAACATAAGGATAAAATGTCACAAAAGATAATAATCATCTACATTGTCATAAAAAACATGATAATTTGCTTTGAATTAAAATTAAACAGGGTATAGTAAAATACGGATCAATAAGAGATTTCCTCTGTTAAATATTAATTTGCCCAATGAATTCGAATGATTGTATAACACAAGGCATTGTGTTTCGTTTGTCGTAATGAACGATTTTGTCGATTATTTTATACCAGTAAGAGTGTGACAAATGATGGATTATTACGTTTAATGAGATTATAGGTATACGATGTGTTCACGCCAAGTCTTGCCAACCCCTTACGAACATTTCCGGCTTTCATTGCGCTAATTGGCTGCTAATCATAAACGACGCCATAGATATTATTATGCATAACATAAATATTCTAAGAGTATTATATAAAATTGTATATACATAATAAATATTGCTGTTCGGAAGGAGCTTGTAAGGATTCGTGTGGATAAAGTGCGTGAAGTATGTATACTCGGACGTGCATGTAATTATCTAGTTACCCGTCGGAAGAAACATTTTATTTTTTCAATACTAATAAAATTTCACAATATTGTTGTGATTTTTCTGACGTACAATGTACATTATAGGTTTCATATATAACATCACGACGTAAAATGCACCGTAGGAACTCAGGCACACCAAGGAACACCGTTTTTTATATTAAGATTTGTAGCAGAACATAATTGACGTGAGGGCCGTGCCGAGGCATTTTAGTTATTGAAAGAAAAATAAAAAATTCTACCCTACCCCTACAATATTAATATAATAATTTTAACTAAAGAGAAACTTAGCCAAATAATAACTGTAACTTACTAACGATACAACTTTTGCACACGTTTTAACAGGAATTAAAGGACGAGAAGAAATGTTTAGAATGATTTTTATTCGCATAAACAGGCCTTTTCTTGGCGTCCCTCACCCTCGGCCCGGCTTTCATTAACTCACTACATCTATACACATATGATTAGAAACCGCCCCATCGTTGCAACGTTTGATTCGGTGGTCTAAATACGGATATGTATTCACTTTTTCCCGCAACACGAAGGAAAGATCTTTTTGGGCGGTAGAACAAGAACTTCAGTTCGCTTGCTTTTTATAAATAAAAACCGAAAATACGTCTTTCGGTAATCTTTTTAAATTGGGAATATCAGTAAATAAGTGGGTTATGCGAATTACGTTCATGGTTAAATGGCGGTTCATGGCTGTATGTATTTAACGAATTTATCCTAAAATAGTTACTCAAAGAAGAAATCATTGTCACGACTCATAATGGATTTAATTAATGTACGATTAACGAAGCAAGTGCAATACTGCATAATCTGACATGTTGACGAATTGAAACCATGCTCGTAGTTCTTCTTTATTATATACACACGCTGCCCGGTTAGATCCGTATACAAGGAACAAAATACAATTAAATGAAACTTTAAGAAGATATTTGCTACAATTGAACGAATAAAAATCTTCACTAAAACTCACTGCTCACCTTCAGCGTGCAATCGATAGAAAATTAGTGGAAAAATTTCTATTCCATGTCATTCAATGGGTAATAATGAGCAGACAAAAACGCTTACAAGTGACATTTGTTTCCGTGGGGTAAAAAACCACGTTCTAATTTCAGACTTTATTTTACCTAAGAAAATAATATTGTCTTTGTTACGAATTTACAAGAGTGCATCTTATTCGAATATACTATACTGCCTTTATAGAGACATAATTTTGATCGCTTTCTGATAGAGACGTAGGGATTATTTTATTTAACGTAATAGATTATAAATTATTACAATCGATGAATAATCAAAACACTTTGATCAAAAAAAGTCGATCGAATGTGTAAAATATGTACTTCTGATTAAGTAGTGTTTGTATAATAATATTTTCTATAATAATATTATGCTACCGCTAATAAGTAGACTGAACTGTACTGCGAAGAACGTTGTGTAAGGTTATTGTGTAGAAATGAATGACATACGACATTTTTATATCGTTTACCTTTTACTCTACTATTTACAATTTATGTTCAAAGCACATCGAAGAGAGTATTCTGTTTTCCGGTGACCAAAGATATATGGCAATAAATAGAAATCGTTATGAGATTAAATGAAATGCGCAGATGTGTGTTAAATTAAGAGTGAAACGTAATGATGACATTGTATATGGTAATAATAAAATTATGCATATTTGCAATTGTATTTTTACAAGTACAATAAAGTTATGCTTCTATGAATCTCATCCTCCGTCAATTCTCGTATTTTATCCCTTATAATTATATGAGTATGTCCTATTGTATAATTTTGTTGCACATAATTATAATATCTTAAATGGGAAAATGTTTCATAGCGTCACACTTCATCAATTAAATTACACTTACTTGATTCTTCTTCACAATATACATCTGCACTATGAGCCTCATAAATAGGTTTTTACATTCCTAGATAAGGGATTTACTTGTGTTGCGAACGCTCATTTTTAATTTGAAATATTTCATTCAAGAATAAGTAAAAATTTAAATAAACACTCACTATACAGGGTGATTCAGAAAAAGCAGAACACCTGAATATTTCTCTTGGATTTAAAGATACAAAAGATTGATTAAAAAAGATTGATAAGAATTAGAATGGTTTCGAAGGACGCACCTTGGCATCATAATATCATTCTTTTTCGATGTGATTTTTTCAGTGCTTTCAAGGTCATCGACATTTTTTTAAATGGGATTGCATATTTTTTTCTGCTGCGTATTGTAGCTGACATCTAATCGAGTTCAACAATGTAACACAGTATGACATACGACCCAGAAATATGGAGTAAATCAAATTCTACGTGTAAGGTTTTTTTTGCTTTATTTCTCTTACGCTAAATGGTCACGTGAAGTAACGGAATTGAATGCCCTGTAGTCAATTTCTGAGGGAATGGACTGAGGGAAAGCCATGGTGATTCTTTCATGTTGTCTGCAGTGGTTGGTTGTTTATGATAAACTTCATTTTTCAGTTCTCCCCTCAGATAGAAATCATGGGGTGTAAGATCTGTTAAACGCGCTGGCCATAATACAGGTCCGTTATGGCTAATCGAACGATTTGAAAACTTGTCATTCATTAACATTAAATTAAATTAACACTAAATTCCGTTACTTCACGGTTAGGTAAATGTATCGCAACCCAAAGGAATAATTTTGAACATTTAGCGTCACAGAAATAAAGCAAATAAACTTTACACGTTGAATTCTATTTATTCCATATTTCTGGGTTGAAGGTCATTTGAAGGTCATACTGTGTTACATTATTGAACTCGTGTAGATGTCAACTACAATATGCAACAGAAAAAAATATGCAATCCCATTTAAACAAACGTTCGTGACCTTGAAAACACTGAAAATATGACATCGAAAAAGAATGATATTATGATGGCAATGTGCGTCCTTCGAAACCATTCTAATTCTGATCAATCCATATTTCATATCTTTAAATCCAACGAAGATATTCAGGTGTTCTGCTTTTTCTGAATCACCCTGTATAGTGAAATGGTTACTAGGTTTATACAACTGTTTGGACTTTCTTTTAACTCTCTGTGCAATTCCATTGACGAAATAATAAAAATAAACAACCTCGATTAGTGAGTTATCTAATGTCAGAGAAAATCGTCTCATTATGAGTACTTCCCTTTGTTCTACCTTTTCTAAACAAGATAATCTAAAAAAATTATATGAATGTTTAGTAGCGTTGTTTGCTTGAAAACGAAAAGTTGAGTTTCCAAAATGAGCAGTTCGTCCTTGAAAACGGTTTAAGTTTTTTTATTTTTGCGAAATTCCTGCGATATTCACAAAACCTGTACAATCGGATCGACAGAGTCACTAGTAATAATACCGTTCTTGAAGTCTAGCACTGAGGAATAAGCACTCGCTATAAATACGTTGTCTATATTGACGTCACATCAATTTGAAATCCGTCATGAAACATTTTGAATTTTACTTTTTTTATTGCGGATAGTCGCACTTGCTGCTTGTTACCATTCATTATTAGCAACTCGAACCGCTCATATTCATCTTTTTTCATCATCTGGCCTTACTAATGATTAATTAGTAGTTAATAACATCATAAGCAGCAATTTTACACAATAGATAAATATTTATGGCTCCAATGGTGCGACAAGGAATGCACGGAATTAGAATATAACTTTGCTCCACTACACGTTTAAAAGAGGGTAATATGCGCAAAAAATGGATAACCTTCAATTATCCTCGACCGGGTTACTTGTCGACATATTCCGTTGATGATTTAAGATTCTCTTAATCTCCTTTCAACTGTTATGTATTTAATATGCACCTATCGAAATTAATTAAAATGGTCAATATGTAGTATGTATGTATTATTGTATGTATGTATGGACGTATGTACTGTTGCAACTATTGAAAACGAAGCTTACGGATGTACAAATATACTCTTTTCTAATATGTTTGACAGCTTGAGGTTGGTGAATGTATGGCTGTTTTTAACCATTGGCAGAATGATGTCTCAGTTCGTAAATCGGTCAAGTACCATGCCGAGGATTTTAGTAAGTTTCCTTATATTTATATTTTGATTAAAGCGAATAAGGAAAGCTAATGCATAAGTATTTCGCAGCGATTCATGAGAAAACCTCAAGGCCTCATCGGGAGCAGTCGAAAAATTCACGTGAACGTTAGTCCGGCCGAGAAAGCGAAATGCGGTGTTGATAAAATGAGTGTCAGTGTTTGCTTACAAAGATATATACCGGAAAAATGGCATTTTTTAAAGGCGAATTCACCATATAATAATTGTTTACATACATCACATTAATAAGATTCACATGTGTCTACATATATACACAAATGACACGAATCTTTATTCGTTTCCTTTTCTTTAGAACGAATTTTATTTTAAAACGTTCTTTCCTCAAATAGATGCGTTGAACGTAAATTTCGACGATAGGTTTGTGCATGGAAAACTTTTTTTAATGTTAAATATCGTTGAAAAACATACGGTACATGGTAAAAACAGCACCATTGAGTAACATTGGAGGGTGGCATTAATAATAATAATAGTAATAATAATGCCATTAATAACAGAAATCCCCGTATAAGTAGATACTCTTTATATAAAAGATTCTGTGGCGCAGAAATATCCGGTAATAGATCACTGCTACGACGCGGTGATAATAGGAGCGGGTGGCGCTGGCCTGAGGGCGGCATTTGGCCTCGGTAGCAAAGGTTACCGCGTAGCAGTGGTCACTAAACTCTTTCCAACGAGATCACACACGGTTGCTGCGCAAGGCGGCATTAACGCAGCAATCGATGACGATCGCCAAGAGGACAATTGGCTCTATCACATGTATGACACCGTAAAAGGCTCCGATTGGCTTGGTGATCAAGATGCAATACACTTTCTCGCGCGAGAGGCACAAAGGGCAGTCTTCGAACTAGAAAATTATGGTAAACGTTTGTGGATTTTCTAATCGATACTGGCACAATTCAGTTGCACTTTTATATAACAGATCAAAATAAGTTGCCTCCGAGCTCTATAATATTCGGCACAATTGTTTGTCAATCATTTCGCACCGGTTTATCATATGCAAATATCACGTGCAAATTGATTCATCTGTAATTCAATAGTGTACGTTGATACAAATATGCACAAGAAGATATCTGAAAATATAAGTAACGTAAAAACCATCTGCAACGTTATCCCCACGACAAAAGCACTTCAAATCTGTTAAATTAGTTTACACCATAAAAAATTGTTATACAGTAAGGCCTCCTTTATCTGAATAGCCATTATTCAAACGTTCTGCTGACGAAATAGTGTATTTCCCTATAGATGTTAAAAAACTTGTCAAAAAATATCATATTTATAGGTCTGTATTTACACAAATTAAGTCTGAAACCGGAAAAATTGTCATTCAATTGTCCGAAAATTTCCTCATTTAAAAATCTATTCGTCCCTATTACTCCCTATTCGTCCGCATAATGGAAGTTCTACTGTGCGTTACACACTTCTGGCTAATGTAGAAAATTTGTTTCTATTAATACATTGTAAATTCAGTAATGAACATTCCTGAATGGAAAAGTACGTCTGAGTTTTAAAAATACAGCAGGTAAGGTCTCCGTCTGACAGGTTGCCCTTTTAGTCGCACCAAGGAAGGCAAAATCTATCAACGAGCATTCGGCGGACAATCCTTGAGGTTTGGCAAAGGTGGTCAGGCGAACAGGACCTGTGCCGTAGCTGACAGAACTGGTCACGCCGTCCTGCACACACTATATGGACAGAGTCTCCGTTACCAAGTTCATTATTTTATTGAGTATTTCGCCCTTGATCTCCTTATGCAAGGCCGATGCTGCAAGGGTGTATTGGCTTGGGAATTGGAAACTGGCAACTTACATCGATTCAGGGCCCATCATACGGTAAATGAAGATTGAAAATTTCGATAAAAATAACGCTTGATGAGTAAACAACTTGCCGGTGAAATTAAACAGCCAATAGTCTGGAATGTCTCCTATTTCACGGTTTTTTACTGTCACAATATGTACGTATTACAGTGATTTATACTACTGCTTGCAAATGAAAGTTTCAGTGCTGTTTACAGTTACGATCTTGTTTCTGTGCACTCGTCGAATATTGTAACGTAATATAAAATGTGGCAATCACGGGGCCAATAGAGTGTAAAAAGTCTTTACTTAAATATTTACTTAGATATTTAATACGTATAAATGTATTCGAATAACATTCTATTCGAATTCTCTATTCTAATTATAATTCTTAGCTTTTCAACGAAAGTATAACGTATAGTGCGGACCTTACATCGTCAATCTTAAAGAATTTTAACCGAATTCCCGTACGCAATAAGTTTTGTAAATAAATAAATCATCTTTTTAGTACAGCCTGAATGCACCTCAGAGGAATGTACAAACGGAGCAGTATTTATCATCTAAATAACACGATTCCATGCGCGAACACTATTCCTCACGTTATCATCAAGACCTCACGGTAAAAATGAATAAAGTCTATTTGTACATTATGCAGGTGATTGCAACCGGTGGAGCAGGGAGATGTTTCTTATCATGTACAGGTGCCCATTCATGCACTGGTGACGGTTTAGCTATTGCTTCACGGGCGGGATTACCCCTTCAAGACTTAGAATTCATACAGTTTCATCCAACAGGTATCAGCACAGAATTTCATACCTTATCGGTTATTATAACAACATGATTAAGAAAATTTTTTGCTAAATCATTTAAAAACTATAAAAATATGTTTCACTTGCCATCAGTCATTGAAGACAATTTTTGTATTATGTTGCAAAAATAATCACGAAGAAGTTAATTATCCATATTAACCTTTTTTTACGGAAGGTTTTCACCTAAGTCGATTACGGTAAATCTGTAAGAATGGGTTAGAGGTGGCTATCTAGAGGCATATGTGGCAACATAATCTTTTACCTCCATCAGGAATTGTATCACCTGAAATTTATGTTTATTGGAAATAGCTCCTTTTTGTGCATTACAGAGTCTTCTTGTTATCTTCAATACATTGAAAGTTTTATGAGTAAACCACTTATGCAATATACAATAAACATGCGTATACAATACATTTGACCTGGAAAATAAAATAACAAATTGTTGTGTATATTTCTCTGAGCGATGCATCGCCAAGAGTTAAGCAGTTATTAGTTGCTCGAATAAAATCAGTTACTACGAATGCAGTCTAATAAAGCAAAAGATTTAAATTCAAGGAAATCGAACACAGTTACTCGGGATAGGTTACGGATGCGGACAGTGCTGAACACTAATGCTTCAAATGTTTTCTATGTATCAACAGAATATCCGGATAAGTGTTAAAATTATAAAGAAAATATTTAGGACTTTCCAATAGTTTTTGTCTTTTCGTTGAGAATTTTTTCGCGACAGGTATATACGGAAGTGGAATTCTTGTAACTGAAGGAACAAGAGGTGAGGGCGGACGGTTGATAAACTCTGATGGACAATTCTTCATGGAAAAATATGCGCCAAACGCGAAGGATCTTGCTTCCCGGGATGTCGTTTCACGTGCCATTAACGTTGAAATTTTCGAGGGGAGGTAAATTATATTTTACGGAATTTTCATTTACTATTTATCAATAATAGAACAACGCTTGACATTACTAAAGTAAATACAATAATAAACTAATCCTTGGCTATCATTATAGAGGCGTGGGCGAAAAAAAGGATCATATATATCTTCAACTTCATCATCTACCAACCGAAACGATACGCACACGACTACCCGGTATCGCTCATCTTTGCTGGGTATTTGCTGGTGTAGACGTGACAAAAGATCCAATACCGGTTGTACCTACCGTCCATTATAACATGGGTGGTATCCCTACGAATTGGAGAGGGCAGGTAAACCCTTAACAAACACTGGCACTCAAGGTCAATAATCATAATTATTGTAACATAAGTTTACACATATTCCATGAGAGAAAAATAACGCAGATTAGTACCATTATCCATTGGTCATTTCACAAAGGATCGTACGAACACCACTACAAAGGAAATTGTCAACTGTGTTACGCCTCATAGATGTACTTATAGCGTTTATTCGTTGATTACAATACAGATGTTGTGGATGCACATGCATATGTAGCAAATACCCAATAAATAACAACCCGAATACTTTTAAGTCTTATCCTCGGTACTTGTACGTGAAATGATAATAACATTATTTGCCAGGTGTTAACACGAGAAAACGAAGAAGACCTAACATTAGAAGGTCTCTGGGCAATTGGTGAGACAGCCTGTGCCTCCGTACATGGTGCAAACAGACTCGGCGCCAACAGCCTTTTAGAAATCATCGTTTTTGGCAAAGCAGTTGCGGATAATATAGAGTGCATTACTCGTCCAGGCGAACGGCATGACGACCTGCCACCAGTAAGTCTTTCATTTGTATTCTTATACGCATCCAGTATAAAATAATACCTTACTACCTCATTAGTATTACAATCAACCATTTACCGTACAGATATTCCTCATATAACACAAGAATCAATACAACATGGGGTTTATGCCGTAAAAACTAATCAAAATACATTATTTTATAGCCATAGCTATAGGAAAATGAATTTTAATTGAAAATGGTAGTAGCTAAAAAACGGTCTTACGAACTGTGATACATATAATTTTCTAACCATTTTTCTTTATAGCCTGGACTGTTGGTTCGCTTAAATGTTTTTTCCACTTTTTTATGGCGATCAAATATTTTTATCGTTGATTCCAGAGAAATAAAGTATTTTTTGACTGGTGCTTTTATGCATTTCGTTAAGTGAAATTTACATCTAAAATTCAATTACATATTAAAGAGATTTTTTCCATACAAGTCATAAAAACAACATTTAAGAATACATGTCAGAAAATATTTATAAAGGACCAAATAAAAACCGAAATAATTTTACAAAAACTTTGAAAGATACAGACTGCCTGCTTGGAAGTTACAGTTTCAGAGAGTCATAGAAATGATTTTTTAGCATGAAAACGAGCTTATTAACAGCGGGTATTCACCAAAAATAATGGAAATCTCGAAATAATATCCAACATAACAGCAGGGTGTGATGAGCGCCGATAGCGAGTTGAACCTTGGGAGGCGAAAGGGCACAGATGGTCGCCAAACAGCGCGACCAGCCCTAAGCACCCTAAACAACGCGAGCCGCCCAAGGTTCACTATCGTAAGGGTCGGCCATAACAATGTCAAATCGGAGCACTTCCAACCGTGAGTCCGAAGATTTTCCAAAAAGGTCTTTGTTGTAAATGCGGGATATTCACCCCGTATGTGAGTATCTTGTGATAACCCAACGCCCAACGCCCAAAATTCCAAAATACGTAATAAACAAAACCCCGGACTGAAAGCTGCGAGTATTCTCCAGATGACGGTAAACGGCTGGCCCAAAATATAAATAATTTATTAAAGAAACGTAGGACCGAGACCGTTGCACAAAAATGCATCGTAGAGGGGGAATCTAAAATCTTAAGATAAAAAGATGTGGTAGAAGTTAGCGTAGACATTTTTGACAAAAAAAAAAAAAAATTGTTGTGCTGAGTTGTACCCGACTTGTGCCGTCATGTGCCGTTTGTAAAATTTGATTATTTTGAATAGCAAAAAAGTTATGGGGTTTTGAAAATTTATCTCCCTTAATTTACGTAAAAATTAATGGACAGTGGGCAAATTTCAATGACAGTCCGAAAAAGGGATCTGTTTGTGCAGTATCCGATGAAAAAAGTATACATGCACACTTATGTATTTATTACATATACAACAGCGGTTAAAATTACATTGCAAAAGTGATACGGACCCCTTGAAACATCTAGTGTAATGCACCGTGCAATGCGAGAATTGTTGCAACTTTCTGAACGTGTTAGAAATATACGGAAAATTTCCGTGCTTCGAAAAAAAATGAAATGATAAATCGAAAGTCAAATAATAAGGAATATTAAACATTCTTAGATATGAACATATTAAATATCACGAGCTCGTACTTATGCTGTTATCTTAAAACTCGATTTATTTATTTCATACAACTAATTCATTTTTGCTATACAATTACTAACGGCAGGAAAATTAATATGAAGCAATTGTCGATTGTGATCAATACGAGTAATCACTGATTACTATTTCATGAATAAGTATGTATACACATAAATACGTGGAAATATGTTGAAATGTGCATAAACGTAGGAGGTCGGACACGAAACGATATGTCGTTTTGATGCAACGCGCCATGCCAGAGGATGTGCGCCCGTTGCTGAACTGCGTGCTGATATGCAACAAACCATGCATAGGTTTTGCTCCGTGTTTCGGACGTGTGATGTTTTGCAAAGAGGATGTCGAGAAATTACTCGGTTATACACATGCGAACTGCCAGACATATGCGTAAGACAATTTTCATTTGTACGTTTAAATTCGGTCCATTTTATACGAGTAACACTTACGGAATCTGTCAGGTTCAAGATTCATCCTTAATCTGGAATACGGAACTTGTTGAAGCCCTTGAATTACAAAACATGATGTTGGTCAGTTTACATACAGTTTATGCCGCTGAAAATCGGAAAGAGTCTAGAGGATCCCACGCAAGAGATGATTTCAAGGTAAGATTAAATAACTAATGAATTTCATTCTCTATATGATACATCATATAGAGCAAATGACAATGGGTTGGAGCAAACGCTGACATAAAGTGACGATTCTGTTGTTAGAACATTATGAGACGCAAATTTGTATGTTCAGGAACGAATCGACGAGTATGATTACTCGAAACCGATCCAAGGACAAACAAAACGATCTTACGTTGATCATTGGCGGAAGCATACTCTAACTTGGGCCCATGAAGACGGAACAGTAAGATATCCACTTTTCCGACTCATCTTTTTCGTCGTTTCCATTTTTCTCCCGCGGCATTGATATTTACGTTGTATCCATTTTTACTAGAATCATTGAAGTCTTATCGAAATAATAAATTAGACAAAAACTGTTTAAACGAAAATCAGGCAGTTCGAAACATGTACCACACAAGCTTTTTTCTCGGTTATTGTTACAAAGATTTGAAAAATTGCCATGACTTTTCCTGGAACGGTCACATACTTTTTTCATGTAATTTCATGTAAATTTCAGTAATATACTTTTCGGCAAGGATCCATGTTAATTAAGATTATTTAACATTATTCCCAATATCAAATCCGTAGTTAACATCGGTATCCAAAAGCACGAGAATTACTTGCGGAACTGAAATACTCGACTCAACGACCCGTGAAGTGTTTCAAACGTTCAGTAGGAAATAGAGTCATCCGATTGACTAAACTTCGTCTTAAATTATCCAGAGTTGTGTTACTCTTGTGGCACTTTAATTGATAATATTGAAATATATCTCTTTTCACGAGGGTCTTCTTAGCACATCAGAAGCCATGAATGATATTGTCGTTTGCTTGCTATTATTGTTTCAGAATTTCTGGTTTACCCTTAGCATAATGACTGCCATGTGAGCCACAAATGGCAGCTGACGGAGCATTTCAGTCCGTGGGGTATTCATCTAACTGGGCTGACAATATGTATAGGATTTAACGTTAGGTTTTTAAAGTGTTGACTCTGATGAAAGAGAGGTTGCAATTTTAGCTTGAAAGTCTATATGTTAACATGGATTCTAGGCTATTAAAATCTGTAGTGATTTTCAACATTGCGTGAAATAAATTAAGTAATGGGTGTAATAATTAACAAGGAAAGTACCCGAGATGTACCTCACCGATTTTTTTCCTTATGAGATATACAGGGTGTTTCTATGACACTGGTTTCTGGTACAATTTTCATTGTAATTAGTGTAAATCTCTAAGTTTTATACAAAAAAATGTTCCGAAAAATGTCATTTTTTCTTAAATAAAAATAAGGGTTGCGACCCCCATTTGTAAAAATATTATGTATAGTATTGTCCACTAATATGGAATTATCTCCCAGTGGTTTTTTGAAAAAATTGTACCTAGTTGTGAAGAAAACAGCAAAAAATGATTTTTGGCGGTGAGATTTGGAGGCAGTTTTCACCCCTTAAACTCGCTTATGGGCACATACGAAAAAAAACGTGTCTAATAATTTTTGATGTACTACAACATATCTCATAAGGAAAAAAATCGGTGTGGTACACCTCGGGAGCTTTCCTTGTAAGATCTCACAACCTGTCAATGAGTAAATATTCTAAATATCTATTTATATGTATTTCATACACATATGTGCTACTGGTAATTATGATAATGGTTAAAGTCATATATTTTTCGTATTGCGATATTTAGACCTTTGCGTTTGCGGGTAAAAAAAATATTTTCCGAATTACTTACTGTTATAATGCAAACCGTTTATGTAATTATGCACTTTTACGAGTCATGTAAAAAAATGTTTCTTGATACTTTATATAATCTTCAAAACTATTTTCAAAATTATTGAAGCATCTTATAAACAAAAGTATTCATTTACATTTTGCAATTACAATTACGTCAACTTAATTTAGAATAATAATAGAGATTTCTTCTTCGTCTTTTACAATAACGGTATTTTCTTTTTATGACGTTTCGAGAATACAAAAATGTTCAGGGAAAATTGCCGAAATGTATGGTAATAAATCCATTATATCCCTATGTTCTTCCTTTCTAAGGTGCCGGATACTCGCATAAAGTGGGTATAATTGAACTTTTCCGAATATCTTCGGCCTCTGACACGGACTTAGTCCACTATCAAAATAAACAAGAACAAAATTATGTTTACCAACCAACTTTGTAAAGTTACCAAACGGTATATTTAAACAATTTTTCCAAGTTCTTATAGATTATTAAAATATAAATAATTCTAATGTGAAATAAATCATAAAATCATTTCTTTCAATTTTTTTGCCGTAGTTCACTGTCACAATTAGCAAAAAATATGTGCAGCACGTCCCTACTGAACATAATAGCAACAAACCAACATTTAGTGGACAGGTTATGTAATGCCTGGTAATGCCTAAGCGTAATTTCGCAACTTTCATCGATGTGTTTTTGTTTCACTAATTGTTTCTGTGAAAGTCCAGTGCATACTTTAAAATATGAGACTGTACATTAGCACTCACGTTTGTACTCACAAAAGAATATTCGTCTGTATAGTGGCATCCCGATGATCCGAGTTAATGTGGACTGGACCCACCTTATCGGAAAATAAAAAACGTATTAGATAACACGTAAAAAAACTGTCGTAGCCAGTATTAGGAAAAAAGCCAGAAAGATCTGGAATTACGGGGAATTGGGATAATCGAGATTCTACTGTATTTGCTTTTTCTCCAGTGGTATAAAAAAATCATTCATCACATGATTTCTTGACAGATTTCTCTTTCGTACCGGCCAGTAATTGACACTACTCTGGATGAAAGCGAAGCTCGACACGTTCCCCCGGCAATTCGCACATACTAATTAGACGCTTCCGCTCGAAAGGCTTGATTTATTAAGCGCATCTCATGGTGGATAAATACGAGAGAAAGATATATCACCATCATTGCCATGAAAAAGCAAATCAACTTTTCTCCATATATCCTGCATTCGTAGTGAATACGTGTGGATAGCGCAGTTTGATCCAAAATCATCGGCTTACAGTTCACAGCAGCTGCGACAACTGTATGTTACACATTCGAATAAACAGTATCTCCGTACATAATTTATTCCACATAGTCTGGAAATGCTCATATGTACATTGTGCATCCATTTTCGAAATTTTAGTCAATAAAATTCAAGTGAAAGAATTAATTCAATTATTTAATTAATTATAGCAATCTACGTTTTTAAGACTTAAGATGTTCCATCTTAGATCCATGAAAATTTGGCGTTTTTTGTCGCAGACATCCAATGCGCACCCCAGCATAAACGTTAATAATTAAAATGAATGATCTACATATATTTAGATTTCCCGTTAATAAAACAAACATTAATACTTGGCCTTTGCTTTCAACAAAATTGATGATCTTGTGAAATACTGTATGGTAAAGGACACATCTTTTAAACTAAAATCATTGTGGGAGGTGGGTGAAAGATATTATTTCTACAGCAATTGACGCTTAACAGTGTATGACAAAGATTATGTACTTTGTACTGTGATTATGACTTCACGATGACATTGTTGAGCCAATGATATAGGCATACAGGTATTTTTGACAGTAAAATACGGTTCGACCTAGGCATGATGAGATCTTCCTTAAAGAAATATATTATTCGTGCATGTGCACAACGTATGTAATAATATTACAACATTAACTTTATATATTTATTATTTTCATAATGCTAGTAACACGATGTAGTACAAGTAAAATTCGACGACCTACAGCATAACCGAGCACACCTCTGTACGGGCCGGACATACGAAGGCAGGAATATAATGAGAATTGAGAACCACTATACAATCTACTATTTTCGCGGGCACGATTTAACTTTCCCGCGTTCATATGCATAACCGCTGTAATATTTTTTTAGAGTTTTCATGAATAATTTATATAAAAGAAATATATTATACGTTCGAACAATGTATTACACGACGCATAATAATGCGAAAAATTGTATTTCTAAGTCTAATAGCCGAAGAAACAATGAGGAGAGGTTTGAAAACGGCAATCTACCTGTACCGGTGCTGTTGGTAGCCCTGCGAAACATTTAACATAGGACAGTAGTAGGTACTCAACCGACGTATCGTATGCACATTGTTGTAGGCAAAACGTAGAGGAGTTAAATAAAATTAGGGTTAGTTCGGCAGTAGGCGGCCGTGTGGTCGAAGACTTCTATGACTCTGAAGTAATTTGAGAATTATCTAAGCAACCTTATTGTCAAATTATCACGATGACTGGATTACTGAAGGTGTCGTCCCTTTTAGCCAAGTGTTCTCCGACGACGATGACAACGTTGGTGAGATAATTTGTTTAGTTACATAATTTTTATTCCGGTAATGATGCACCTTTAACCGTATACTTGATCGAAGGAATTAATTACGTAAGGTGTATACCTACGTGCTGATTGCAATGTAAATGCAAGCATATAAAATCCTCTACCTGTTATCCACCCTCTCTGGTAACAGCGTGTGATATTCAACTATTTAAATTTTGGCAAGGCATTAGATATTCCTGTAGACAATTACAAAGCAATTTAGTGGATGATTTTGACGTTTTGCACTTCTCCAGAAATCTCATCCTTACGGTTAGTTTAGTCATCGGGTTGTTCATAATAAATGTTTTTACTTCAGTGTCAAACGTATATAGCACCATAAAACACAAATTTCATTGCGATTTCATAAATACAAATTGTTACACAATTTCGTAAAGTACTGTCTGAGAGTGCTATTTCAGTCGGGCCACATGATACGTATGAAATTATACATTTTCCTTATTACCAAAACTTACATATTCGCGATTTTTATTATAAGTAAAATCGAAATAATTATTGTTATTTTACGCAACTAAATAGATCGGTAAAGTTACAATTTTATTTTCCTGGCTCGTGCGTTTATCATGTGCAAGGATATTCCTTGTGAATATTTGTGAGATTTTAGGTATTTGTTTTCAAAAATTTTCATCCACAACTAGGTTTAATAAAAGGCGTCTAATGCTATTAAAATGTATAGCTTTGAATATTTACTGTGTTCCATATGGCGGTTCAGTTACCGGCACAGCATGTTCATTCGACGTTCGCGACATAACTTCTTAGCACCGTAAATATACATAATTCATTTTTCCGTTGATGCGAGCCGTATAGTAATGAGCAGTTAGTGCACATAAAATATAAAGAGAGTATCATTTTCTATACTTAAAATCGATATTCTCCATCGTACTATGAGCTGAAATACATTCGAATACAAGTACATTATGGAACAGTTTCGAACTTGTTGTGTATTAGATCCACTAGCTGCTTCTATGATATACTATTGTGACATCCTGAAATATTTCGGAGAGTGCTTAATGTGTAGATATTTTACATTGATCATGTAATTTTTTACATCATAACATATATAAATATCAAATGGAAATGTTTATTTTCTTCTATAAATGCGCACAATGA
Organism: Hedychridium roseum; assembly: GCA_963989215.1. Lineage (NCBI taxonomy): Eukaryota > Metazoa > Arthropoda > Insecta > Hymenoptera > Chrysididae > Hedychridium > Hedychridium roseum. The sequence goes on along the minus strand of OZ022312.1, from coordinate 1,349,343 downwards.
ATTAAATAATCTGTGCAGTAAAACGAAATAAAATTTGTGTAACATGCAAGATTGCACAAAGAAAAGTCTAGAGGTTAACAAGCCAAACTTATACCATATAACACATGATATGGTCTGAATTGTGCCATTTATTACTGAAGCATTATATACATACTCTGTTATCTTCATTATCTAGACATACTGTTTGTGGTTTATCACAGAACACGTTGGGCCTACCTGTTATTGCTAGACGAAAATTTCATCGTACGCCAGATAGTAGAGCTGCCAAGATATCAGACACAATTTCCAAGCAGTATCCCTTAGTGGATCACACTTATGATGCTGTTGTCGTTGGTGCTGGTGGTGCTGGCCTTCGAGCAGCCTATGGATTAGTTGCAGAAGGATTCAAAACAGCAGTGGTAACAAAGTTGTTTCCAACAAGATCCCACACGGTCGCCGCACAAGGTGGCATCAATGCTGCTTTAGGTAACATGGAAGAAGACAACTGGCAGTGGCACATGTATGATACGGTTAAAGGCTCTGACTGGCTCGGAGATCAGGATGCTATACATTATATGACACGAGAAGCTCCCAAAGCTGTTATTGAACTAGAAAACTGTGGCATGCCATTTAGTCGAACATCGGACGGTATGTAGCAAAATCAATGTGGTAATATTTTAGTTTTTTATGTTACTTTCAATAACAAAGCTTTTCTTTAAACCAAATTTTAATAATCAAAAAACTAACTTGCTTGGTTAGGAAACTTAAAAGTTATGTCAGTTGTTTCAGTGAGCTATTAAATTGTGTCGTAATACTTTGAAAAGTATTTTATACTAACAATATTCAACAAAATTAACCACAATTCTATCCAAATTTTATTAGTATTTCAAGTAAGCCTCAAATACACAATAAATTGCAAAGTATCAATCATTACTCGGATATAAGCGCTTCTGGCATTTGTTCATTAAAAGCAACATTTTACTCTCCTTACCATAATAAAAATATTATATAAATATAGAAGACATTTGCCAATAGCGTCAATGGTATGTACTAATTTCGACACTATCCAGATGTAACTTGATAATTACAAAAATAACAATCTTGCTGCTTATTTACATGTAAAATATGTTGAAAAATAAAATATTTAAGAACTTGTATCTGACAAGTCTTCACTTGTTAGAGATCCTGCTGTACCTGAAGTCCCTGTGTCTGAACAGTCTGTTGCTGCATCGCCGGCATATCTTCTTACCTGGATATGATTCAATGTAAAATAAGAGTTTGTCATCACCAATGAAAGCACTTCTATATCCGGAATTTACCTTCTTGTCTTTCTTATTTTGTTCTTTGAGAGAATCATTTAGTTTTTTTGGCACCAAGTCTGATATATATTTTTTAGTTTCGTCATTTGCAATATTTTGCCACTTATGTTGTTTGGGATAACTCCGTTGTCCACGCTGTCTTATTTGTCGTTGCTGCCGTCGCTGCCATTGCTGCCTTTCCTGCTTTTGTTGATTTTCTTGTCCCTCCCGCCTGGCCTGCTTTTGCAACCTAACGACTTTCGCTGTATCTATATATGGTTGTTTTTGTGTAACGGACATGTTCCTCCATTCTTGACCGCCAAGACGCAATATATTAGTGCTTTTAAGATCAGGAAAACGCTGCAGAAGAAACTCATGATAATTATCTTTTGAATTATATGTTATGCGTCAAATACTTACCTGCCTGAAATCTTGCATAAAATTAATGAACGGATTTACGCTCTTCCAAGGTTTCATTCGTTCCGGTGATCGAGAACGCGTGTGACATCGTGAATGAGATCGAGATCGGACGGGTGTTCTAAATTGTATAGAAGGCAAAGAAAGAAAAACTTCCTGTAATCTGCTATTAATCGGAGTAAGAGTTTTGCAGTTAGTGATACTTGGTTTACCGCAATTCATGACTTGATCCCGAGTTAATTTCTGCTTGTTGCTGTTTATCGGGCAACCTTTCACTTATATCATTCGTGTGATGATTCTTTATTTCCATTACAACACGTTCTTCATCACCTCGTTGCTCTGGGGGGTCACTCATATTATTTAATAATTACTTAAATGTCCGAGTTCTCACAGTGATTGTACAAAAACATCTATATTTTGTGACCGATGCACGAAATACAAATGTAGTCTGAGGGTTTTATAAAAATTTTGCATTACTATATAAGAAGGCAACGTAAAATTTTAAAATAACATGTACAAATAAAAATCTATATCGTACTGTTGTCATGCACATACTTCAAGGACAACATCTTTTTCATGGACTATGTTACTGTTAAGACAGCTACGCCTTGAAGCAAGACGTTTCTCGTTCATAGGCATACATGCAAAAAATGAGTTAAAACTCATATATACATTGTGTATATTGTAACATCGAAACATATTTTTAGGTAAAATTTATCAAAGAGCTTTTGGTGGACAGTCATTAAAATTTGGAAAAGGTGGTCAAGCCCATAGATGTTGTTGCGTAGCTGATAGAACTGGGCATTCTCTTCTTCACACCCTTTATGGACAGTCTTTGAGTTATGACTGCAACTATTTTGTTGAATACTTTGCTTTGGACCTACTTATGGAAGACGGAGAATGTCGCGGAGTGATTGCTCTCTGCCTGGAAGATGGAACAATTCATCGATTTCACGCTAAGAACACAGTACTTGCTACCGGTGGCTATGGTCGTGCGTACTTTTCTTGTACGTCCGCGCACACTTGCACCGGCGACGGTACAGCAATGGTATCACGAGCCAATTTGCCAAATCAAGACCTCGAATTCGTGCAGTTCCATCCAACAGGTAAATATGGTAAATGATTAACAAAACAAAAAGCGGACCACATTTCATGGACAAGTTATGTTTGTACCCAGTTCTAAGCAATTTTAATCTTCAAAGCAACCATTTGCAAATACACATCAACTCTCTACTAATACACATCAATACGAGAAAGAAAAATTCGTGAAAATTATAATAGCGAATAAATTTTGCGTTTATTTACTTCATGCTAATTTCATAATTTAATACACATCCAATTACTTGGACCACTTCGACAGATTGTTCGATTCACTTTAAATAAATAAATACTACACTTATTAACTATGAGAACGGTAATACATTTTCTTGAGATACACTGTATACGATTTATTTTTGTCACATCTGTATTTTGTGTGGATACACGGTATTGTACTACTTATTCAAATTTGCCTCTCTATGAAAATTCATGGACAAATACGATAAAGGTATTGACATTTTTACTTCAGGTATCTATGGTGCTGGTTGCCTCATCACGGAAGGAAGTAGAGGAGAAGGTGGTTATCTGGTAAACAGTGAAGGTGAAAGATTTATGGAACGATATGCACCGGTAGCTAAGGATTTAGCATCTAGAGACGTCGTTTCACGGTCTATGACTATAGAAATTCGCGAAGGCAGGTAAAGTGCATGTTAGTAAATACATACACGAAAATTGGCGTATCTGAAATAATGTATTATACGTATTATTAATGTGTACTGTTGTTTTAGGGGAGTCGGTCCAGAAAAGGATCATATCTACTTACAACTGCACCACTTACCGCCTGAACAGTTGGCCGCCAGACTCCCGGGGATATCCGAGACAGCGATGATATTTGCCGGGGTAGACGTTACACGTGAGCCTATACCAGTTATTCCAACAGTACATTACAATATGGGTACGTTTTACTTTACAATTCATAAGACACGTAGATATACATTACGGTATATAGATAATTTTACAATGTTCCGAGCACTATACGCTCCACGTAGCATGTTTGTAAATTTCTTGTACATTTCATTCTGAAAAATATATAAATCATTTAATTTTACATTTCGTGTTTTGTGCAGTAGCGTTACACAACTTTTGAAGAAAATCGTAAAGCAATTTACGCTTTATGCTACAGAGCTGTATCGATACTTGGACGCATTTTATCAAACTTGTTATAATTAATTGATTCAGTTTTGTATAAAAACGAACATTAATCTCACTTACAATTAAATAGGTGGTGTTCCAACGAATTACAGAGGTCAGGTATTAACTAGACAGAACAACGAGGACAAAGTGGTACCAGGACTTTATGCTTGCGGCGAAGCTGCCTGCGCTTCGGTTCATGGTGCTAATCGATTGGGTGCAAATTCTTTATTGGATTTGGTAGTCTTCGGGCGTGCCTGTGCGAAATCAATCGCCCAAGATAACAAACCTGGGGAAACTATCGGGCCGCTCAAATCCGTTAGTAACTTTACTAAGTTAAGAGGGTTTTACGTAATTATTTAATACATGTAACAGAAAACAAATTGCTATTCTTCAACTAGACTTCGTATTTACATTGGAAAGGGTGTTAATGCTTAAGCATTAACATTTTTAAAAATGAGGAACATTAAATGTTTTTTCTTTTGTAATTAAAATTTTAATGAAAATTATTGCCCTTTTGGATGTGCCCAGAATGCCGGAGAAGAAACAGTGGCGAACTTGGATCGAGTAAGAAACGCAAATGGTTCGATCCGTACTGCGGAGTTGAGGCTGAACATGCAGAAAACTATGCAGACGCATGCCGCCGTTTTTAGAGAAGCTCAGACATTGCAAGAAGGTAAACACCTTCGCTTTATTATTCTCTCATTATTATTTTTCTAAGATATTTTGTAATACGTCGTGCATATAATGTGGATTATTATGGATAGGTTGTGAGAAAATGAGTGCTATCTACAAAAAAATGGATGAATTGAAAGTGTCCGATAGATCTCTGATATGGAATTCTGATCTCGTCGAAACCCTTGAACTGCAAAATTTAATGATAAATGCAATGCAGACAATATTTGCTGCTGAGAATAGGAAAGAGAGTCGTGGTGCACATGCACGGGAAGATTTTAGGGACAGAATCGACGAGTATGACTACAGTAAACCTTTGGAAAATCAGCAGCCAAAATCACTCGATCAACACTGGAGGAAGCACACTCTCACTAAAGTAAATGTGCGAACAGGAGATGTATGTATGACCAACGTATTAATGCAACATTTTGTTAATATCAACGTTTTTTTCTGTATTAGTATTGTTTTCCGCGATACAATCCACTTGACTTGCAAATAAAGTACTTTCTTGGTACTTTAGTACCATATCGATAATTGCGATAAACGAGATAAAGGCAGCAGAATTCGTACAGCTTGTAAATCGTACATAGTTTTACACTTTGAACGCCGGGACATGCTCATGAGACGTTCGTAAAGAATGCTCGATCGAAAATAGTGGGGCATTTTTCGTATAACCGTTCAAAAACAAACGATACTTAAAGGTTGAGAATCGTTTCCTGGTGAAGTTTAGGGGTAATTAGTTCATTTTCTTGCCTTACGTTATTTCCTTTTGTTTCTCTTATGAGATGAATTAAATCCAGTATGCGAGAGAATCAGAAAGTTGTGTCTTTGGAAATTCAAAGACAATAATGTAACTCATTGATTTGCAAGCAGTAAGAGTTCACCACATGGAGCCTTGACGTAGTCAACTGGAAAACAATGCATAAAATAATTTTTAAATCACTTAATACATTTGAGACGATATATGAGAACAATGTAGCCAGCAAATTATTTACTATTACACAAATTCCGGTTTTCCCCGATTTTATTCCAATTATACGATTTCTCTGATTTGTATTTCAGGTCTCCATCGATTATAGGCCCGTGATAGACAACACGCTTGATAAGCAAGAATGCAAAACTGTACCACCTGCTATTCGTTCCTACTAGATTAATTCTTTACCAATAACAGCTACTTTAGTATCTCATACTCTTACCGCCCTGTTGAATGGAAAGGAAGAAAGTTTAAAATTCAAAATACACCGTGTAGTAAAGTAATAATTACCATGAAGAGCAGGTAAAACTGGCAAATCAGCGTTACCCATTAGTGTTTTTCACTACCATGCAGCGACTCATTATTTATTTAAATGACGCGAAACCTCGGTCACGCACCAAAGTTGATTCTTGTCAATGTTTGTACGCTTAGCGGGCAAGAACTTATTGTCCTTGTAGGATGCTGGTGCTGAGATTATTCTTTATTTTGTCTTTGAAGAGTAACCTAAGATCTCCTAGTAAAGTCGTATTATGGTAACATAAATGAAATTTTGAAATCCAATTTGGCTCTAAGGTCGAAAAATTTCGTAAGCAAACCTTTTAAGGAGCAAACATCGTAGCACAAACCCTTTCCAAATGTAACCCAGACCTCGAATTCACGTGCATCTGTAGTCCTTGTTGATGTCAGTATTTCTAATATATTGTTAATGCAAGTATGAAAATTTCGTTCTTTCTTATTGAAAGGAATTCACTCCTAATCGTAATAGCGGCTTTTACTGAATTTTCTTGAATTTACTGTCAGTAAATTCCAATACGGTCTGGAAGAAAATGATATACATAACGTTCAAAAAAGTTACAAGTTACAAGGTAATATCTAGAGAATCATGAAAAACGCAGACAACGATTTATCATTACCTTTTATCCACCATAAAAGGAATTTGTTATTTTTCGGTACTAATATATCAAAATTTAACCAAGGGACGAATTAAAATTTACTTTGGCAAATTTTAGTAAAAAGGAACCAATTTGGAACGCATGATCTAAAAGCTCACACCGAGATGGAAAACTTGTCATGCATTGAAACACACTGGGGTCTCCATAAGCCAAGTTTATGTGCACCGGAGCCACCTCAGATTATTCAAAAATAAAAACAGAAACAAAACTATGCTTTTAAACATAATAGGATAAAATGTTTAACAATAAGAATAAGAATTTAATTATGGAATTTATTTATTGATATCTGACATCATTTTTGGTCCGAGAACAGAAAAAAATGTAGAGTCGGCCTTAAAAGTATAGCAAGGAAGAACTCGGATTGTCGAGAGATCTGTATACACAGATATTAGACGTTATTGGAAAATTGCGATACATAAGTGGAAAGCGTTCAATGGTCGTTCTCAAAAAGAAACACTATTTTGTTTAAATGCTTCTGTTTATACACAACAATCTTTTTAGTCTCCATTGCGGTAAATAAATCAATTTAAATAAAATTTCGACTATCTCACATGAAGAATGCTTGTCATTTATGTGTGGCATCAATTATAACTGTCAATGGACACAGTGTTTTCAACAATTTTCAGCTTAATGTAAACATTTGAGCCAATACTTCTGAACTTTTCATTTGCGTTAAAGTTGATAAAGATGACTTGTATTCTTCCGCCAGCAGTTACTTTTACATATATCATCACGTTAAGAATCGTAAGTAGTCCCCTTGGTACAGAATAAGACGAAATGCCTAATGACCTGTTGCTATTGCTTATCGTTCGAACACCCTTCAAATATGTATAGTAGAAAAAATTCCTTTCGTTAAGGTACGTTGATATATTGGTTTATCATTGCATTGATTATACTCCTTAAAAGGCTGGCAAGCATAAGAAATATCACCTTGCGGCTGTATACTTAATGCCTACAAATTACGACAACGTAAAGGCAGTGTTTTTGCTTATATATTTTGCTGTATTTAAGAAGCTACTAAAATAATCTTTCAGGATTTTGAATGAATACTGCTGTCAATACTATAAAAGTGCACTTGAATGTTGTTAAATACGAACAATACCACAATGTATAGCACAGCGAAAACTCGAGTTATTGTCGGCACTTGATTTAACTTATAGGAAAGAAAAAACAATACGTAACGCTATAGATCATTGCGTATCACGTTTAGCAGTATTCTGTGACATCGTTTGGTGCACGATAGTACGCATTTTCTGGAGACTAAGTTGTTCTTTTAAAACTATCTCATTGTTACCGTACGTATTTATGTATTTTCTAGAATGAGCTGTGGGAGACATAAGGTAAATTGCAAAGAATTTCGGAGGAAGTGTGAGAAATAATTTGAAAGATTCCGTATTAAGAGGAATCTTGTGATGATTATCTTATTAGCTATGGTAGAAAGTGTAGATAATGAATATAACTATATCCTCAATAAAGCGTTGGTATACCTTTTATTTATAGACAATCGGCCTTTATGATTTTTATTTTCCTCATTGTATCTTCTGTGTCTTTCTTATGACATAGTTGTATCATTGCCTTTATGGATCCATGGTAAGCAGCAGATAATAATAATGTGGTTCGGTAATCAAATCAGGATAATGATGAAGAATTAAAATACAATTTTGAGAAATATCATTTATTGAACCAATAGTTTAAATGTTCATAAATAAAATTTTTGCACATTTTAAATAAAAATTACTACCAAAGATACATTTTCTAAAGCATTAAACTAAAGCTCATGATGAGCTAATACTTCAGAAAATTTTTTCGAGGTGTTCGGATTTCTTTTAATTTACATGAACATGATTTAATGAGTGTTTTCTTACATTCGAAAAAGAAATAGTATACACATTTCCGAGGAAAGTCTGTACATTCAAAATAAAATGTAAAATATAATAACGTATATTTTCGAACCGTTGCTAATTTTTTACAATCACAAAACATGATGTTTGTGAATGGCGGAAGGTCGCTCGCATCAACATGTATTAATGTTTAAATGTTTCGTGGGCTATGTACACTCTGTCATTGACATAAACTTTTGTCTGAGCTCAAACCCATGAAATGTCATGGTTTCCTAACATAAACCCTTGAAACGATATTGACCAGCACGATGCATCTTTTTGCACTTCTGAGTAGTATTAATGAGCTAATTTGTCTCGCACCTTTGAACCTTTCTCGGACCTTAACCAGAAGCTATTTTTTTCATCACAATGCCTATCGTATGCACACCGAATCTTCAATTTTCTATAAAATTAAAGTTGAAAAAAATTGCGCAACTCTCGGTTTACCAATCTGCTAAATGCTATTTGTTTCTTATAATCATCGCAGATTGAATAGAAAAGTTTCGAATTATTTGTACGTCGCCTATAACGTCCTACGCCATATTAACCTTGTACAAATATCACTGGAAAAAGTACTCTTGTCAATTCGTAGCGGCCAATGAATTGACAAATACATCGTGTTCTCGTATACGAAAACCCTCTGACTCATAGTTAGTTATTATTTTCAATTAACTACCCTAATATTCATCTAATATTACCCAAGTGTTTCACCGACGCCGTGCCACCGTGAAAGGGGCACATGTATATTGTACATGACATAAATTTCAATCCAAACAAAGTGACGGTGCTTATCGCCTATCCCCATTGTTTTCCTGTTGTCATAGCACTCGCAGCGTTAATCTGTAGTAGTCACAAAGTAGACACATAGCCGATAGGCACCGGGACGTTGTCTACATCGAAATGTATGTTATATAGCTATTTACATATCGTCCTTAGAATCACAGTGATAACCAAGTTGAATTCTGGCACGGCGGCCACAAAACACCTGATATAAAGAAACAGAATTCACAACAGAAGATCCATAAAGGAGTGCCTCATTATGGAAACACTAAATTACATTTTGATAATGTAAACTTGTCCCGTTATCATTCTTTTTTCACTAACGCCAATCGGCCAATTGTGCGGACCGAGTTATTGACGACCAAATGGACAATATTAATTTCGTACATGATAATATCGCGAATAAATCGTTGATAAATGACTTATTTTATCGGCACCTAACAGCTCATTGTTTTTTTGAATGAACGAAATAATATTTAATTCTTACTCAAAATGTAATCCCTGGTAATTATAACGGAAGGAAGAAAGCATTCGCCTCTGAACAATGAGATAATCAAGCCGTAAATGTACTAGCCAATAAAAAATCAGACAAGACTTCAACAATTCAACTATTTATCCGTTATATTACCCAATTGTCCAGATTCTGTTTGCAAGTAAATGTATCAAAGTAAGGCTCAAGATGAAAGAGATGAAGCATTTCATGTGCAGGAAATAGTCGTGAACACTTGGGGGGAATATCGACTGCGAGTTCTAAGTCGAATGAGCTTCAAGAAGAAATATTCTTTGGGCTCATTCTTATTTAGGATTTAAACGGAAGTAATGATATTATCCTATAAAGAGTAGAGATCCTGTCTCTCTTGCGACTATGTGGAAGCCGATTGTCCACGGTCCTGGAACGCCACGAAAGTGCATCTCATTCATGGAGAGGGCTATCTTTTTGCAGGGTTGTGCGTGTCCAGTAATGCGTATAACCGTTGTATTTTTTAACGGAAAGTTTCATTCTTCGGCTCAACAGGCTGCTGTTCCACGCAGAATGAGAGTCTTTCCTCAAGAATGTCATACAGGTACATACAATCCTTCCACATCCAAATTGTCCACATTTATTCGTCCGGATTCACACGGTGGTGAGATGGGAAGTGACACTAAATGGATGGCGATGGTTTTAAGTCTTGTGCAGTGTTTGGCGATATCTCGCCGGGAACCATTCAGGATGTGGCTCGTAGTTTTTCGAGTGCAGGAACGAGAGTTTCATCGAGCGATGGTCCACAACTCAATCCACATTCGCCTATCCACCTCGCTTTGCCGCTCGCATGCGACTGAAACAAAAAAGGGTATCATCAAAATTTGTTTATTGTTGGTGATAAATAAAAAATTCAAGGAGAATAGTTTGAAATCAGCTCATATTGATTCACGAAGAATGGCCCGATTGCTATTGCATATGCAAACTAGCAAATCGAAAAAGTTATAAAAGATTATCGCAATGCAAAAACTTATGGAAACTAATTTTTTGTTGACAGTGCATTTTTTATAAAACTCAAATTACGTAATGCAATTACATAAATGGAAAGGGTTAGAAAATTAATAGTGATGTAGGGAGGTACAGCTCTGAAGATTCATTTGTTTTTAGCTTTAGCATTAAATATGCTATTGTATTTTATTGAATAGAATGGGTCTTTCAACTTGCTCACTCTTTATGAACAATTTTCTGGCTTATTCAGAAAAAAGAATATTCACGTAAATGCCGCATGCTAGTGGTAAGTTGCTATTCAAAGATCATATTTTAAAATAATTACAAGTAAGGGTACAAAAGACACAAACTCGGTAGTTGTAAAAAAATTGATAGTAGCACTTCATTACGACGGAAGTTGAAACTTATGATTGAACGAAACATTATCGAGAATCTAAATACAAAGTTATTCTGGGGAGATAAATAATGAGACTGCAAGAGCCAGAAGCCCTTCAGCCCCAGCGTATACGTGTATAGCTAATAATTCTTCGATCTTCCGGATACAAGAAAGGTATAAAAGAAACCAAGGGAACTTGAGAAGATGAAATCGTTGGCAGAAGTTGGTCAAGACACGATGGAAGTAAGGAAAGTAGGCCGGTGTACGCTCTCTGGTAATGGCTTGAAAGGTGGTTTAATGTCAGGTCAGATGGCGAGTCGGTCAGAGGTGTATTTAACGTGTATATTTACCATGGTAAGGTCACGCTTCCAGGCCGTGTGGCACCGGCCATCGCAAAGTGGGCATGGCCGCTCAAGGGAGTAGCCACCACATTCGCTACAGTCTAACGACACGTGCTCTTCGCTCCACGACACTCCACATCTATAACAGCGGATAAAATTGTCAATTTATCATTAGATCAACCCTATCATAAACTCCCTCCATTCCGTGTATAATGATGCTTCTTCCAACGACATGGTACTATATTATTTCTTTTGTGATATACATAAGACTTTGACAGGATTATACGAATTTTACGTTTTGGATAATCCCGAGGCAACGCTCAAGATTTTCTCTTAATTAACCCAGCACCGATCAAGTGCTAAGGATATCAACACTGATACCTCCGTGATACAATTAGGAAAGCGTGTCGTTTCTCTTTTGCCATCGTCACTAGACCACTACTATAACATCGCCATGTTCTGGATTAGTCCAATGCAAATTCGTATAATTGATATTCTACCAATATGTAGAGCAACTACCGCAATTTTAGCCATTACTGCAAATTTCATCTTGTGGTAATTAGTTATGAGCTCTGTTTATACAATTTATGCTAACATTTCTAATGAATTACTTTTTACGCGGCATTTAATTGGTTATAAGCGACTCTCTTCAAATTGCTGATAGATTTTGCAACTTTGTGCACACCCTCTTATTGGCAAATTCTATTACATATTTGATTGCTGTCAAATAGAGTCTGATATTTTATAGAGTCTTTGGAGAATGTCCGATATATTTACACATTTGTTTTAGGAGGCTTTTCTTTTCTGATGTTTACGGGCAAGAGCAAAATATGCAAGGAAAATTTTTCACCCGAGAAATATATACATACATACGTAACTAATAGTGTATCACGTGCAAAATTATGCGCGACGCTTTCAGCCAGGATTTTTAATATTCTATCATTTCATTAAAAAGGGAATATGTGCCGATATTTTTATGCTTTTTATACAACTTACACTGTTTTAAAAGAAAGGTCAAATTGTTTAAGTTTCATAAAAATGAGTATCGCATGCCAAGAGACGTCATTCATAAAGGATATAACTTTTTGGAAATTTTACTGTATTCCCACTTGTGACACTATTTACTAATTTAATAACTTGTGCCGTACTATCCATTTGTTGTTTTTGTCACAATAAAAGTATTACAAAATGAGTCGGGCGGCATATACTTTTAACGATTACATTAGCAAATGATTGACATCGGTAAAGATCGACATTGCTTAATGCAGAAATGATACGAAGATACTCACGTGAAGCAGGAGTTGAGTTGAGCACGAAGTTCTTCGATTGTGAGAATGGTGTCCTGATATTGAGGATGTGATCCCGGAAAATCGTCTTCCACGCTACCGCACAGGCTGTGGCAAGACAATGATATGTTACTCCTGCAAGCAAAAGTACAAGAACATTCGTTGCAACCATCTTTCCTGTTCAGTTTAAATATTCGTCTCGGCTAAACTGGTTTATTCGCATAAACTAAGGAAAGTGTGAGTTAAACACATCATGTGGGTTTTTACAAGAATCTTTCTCTTCTTCATGGAAATAGTAGTTTCATATTGTAACAGTATGCACCGAATACGACTCATTTGTCAGTGATGTCGTACCACGAGAAGATTCAAATGAACAACAAGGCACCATGTGAAATGATAAGATGCGACGATCCTGTTGTCACCGATGGCTCTAGTAAAATAATGAGACTGGGGCGGGGTGAGGTTTATACCGATATGATACTAATATCATTCAAACGAAAACACTGTCGATGTGTGTGAGATTTTGAAATCTTTCATAGGTATAATTTTGAAACGCATAGGAAAACCTTCTACAGTAAGCCATCGCCTAACTCGCGGTATTCTATAAATAGGATACTCGTCAAAATAATTATCCGCTCAACAGACGGAAAAGGGGGAGAGTTAAAGTGCGACAGTAGCCTTGGAAGCTCTCTTACAACGTTCATTAAACCCGGAAGGATCTCATTCGTCAAGTACATAATTTCTTCACGCAAAAAGAGGGGATTATTGCGTCTGTTGCGTTGTCACATGTCACATTTTATTCTCCAAATCCACCGCTTCCCACTGCATTTATGTGACATGTGCATGCGTCCATGTATTTAGTAGATGTGCAGTTTACAAAGCTGTACTCGATCTTGGTTGCAAATTGATTGCCGCAACGACCAACGATCAGTATGCCAAAGATAACATCAAGAGGGTTCCGGTTAATTAAGGATACTGAATGGTAATCGTGTGAAAAATGTACTCTACTTCACGTGATGAAAACGTGGCAGCGCACGCGCCTCTTTTCTCAAGTCGTTGTCGTTGTGTCGTTGTCGGCATTGTCACCGTAATTCCGGACAAGGAGAAAGTGTAAAAACTGGCATGTCAGTCAAGGGCATACATGTACATACGTCACTCTATAGGTATTGCCGAGAGTGAAAGGAATTCTAGTTATAGCTATATTGCACGATCTTTCGGAATTTTGTAGTAACTTTGCGTGTTAAAAGTTACATTGAATTTCACTAGCAGTCCTCATGCGCAGGTATGTATGTATGTATGTATGTACATATCGATTTATGTTTCCTGTCGTTAGTATCGTTTTGTCCGGATTTAGCCGTGTCGTGCATAGTTGAATCTTACGTAACATAATGCCCAACGTCCGAAAATAGAAAAGGATCAAACATAATTCAATGATTTCACCTAGCATCGTGAATTTGTAATTTTGCGTGATTGCATTCTATTACTATCCTCTATTTGAATCTCTATTACAACGTGACATTCGACCGTGTCGTACGTAAGAAGCACGCAAATGCTCGGACCTGGCGTTACGTAGTAGACAGTCCTTACCTACTGCGCACATCATCATAGCCGGACACATCGTAACTGAATCGCACCGGCCGAAGTGCACACAACTCACGCACAACTGCTACTCTTCGTTGTTCAATATATACGAGTTTGTGCGCACTACGACAAAATTATAACATTTGTATATTTTATACATACTGTGTGTCCTTTTCAGCGCAAGAAAATTACGATTTTGGGAGTTCTAATTTTTAATGCTAGCGGAGGTTAGTGTAACTACGATGTGAAAACAACCTGTATCCTCTGGACATGGTTCCGAAGAAACTCTAAATGGTTTTCCCTATGGTCAACAGTTCAAGCCGGCCAGTGCTTCAATTTTTTCAATTGTAGTAGTAGTTCCATTTGGTAGTGCTCTTAAAACTTGTTGTAGTACGTATACGGCCTGTCTGTCGCGATCACAGTTAACGCTCGTGGTCGGCCACAAGTGGGCTTGTTCGTTTAATAATATTTCGATTGAAAATTCTACCTCACTTTACGATTTCGTCTTCGACTAATTTACCGACCTTCAAATTAGGATCATAGACGTTTCTCGATTTATCCTTCAATTCTTTTTCAAAATGTATATTCCAAAGCCTCTCATTAGTGCTTTCATATTCTGTTTGATAATTGTAAATATTTTAAGCGCAGCCTAATTTTCATCATACAAATTCCGCTACTTTTTGTACCTTATTACGGAAATTCGTTGGAAGAGTTTCTGTGTAAATGACTTTAGTGCGTCTACTAAAAAAGAAATATACAGTTTGCAGTTTGCCAAATCTGTGAAATACATAAAGATATGGGATAAGCTATTATCTTGCTTTCTTGCATTTCAGTGTCAGTAATGACTATTATGAATAATCATTAATTATCACGTTTCTTGTGTACGTGCGGTTTCTCGGACAATGTTTCTACCAAAAACCGTCGATTGTACTGAGCCTCCAGAGAATTCTGTTGCGGTGTTTCTTATTGTCTAATCGTAATATGAAAAATTAGTATTCATTATTTTTTCAAATTCAATAGAACCTCTTAGCAAAAGATTACATTGATTCGACAGCTTTGATATTTTAATCCTTCTCCTTTTAAGAACAGAATGAGCACCTTCTTAGGAGTAATGTTTTACACTAACCATATAATGGAGTTTGTCTGACAATAAGATAACTTGCCGGAAGTATGTGTAGTAATTATACATCACGGTCAACCTAATATTGCGCATTCTCCCGCTATTACTCCACGCGGTTAATTCATTTCATACAGACAAATTCTACGAAATTCTAAGGCATTGAAGACAATGCAAATTGCTATCTTTGCCATAAAAATAACAATAAGACTTGTCGGTTTGCTCCTTCACTTTGAAAACAAAAACCAGAAATTTCACGCGCACTAGTGAGATGTATTCTATGTCCATACATTGTCTATGACCATACATTGTCATTGGAAAATTCCGGCTTTTCCAAATTTTACATAAAACACCAATAGTTGCAAGATATACATTAATTTTAGAAAGAATTAATTTGCTCCGCTAAAATGAAAGAAGCTGCCCACATAAATCCAAATACTAATGGTAATTATATTGCAGATTTGTCAACAACTCGTGTCTTGTCGCAAATCTTTGTCGCGAGGAGAAATAACGTTTCTATTAACAGCCTGATTTCATTATTAAGTGATCGATCTGAAGAGACGAAAGAGACTATATTGATCCCCATGAAGGTTGTAAAAGAAGCTAAAAGTCTGTATACATATATTTTAGGTAGTTAGATTCGTTAGGTCGAGACTTACCATTAATACACGCGAACCGGACAGATTTTCAAAACCATTTTTCTCGAAATCAAAGCCTTATATGAACAAAATTTATTCTGCAATTTACTGCAAATAATAATTTATCTAATTGTTATTTGCAGTAAAGTTACTTGATTTGTTTAACATGCTTCTAGAAGGTTATTATTTAAAGTACGTAATTTTATGACTTAGGCAAGTGTGCACGTAAATATAGCCGGCAGCGACGTCACTGCCTATGTCATTATTTCGTCGACTAGTCCGCGAATAATACTTCCTAATAATAATTCCACGAAACCGTCGCTCGCTGACATTCCACTTTTAGAGGCATGCTCGTCGAATCACGGAATACATGCGCATCCACGCAGGCGCGCGCACACGGGAGTTCTGGAAAACGTACCACCGCGCACGCTTGTTTATGTGTGAGTGTGTGTGTGTGGGGGGGGGGGGGGAAGTGGAGCACGTAGGGGCAGGGAGGCGCATTATTTGCGAACAAACAGATGACTATCGCGTGTCATGAAATAGCACTCGGATTTTTGTCTTCAATAATTACGCGATATCACGAGCTCTATAATGCCGACTTCTCTATTTCGCAATAATATTCACGTGATATTCCGTTTTGCATAATGTCATTGATAATCAATCCAATATGTCGCTAATACGCAAATGTGCAGAACAAATTTTTTCATTCGTCCATATTTAAGAAAGTTCAGGTATGCCCAGTTTACGTACCATACATTAAGTTATATAAAATATGGGTATGCCAAAAAATGTTAATGAAAAATGCTTTCATAATAAAGTGGAAATTGGATTTTTCCTTTGGGCGTCTCAATTTATTGTTTTCCGTGCGAAGCTACACAACATCGGATACATTTAACTTTGATTGCAGAACTCACCCATGGCGAGAAAGGTTGTCGGTAGCGGCTTGAACAGATGTGACAGACATGTTGCCCCTGTTGTTAGTAACTGGAAAAGAAAAAGTCGTTTTATTTGATTCGTCGGCAAAGTAGAATTTCTCGCGTGACATCCCCACTCGTGGGCCTTTCGGTCAGCGATAAAAGGACGAGCGATATCTCGCGGAAATCCCCAAATAAAAGAAACGAGCGCGTAAGTAGATAAGGCATGTCACACATCACGTGAAACGTAAAACGTGCTGAAGTGCGACTTATGGTACGACGCAGTGAGACAAGGACGTCATATCGGCTAGTCTCCCTAGATCTCGAAGTGGAAGTAGTGCGCAGTGCATTCTCTCACCTTGGCACCGAAATCACGCACTTTTACTTTCTCGAAGAAAACGAAAACACGCAGGCCCGATTTCTCATTTATAAAAGCAACTTCATTTTGTCCCATATAAACCTCAGTGATTCTCAATCCGCTGTGAGATTCGTATGGTCGTCGCAGCTAAAAATCGGTTGCAATTTCCATCAATGAATCGCACCAATGAATATTTTTCATTGCGGAATGGCAACGATTGTAAAAGAGACATTCTATGAACCATCTAATCCAAAGTGAAGGTATACTTGTAACTCATTATTAGTCCGATTACCAAGGAGGAACTCGAACGACCACTCGTATAACGGCACTCATTACAAAACGGTACACAACACGGAGCAAGGTTAAAACAGAATGTCAAGGATACGCAATATGTACACCAACCAAGGTCTTCCCGTGATCGTTTACAGGATACGTAAAAGTAATGGCGCAATTTTATGTTACGTGTAATACAATCCTTCTCAAGGAATGTTCTATACACGATATCGACATTATTTATAATATAATTATATAAAAATTATATATAATATAATTTGGTATCTACAACGTTGTTCGAGTGTGTACAAATGTTAATATGTATGCATACGATGATCTTAAAATAGAGACACTATACATTACCAAAGAATTCATTCGTAACAGAGTATTCATTGCAATTGTCTACTTCGTAACCCTGGTAAACAAGGTTTAACGAGGAAACGTAGAATAACCTAAATAATGATCAATATGTGCTATTTCGGGAGAATTAGTTATATGAGCCGTTTATTTCGAAAGTGATCTAAGTCCATTTATATTTAAATTGAGACATTTAAGAGTTTCAGTTTCATTAAAATGAGAAATATACGTATAGGATACCAGTGTATCGCACTACTTAAGTGTATCTAAGAGAGTAAATTTATAATTCCTATTAAAATAATAACAAAATTACAGGTTTCAGACCAGAAAAGTATGAACATTACATTTAAAACTATGTACTATGTGCTGGACTCAAATGCGGATTGATGAATAACGTGCGCACATCCAACACTCTAAGAGTTCATTCAACAAGTTTAATTTAATAAGACCTAAGGGACGTTTATTTCATACCAATTAACGACATTTTAACATTCGTCTACGGAAAAACGATCGTTAGTCACGGCATATGTTGCTTAATGTTCACTAAGAAATTGCATTTCATAACTACACTGCGGCGCTATAAAAATTATGGAATAATCAACGTGTGATATGGGGTTAAACGCAAAGCGCAAAGAAGACAAGTAAGGTGCGTCAAGCAAAACGTAGGTGGAATGGTGAACCACGCATAGTCGGGATTCTCGAAATTCGATGAGTGGTAATCACCATTTCCCCAAGTTACATACTAGCTACTATCAAGCTGCTCCCTAATTGTAAAAGTTAGAGTCGAAAAAAACTCAAATACGATCATTCGAGCCCTACTCACGTGTTATTATCAATATCGGTACGACATAGATATCGAGAAAAAGATTGTTTATTTCGATAATCATTGGTCTTACGTAGGGATACGTCGTAGATATTCTGTCGATGAAATTCTATTCTTATTTCTATTATGCGAAAGCAGTGCAAATAGGTGGAGGGGCGCATTAATATATAGGCACATAACTTCACTTACATGCAAACAAGAAGGCGTCTTATCCACATGTTCATCCTCTTTGATATATCAAGAATTCATGCAACTCGAATAGAAGCTTATGACATTATAACTTGTCAGTGCGAGAACAGCCGCTGTCTTAGCAGCATTTCTCAGAGACAGCTATGGTAACGCTCGCGTTTCGCGTTTCTAAATTCATAGAATCGTGTTGGTCTATTTATACGCCAACGCGTGCTTTTAATCATAGAACAATAGCGGTATAACTGTAGAAAAACGCACACATAAATATAGTCAAAGCAGCAACTCTTTCTACTGCTATTGACATTTAATACCGTCGACATTAATAACTTTTCAGAGCTCATTGTCCGAATCGTGACTAAAGTAATCGTGGATGTATTTGATATTTGCTCGTCTTTTCCATTTAGGAAATTCAAGTGAAATCTCTACCGGTAAAACGAGACTTTATACGTAGAAATAATAATATAGGACATATTCACGAATTTCTTATTATAATTTTCCAAGGAGTCTGTGAGATATCGACCTGCGCGGAAAGGTTGAACGAATCGACAAAGGTATTGTCCGTGAAAATCAATAATCATATTATTCAGCGCCACATAGTTTAAACGACATATTTTCGTTTTACCTCTCGCTCAGTTGCATACTTCTACCGTGATGCTCGACTGAACGGCCGATGCTACTGCAATCATAGATAACATAGGACCAGCATAATAATGTACAATTCTATCATGGAAAGTAAATCTCTGCTTTTTCAAACAATGACGTTCCGAAAAAAGTGCAGACGCATTACATGTTCCTATTCTTACATGACACTCAGCGACAAACGATAGTGTCGTGACGATGTACATACATGTATGTAGTCGTTCGCCACATTTTTTAATTTGTTTCTTAAGCATTCGTCACATGTATATATCACATTTTATTAATACGTTTCTATTGTAATGAAAGGGATCGTCATTAAATAAAACATCTTGTTTTATTCGTTGGCATGACTGGAGAGTTTTCATATGCTCCAAGTTTCAATTGAATCATGATTTTTATACTTTTGTGTGTGCGGTAAGAATAGGCAGGTTGGTAGAATCCTTACCCATAAACAACTATCAATTATAAGAAGAATTTCATATCAGTTGAGTAAATGAATCGCGTATGGAAGAACACCACTATCACTATCCCCGTTATACGTGCACGGAACAACATTCCAATTTCCTTATGTTATATTAATCTATAACGTATAACAATAAAACTAGTAAAATGATTAAAAATTATTGCAGATCTATCGTTGAAAAAGATTGAAAACAGGTTATTGCTCTTATTACTATTATCGTGTAATGGAAAATAATCAAATAATTAGGGGATAAATTTAATCCATCGGCACGGATAATGTGACTTTTTCGTGCATCAATTAAGAGTTAAGGGGCTGCGGCTAGTAGAAATTGAAAAATTAGATATTAAGTATTTCATCTATTTACACTTGTTATTCGGCCCTGTCACCAACATTATAACCCGATTCATCGATCATTCTATAGAAAAATGACCAAGTACTACAGATTGTACATGTTTCTTTTTTTATCATAATTTAATATGAAAGAATTATATTATATAAGGACTTATGCTAGAATTATATAAGGACATTAGTAGAGTATAAAGGAGAACATAAGAATTAGATAAGTAAGTAAAGGGGTAAGAAAACAGAGGAAAAGTAGAGAGATTAATTGGATGATTGGGGTCGTTAGATAGGTATATAGAACATAAGCACAGTTAGAAAGTAGAAATAGGGTAATTATAAGAAAAGATACAATGTAAATACAATGTAGACGTAGTGGTAGGTACGCGGAATGAATGAACTGAATGAAAGGCAAAAAGTGAGGTGAAAACAACTGTAAACCAAGTCCACCTTCCTTGGCTGTAAAGCTGAAAAAATAAAACACATACATATGTGAAAAAACACTGAAAAGGATTCGAACAACAAAGAAGACAATAGGTAATAATAGATAATAGTCAGCAACAGAGACGAAGAAAAATAATGACGCAGATATGACGATGTTCCACGTCGAAGGTACCCATCATATTGCCAGTTGTGACGTACTCGTCTGACGTACTCATCTGGCGTTATTTATAACATCCCCAGGGAACACATTTCACGTCACATTGTAGAGTATATATACCCCCATAATATCCTCTATGTCATTAATTTATAAAGCCAACAACGGCTTACGTAAAAACGTCATTAACAATAACTTGCTGTCGTGAAAAATGTTGGTTTTTTCTCTGATTCGAGACTATAAGCCATGCCAGAGTAGCCAGCAAGAAATTTTCCGTATCTCTTTCATCAAATATTATTCTTATTTGTTACGAAATTGAATAATGGTTTGGATCGGTAAATGGTGCATCTTATTACGCGCACTTCTAGTGATGTACGTATGTATGTAAGAACGTAACTACTTTACGTAATACACTCAATTCTATTTTTACAGGATAGATACGTTTCCGAAAAGCAGGTGTAAAAAAATCCGTGTAAGAAAATATACTGTATTTATGGAAAAATAGAAGATTGGTTCCAGACCTAAGGAATCAGCAAATATAACACAATAAACCATATGAAAATTCTCGTTAAAATCTAATCACTTTTACGTGTTGCATATTTTATTATAATTTTTATTAATATAAAACATCAAAAAAGTACTTTTCACTTTTAATATTGACCTCAAAATGCAAACAAAACGAACTCCATATAAACGTGATATAATTTGGGGAATCCCCTACAAATAGAAATTGCGAATCTAACTAACACAATTAGGTGGTCCAATTAGTTCGACCAACCGTAAAGTTGTATGAAGTGATTGTGGAAGTGTGAGAAGTATAATAAAAAAAAAAATTACTTTTCTTTGACTTTGGGTCAATCGTGTTAAATGAAAACATTTTGTATAAAAAGAGAATGAAAATTTTGTTTTTAATTCGTGTTAAATCAAAATCGTGTAAAAACAGAATTGAGTGTGCTTATGTATTAAGAGAAAATTACTTTGTATTCGCTGGTAAGACTGTATCATCAGAAATTCCTTGTATAGGTATTTACGAAGAAGAGCTGTAAAAATTTAAATGAACCTAACAAACAAGCGCGCATCCCGCGAGAAATGCGTGCACGATCTTCTGGCACATAGTGAATATACGGTTGTATTTATACATCTGCAGGAGCCAAATATAGAAAGGAAAGGTCAATGTGTGCTAATACTCGATCTTAAACGATACTGATTCTCAGCTACTCTTCATGCAGTATCTAAACGTAAGTACACAGAAGATTACGGAACAAATTTCACGGGTGATTCATGCAAATTATTTTGAAATACGAAATAACCATCTCCTTATATAGAAAAAGGTTCCTTCAACGATTCTCCTCTGACGAAAAATCTGAATGAAATAAAACTAAATGAATATTACGGTTAGAAACGTCGAAATGAATAAGTCAGAAAAACAGACGGAAATCATGACTACAAGACTAACTTAGAACAGCAACTCGTAAGTTAAAACATACTTATAGCCATAGCCTCCGACTTATGTTAGCACACTGTGTCTGCAAGGTAATACCATACAGTTCATTCAAAGGAGCATAGCACGATGTGTACATGAAAAATTTGTACATGAAAATGTAAATAAAATAATAATTCCTCATCAGTCGCGAAAATCATCGTCCTTCGATTTAATTAATTTCTTGTTTTATACTCTTATTACAAAAGCAAGTCTGTCGAATGTGCGCAGTCTTTGAAAATTTCAAGATTTTGTACAATTCATAACTCTCTTCTTATTCTGTTCTTATTTTGTATACGCCTTTACTTCCTGAATAAACTAATTTTATAATTCAGTTCTGGTGTTTTAATAACGGTCGTCTTTGCAACCCCGAGTACCTCTAAGCGCGTCTTAAGCAATCGTACAGCAGGTGTTTTATGCGTGACATGCGCTGACGGAATGTCAATTGTAAAGCGCTTTTTTTATTCTGTCGTATTTATGTACCTGTTCCCTAAAAACACCTAGTCGTACGAATATGTACCTAAAATAGTTTACGTCTTTCGTCCCCGGTATTTTCTGCTTGGTGTTTTCTCTGTCACATATGCATTCGATTCCGGTCTTCTCGCGGGGTTTAAAATTGAGGTCAACATCCGTTAAGGATGCAGGGGAGCCAAATGCAGGCGGGGCGAATCACAAGATATCGATCGACCTCGCCGGGCAGTCATTCGAATAGACAGACATCTTTGGTTCAGTTTCGTACGTCTAAAGAGACGTGCAGCGAAACAAGTCGACACAATGCAGATTTCCAAATCATCGAACATTAAATCGCCATTGATTTTCAATGAAGAATTTTTGGAAATTAGCAACACAAAATACCGATTATTCAATTCTGCTCAAATTTTAGTTCTTATACGGCTCTTGCACGGTCACTTACTTACTCTTATTTATTTGAAACGCAACTGTCTATTCCGCAAGTTCGTCACTTTCTCTAATTCTCGTACCTAAATCGC
The DNA here is from genome assembly GCA_963989215.1 of Hedychridium roseum. Classification (NCBI taxonomy): domain Eukaryota; kingdom Metazoa; phylum Arthropoda; class Insecta; order Hymenoptera; family Chrysididae; genus Hedychridium; species Hedychridium roseum. The sequence continues at coordinate 1,325,930 of OZ022312.1, read as the reverse complement.
CTGGTAACCAACAACGGACGATTGCTGACACTTTATATACATTGGCTGGATTTATATTTTCGTAAAAGTATGTAAAGCATGACCAAGATAAAAGCCTATTTCAATAAAAGCACGCGCTGATCAAGTCACGATGCAAGAACCTATTATCTGCTACTGAAAAATTTACAAGAACAAATTAGTAGGTCAATGCATGTATCAACATTGTGGAATAACTTGCTTTTCATCTTATCAAAACAATGATTTAGTGGAGTACTTTAGACTTGCACTGAGAAAAATTTACATTGAATATATTGCATTGAATTGCACTTATAAGAGATCCTTCATTTCAAGCTATATCTTACGAATTATAAAAAAACTCTGCTCGTGCATATTGCTCGTGATGTAAGAAATGGCGAATTAGTGCTCATTACACTAACATTCATGATACAATTTATTCGTAACGGAACTGCTTTGAGCTTTAAAGCTTCAAACAGCGCAACATATTTTGAGACTAAAAAAGCACTGCACGTGCTTAGCTACGAAAATGATATGTTTATTACGAGTTACAACCTCTTTTATTTTGTCGCCGCATTTTGCAAAAACGATTCACGAACTTATAGGAGCTTAACATTCGGTTTGTCTTTTTATTGCATAATTCACATCGACGCTTTCTGTATTGTCCAAGACATTAAAAAATTCCGCCAATATTTCTAATTTTTTACTAGAATTGACAATACGATGCTGAAGAATTCTATCGCTAATATCAAGTGGATATAACTCACAAAAGACATAGTGGATGAACGAATAGATCAGCATACAAGGTTTTGTTCGAATTATTTGCACAATGGAATACTATAATAATTACAGCTGCGAACGAAAACGTTAATAACATATCGATTGCGAGTAGTTGTTGTTGGCATTTACCTTTTTCAAGAAACACTAATCGTTGAAAATAATATCCAATATATTTTTGCACAATTAAGATGAAAGTATCAGTAGTTGACCATTTTTTAGAAAACATAAAAAAATAAGGTTTTTATAAGCTGTGCTCTTTCGATGAAAGTGAATTTCAGATACTACAGCATCTCTCGGTTAAATCTCCAATGTGAAGTTAAGTATGTTTACTAACAACGATCGTCTCAATTCAATAAGGTAGATAATATGCCGTTATATTTCTATTTCCTTAACGTTTTTTTTTTACATTTTTTTTTTGCTTCAACCCCGCTTTGAGTATAAGTGGTCAACTACTAACGAACAGAGGTGTTCAATTACATATTTACAGTATTTAAACAAAACTATGGTATTTTTACCATACCAAGATAATTCCTATATATTAATCCGTATAAAAACATAATATCGTAAAATGCAATTGCTGTCGGCGATAATATTGGATAAGGCTAATTTTTGTTTATTAACACTTGAGGGACGCTTTCATCTACAATAACAGTGCTCACGTGCGCATTAAATATACATATTATAAATACATGCATGATTACATTAAAGTTTATGCATTATGTTTAATAGCCTCGAGCGGCACTATAATTGCTTTCATTTCGATATTGCATTTTTACGTACAAATATGTATATATATGTACATATGTGTTAACCTTGCGCCGCCATATACATGTACATATATAGGACATTTGCAAGTGGAACGCAAAAGCGAAGGCAAACGCAGCGATGGGGTTGATGAATTATTTCATACAAGTGTTAGGTTGTCCCAAAAGTTTATTTCGATTTATTAATAAGTGATGCACGCACAATATTTTATTTTTTATTACTAACTTACAGGGTGGACCACGTAAAACATGCCACCTAAATATCTCTTTTATTTTTGAAGATAGGTCATAGGTACAAAACAAGGACAAAACAACAAAAAACAAAGTTGTACAGTACAAAGGTGCAAGTACGGTGACAGCATTGTTTTTTCTCAAGGTCATTTTTTTCGAAATATCAAGGTTATTGATGTTTTTTTAAAATGGAAACACTTTTTTTAAATACTTTTTTCCATGCATGTTACAGCTGACGTAAATATACATTCAGACATGTATCGTATTGTGACCTTAGAATGATCTTGAGCTCCAGTATTTGAATTCAAACATGAAATTGACTTTCTTCGAGAATCAAGGTTTCGCTAAGAAAACGCAAGGTTTCGCGAAGATGAACAATCATAGATTGCAATGTTCTCTTAATTATGTAAGGCTGAATGGCGGCATCAGCTCTGATGATTCTTTCTTACATATTTGCAGCTGTTGTAGGCTGATCATAATAAATGTCTTGCTTAAGTTTTCCCCATAAAAATATTCAGTGATATCAGATCAGGTGAACGAGGTGACGAACGTATGGGCCCATTGCGTCCTATCCAACGTTCTGGAAATTTTCTATCACAAATTTACGTTGCAATTCGTTCAGGTGAAAACTAGACTTTGCTACCGTTAAATGCTTCTTATCGCTGGATCAAGAGCATTTACTGTTAACATTCTCATAGAAAATCCAAGTCTCTCCCCAGTAAGTAATCTCATCGAAAAAGGTCCTCCCTCGTTTCGCTGAAGAAACAAATTACAGGTGGAAATACGGTTAAGGAGGTCGGTCTATGTTAACTGCCGCGGAACCCGTATTTCAGAGCGATTGATGTAACCGAGCTTTATGAGATGAATGTGTACCGTTATTAGGAGATTGTTTAAAGCACCCGCCAATTCACGAACAGTATAACGCAGAGATTCGTCAAACATGGCTTTCATAAGATCTGTATCTCTGGTATACTCTGCGTTCGCTGCGCTCTTCATCTTCCAGATTAAAATTGCCAACGTGAAACCTCCTAAACCAAATGCGAACTGTTTGACCACTTGTAACAATACTCCTATCAACGGTGCGAACCTCGTTTGAAGTATCCTTAGCACTGTTGCCTTTTCATTTCCTTTGATTTTTCATACTTAAATTTTTCAAACTTTTTTTCATACTTTTTTCATACTTTTATACTTAAAAGCGTACGAAAGGGCATGTATAAGTCTTTAATACGAACGAAGCGTATTCTACTAAGCGTATAGCTAGATGATAACTGAAAAGGATGACATCAATGTCTAAGAAATAAGGTTGCGAGTTTATATAAACGCTTCCAGATATTGTGGCTGCGTGCAGGTCACGAAATGGACTTTTGGGACAACCTAGTAGATATCGCTCGAGAAAATGGGCGTGATATAGAAGGCACAATATGTGCAAATCAGATGTCAAATTAGATCGGGGTTTACATTCTTTCTTGTACATTTATTTTCGTTATATCACCATGATACAAGTTGTATATATTTCAATATAAAACACACATATCTGCACATGGGGTATCACTGTAACGAGAATCGCCAGTTTGTAATGGTCGTTGCAGCAGATTTGAATTAATATATGCATCTAACGCGTGGTACATAAGTTCACAAGTTTCATGATCAGTATAACAGCATAGAAATGTGCGTGCAAAAGAATATATCAAAATAAATTGAACAATCAAATTGGAAATAACTTATATGCAGTGAAACCGCGCTATACAAGTACGACATTGTGCGACAATTATGACAATTTGTTTATCTCCTAATAGCAGAACCACGATATATGCAATATAGCGTCTCGGCATTATTTATGTATTTATGTTAGAAATCTATAGCAAATGCAACAAAATTGAGTTATTCATTTTTTAACATTAAAATCACCTACAAAAAGCATTTGTTACGAAGAAAGAGGTGTCATGGATAGTAGTAAGGTAAACGTAATGATAACCCTCACGACGAAAATCAACTGATTTAGCCACATTTTCAACGAAATATACATACATTTGGATGCTATATTTTTATCTACATTATACAACTTTAATTGTTGCATACTCGGGACATTATACCGTCGCATAAAAGTTATTAGTAGAAGAAAAGCATGTTATAAAATCGTGAACAAAAAATAGTCATTACAAGAAAGTGAATGTAGACTTTAGTCAAAATTTTACTGATTATCAGGCTTACAGTGTTGCTGACAACAATTAACATATTGTTGCGCAAACACGATATTTGTAAAAGTAATTCGCTTTGGTTTCGTCAAACGTAGAACATTTATTACAGCGAAAGAAGACACATATGTACACACGAAGAATTAGACTCCAAAATTTTTTAGGGTAGTTTTTTGAGAACAAAGACGCAATATTGGGCTGAAAGTTGTCTAATTTTTCTTACGGACTTGCATATGTATACATTTTGTGCCTCAAGCGTGGCGGAAAACTTGAAATTCGTATAAATATTTTGAATACTTGGAAATTTTATGCAAAGATTGTTTAAAAACGTTCCTCGCTGAAATGCTAACTGTGAGATGAAACTTATGGCGAAATTGGTCACCCTGTGATTAGCCTAGCGGAACATAGTGGTAGTGGTGCATGAGGAGACGGGCATATCTGATCCCATTGCATACACTATTTCTAATGGATTGTTCACGTAGGTCGTTACAATTAAAAGATTAGACAGACGAGACAGAGAGATACTGTAAGTAATTCCGGTCGATGGCTTTGTCGTGACTGTCGTGACTGTCGTGACTGTCGTGACTGTCGTGACTGTCGTGACTGTCGTGACTGTCGTGACTGTCGTGACGGTAGCCGTTCGAAGCCGAGGACTTGCCTTGAAGTTAGCCGCACGACGAGAACGATCATGACTATCACACCAACCAGAGTATTGATTTCGGCGGCGCTATTTTATTTAGTTTTTTGCCAAGTAGCTATGCGTATACAAGTGGTTCCCACGATACTAACTTCTGTCTGTCTGTCTGTATGTCTGTATGACTGACTTGCTGACCGTCTCATCGCATCATGCACTTATTAATCGGCAGATTACTGTGACTACCACTATCACTGTGATCTTGCTGTTACCAATCTTGCTGTTCTTTCTGTTAGTCGGTCAAGTGTTTTATTTCTCTTCCATTGTTGAGCAGTTGGAAATACACGAAGGTATATCATATACATCGGGATTTATCCTACACTATTACTCATGCATTGCGCATGTTTGTTGATCATTCGTCAATTTCATAAAGACTAGCATATATTAGCTGATGATCGAAAATTTTGACACCGTTTTCTTATATTTTTCATAGTACATTTTTGCGCTAACCGTAGCGACCCCTTACCGAATTGACTGGCCCATCAGGGCCGTTTCTCTTTTAATTCACATACTGCAGGTTTCTTTCATGTTTCTCAACTAAACAATTTTCTCACTTTAAAATACTAAGTCCAATCACAATGTGATCGTTTTTACATCACGCAAAAACAAGTGCGCAGGACACAGAGACAGAAGTTGTTAAAAAAACCTTAAAATGAGGTAAAATATGGAATGGACATAGAAGGAGCAAACAAGAGAGACAGAACAAAATGTTTAATAGCTGCCCGAATTATCAGAAAGGTAACTAATACCAAAGTCGGCACTCGGGAACGAAGAACTCATGAAGGAGTGCCACCGAAAAGTGTATGAAATTGATACAAAACACCACTTTTACTGGCTCCTACGTAGCGCTGTATTTTCAAACATAATTTAAAGTACACCGATTTCAATAAACAGTTATAAGACGATGGAAATGGGAAACGTGTCATCCAATTCAACGCGTTCACAAAATTTAGTTCTTTCCATCCACTATTCATGCGCACCCACACACGCGTCCTTTTCACATTGACGGAATAGCACAGGCAAATATTATCCTCTTGATAGTGACGGGAATGAACACAAAATAGTCATATTGATAGAAAGGACTTACATTTTGAAGTAATATCCTCGAAACAAGCAGAAGAGAATGCACAGTTATCCAATGCACTGATTTCACGATAAACACGATGGTGAACTCTCGCTTAGCGACGGAAAAAGAAATAAATGGACTTCTTATAAAGCAAGGAAATTAACACAACAGCGTTCGGAGCACCACTGAAGTCCGTCAGCGTTACGCCAGATGCTTTTATACGTATGTACGGTGTGGTCAGAACGATGATAGCGGCTTTACGTTCCAAGTACGAGTGACGGTGAGTAGGGGCGAAGGGGAATGGAGGATAAAGATAAAACGGCCGTCTGGAAGCAAGGCGATGAAGAGCGCACGCGCGGTTTCATCGCGCCCTCTGCCTCGTCTTACAAACTTCCACCTTTTCCTCTCTCCTCCCAGTCCCTGTCATCCATCTCCATTCGACATGCATAGAAGCTATGCGAGAGTGCGACTAACACAAACACACATGAGTATATTGCGTAATACAAATTCACTAACTAAGCGTGCGCATTTCTCACGCTGAAATATATGTTCTCTGCGCTAATGTATCTGACATGAGTGCATGCAATGCAGATGAAATAAATATAAAGTTTATATGCACAACTAAAAATTTAGAAATAAGATTGAGAAATAGCCCAGTGCGATGTATACACTGACGTCTACGAAATACATTACACTACATACAATATGTGGCATAAAATCAGAGTATATAATAAAAAAAAACGCTTTGTTGCGTATTAAGCTTTTGTGGTATATTTAAGGGGACGATAATATTCATGTATGCGAAAGTAAATGTTGTATTTTTCAGTACAAATGCCCCTATTATTATCGTAATTAGTCTATTCATAGTAATTGTAATAATTTCCTTTGAGATAGCAAACAAGCGCCCGAGTAGTAGCTTATGTAAAATATAGGATTCGACATTTCATTGGTCTCTATACAACGATAATTAACTATACATGCGCACAGGTTTCCTGGTTGCTACGCCAACGTGATTACAAGGATATCATTGGCGACAAATAGATGATGATCAGTGCTGGCGATAACCATTATGATAAAAATTTCTGTGCCGAGACTGTACGTCCAAGCAAAGAAAAGTTGCAGAGCTTCTACATGTACATCAGTATCCCTTAATAATTATACGAATTTTTATTTCGAGAAAGAATATCGAAGCAAAACTACAGAAAAAGAAATGTACATGGTTTTCATTAGTTGTAGAACTTTCGATAATACTGAAAAATCTAATAACATTTATATTACAGTGGTAGAAATAAGAACGGATCAAAAAATTCATATTATTAACAAATTGAAGTTACATGTATAATAATCTTTCAATGCCAAATCCTTAATATAACACAGTTTATTTTAGCAGTTGATTTCCCAGTATCTGGCGCGGAAGAGAAGGAAGCGTCCTGCGCTTTTTCTCTTTTATCAGCTCTTCCCCTCCAACTACAATTACCATCCGTCGCTATTACAATATTACTACACATGTATTGGTCTGTAACTACTGTTATATCTGTACTCTCCATTAATCTAGTGTCACTTGTTTTTCGAGACTTCAATATAAATTTCATTGCTACGATGATGAATTATTCAGTTTACACTTTCAATATACCATCTTGAGAAGCAGCCTTCGTGCTTTACCAATATTATTACACGAAAGTACTTGCTAGGCAATTGTGCGGTTTGTCTTAAAGGACTCTCCGGAGTTTGGACGAATATAACCCATCTTGCTCGAAAAATATACATTTATTACCAACTGGTAGTTTGTTTGTATATTGTTAAATATTCAGTGCATACAGATAGACACATGCTCGCGTATATCTATGTACAGGTTTGTACTTACAAGGAACTTTATCAGTACATATAGAAAAGAAGAAAATTTGCGAAACTGTTTGTATGTTAAAGCTATGAATAAATAAATAGTTGGATAGGCATAAGGGAATCCCCAGAAGAAATGGTGGTGTGTCTGTTTTTCTTATCGCAAGATCATCGGATAATCTGTCCTGATAGAATAATTCGGTAAACGGTGACAATGGAACTTTGAGTGAGCTTTTTTCTGGAAGCTTCTGTTCATTGCACGAATGTGTGACTATAAAGCGCGTACTGTGGTGCATGAACGATTCCTCGCGCAAGTACCAGCCCTGATCCACTATTCTGAAAAGAAGATCCGACAAAAATTTGAATGACTCAAAAAATGAATGGCGGTAGAATGTTGCCGTACGAAAATCCCCGAGTATTTAATACGGCTATATAATGGCAGAAGATTTGTTCGTAGGCGCTGCAGACATATAGATTCGTACGCAGTGGAGATATTCATTCTGATCCCGTGAACTTGACTTCGCAATGTTATTGCGCAACTATTCTCGCATTTGTATGTGTATGTGAGCTTGAAATTGGCATGTGATAAAATCACGCGAGTACGGCAATGACCAACCACAAAGATTTAAATACAGTTGTTTCAAATCACCCTCCATTTTCGTTCTTTTATCACACGACAGACTCTCTCTAATCATAAGACAGGAAGCATTTCACACTCGACCTATCTTCCTGATAACCATCTAATAATCTTACGCTTGTCAATTTATTAAACAGATGATTTGTGTATTTACATTAAAGATAATGTTTCATTCAATATGAAAAATTTTATCAACAGAAATACGTCGAAATCTACAGTGTTGTCTTGTTCAAAATGAACGATGAAAACATAAGCCTCTCAAATTTTTCCTGTTGTTCGAATTGGTAAGGACATTTACCACGTGGACTTTTATAAAGGTGTCCCGAGAAATTTAGCTTGGCCAATTTCACGAATATGTTTTAGCATGCAAAACAGTCACCGCAATACAGATGAATCGACGAAATTGTTCACACGGAATTTAACTTGAACTCATTGTCAGTATGTCTGTAAAAAGACAGCGTGATTTGTAAAAAGTGTTGTACCAAGTATGCGAGTCCAATGCCATATTTACTTATAATTAGATTAATCTGTTGGTTCCCAACGTGGTGTGCACGCCCCACAAGTTGGCAATTCGAGAATGAGTTATTAACAGTGAATTTTTTGCATTTCTTGTGGTTCTAGAACCTCATATACAGTATACAAATATAAATTATGATATATAAAGTTTTCAAGTATATGTTTTAAAACTTTATTTGGTGTCTTTCCACGTCACATCATATTATTATTATTTTCTTAACAATTTCGTAGTGATTTTTCTTTCCCTGCTTCAACCGTCTTTTCGTTCTTTTATTTTTTCCTTTCAAGGATGCCATATTCTTTGGAAGCTTGTTAAGATCAAGTTAATGGCGTTTGGGCTTACTTTCTGTGAATAGAAGTCCACTTTTCGAATAATAAGAATTATATGTCACACACAGTCATCAGAATTTTAAAGATGCTTAGGTGGGCCATAGCCAAAAAAGGTTGGGAAAAACTGGATTAATCTACATTTATCTACATTTAGGTACTAGCAGATTTATCGCGCCAGTCCATGTTTCGACGATTGGTTATAGTTTACTGTGTACATTGGTTGTACTTACACATTACATGTACATAAGTGAAATAAGGAGAAATATATAATATCTTATTGTTACTCATAATATTATGGTAAGCTGAAGAGGAAAAACTATCGATAAACCCGATTGATTATTAGCAGTTGCCGAGGAGTGGGTTAGATGAAAACCGGTTGAAACCGATTTACCGTACATTGAAACTGACTATTAAAGTTATAACTAAATCAATCTCGTTTAAGTGAGATTCTTCGGAATACTTCTATCCTTTGCTAACCGCCAAGCTGTCCCAATTATTCTAGAAAAAGCGCTAGGAAATGAAATTTAGTCATAAAGGAGGCAAATATTCAGTTGATGGAAAATTACTCTCGCGTTTTCAAGTCAGAAGAGAAAGCAAACTGAAAATTTATTTTTATTTTATCAGCTATTACATAATTTTTGTTACTACGTAGAGACAAATATGATAAGACATACATTTGTCCATTACAAGTGATTTACAGAAGGTTTTCATATTCGCAATGGATAAACCAGCAATACTTTCTCGCTCTGACTAAATTACATTAGTTTCGCAAGAACGTGGATAAAAACATTTTTTTCTTGCCTATTCCTTCGTTTGAGACTAGTTTAGAAGTCCGAACTTGAAAGAATTTCAGGCAAATTCTCGAGGTAGAATTTCAATTACAATGACTAGGAGCAGTGAAAAGAATCATTGAAACGAGAGCAGAGCCGAGAGTGAGATAAACGAAGATCTTACGTCAGGTTAAAAACTTAGGATGCCAACAGAAAATTTTCTTTTCGATTTAACATTCTCCTTGCTTCAATTTATTTATCGTCTTACTTTTGTAAGACTTGAAGATTAGCCTGCAAACGTTTCAAAAAGTTCTCATTTACTTCGTACTGTTATTTCGTCAATCAGGTGAAAGGTTGGAGAGGTTGATTTCTCGAATTCACTCGTCACTTCACCGATTGCAAATTATACAAGTATTTATTAAAATAATAGATAGGTTCAATACTAGGTTACACAGAGATAGGATGAATAGGAATTTTATCGTGACTTAACACCTCAATGCTTCGTTTATCTGTTGCAGGGCTCCTAGCCCAGCGTTGCTATTTGTGTTTGCTTCAAATGCAAACCAAGTCCCTTTCCGGGAATGCTGGTTTTTATTACTATTGTCACAGACAGGCACTATTGCCTTGTTCTAAATTCTATTTCTAATTCTATTGACTAATTCTTGATATTCAGGGGGATGTTCATGCGAGTACGGTTGCTTGGGTCATTTTATTCGCATGCAAAGTACATTATTATTTCAAGCTTTTTATTTCTCTATGCTCACGACACATGTATGTAAACAATAACGCTCGCCTTAGTATTAATGTATTCCTTTTATTTGTATTGATATATTTATTAGTAGAAATTTCTGGAATTTTCATTTCCCACGCGAAGTGAAATAACGTTAATTTAAGTATGGGGTAAGATCAGCAATCGTTGACACTCTTAGAGAAAAGAAATTAATTATGTTACGTATATAAATAATTCTGTTTTTTTAAACTACACGGATTTTCATAAATAAAATGAGAATTCGCCACTACGTTAATCAATCAGCTCATTCGCACGAAAAAAAGTACTCTATGGCAGCAGTGAAAAGGAAGATGCTAAAGCGCCGCCAGTTGTCCTTTTTTGCTTACTTTTTGAGAGAGTGTCAAAAACTGGTGCATTTACCCTATCATTGGTAATTTCGATCAATCTGATTACTAGACACCAATGTAAAATATGAAAGTTATTGCAACTACACCCACTTAACCAGTTAAGTGTATTTGACGACTATATCCGTCCTGGAGATGTGGCAGAATTTTGTGTTATGAGGACTATATCCGTCATGCGTAAAATTTTGTTACCATTAGATATTTAAATTGTAATTTTGGCAAAAACTAAACTATATTCGTAAATTTTAATATGTTTAAAATGTGTAGAGGTCAAGACGAAATGAAACAAGCAAATAAAAAGTATAAATAATTTTATGGCAAAAATCAGCACAATCTCGGCCAACAACATCTAATGTTTCGCGCTTGTTCGGGAAACATTTCAATAACAAACAATCCTTCGCGAAGGCGTGCACTTTGTTATAAAACAAAGATTAGAAAAGAATCGCGGTAGTGGTGTCGGACGTGCAAAGTGCCACTATGCGTCGTTCCTTGTTTTCGTGAATACCACACGATAGCAACAGTTTAAATGTCTAACTTTTATAGATATTTGATTTTTTTTATAAGTTTTATGTTTATTATGTGTATAGTATATGTTCATGTTAAGCGACTGTGTAAAGATTAGTAATAAAATTGTGCATTTTATAAAATAAAGTCGCCTTTTTACCAAATATTTCAACAGCGACACTTACTCTGTGTTTGACGACTATACCCGTCATCGCTTGATCCTCGCGACACACACAGGGGCGCGCTCTGCATAGAGGTCGCCATAGCTATCTGGTTAAGAAAATAAGACCTTATATTGAATCCCGAAATTTATGAAATTTCAAAATTTTTTAAGAAACATTGCTAAATGTTCTGCAGATTGTATATCACATGTGCACATGTGCTGTTCGTTAAGAACGTAATCTTGGTCATACATCATTCGTTTTCTGATGTTTCGGCGTTTGCGTTTGTGCGTACTAAAAAATGTTTATTCGTTATGTAACAACATATTTTTCCAAACACTTACTTTTATACAGTCAATTTTTCCTGTGCATGTAAAACTTTACGAACAGATTGTAAAAAAATATATGCTTTTTAATGCCACACATAATTTAGACCATTTTCAAAATTTATGCTGAATCTTGTGACTTATGACAAGAATGTGGAATTTTATGGAGACAACATTTGATAAAAAAACACATTGCAGAGAATGAAAAAAAGGAAAGAAGGAGAAGAAATGAGGAATGAGAGAAAATATTAATTGAAGTGAGAAAGGAAATAGAAAAGAAAATAGAAGAAAGGGATCGGAGAATCATAGGAACAGGTACAAGAGAAGAAGAGGAAGAGGCACAGAAAGAAGTATATAAAATTAAAAAGAAAATGGAAGAGTAAGAAAGAAAAGAAAAGAAAAACAATAGTTATTAGGGGACTAATGATTGAAAGAAAGAAAGCAAAGGAGACAGTAGAAGTATTCCTAGAGGAGAAATTTAGAATAAGAGGTGGCGTGAAAAAAGTGGATGTAAAGGGAGGAGCCGCAACAAACCTAGCAATTGTAGAAATACAAGGTTGGGAAACGAAGCAGGAAATAATTGCAAAAAAGGACAGCTTGGCGACGTCTAGAAAGTTAGGAAGAAAACCATTGGATGGAATGACTAGGACACCGAAGTTTTCGAAGCTTTAAGAGAAGTAGATCATGGTTTACTCTGTCAAAAGCTTTCGAGAAATCGAAAAAAACGACCAGAGTTGGAAGTCTGTTATCCATAGCCATGAAGGTATCCTCCGTAAAGCGAACAAGGGCAGATTGTATATTAAACCCCTTACGATAACCAGCTTGATATGGGTCTAAGAAAAGAGATTATATCTGTCGATAGGAGAAATCAGCTGGCCGTATACAACTTTCTCAAGTAATTTTGCAAAGCAACAAATGAAAAAGATTGGACGAAAGTCTCCAACACCGCTAGGAGAAGAAACCTTAGGTATAGGGCGGATAAGACACTCCTTCCAGGCCTCAGGAATCGAAGAAGACTCAAGCGTGCGATTGAAGATGTCCACCAGATAATAAAAGATGGCAGGGAGCGAGAATCGAATCATATCGAGAGAGATTTTGTCAGAGCCGCAGGACGTAGCCATAGAAGAGAGAATAATACCCATCAAGGTATCTGGGTAAATGTGTTGAAAGTAGAATACCTCATCGGCGAAATCACACGCAGATGAGCCTGAGGGCAGAATGGCCATAGAGTGGGGTAGAATAGACGGTTCTATTGAAAAATGATCCAAAAATTAGTGACTAGAAAAATTGCATTCAGGAGAAGTATAAGCCCGTAATAACCCTAATGAGCGTAGAATCTTCCAAAACTGGTCAGGTTTGGAGATAGAGGAAAACTTGTTTCAGAAATAACGTTTTTCTTAGGAACCTAAACTCATCATAAAGACTAACATAAGACATCTGGTCCTTAGAAAAGCTCTGCAGAGCCTGTTCCATTCTCTCATAAGACTCTTAATGTAGTTATTTAACCAAGGCGCAGACGGTTTGCGAAGGATGGCCTTCTTTAGAGGGGCGACCACATCGAAGCGATCCGTCAAGGCCTTACAAATAGAATAGTTTTATGCCTGACATTTATTGCTTCAACCTTACGACTGACAGAAAAAAGACATAATCTAAATGTTACGAGCCGAACCGTAATTGGACGTTAATGGGTTAAATATTCGGACAGACACTTTGGTCGTGAGAGATTTGCTGGTTTATTGTATTGTCTATGGTAGCGTGATAATAGCCGAAGAGCAATTTGAGAGCTTTGAATTGATAATGGTTCGGAGTAACATTGAAATTAACCTAACCTTAACTAAACCTAGGACTGACTAAATAAGAACTTACTAACTACTAGACTACGACTACTAGACTGAGGGTTTTTGGGTTTTTAGTCCCAAAGTAAAACTCGGGACGCTTCGGAAAACTGAGGGTTGGAGGTGGTGTGGTGGTGGTGGTTGTGGTGATGCATGGATTTGGTGGAAATGTGCCTTATGGGTTTTGGTAGTCGTTATCGCTATTTATAATACTAATAATATTGATAATAATGATAATAATAATGGTTTTAGAGGGGTTGCGACCGTGGGACGTAACACTAAACTATAATTCAATATATAGGGTGTGGCATAAGTACCGGAACAGCGAAATTCCTCGGAGGGGGTAGATCTGAAGGGAAAATGTTCTCTACAAAAGTTGTAGAATTCTTTCCTGGCTATCTGATGGTGACCTTGAATTTGACCTCGTCCTTAACCTTCACAGTCGTTTCAAGGTCAAATCCATTTTTTTAAATAGGCCTTCTCCTACTATATTAATGAATTACTGTTAATATATGTTAATGAATTATTACAGACTTTAAGGTGCAAGTACGACGAGCGTGCATATCATTGACATATTGAACTTTCTTTTATGAGGAATTATGATTACCCGAAGGGGCTTTGATAGCCACACGATATTAGTTTGACACGTTGCCAACCCTCTGACTTGAAATATTTTCCATAATATTATAAATATTATCAGCAGCTTGGTGATAAAATTCGAAGAAACGTGCAACGTAAAATCCGGAATAATGTTCCTTTTTGTAAGTGCTTTCCCGTACGTTCCTCAATCGGACTAAACCATTGAATTTTAAGACTCACATTTTTTTCTATTTCAGACTGCTCTCATTAGATTAATGGGAAATCGTTGAATATCGTTAAGCGCAATCAGGCCTTCGGTCATTTACAATTTGTGGGATGTATTTTTTTCAACTTTTTCCATACTTACAAATCTGCATGCTGTGAATAGCAGTCGCACGAACCTTGTGAGCTTCAATTCTGTTTGATGTGCCAGTCTGAAAAAGAACACTGTTTCTACCTACGTGAATCTATGAATAACGTAAATTTCACGGGATAATCATGTTTTAATTGTGAAAATGAGATTAAATAATATTTGCGTTATTACTCGTGGTTGGCGCTCATCTCGAATTTCGAGTTATATTTATATGCACATCAAAGTGTCGAACATAAAATGTCTGAACGATATGTACGAAAATGGGCTGTAAATATGACAAAATCCTTTTGACGTAGATGAAAGCCATAGATTTGTACGATGTAAACCACTTCACACATATTTCCAATTTTTCGATATCACTCATCGACTATAACAGGTAGTGAATGTCTTTTTACACGTAAAAGATTTTTACCTTTGCAGTATCGTAATAAGTCTTTATGTTAGGAACATATATGTATGGTATTTGTGTATAGCGCATACACACGCTTCTTAATATTTCACATCATTTCCACCATTTTCTTCTTTCTTAGTGCGTTGGATAATCCAGTAGACTAGACACACTTTCTGTATTTTTCAAATGTTTTCCTCTACCTGTGATAGTATTACAAAACTGAGTCTATACTATAAATTAAATGTGTATGTCCATTAAATTGATATACTATAAACACAACAGACTGATTTACTAAATGTAAATATACATACAAATTTCGCACTTTCACATATTTATTCCACATGCAATTAATAGGATCATTTTATTAGCAATATTAATTTTATTAGTAATATTAGTAATATTTTTAGTAATAAATGAAAATATTGGTATAGTTAGTTTTTCTTTCGTAATTTGACGGGTTTTTTCGTCGACGAGCATTAATCATATAAAACGCTTTTCTATGTCTCTTATGGTTGTCCTGTGGGCAAGTTATGCTAAGAAATACCAAAAAACTCAAGTTTTCAGAAAATAAATAAGTTTTTTCATTTTCCCTTTTTCATTGAATAGCCTTCCGAAAAGAAAATATTATGGGCTGAGAGATGATTGATAGTTATGGGTTCGATTTTTAAATAAACAGCCCGTTTCGTTTGGTATTTCTAGATTTATCGAAGTGTGTGGTAAAGTGGTGATGAGCAAAGAGCGGTTAACCCTGATGTCAATACCCGGGTACCAACCAATACACCTTCACTGTTCCTTTTTATGATTATCAACAAAACTCGTGAAATGTGCCGACGAAATGATAGCACATGTTCAAAATTTACACATTTTATTTCTATCAAAATGAAAATGAACAACAATTATTTTATAAATCAGTAATGGATGGAACCTCCCTTATTTTCGATTACCTCAACCATACGTTTCGGTAAGGAATGATAAAGTTCACGAATGTAATCTTGGGATAACTTGTTCCATTCTTCCAAAAGGTACTTTTGTAAATCATTAATAGTTTCAAATTGTTTAATTTCTTTATTAACTGCTCGAACAAGATGTTTCCAAGAGTTTTCAATGATGTTCAAATCAGGTGAGCATGCTGGCCAGTCCAAATGTGGAATATTTTTTGGGGAAAGTAATCCTTCACGATCGTAGCAGTATGAACCGCAGTATTATCCTAGTGAGAAATGAAACCGTTTCCCAGCAGTATGTATTGCATTCTTCTTAATTTGTTCTTCTATAAACTTGCGGTAGGCGGTGCTATTCATTCGGCCTTGAATGAATACGATGTCAGTCTTGCCATTGTATCTAATACCCGACTATATAATACCCGAACTATAACACATCCACCACTCATTTGTCAACGCACTTTTGTCAATTCTTCTTCCCGTAAATTATGATAATAATAATCAATGCCATCAGAATCGTCTAAATTAAATTTTTCTTCGTCCGTAAATATTACTTTGCGCCATTTCTTCTTCCACTGCACATGTTCCTTGGCGCACGCCAAACGATGTTCTTTGTGTTTCGCTTTTAACGCAGATTTTCGTTTCAGTATTAAAAGTTTAATGTTCTTGGATGCCTGAATAATACGAGGAATGTTTCTAGAATTAGTTTTTACACCAGCTTTGCTGGTAATTAGACGTGATGTAAGGCACGAGTTTGTCGCAATTCGCAAAATAGCACGCTTTTCTCCAGCGGAAACTGCTGGAGGTCGCTCAGTGCTTTTCGTCTTGCCATAATCCTTTGCATTGTTCAGTATAAATTGTAAATAACTTTTCGGCTTCTGCCTACAGACTTCGCGATTCTTAGAATTGTTAGGTTTTTTTGTCGTAATTGCAGAATAATTTTATTTTCGGTTTCGTCTAATCTTTTTCCGCGTCCTAATTTTCTGAAGAATGTTTGTCAATGTGAAGTCAACATAAAACTGCAAATGTGCTATCATTTCGCCGCCCCATTTTTCGAGTTTTGTTGATAGACATAAAAAAGTACAGCGAAGCTTCAATTTGCGACTGTATATTATATTAGTACGACCTAATGTTTACGTACCATTCTTTGAATTTGAAGAATATTGAATACAGACATGAGTACCTAATGATAGCATACATGTGCTATCTTTACGTCCAGAAGTGTGTAGAGCAATTTAAATTTACCACACAATCGTGTCCAATATGTGTATCGATACACAGTTACGATTGTCGGTATCTGACGGGGACGTTCTCTGACCCGAGTTGAGAGTCTCTTTCTCTCTCGACCAGACAATTTCATCTGAATACTTTAAATCGGAAGTAAGACGCTTGTTGCACTTATTGTGAAGAAATGATGCAATTCTATAAAAACTACCGATTCTGGGAAGCATTTTATTCTATTTGAAACATGGTTGCTGTTTTTTTCGTTAAAATTTTCGTTAAAACTTTTTTCCAATATCTCTCACCGTTGTCGAGGTATTTTACTATAAAGAAAATTACACGTATTTTACAAGGGGTGATTTCATCCGTTCAAACTGAATTATGGCACGAACAAAAAATAGTTTTGTATTAGGCATGAATTACTCTACTATATTCACGAAGCTTCATAATTTTTTGAATTTCCGGGTTGCCAAACTTCCCTTGAGTACTAAGCCTACTTTATTATTGTCGGCACATAAGAGCAAAGAATAACTTCTTCGTGGAATCCGAATATGGTTGTCAATTCTTCTTTTATTGTGAAAGAAGCCATTGCTTTAGGAACGTAGACTTTGATTTTCTTCAGAATATCAACAATTCTTAACTTCCAAGAAAACAGATGTTCAGCAAAGGGTAACAATGTGAAAAAATTGTCCATGCAAATATTTCTTCCAGATTCTTTATAATTCGCTGTTTACTGGTTTTCACTAATTAATGGTCGTGGTGGTCGTGGTGGTCGTGGTTGGATGTGGTTTAGGTGGGCCTTATGCGTTTAGGTGGCCGCTATTATGTTTTTACCATTTATTAATAACGACAATAATAATAAATATATAATACAGTGGGTACAAGATGTATTTGCACACCTGTTTTTTCGGAATAACTTTTTAAAAAATGAATATATCGACGTGAAATTTGAACTGAAGCTAGCCCAAGCAATTTAGTTCTTTACGTGTTTCGGCGATTTCCGAAATATTCAGATATTAAAAAATTACGACTTTTATAGCGCTGAGTATTTTTAGACTAGTCGGAATTTCCATTTGGTGATGTTATCTATTTTTCAAAAGTTAGACGGCTTAGTAAAGAAATAACTGATTCTTTAATTGAAAAAAATCGTAATGTCGATCTATTACAAGACATTAATTGATTATGCGATTTGACATTTCCCATTCATGTAACTGGTGTTATCAACGATTGAAATTTAAAATTACAAGGTAATGGCAAGCTTATTTTTAATGTTCTTGGTTGTATAAAAGCCAAAGAACGAAAATTTCGATTGTTGCAAGAACAACTTCAAATTGGAAACTTATCTCATTTTGAATGAAGTAGAATATTAGTAACAGAAAATACTCTAACATCTGCTATTCTTCAGTCAGAAAAATATTATCAAATTATACAGAATTTGTTGGAGGAATTTGATAAACGTTTTAATGATTTTCAAAATCATGAAGAAGAATTTACTTTATTTTCTGATTCTTTTTTTTGCAATCCTCAAAATGAGATCAAAGTTAACTGATGAACATTTGCAAGCGGTGTTAAGAATACATTCAACCAACTTAGAACCAAGATGCAATGATATTGTTAAAACAGCACCTGCACATGTTACACATCGTAAATTGTTGAATTTCATCTTTTTGCATTTCTTATTTGAAATTATTTAGTTATTACTGTGACTTATTTTTTAATAAACAGATTGCGATAAAAAGTAATTATTATCATAAATAAAGAACGATTATGTTATAAAATTAGTGTAAGTATCTTCCTTATGTCTAATTTTATATCCATTGGAACGTAGTTTTCCATAACACTTTTTCTTTGGCCCGCCTGGGGAATACTATGGGAGCCCCTGATTTAAAGCGTGCATAAATTAAGTAAGTCCATCATTAGGATATAATCATGAACATGATGGCCTATCGGACTATTCGTTTTGTGAGGAATATATTTTAAAAACTTATGTTGAACTTTTCCCAAATTATTAATTTCATATTTCGTGCAGGGAAACCAAACCACAGATGCGTACATAAGGATGGGTATAAGTAGTGCCTCATAAATATAAAGTATTATGGAGATATTGGAAAAACCATTCGTAAACCGTTTGATGAAACCATGAGTACGCAATGCCTCACTAGTGACATAGTTAATATGATAATGGAAACTAAATATTAAGCCCAAGATCTTTAGCCATCTTAGAATGCTCTAAAATGTGCTTGTTGATGTGGTCAAAATGACTCTACATTTATCATAATCGTTATCGTATATCATAATCGTATCATAATCATTTATCATCGTTAACCCATTAGAACTAAATACGTTAGATGTACATCAGATATGAAGCCTATTGAGATTCTCTTGCCCTTTTAAAGAATCAGATGCATTATTAGCGATGGTCTTAATTTTTAGATCATTGGCAAATAGTAAAACGTTAGAATAGTGGAAACAGGTAGAAATATGATTAACGTAATCACTGAAAAGTAGAGGACCGAGATGAGAGCCCTGCGGTACAGTGGAAGTAACCGAAATGCTATTGGTGATTGAACTAGCTGGAATCAATCTTATAGCCATTGGGGATAGTGTGCAATATGAATTGCTCGTACATGACTAGGTTAGTATGTAATAGTTGACCTCTTATGGCGGATGCCATGTTGTTCATTCATAAAAAATATTGTTAAATGCGGTAGACATCTTATCTACAATTAACTCATCAAATATTTTCGGAATAATATTGATTATAGATATAGAGCGATTGTTATACACTTTGAGTTTATTGTATAAGAATGCAGTGCGGTACATTCATACTGCAGGCTGTTAAAATTCGGAATTCGACGGAATGTAAGTATATTCCGCTAATAGCCCGGTAGCAGCTAGTTCGTGCGCGTAAAATCGCTCGGATAACAGTTTAAGGTGACTTTACTTGGCTGATTATTGCAGAAAGCAGCAAATCGGTTTGGGACAGCGGACAATATTTATTGAAACTATTGTAGGCGTACGCTCATGTAAACGCGTTTAAATCTCGCGCGTTGCGGACGTCCGTCGGGTATCTAGCGGTTGTTATGCTTGTTTGATTTCGAAGATACCGTTAGTAGTAAGGACACACGACGGCCAGACTCAAATTGACAACGGACGAGAGAAGACCCTGAATAAAATCTCGCCCCGAACTAAACTGTCTCGCGCATTTTTGCTGTCGCCTATCCTGTCCGAGTCCTATCACCAGTAAAAACGCCACACTATTAAACATGTTTCTGATAGCTATGAAAGCAAAATAGTGTATTTCTCTTAGCTATTGGAACCTAATCTTGCTTTCATTAGTTACTTTCATAAGTCTCTTATAATACGGTTTCATATAACACGAAATTTTTTTCAGAAGTAAACTACCGTGGTGTACGACGAATACCTGTAACACATAAATAGTCAAACATTTACAGTGAATGCATGAATTATGTTAAGAGGACTTATTTACATTTCTTTAAAAAGCGATCGACTTAGCAATCTGACTACCACGCTGTTTCGGAAAAAATAAAAAGGATAAACAATTAAAAAATGTAATAACCGTGCAGAAGTTGACAAATCAGTATAGACTCAGAATTTTATTCGAAGAATATACTTACACTGTAAGAATAGAATTATGCACTATTATAATTTCTATAATTATGATAGTCTACTATTAGATCTAGAACAGATAGAATAAACTTAGAACGGGGAAAAGACAAATAGTTTTTTGACAAACTGAAGATGTATCATGAACAGACATGTACAATAAACCGAGTAGATCCAACATAAATAAAAGATTAATCAATTTTATTTAATCTAATGTTCTTACATTTCCGACGTGATGATCGTGCCTTTATATTTATACGTACTACACATGCCATTATTACATTATTCTTCTAATGACTAATATGGCACATTATGATAAATTATCTAACTCGTTGATTCTCGCGACGTACTGTTCGACAAAGGGCAGAGTTTTCTATGGGTTTTTCAGAAACGTATACAAGTCGAGCAAAGTTGACATTCTTCTGTTGCGTCTGTGCTCTATACGTATACGATTGTTTATTTTATCCTGCAGTTAACAATTTATCCAGTTATATGTCAGCTACCATTCCACTGTTTCACAAATATGTGAATGAAAAAAAAGAGAAAAAATCGTGAAAGGAAAGGCAGAACGACCTTTATGCAAAATGCTTTAAAGAATTAAGAGTGATTCAATAGGGGCACTCGATATAAGCACTGGCTATTGTACCAAATGAAGAGACATCAAACTCTAGCGGTGTCGTATTTAGTTATGCTTTCTTCTCCTTAATACATAGGTAGAAGCGAACAAATCGCTTTCATGATTCTCGCTATATACTTTATTTCACTTTGTAACTACAATCACATTTGAGAATAACGCTTGACCTAATTGACGTTCATCAATTAGAGATGAAGCATTTTAGTTAGTATGAAAATCTTTACATATTCTATCTCCTACGGTTCGCAAGTTATGTTAAAAAAATAAAAACTTGTTACGAGCCGAACCGTGATTTTTAGGTGATAGGTTGATATTGGAACGAATACCTCGTTGATATGATAGTTGTTGTTTTATTAGTTCGTTTACTATAGCGTTATGCTACCCAGATAACTACCCGGTTTTATGTGCGTGTATAGAAATTGTAGTAACTGTAAAATAATAAGACTCAAACTTAACCAATCCCAAATACGTGTAGGTTATACTCAAACTAACTGATTGATAACTAAAAATTAACTGGGGGTTTGAGGTTTGCAATCATGCACGAAAACTCGGAACGCTTAAAGACAGTGAAAGTGGCACATAGTTGTGGTGAGAATGGATCATATGGGTTTGGGTAACTGTTATATAGATACCCAGCAAGTTTGGTTAAAATTATAATTGACCACTTGGAAAGTTTCCCTTCAAAGGAGGAACTGAGGCAATTGAATTACGCATGTTTGTACTATATAGATACCATGCACGTATAGATAACTACATGAATGAAATAAGTAAATTTTGATATTTTTCCTGAGTATATTGAGCGTACTGATTCCTTAAAAAACTACAAAATCGTTAATCGATTTGCATCAAACCATTGTAATACAGTTCGAACCATTCAATATTCATTTCAATTCATTTCATAAATTCATTTCAATACTCAGGTAATAACTCTTCAGAATATTCGCATTATCCATTAGCAAAGTCAATGTTAGAAAAATGGCAACAATCATAATTAATCATCGTAATTAGGAAGTAACGTGTGTTTTCTTACGTTATTCGGAGGTGTGAGAAAAATGCACGGTCTCGGCCAGTTATGGACAGAAGAAACATATTCCTCGATTCTCATTCATATACACGTTTGAATAATGCAGCTGAAAAAAAAGACATCTCGTCATGTTCTTCATCAATAATGAAGAGCATTAATCAAAAAAACCATACGGCAAAGATTCATAGGCATTCGTAGAGAATAAAGATGTAAAATCAATTGATAAGCGCATCTAATGGTCGAGAAAAGAAAATAGCCGTGCAGGTCTTTGGCACATGGGAGGGAAAGCGGACGTTAGGTAGTGGAGAATGCGCGCAGTAGCCTCGCAAACTCGTTTCTAAACTGGAAATGAGTCTTTGACCTGCCAAGGTTATAGTATCCTTCCTACACCGCTGCAGAGCAAACGGAAAACATGAAAAAAATAACGATACGACTTTCCCGTTCGACTATACGACTGTACGGATTATAGTGGTAAAATTGACACTTTCAATGACATACCTAGTCGGCAGAATCCATAAAAACAATTTATCTGAAATATATATATATTACCGAGTACTATAATCGAGTCACTGTTTATGCGGTCGATAAGTTTCCATACGTTAAAAAACGTAAAACCGAGCCAATGAATTAAAATGTATCGAAAGTTGCATAAAAAAGTTTATAAAAATTAGCAACCATTTTTTACATTTTTTTATCAGAACTATAGATAATTTAAGGTAGTTGGATGCTTTTTAAAACTGATGAAGATGGAACGAAGGTTTACTTGGTTCCCGTAAGCTTGTATATCCAACCGTTCGACATTCCTTCATTACCCACTGTGCTTTGGTACTATATTGATAATTTTGAAATTTATAGTATCGAGTAAATCTACAAGTATGCGTATATGTATCTGCAGAGAATTTCATCCAAATTAGAGAACATGAGGTTGCACTACGATCTTTGCTTACTGTTACGTCCCACGGACGCAACCCCTCTAAAACTATTTTTATTATTATTGTTATCATCATTATTATTACTATTACAAATAGAGACAATGACTACCAAAACGAATAAGCATCATCCCCACCAAATCCAATCACCACCACAACCACCTCCCACCATCACATTTCCGAAGTGTCCCGAGTTTTCCTTCAGGACTAAAAACCCAAAAACTCTCAGTCGCTGTCCCGTATTTAGGAAGTTCTTATTTAGTAGTTAGTCAGTCTTAAGTTTAGATAAGTTTAGTTTAATTTTAATGTTACTCCGAACCATTATCAATACAAAGAAAAGAATCATTGGTAACATTTATAAAAAAAAGACATATATCCTCATCTCAAAAACAAGATAACGAGGATTATCGGCAAGATTAAAAAAGAAGACAGCTTAGACGTGACACCAGCTCCCCGCCCTATTCAATCGGATAACAATATGGAAGAATCAGGCTAAATATTACGCTCACTCACCGATAGAGTTCATGACTAATACACTTCAACAAAACATCAACGAGTTTAAAGCCCAATTGGAAATCTTACAGCAAGTGATTAACGTACAAAATGCAAAAATCATGTGTTTACAAGAGACAAACTTCAAACAAAATACGTATAGAGAGCTTAATACAAATTGTTTTGCTGAGTAGTAACATAGATAAGCAGAGAATTATACACTCTAATCCACTCTAAATACAACATTAGAAGCCGTAGCAATCTTTCTCCAACTAAGCAGCCGAAACATATGCATCTGTAATGCTTACATTAACAATAAAACACAAGTAACAATTAAAAAACTACATGAACTCACGGATCAACATCATCCTAAGCCTTTCATACTTTTGGACCCCTCCAACAGCCACAACATGGCATGAGGATCAACCAGAACTGACACAAGAGGTAAATTCATCAAAAAGCTTATGGACTCAGCAAATATAAACTTACTCAACGATTTCAGACCAACTCATTTCAATGCTTCAAGTGGAAGTTACAGCTGCATAGAGATGTAACTTTATGTAGTGCCTCATTATCGGATCGAATCAAATAAAATGCCTTGGATGATTTATATGCTAGTCATCACTTTTCGATAATCACTATGTTTGATAACCAAAGCAAACAAATCATAAATCGAATCTCAACATGGGCAATTAAAAAAGGTAACTGGGAAAAATATAGTAGCATCACCGAGACCAAAGTCTCTAAACTCAAGAAAGTACTTATACACGAACATTTTAATATTAACAAAACCATTGACATATTCACAAAATTACTGATAAATTCCTCGCCGATTTTTTCCTTTGAGAGATGTTGTAGTATATCAAAAAAATATTGGACACGTGATTTTTTTGTGCGTGCCAATAAGCAAATTAAAGCGGTGAAAATTGCCCCAAAACTTCACCGCCAAAAAATATTTTTTGCTGTTTTCTTCACAACTAGGTACAATTATTTAATAAACCATTTGGGAAATAATTAAACGTTAGTAGACAATACTATACATAATACTTTTACAAATGGGGTCGCAACAGCATTAACTACCCCTCATACATAGTCAGTTACGAATCTTCTTTTTA
This sequence comes from Hedychridium roseum, assembly GCA_963989215.1. Classification (NCBI taxonomy): domain Eukaryota; kingdom Metazoa; phylum Arthropoda; class Insecta; order Hymenoptera; family Chrysididae; genus Hedychridium; species Hedychridium roseum. The sequence goes on along the minus strand of OZ022312.1, from coordinate 1,300,831 downwards.
ATAAAACTTTTACTTTTTACTTTTTAATAAAACCACTAGGAAATAATTATACATTAGTAGACTACTAGTAGACATAATACTTTTACAAGTAAGGATCGCAACCCTTATTTTTATTTAAGACAAACGCCATTTTTTTGAACATTTTTTTGTATAAAAATTAGAGATGAAAATTAGAGATATACCAATTATAACGAAAACTGCGCAGTTATAAAGCAGATAAGAAATAGCAGTCGATCACTTTCGGCGTTTTTAAAAAAGCCACCTTTTGGACGGTAAATTACCTTCGTTTACAGTATGTTATTTACTCATGAAAAAAAACTGTTTTAACCAATTCTTCGATAAATTTGGTTCTGAATAAAACTGTTCAAGTTTACCAGCGAAATGTGTATGTTATTATTGTAAAACGGCCAGTGATTACTTTTGCGTATACCCAAGTCGGGTTTTACACGGTAGATACGTTCCTCAGAAGTTGGTGTAGAAAAAAAAGTGTAAAAAAAGATAAGTTTCCTATAGTAAAACTGGGAATACGTTCCATGTTATCCGAAGACCGTATAAGGTGAAATACAGAACTATATTTAGATTAAAAACCACGTAAAAAATGTTGAAAACTGTAAAAGATTTAATATGCATCCGAATGATATATGTACACATACAGTACCACGGATTATGATCGTTAGGTCTATGGTCACGCTTACCATAAGGTCAGAAATAATTAAATATAATTGATAGCACCATGTATGGCTGATAACACGAACAATTGATTAAGTATTGTAAGTTAATAAACTTAAACAATTTAATGATGCAATATGTTACGTAAATGTCATAGGAAATGTGAAGGTAAGAGTTATCGAATAAGGGCATTCTCCACTACTACTTCTACATTTACTACATTACAGCTACATTACTACTAAATTACAGCAGTACTATCTAATTTTTGAAGTGTGGTAAAAACATGAAATTTTGTTATACATTGGTACCACAAACTCCAATTTGTACTAGACCGCTTACGGTCACGTACATAAGTATAACACAATGGCTTTGACATCTTGTTAGATAAAATAAATTTTTCAAAAAAGGAAGACCTTTTTGAGCCGTATAACTTCAAATTCGTATATAAAAAAAGGGTGTAAAAAAAGACTTGGGTGTACATCGTCATTTCAAAAATCGCTGAAATAGGTCAACAAGCAACCTGTTTAGACTTACATCACAAAAAATTGTGTCCCGATATATTCATTCCCTAAGAAGTTATCCAACTAAAACATGGTGTCCGAATATTTTCGTAACCCAATGTATATAACACCGAGAAGCACAAATGAATTTACATACAGACGGCGCTCTAGTTACGATTTCTTCTGAGAATTCATTTTTTAATTTTTTCTAATGATACACTGGTTTAGGGATTTCTCTGTTAGTCACACAGTAAAAATCAACGTTCCGTTGACGAAAAATATCACCACGGAACAGTGGTGTCCGAGCTATACGTAATTGTAATTTGTTTATAATGTATTATAATATGGCCACCATTCTCACCATGTCAATATGGAATGAAATTTTTCACTTGTTCAGACATTGACAAAAATGATTACTGTCTATCGAAATATTGATATCTCAGCAATGCAGCTTGTTTCTTTTCCATACTGATGTATCGAAATAGGTCTATTGTCTTGGTTTCATGTTTATATAAGCACATGCATGTATGTACATATATGTATATCGAAACGGAATGAGTCGGATTGTCGTGATGAGAAGCCAGTGTCACCGAACGGAAGTCATATACCTATCGTCGGAAATTATACCTCTGATAAACTTTGTACCTATTAAGCTACTTTTAAAGGCAACCACCAAGCAGCCATCAAGCATCTATGTACACCTTTCGTTCTTCGCATTTTCCAAAAGTATAGTAATGCATATTCACCACGGCTACTCGTATAGACAAGGCGAAGAAGAGTTTTTTCTAAATACAGTCTTATAGATACTCATATATGTTATAATAATGGAGCTTGATGAATTTAAAGAAAGTAACGCAGTTTTGTTAACGGCCGAAGAAAATGGTAAATTTCAATCGTAAGTGTGGTACTGGAATGACACGTTAAAATCACGTGAGCACGTTTCAATGAGGTGCGCTTGTTACAAGTACATTCAGACTGTGACGCTAGCTTGACAGGAAGGTTAGGCAGTAGCCGCGGATGCTTCCTTCATTTAAGGAATTTGTCTGTGAACGTATGTGTGTAGTAAATTTCCGCCATGTAGCGCACACGATACGACACGACACAACACGCTCAGAGCTTGCTTCACAATATTTATAGGCAGAATTTCGTAATAGGCCTGTAATAAAATGCTCGACGAAAATTTTGACATCTAAACGAACGATAAACCAACTTTCCACAATAACTAGGGTATGCGATATTTTATTCTTCATATGATAAAAAAGGTGCTTAAGGACAATAAACATAGTCTAAATTTCAATTGGGCAAGGTCAACAAGAGGACAGAAGTATGCTTGGAAAAGTTTAGTTAACCGACGAATGTACGATGGAATTTCATCGAAAACGTCCATTAGAAAAATCGTAAATCCAATAAATATAGGCAGTACACGTAAAGCAGTATGTACACGTAAAAATCAGTACGAGATGGTAACTGATTAACATTGCATTGCCAGCACACATTCAATTGCCGTATGTTGTCAATCGAATGACACGTATGTCGCAATCTGCGCTTACACCGTATCAATACAGAGTATTAACCGAATTACGCAGGAATTGAAAAAAAGTTCTTACCGAGAAGATGATCTTACTAATAATAATTTTATGGCGTATTTATCTGACCTCCTTATCGGACCCCCAAACTGTGTTTTCATTAATCCTTATCTGACCTACAAGTGTTTGCAACATTTGTTATTATTTTCCCTGAGCTGCTGATATGCGGCGAGAAATTTGCGTCGGCGATGAAAACAATCCAACCTGTCTGCAATGGGTAAACGATAACATGAAATTCGACTGAACGAATAAAAGCGCAAAACCATTAATTAACCCACAGATCATATGAGCCGCTCAGTGCACACTCTTAGTGTTAAAAAGTGGAGTTAACTCCACTTTTTGAAAAATCTTAAATTTAAGTGTCAAAGCACTTGGTATAGTCATAACTTTTTATATTTATAATAACTTTCCTGAATAATAAAGATTAGCACCAGTAAACGGCAAAATTTTTTTGGCCATTGAATAATAAGTAAGACCGAAAAGTAATAAGTATTAAGTATTTTAGTTTTTTAATAATAAGTATTTTATATACCGTTAGATGAAAGCTATATCTGTATTTATGCGTTCTACATTATATATTTGAATTTATATTATAACATGAATTTTAAAAAAATTCATCGCATTTCATCGCATTTCTCAACTTTTTGTTTTATGGGGTTAATCGATGTGTGCACTGAACGGCTCATATAATTAGGCTTGAAAAGCAAAACCTTCTAGATGGACTGAACAAGGCATGCTTCTTGTGACCTACATAAATAACGAGATAGTGAACATATTTCACCTATATTTTGTACATTTTCGAAAATATCCATTTTTCTCGCTTCACTTTACTGTTCTTTTTCCGTGAAAAATATTTCGAATTAAAAAGGACTGGAATATTTTAAAAAGAGATCAATGTCAGGTGAAAAGTTGACGGAAAAGGAAAGGACAGTACGCAATTTGATGGCACGATCGTGCTGCAGGATGATATTGTATCGGGTAGAAAGGTCTGTTATACGAGTAATGACCACGCGCTTGACATTGTATGTTTACGCGTCAACGCCTACCATTCACGCACGTCATTTAAAGCGTATTAACGTCAATAGCGGCGTCCCTGGCTGAATACTTTTTGCAAATTCTTTGCGTCTAAATGCGTATTGTCCCGAGTCTTTGAAATTTTTCAAGGGAAATACCGAACGTCCACATTTTTTGTTCGTCGACTTTCCTTCGTTTTTAATAATAAACGATTAAAAAAATGATGAGATAGCCACTTGAAGTTTACCGGCAATAACTGTTACGACAGACCGTTACAACTGTTTGTCATCTCGGCCAGTGTGCTAAATGAAGATTACTTAGAATTAGTTTAAAACAGAAATGTGTGATAATGACCATTTTTCAGAAAATCAGAAATAAACAATCAGAATCAGATCAGAAAATAAACAGGTACGTTGAGCTGTGTTTGAATAAAACAATCCTACACCACGAGAGCCTTCTGAGACGGCTAATTGTCCTGCAATTATCCTAATAAGAATGACTGTTATCAAATTAGACAAATTTTTCAATAACTTTGGTACGCAAGTCAACAGAAATTACATTTTTCATTCGCTTTTTGCCTGCCTATTTTTAGGCAAAATTTGTTCGCCCTTTAACCCGCGTGAATTTTGTAACAAACGTTTCAGATAGTTTAACGTCATTATGGCTTTAAACCATATGAAAATATAGCAATGATCGTCATAATATAGAAATATTTTTCTCACATTAGGAGCTCAGACAACTCATAATTATCAACAAGTATCTATGATAATGAATTTTATGGGGCATTAGTCTTGTTACCCAATCGGGAACTATTTTATGTATTCCACACAGAGAACGACACTTATTTTTACAAAGTAAATCCGTAGTTTTTGAAAAGACCGTGTAATCTGTCATTTAAAAAAAAGATTATGAATGGTTCGATGCAAAAGCAATAAATTACAGAGCGATCCATTGTCTTACAAGCTTCTTTGATCAAACTATATAGTTCTTGCGGTTTACTAATTTCTTATTGACATAATTATTGACGTGTTCATAATAAATGTCTGTCAGTGTCCGTCAAACGTCCGTTTGTCACTCACGGTTGGCCCTAACGGAATAGGAGAGGAATCGTCATGAACAAGTCAGTAGATAAATGTTTGTTGTGCGTGTAGCATAATGCATCGAGGGGAAAAAAGTGACTGTCTAGACTGTGCACTTTGGATCGTAAGAGAATCTGCGGGACGCGGGCCGTCAGGTTGAAAGTGCAAACGGTTGTTGCTGGGTGATAATTTTAAATGAGGACCGCGGCACGAGCTGTCGACGCTACGAAAAGACCAAGAGAAATTCACTATCACGAGTAGTGGAATCGGCGAGAAAGTAAAAGTTATCATCGCGCTCGCTGTATGCTGGGGGTCCACGATAACCCCAATGCCCTGTTTTCGCGGAAAGTTTTCGCTTCCGCGCGAATGACCCAACAAACGACTGAATAATCTCATCATTAGATAAATTCCATTCAATAGTCATTATTGCATGAAAACAGGAAGACATTCACAACATTAGGAGATCCACGTATTATCGGCAGTTAATGTTAATTATGTAAACATTCCGACCTAACTAATCTTGTACCGAAGTAAAATTTTTTCCTTATGCACTGATAAACATCATAATGACCGTACGTGACAGTCGCATGCACTTTCAAGAAATGTTACTTACATGTTACTTACGTGTATTTAAGACGTATATAAGACTTGAGAATTTAACAAGATTATTTATCTACATGTAGTGTGGAGTGGAAGTTTATGAGAATGTCTTAACCTTTAACAACATGTTTATAGACAATGGATGAAAATCTTCTTTTCGACGTGTACCAGAAGGCAACTTTTGGTCAATGTTAAGAAATAATCGTCGCATGAATAAATGAACGTCGCGAACTGACACTTCAATCGGATTAATTGATTGATGTACAGTATTCATTTTTTTAAATCTCAACCTAGACTAATTACCTACTAAGTAATTACACACAAGTAACGTAATAATAATAAGATACCCGTGGGAATTCTATGGCTAACACCTATGTCAAGTTTGTCATATGGTTCATGAAGAAGAAAACTACTAGAAGGGGAAAGGTATGCAATATTGCAGAAAACGTGAACGGGAACAAAATATTGTTCTATGCATCTACATATAAGTGTGACACAAAAGACATTGCCGCGAATACAGTTTTGTCGTCGGTACACTCTCCTTGAATGAATGAATAAATTCCATTTTCTCTTTTATAAAAAGAGTTCTTAGTTATTGGAAACAAAACTGTTTATGCCGAAGGTTCGTCGCTATCTGTCATTCGAATGTTTCTCTCTTTTCAACACGTCTGAAACGCTTGGCAACAAATGTGCCCATAATTATGAAAGTGGTCTAAGTCATATATTTCTTGTTTCGAGATATTGAATGATTTGCATTTGAGTAAATTAAAAAATATTTTTATATTATGCAACATTTTAATTTTGACTTTTATTAGTCTTGATTAATGGAAATTTATTATGAATATGAAATTTTGTGTGAATTTCATACGAAAATGTGGTTTTTAAAGCTTCAATTGACTTAGACCATTTTCAAAATTAACTGAATGTCCTGTAAATGACTTAAAGCAATAAAAAAACTACGAGTTTTATTAGATACAATAATTGTAATGAAATCATTCATGAACATTTATTAATTGTTTTTAAAAAGTAATCCATTTTTATCATTTTAGGCTTTTATCATTATGAGTTTTTAAGATTCTTAAAATGTTCCTAAAAACTGGAAGGATGTATGGTAGTAAATACATAATATCTTTATGTTTTTCTTCCGTTACTGGTCTAGTGGTGGTGTATAATGGAAGTAATTTAATATTTCCCTATATTTTTGGTCTTCCTCTTTTGGTGAAAGATCCAAAACGTGGATGATGATGATGAACATTTTTGATGAGATGATCGCGTGTAAAGATTCACATGGGACACCCTGTATATATACATATGTATATATACAGGGTGGTCCACGTAACGTGTGCACCCTTATAACTTCTAAAATATTGCGATGCACAAAAAAATGTTATATACAGAAATTACATGGTTTAAAAGGATACACTATGTAGTGCATTAATTTTTTTTATGGGTGGAGGCATTTCGGAGATTTGAAGGACAACTTTGTTTTTTTAAATAGAATTTTATATTTTTTATAACAAAATACGGTAGAGTATCGAATTTTGAGTAAAAAAGTATTGATCTTTATTAGCCCTAAACCTAATAGCTAACGACTAATTTCACTTTATTTCATGAAAATTTCCTTCTAATAAATTTCCTATTCTAATAAATAAGTGCTGTACCTTATAAAATTATAAACGTCATCGGTTACGATATCACCACTGCGTAAAGATTGAGTTAGGTAATTGAAAAGTAAAAAGTGCACTGTTCGGATATTATTAATATTTCTTTTTAATACTACATACTTGACGTAATTAAATATTACGATGTATTTTATTAAAAAAGTCCAAAGAAAAGTGTGGCTGACCATAATAATCATTATAGAATGTAGTTACTTTTTATTGGAATTTATTTATTGGAATCTTATAAAATAATATAATATATAATGTTTACATCTTGTATGTCTGTCGTTATTTCTTTTGGATTTGATGTATTAATTTTTCACTAACTTTGTACTAATTTATAGCGAGGGACATTTTGTATTCAGTAACTTTGCAGTAACTGTATTCTAGGATTATAGTAATCAACTGAAAATTCACTATTACGGTCGGGTAGTCACTGGTGGCCCCCGGTGCAACAAACACGTCACACATGATGATGTACTATAATTTAAACACATTACATAGTATTATATTATTATGTGCTTGTGATAATGAACATATCACTTGCGATCTAGGCGATAAGATACAGGGAACCCGATGCACAGAGGATGCGTTAGCCAAAATATAACATGTAATGTATTATACATCGCCGTGCAAAATTTTTCGATTACCTGCAAGGGCACACAAGTTTAACATTTTAATATTTCAAGGAATATCAATACGTCTGTGATTTCTGTTCACACTTTAGACCCGTGTGTGTAAAAAGAAATGGAAAAACTAATTATGTTAGTGGCCAAAAAGGGAAATTAAAATTGGCGGGGTAGAGAAGCAGCGGCTGAAGCACAATGATTAAGGCTGCAGGAGATTTAACGTGTGGATGCAACACCTACTTATAAGGTACGTAAGTGTGATTGTACTCTTTTAAATGGGAAAACGTACTTTCCCAAAAACTACGTGTTTTCTGATTGGCGATATGGCTGACACGTAAACTCAAAAATTGCTCCAACCATTCGGTGAAAATTCTCATGGATCATCTTAAAGGGATGCCTACAAATGAATGTAACAGGAATCACCTAAAAAAAGAAATGTCAAAAAATGCATAATACACGTATTTTTTATATTGAGCATTTTATTCTGTTCCTCGGGTAATTGTATGTGCATTTCTATTTTCTTCCCTTTATATTGCTGCCATTTTTCAAATCGTAATAATCACGTCTGGAGGAAGTAAGGTTAACGAATCGACAAACAAGATAAAAAAAGAAGCCATTACTTTCTACTTTCACTACTTTAGTTTCACAAGACATTGGTAAAAAGCTATTTATAGAAGCTACGTGAAAAGTGGAATACCCCTTGTTACAAATAATGAAACTTTTGTAGTTGCGGTTAGGATTCATTGAAACCACGGACATTTACCTTGAAGCTCACAAGACCCATCGACCGTATCAATCGTAGGACTTGCACGCCCAACTTGCGAACATTTTCTCTACCACTTGGTTTTTTTACCTTTGAAATTCTCTTTTCTTTTCCAATGGAGTTTAAGAAAGAAAAGCACAATTCGCACTTTCACATCTATTTTTACTATTTATTTACTTTGTTAATTGTACTATAGGGTATACCGAAAGTCATGCGAAGAAATGTAACAATTAATTTTACAATATTACAATGTTATTTTACATTTTTTGTCGGCATTACACCAATGCGTGCTTTCAGTATACATGTATGTACTTTCAAATCCGTAATCTTTATTAATGTAAATGTATATGTCCGATAATGGGATGATTTACTCGTTGCACAAAGCGTTTGTTCTAGCTTTGTTTCGTTGCCTCATATTAGTGTAGTAACTCAATGATGGCTCAGTACTCGAAGAATTGACTCATAGTACGTGCTTTTGGGGAGTGGGCAGGAAACAACTTGCAAAGTTGATAGTTGATAATTCTAATGCAACTACATATAATCTTATACGCTTATCAATCCATAAGATAGTAATGGATGAACGCGCGAATCAAACAGAAGAAGACGTAATGTATGTGCACTGAGTCTTCGTTGCTGCATCACGACTTGAAGAGCTAGACTCACGATGTAACAATAGATATTGAGGACCGCAGTGGCCGGATTTCATTTGCTAATATGTACTACTTTACTGGTCGAAGAGCTGGACACAGGCTGACTTTTTCGTAACGTGTTGCTTGGAAGAAGATTCTTAGTATTACGTAAAGTTTTGACCAAATTGTCCAGTTATTTGTTTCAACAGGCAGTGTTAAATCAATAAAAAGAGAACGATCGAAACCTGCTACTTGAGAAGATAAACAAGCTTTAGTATCGGCCGCAGTAAATAGTGATCCATGTACAGTTGTCGAAAAATTGTCCGTTTTTCGGGTAGCTCAAAATCAAGTGTATTATGTCGCATACTACAGTATCAGAAATATCATCCATACCACATTTCATTGCACCAGGAGCTCCATGGTAATGACTTTGTTAATTGCGTTGTTTTTTGTGAATGGGCATTACAGCAATTGCAAAGGAATAGACATTTTTTTCACGACGTTCTTTTTACCGATGAATCTACTTTTACTAATCATGGATAAGTGAATAGGCATACCATGCATTATTGGTGCACCGAAAATCCAAAATGGCTCCGGCAAGTTGAACATCAGCGTCCATGGAGCGTAAATATAAATGGTGTGCTATCCTTGGTGATATTATTATTGGATCATTTTTTATTAACGGCACTCTGACTGGACAAAAGTATGCAAATTTATTAACTGATGAGCTACCGGAACTATTATTAGAAGACATTTCCATTGCTCAAAGATCCCGAATGTGGTTCCAACATGATGGATGTCCGACTCATAATTCATTAATAGCCCGACAAGTATTACAAAAAAAGTTTCTTCAAAGATGGATCGGTCGAGGTACAGATATTCCATGGCGTGCACGCTCTCCAGATATTACACCGTTAGATTTTTTTCTTTGAGGTGCGGTGAAATCACAAGTTTACATGAAAGAGCGTATTAAAATTGCGTGTGCTAATATCAGCAAGGAAGTAAAAAGAGAAATTACTGAATCATTTATGAACCGCTTAATGAAATGCATCCAAGTTAACGGACATCATTTCGAACACTTATTGAAATAAATTTTCTTTTCATTACTTTTTCTGTTATTTTACCATTTGGATCAATTTCCAAACTTTTATGAAATTTCTATAATCAAGGTCATTTGAAAGTCATAGTGTCATAAGTCGATGAACTCGCTTGGACCTCAGCTATCATCGTATAATAACAAAAATATATAGTTCCATTTAAGAAAACACCCATGACCTTGAAATCTCGAGAAAAAAATGACCTTGAGCAAACTTTTTGCTGACTAGAATGATGATTTTGTGCGAAGACTCACGATAAATTCTTAAAAATGCGTTCTTTACCCCTTACGATCTTAGGTCGAACTAGATTCAACATCGCATTTCATTGTAGCCGTACGTGCAGTGTATATAACATAAGAAATACGATTTAATTACAGATAAACGTCTGTGAATAGTATAATGGTAGTAGCCGATTTCTGGAAAAGGTTCGTTAACTCAGTCGTCGATGAGAGTTAAGGAAATAATAATAAGGAGAATTAAGGTTAAGGTGCAAATAATTAGGACGATAAGTGTATGGTGCTTTATACTTCTATAAGCTGTTATGTATGCCCCTCGTAGTTTTAAGACATAATTCGTAGAATAAGGGATGAAACTATTAACGAGGCAATGGTGCCCGTCTGTGGCACTTGTTATGGAATCCAGCATTCCGAGAAAGGGATCTGGTCTAGTTTAAACAAGAACACGAAGAGCCATGCTGGCCTAGGAGCCCTGCAGTGGGTAATAAAAGGGCAGGGTTCAGAAGAGCCCAAGAGCAGTCCTAATCTAGAAACCGCACACGCAGCACCGAGGTGTTGAGTCTTGAAATTCGCCTACCTATCACTGTTAATTTAGCGCCTTGCCTATCTTTTAATAAATATAAACTTGCAGAATCGAAAATCGGTGAACTGCTTAGTGAATTCGAGGATTCAACATATCTTACCTCTCACCTGATCGACGATATAACAAAGCCAAGGAAGCTCGCGGGACAATCACATAAACATAAATATAGAGATAGAGAATTCGATAAAGGCCTACTTTGCGTCTTGCATCACGTCGAGATGTTAAAAAAACATTCGACCAGACATACTTTCCTCAGTTGTTGGCAAGAAAAGCATTTATAAAATGATGCTGTATAAAATTAAAAATAAAGAATACAATTAATCGTTATTGCATCTGCCTAAGCACGTTTTATTGTAATAAAATCGTATTGTTTCTGACAAGAGGAATGATACCTCGAGAAATGTATATGGCAAGGATGCATCACCGTCCGAAGATTCATGGCCTGACATTTAAAGTGTAAATAAAGAGATGATGGGGCGATTGCACGGTTGCGATAAACAAAATCCACAGGGGAATATTTTTCCACTATAGACAAAACTAAACGGATTGCAGCAATCATCCGACAATCAATAAAATACCGACTACATAAGACACTTCATAAGAGTGGTCAAATAACTTGCGAGTAAAAACAGGCCCTGAACGAACTTATTTATGATGGCGGTTGTCCGGCAATGCTTCCCTCTCGGCATTTTCTTACACCTGGTTTAGTAATTTGCAAGCTCATCCGATACTCACTTACGCGGATACAGATGCGTTTAGGTGATAGAGATGCATTTATCTCTGACTATTAGTGCACGTGCCAGGCAAACACCGACCGTGACCATCGCGCTTTTTCCCCAAAGAAGGCTGACACTCTGTGGGTCCTGTTTTCTCCCTTATGTTAGATCGAGTTCTCAACTATTCCCGATCATCTTTATGGTAATACAATAGAAATGAAACCAACCGCCCTCACAGCTCCTATCTTCTCTTTTCTTTCTTTATCTCTCATTCGCATTGTCAAAGGAGATTTTCCATGCGTGAATTAAAATTGGTTCGGAACTAACACTAAAACTAAACTAAAACGTAACTAATCTTAAGTAAGTGTAGACCGTTTAATCCGAAACTAGCTCATTGCTAACTAAAAACTACCTACTAACTGTGGGTTTTAGGTTTACAGTCCCGGAGGAAAACTGGGGACGCTTGACAATAATAATGAAGGTAGGACGTTGTGAAATGGTGATTGGATATGGAAGGAATGCGTTAAAGTGGGTTTGAGTAGTCATTGTCTCTATCTGTACATCCAGTTGATAATAACAAAATAATAATAATATAATAATGATAATGATGATAATATTAATAATAATAATAATAATAACGATAAGAACAACAACAACAACAACAACAACAACAACAACAATAATAATAAAAGTAGTTGTAGGGGGGTCGCGTCCCCCAGATGTAACACTGCATGTTACGTGCCACGGACGCCACCCCTCTAAAACTATTATCATTATTATTGTTATCAGTATTATTACTATTACTATTACTATTATGAATAGAGATGACTTACAAGACCCATAAGGCCCTACCACAGCAACCACTTCCCACCCTCACTTTCCCCAAGCGTCCCGAGTTTTCCTTCGGGACTAAAATCCCAAAACCCTCAGTTACTTATAGCCTGTAGTTAGTCGTAGGTTAGTAGTTAGTAAGTTCCTAGTTTAGTTTAGTTTAGTTTCATTACAACAGACACTGTCCATTCACACATCACAGTCTCACTACGAATCCGCTCTCTGGCCATTTTCCGCTACCAATTTACTTCAATAAACATCCAAAGGGTCATTAACAAGTGCGATCATTTTCTCCCACATATTCCCACGATTCGGGTCGTAACACCGCAATATTTTTATTTAGCAATAGCGTATGCCGTTAATTGTCATTACTTTCACCAACCGGTTTATCTGATCCACGCAATCATACAATATTGCCAAACGTACGGTTACTTTATCACAGCATTACTACTCTCCTTTTATTAAAAGAACTCGTGCTTATTCGATATATAACCGCCTATTCCGAAGGTTCGCCGCTCTCTCTAATTCTCATGTCTCTTTTATGAACAACAACTAACAACTAACAACTAACAACCAACAACAAATGACTGCCGGTATCATGTACATTATATACATTGGGTCTAGTTACATTTGTACGTTCATACGGTGTTTAAGCCCTGTGTCCCTGATCAAGTAAGTTGGACCAATAAGTTTGACAATTTGTTTGCAACTAGAAATTGCTTGTTTGATGAATACCGATGGCGCCACCTAACTAGTGTGATATTTCATCTTAACACTCACAAGGAAACTACCCAAGGTGTACCTCACCGATTTTTTCCTTCCGTGATATGTTGTAGTAGATCAAAAAATATTAACTCTACCAAAATTCACCGCCAAAAACCATCATTTTTTGCTCTTTTCTTCACAACTAGGTACAATTATTTAATAAAACCA